>CM060891.1:12504806-13787306 GCA_030762935.1 Hymenopus coronatus
ATGATTCTTGATTAACTTTGGTATAGCTAACAAACCGTAAAAGATAGATGAAAACTTACTACACTATAAATGCAGATCTCGTTAAAGCACATAATTATAATTTATGTCATATAACAATAAATCGTTTCCGAAATATTCCATTTTATTGGTTTCAGTTTTAAGTTGCTTCCTCTCAAATGGGAAGGCATCTTTCTTTACGTTTCTAATTTGTTTATTCCAAGAAAGTAAAGAGTCCCCTTATTTCCCTTCCACTTAAAAGGAAGCACGTAACAAGAAAATTTCTGCAAATATTTATCTCGATTGGTATGATGTAGATGGAATACTTTTTTAAGAAATTAAGGAAATACTCCAGGCTAAAGCGATAGTACATTTTTTTTAATATCTCGGAAATGGTTAACTTCACACAAAAGAAGTATACGACATAAATTGCGTGTTTTAGCGAAATTTACATTTTTAGTAATAAGATGCGTTACACTCACGTGACTTTCTGTGCCCTGTATAATTTATTTGTATATTGCTTCTACAAACTATTTTTACAAACGCCTAATACTTTCTCTTCACGTATCACTATATACAGAGAAAATAGAGAAGGTATTGCATTCCATCCAAAATTTCTATGTCGGAATTTCATCTGCAATACACGTTTTGAGGTCTCATTAAAAACATTAGGAAAAATCCGTATGTGCGCGTGTGTCTATGAACACGATAATTCAAAAACGAAAAGTCGGTTAAATACCAAACTTGGTATTTTAGTGTCTTCCAAGGATGCGACATGAAGATTTTCAAGAAAATCTTTTACCTCAAAACTAATCTTTATATGGAAAAATTTTCGAAAATTTTGATTTTCTCTAAAATAGTTCTAACGATTTTGATTAAAATATCGTATATTAAAAATATTTAACTGACAAATAAAATGTAAATCTTGAATTGTCTGGAAATAGCCTCTGAAGCTCTCTTCTCTGGATTACATTTAATAACTAGTAAATTATAAGAGGTAGACAAAAACGTACTAGACAAAAAAGTATATCTCATTAAAGCACATTATTTATGCCATAAGCAGCTTTTTTCTTTATTTTTTGTACAGCTTACCATTTGCGAGATATTCCCTGTTATTAGTTTTAATTTTAAAATAGTTAAACTTTTCTCAAACAGGAAGTTCTCATCCGTTGCATATCATTTTTGCTTTACTTCTGGTCATGAAAAAAGAGTTGAATCGCATAGCGACAGCTTTTAAAAGATTTGACTATTGCTTTAGCCTAATGTATTCCCTTATTTCCCTTCTACTTACAAGAAAACAAGTTTTAACCATTTCTGCTAATGTTAATATCGATTAGCAAGAAATAGATAGAAGAACAATCTTTTTAATGATTAGTTTGTTACAGAATAGATAGAGAAAGCCATGTGATTAGAACACATAAAAATTGTCATCTATTTCATGCTAGTTGAAATTGGCCTTGAGAAAATAGTTCCATTACACATTTCGTTGGAAGCACACTATGTATACGGATATGGTTATAGGAAACTCAATGGATAGTCAGATGTTTAAAAGTGAGTAAGATTACTCTTTTACGACATCGCGAGAAGTAACCAAATAGCGACAGCACTATAAAAAGACAAAACACTAGTAGATATTCCGGAAATGACTGAAACAAATACTTTAAATAAATTGCGAGTTTTAAGGATATCGTCATTTTTCTGTAGGTAATATTTATGCAGGAATTAGAATTCAAGTTATATATTTATTTATCACTATATATATATTTATTTATCACTAAATATCTTAAATAAATATCAAAAGCCAATGAAATCACTTTTGAGAAAATAATTTCGAAAACATTACTATGCGTAGGTTAGTAGGGTAGTGGAAGATTTACTAGGAAATCTTCATGTCGCATCCTGGAAGATACTGAATTTAAATATAAAGTTTGGTAGATATCCATCGGACTTGTCGTTTTGAGTATGCTGCTCGCGCGCGCACACACATACATCAGAGGTATTTTTCTAAAATATTTCCTTATTTACGAGATCTCAAAACAGGTGTTGCTTTTTACATCTCGATAATGAAATTTTGGGTGGACTACACCTTCTCTACATATTAGGGTATACGCCTCTGTAGGGTGTGGTAGCGTGTCTGTCTCATATTCAAGTGGCGCCGAGTTCGAATCTTGGTTAGGGTGTGTTTACCCGGATAATGATGTTTTTTCCGGTGTTTTCCCTTATCCTGAAAAGACGAATGTGCTGTAATTCTAAGCTGTATGGACCCCGGGCTCATTTGAGCATAATTTCATTCATCGTGTGATAGACCTTCTAGGTCAAAGCACGTATCATTCTGACAACTGTGGCATGACCATGCACGTCCTTCTGTTTCTGGTAAGCCCATGGCTAACCTTAAAAACACCGGCTTATTTTGTAAAACAGTTGAATGTCATCATCGCAGCTCCCTGCATATGAGATGCATTATCTCACCAAACGCTTCCTGTGTAGTTAAATTTGCCATTAAAGCTACAAAACAATAAGGAAGGCACTTTTACACGAATATTGGCACAAGTAATGTACATAGAAGCATTATGAAACGGCAATGGGCGGAGAAAGTCGCGTTAAACAAGGTCACCTGTGATTGAACATGGCCATCTGTACTTACATTAAAAAAAAAAAAACACTCTTGATGTGTTTTGGTTGGCTATTGCCAGCATGTGTGGGCCGCTACAATCAACAGAGGATAAATGGTAAATGTTTAGCAGGCTGGATGAGTGGCATTTTGACAGAGATTAAGTGGCGGGGGTGTGAGGGGAGCTGTACCTGCAACATCTTAACAAGTGTGGAGCATACGGCCACTGCGCACGCCGCGCCGGTCTCACTGCCTGGCTATCGACGAACAACGCCGTGGCTGCAAATCGATAGTCGAGTAGAGAAAGGCGACAAAAACCTCACCAGAAAGAGGAGTACGGGGTCGTTATTGGAATTAATTCTACCTCGCTACTTTGCATGCGCCGCGTCCCGCCATCGCCGCTAATAATAATAATAATAATAATAATAATAATAATAATAATAATAATAATAATAATAATAATAATAATAATAATAATAAAAGATCACAATGAGACAAAGAGTTACAGGAGATGAAACAAAGCTTTTCCTGGTTTTCTTTAGCTACTGCACTTGAAGCGCATAACAAGGGAAATGATGTCTATTCTGTCTCAGACTAGAATGATCCTGACGTAAACAACAAGGAGAAGTGGACTGAACTCGTCACGTGTGTGATGCTATAATTAGCACATAAGTTTTGCAACACTAATTGAAGCAGCGCTAGCTTCTTGACAATAAATCAAGTAAGACATAACCAGCAACTTATGAAATCTTAATTAATATTATGTGCTGTTCGTTACACTTAGATATTTCCTTCCTAAGTATCGCGAAACAATGTATGTTCATTTTCTTGGTTAGGTTTCATTTTAGGCGGCACCATGGCGGAGTGGTTAGACCGCTCGCCTCCCATTTAGGCGGCCTGAGTTCAATCCCAAGCGCCCACATGTGGGCTTTGTCTGGGCGGGTTTTCTCAGAGTCCTGTGATTTCCCCGGCCACCAATTCCACCAATTGCTCCATCATCAATCACCTCTCCTATCATCCATTTCGCTTGCATTTTAATCATCCACTTCCTCATGCTTATGCGGCCATGGGCCGACCACTCGTTTCAGGTTTCTCCATTTTGTGGTTTCATGCCGTTGGCTCTCCAACAGGTTTCTGACCCCTAGGCGTCGCTTACAAGTCCTAGGGGGGAGGTATCAGTCCCAACTAGGGGGGAGGGTAAACCGACCACGAAAATGTTTCATTTTGACAGGGTGACAAAACTGCTCCATGATCGTTCTTCCTCTAATTCGCAAACCGGTATTTATATCTGTTTCACGAGCGACTTGAATAGCCATAGCGATACGTAATGGACTAGTCATCCATTCAACGCCGAACATCACATGTTCGAGTATCAGCAACTGTGGTAAAGGATAGGGGGAGTCCAAGTAAAATAACCGGTGTGATGGCACGTCTGGATGCTGACGGGCCATTTTCCTCTTTTGTATTAAAAAAATACTAAAATCTTTGATTAATCATCTTTGTTGCATATGTGCAACACCATGCAATTAAAGGTTAAATTCTTGCAAGTGTTCTGGACTTATGATCAAGTGTTTCGTCTGGGACTGGCATTCGGGAGGTCGGGTTCACTCCCTGTTGACCGCGCACTCTGGTTTTTCTGGAGCCGCTTAGGTGAATGCTGAGGTGCTGTATATCCAACACGGTTCCTTTCCCTTTATTCCTTCAATTCCCTTTTATCTTTCAGGTCCGCGCAGGTGTGGCTTGAGGCTTTGCAGGCAGATGGCACGGTTGCTTGTTCCGAGTGAAACTCTCTTCCCCCTGGTTGCGCTAGTTGAGGTTAGATGCCGTTGTATAAGCCTTCTCTCGGTCTTCCGGCGCCATATAGCCTCCGTGGTGCGCCAGTGCTGCCATCTAGTGAATGTTAGGACTTCCGTGCGTCTCTACGATTAGCTCCGTCGTTTCCTGTGTGCTGGCCTGTGGTTTCCCCTCCTCTTATCACTTACCCCGGGGGGGGGAGGCCGTGCAATAGATCAGTACCTGGTTGCAGTTGCTGAGGTGTTAACATGCTCTAATCCCTACTCTCTCTGAACTTGTGAGGGGGTGCGGTAAGGTGTCTTAAATATCTGAAGCGACTCTGCACCATAAACAATAGCATCACCTCGAGGCCAACTTTGTTCCGAGAAAGACTTTTGTTATAGGACTACAACTTTTAATACTGTTTCTTTAATAACATATAGTATTAATAATAAATTAATAGTGCATAACTCTGCAGTCTTCTCTTTAATGCACATATATAGGGCCGTTAAATTATACGGTTACCCGTATCGCGGCTTATCCACTGCGCGAGAGGTCTGAGAGCCGCCGGGAAAGTGGTGCTGGCAAATGCGCACTGGATTATGCTGAAAATATTGAGCATCTGCTCCCAAACAGGCAGTATAACAAGCTAAAGATGTTCTCGCTCAGCAGCAGAAATCCCTGTGTAATCTACAGAAACTTAGTGATAACATAATGCAAGAAATCACAAGGATTCCTGCTGCTAACCTTAGACGAGTGAGCGGGAATATTTTCGAAAATTGTGATGAACGTATGTGGGCAGAGGGTCAACATTTCCGTAATTTATCTTAAGACACGTGTTTTAGTGCGCCTTTCCCGGCGACTATCGGATTTCTCGCGCAGTGGAGAGAGGCCGCGACAGGGGTTACCTTATAATTTAACGACCCTATATTATTATGCTTGTAAACATTCTTCAGCATTCACGAGCGTAGGACACATCTGGGAAGGATGCAGAGAAATGAAAACAAACATTTTGTATACGGTTCCCTCCCCGGAACCAATTCAGTACTGTATTTCTTATAGGCGGTTATTGTACGATAGCAAATAAAAAATCTTATGTGTTCCATTCACATGACTTTCTCTACATGCTTGCAAAAAAGTAATGTTAAACCGCTTTAGCTTCTATTTACTTCATGCAAATCGAGAAAAAATAAGCAGAAATAGTCTTACTAGTTGTTTCCTTATAAGACGTAGAAGCGAAATAAGGGAGTACCATAAGTTAAAGTGATAGTCAAAAGACTGAAGTTCCTTTGTTTGTATGGACAGGTGTTGACAAATTCCCGAATGAGAAAAGTATACATTTTTTAAAGCTGAAACCGAAAACAAGGAGTATCTAAAAAAAAAAAAAAAAAAAAAAAAGATCAACTCCACGAAGAAAAAGGTATATAACACAAATTGTGTCTTTTAACGTGCTCTGCATTTTTTGCGTGGTAAATGTTTGTCTATCTCTTAAGGTTTAGCAGTTACGCTACATTCCGTAAATTTCATCCAGAATAAAATAGTCTTCAGAGGCTATTCCCAGAAAATTCAAGTTATACACTTTATTTGTAAATAGCTTTAATATACGATCTTTTAATTAAAATCGTTAGAACCATTTTTGTGAAAATTAAAAATTTCGAAAAAAGTTCCATGTAGTTTGGGGTATGGGGATTTTTCTCAAAATCGAAATTTTGGATAACTGCTAAACCATAAGCGATGGACAAAAACTTACAACACAAAAAACGTAGAGCACGTTAAAACACACAATTTATGTTATATACATGGAGTTGATCGTTTTTGAGATATTTCTTATTTTTTGTTTCAGCTGTGAAAAATATACTTTTCTCATACCGGAATGTGTCAACTCTTGTCCATACAAACAAAGAAACTTCAGTCACATAGGAACCAGCTTTTGACTATCGCTTTAACCTATGCTACCCCCTTATTTCGCTTTTACTAACAAGGAAGCAAGTAATAAGACTATTTCTGCTATTTTTCCTAGATTAGATGAAGTAAATAGAATAATTTGTTGCAGAGATGCAGAGAAATTCATGTGAATGGAACACATCAAATTTTTTGATACAGGAGACCCTAAAACATATATTTCCGGTAAAATCTCGGTATCGAATTTTTGGATGGATTACAATACCTTCTCTATACATAATGTACACAGTACGTGTAGAGAAAGTAAAAACACCTATGAATTTGGCTCCGCCAATCAGCGGCCCTGTCACAGTCTCTATCTCTCTCTTTCTTCCCTCCCATACGCTGACATCAGGAATACTCTTGTGTGAAACAGTTATAGGTATTCATTCGGTTTGCGGGACAGATTTACAAATTAAAACAAAATATCGCAAATTAACTGTCAGGTATAATGAAGTGCCGTGCGCCACATTAACCAATTTAACATATCTGCTACTAGCGGTGGCATTGCCGTCGAAGTTCTGATTTCTTTCGTGTTCATTTTTTATTGTGTTTAACGCCCGCTTTTACTACTTGTGGCACCGCAGGTGATGACACTGATACATGAAATGAAAATGGAGCTCCGGTGGAATGCAAAGGTGGAAGACCCGGAGAAAACCCGCCCTTACGCCGCTTTGTCCTCCACAAATCTCACATTCGGTCGTTGGAATCTAGGTAAGAGGCGAATGGTCAAACCACTCGGCCACGGTGCGGCCTTTCGTGGACATTGTTTGCAGCTCGACTTGGTTTCTTCTTCCCTAGGTTTCCGATAACGTGTATTCTTCCGCGCTCCCTTTCCTTTCCCTTCTCCCTGATTGGCTAATGTACACATTTGAATGACTTGTTTCGTAGTCGGCTTACCCCTCTCCTAGTTAGAACTGATATCCCTAAGACTGACAAGCGGATGCCTAGGGATCAGAAGCCTGTTGGGGAGCCAACGGCACGAAACCACAGAATGGAGAACCTGGAGAACGAGTGATCGGTCTATAGTCAGCATAAACACGAGGAAGTGGATGATATGAAATGCAAAAGAAATGGATGATTTGAAGGTGAAGTTGGAGCAGTTGGTGGAATGAGTGACGGGGGAAACCGGAGGACCCGGAGAAAACACCCAGACGCCGCTTCGTCCACCACAAATCCCACATGCGGGCGCTTGGGATCAAACCCGGGCCACCTAGATAGGAGGCGAGCGGTCTAACCACTTGGCCACGGCGCCGCCACTATTTGAATGGCGATTTAAGGAAATAAAACACCTGTGCAATGCAACGCGTGGCGATAATATCGATATAAACACTTGCCATGATACATTCTTTCGCCACCCTGAGAGGCAGTTATAAATCGAAGCACTCTCCTATCTATTTTGTTGATAACAATTTACATACATTCCAAATGCGCTATGAGTATGAGTTTGGCCAAGGAAACCGAGCGGGATGGCTCAGGGTATAACGTCTCTAGCCCACGTTCGAGTCGACCTCCGTGGTGTAGTGGTTACCATGCTAGCTTCTAAAACCCAGTTCAAATTCGGTAGAGGGCGATGGATTTTTTTCGGACGTAAAAGTCCTTAGCATGGCTTCCTTCGGAAGGGAAGTAAATCCGTTGGTCCCGTGTCGTAGATTTGCGGCACGTAAAAGAACCTCAAGCCTGATAAGTAGGACTCTGAGCAAAATTAAGCGGCCTTTCATGCCCAGTATAGGAAGGGACGCTGAGAACCATAGAAGTTAAAGAGCGTAATTAATTTCCCAGGTTCGATTCCGCGACCACAAACTTTGACCCATGGGTTTTTCGTGATTTCTCAGGCTCGGCAGGTGAATGTTGGAGTAGTTCATATTTTATCACGACTTTCTTGTCCAACACTTCCTTGCCATCTGTTTCAGGGTTGAAGGACCAGGTGCAGGGATTCGGCGTGTTACGGCTGGACGGTGACTGTGCGATCTGTATAGATCTCTTCTCTGGCATCGTACGGGACAATTCTATCAGGTCCGACTCTCAGGTGCTCCCGGAGGTTCGGAGTTTATGGGTAGGCCCGGGTGGCGGTGGATGCGGTCGATTTGAAACGTTGGAAACCCCAGCCATACTAACACCCGTCGTCATCCTGTTCTGTCGCCCCTTGAGAATTTTCCTCATCCATCCCTCCTGGGATCATGTATGTCGCAAAGGGCCACAAGGGGTGCTCTGCTCATGTGACCAACAACAGGTGAGGATGTCTCTATAGCGCGGTGGTAGCGTGGTTGCTTGTCAAGCGGGAATCCTGCTTTCGGTTCTCAGTACCCTGCTGGGATACCTGATCCGGGGTGCACTCAGCCTCGTGAGGTCCCTGGGGAGCTACTTGATTGAGAAGACCGCATTAACCGGCCGGTAGGGACTCGAAGCGCTGATCAGGTCTCACCCTCCAGCACTTCATGACGCCTTCCGGCCGAGATGGGGGATGCAGCGGCCGGCGATAGCCAAGTCCCCTGTGGACTGCTGTGCCATCAAGTTACGTTTCCCCTCAGAAGAAAGGATGAGGTGAAGGAACCGCAGGAGACATGGGCCACAGACAGAGACACGTAGAGGTCCCTAACCTGCCATACTCTACATAGTAGCTAGAGAAGGAATTGTATTCCACCTAAAAATTCCATGTCGATATTTCAACGAAAAAATGCTTTATGATCCCCGAGACTAAAAAAAACATTTTTAGGAAAAGGTTCTCGGGCGTGCGCGAGTGTGTGTGTGTGTGGACAGCATAACTCAAAAATAGTAACAATAATATTAAATAGTAACACAGTGAAACACAATGTGTGGTCCAAGAAAAATTTACCCGCCCCAGCCGGTAATCGAACCCGAGACCGACCACGGAGACAGTGCACCTTTTTGTGTTTAGCAATTTTACTTTCTCTACGCGTACTATGTACATAGTGTATAGAGAAGGTATTGCACTTCACTAAAAAATTCGATACTGAGATTTCACCGGAAATATATGTTTTAGGGTCTCCTTTATCTAAAAAAAAGTATTTTCAGAAAAAGGTCCGTGTCTATCCGTGTGTCTGTGAAAACGATAAATCAAAAACGAAAAGTCGCTAAAATACCAAACTTGGTATTTAAGTTTAGTATCTTCCAAGGATGCGACACAAAGATTATGAGAAAAATCCCCCCCACCCCCAACTACACTTTACATGGAACATTTTTAAAAAAATTAATTTTCTCAAAAATGGCTCTAACGATTTTGGTTAAAAGATCGTATATTAAAGAGCACGTTAAACTACACAATCTATGTTATATATATTCGTGGAGTTGATCGTTTTTAGATATTCCTTGTTTTTGGTTTCTGCTTTGAAAAACTTATATTTTTCTCATATAGGAATTTATCAACTCCTGTCCATCCAAACAATGGAACTTCAGTCACACAGCAACCAGCTTTTGACTATCACTTTAACCAATAGTACTTCCTTATTTCGCTTCTATTTGCAAGGAAGCAAGTAATAAGACTATTTCTGCTATTTTTTCTCGATTAGCATGAAGTAAATAGAAGTATAAGCTTTTTAACAATAATTTGTTGCAGAGATGTAGAGAAAGTCATGTGAATGTAACACATCAGATTTTTAACATTGGAGACTACACGCTCTGTAGGGTTAAATCAAAACATTAAGGGACTGAAATAGAAACCACGAATGAGAACACAATTATTCCCTATCCCTCACAGAGTCTGCAAATATGAATGTGAGAGAAAGTGTTTAATGATATAAAAGTGATTAACCTAACGTTCTACCCCTACAGTAATATGACCATTGAAGTTAAAGGATGCTATACAATGAAACCATAAAAATCTGATGTGTTCCATCCACATGACTTTCTCTACACCTCTGTAACAAATTATTGTTACGTAATAAGCTTACACTTCTGTCTATTTCATGGTAATCGAGATAAACACGCAAAACTGTCTTATTACTTAGTTCCTTATAAGTAGAAGGGAAATAAGGGAATACACTAGGCTCAACCGACAGTCACGTGTTTTAAAATGTGGTTGCGTAGCCAGAAGTTGACAAGTTTTGTATGAGAAAAGTTTTTAAGTAATTTAAAACTGAAACCAATAACAAGGAATATCTCGAAAGCAGCCAACTCCACGAAAAAATGTACATAACATAAATTGTGTATTTGGGGATGTCTACATTTTTTGTTAGCAAGTTTATGTCTATCTCTTATGGTTTACTAGTTATGCAAAATTCAAAACAAAATAACCCAGAATAAAGAGGTATTTAAAGCCTATTCCCATAAAATCAAGATATACAATTTATTTGTTATGTAATTATATTTAATATAAGAGATTTATTTAAAATCCTTAGAGCCATTTTTTACAAAATCATAATTTTCAATTTTTTTTCCATGTTAAGGGTAGTTGGGGTGGGGGAGTTTCTTAAAAAGCCCTGCGTCACATCCTTGGGAGATAGTGAACTTAAATGTTCAGTTTGGTATTTAACAGACTTTTCGTTTTTGAACTATGCTACCCAGACACACACACACACACACACACACACACACACACACACACACTCATACACCGACATTTTTCTAAAAATGTTGTTCTTTTTTTATTCAGGGGGTGCCAAAAAATATATTTCGGGTGAAATCTCAGTATCAAATTTTTGGGTGCAATACAATACCTTCTCTATACAATATGTACATAGTACGTATAGAGAAAGTAAAAAAAACACAATTGTATATAAAGAATTCCGAAATGTTCAGTTTTAAAATACTTGAACTTTTCCCACGCAGGAAATCATTACTCTTTTGTTTTACTCCTGGCTATGAAAGAGAACGAATTTGAATGACAATCGCATAGCGACAGCTTTTAAAAGGTTTGACTATAGCATTAGTCTAGTGTATTTCCTCATTTCCCTTCTAATTACAAGGAGGCAAGTAACAAGACAATTTCTGCTAACGTTTATCTCGAATATCATGTGGATAAAAGAATAATTTATTTTAAGAATAGTTTCTTTGAAGAACAGGTCGAGAAAGCTATGTGAATGGAACACATCAGATTTGTAACACACCACCCCTCTCTAGTAAAACTTGAACTCATGCCCTTGCTGCTTTTATGCAGCAATATGCTTAGAATTGGCTAAAAAAAACAAAAAAAAAAAACTGATGCGTTCCATTCACATGAATTTCTCTACCTAGTCTGCAAACAAACTTTTCACAAGAGAGTATTTGTCTTTCTACTTCATGCTAATCGAAAAAAAAACATTAACAGAATTGTTTTATTACTTAGTTCTTTCTAACTAGGAGGGAAATAAGAGACTACGCTAAGTTAAAGCGATAGACAAATGTTTTAAAAGCTGTTGGAATGTGATTGACATTGAAATTCGCTTCTCTTTGCATGGCCAGAAATAAATCAAAAGAAACTTCATGTTTGAGAAAAGTATAAGTATTTTTAAAAGCGATTAGCTCTAAAAGAAAATATAGGTAGCTCATAAATAAAGTCTGTGTTTTAACGAGGGCTACATTTTCTGTGTAGTACCTAGGTATTTGTCTGTCTTTTACGGTTTGCCATTTATACAAAAGTTAACTAATGAAGAGGTGTTCAGAGGCTATTACCAAGAAATTCCAAATACACATTTTATTTGTGATGAAAGCATTTTTACTTTCTCTACACGTACTATGTACGTAGTGTATAGAGAAGGTATTGTATTACACCAAAAAATGTGATACCGAGATTTCAGCGGAAATAAATGTTTTGAGACCCCTGAATCCAAAAAGAGATTTTTTTTATAAAAATGTCCATGTGTGTCTGTCAGTGTGGTGTGTGTGTATGGGGAGGGGGAGTTGTGTGTGTGTCCATTTTTCCTATTTTTTTATTTATGGACGCTCTTTAACTGCTGTGGTTCTCAGCGTCCCATTCTATATTGGGCGTGAAAGGCCGCCTTAATTTTGTTCAGAAGCCTCTTTTATCAGGCTTGAGAAACTACAACACGGGACCAGCGGCTTTACTTCCCTTTCGAAGAAAGCCATGCTAAGGATTTTTACGCCCGAAAAAATCCATTGTCCTCCGCCAGGTTTGAACCCGCGACCTTGGGTATATGAAGTGTGTATGTGTGTGTGTGTCTGTCTGTCTGTCTTTCTGTAGGCAGCACGGCCCAAAAAACGAAACGTTCGTTAAATACCAACTTGATGTTTAAGTTCAGTAACTTCCAAGGATGTGATACGAAGATTAAAAAAATCCCCACAGCCCAACTTGGCTCTTACGATTTTCATTAAAATATCGTATATTAAAGATATTTACATGACAAATAAAATGCATATATTGAATTTTCTGGGAATAGGCTGTGAACACATTTTTATTCTAGATAAATGTTTCTCTATGAAATTGTACAATAAATAAAACACAATAAAATAGGTAGGCGATCGTTATTCAGTTAAAATGTAAAATTCCCCCGTAAAATTAAAAATGCAGACGTGTTTTGAAAGTTTGCTGATATAATGCATAGTTGCATCATTCTAACAGTTCTTTGTCTATTTTAGCATTCACAATTGGAGAACTACACACTCTTTAATATACTTCATAATACAGTGACTTACCCAGGAGAGCCAATCTGAAGATGGAAGCGTTTCACTCCATCAAGATACAAGTCACCTGTTGCATTTGTAATGTTATATAATTCTTTTTCGTGGAGTTGATCGTTTTTTAGATATTCCTTGTTTTTGGTTTCAGCTTTAAAAAACTTATACTTTTCTCATACAGGAATTCGTCAACTCCTGTCCATAGAAACTAAGGAACTTCAGTGACATAGCAACCAACTTTTGAGTATCACTTTAACCTATGGTACTCTCTTATTTCGCTTCTACTTACCAGGACGCAAGTAATATGGCTATTTCTGCTAATTCTTTCCTGATTAGCATGAAGTAAGTAGAAGCATAATATCTTGAACAATAATTTGTTCCAGAGATGTAGAGAAAGTCATGTGAATGGAACACATCAGATTTTGTTTTGTAGCAATCGGAGCTTTCATTTGTTACTATACATTACACACACACACACACACACACACACACACACACACACACACACTACCTGTCTCACCGCCTGTCCTCAAGAGGTACAATAATTATTGTTAATACTTTAGGACTTTTGCTAGACATTTCTTACATAAAACGTAAGAAATGCCAAAACCTAAGAAATGCCTGGCTCTGTTTTTATCTCTTTCCACATTTATCTCTTATCTACATTTAACTCTTTCCTACATTTGCTTAATAGTATATCATGTTTCTAGCGTTTTCATGTCCTTAATTACTTAAAGTGGTCGTCTCCTTAGCGCGGTGGTAGCGCAGCTGCTTACCAAGCGGAGACCTGGGTTCGATCCCCAGTACCGGCGTGGGGATTTTTACCCCGCTGGGAGACCTGGCCCGGGGTGCACTCAGCCTCGTAAGGTCCCTGGGCGGCCAATTGAGGAGCTACTTGATGGAGAAGTAGCAGCTTCCGGAGGACCGCATTAACCGGCCGGGGGGCTCGAGGCGCTGACCACGTCTCACCCTCCAATACTGCACCCCATCCATGGCGTCTGTAGTGGACCGAGATGGGGGACGCAGCGGCCGGGCGGTAGGCCAAGGTTACCCGTGAGCTGTCGTGGCATGGAGTTAATTACTTAAAATCTTTTTGTTATTCCTAAGTTAATAGGAATAAAAGCACAACGCTAACGAGGATTACAATGTCAGTGTCACTAAGACCGAATGTATCACATTCTTTCCCTCAACATAAACCTTTTCGTATTTTTATGATTCCGTTTTATTTGGCTGTTTTTCTTACATGCCCATTCCCCGTCCAAATTCATTTCTTTATAAAGGTCCAGATAAAATAAACAAAAATCTGATGTGTTCCATTTACATGACTTTCTCTACATCTCTGGAACAAATTATTGTTAAAAAGCTTATGCTTCTATTTACTTCGTGCTAATCGAGAAAATATTAGCAGAAATAGTTTTATTACTTGCTTCCTTGTAAGTAGATAATAAGGGAGTGCAAAATAAGGGAGTACCATAGGTTAAAGTGACAGTCAAAAGCTGGTTGCTATGTTACTGAAGTTCCTTTGTTTGTATGGATAGGAGTTGACAAATTCCTGTATGAGAAAAGCATAAGTTTTTTAAAGCTGAAACCAAAAACAAGGAATATCTCAAAAACGATCACCTCCGCGAAAAAAAAGAAGGATTATATAGCATAAATTGTGTGTGTTTAACGTGCTCTATATTTTTGTGTGGTAAGTTTTTGTCCATCTCTTACGGTTTAGCAGTTATGCAAAATTCCGTAAAATTCATCCAGGATAAAGTAGTATTCAGAGGCTATTCCCAGAAAATTCAAGATATACGTTTTATTTGTCAGGTAAATATATTCAATTTATGATAGGTATTTTATTCAAAATCGTTAGAGCCATTTTTGAGAAAATCAAACTTTTCGAAAAAAAGTTCCATGTAAAGGGTAGTTTGGGGTGGGGGGATTTTTCTCAAAATCTTCGTGTCGCATTCCTGGAAGATACTAAACTTAAATACCAAGTTTAGTATTTTACCGACTTTTCGTTTTTGAGTTATCGTGTTCACAGACACAAGGACACACACACACGGACCTTTTTCCGAAAATACCTTTTTTAGATAAAGGGTGCCCTAAAACATATATTTCCGATGAAATCTCGGTATCGAATTTTAGATGGTGTGCAATACCTTCTCTATACACTATGTACATAGTACGTATAGAGAAAGTAAAAATCTGATGTGTACCATTCATGACTTTCTCTACATACCTGCAACAAATTATTGTTAAAAATCTTATGCCTCTATTTACTTCCTGCTACTCGAGAACAAATTAGCTGAAATAGTCTTATTACTTGTTTCCTTGTAAGTAGAAGCGAAATAATGGAGTACCATAGGTTAAAGTTATAGTCAAAAGCTGGTTGCTATGTGACTGAAATTCCTTTGTTTATATGGATAGGAGTTGACAAATTCCTATATGAGAAAATTAATATTTTCATAGCTGAAACCAAAAACAACGAATATCTCAAAAACGATAAACTCCACGAAAAAAATGTACATAACATAAATTGTGTGTTTTAACGTGCTCTACATTTCTTGTGTGGTAAGTTTTTATCTGTCTTACGGTTTAGCAGTTACGCAAAATTCCATAAAATTCGTCCAGAATAAAGTAGTCTCCAGAGGCTCTTCCCAGAAAATTCAAGATATACATTTTATTTGTCAGGCAAATATCTTTAATATGTGATATTTTAATCAAAGTCGTTAGAGCCATTTTTGCGAAAATCAATTTTTTTTTAAAAAAAATTCCATGTAAAGGGTAGTTTGGTGTGGGGGATTTTTCTGAAAATCTTCGTATCGCATCCCTGGAAGATACTAAACTTAAATACCAAGTTTGATATTTTACCGACTTTTCATTTTCGAGTTATCGTGTTCACAGGCACACGGACCCTTTTGTGAAAATGCCTTTTCTGGATATAAGGGACCCTAAAACTTAATTTCCGGTGAAATCTCGGTATCGAATTTTTGGGTGGAGTGCAATACCTTCTCTATACACTATGCACATAGTGCGTGTAGAGAAAGTAAAAAGTGGTCGTTGGCCCCAAGTACATTCCCTTCGTTTTGAAACGTGGACATATTGGTGGGAATTATTTCCTTGCACAGCACTGTAATTAACTGACTTGTACCGTCATCTCCATATGCTATATCATCCATTGACACCAAGCCTTGTGCTATATAAAGACTGATATGCTGTGAGACCAGGTATAGTATGCCAATGATGTTATAATGCAAAAAGTCACTATATCTTGGCGTATGAATCCTTTTGTGACAAACTCTTGAAGAGAAATGAGAGCAATTTATACACAGGAAGCAGATTCATTTGTGGATCATTTCACCCATTTCATTCAATCACATTCCGATATGGTCTACCCAGTTAAAACGACGTCTTTCGCTTGTGCTGTCTCATCTTGAGGTGGGATAGGCGTTTGTTTTTCGTTCGGATTTCAATTAATTATGAAAAAAAACTTAATGCTAGTAATTTTTCCACTCTAATCAGTCCAATCACTATCATTTAGACCTCATGATGCTCAAAACTCTAAATGTTTTGCTGCGCATTAAAAGTGTGGCGTTTATTTATTTTTATTTTTTTAATTGATTTTATTTATATAGAATGTTCCAATGAGCATATTGCTCTAGGTAGTGACTATCTTTAGTGAGGCGGTAAGAAAAATACAACAATAAAATAAACACATATAAAAAGGAGTATATACATATAAATTATATACATATATTATGATATATTTATATACGTATACTTTTTTTAACCAATTTTGTATAGGTGTGTGAATAAACTTAATACAATATTTCAAAAAACACCATAGTGATTTTCCGTTATTAAATTTTTAGGAATTACAGTATTGCTCAAGTAGGTATTTGAAGAGTTTGTCTTTAAATTGGGATAAGTTAAGTGATTCTTTGATGTTAAGTGGGAGAGTATGTTTATAATTAAATTGTTGACATTGACAAAGGAAATATTGATAATTTGCGGAAGCCTGAGCTCTTTTCATTTTTGATGAAAAAAATGCAACTTAACATACTGTAGTTTATATTTAAATAGTGCATGAGGATAATTATTTAAATTTTGAGGATTACGTTGAGATATCATAAAATATATATTACGGAAACGATTTATTTAGTCATTCATATTTCATATAATATGCAACCGATAGCGAATTTAACATATCTATATAAATATCACATTATTAAGAAGTTCCCCATACAGCAACTAAGCATAAGAACCATAAATGTAAATAAAAAGTAAATAAGTACATTAAATGAATTCTCAGCACCCTTAACCCACTTCCCTTGCGGGAATTATTCATCTACAGCAATGAGTGGATATCAAGTCAAGGGCCCATAAAAATTGAAGGTAATAATAATAATAATAATAATAATAATAATAATAATAATAATAATAATAATAACAAAACAATCATCATCATCATCATCATCATCATAGCAAACAAGTTCTGCTTTGATAAGCTGCCTGTGATTCCAAAATGATTACATCTCTCAGAATTCTGCCGCTGAATTCGCTTATACGTACTAGCTTAAAACAATTAATAGATATTTGTACCTCTACTACTTGTCTTGTGCTAATGCGCCAAGTAGTACGTATTAACAGCATAGACCATTTTAATTGACCGCCAAAGCAAGATAGTCTTTCGAAGAAGAAGAACAAGAAGAAAACTTGATTTAACTTTGGACCGAGATACATGCTTTAAGAAAGTTCTCGGTAAGAGTAATATGATATTATTTGCTTTGTATTTTGACGACATTTACGCGAGCCATTAAAGTGATCAGTATCGTTCTGGGAATGTATTTCTCTATGGATTCAATTGCTACAGTGTTTTGTTTCCCAACTCCATCTCCCAGCCCAGCTGATTGCATGTAACACATCATGGTCATGCACACAAGAGAGCGTGAAGCCAATGAAACATAACCCAGCTACAGCGTGCGTACAAGTTTATGAACTCAATGGGCACCTGGTTTCCACCGTCTATTTCCAGGTACCACTGCTGTATTTATAGTAAATTGTAACGACAAGAGATACCGGTAATCGTGAAATTTATCCAAAGAAAACCACAAGAATTATGGCGACTAGCGTAGAACTGGAACATGAACTTATTAGACAATTTAAACAGTACATGAGCAGTCCAGAAAATGTTAACATAGCAGCAAATAACGTCTTCGAAAGGTTAGTAGATGATCTTATTTTGGGAGAAGTGTTCGCAGCCCATTTTTCAGTAAAGACCGGGTTATTTGAATTAGAAGAAGAAATGATAGATGAAAACGACCATCAGATAGATGAAAGTCCAGATGCTGATATATTCGGTCAGCAGCCGGTTAAAAAAGCACAAGAATGCATTTGCTTCTGTCCTACATGTAAACACAGTTTGGCAGCATCTCGCTTTGCACCACATCTGGCAAAATGCATGGGAATGGGTCGCAACAGTTCTAGGATAGCCAGCAGAAGAATTGCAAACAACAGTAAGGAAGTGGCATACAGTGGAATGATGACAGATGATGAGGATGATGCTGATTGGACAGCCAGCTCAGACAGACGGCGTAAGAAGAAGGAGAAGAATGGAACCCGCAGGACTAAAAACCAAAAGAATGTACGCAATGGGGATGTAGCAACAGAAACTGTAAACAATGATCAGGTTAATACAACAAATATGAATTATGATGGTATGACATTTGAAGAAAAGAAAAACCTATTGACACAGATCTGTGGTGTGATATCAGAGCATACAAGACGACTTTGCACAAGATCCATGAGATGTCCTCAGCATTCAGATGAGCAGCGACGTGCTGTACGTGCTTCCCTCCTCAACGCCCAGCATTCTGATGGGGCTCCAGGAAACGACATCATTCAGGTGGATGTGGACACATACGAAGAGGGTGATGGTCAAACAATGAGAGAGTCCTTGGGCAAGAATTGGGAACAAGAACATTCAAATACTTCATCCCCAGCAGACTCAGCATCTACAAGCTCCTCCTCATCCAAAAAGAAGGAGAAACCCCCAAAGCCTAAAAACAAGATCTCCACGAAAAACCACAAAGGTGGCCCTGGATTTCCTGGTTCTGGACACCATACTCAAGGAGAGTAATGTTTAAGAATTATTGGGACACATTTTTAGGAATTTTACTCAAGTGGGAGAAGTTACTAGGTAAGAATAAAATAAAATGTTGGCACATTTGAATCCTAACCTAACAAAGTCAGCAATAATGTTGTGCAAATAATTGTGTGACACAGTATTAGGTTACAGTTTGATAGTCTGTTTACACTATGCTCAGTACACAGCAAATATAAAAACTTTTGGTTTGTGAGAACTTAGTTCAGAATTTGGTTGTGACTGTCATCCTTCCCCTTTGCTAATTTTCTTTTTGTGAAAGTGTATGTGTATGTTTGTTCAGTATTATTGGTGAGAATGATGATCATGTAGAGCATTTGGATATCTTTTTACGGAGAATATAAGGAGGCTGAAGAAACTATACAAATTGTGTGTTGATATTTTCCAAAACCACATGAAGAGAATGGAAAGTGCCAGAGATGGTTTCTAGTGTGCTTCCAAAATCTGTCAGCAGCAGAACTGAACTGTAATGTGGGTCTTGATATAACTTAAATGCAGTGTTGGGGCAACAAAAAAATCTGATGTTCCATTCACATGACTTTCTCTAGCAGTTCTAAAGATTAACGTTTTATCTGCATCATGCTAATCAAGATAAATTAGTTTTATTACTTGGTTCCTTGTAAATAGAAGGGAAATAAGAAAACGCACAGACTAAAGCGATAGTCTAGACCTTTTATGTGAAACAATTGAAATTCCATCTTTTTGATTGCCAGGGGTAAAGAAATGAGAAGGAAGATGCCTTTGCATTCAAGAAAAGCTTAAGTGACTTAAAATTGAAACCAATAATCCGTAATATCTTGATTACAGTTAACTCTACAAAAAAATTCATATAACATTGTTTGTTTTAATGAGATCAACAATTTTGGTGTAGTGTGTTTTTGTCTATTTTTTATGGTTTGCCAGTTATACAAAATCATCCAGAATGAAGAGGTCGTTAAAGGCTATTCCCAGAAAATTCAGTTTGTCATAAAAATATCTTAATAAAAATCATTGGAGCCATTTTTGAAAAAATCAAAGTGTAGTTGGGGTGGGGGGATTTTCTTAAAAATCTTTTGTGTTACATCCTTGGAAGACACTCAACTAAATACCAACTTTGGTATTTAACTGATTTTTAGTTTTTCAGCTTTGCTGTCCAAAGATGTACACATAGGCTTTTTTCAGACTCAGGGCACCTCAAAACATATATTTCTGGTGAAATCTCACTATCAAATTTTTGGGTGGAATGCGATACCTTCTCTATCCACTATGTACATTGTACATATGGGCTAGAGATGGTAAAAACGCTTAAAGTATATGACTAGATGCCAAATGCATGCACCTGTACCTTGTGAGCCTGAATTGAATGTTGCATAAAGTTAACGTCCCATTTCTGGAAGTTTCTTACCATGTAATGATGGTCTGTAAAAGTGGGGCTGCAGAATTAGTAGCAACCGAGTGCTCTAAGACTGCATTTGTAGTAGAGAGAGCTAAAGCTGATGTCAGCAGTGTACAGGTGTCAAACTAACAAGAGATAGAATACTTCTGATCGCAGTGTATTAAAACCTCGTTATTTATTTCAGTTTCTGTTGATTACAATAAATGTATTTTTTCTAGTACTGCATAGCCCCTGCTTGAGCACATTTTAACTTTATGCACACTAGTGATAATGAGGTGGAGCTGTTCACATATGTGCAACAAACAATTCAGGGCGGCAAGGCTTAGGGGCATCCATTTGGCATCAGGTCACACTATGCAATTCATTCACGGGTAAACTAGTGTAAGGGTTCACCAGATTGCCACTACTCCAATGCATTTTTACTTGCTCTACTCATACTATGTACATAGTGTATAGAAACAGTATTTTAATTCCACCCAAAAATTTGATACCAGATTTCACAAATCTTTTGTGTGTGGGAGAGAGAGAGATAGAGAAATAGAGGTTAAATGTCAAACTTGGTATTTAAGTTTAGTATCTTCTCCCAAGGATGCGACATGAAGATTTTCAAGAAAATCCCCGCCCTTCGCAAACTACATGGAAAAGTTTTAAAAAATGTTGATATTCTCAAAAATGATTAACATTTTTTATTAAAATATTATATATTAAAGACATCTACATGACAAATAAGATGTATATATCTTTAATTTACTGGAATTAGCCTCTGAAGATCTCTTTATTCTGGATGAATTTTACTGGATTTTGCATAACTTGTGAACCCTAGGAGATAGACAAAAACTTACTACACAAACAATATAGATCTTATTAAAACACACAACCTATAACATACAGGTTTTTTTGTAGAGTTGACCATTTCTGAGATATTATTTGTTATTGGTTTCAGCTTTAAAATACTTTTCTCATATTGGAATTTGTCAACTCCTGGCCATACAAACAAAGGATACAAACAAAGGAATCTCAATCACATAGCAACCAGCTTTTAAAAGATTTGACTATCGTGTTAGCCAATGGTATTGCCTCATTTCCCTTCTACTTGCAAGGAAGCAAGTAATAATAATGTTTTCTTTTTTGTATGTGTTTTGTTAGTATTTAATGTCCGCTTTTGCTAAATGGCACCGCAGGTGATGACACTGTTGAATGAAGATGGATCACTGGTGGAATGTGATGATAGGGGGAAACCAGTGAAAACCTGCCCCTGTGCCACTTTGTCCACCACAAATCCCACATGTGGTCGCATGGGATCAAACCTGGGCCATCTAGGTGAGAGGTGAGTGGTCTAACCACTCTGCCACAGTGTGGCCATTAAGACCATATCTGTTAATTTTATCTTGATTAATATGAAGTAGATATAAGAATAAGCTTTTTAACAATAATTTGTTACAGATATGTAGAGAAAGTCATGTGAATGGAACACATCAGAATTTTTTTTGGTGTCACCCTAGTAATTTCTTTGTTCTTTGGGAGCACATTTTTATTTTTATGTAAAAAGATAATGCCTATAGTAGCAACTTAATGGCCAGCTCACACTCAGTAGAAGCGAGAGAGGAGAAAGAAAATTGTGGTTTGTGATTATATACTTTAGCTACATAATTGATTTTGGAGTTTTGTTGTTTTATTTTTAGCAAAACCTTAACTTATTTTGGTAAAGCTATACGATGGTTCCACCACACACAAACAGTCGTAAGATTTTTACTGGCAATCCATACTTAGAAATGTTAAAACATTAAGTTATTCAGATGTGAAAGTTGCCAGATTGCCAAAATTTTTATTTCTTCTTGGGATCATTGGGGTTTATCTTCACAGATCCCTCGGCTACACTTTGCGGCATAGGGCCCTAATGTTTTTAACAGACCAGTAAGTAACTACAATGCGGCTCTAATGACAAAATAACAAAAGTGCCCATGTATAGAAGTAGTACCAAGTTGTGAAACCATCGTGTACTAATAATCTTATTTCCTTTAACAAAAACACTTAGAATCAAAAATTTAATTCCCAAAAAATATTTATTTTTCCAAACACAAAGATAATTTGGGTTTAGATGCAAATCCCTCAACTAGTACCTATGGTCACTCCTCTACTTATAAAGAACATCCTTTTGCTACTGTTTGTGCTGTAGGGACCTACTTAAGGGTTAGACTTGAAACTATGTCACCAACTTACCTTGATAATGTGGTAGGTTCAATGTTGTAGGTGCTCTAAATAATACAAACATCCTTGCCAATGGGACATAATGTACTTTGCAAGTACCCATGAAAATAACGTAGCTTATAGTGGTGAAAAGTTGTTCTTTTTGTGAAACAGTTTAATTTGTTTCTGTTGCAACCATGCAACAGTTTTGAAATAAGTTTCCTGCAACAGAAATTCCCTTAACTGTTGCAGACATGTTGTGTACCACGAAATACTATTAAGATAAATACAGGACATCGATAAAATCACAATGTGCCAAATGCAACCACTCACTAGATACACTGAAGAGGAAATTATCAAATTACAGAAGCAAAGCATTGTTGCATGTTAACAAGAGGGAATCATTTGATTAGTACACTCAAATTTGGCGTTAATATCAGGCTGCGCACTACAAGGTACAACGGCGCACCTTCTGGTAAGCAATGACAAAATATTTACGCTTGTGGAACACAACAACTGCACATAATAAGTGTTGCGATAACTGAAACAACTACTCAGGCATTGCTGTTATTGTTGCAAGAATCTGTTGCGGGGAAGCGATACATGAAACAATAACAGAATTTCCTGAAGTGTTTTATGAAACAGTTTCAAATAGTTGAGTTAGCGAAACTGTTTCAAAATAGCTGTTTTGATATTTTTGTCCCATCACTAGTAGCTTATAATAATCTAGATGCTATGATATCTCATGTCACGTTCCTTTAGCTGCTGTTAACCAACTAAAGCTGCCAAAATAACATAGAAGTATATCAAACCCTTGAATATTATTGGCCATGACATCTCATTCCATTAGACAGAACAATAACCAACAAGATTATCATATCATGTAACACAAAAAGTGTATTTTCGTAAAACTCCATCAAACAGAAAAGTCCCTGAGAAGTTATCAAAAGTTGTAAAACGCAGATGTCAACCAATCACTTAAATAAGGTAATATACAGACTAAAGTAGCCAAAATTAAATGGTAACATTAGGAAGTCAATAGATCCATTCTGTAGTTCAAGTAAATAATTACTGTATGTCAAATACAGAAGTTTTGCTACTCGATTTACATTTCCTTGATGACCAATCAACCAACCCACTGACCATTAGTATCTCTTTTGTGTTAATTGAAGAGTGTAACAAAATTCTCTGCTAATTTATTTTTTCACGCAAGCCATGTGCAGGACAGGAGTTGGATAGGTAGCAGCAGACTGAAAATTGATGCCACAGCTGAGATTTGAACCATGCATTTCTCGGTCTCTAGCTGGTTGCTCTATCACTGAGCTACCATGGCAACACACTGGCACGACATTAAATTCATCAACTGACTCATGTTTCCCTGTAAACCACAAGGTGATCTCAATTTTATTTTGAGATGACATATCCCATGGGGCTTACAATGTCCTACACACGGCTTGTGTGAAAAAACAATTAAATCAACATTAGTTGACCTTAATAGTTGGCTAAATTATGAAGCCCGGGACTTAAGCATACTTATGACATTGTAAATCGCCATTGGGGTATGTATCTCAAAATAATTGTGGTTTACTGGGAAACATGCAAGTCAGTTGAGGAACTTAATGTTGTGCTAGTATGTTGCCCTGGTAGCGCAGCAGTAGAGCATCCGTGCTAGAGAACAGGAGATCCGTATTTCAAATACTGGCTATGGCATTGAATTTTTCAGATGCTACCTAGAATATTATCTGTTATATGCTCACTGTAGAATGTATGTATGTATGGGTGTAGTTGTAAAAGAAAAACTACCAGGATGCTTCATTGGCAAATAGCACATTTATGTATTATTATTATTATTAATTTATTAGATAATGTTCCACATGTGGAATCCATTTTGATGTGCAAACCTACACACACTCTGGGTAAGTAGCACTGGCTCTGCTGTGGATGTTATCCATTCATGTAGGGCTGCTAACAAATACTGCTGGATGCTAGTAACAATAATGCAAATAAGAACTGAAGCTTTCCTGGCGACGTGTTAATTCCAAATTTTCTCGGGCTTCTAGCCAGGTACAAACTTGGCTTGACACCAACGTTTCGAAGAAGTGCATCTTCCTCGTCTTCAGTTCACCCTGAAGACGAGGAAGATGCACTTCTTCGAAACGTTGGTGTCAAGCCAAGTTTGTACCTGGCTAGAAGCCCGAGAAAATTTGGAAATAATGCAAATGTTTCACATGGAGAAGCCTATTTGAAACTGTACCAAAGAGCCAATAAGATGTTTCCTCTTGTGTATATGTTGTAATAGTATTCCAGGATTAGAGGTTGTCAGTTCAAAAGCCAAACCCACCCTGTCAAGCATTATTTTTGTAACAATAATCAACACATTGAAGCCCAAGCCTGAGTATAGCTCGGGCAGTGAAAAATGTTCATGCGGCCCACGCCTAGCAAAGCTCGGGCAGGTATTTCTAATGCTTTTAATGCAATTTCACGACCTTAACTTGGTCTTGGGCTCTGCGGCAAAGAACATATATCAGTTCTCATTTAGTTGTCTGATTTGTGCTACTATCTGTTTTCGCTTTAGTCAACTATCAGGAAATTTAGGAGAGTTAGTAATATTGGCTGCTCTCAGGTAGTCGTGCCATTTTCCTTGAAGGTTTAAAATGTTGCATTTTCCTCAATTTCTGTGAACTGAAGCTGAAGTTCAGGATAAAAATGATGCTCTGGAAAATTCCGAAACTGAAGGAGAGTTTTTTGAACTTTCAATAAATGGAGTCTAAGCAGCTTTATGCAGATTTTTTCAAAACTACTTGTAAATTTAAAATAAAAATATTAATACGGAAGTTGTGATTATTTTCTTACTTGTTGAGAAATCCTTGAATACCATACTTTTAGATTGTGCCAATACTTTTTGGTAGATTTGATTGATGTACTGTAAATAATAACTCAAAGTAGGCATGAGTTTCTTGGCCTTTCAATTAAAGAAATGCCTGGGCTTCAATGTGTTAATGCACAGCGAAAGAAAACATGCCATGTTGCTGGTGATGTATATGTGCCATTTTTTTTTGATAGTTTAACTTCCTTTAACCTGGTTGGTCATATCAGACGATGAATGAAATTGGTGAAATGCTGCTCAAGTGATCTGGGGCTCCATGGAGCTCAAAGTTACTCAACATTAGTCCTCTCAGGATAAGGGAAAACCCCGAAAAAGAAACCTTATCGGGTAACTCACCCTAAGCAAGATTCGAACTCACAACCTTTTGAATCTTGCTTAGGGTGAGTGTTGCCAGCCTAAATGAGGAAATCAAATCTGCTATATTGGCTAGTGTTCTTAGCAAGAAATAAAAGGTTGTTTTTATGTATTAGGATAATAAAGGAGTGCAATTAGTTGTCATACTGGTTTTGCAGTGTTTTTCAGTCAGTCCTTGTTCATTAGGAGTTTGCTATGCTATGGTTCATTAAGTTTTGCTCTTCACAGATCTCTTGGTATTGCTCTGCCCCTCTCCTTCTAGAAAACACTCCTTCACTAAGCTTTGTGGCTTAGGCCCCTCAATATTAGCTACCGCCTGCGGTGCCATTAGTAGTTAAAGCGGGCGTTAAACACTACCAAAAAAAAAAAAAAAACTATCAATATTAGCTTGTCTAAAGGGCCATTCACACTGAAAATTAACCGTAGATGCACTGACTTAAAATATAGAGGCAGAATTAAATGCAGCATTAGCATTCTCAATGACAAATGTAAATGTAGGCAATAACCAATCAGAAATTAAAACAAGTGAACTGCACCTTGCGAGTGAATAGCAAACTAAAATTGCTGGCAGAGACGAGAGAGTGGCACAAGCAAACTAAAGTAGCCAATTTGCTTGGTGTTTTATATTTTAAAGAATAGTTGTCTCGTCGTAGATGATGGTGGATTCATCCCCTTAATCAAAGATGAATTAATGGAAGAGAAATGAGGGAGAATCGTCAAGCAAAGCCATTTTTAATAACACTTTGAGCAGTGTTCTCATTGGTTGATTCCTACGCTACAAGTTAACTTTGATGCAAAAGCTTGGCGTTTACAAGCTTCTATGTTAATGTACTATGATTATGTCTACGTCAATGTCAATGTAACCATTGTGAATGAGTCTATACATACATTGGCTACAAGCTTCTAAGTTAATGTACTACGGTTATGTCAATGTAACCATTGTGAATGGGTCTATACATATATTAGCTGCAAGCTTCTATGTTAATGTACTACGGTTATGTCAATGTAACCATTGTGAATGAGTCCGTACATATATTGGCTGCAAGCTTCTAGGTTAATGTACTATGGTTATGTCAATGTAACCATTGTGAATGAGTCTATAGATATATTGGCTGCAAGCTTCTATGTTAATGTACTATGGTTATGTCAATGTAACCATTGTGAATGAGTCTATACATATATTGGCTGCAAACTTCTATGTTAATGTATTACGGTTATGTATATGTCAATGTTACCATCATGAATGAGCCTATACATATATTGCCTGCAAGCTTCTATGTTAATGTACTACGGTTATGTGTATGTCAACGTAACCATCGTGAATGAGCCTATACATATATTGCCTGCAAGCTTCTATGTTAATGTACTACGGTTATGTGTACGTCAACATCAATGTAGCCCTCGTGAATGAGCCTATACATATATTGGCTGCAAGTCTCTGTGTCTATGTTACGTCTACAGTTCATTTTCTATGTGGATGGCCCTTTACAGTTTAGGGTCCGCACCATTGGGTTATGCATCAGTCTGGGTAGCTCAGTTGGTTAGTTGCTGGTCTTCTGATTTTAAGGTCCTGGGTTCAAAAGTGACATGTAAAAATCTACGAGAAAAAATTTCAGCTCACTGGCGGTACTGATATGATCCTGGCAACTGACAGTATCGTTTATTTATTTTTTTATTGGGGTTATGTGTTGCACCTGAAGCTCCAGTATGTTGACAGCACCAGTGGTATTTGTAGTCATATGTTGGAAGCCCTACATGAGGGGATAACAATAGCAGTGGAGCCAACACTGTTAGGTGAGTGTGCATGTATTTGTGTTAAAATGGGCTCCCCATGTGGAACATAGTAGAATATTAGTAACAATAATAACACACAAATATCTAATTGTGAATGAAGTATCCTGCTGGCTTTTCTTTTACAGCTATACCTGCCTATACAGTCTAGTGTTGAGTATGTAACAGATTATGGCTATTCCTTGTGTAAGTTTCAGTGTCTGTTGTGTCTAGGTCTTCCAGGAAGGCTGCATCTTGGCTGAATTTATTGCAGAAGTTGGACAAACACGCAGATTATTGACAACCAGACAAGACACCATATAGATTTCGACAGCTCCTGGCATATTCAGACCAATTCCTACATAGGATGGTAAGGGAAAGCATAGAAATTTACAAACAACAACACACTTTAAACCGAGACAACGGCAGACATCTTAACACTATCTGGCACACCCTAATTAGGAATGCAGGGATTGGCAGATCACCAACCAATAAGTGCAAGAGGGATCAGCTCTTGCCTCCCTCAACTGCATGGTCAGCACAGTTCACCTGGCAACCGTTGTGGAGAGAGGGCAAGCCCTGATGAAGCCCCACATAGTAAGGCAAAACTCTGCAATAAATTCAGCCAAGAAGTGACCTTCCTGGAAGACCTAGACACAATAGATTATGTCTGACCATCAACTTAAGGTCTCCAGCAAATGAAAGGGAAAGGTAAAAAACCACTGCACATTAATTTTAGTTTTTTCAAGTTTTGATAATGCTGCTGCAGAGGTTGATGTGTAACAGCAGGTGTTGCGAAATATCAGGAAAGCTATTTTGTAGAAATAAAAACTCGTTAATGAATATCATTGTGTTTTTAAATGTACAAAGTTGTTATATCACTTCCAATTATGTATTCTGGAGGAATTATTCTATTCTGGATGTTTATTGTTGCAAGAATTTGTGAGCATTAAACAAGGACACCTTTGCATCATTGCTCATCAAGAAATTTTGGATAATGATGCAACACTGATCAAATGTTGATCTTATAAAAGACCTAGCAACATTTTCAGTTTCTAGCTTTACATCTGTGATTATTAACTTGTGTTATACTTTTTTTTATAGCTTAACATCCTTTAACTTGGTTGGTCATATTGGATGTTGAATGAAATTGGTGAAATGCTGCTTAGATGGTCTTAAGGTCCATGGAGCTTAAAGTTACTTGCCATTCATCTTTTCAGGATAAGGGAAAACCCCGGGAAAAACTTTTATTTGGGTAAATCACTCTAAGCGAGATTTAAACTCATGACCTGTTGAATTTGAGGCAGCTACACTACCACCACATTGCCCAGGCGAGCATGCTATACTTGTTTTCTGTTTTGCAGTGGTTATTCACTTGTACTATATTTTCTGTGAATTTCTAGCATCTTCTTTACATTTATTTCTGTTTTGTGCATTTCTATTGAAGCAATGTTGCCCACCATGGTGTAGTGGTTACCATGCTAACCTCTAAAACCCAAGATTGCAGGTTCAAACCCAGAAGAGGTTGATGGATTTTTTGTGATGGCATGGCTTCCTTCAGAAGGGAAGTAAAGCCGGTGGTCCCATGTAATATTTTTTGCGCATAATAGAACCCATACCTTCAAAGAAGAAGATTTTTGGGCAAAGTTCTATCATTTCACATCCACAAGTCATGATTTCATCCTACAGTGCCATCTATGGCAACAAACCTATCCCTTGTCACCATTGTGCATAGTGGCGAACTCACAAACTAGAAATCCAAATCCGATCAAGGTGACATTGTAACGATACCCTATGCTCACTTAGGAGATAAGGAATTAACTAACTATTGCAGCAATGTATTACATTTTGCAACTTCATCAACTACTATGTTTCCTATAACTACAGCATTTTTCTGCTCCACAGTTGGTTCCTGACATTGTGCATTAACAGCATCTGCCTTGATATATCAACTTTTGCAGCAACATAACCCAAGCTCTTGTCAGCTTGTTTTGGAGAAACTATGTTCAAAATTTCACTTCAGTAACTTCAAAATGGTATCATAAGGTGCACTTTAAATGTAGGCAAATGTGTGAAATACAATTGAGAAAGCTTTTCAAAAGTGTGGTGCAGGAAAAATTAATTTTTTTACTTTATATTTAATGTTTAGTTCAAATTTAAATATTATACTTTACTTAAATAGGACAAAAAAATCTGATATGTTCCATTTCCCATGACTTTGTCTACATCTGTGTAACAAATTATTGTTAAGCTTATTCTTCTATCTACTTCATGCTAATTGAGATAAACATTAGCAAAAATGGTCTTATTATGTAGTTCCTTATAAGCAGAAGGAAAATAAGGGAATACACCAGGCTAAACCGGCAGTCAAATGTTTTAAAATGTGGTTGTTATGGGATTGAATTCTATTTCTTTGCTTGGCCAGAAGTTGACAAGTTCCTGTATGAGAAAAGTTTACATATTTTAAAACTGAAACCAATAACAAAGAATATCTTGAAAACACTCAATTCTATGAAAAAAAAATGCATATGAGATAATTTGTGTGTTTTTACCAGTTTTGAAAAATTCAGCAAAATTCATCCGGATTGTACAGGTCTTCAAAAGCTATTCCCAGAAAATTCAAGATATAAATTTTATTTGTGATGTAAATAGCTTTAATATACAGTATTTTAATCAAAATTGTTAGAATCTTTTTGAGAAAAACAAAATTTTCAAAAATTTTTCCATGTAAAGGGCAGTTTGAGGTGGGGGACTTTCCTTGAAAATCTTTGTTTTGCATCCTTGGAAGATATCAAACTTAAATACCAAGTTTGGCATTTAACAGTCTTTTAATTTTTTAACTATGCTGTCCACACACAAACACACACGCACACTTTTTTAAACATGCTTTTTTTATGGACTCAGGGGACCTCAAAACATATCTTTCTGTTGAAATCTTGGTATCAAATTTTGTGTTGCAATACAATACCTTCTCTATACATTATGTAGATAATTTGTGTAGAGAAAGTAAAAAGTACTGTCACCATGAAAAAGAAAAGGAAAAAAAAAAGTGCAACTCACAAGGGACTACTGTCACTTTGATGTTACAGGTTGAGCTAGGATTTCTGCTTTTGGTGCAATTAAATCAAAAATAAAAATACCTGTGTCTCGGCTTTCTATAACATAGGCCCAAGTTTGACAAACAAAAAGTTATTTACAAATTAGAACATTCTACTAACAATACCTTAATTCCTTATATTTAATAATTGTTAACTGAAATAACTTATATAAATGTTATCTCTTGAGTGTTTTTATTGGAAGCAACCATTACAGGGGAAAAATTTTTAACGTGTTCCATTCACATTACGAAAGCTTTCCTTACAGAAGATTATTCTTTTATGTACAACATGCTAATCAAAGTAAACATTAGCAGAAATTGTCTTATTACTTGCTTCCTAATAAGTAGAAAGGACATAAGGGAATACACTAAGCTAAGCTTAAACAATAATCAAAACTGTTAAAAGCTGGTACTATGTGAAACATTGAAATTCGGTTCACTTTGCACAGCCTGCAGTAAAATAAGAGAGATGAAACGAAACATCACTTCCTATTTGTGAAAACAAAATATATCTATTGGTGGTACACCCTTATAAACAAATATAAATATTTTGAATGGCATTAGGTTTAAAATTAAGAACCATTATTTCAATATTTTTTTTTAGTTTTAAATATAAGTTATTTTTAAAATCACAAATGCGAGCATGTGCATGTATATACAGGTGATTTTCTGAATTGTACCTTTTAATTTTTTAATGTATCTCTAGGAATTGTCGGCAGTAGATCGCTAAATTGCTAGCATTGGTCTTTACATTTTTCTTTCTGTTTGTGGAATCATACACAGGCACGTCTTATCACCTTCTTCAGATATTAGGCATAGGCTTGCTCTGATCTTTTGTCTACAACTTGAATGCAAACATGCTGTTCAATTTTCCACTCTTTAATTTTATTAATACAACACATGATGTATACCAGTTATTTACAAAATTAGACAATAGATTGATGATACTGCAAGAATGAACAGGTATTTGAAGAGTTTTATTATGACAATATTTTAGTGGTACCACTGGTAGCATACCTCAGCTCTTACTACCCATAGCACCATAGATGGCAACACTGATCATACGAGGGTCACTACGAAAGTTTTGATATAAGTATAAACTAAGGTTGATCAATTTAAACAGATTGCACCATTGAATAGGCACATTCTTTGCAAGTGTAAACATGTATCAGTTTGCATTCTGCATCTCCCCTCGCAGTCTACACCACAAGGTCAACAACCTCTAGTGTGGCATCAGTTGCTTGCCAGCATGAAGCTGGAAAGAGAGTACTTTTGTGCAATGATTTTGTATGATTCTAAAATGGGTTTAAATGAGACCCAAAGTCTTGAGCGCTTACAACAGGCTTTTGGGGACCTTGCTCCACCCCTTGCCACAGTTTTTCAGTGGTTTCAAGAATTTAAAAGAGGCCAAACTTCATTAAAAGATGAGGTTAGGAGTGGTTGTCCGCCTATGGCAGTGACTGAAGAAAACATAGCTGCTGTGGAAAGAATGGTCCAAGAAAACAATCATGTGACATTTAAGGAAATTGAGGCAAGTATTCAGATTGGATCAAAAGTATTGCATGACTATCTTCACGTGAAGAAGGTGTCTCCACAAAATGCTGGCCAGATTCGATGGAGGCTATTCTCGGCAGGTTTCTGACATTCTCACTGGTGATGAAACTTGGATTTACCAGTTTGTCCCTGAAACTAAGCATCAGTCAACTGTATGGGTCTTTCTGGATGACAATCTTCCAGTGAAAGTGAAGTGGCTGCGGAGCATTGGGAAGAAAATGGTGGCCACTTTCTTCTCTAAATCTTATCATGTGGCTACCATTCCACTTGTGGAACAAAAGACAGTTACTACACACTGGTACACAACAGTTTGCTTACCACAGGTTTTTGAGAAGCTTAGTGAATTGCGGCCAAGAAATGGACTGCGAGGTATTCCTGCTCCACCATAACAATGCCTCTGCACATACAGCCAAAGCAACAAACCAGTTTCTGGAGTCCACAGAGGTGAAGTTGATGACTCATCCCCCTACAGTCTAGATCTGGCTCCATGTGACTTCTTTGTGTTCCCCACTGTGAAAAATCGCATGTGTGGAACAAAGGTTTGAGCCCTGAAGAAGCTGTTGCAGCATTCAAAAGTGAACTTTTGCATCTACATGAAAATGAGCGACAGGAGTGCTTTCAAAAGTGCTTTGAGAGAATGAGAAAGTGAATACTTTGAAAAGCTCCAAAGTGATTTTATCCAATTTAGTTTTTTTTGTATCTCAAAACTTTCATAGTGACTCTGGTACATGAAATGAAATGACAAGACAATTTGGGAAGGAAACATTTAGTTATAAAGACTGAGGAATACCTCCAAAAATAGTCAGGGAGGCTGGCCATGACAGGATTTGAACTGGAGACTTCCCATTCAAAAGTCTGTGTTAACGACCATGGCTACCCATTATGATAATTAATACTTGATATGCCATTGTAAATGTGGACAAACCCTCTTCTAAGAGTTTAGGATGACAGTTCTATGCATAAACCAGCTGATTAAAATAAACAGATTAGATATAAAGAGAAGGTGATTAATGTGTACATTTCCTACACATAGTAGTCACTTTCTTTGGTATAATGGTTGCCATGCTAGCCTCATATACCCAAGGTGGAGAGCGAAGGACTTTTTTGGGTGTAAAAAACCTTAGCATGACTTTGTCAGAAGGGAAGTAAAGCCATTGGTTCCATGTCATATGTTTACAGCAGTAAAAGAACCTCAAGCTTGATAAAACATGCTTCTGAGCAAAAATTAATCACAGCAGTTAAAGAGCATATATACAAGGGCCATTTTTTTTTTCAACCTCCAATAGGCTATAAATAAAAGACAAATTCATAGAAAACAACCTGCAAAGTTTGTGCACAGGTGCAATAAATGTCTCAATCTTTTCATTGATAATGTTGAAAAGTAACCATAAGTGTACAAAACTTTTAGTAATAAAGTCATTGTTTTCTATGAACTTGTCTTTTATTTATAGCCTATCGGAGGTTGAAAAAAAAAAAAGGCCCCCCATATAAAAAAATTTGACATGTACTATGTTAGTGTATACATAGTGTATAGAGAAGGTATTGTATTCCACCCAAAATTTGATACCGAGATTTCACCAGAAATACCTGTTATGAGATTCCCTGAATCCAAAAAAATTATTTTTAGAAAAATGTTCATATGTCTGTATCTGTGGGTAGCATAGCTCAAATGCGAACAGTCTGTTAAATATGAAACTTGGTATTTAAGTTCCAAGGAGGCTGTGCTGTGGCTGATTGGTTAGACAACCCGCCTGCCATCTAGTTGGCCTGGGTTTGAACCCAAGAGCCTGCATATGGGATTTGTGGAGGATGAAGCGATGTCTGGTTGCTATGGTTTCCCCCACCACTCATTCCACCAATTGCTCCATCATTACCTTTCCATTTTGCTTAAATTTCCTATTACGTTCATGCCTGGCTATGGGCCAACACTCGTTTCAGGTTCTTCATTCTGTGGTTTCATTCCGTTGGCTCTCCAACAGGCTTCTGACCCCTAGACATCTACTTGTAAGTGCTAGGGAGGAGTTAGTCCTAAAAAACAGGAAGGGTAAGCCAACTATAAAAAAAGCTTTCAAGGATGGGACAAAAAGGTTTTCAAGGAAATCCCCTTACCCCACAACTACCCTTTACATAGAAAAATTTCAAACATTTTTATTTTCTAAAATTGCTCCAACAATTTTAATTAATATCATACATTCAAGATATTCACTCACAAATAAAATGTATATTTTGAATTTCCTGAGAATTGCTTCTGAAGACCTGTTCATTCTGGATGCATTTTATGAAATTTGCAAAACTGGTAAACCTTAAGGAATAGACGAAAACTACATTTCTGAAATGGAGTCATCTCTTTTTTGTTTTACTGACAATGCAAAGCAAATTTAACTTCAATTGTTCACATATTGACGAGCTTTTAAAAGATTTTACTATCGGTTTATCCAAGTGTATTCCTCTATATTCCTTATACTTAGAAGAAAGTAAGTAATAAAAACATTTCTGCTAATGTAAATATAAAATAAAAGAATAATCTTTTTTAAGGAAAGTATGTTTGAGAATATCTAGAGAAAGTCATGTGAATGGAACACATCAGATTTTCTTTTTTTGTGTAGTTGATTTGTGAAAGGATGCTAAGGCTTAAAGTTACTATTTGCCTTCAGAGGATAAGAGAAAAACCAGGTAAGAAACTTTATCTGGATAATTCACTCTAACCAAGATTTGAATTTGGATCTCTTGAATGTGAGGCAGACCACTACTCCTACAAGACAGAGGTGGGCTACAACACTACCCTGGAAACTTACTTCACACTTTGACTGATAGCAGCAATTTGAGGCCCTACTGTTCGTATGCAAGAGCTGCCAACATGTGAAGAAAAAAAAAGCAAAGTTCTAAGTCACAAAGCAGTCTAAGGATGTTTTCTATAACTGGAGGAATGAAACAGTCACAGCCGTAGCTGTGGAGCGACAATAGAGTATAGCTAAGGGGTGTACGAAGTTAAACTGTGATGGACCTAAGAAGTTAAAACCTCACCAGTCTGACGGAATTCACTTCCTCCATTAAATTGCCGTTCTCCATGATGCATACACAATAGTAGCAAGATGGTGTGGTTTATTGGAATCATGCCAAATTTTCCTATAACAGAAAGTATCTTAAAAATCTGGTATATTCCATTCACATGACTTTCTTTACCTGCTCTGCAAACAGATTATTCTTACAAAAGATTGTTCTTTTACCTGCATTATGCTCATTAAGATAAACATTACCAGAAATTCTCTACTATCATTGTAAGTAGAAGGGATAAGCAAAGCACTACTCTAAAGAGCTTGTCAATTCTTTTAAAAGATTGGAGCTCAGTTCTCTTTGCATGACCAAGAATGAAACAAGAGAGATAAGAAATTAAAGATGACTTGCCATTTCAGAAAAGTTTAGAATTGAAACCAATAACAAGGAATATCTCGGAAATGGTTAATTGTACAAAAAAGTGTATATAATGTAAATTGTGTGTTTTAACAAGATCTACATGTTCTGTGTAGCAAAGTTTTGTCTATCTCTTACAGTTTACAAGTTACGCAAAAGTGATCGAGAATGATGAGATCTTCAGAGGCTATTTCCAGAAAATTCAAGATCCATTTTTGAGAAAATAAAAAAATTTTGAAAATCTTTCCATGTAAAGTGTTTGGGGTGGAGGAATGTTTCTGAAAATCTTCATATCACATCCTTGGAAGATAAGGAACTTAAAAATTGAGTATTTTATTGACATTTTGTTGTTGAGTTATGCTGTCTGCAGACTCAAACCTTTTTCTAAAAATGCTTTGTTTGGATTCAAGGGGTAAAAAACATACATTTCCATTGAAATCTTGATATTAAATTATATCTTCTCTACCTACTTGCACATTGTAAATTGGTGCTAGAGAAAGTAAAAAGGTAGGTTCTAGGCTTCCGAATCTTCACATCTCCTAAATGGTATAACATATTTCCCTCCTTTAAATCACCATTCTTCTTGATTTGCATTCTAGGGTGGTTATGGAACGCTACTGAAGTTTGGTTTGTTTGACCACATATCATTATTGATTCTCCCCATAGAACCAGTTTAGACTAAAAGAAAAGAAACAGGTGAGTTTTCTCTGCAATATAATGTTTGTGGATATATTATGTATAAACTTGGTTTAATTGTTTTTCACACAAGCCGTGAGTAGGACAGGAGTTGGATAGGTAGTGTCAGACTGAAAAATTCAATGCCATAGCCAGGATTTAAACCACAGTTCTCCCGGTCTCTAACTGATTGCTCTGCCACTGAGCTACCATGGCAACATGCCGGCATAGCATTGAATTTCTCAACTGACTTGCATGTTTCCCGGTAAACAATGAGGTGCTCTCAAATTATTTTGAGATGATAACCCCAATGGCGACTTACAACGTTGCAAGTACTTTTAGGTCCCAGGATTCATAGTATAGTCAACTATGCTATGTCGGCATGTTGCCATGGTAGCTCAGTGGCAGAGCAACCTGATAGAGATCGGGAGATCCGCGGTTCAAATACTGGCTATAGCATTGAATTTTTCAGTCTGACTCTATCTATTCATATATAAACTTGTTAGTAAAACAGGCTGACAGGGTTTTTGTAAACATGTTTATCAAGATGGAAAATAATTATTGTAAGAAGGATGGTATAGTGAAAGACCTCATTGCTAGTTTTGTCTTGCTCTGAGGTGATAGCAGTTTTCTCCGTCAGTAAAAATGATTAGCTCTGAAAAGCCTTTCACAATAGTTGTTTGAGTAAATATGGTGCATCAAATGATACTTTTTAAGTGATGTAAACAGTTAGTAACTTTATATATAATTATATATATTGGTTTTTTCTTCGAAGCTTTTATGTTGTATCTTTAGTCCTTGAAACATTCAATGCTATGGCCAGGATTTGAACACTGATCTCCCACTTTCTGTGCGGTTGCTCTAACCATTAAGCAACCTCATTACATGCCAGTATGACATTAAATTTCCCAATTGATTCAAGTTCTTCTTCAAGGAAGACCACTAAACATCTCACCTCAGAGATAAGAAGCCCAAAGACAACGTACTAGTAAGTATATAGGGCCATTAAATTATAATGCCCTTATAATTGCGGCCTCTCTCCACTGCACAAGAGATTCAAGAGTCACTGGGAAAGTGGTGTTGGCAAAGGCGCACTGGAATCCTTACTTTATATAAATATTGACCATCTGCTCCCAAACAGACAGTATAACAAGTTAAAGATGTTCTCACTCAGCAGCAGAAATCCCTGTGTAATCTCCAGAAACTTAGTGATAACATCATGCAAGAAATTACAAGGATTCCTGAGCTAAGCTTAGATGAGTGAGCAAGAATATTGTGCTGCCAGTGTGTGGGTAGAAGGTCAACATTTCCATAAATTATCTTAAGATTCTTGGGGGAATTTAATGTTATGCTGGCATGTTGTCATGGTAACTCAATGGTGAGCAACTTGATGGAAAATGGGAGGTCTGTGTTCAAATCCTGGCTATTGCATAGAGTTTTTCAACTGACCCTAAAAAAATTTAGTAACTGCTTACTTGAATCTAGTGACAGTCAGTACATACTCCAAGGTTGGTACTGCTGTAGTAAGAATAGCTAGAGGAACTAGCTTTAAATAGCATGGTGTAGATGGAACTGTTTATTGCACTGCTGACCGATCATATCCCTGACACAGGCTATGAGCAGGCGTACAGACAATGTAGTATTATATTCCACCTAAATTTGATACAGAAACGCATGTTTTGAGGACCCCTGAATAAAATATCCTTTTTAGGAAAAGGTGTGTGTGCGTGCACAGCATAACTTAAAAATCTGATGTGTTCCATTCACATGACAAATTACTGTAAAAAGCTTATTGTTCTATCTACTTCACGCTAATTAAGATAAACAGTAGCAGAACTTGCTTTCTCGTAAGTAAAAGCAAAATAAGGGAATAAACTATGCTAAAGCTATAGTCAAATCTTTTAAAACTGTTTGCCATGTGGATGAAATCAATTTCTTTGCATTGCCAGGAATTCCCATATGTGAAAAGTTTTAATTATTTTAAAACCAATAACAAGAAAAAACTAAAAAATGGTCAAATCCATAAAAAAAAGTGTATGGTGTAAATTGTGTGTTATAACGCGATCTACTTTTTTTTTTGTATAGTAAGTTTTTACCAGCTATGAAAAATTCAGCAAAATTAATCCAAAATGAAGAGCTCTTTAGCAGCATTTCCAGAAAATTCAAAATATACATTTTATTTGTCATGTAAATATCTTCAATATAGGGTATTTTAATTAAAATTGTTAAGAGAAAATCAACATTTCCAAAAATTGTTCCATGTAAAGGGATTTTCCTCAAAATCTTCCTGTTCATCCTTGAGAGATACTAAACTTCAATACCAAATTTAGTATTTTACTGACTTTTCATTTTTGAGTTATTGTGTCAACACACACACAGAGACCTTTTTCTATACAGGTGTCTGAAAACGTGTATTTCCGGTGAAATTTTAGCATCAAACTTTTGGGTGGAATGCAATATCTTCTCTATGTACATGGTATCTGTAGAGAAAGTTTAAATGAAACTTGATATTTGAATCCAGCATCTTCCAAGGAAATTCCCCCACCCCTAACTACCCTTTAATGGCAAAATGTGTTTAAATTTTTATTTTCTCAAGATGGCTGAGATTTTTATTAAAATACCATAAATTGAAGATATTTATATGACAAATAAAATGAATATGTAGAATTTTCTGGGAATAGCCTCTGAAGACCTCTTCATTCTGGTAAACCATAAGTGGTAGACAAAAACTTGCTGCACAAAAAATGTAGGCCTTGTTAATACACATAATTTATGTCTTTATTTTTTTTGTAGAGTTAATTTTTTACAAGATATTGCATCTTATTGGTTTTTTTTTTTTTTAATTGTTTCATTTATATAGCCCCCTTTAACGTCTAAGGTCCACTTGAAACAACTCGTCTGTAGGTTCTTTTATGTTGGTTTAAATCATTTTGTTTTACTCAAACATGCACACATTCATACTCACATACAAACTTCCAGACTCTGTGGGGGAATAGGGAATAATTCTGGCTAGAGAAAAATTCCCCGCCCCAGCCGGGAATCGAACCCGGGACCCCCAGGTGAGAAGTCAGCAATAAAAAAATGTCTATAATGTTTATATCAATTAGCATGAAGTAGATAGAAAAATAAGCTTTTGTGAGATTACTTTGTTACAGAATAGGTAGAGAAAGTCATGTGAATGGAACATATCAGATATGTAATACAGAAATGATATAATTATGGAAAATATAAAAATACAATTAAGTATATTGTGTGTCAAGTTACCACATAATGTAAAATTACATTATCCATTGGCATTTTTCTTCAGTTCAATATTCATCTGATAAAATACTAGTGTCATTTGTCCTCTGTGCTACTGAAATTTTAATGCTTCAATGAGATCTAACAGGTTCTTCTGAGCTATACTTCCAAATTTCTGTTCTTACTTTCTCTACATGTACTATGTACACAGAGCACAAATAGTAATAGACATGGAATTTCTGATTGTCTGTGGGGGCATTTATAGGCATATCTTCTGATATCTGCTGGCCCCTCCGTCATTCTAATTGGGAAAGGAGGAGGGGTTGTAGCTTACTGTTGTAGTACATGTTACCTAATCTCGCTTCCAGTTGAATAAGGTGGCCATACCTATTAGCGAATGAGTTGACAAACCCAGCATAGGTATACTCTATTGGTTCAATATAGAACATACACCTGCAAGGTGACAGTATCAGCCAATAAAATAAAAACATGACGTCATTAGGTACCCTACAAATGGTAAGGAATGTGATGTACGGAACAAGACATTGCTGGTTTCTTTTTGTGCCTTTTGTACATAGTATATAGAGAAAAAAAAAATTGATACAGAGATTTCACCAGAAATATATGTTTTGAGGGCCCTTAAGTTAAAAAAAAATTTTTTAGAAAAAGGTCTCTGTGTGTACCTGTGGACAGTATAGCTCAAAAACAAAGAGAACGTTAAATACCAAACTTGTTATTTAAGTGTAGTATCTTCCAAGGATGAGATAAAAACATTTTCAAGAAAATTCCCCCATCCCATACTACCTTTTATAGGGAACATTTTTCTAAAATTTTGATTTTCTCAAAAATAGCTTGAACAATTTTGTTTAAAATATGTTTATGTATAAGATATTTTATTGACAAACAAAATGTATACTTTGAATTTTCTGGGAATAGCTTCTGAAGACCTCTTCATTCTGGATGACTTTTATATAGGTGGCAAACCATAAAAGACATGACAAAAACTTACTACACCTCATTAAAACACGCAATTTATGTCATATACATTTTTTTTTGTAAAGTTAAAAGATATTCCGGATAATTGGTTTCAGTTTTAAACCACTTAAACTTTTCTCAACCAGGAAAATATCTTTCTTCTCATTTCTCATTTGTTTACTCCTGGCAATCAAAGAGATGGAATTTCAATTGTTTCACTTAGCGACCGGCTTTTAAAGGTCTGAACTATCGCTTTAGCATTTTCTTATTTCCCTTCTACTTCAAGGAAGCAAGTAATAAGACTATTATTCTGCTTATATTTATCTTGATTAGCATGGTGTAGATAAAAGATTTGTTTGCGGAAGAGCTAGAGATAGTCATGTGAATGGAACACCAGATTTTTTGTTGCACATTACAAGATATTACTGTAAATGCTCTCTCTGCCAGCATTATTGGTCTGGGTGGCTCAGTAGTTTAAAGTCAGAGTGAGAGAGAGATAGAAAATTAAAGCTTAAGAATTTTTAGGGAGAGTAAATATAAGTGGATAAGGAGCTTAAGAAAAGGAGCACAGTTTGGAATGTGGTGATTCATTTGTGGCTCTACTCTGCACACACCTTTTCTTGGGTGCTGGTTTTATGGAGAAGTGAGATATGGGTGGAGGAAAAGCCATGCATCTGTCTTTTTACAGGTAGTCAACTGAACAAAATTTCTTTCTCTGAGGTTCTCAGCCATCATGGTGAATAAGTTATCTAATTTACTGTAAACTAGCTGAATTATTAAATGAAACACAGTGTATGTGCACTGCATGAACTCTGGGGTCTATAGACAGAATGAAACTTTAGCAATGAAGCCACAATATGTCAGCATACTTCATGTTCTTCTTCCGAAATTGCACAAAACCTACTGAATGACGACTAGAGAGCTGAACATCCAAGAAAACGTGTACACATAGAACTTTATACATATAATCAGGGGTTGTTGCATTAGATTTATAAATATTTTATATAATATCTGTAAATGTATACCCTATACTTGCATTTTTTTTTATTCCATGACATGTGAGAGTCATGTGTAAAGACTGCCACTCAGTTATTGCACCATATCAGCTGAGGTGAAAATGTATGTTCAGAATGGTGTGGTGTGAAACATGGTTACAACAAAATAAACTCTCCACACCAATGTAGAGACAGAACAAATAGGCAATTGCACTACTGACTGAAAATATTAATTTATCCGAATACAAGATATTGTTTTTTTTTCAAAATATTAATTTTAAAAACTAGGGGTCATCTTGTATTCACAATAAATGTTTTCTAAATAGCATATGGGAAAAGTAAATTTTAAACTTTGCAGGTAAAACAGTGGCAAGCCCTGGAGGAAATGGTAAAGGTTATTGCCAAGGTCATGGCATATGCCGCAGATTCTATGTGTTTCATTTCATGCCATAAAGTTATCTGTTAACAGGCCTATAAGCAATCTCATTAGAAAAATATTTCTTTCCAAGACTAAAATAAAAATAGAAGACTTTCACATCAGTAGATGCACATAATGTTGTTTTCGGAGCCAAGGGTCAGGAGAAACAGAACAGATACAGCTGCACATACACTATATTTTGGTTCACCCCTCTGCAGGCCATAATTGTGAATTTACGCACAAATTTGAATTATGTAAAACTTTTATAACAATATGTTATATTAAGTATGTTGTCTTAATAGAAAATGGTATCCGTCATCATTGTTACAACAGCTGCCACCACCCAGTGCAAACATACGGATGCATTCCTGTTCTCCGACTCTCTCCAGCTCACAATGCATTATATTTAGTATGTTCTCTAAATAGAAAATGGTATCCATTATCATCATTGCCATTATGCAGCTGTCACTTTCTCCCACTGCATACATACTGGTACATTGCTGTACTCCCCACTCCATCTCTCTGCCCCTCAAAACCTGTATTTCCATGCAAATTCAAATTATTAACTCAGGTAAAACTTTTAAAATGGTATGTTATATTAGATATGTATCTCTGATCGCACACATACCACTACATCATTTCCATTCTAACCTTTCCCTCACTACTACTCACCACAAATTCAAATTAAATAAGAGTATAACAAAAATTAAAGAAAACATTTTATGTGTTCCATTCACTCTACATTTCTGCAACAAATTATTGTTAAAAAGCTTATGCTTCTATTTACTTCATGCTAATCGAGAAAGATATAGCAGAAATAGTCTTATTACTTGCTTCCTTGTAAGTAGAAGCGAAATAAGAGACTACTATAGTTAAAGTGACAGGCATCAGCTGGTTGCTATGTGACTGAAGTTCCTTTGTTTGTATGGACAGAAGTTGACAAATTCCTGTACGGGAAAAGTATGTTTTTCAAAGCTGAAACCAAAAACAAGGAATATCTCAAAAACTACCAACTCCACGAAAAAAAAAAAAATGTATATAACATAGACTGTATGTTTTAATGTACTCTTCGTTTTTGTCCATCTCTTACAGTTTAGCAATTATGCAAAATTCCATAAAATTCATCCAGAATAAAGTAGTCTTCAGAGGCTATTCCCAGAAAATTCAAGATATACATTTTATTTGTCAGGTAAATATCTTTAATATGTGATATTTTAATCGAAATCGTTAGAGCCTTTTTTGAGAAAATAAACATTTTCGAAAAAAGTTCCATGTAAAGGATAGTTTAGGGTGGGGGGATTTTTCTCAAAATTTTTGTGTTGCATCCCTGGAAGATACTAAATTTTACCAAGGCAGGTACCTTCTCTATACACTATGTACATAATACATGTAGAGAAAGTAAAAAGAAAGAATTAGCTTAAGAGTAAGTATCTTAGTTTGTCCAAAAATTAAGTCTTCTGTTTATACACTGATATGCTAAATTCCAAAATTAAGTTTTGAAAAATGGAGTTCATCTTGCATTTGAGGTTGTCTTGTTCTTGGATAATACAGTATGTGAATAAAAGCTGTATTTGTGACTGGCAGAAAAATACAGCTTGTCTTGAATTGGCAAACATTTTGCAGACAAAAATAGAGGTGTGTTTTAATGTTTCCAACATAAATATTTAATACTGCTGCACAAATAATTTTTCTTTTCATATCTCCCTTTTTAAAATCGGGTGCAGGGATTATTTACAGAAGAGTTAAAGAAATATTGGTGCTACCTTTAAGATGATTTTGCCTCCCCTGTAAAATAATTTGCTCCTACTTCAATCCAATTTTTTGGTCCAAAAACTTTACAAAATACTCATAAAGACAGATGCATATTAGCTCACAATTTGGGGAAACTTCTATATACCTTCAACATTTAAAGGTTAGATGACCAGACTACACTGCAGTAATGTTTCCTATTAATGCTGCTCAGTAGAGAAATTTCTGATGAGAAAAAAACTGTAAAGTTTGAGTGACATGCAGATGTTCTTGCAGCTTTAAGAAGAATTCCCAAACATTTCTCATTATCCTCGATTTTGTGAAAACAAAACTATGTTCCAATAAAAATTCAATTCAGGCATTATAGAGGCTAGATAAAGGGATTGCAGACAGAATTGCTAGTTAGGTACATAACAAAGAATGTTTCATCTAAATGTAAATTTTTGTATTTGTGTGTATAGCATTTTGTATACATTCAACAAAGTTTAGCCATAGCATAAAAAGAAAATGTGCTTATTTATGATTTGGTCCCACAAAAGTAGTCAACTGACATGGTTCTAGTAAGGTCCTGGTGTAGGTCCATTTATCCAATCCACAATTTCCTTGTTGCACCATACATAACTGCCTTTAGGCTTGTCCACATTATGGGGCAGTAATGCAAGGTATAGGGGCGAACTTGCACCTGAAAATAAAACAGAAGAGATTGCACCTTTATATTCAAGGACAGATTTGAAACAACATTTACTAATTTATTGATGCTAAGCTGTATGCAGATGAATATGACCACTCTCTACTGGTCATACACATTTTACAAGTTTCTTAATTCTAGTTTGTTGCAGCATTTTTGACTCTATTTACTGTCCATAGTCATTTATTTTTCACTTTATATAAGAATTGTTCAATCTTCTTACTGTATTTTTGAAACATTTCAACCAAAGCTATGTTTTTATCTTTCTTAAACCATTTCTTATCAATATACTCTTTTCTTCCAAACTTCAATCTCTTTACATTTAAATATTATATGTTCCATGCCTTCATTTTTACCATATATAGGACATTGATTTTGTGGAATACCCTTCCTTAAACCTTTTAATCTCCATATTCCTGCTTTCACCCATGCAATACCTTCTCACTCCTCTATTTGTCATGTCTATATACTTTTCCCTTCCCCATGAGTCTTTTGATTGGTATATAGTAAACTAAAGATCTCTCTTTAGGCAATGTTGCACATTTCACTCTTTCCAACTTGATAAGCTTCAACAACTTCCCATCTATAATCCATTTCCAGCTTTTCCTTCATTATTTCTAATATTTCTTCTACTGGCCATTTATGCCTTCTTTCCTTAACTCTTAAGAACATTCAACTAAATCTTCTCTCCCTTTCCTCCAATCTTCCCATTCTTTCCTTAACCATATCAACTTCCCTTCTTGATTCCTGTATCTCAGCTCTGACACCATCTTTGATATCTATTACAATTTTTTTCCAATTGTTTACCTATTCATTGTTCCATGCCTTCTATTTAATTGATTTTCTCAGCTAGGTTTAATATCTGCAGGGCCGGGGTTTACCTCAATTTCTCTAATTACTAACAAGAAAGTTATAACACTTGCTAAAACCAATAAATTTGTCATCTTCTCTCCAAAATTGTTTTTAAAATTCACAAATTTTACTTTCCTAAACTGTCCAATTCTTGAATATCTTAGGTATTTTCACGGCCGGTGTCGATTTTAAAAACTGTATTATCCAGGCTGTTGTGCCGTGGTCGTAGGTTAAAATGTGAACCATATGTTTCACCAACTTCTACGGTCAGCATCTTCAGTGGCAGTCACTGTAGGAGGTAAATGCGATGCTGGAGAGGAATGCAGGCTATTTATTCTCATCATTTAGGAAGGGGGAAAGGGATGATAGGTAACGTACACATGTGTCTAGCTGGCGTGTGAAGATCAACCAGCTGTTTGTTTGCTAATACCAGTTTTCAGGTCTTACTTATCTGGTAACCGCTATCTTTGTTATTTGGATGTCCAATTCTTGTTCTATACACTGTAATGTCCACTCCCATTGTGAATTAGGTCCTTCTTCCTTCACCACAGGAGTACCTCACAAAACACAACCTTCCTCTGTCACTGCTGGCTTAGCACTCCATTTACTAATTAGAAATCATTGTGTTGGAATTACTAACAGCATCACTAAGGATAATATAAACACATTTTGTGGCAAAACTTCACTTATCTTTGCGAATAAATTTAATTGATTCAACATGTTTCATAATCCCTTCAATTACATCATCAGTTTCTATGTTCTTGTGGTTTATTTATATTGTTACAATTACTCCCACAGAATTGGATTATATACTACAGTACTGCTATCTACTGGAAGTAAAACAAACTTAGTGACAGAATCAATTGATGCTATATCAAATTTCATATTGTGATCTCTGTTCTTCAAAATAAATATTTTTTCCCTCACCATTAAATCTGTATTTAATGGTTTAATAATTTAACATATTATTTTTTTTCATTGTTCCATTTATACTCCACCATTAACTGCATGGTCATATCAGTGGCATTCACCTTTCAAAAATATTGCCTACAAGCAATGGTGTTATCTTGTGTACTATTTCACTTTTCTTATCATGGAAGTTTGAAAACAGTGTTGTTGTAATCATTTAATTTGACAATGGGTTGATTAATTATATCAGTGTTGTTTAGTGCAATTAATCAACCCATTGTAAAATTAAATATAGGTGTACTATTGTCATTAGGTTTCTATTTTTCTTTGGATTTTTATAAATTAAAAATTGAATCTGGTGTTTTCATGTGTTCCTTTTTTCTATCGTCCAGATTTCCACTTGTTTGTTCAAAGTATATTTTACTGCAATCTTGGCAATTCATTTGGTAAATGCTGAATAATTCTTTTTTCGGGTGTGCTAGTTTTCAAAGGGTAGTTTAGTAGATTTCCGATTATGTACTTATTTTATAAGTTGTGATCTCTAAATAGTTTCCTAAATTTCCAGAAGTATCTCGGACGGAAAGTAAATTTACAGTAACTGAGTGTGGATCTTTTTAGCTTTTCCAAAGTGGTTTCATTTAGCATTTTCTGCATTTTATGTTATGAATTATTTTATCAATGGAGTTCAAACTGAAATGATTCAATTTTGCTATATCATGTATGTGTGTGTGTGTGTTCCCGTTTGTATTCAGCTTCTGTTAACGGAATGTTGACTAGTCTGTGACTCAAGCTGCAGAAATTGGCAAATTGACGTGGTTTTGGGTTCAATTGCTTGCATTTATGTAGTTGTCTATATGTGTTGGTTTCCAATAGATTCTAAATTCTAAGCTTGATTCATGATTTTTAAGTCTAGAAACGGCAGGCAATTATCTGTTTATATTTCAGCTGTGAAGTGGAGAATTTTAAAGTGTTTAAAATTTTGACTCATTTTTAAAATGATTCCATTATAATGGTGCTCCACTATATAGAAATATTCCTAATCGTTCTATAAGTTAAACACCTACCCTTAGCAGGATGTTAATATGACATTACTCACCTTGTTCGATTGTCAGAGGCCCCTTATGGCTCGTCATGTCTGTGTCAACATAACCTGGATGTACAGCATTCACAACCAAATCTTCGCGGGGATCAACATCAAAGGCTCTCTGTTGTATAAATGTTAGAGCACTGAGTCCCACTTTGGAGACGGCATATGCAGAGTTTGGCCAACCATCTAACTGGTGTGTTCCTTGTTTTGCAGATCTGTTGAGCAAGAAAAGATTTAAGTTCATTAAATCACTCAAACAAGTGCCTTGATTGAAACCTCCATTTGACACAGAATTTTCTTAATTTCAGCTGTACTGTATGAAAGTCCAATAAATGTTTCCAAAAAGTAGAGAGTTCTTCCTTCTTTTACTTTCTCTACCACCTATAATGTACATTAGTAGGTAGAGAAGGTATTGTACTGCACCCAAAAATTTGACAGCAAAATTTCCCAGAAATACATATTTTGAGGGCCCCTGAATGAGTTTTATTTCTCCTTCCTCCAATATATTATTACAATTTAACAAATTCTCTACAAATGTCCTTAGTCTAAGCGTTAATTTCTCCTTAAGGCTCCAGACCACTTGATCTTGTTTAAGCATGCAATTTAAGTCAGATACCATTTCTGAGTTATTCTTTGTTACTGGTTTAAATTTCCCAATAATTATACTTTTCTCAAATGGGAAGTTGCCATTCATTTTTCTTTCTGTTTTATTTTTTTTTTTTTATCCACAGAGAATGGAATTTGAATTTCATCACTCTGTGACCAGCTTCTAACATATTTGACTATCACTTTAGCCTAGTGTATCCCTTTATTCCTCTTGTACCTATAAGGAAATATGTAATTCGGCTATTTTTGTTATAGCTTTTCAAAGTAATTAAAAAATAATACCATATTTCGCTCTGCACAGCTCATGCCTTCAACTACTTCCCCTATTTCCACTTTAGCTTGTCTCCGTTTGAAGATGGTAGGAAAGGTGTTGATGTAAAGAGAGTTTGCCATTACCGCTATATCATTACCGTAAGTTTGTGCATGTCTGAATGTATGATGAGAATAAATGCTAGTTTTTGCAAGTAAATGGCAACATTCTAAACAACCTCCCTCACGTTTCCTCTAAGGGACTTACCAAAAACTTAGGTGTGAAGGTACCAACATTAATGTTAATAGTTTTCAGTTTATATACTCTTACAATAACAGTACGCTATGATTTTTGTGATCACTTACTGCTACTTGCAATTCCCTCTCTCCCACCACTGACAAAACTTTGGGATACATATGCATGTCTGACGTCACATGGACATGCAGAAGAGAAAATGATGTAATCAGCACACCCACAACGTTCTGCAGAGCTTTTTCATTACCCAGACAGGGTATAAGGTTTATCTTAATTAGCATGAAGTAGATAAATGAATAAGCTTTGGTAAGGATATTTGTTTCAGAATCAATATAGAAAGTCATGTAAATAGAATACATTAGAGTTTTTAGGCCATGTGCTAGGCAAACAGCTTACTTCCAGCTTCTATGAATCTGTGTTCTTTTATTAGATACTTCAATTAAATCCTGAGATAGTATTTTTACTTTCTCTACATGTACCATGTACATAAGCATAGACAAGTACTGCATCCCACCAAAAAATCTAATACCGAGATTTCACCATAAAATACACGTTTTAAGGTACCATGTATCCTAAAAACAAGCATTTTTAGAAAAAGGTTTGTGTGTGAACATGATGATTCAAAAGCAAAAAGTCGGCAAAATGCTAAACTGGGTATTTAAATTTAGCGTTCTTCCAGGGATGCAACACTAAGATCTTGAGAAAAATCCCCCCACCCCAAACTACCATTTAAATGAAAAAACATTTGAAAATTTTGATCTCAAAAATTGCTCTAATGATTTTGATTAAAATGCTGTACATTAAAGATATTTACATTATAAATAAATTGTATATCTTGAATTTCCTGGAATAGCATCTGAAGTCCTCTTTATTCTGGATGAATTTTGCTGGATTTTGCATGACTAGCAAACCAAAAGAGATAGACAAGAGCTTACTACACAAAATATATAGGTCTCATTGAAACACACAATTTATGTCATATACATTTTTTTTTCATAGAGCTGACCATTTTTTAGATATTCCTTGTTATTGGTTTCAGTTTCACATACAGAAATTTGTCAACCCCTGGCAATGCAATAAAACAAGATTTCAATCACATGGCAAACAGCTTTTAAAAGATTTCACTATCGTTTTAGCCTAGTGTGTTCCATTATTCCCCTTCTACTTACAAGGAAGGAAGTAACAAGACCATTTCTGTTAATATTTATCCTGATTAGCATGAAGTACATAGAAGAATGAGCTTTTTAACAATAGTTTGTTACAGTGATGTAGAGAAAGTCGTGTGAATGGAACACATCAGATTTTTAATTTATGTACCTACTTCTTGGACAATATTATGTGATGTTTAATTAGACTACTAGGATAATTGTTTTCCTTCTGCCCAATAAGATATTCACTGTCACTATACTTACTGTACAAACTCATTCATGAGCTCAGAAAGCTCTTTCTCTGTCAGAACTGGACTAGCAAACTTCTTCCTCAGTTTTTCTCCTGGGATTCGATGAAGATGTCCTGCAGAGCTAGACACATTCACCACCCGAGCATGAGGTCGCAGAAGTGGGAACAGTTTGTGGCACGAGTTCAGCACACTGAAGTAATTCACAAAAATAGTGTTCTCTGCCTGCTCACCAAATGGCTCTGTAGCAGCATTCTGAAACAAAATTATTCAGAGCTCAACGATAAACGTTTTCCTCCAATTACAGCTGCTCTGTGAGTTAACATAATTACAACATTAAAACATTTAACAATTTAAACTCATCAAGATGGATTTTGGGATGCAGAATAAACTCACATGGGGCCAAATCTGGGCTATAGGGAGGATGGGACAAATATCTGACTTCCAATTGGGTTGTTTCTAACTCATGTTAGAAATAACAACTGACATCTCTCCACCCCTCATCATAATTCTGTGTTTGAGACTCAACTGATAGCACAAGTGCTCATCATTGTTTTTAAATACAACATTCTGGGTTGGTTTTCAAGTACTTAAATTAATCTACTCATGATGCCATTTTCATATGTTTTAACTCTTTCCAGCGGGAAAGTCTGTACTTTCTACTCCATAATTCCCCCGCTCCGGTCGTGAATTATGGACAAGATGAAAACACTTGTATTACTTATGACAATCTTAATGTCACATCCTTGAAAATTAAAATATACAAGAAAAGATAAGAGTTTGGTAAATAAGGTCATCTTCCATGAAGACAATGCTGCATGTGTTGTTGAAATGGTTAAAACCAACAAAGTCAGGTATGATTTATTAACTGAGAAATTTTCTTGATGGAAACTAATATTTGTTTGATGAATTGGAGGAATATAAATTCTGAGTTGGATAAAGTTCATGGAGTAAATCTGGACCAAAAGCAGTGATGGCAAGGGAGACTATGTTAAAAAATGTGACAATCATTCACATGATATGTTCTACCTATTTTGTAATAAAGTACTCTTACTAAACCTTATTCTTCTATCTACTTCATATTAATTGAGATAAACATTAGCAGAAAGTGTTATTACTTATTTACTTAAATACAAGGAAAATAAGGGAATACATTATGCTTAAAGCGAGTCAATTTTTTTAACAGCGGCAGCTATGTGATGGCCTTGAAACTCTGTTCCATATGCATAATCATGATAAAAAAGTAAATGAATGACAACTTCGCATTTGAGAAAAGTATAGGTATTGGAAAATGTAAACCAATTCTCAGAAATATTTAAGTACAAAAAAGAAGTGACTGATATAAGCTGTGAGCTTTAATAAAATCCTCAATTTTTGCGTAGCAAGATTCTTTCTCTCCCTCTCTCTAAAACTGCTTTTTTTTATTCAGGGGACCCAAAAACATGTTTTCGTGAAATCTCAGTATCAAATTTTTGGGTGAAATGCAAACATACTCTACCTCTATGTACATAACAAAGTAAAAATAAAAATAATTTTAAAAATCTGTGTCATACTTTATGCTTCAGGGTGAGAACTATGCTTTTCAAATTACCTTTATTTTAGAAAAAAAAAAGAAAACTGAATTATGAGCAGATTACCTTGTAGGCCATTGCTGCATTGTTCACCAGAACATCAAGACCACCGTGTTCTTTCAGCAAGAAGTCATGAAAGGCATCCAGGCTTTTCTCATCTGTTATGTCCAACTGGTGAAACTTTGGCTTCAGTCCCAGCTAAAATATAAAATAGTAATTCTTAACTTCAGAAACTTTACCTTAAGGAATAGCAAATTTAAAAAATAGTACAGTCATCAATTATATTTATACTTTATTATACAAAACTATTCTTGCTTATAAGCAAGAGGTGAAATATTTACTTGGTAAAAAATTAACATTCTGCAGAGTGATTGTCTAGAGATTAGATCAGCTAAGATGCTTATAACTATGAGTCTATAGAACTGAACTTTATTTATGGATCCTCTTTTAACTGCTCTGGTTCTCAGCATCTCATTCTATATTGGGCATGAAAGAACGCTTAATTTTGCTCAGAGGCTTCTTTATCATGCTTGAGTTCTTTTACATGCTGTAAATCTATGACACAGGACCAGCAGCTTTCCTTCCAAAGGAAGCCATATTAAGGATCTTTACGCCCGAAAAAATCTAGTTCCCTATGCCCAGTTTGAAACCACGACCTAGGGAGCCAGAGGTTAACAAGTTACCCCTAAACCACGAAGGACGACAACTATTTTGCTATTAATACTAGGAATGCAAATTTTATCATTTAATAAGCAAGGCACTAGGATATGACAACAAAATTCAAAATTCAATATCAACTGCAGTCAGGGACACATACTTGTTCACAAATTTAGATGAAAATTAAAAATATACCTTATTACTCACACCTTCTATACAGAGGAGGATTTCAATCAATCTAAAAGTACTGATAATAATGTAACATTGCAAATATAATAAACATGGATATTCTAAGAATGCATCCTTACGAGAAGGTTCTTGGAAACAGACATGTAATTGTAAAAAATGAAATGAAATGGAGTTTTATTTATGGACACTCTTTAACTGCTGTGGTTCTCAGCGTCCCATTCTAAATTGGGCATAAACCAGTTAATTTTGCTCAGAGGCCCCTCTATCAGGCTTTAGGTTCTTTTACGTGACTTAAATCTATGACATGGGACCAACGGCTTTGCTTTACTTCCCTTCCGAAGGAAGCCATGCTAAGGATTTTTACACCCAAAAAAATCCATTGTCCTCTGCCGGGTTTGAACCCATGATCTTGGGTATATGAAGTCATCATGGTAACCATCACACCAGGGAGGGAAACTATGTAATTGTAAATTATGTAAAACTGACATCTCTGAAAATTCATTATCAGACTTACTATATGTAAATAAATGTATTAATAAGTATGAATAAATGAATTCTTGACATGATATACATTCTAGAGTTTGAGTACAGAGTCTAATCTCAAAATAGGATCTACAGATTGCAATGTTTTGTGTGTGTGTGTGTTCACATGGCATTGACTCTGCTGTTTAAGTCATTACTCCCAACATTCAGGGCCCTAAGCTGCAAAGTATAGCCAAAGAAATGTTTTTTAAAGGAAAGGAAAGGAGCAGTTGTGTCCTTAGGAGGAAGAGATGATGATGATGACAATGATTTTGGGGTTTAAGGACACACTACTTCTAAGGCCATTAGCGCCCTTATAATAAAAAATCAGAAATAAAAAAACACATTAAAATCAATCTAGACTAAAAAAGTGAGATATATAACATGTGTAAATATAGCTATTAAGAGCGAAAGCCATAGATGAACCTAAAAAACATAATGAACAATGGAGGAACAGGATATAAATATAATTAAAACTAAATTCTTGGGGTAAAGGACACTTGTGATAAAAGATTTAAAAGTCTTGTCAACCTTCAGAAAGCATAACATCTAAATACAACTACATTCTTAAAGCAAATGTCACATTAAATAAAAATTTAAAAATCTTTATCATTTTCATCATTATTGTCCAGGACTTCCAAAATGAGTGGCTTATAGTAGTGCTGGAGGAGTACGCTCTAGCAATACATGGATGGACAATGCTTTGTTACAGAGCAGACAAATATAGTGTGATTATATTATATGGTAACCCATTCACATCCTTTCTCCCCTTTGCTACTCCCATACTGTGTGCCAGAATTTCGGACTGCCAATTCCTGCTCAAAAATGCATTGTTGCCATTTCTGTGACATGCAGTCCATCATTGTTAGTTAGGTGCTTCTGTCATTACAGTAAACAGGGTGTGTCACTTAACTTTGGAAGAAGGCGTGTTTATTTGTAAAGTTTACTTTAAGCATGAATCTGCCAGCCATGTGCGCAGGGAGATTGCTGTAAAGTTTACAAACTCTGTACCACTGCAAGAAAAACTATACATGTGGTCGTCAGTAAATTTGAAGCTTTGGGTTCAGTGTTGGACAAGAAACATCCTAGGAGAAGGTCAGTGTTAACAGAAAATAAACTGGATGAAATTGGTGCTACTTTGGAGCATTCGCCTTCAAAATCGCTGAAGAAATTAGTGCAGCAAACAGGTGTATCTCCATCTTCTGCTAGAAATGCTACACGTCTGTTGAAACTAAAACCTTATCGCTACACACGAGTGCAAGCATTAAAATTAAATGACCCCTATATGTGAATTATTGCAATTGGTTTTTCCAATCTGGAGAAAGAGGTTTCATTGACCCACAGATTTTGTTTTTCTCTGACAAATCTTGATTTCACTTAAATGGGTGTGTGAATACTCACAACAGTCGATACTGGGCTTCAGAGAGTGAGTGACAACATTTTTAAAAGGTACAATACTTATTTGAGAGCAGAAGGTCAACATTTCCAGCGTGTATGTTTTCCTAAATTTAATCCGCCTCTGCCTGCAAAGTTTTCTCAGCAACTACCAGCTCTCTCACGCACTGTTAGAGAGTGCACATGTGGGCTACCTATAAAATAATGACCCTGTATATGTAGTTTAACAAAATATTATGGGTCTTTACCCTTTTACATATACATTTCAGATAAACTCCCACTGGAGGGAGTTGTACATGGAATCACATATGCATTTAACACACACATTTCTGAAGTAGTACTTTATTGTAAAAATGTGAGAAATACACAAAAACAACACACAAAACCCACCTGAAGCATGATGGGCACACTGCTTTTGCTGCCCTTAATTAGCCAACATTGGCAGGCCCTAAACCGCAAAACGTAGCTGAGGGGTTGAGTGTCCTAAGCCACAAAGCTGAGGGATCTGTGAACAGCAAACCCCATTGAACCATGCCATTTAGCGACATTTTCATATACTGACAACATTAATTTAGTAATTGTTGAGGGAGGGAGGTTGGATAATAGGATTTTGTTTGGGCAATCTTGTGCTTAATGCATTCCTTCTAACTTCAGCATTACATAATACTTTGCATATAGTCTGTACTGGATTCCATAAGTAATTAACAAGTGTAACATTGATTCCCATCAATGGGGGGAAACCATATTTCATTTTGAATAATATGTTAGTCTACAACTGTCCTAAACAATTACAAAATATAATGCTACGAGTGTATTCAGCCTGTGGATTAAAACACTTTTGGGTAACGTTGCTGTAAAACATTCCATTGTTGATTTTAATGTTTTAAGAAGGTAGCACACTGCAAGGTACCATACATTTTCCAGTACAACTTCCACAGGCAATCCAGATTTGAAAGTGTTGAAAACATTAACAAGTTCAGATTTGAAATCAGTTTGATTGCCAAGGTTTAGACTTCTTCTTGGGATCATTGGGGTTTTAACTTCACAGATCCCTCAGCTAACCCTGTTGTCACTCTGCAGCCTTCAGCCACAACTGCCATACTCCTCTACTTATAAAACATTTATCAGCTACGCTTTGCAGCTAAGGGCCCTAAAAGTCTATAACACACCAGTAACTAAAGCAGCTGTAATGGCAGAGTTACAGAAATACCAAATTCGGATCACTTATGGAAGTATGTTATTTTTCCTTAATTACTGGCGATGTTAGAAAATACCTTCTTTAATTCTGCAACTGCTGCTTCTCCACGGCCCACGTCTCTGGCAGTGAGGTATACAGTTCCGTTGTATGGATGTTCACATAGCCCCTTGACAATGGCATAACCAATGCCTTTGTTTCCACCAGTAACCTGTAGGAAGTATCAAGGGTCCAATTATATATTTAAATTAACTGTAACTCTTCTAACAAGCCTAATGAATTGGTCTGCTAATAAAACACAAGCAACTGGTGCCTGGGGAAAGCAGTGCAAGTCCAAAACCTATATTTTACACATGTATTTTATAGGTACTGAGAATCAATCCAAGAAATGTTCGATCATGTTTGTGGGCACCTTTCAATTAGCACACTGATACTTAACCTAAACCTTGGTGCCAATGTAACGTTATTGAAACACGAAAATCTATTTGTGAGAATTTTCAGAACTCTTACTGAAAAATGTCCATCTTATAAATCTCCATTTTGGACTCATACCCCTTTCCCCGACGCCGGCGATATATTCTGGAGATGCAGTAATTTCGTACGCTATTGTTTTTAAATAAGAGTTACTTCTCAGTATACGAATTTTACTGGTGGTGTTTTACCCTCACTAGCAATCAAATTTCGTTTGCGACGGAAGATAAGTAGCTTGTGCCCAAGTTTTTTATATTACATACCCATTTTAGAGAGCTTTACTGCTTTATGATTTCATTTATACTTACCACAGCCACGCTCATTACTGCTTTTAATAAAATACCCAGTTCTCAAAGCAGCAAACAAACTCTGATGGGAAAGGAGAGAAAAAGCTTGCTACCACCGCCGTGTTCTTTGTTACATAAACAAGGTTTTTTGAGCCGGTTTTCTTCTTTTTATACTGCACCGATCTGCACACGCCTCTCAAGCTGATAATTTTGTGTTACGTAATTATTTTCCTCCAGGATACTTAGTTCAGAACAGATGATTACTTGCCGTTTTAACTTTTGATATAACAAAAATAACAATTGCACCATGCGCTGTAACATTGTTTTACATCTAACCATTCAAAACTTTGGCTCTACCTTAGAACATATCGACCTAAAACTTTTTACAAAATACAATATTTTGCATAATTTTGAAACAGATATGGCTACCCAAGGACATCATGCAAGTTTGGTGTTTTGTACACAAAACTGCGATTAAAGGGCTGAAAGGTTCCATGCCAGTAATTTATTATTATAGGCAGGCTCTACAACCAATTTTTGATAACTAACATTAAAAATGAACTAAATGACAGTTTTTAAGTATAGTATCTGATGTATTAAATCAATCTGACTTGGTAGAAATCATAACATTGAAAGGAAAAATATTGTCCCTGTCGTCGCCCTCCGTGGCGTGATGGTTACCATGGTCGCGGGTTCAAACCCGGCGGAAGACGATGGATTTTTTCGGGTGTAAAAATCCTTAGCATGGCTTCCTTCGGAAGGGAAGTAAAGCAAAGCCGTTGGTCCCGTGTCGTAGATTTACGGCACGTAAAAGAACCTCAAGCCTGATAGAGAGGCCTCTGAGCAAAATTAACCGGTCCTTCACGCCCAATTTAGAATGGGACGCTGAGAACCACAGCAGTTAAAGAGGGTCCATAAATAACACGCCATTTAGATTTTTTCCCTACCCTGTCCCGCTTCTGAGACAAGTAGGGCAGCTTAACGTTTACATGAAACTATATATATCCAAACCCGAAAAAAATCCATCCGCTGTCGGAGTTAGGACCAACGACCTTGAGAACCAGAGGCTAGAATGTACCCCTAGACCAAGAAGGCTATAAGAGCTTATAACTCCCTAGCCCTAGACCACGGAAGACAAATTTGAAGCTAAAGTTAGTCTCTAAGCATAAGGTGTAAGCATTTCGTAATGGAACATTACATGGAGCTTATTAGATTGATTTTTTTAAATTTATTAGCAGATGTGTACAACGGACATAGAGAAGGCATTGTATTCCACCCAAAAATTCCATTCCGAGATTTCACCGAAAATATGTTTTTAAGTTCCCTGAATCCATTAACATTTTAGGAAAAGGTCCGAGTGTATGTGTATCTGTGGGTAACATAACTAAAAAAACGAAAAGTCTATTAAATAACAAAGTTGGTATTTAAGTTTAGTATCTCCCAAGGATGCGACCTAAAATTTTAAAGAAAATCCTCCCTTCCCCTAACTACCCTTTACATGGAAACATTTTCGAAAATGTTCATTTTTTTCAAAAATTACTAACGATTAAAGATATGTACAAGACAAATTAAATGTATATTGTAACAAAAACTCTTTTTATTGCTACAACAAACAACTCTTTATTTCTTCTACTGATTACGATTAACAACCTGTTCACAAATAACTTGTCTTTCTTCGATGCTCCCGCAATTCTGTCGTACAGTTTCTTTCGAAGTTCGTTGTGACAGCGGCTACTGCTCGCCCCGAATTTCCCGTCCAATCAGACTCAACTGCTGCTCGCTATGCGTTCCCAGTTGAAACTTAACTCTGCAGGGTTCGTTCTCAACTTTTTATACCCGTCGATCACGTGGCAGGAAATTTCCGGAAGCAGTAGCTCGTACACACTATCGCAGGTGTCACAGACTCACTCAGATGTAACTCTGCTCGGCTTCGATGTCAAACAACTTGCCAAAAGCACACGTGTCCGCTCATACAGGTGTAACAATTACAGTTTCAATATCAAAAGAACCCTTCGATAGCATATGTGTGCACTAACACCTTTGATAGCATATGTGTGCACTAACACAGATGTAACAATGCATGGCAACAATCAAATCTGAGTTCCAAAACAAGCCATTCACACACACGCGGCAATTACAGCCACAGGGCAAAGTCACAATATCTTGAATATTCTGTGAATAGGCTCTGAAGTGCTCTTCATTCTGAATGACTTTTGCATAACTAGTGCCTAAACCATGAGAGATAGACAAAAATATAGAGTTCATAAAAATACCCAATTTATGTTATGGAGCTAACGATTTCTGAGATAGTCATTGTTATTGGTTTCAATTTTAAATTACTTACACTTTTCTCAAACATGAAGTCTTGTGAGCTTCTTCTGTTTCACTCTAGGCTATGTAAAGAAAAGTAAATTTAAATGTCAATTATATAGCGACAGCTTTTGAAGAATTGCTTTAGCCTAGTTCACTAGTAAATACATACCATTTTACTAATGTTTATCTCGATTAACATGTAGTAAATAGAAGAATCATTTTTACTTTCTCAACACATACTATGTAGAAGCATTTTTAGAAAAAGATCTGTGTGTGTGTGTGTGTCTGTGGACAGCATAACTCAAAAACTAAGACTGTTAACTACCAAACTTGGTATTTAAATTTATTATCTTCTAAGGATGTGACATGAAGATTTTCAAGAACCCCCCCCCCCTAAAACTACCCTTTACATGGAAAATTTTGTTTTTCCTCAAAAATGGCTCTAATGATTTTGATTAAAATACCTTATAATATATATTTACATCACAAATAAAATGTACATCTTGAATTTTCCAGGAATAGCTTCTGAAGACCTGTTTGTTCTGGTTACATTCTTCCAAATTTTGCATAGTATTAAATCATAAGAAATTGACAAAAACTTAAAACATAAAAAAAGTAGATCTCGTTAAAACACAATTTATGTCATATGCAGTGTTGTTGTAGAGTTAACTATTTCCAAGATATTCCTTGTTATTGGTTTCATTTTTAAAATACTTATACTTTTCTCAGACAGGAAGTGTGCATTTTTCTTTTGTTGTACTCCTGGCCAAGCAAAGAAGCACATTTCAATGAAAATTGCATAACAATAGCTTTTAAAACATATAACTATTGCTTTAGCATAGTGCATTCCTTTAGTTCCCTTCTACTTATAAGGAAGTAAGTAGTAAGTACATTCTGCTAACACTTATCTCAATTAGCATGGTGTAGAAAGAAGAAGAATTTTTTGTAACAAGTTTCTTTGTAGAGAAAGTCATGTGAGTGTAACACATCAGATTTTTCTTATAAGAAGTTTGTTTGCAGAACAGGTTGAGAAAGTCATGTGAATGGAACACACCCTGGTAGGTCATATAGGATGATTAATGAAATTGGGTCCATTTTTTTGGTAGTGTTTAACGCCCGCTTTAACTACTTATGGCACCGCAGGTATGGCACTGATGATACATGAATGATGATGGAGCACCGGTGGAATGCGATGATGGGGGAAACCGGAGTACCCAGAGAAAACCCACCCCAGCGCCGCTTTGTCCATCACAAATCTCGCATGCGGTAGCTTGGGATCGAACGCCGGCCGTCTAGGTGAGAGGCGGCCTCCAGGGTCCATGAAGCTTTAAGTTACCTGACGTTCATCTTCACTTAACATGATAACTTAATGTTACTGAAAGGTAAAAACTAATTACAGCCATATTATGTTCTTCTTAATCTTGTTTGGTAAAGTCCATTGTAATCACAACTTGAACTTCAACAAGAAGCCACTTACAAAACAAGTTCTTCTTCAATGGATCATGTAGAAGTGTGGTTTAAGACAGCATTTTCCTTCTTTACTATGGTAGTTAGCAAAACTCTGATGAAATTTTGCCAATTTACATGTTTTCAGCTCCCTACAAACATAAAAAGGATGTGTATGAACAACATGCAAAGGATAACATCAAATATATATAAAAAAATTTGATGTGTTACACTCACATGACTTTCTCTAGCTGTTCTACAAACTTCTTACATAATGTTATTACTTAGTTTGTTATAAGTAGGAAGAAAATAAGGGAATACACTAGGCTAAGCCGATAGTCAAATGTTTTAAAAGCTGTCATTATGTGATTGCCATTGCAAATCGCCTCTTTGCTTGGCCAGGAGTAGAACAAAAGAAAAATGGACACTTACCGTCTGAGAAAAATATAACTGATAAAAAACTGAAACCAATAAGGAATATCTTGGAAACGGTTATCTCCACAACAAAAATGTAATGTGTTTTGAGATCTACATTTTCTGAAGTAAGTTTTTGTCTATTTCTTAGTGTTTAGAGTTAAGCAAAATTCATTCAGAATAAAGAGCTCTTCAGAGGCTATTCCCAGAAAATTCAAGATATACATTTTATTTGGTATGTAAATATCTTTAATATACAGGATTTTAATAAAAATTGTTAAGAGCTATTTTTTAGAAAAAGATTTTTGAAAATTTTTCTATGTAGTTGCAAGTGGGGGGGATTTTCTTGAAAATCTTCATGTCATATCCTTGGAAGACACCAAACCTAAATAACAACTCGGATATTTAACGGTCTTTTCGTTTTTGAGCTAATCTGTCCACAGACACATACATGGACCCTTTTCTGAAAATGTTTTTTTTTTATTCACAGGGTCCTAAAACATGTATCTTGGTATCAAATTTTTGAGTGGATTACAATACTTCCTCTATACATTATGTACATAGTAAGTATAGAGAAAGTAAAAATGTATAACTAGGTAATTATACAGGGAAAGTAAGAGAAAAATGGGGGAGGATAATCGCCAAAGAAAGAGAGGATCTTAATAATAAAACTGATAAGGTTGTAACTTACAGCAGAGGTAAATACATAAAGTTGATAGGATATAAAAATATACAAATATAAGGAAAGGTACATACATACACATACTGTATATGATACCAAATTCAGCAATAGGAAAGTTATGTTATGAAGTTTGTAACTTGAAAAGATGAAATAAATTATCTATCTAAAAATAATGTACGCCTTCAAAACCCACAAATTCCCGGCTTCAATTCCTGAATATTTCTTTAACTGAAATTATTAAAATCTCTCCATATTCTCTGAAGAGCATGAAAGTGTGAAAATGAGTGTATTTGATAATGGAAGTAAGTAAAAAACAACAGCAAAAATCTACTCAGGAAGTTAGTTATGTCGTAAGTCAAAGCCCCTGAAGACCAAAGAAATTATAGGGGCTCTACCAATGAGACAATTCAAAATGAATGAAAACATAGAAATATTGAATTAGACACTTCAAGAATGTTGGAAGATTTTAAAGAAAATACCAAAGAATCTTGCACATGGAAAATGTCTCAATTTAATATTTTTTATTTTCGTTACTCCCCTAAAAACAATATTGATAAAAAAAAAATCTGATGTGTTATGCTCACATGACTTTCTCCACCTGTACTGTAAACAAACTGTTCTTACAAAATATAATTATTTTATCAATATCATGTTAACCAAGATAAACACTAGCGGTCTAATTACTTGCTTCCTTTTAAGTAGAAGAGAAATAAGGGAATACCACAGGCTAAATGAGGTCAAAAAGATGGTCATTATGAGTTGAAATTTCATTCTATTTGCAACAGCCTGGAGTAAAACAAAAGAAACGAGAAGAAAAATGACTTCTCATTTGGGAAAAGTAGCTTAAAATTGAAACTTGAAATCAATAACAAGCAATATCTCGGACACATTTTTTTTTTGTAGTAAGTTTTAGTCTCTCTCTCACAGTTTACCAGTTATACTAATGTCATCTAGGATGAAGAGGTCTTCAGAGGCTATTATAATTAAAATCATTAAAGCCATTTTTTAAAAAAATCTAAATTTTTGAAAATCTCTCATATAATTTGCTAAAATCCTCCTTGGAAGATGTTGAATTTAAATAACTTATTTAGTATTTAACCAGTTTGTTGATTTTGAGTTACATACACACACAAACTGCTCTTTTTCTAAAAATGCTTTTTTTTTTGGATTCAGGGGGTCTCAAAGCATGTATTTTCAGTAAAATCTCTGCATTGTATTTTTTTACCTTCTCACATTATTGCGTTAATTGTGTATATATATATGCTAGAGACAGTAAATATATTATAGTTCTTTTCCTTATATTTTCAGGCCATGGATTGTCCATATGCATGCTCGTATTTACTCATGGTCATGAGTAATAAAAACTTTCACTATGGTGAATACTGACCTTGTTTTAAGTGGTGTTGAAAATTATGTCCATCTGCTTTGAAGACTTTCCTTGTCTTCACCAGGTTGTAATTGATGAACAGTAGTCACAAACTATTCATACAATGCTTATTTCTTTAATTAAAAGCAAAAGAATTTAAGTCGGTTTTTGTAAAACAAACATCAATTATTTTTACTTACTGGGACTGGTTGTTCACATTTGCAACCCTTAATTCCAACTAAATCTTGCTTTGTTGACTTCACATCAATGTCACAAGCCTCTTTGCATATTTGCACGCTTTTCGATTATTCCTTTATTTACATTATGCTAATGTAACAATGAAATGGTCTTTTTACTTGCTTCCTCGCAAGTAGACAGGAAACAAGGTAATACATGAGCATAAAGCAAGACAATTTTAATATAATTGAAATTTGGTTTTCTTTGCACGACATAGAGTAAAACATGAGAGATATGGAACTAATGACGACTTCCTGCTTGAGAAAAGTTTAAGTATAACAAAACTGAAACAATAAGGAACATCACAGAAATGATTAACTCCACAACATTGTTTTTTTTTTAGCAAGATCTATACTTTTTGTATAATAGGTTTTTGTTTATCTCTTATGGTTTGCCAGTTATGCAAGTCATCCAGAATGAAGAGGTCTTCAGAGGCTATTCCCAGAAAACTGAAGATATATATTTTATTTGAGGTGAAAATATCTTAAACATATGGTATTATAATACAAATCATTACAGCCATTTTCCATGTAATTGGTAGTTTGTGTGGGGAATTTCTTGAAAACCTTTGTCACATTCTTGTAAGATGCTGAACTTAAATACCAAATTTGGTAGACTTTTAGTTATTTAATTATCCTGTTCACAGACTCACACACATAACATTTTTCAAAGAATGTTTTTGAATTATTTAGGAGAGCCATTTTTGAGAAAATCAAAATTTTCAAAAATTTTTCCATGCAAAGAGTAGTTGGGGTGGGGAGATTTTCTTGAAAATCTTTGTGCCGCATCCTTGGAAGATACCAAAGGATCTTTTAGTTTTTGAGCAATGCTGTCCACAGATACAAACACAGACCTTTTTTTGAACTAAGAGGATGTAGAATTCTGTTGAAATCTCAGTATCAAACTTTTGGGTGCAATACAATACCTTCTCTATACACTATGTAGAGACAGTAATAAGCTTTCGGATGAACAGTTCATACAACCACTATAATGAGTGTAATACATCAGATTCTTTTCCCTGTTAACCATGTGCATCTTCCACAAAGCAGACATTATTACCACAAAGACTAACACTTAATAGTCCAATTTCATGTGCTTGTCGATGTTGACAAATCCAACATGTACATTCATATAGCTTTCTCCACTTAATCTATAACAAACTATTCTCACAAAAGCCTGTTCTTCCATCTACTTCATGCTAATTGATATAAACATTGGCAGAAATGATTCCTATTACTTAGTTCCTTATAAGTAGAAGGGAAATAAGGGAGCACACAGCTAAATAGGTAGTGAAACCTTTACAAGGTAATTGCTATGTGACTGAAGTATGATTCTCTTTCATTCTTCTATAATGAGATCTACACTGTTTGTGTAGTAAATTTTTATCTCTCTCTTATGAACCATGACTTGAAGCTTTCCTGGCGGCGGTATGAAAATAACTTTTCTTGGGCTATCAGTCAGGTGAATTCTGGAATAATTTCCAAGCTTTCAAGAGCTAACGTCGTTCTCATCTTCAGGGAATGATGTAGAGACTCCGGGTACGCCTTATATATAGTAGTCCGGTGGGGGGACCGGCCAGATGCCGCTTGTGATTGGCCCAGGTCCGGCATGGGAGGCCGGTCCCCCCACCGGACTACTATATATAAGGCGTACCCGGAGTCTCTACATCATTCCCTGAAGATGAGAGCGACGTTAGCTCTTGAAAGCTTGGAAATGATTCCAGAATTCACCTGGCTGATAGCCCGAGAAAAGTTATTTTCATACCACCGCCAGGAAAGCTTCAAGTCATGGTTCACACACCTCTACGGGGAGGCAGTCTACCACAGTATTCGTCAGTTTGAACACCTACGTATGAAGAAGGCCAATCAGCTGGCCAACCTGGCCTTCCTGATGAGATGCAGAGACCGGAACGTGGTTCCACGATTCGCCACTTTACGATACCCAGTCCACAACAAGACAGTGGAGAGGATCTTTCGACGCACCAGCATGACACTGGTAAGAGAGAGACTGCATTATGCACGATATGTTTTGGATAAAATTGACCGGGACCTATTGGCCCTACACCTGGATATTGCTTCGCGCGTTGCGCCATCGGATTGGGATTGGATCGATGCTTCGACAACAGCACGCGCAGACTTACAGCTATCAAAATCAACGGCCAGGCACACCAGGAAGTTTGCGCGCCTAGCCGTAACACAAGATCCCCCAGCAACATTAGAGCATCATTGAGTCGTCATCAATTTGTCAGACAAGGAACTGGACTCGGACTCGATCGCAGTACTAGCGAAGGGGTTGAACTTCGCACCGGCTCCACGGAAAATTCCTGTGATCGACATCATCAGCAGGGTAGAACAGGCAATTCAAACATTGCCTAAGAAATTGCAGATGACATCAGGCAGGAAACAGTGCTTGCAATAAAGAAAGCAGCTCTGCCAAAATCCAACATCACCAAAGAGGAAAGAACAGCCCTGAAATCTCTACGAGACGACGAGAATGTACTCATTCTACCAGCGGACAAGGGAAACGCTGCAGTGGTTCTTTCCTGTGAGGACTACAATAACAAAATTTCACAATTGCTACAGGACCCAGCATGTCGGCCACTAAAACGTGACCCTACGGCAGCCATCGTTAAGAAAACTTCAGCTCTTCTGAGGAAGACACAATTTCCCGCTGAAACCATCAAGGCTCTAACCACACCTGCAGCTGTTCCTCCAAGTCTATATGGCTTGCCCAAGGTGCACAAGGAGGGTGTGCCACTTCGGCCAATCGTCAGCGCTATTGGGAGCCCCACTTACAACCTTGCAAAACACCTCACCAAGTTGCTGCAGCCATTGATAGGAACCTGCCCTCATGTGTTCAACTCGTCAGCATTCGTAAAGACGATTCAGACATTAAGGGTGAAACCGAGTGATTTACTGGTCAGTTTTGATGTGGTGTCTCTGTTCACCAGGGTCCCACTGCTAGACTCTCTCCAGCTCCTAGAACCGCACTTCACCCAGCAGGTCATTGCATTATTCAAGCACACGCTCATGTCGACCTATTTTCTTTACCGCGGACAATATTACAAGCAAACAGATGGAGTGGCTATGGGCTCTCCTCTCTCACCAGCCATAGCTAATTTTTACATGGAAGCATTTGAGCATCAGGCCTTAGATTCAGCAACTCTAAAGCCGGCTGCCTTCTACAGATACGTGGACGACACCTTCGTCATCTGGCCTCACGAGGAAGACATGCTACAGGACTTCTTGAACCATCTAAACAGTCAGCATCCAAACATCAAGTTTACTATGGAAATTGAACAGGAAGGGAAGTTACCATTCCTGGACATATTAATACGCCGAAAGCCCGATGGTTCCCTGGGCCATAGTGTGTACCGGAAGCCCACACATACCGATCTATATTTAAACGCAAACAGTTGCCACCACCCAGCTCAGCGAAACACAGTTCTATCGACGCTTGCACACAGAGCAGTAGCCATCTCAGACAGTGAAAACCTCGCTAAAGAATAATTTCAGTATCTCAGAACCAGCCTAGAGAAAAATGGATATAGCAAGAGCAGCATCAACAAGGCACTAAAACGGGCCGCTGTCAGTACAAACTGTGCACAGCGTAATGCATCCCAGCTAGATGAGTCACAAGACACGAAGAAACAACGTAAAGCCTACCTCCCATATACAGGTCATTTGTCTGGTAAACTGAGTAGAATTATGGGCAAATACAACATCAAGACTATACACAAGCCACCCAATAAAATTCGAAATATGTTAAGACAGGTCAAAGACTCCCTCGGCCTCAAGACTCCTGGGATATACCGCATTCCATGTGAATGTGGTAGAGCCTACATCGGACAGACGGGGAGAACGATTGAACAAAGATGCAAAGAGCATGAGAGCTACATCCGCCTGATGTACCCAGAAATATCTGGTCTTGCGGAGCACTGCATTCAAGAAGGACACAGACCGAGACTGGGTGACACAACCACCATGTTTAAGTCTTCAAGCTATTGGGACCGCTCCATCAAAGAAGCCATAGCTATTAAATACGAAGAAAATAACATCAACAGAGACAGCGGCTTGCAGGTGAATGGCATTTGGAGTTCGGTGCTCAGCAAACACTCGCAAAGATTTGTGAAACTGCCAAAAGCTAGCCCTAGTTTTAATACAGGCTCACATCTGGCAACGGGCCAATCAGAGCAGTCCGTCCCGGCAACGGGGACCATTGGTTCCTAGTCAACGCCTCCCATGCCGGACCCGGGCCAATCACAGAGCGGCATCTGGCCGGTCCCCCCTACCAGACTACTATACATAAGGCGTACCCGGAGTCTCTACATCATTCCCTGAAGATGAGAGTGACGTTAGCTTGGAAATTATTCCAGAATTCACCTGGCTGATAGCCCGAGAAAAGTTATTTTCTCTCTCTTATGGTTTACCAGTTTTGCAAAAGTCATCTAGAATGTCGAGTTTTTCAGAGGCTCTTCAAGATATACATTTTGTAATTTATTATACAGTATTTTAATCAAAATCTTTAGCCATTTTTCAGAAAAACAATATTTTAAAAGATTTTCATTTTACACACACAAGCACATGCCTGAATGCTCATACAACTTCTATTGGTTTCCTAAGGGGTTTTAACCATTTGGGTTTCTCTTTCAACTGATGGTTGTGGACCAAAAATACTCTTCCAATGAAGATTTCTCAGTTTGTTTATCTCTCACATTTCTCATATGTTCTTTAAAACGTGTTTATGTTCCTCTTTGTCTTCCCTAATTTATTGCAAGCTTCACTGTCAATTTCATAAATATTTCTCTCTTGACGAGACTTGAAACTTGTAAAAGTCTATGAACTAATAAAGATTATTATTATTATAAATCCCTGTGGTTTTATTCTGTTGGAATTTTGTCTTTTGTATTGGTCCTGAGAATGTTTTTAAGCACTTTTTATTTACTGAGGCTAGGGTTATGCCTTGTTCTTTGAATATCTTTGCAAATTTTTGGAATGCCTAAGGATGGAAGATGAATTTTTTGAATAGAACTCTCCAACTGGGTAAAATTATACATCTATAAAAATAAAAACACTTTGAAACTTTAAACTTTGAAATCCAGGGTGACAATGATCTCATTGTCCAGTGCATCCAGCCAGCAAAATGTCATCAATCGGTCACAGCAGAAACATGGCAATGAACTTAGGTTGAAAATGGAGACAACAGTCTCTGAAACATGTCTCAGTAAGTTCTGATTACTTTGAGTGAAGTTAGAGTAAGAATCATCGCAGTTATATGTCAAATAACTTGACTGTTTGATGAACCTCTGTATCAGTAGGTCCTCTGGCAGGATTTCAAAATTGAAAACGCAGTCTTGTTTTTCAAAATGTATGTGTTTTCCCAAACATTTAATTCTGTCTTCCTTGTGACGTTTTCGAGTATTTTAGGCTTCTATTTATGGTGTGTTTCTCTTTCCAAAAATGCCAAGCTACTGCGGATTTGTCTTCTTGTTTGACTTTAATATTTCTGTGGTGTTTTTTTTGTTAAAACACATCAGTCCCAAAGTCAACCACATATCAGTAATAACTTCACTGTGCTTCCCACATAGCATTCACAAACTATTCCCTTATTCACTTGAAAGGATAAGACTGAGAATTCAAAATTTCTACTTAAGGATATCTTTGAAATTAGTAACAATTGTGAATTTCACCCTTACCATGTTTTCTATTTGTCCAGCATCTCAGTGACAAACATTTTTAACCATGACCACTCCATGAACATGAAGATGTAGGGTTTCTCATACTCACCATGAAGAATTATGATTTAGGCATGGAGGGTAATTTAAGCATGTTTTGTAAAACATATTCTCCCCAACATAACCAAGTTTGATCACGGGAGAATATCAAAGCCATCAATGTGATTTGCCAGTAGGTAAATCTTTTCAATGTAAAAAGTTCACTTACATGAAACCTGAATACACATTTTATATAAAATCTTTCTGTAAGTCACCAATTAAATGAAAAATGGAAACACCATCAGAGAGATAGTAAGGTTACCTGCAGCAGTTTCCCAAGAACAAAGTATTTCAGTTACGTTAAATTGTTTTATTTTTTTAGTTTTAATATTTGTACTACGAATAATTTTTTGATTATTAGTCCTAATTTAATTAGAATTACTAATATATATATATATATATATATATATATATATATATATATATATATATATATATAAAATCTATACCATCCCCCAGACATCGCACTGCTGTACCCACAAAATTTGGAACTTAACTTTCCCCCATATGGTATTCAGAAAACATATATCATGAATGCAAGATGACCATTAAAATTTTGGAAAAAAACATTGTCTTGTATTTGGATAAACACACTATATCAAAATCGCTGATGTGCCAGAATTTTGATCAAATAACTGATTTCTCAAGAACTAGGAGTAGCACATAACCATCCAGTAAGAAACTGTACTGTCATACTAATATGTAAGACAATTCACAAAAGATTGCACATTTAAATTAAATAAATTGTTTCATTGTCTGCCGGCCTGAGCATGCATCTGGTTGAATTACTGTGGAGCCAGGCTGCATTGTGGTGTTTAGGCAAGTCAATTCGCTCCAACTATGGTGTTTTTGTTCTTGATATCTCACCTCAAGGAGATTATAAAATAAAGTTAACTTTTTTTTTTTTTTTTGTCTCATCTTCCATCCTTACTTTGTCTCTCTTAAATCACAGTTAAAAATCCTGGACATGTATTTAATCTACAAACTTTCTAACCAATAAGCAGACACTTTAGAAATGAAACATCACACAGAAAATGAAGTAGAGAAAAATATAAATGTTTTTTAAAGACTTATTACGCAGGTTGAAAAGGATGCTTATTGCACATCTTAATGAAAGTTGCAATGTGGCTGCAAACTGATACCCCTACAATTGCTTGAAACTAAATGTCACCCCTGCAGACAATCATACAAGGGCCATTCAGAAGCAATGAACGATTTGGCATAACTAATACTGAAATACATAAACACAAAACTTAATGACATTTATTGTAATGTAGTACCAGTTTTTGAATGCTGATGTTATATTTTTCTACTACCAAAGGCTTATTAGTTATTTTGGATACTCAAAATGATTGGCCGGTCAAATTTTATAGACAAATGACACAATGTATGGTGATAAGGCAATGAATGAGTCTTCAGAGAGGAAATGGTAATCAAGGACGAACCAGTGTGCACAATAATGATCGGAGTGGAAGTTCATTAATCGTTATGGAGCAGTTAAAAGCAAATGTTGACAAAAGAATTCAGAAAAACTGATTTTTCATTTTGGACTCCATACATGTTGTTTAGGATGGAAAAGGATTTCCTAACCAACAAAACCCTCAGTGTCAGTGACGTCTTGGCTCTGATCTTTAGCAGGAAAGAGTAATAACACTACATTAAAAACAGGTAGGTACCACGTGGCAACAAATTGCTCAATAGCAATGGTGATTATGTTGAGAAATAGAGTAAGGTACTGTAACTTTGTAAATAAAGTTTTGTGATATCTTTCATTATTACTCAGTTATGCCAAATTATTCATTTCTTTCTGGATGACCCTCATTTAATGCTGACAATTCAGCTCCACCATTAAAGCACCACTGGAATGTTTGAGATTAGGCAATTTCAACCAATCACAGTCATCTGACTGGAGCGATACTGTCAATATATCTTATCACAGCTGATGTTCATTTCTTTGAAATCTTGCAGCACCTGATGTTTGTATGTTTAATCTTCTGTCTTGCTTATTGGCAATAACTGTCCTATCCACAATTGTTCTTTCAATTAATTCAGTCACAATGTTTATTTAAAGTTTTATCCGGTTCAAAAAAGGAGTGAAAATAATCATTATTTGTATCTCTTATATATGACATGAGTGCAATAACTTCAAATAATATATTGTTTGTTTCCATTTTATGTATTACGCATTTAAAGCTGAAATAAAATAATTGTTCCCTATTTCTATTGTTGCTATCGATATTTGTACATTGGGTGTAGACATGGTCGGCCATATCATAATTCAGGAGGCAGTGAAGAAAGAAAGATAATATATATATTGTGAATGCATCATCCACCATTTGAGAACTACTGTAAGTATGACAATCATAACCTGATAAAAACTCAGCTTCTATATATTATAAATTATTAGTAGTCTATTTCACTGAATTTTCTTATCAAATACAACTCATGTTTTCTCTCTTAGGAAAATTCACTCCGTTGCTTCGCTCTGGTCGTGAATTATCGACAAGATGAAAACGCTTGTGGTATTATTTATGAAAATACAATTGGAGGTTTGAGAAAATTACTGGGGGGTGTACAAACCTGCAACCCCCTTGAGCAGCAGCGCCTTTTCTGCCACAAGAGGGAGGAAGTGGGAGTATCAATGACTCACCAGACAAGGAACTAATTTAAAGGGCAGTCTTATAAACACTCTCTTCCATTTTTAAAGGCTTTGTTTCAATTTTTGGATTATCCATTTGATTCACCACCAAAATGACATATATGGTAAAAAGAAAATACCAAAACAATTTTTTAACATAACATGTTTGTTTTAAAGTTTTTATTTAATCATAAAACCTATATCTTCAGAAGAGATAAAAATAGATTTTCTAGATGAAAATAAGATGTTAAAGTGTAAGAGATCAGTTAAAGTTCCCAAAACTGAAATGAGCATGTTTATTTTCTTCATGGAAAATAAAATATTGATATCAACATAAGTTGATTTGTTTGGATGTGTAACCATGTTAAAACCAAACCCACGAAGGGATTTCATACTTCTTAACAACTTGCTCAGTTCAATTTTTAAAACATTTTCCAAACATTAAATGGAAAGCAATGACTTTTACAATTACAGCGAAAACGAACTCATACATGAATCCATAATGAATATGCTACAGTGTACATAATGAATGTCAGATCACTGTCGTGCAATCTGGGCTTGGTGCTTCACTCCACCATAATACGCTATGTCTCAGTTAATATAAACTTTTATCAGGTACATGACAAGTACATAATATCAGCCCATTCCATGGCCTGTGTGCCTTTCGTGATCCTGCACGTCCATTTACAGGTCGTAAAAAACATGCACCTCATTACAGCCCTGCTACCTTGAGCTTCTTCGACCGACGAGTGGCATGGGCAGTCTCCGAGTCAGATGTATCGGATTCTGACTCATGGTTGAAGCTTGAAACAGAGTCGGGCTTGGAGCCAACAAGAGACACTTCACTTGACTCGGCTGCGTAGTTTCCCGTAGCCTTGGCTTTCTCCAGTGTGCGAACTGTCAACAGTAAAATTACGTTCAATTACTGTTCATTTCAATTAAATTGAAAACTGTTCTTAATTTTAGGGCTCATATCAGTAGCTTCACAATTTGTATACACAAAAACTTTCAAACACTAAAACAAAACCAGAGAAACCTACACACTACAATGTAGAGTTCTTAATGTTGTACAGAGAAATTAATCATTATTGGGGAGGGAAAATATACAGAAATACAGGTTGACCTACTATTATGTCCCTATTTTTATTTTCCTGCTATTCTATCACAAACAAAGTAAGAACAATAACTCTACCATTATATTATGCTCTATTCTCTGTCATTATGTATTTGTTATGTATTGCTGCTCTAACCAGGAATTAAGTGAAAATGGCACATACACTACACAATTCTGACCATGCTTGGATTGCAGCTAGAATGGAAATATGATAGTCACCAGTAATGGTGCAAAGATGGAGATGGGAGAGGGGGAGACGTGTGACTCTGGACGTGAAAACAATAAGAGACTGCATGCAAATTTGTTTCAAACAGGTTTGGTTGCTCACAACAAGGGTGCTGCACCCCCAAAAAGAGTTGTCACTGAAAGTATAAAACATAGCATAAGCCTAACTTTAGAGGCATTCACTCGTTTATTAAAAGCTTCAGCTTATGCTTAAACTGTGAAAGTGGCTTTAAACATATAACAGTGCTTTGCTATTCTAAAGACTTCATATATGAAGTGAAAAACATGTAAATTAAACAAAATTATGTGGTAACTATAAGAATTCTGCCAGGACCTTAAAAATGACAACCAGCTGTTCCCAAAGAGCACTCCATTATGACTCTGTTAGTGCAGTACCAGAAAACTGGCTAACTATTTTGCACCTTGATAATGCTGGAAATTTAGAACAGAGCAAAAAATGCATGCATATTAATGCTAAAATAAATTGGAATTCTGTCGTATAACAATCCTTGATATGAAGTATATTGATAATATGCAATACAAACATGTAATGAGGAATGTAGTAGAATGTAGAATGTAGTTCCGATAATAAATGAAGACCATGAAATCCTGTTGCTACAAAAAAGGTTGGACCAAAGACTCTGCAATAGTAAATAGTGCTTCAACAATTCAAATAATTGTAAAGCAGTAAAGTAGATATTGGGTAGTATTGCTTGACATACATTAGAACTTTTTCCTAATATACACTAACTAAAGCAAAGAGCACCATGTCCTGGGCTATACACACATTTCTAGTGAATATTTTACATATCACAACATAAACTATAAACAAAACTGTCACAACAAATGTGAAATACCATATAACATGAATAAGATGAAACAACTGATATAAGGGAGTTAACTTTACAATTCACATGATCCCTTACTGAATGCCCATCTCTTATGGGTTACTAGTGGTACAATCAAATTTTAAGTTTTGTTGCCCAGAGGAGGAGGAGAACTGTAATTAAGATGGAGAGATACAAAGATAAGCTCTGGTTTATCATAGCACTGCACATTCAGCTTAATCTTAAGTTGCAATAAAATCCAATAGAATTTAATGCCTTGTCACATCCATGGTGAAAACATGCAATAATTTGGAGCTCTCCACAAAGCTGTAAAGCCATAAATAAACCTCTGAACCTCGACTTCTTATTTAAATTGCCTACCTTAACCTAGAACATAAGAAATGTACTGCTATATTTACAATGGGTACTTACTCTGGGATTCTAGAAGCGAGTTCTGTCGCTTCAGGTCATCAATATCTTGTTGGTGTGCGGAGTTCTTGCGTCGCATGAACTGAATGTAATCAGCTGCCTTCTTCAGTATTAATGCCCTGCTAACCTGTGGAATATATAATACAAACATGCAATTAAAATAAACCCATATCTAAACTTGAAAATTAGACCATTCACAATGAAACATAGATATAAGCATAAAACCTTGTTGGATTCAGACTCAAAAATTCAATGCCATAGCAGGGATTTGAAGCACAGATCTCCTGGTATCTAGCCAGTTGTTCTGGCACTGAGCTACCATGAGAAACCCCAATGGCAACTTACAAGTCCCAGGACCTTGTTTTATGTTAGTCTTAATGCACGTTGACATTTACATGACATGCATCTCTTTATGTGATCATTCTGCCCCCTCACATCAGTTCCAGATGCTGTCTTCTATCTCAAAGGCACAGGTTCAAACCTGACCCAGACTACAGTTTTTAAGTGCGCTTAAAAGCAACATCTTCATGCCATTGTTTTACTTTTAAAGGACAGGATGTTGCTCAAATAGTCATGTTGTCTTTCTTTTCTGGCAACATTTTTTATATACGACAAATATCACAGAAAATATTGCTATGTTGCCAATAATGAAAATACTGGCAAATCTATGTTCGAGCAAACCCCTTGGCTATATTGCAGTTCATTGCTGTATGTTCTTCAAGGATCCCTCAGATATGCTCTGTCGTCCTCCTTGCGACTACTCCACTCCTCTCCTCTGAATATACATAAAGATATTGAAGTATTGTCACAATTAGTAAAAGCAACTGTCGCTTCAGTTTTGTGTATTCCCTTATTTCCCTTCTACTTATAAAGAACTAAGTAATAAGACCATTTTTGATAATGTTTATCGTGATTGGCATTATCAGATGAAGAAATAATCTTTTATAAGACAAACACCAAAAGCACTTGACATTTCACCAGTAATACACATTTTAAAGTTCCTTGAAAATAATGCCACATTCATATGACTTTCACTACATAATCTGCAACAAACTATTCTTACGAAATCATATACTTCCATTTTCTTTATGCCAACCAAGATAAACATTAACAGAAATGGTTTTATTACATATTTTCCTATATGTACCAGGGTGGTTTAATGAGTCTGGAATTTCCATGAAAGAATTAAACATTTTTGTAATGGCTAAAAGTGTGGACAAACCTCATCCATTTGAAAGTCAATGTAGTACCACTCTATTGAATTAGCTGGTAAGCCATGTTGTGGTTAGTTTGTTTTGTATAAGAAGTTTGAAGTTATGACCTGTATAGAGTTAATGTTTATGTAAATTGACATATAAGAAACGAATTTGTGCAAAAATAGATATTATCTATAATGCCTGACTATTGTGTCCCATTGGGCAAAAATTAAGGGTAGTTTCTTTCTTTTCATTTATTTCCTGGAAATAAAAGTTTTGGGCAAAGCTTGGTTACATGCCATTACTAGGAAACTTCTTAAAAAAAAAAGAAAAAACACCCATGGGTAAAAACATCAAAGTATGCTCACAGTACTTTAAACCAAAGGATTACTTAATAAATAAGCTGCTTATATATAATGATTTTATGCCGTTATTATTAAATTGTTTTCCTAATAAATATTTTTCAAATTGTTTGGCTATACATCTAGTGTACAAATTTTGTTATTTAAATCATTTATATGTAACATGTACACAACAATAACTGTTATTAAATTGTCAAGTTTTAAAGGGAAGTATGGGTGAAACAATTTTAATATTTGGCCAAAAACTAAAAAACTTTAAAATCAAGATTTTTAAGTTCCAATTTTAAACTGACCATTAAAAAAAAAAAATCTTGAAATTTTACTCTTGATTTCACAGGTTTTACTCGTTGTTTTGCAATACTTCCAAACTGAAAAAGTAAATTTAACTCTTTTTTTTTTTTTTTTTTACATATCTTATAAGTCATATGTTAAAAATTGGAATACTTTTATACATGAGCGGTAATGGAGAATATTCATTAATAGATACATTTTGAAAAGCATTGAAAAACTAATAAGTTAGAAATATTCATCCCAGAAAGATGAACTTAAAATAATAGTATTTCCTGTATCTTCTAAGTGGAGCAAAGGGGATGTTTCCATGATTGGAAATGAATTTCAAGTTCACGAGTTTGCCACTACGTGCCATGGTGACAAACGATCGGCTCGTCGATACAGCATGATTTGCAGAATCAAAATGACGGAACATTTTTCCCAGGAATCTTCTTCTTTTTAGGAATGGAAATGGCGTGTTATTTATGGACGCTCATTAACTGCTATGGTTCTCAGCGTCCCATTCTATATTGGGCATGAAAGATCATCAATTTTGCTCAGAGGCCTCTCTATCGTGCCGTAAATCTACAACACGGGACCCACGGCTTTACTTCCCTTCCAAAGGAAGCCATGCTAAGGATTTTTACACCCGAAAAAAATCCATCATCCTCCGCCGGGTTTGAACCCGCGACCTTGGGTATACGAAGTTAGCATGGTAACCATTACACCATCTGCGGCTGCAGCAGACGAAACGTCTGGGAAGATGAAGGAGGAGCCCAGTAGACCATAGCCTACAAGCCCGGATAATAATTCTTCTTACACTAAAAGTATTGCAATAAAGTGCACCCAAAAATAATATTTAGTAAATTACTTTAATTTTCTCTTAATTTACACAAATAATACTTTTCCCACAATAATGCTGTTTGTTTTCATGTATTCTCTGTTTGTAACTGCATGCAAGTTTTCCACAGAATATTTTAAAAGATAACCATATAATTAGTAATAACCCATCCAAAAGCTGGTTGCATACATCCTTAAGGCTATAAGTGTTTTTCTGCTCATTTTTTATGATTCTATGCATGTAATTGTGAAGCTTGTGTACGTCCTGTCATGTAGATACTGCATTTTGAATTACATGTTTATTTTTCTGCTAAGCATACATACACACATATATATGTTATTAAATCAAAAGAATTTGAGTTAGTTTTTGAAACACAAACATCACTTAGTAATTACTTACTGGGACTGGTTTCGGGAACACTTGTTACCATTTTCAACCCTTAATTCTGACTAAATCTTGCTTCATTGGCATTAACGATGAGGGTGGTGCTATGCAAAATATTAAAAGATCCTATCCCAGGAAACAAACAACCAGGAATTTATGAAATTAAATACCTAGACTGTAATCTAGAAAGAACAAAAAGAAGTTTGGAAAAAAGATTACAGGAACACACAAGAAACTTAAAATACAAACAGAAAAATCAGCAGTTGCCTATCATTATTGAACATCAGGACATGAAATCACACCGAATATAAAGCTGTTAAAACCAGCGAATAAAACCACAGAATTAGATGTTTGGGAGAAGATCTACATGAGGAAAAAGAGCCATATCATGAATTTTGATTTACCACCATACAGCAATCTTTGGAAGCTCATAGATCCAGCACCAGATGCCACCACAAGTGATACACCAACAACCTCATCATTGGCGCCAATGAAGCAAGATTTAGTCGATATTAAGATTTGAAAATGGGAACACGTGTTCCTGAAACTGGCCTCAGTAAGTAATTATTAAGTGATGTTGGAGTTATAAAAACCGACTCAATTTATATTTGCAAGATTTTAAAAATATATATTTTGGCAGAATTAAGACCATTTACAAATACAATGACAGAAATTAATGAAAGTGCCGATAAAATATATCCAAAAGAACACAACAAAAATAATACAAACCTTATAAAAACAATAATAAACTGAAAATATAGAGAAAATAAGTGAAACTAATTAACATACAACAGAAATAATACAAATGCTAAAATTAATTGAAAATATACAGAAATTAGAGAGACTAAGGAACACATAATAGAAATAACACAAATACAGCAAGTGTCTGGTAATACTGATGGAATAACTGCCACGTGCCAGATTGGGGCCTGGTGCAACAAATCCCAGTTCCACGTGCCACGAGCGCTCAGAAGTTATTGGTAGGTCTGCAAACAAACTATTCTAAAAAATATTATTCTTTTATCTATATCACGCTAATCAAGATAAACATTACCAGAAATGATCTTATTACTCAGTTCCTTTTACATGGAAGGGAACCGAGGCAAATCACTAGGTTAAAGCGATAGTCAAATCTCTTAAATTTGCTATGCAATTACCATTGAAATTCAGTCCATTTTGGAAGAGATATGAAATAGATGAGAGCACACGTTTGAGAAAACTTAAGTAATTTAAAATTGAACCCAATAACAGGTAATATCTCTGGGCATGTTAGCTCTACAAAAAAAAAAAAAAAAAAAAATTGTATGGCAAATTCTTGTGTTAATGAAATTAATTTTTTGTATTTTTCTCTCAATTTACAAGATATGCCAAAGTACCTCAGAATGAAGTGGTCGTCACAGGCTATTCCCAGAAACTTCAAGATATACATTTTGTTTGTCATGAAAACATCTCAAGACATATGGTATATAAATAAAAATCGTTTGAAACATTTTTGAGAAAATCAAAATTTTTTAAAAATGCTCCATGAAAAGGGTAGTTAGGGGTGGTGGGATTTTCCTGAAAATCTTCGTGTGGCATTCTTGGAAGATACTGGACTTAAATATCAAGTTTGGCAATTCAACCTTCAAAACTACTAAAACTTTTTAAGTTATCGTGTTCACAGATATACACACATTTTTTGGATCTAGAGGACATCAAAACATGTATTTCATGTGAAATTTTGACATAGAATTTAGGTGAAATATAATATCTCCTCTACCTAATCTATATGCAGTATGTGTAGAGAAAGTAAAAATTCCAAATGACAATTCAAATTTCTAGTTAACTGCAAAGGTAGGACCTAACAATTAATAATATTCTAACAGCCTAATAATCAACCTAATAATAATGGTTAGTTAAATAATTAGCCTAATTAATTCAAAATATATATATATATATATATATATATATATATATATATATATGTGTGTGTGTGTATGTGTGTGTGTATCATAAAATAATGATATATAAGATACATAATATTATAATAATCAATAAAATTGTATCAATATATGATCAGCATGCAACATCTGCGAATAATAAATCAGCATGCAAATGTTGCACAATAAAACTAACCTTCCCAATACATGTAAATGGGTATGTTTCTGGGGGAATTACTAACCAGATTCTAATAACATCCCTTAATGAGGGAAAAATGTTGAAATTGCACTTCTATATTTATTGCAAAACCTCATGAAAATTCAATACCAATTCTATCTACACGGTAGGAGATATACAACACACAAATCTCCTTTCGTTGTAGTTTTGGTCTAGTACACATAATTAGCAACTTAAATAAGAAACTTACCACTTTTTCACCCTGAAGAGCAGGTACAGATTCCCGCAGACTGCTGAAACTATCCTTTATGTGATCACGACGTTTCCTCTCCAAAGCATTGTGATGAGCTCTTTTCTCTGCCTGAAACATCAAAACTCAGTGATTTTCTTCCTGAACTAGAGTTTAAGCACACAGCTTCCCTAACTGGAAGGGATTCATTTTAGTGCAACACAGTCAACTTTCTCTGAAGGAAACTCAAATGTATATCTTATAATTGTAGTGTTTCACTCACATAACTTTTTCTAACTGTTCTATAAAACAAAATTTTCTTACAAAGATTATTCTTTTATCTGCGTCATACTAATCTAAATAAACATTAGCAAAATTGGTCTTTTCTTTGTAAGTAGAAGGGAAATAGGGAATACATTAGACTAAGGTAACAGTCATAGACATTTTATTTGTGATGTGAATGTCTTTAAGATACAGCATTTTAATCTAAATCGTTAGATCCATTTTTTAGAAAATCAAGATTTTTAAACATGTTCCATGTAAAGAGTAGTTGGGGTGGTGGGATTTTGTTGAAATTCTTTGTGTTGCATCCTTGTAAGTTACTGAACTTAAAATATCAAGTTTGGTATTTAACCGACTTTTCGTTTTTGAGCAATGCTGTCCACAATGACATACACCAACCTTTTTCTAAAAGATGCTCTTTATCGGACCCAGGGAACCTTAAAATATATACTTCAGTGAAATCTTGGTACTAAATTTTTGGGTGGAATACAATACCTTCTCTATCCACTATGTACATTGTACATGCAGGCTAGAGAAAGTAAAAATAAATAAATATTAATTCTGATAGAAAATAATTTAATTTGTATCAAAGGAAACATTTAATTTTCTGGATTCTGTTAAATGAAAAGCTATGACCTATTAGTATGGACTCACTTTTAAAAGAAAAAACATGACATGTTTAAGAGGGAAAGCTGTTGCTATGGAAAGATTGCCACACTGGTTACACTAGTAAGTCTGTTATCTCTATTCAATTCAGCTTGCTTGGGCATTCTATTGCATTATGTATTTTTAAAATCCATTACATTTACAAAAGGAATAGCGAGTAAATGTTTAAGAATGAGATGTTGTATATTGGCCCTAATTCCATACTATTTCCATGAATCGAGAGAAACAACATTGAAAAGAATAACAAAGTATTCAACAATTCAAAGCATTAATAAAGATATCTCAGATATGGCTTATAACAAAAAGTAAGTTGTGTGTTTTAAAATTATCTACATATTTAGTGCAATATGTTTTTGTCTATTGCTCAGCATGTACCAGTTAAACAAGAGTACACAAAATTCCTTCCAAATGGAGAGAACTACACAGGCTATTTTCAAAAGATTCAGGATATGCACACAACTTTGATATCTGTCACTTACTCAAAATCATGAGTCAAACTTGAGAAATTCTAACATTTTGAAAAATTCCATGCAAAATGTAATTTGGGGCAAGGATTTTGTTGAAAATCTCTGTCACATTTTTGGAAGATGCTGAAATAAATACGAAATTTGGTATTTAACTTTTTATTTCACAGCAGATGTTTTAAAAATGTTTTTTATTGATTCAAGATGTCTCAAAATGTGTATTTCTGGTTAACTCTTGGTACTGAATTTTTGGGTGGAATGCAATACTTCCCTTACTTACTATACATAGTAGAGAAAGTGAAATCTAGTACAAATGAGCAAAGAGCAATAAATAAGTTTAATATATGATGTTAATAAAGTAATGACATTTGATCATTGGCTGCATCAGATATAACGGAAACTCTTATCAAATTTTTATGCTAACCTGCATCATACTGGCTGAATTGAAAGTGAAAAAATAAAGTGTGGAGCATGAAAAACGGCCCAAATACAGACTGCTCGCCTGTCAATGGCATATGAATTGTTGCCTGCCATGAGCAGATATAACATATAACTAAACATGTAATAATTAGATAATAAAAAAAACAAATAAGCTAATGCAAAGCTCTGCATTTATGAACTGATCATATATTTTACATTGCATAAGGTGCTGAAAACGACCTTGTGCTTCAATGCATTTTTGCATGCATCCTAATATGTAACTCTGCAATATCAATTCTCAAAGCTTCATTACAAATATTGTCCTTCAGGTCTAATGTTCTGTGGGTTATTTGCATACATTTTTCTCTTTAGACCGCCCCACGGATAAAAGTTACAAGTGGTTAGGTCCAGCGAAAACTGCAGCCACAATCCTTTTCCTCTGTGAATTTTTCATGAATTTGAGAGACTGACTCACATGAAGTGTGACAGGTTGTGTCATCCTGTTGAAAGACAGCATATGTAGTTCATGTCAACTGTGCATAAAACTCCTCAATGATTCAGATATACATATCAGTGTTTATTGTTGTTTCAATTAAATACGGGACCATAATTTAACTGACTGACACAGCAATTTTTTTTCTCTTGTAAATCATACAGAGATTGTTTGTTGGCCAATATCTGGTGTTCTGGGAGTTCACATGTCCTGTCAGATGGAATCAAGCTTCATCACTCATGAAATACAACAGCAGATTCAACATTCCACTCTCAATTTTGACATAGCCACTACAGAAATTTACACACTTTGCCTTACCTTCCTCTTCAGTTCTTGGACACATTTCATTTACAATCAGGTTTCAACTCTTTAAGGTATCTTGTTGACAAGACCTATGAGAAATGTTCATTGATGCAATTGTGTGAACTTCTTTGGACTTTTGACCATCTATGCTCGAATATCTGCGATCACAACAGGTGCACAAATGGACAGAACTTGATTCTTCTTTGCATTTGCAACTGATCCTGTAGTACGCCACTTTTCACAAGATCCTGTATACTGCTCTTTGCTGATAACACTAGACACTATTGCATTTCTTTCTCACTGAGATATTTACATCACATGTCTTAACCAAGTCACAACATTGTTTTAGAACAATAGAGATGACGATTGACAGGCCACAATGAGCAGTCTAGTACTCGGGACCAGTTTTTCATTTGCCTCCCTGCATCACACGTTGGTTACAAACAAATGATATCCCAATGTGCAAAATCAACATTTCACTTTGCTATTAACAAGATTATCAATATGCATTCTGTCTTGATGTGCAATATTGTGAATCAAAATGATGAGCTATATTTTGTTCCTATTCTCATTTCCATTCTGGGATTGTCAACCAGCCTTAAGCAATCGCTAACCAGCTCTCCCTATTATCCAGCTGACCTTAGAAGGGAATCTGGTGTAAACAAAAGCATGTGGCAAGCTGTGTGCATCATAGTTCTATGTTGATCTATGGAAATTAATTTTTTTAAAATTGTTTCATTTATATTGCCTCCTCGGACATGTATGACTGAAATTTTGACATTCCAAACTAACAATGCTAGTTTTTTAAATTTAAACTATAGATGTAATATATGCAAATAAATTACAGTGCGTATTTCATCAATTTTGCTCTAATGGTTTACAAATTATGGTCAAATTTATGTTTTGTTACATAACTAAAAAGTCCCTGTGACAAAAAAATTAAAATTTTTGTCTAGTATTTTAAACATAGGTTTACAATACATCTACTTTTCAAATATTGCTTTAGGTTTCCCTACTTCTTTTAATTTAGGCCACATAATTTTTTTAAAGTAATGAATGTATTTTTTTTGTCATAAAAATATCATTTTTGTGTTTGAAAATTGAAAACATATGCTTAAATATATTTGAAAGTAAAATATAGGGTAATTCTTATTGTAGCTCTTTGAACATGTACAGAAAATTTTATTTGTGTAACAGAAACTGTTCCGCAAGGAGCATTTCACAGGAAGAAAAATAATTCAAAAATGAAAAGTCAGTAAAACACCAAACTTGGTGTATAGGCTTAGCATCTTCCAATGATGCGACTCAAAAGATTTTGAGGAAAATCCTCCCACCCCAAACTACCCTTTATATAGAAAACATTTTGAAAATTTTGATTTTCTCAAAAATGGCTCAAACGATTTTTCTTAAAATACTGTATATCAAAGATATTTACATGACAAAGATAATGTATATCTGAATTTTCTGGGAAACCTCTGAAAACCTCTTTATTCTGGATGCATTTAGCATAACTAGTAAACCGTAAGAGATAGACGAAAACTTTCTACACAATAAATGTAGATCTCATTGAAACACATTTTTTGAGACATTCCTTGTTATTGGTTTCAGTTTTAAAATACTTCAACTTTTCACATACAGGAATTTATCAACTCCTGGCAATGCAAAGAAATGGAATTCATCCAGATGGCATTTGACTATTGCTTTAGCCTAGTGTATTCCATTATTTCCCTTCTACTTACAATGAAGCAATTCTGCTAACTTTTATCTCAATTAGCATGAAGTGGATAGAAGAATAAGCTTTTTAACAATAATTTGTTACAGAGATGTAGAGAAAGTCATGTGAATGGAACACATCAGATTTTTTTTCTATGTTTGAAAGCTTCTACAATTTTCCTATTACTTCTACTTACCTAATGAGGAACAAAGGTCCCTCTGGTCTTTCCCCTGCATATGACCATATTTATTATTCCTTGCAAGCCAGGAAATTAAACAGTGGACCTTTGTGCAAACTTTCTAACTTTATAAATTATTTTACTTGACATTAGAAGCATACATACATTTTAACCGCATACAAATTAATACAAGTACACAAATTAATTCTCAAATGTAACTTAAAATGTTTACTTGTTTGGCTTTTACATTAGTAGATAATGTATAGAAGGAATTCTTGCCCCCCCCCTCTCACACCCAACCACACACAGAAGTCTTGCCGCTGGCACACATGTAACAATGGATGCCAACAATCAGCTAGGACTTATGAAGCAAGCTGTTCACACACATTTAGTGATTATAGCCACAGGGCATGGTCAGAATACATATTTAATTCATATTGTTTATGCAAGATCTTAAGTGTGACACTGTTTAAAAAACAACACTAATTACCGAGTGATGATTTACAAAGTGAAAATCCTTTGCGGTAATGTGCCTCTTAATAACCTATCAAGGGAATTAATAACAAGAATCCGGAATTCTTAGAACATAAATACCTAAATTTCACAGGTATCCCTTTATCCTTGCTAATAAAATCATTCAGCGAACCACAGCGCCTCTTGGGCTAAGCATGAGAATTGTTATCAGGGATGAAACTTCAGGAGAACGAAGACAAAATTCTTGATCATAGCAGGTGCTTCTATCAACTATAGATAGGAAGGGACAGAGAGAGAAAGAAATAGCTTCTGAAGTAACAGACAAGTTTGCAATAATTTGTTTCTAAACTGTTGACAGCACTAATTCATTTCACATGCTTAATAATAATAATAACAATAATAATAAATTAAGATTTAATTTAATTGTTTTTTCACACAATCCCTGTGTAGGACAGGAGTTGGATAGGTCAGGCTGAAAATTCAATGTCATAGTCTGGATTTGAACCCCAGATCTCCTGGTCTCTAGCCAATTGCCCTACCACTGAGCTACCATGACAAATACTGGGGAGGCATTAAAGTCCTCAACTGACTCGCATGTTTCCTGGTAAACCACAAGGTGATCTCAAATTATTTTGAGATGACATGACCCAATGGAGACTTACAATGTACTTTAAGTCCCAGATTCATAGTATTGCCAACTATTATAGTCAATTAGTTTTGTTTTTTCACACATGCTAATTGTAGGTTAGGAGTTGGATAAGTAGAGTCAAAGGATAGGTACAGAAAAATTAAATGCCATTTAATTTGAACCACGAATCTCCTGGAGGCTTAAAGTTCTTATGACATTGTAAGTCACCATTGGGGTATGTCATCTCAAGGAAACATGTAAGTTGAGAAATTTAATGCAATGCCAGCATGTTGCCATAGTAGCTCAGTGGTAGAGCAACCGACTAGAGACTGGGAGATCCATGGTCCAAATCTGGGCTATGGCATTGAATTTTTCAGTCTGAGTCTACCTATTCGAATTAAGATTTAGTTACTGGGTTCACTACTTCTGTACACTGTTTATATACTGCTTGAGACACAACAGAAAACTGCATAATCAACTGGTGTTTAAATGCAACATTGCAACCACAATATAGCCCACATATTGTTAAGTGCAAAGTTTGGATGGCAGGGATAAGTAGTTTACGAATTAGAAGTAGTTTCGTGGCCCATCCATCAGAAAGAATATTTAGGGCTTTTCAATGGTGAAAGAATTATGAAAAATGTGATGTGCTCCATTCACATGACTTTCTCTATATCTCTGCAAAAAAATTATTGATAAAAAGTTTCTTCTTCTATTTACTTCATGCTAACCTAGAACAAATTAGCAGAAATGGTCTTATTACTTGCTTGCTTGTAAGTAGAAGTAAGGGAGCACCATAGGCTAAAGTGATAGTAAAATAAGAACTGAAGCTTTCCTGGCGGCGTATTAATTCAAAATCTTCTCGGGCTTCTAACCAGGTAAAAACTTGGCTTGACACCAACGTTTCAAAGAAGTGCATCTTCCTCATCTTCAGGGTGAACTTCAGGAAGATGCACTTCTTCGAAACGTTGGTGTCAAGCCAAGTTTTTACCTGGTTAGAAGCCCGAGAAGATTTTGAATTGATAGTAAAATGTTTTAAAAGCTGATTGCCAGGTGACTGAAGTTCCTTTGTTTGTATGGCCAGGAGTTAACAAATTCCCATAGGAGAAAAGTATAAGTATTTTAAAACCGAAACCAATAACAAGGAATATCTCAAAAATGGTAAACTCCAAGAATAAAATGTATATGACATAAACGGTATGTTTTAACAAGCTCTACATTTTTTTGTGAAGTAAGGTTTTGTCTATATCTTATGGTTCATCAGTTATGCAAAATTTTGCGAAGTTCATCCAGAATAAAGATGTCTTCAGAGGCTTTCCCAGAAATTTTAAGATATGCATTTTGTCATGTAAATATGTTTAGTATACAATATTTTAATCAAAATCATTAAGAGTTGTTTTTGAGAAAATCAAAAACTTCAAAATTTTTTTTTCATGTAATAGTTAGTTGGGTGTGGGGGATTTTCTTTAAAATCTTTGTGTCACATCCTTGGAAGATTATGAACTTAAATACCACATCTGGTATTTAATGGAACTTTTCATCTTTGAGCTATGCTGTACACAGACACACACAAACACAGACCTTTTTCTTAAAATGCTTTTTTTCAGGCTCAGGGGACATCAAAACATATATTTCTGGTGAAATCTTGACATAAAATGCTTTAGTGCAATACAACACTTTTTCTACACAATATGTACGTAGCACATGTAGAGAAACTAAAATTATATTTAATGTTTCAGACAGTACAATACATACACAGAAAAGCTTTTTCTTTATAATATTTACTAGTATAGACTAAGTACCTTTAGAAAATGATATTGTATGTAAACACAAAGGTTCAAGCTATCCATCTGGAAGCTATTACATCTCCTCTTTATACCTAACAGACACTATTTTGATTCACTTTGTTTATGGAAGTCTGCCACCAGCACTACTTGCTTATCATGTTCCCATAATTATAGGAGCAGTCTTTCAATTTTGCTGCAATCAGAGAAAGTGCTAAAAATATTTGCTTTCACACACATTCTCAACATCTTATGAAACATTTTGCTACCTGTGCAATTTCAGTTCTTTACTGTCTTATCTAATGTGTATATTATTTGCAAAAATGGATAAGTAAATCTTTTTGGTGTTGATGTAACCCAGTGACACCAGTGTGCCAGTTTATTTGTGCAAATTAGTGTTATACACTAACCCACACGCATTAGAAGACATGCAAACTGCATTTAAGTTTTCAATATGCATTTCTTACAATTACTACACTTCCATTGGGATTGATCTGAGTCTAATTTTATCTCAACATGATCCATGTTTCACATATTAAATTCCATATGAATTGAGATTGTTTTGAATATGCAAAATTTCAGAATAAATTTATCAACCCTTCATGTTGGTCAACTTGGGATTAAATTAAGAAAGCTGTTTATATAATATTATAAACTGATTCTGAAGTTAAGTTAATTATATTTGAGAATACATGGAAACTATAGAAAACATAAAAGTGGTTTAGCTATACTCAGCTATAGAGCAATAAACAAAAACCACTAAGGTATGACTAATACTTGCAATGATCTTAAGGGTTTCTTTATCATATTAAGAACTATTTGAATACAAGGTGTTTCCTGTAACATATTTTGGTCTGATCTCATTCACTTCCCACTTTCTAAGAGGATAGGATCCAAGGTTCAATATGATTTGAATCCGTGTTTCCATGCAGTATTCAGTATGATAAGTGTAGTCAATTGATTTCTATTCCCCGTGGAAACGTGGTAAATTAAAATGCTAAATGACCAATAAACCTGCAAAAGTAGTCAAAGTTATTTGTATTGAAGACAAGTCCTACTAATATAAACATATAACAGTACTGTTATTTTATATTGTTTAGATTTAAAAAACACATTGCAAATTTCTGTATCTTCCACAGTCATAGGATATACAACTTGAGGCAAAGGAATTATAAATCATAAATAGACCATTTTTGCCACAAAGGTAACCAGCATTAAAAATTTAGCAAGATTTTACTTCATTTGTTTTTGAATGGCATTACTAAAGTATAATCAGTCAAGTAAACAATATTATACTACTATTGGAAACATTCCAAAATGCTTTTAACATAAAGCTTGCACAGGTTAGGTTATAGTGACGTTAATGCTTTATTTTTAGTAAAACTGTGCAAAAATAAAGCAAAGGTAAATTTCCAGTGCAAATTCGTTTAAGCTGTCATTGCACATCACTAGGCAAGATCACCTTTCTATACCAGTTAGCCCTCATATGTACAAACAGGTTGTCAAATTTTCAAGGTGAAACGGACATTTTTGGCCTATCAACTATTTTGGATAGGTAATCGATATTACAGAAAGCATAAAGGTTTTGTCACAAACCAGTTTCCTTTGTATTAACTATGGTACCAAAACACTGTCTATATGCAAGAGTATGGTCCAATTTTCCGAACAAATGTCTCGCATCTCGCATAACAAATGACATTCATATGAATGATCTGAATTTCCTCTCATAAACTGGTTCTTTAATGCTTTAACGCTCGTTGTGAATTTACATTTGTTAGTCATATGTGTTCATTTGCCCGCACAAAGGTTCTGTCAAGTTTCCATTGGAAAGTGACCCCTAAGCACGTATCTGACCAGTCCTGTCATTTATTTATTCACGATTTATTGATATTGACAAATATTGTAGCGTCCGCCCATACAACACCTTTTTAAGTGTGTGTTTTCCAAGTTAATGGCCTCTACAACGCTTTCTACAAATAAAGCTACCGTCATGCTAGTTACCTGTGATAAATATTGATTGCTTGACTGCCGCGGTTGTCTGGAATCAGAGTCTTCATCCCCTTCCTTGAAAGAACAAACTTAAAGTCAGATTTGCGATATCTGAGCTTAGAGTAATGTAAAACATAATGTAATACACAAAGTGCACATTAAAATAAACCTACAAATACACACTATCAGCACTTACATCACTTTCAATATCAATGTCCCTGTCGTCATCACTCATCTCGCATCCGTAGACTCTCCTCCACAGTCCAAAACAACACCAAACATCAAAATGGCGACCAACCTAATTTACCTGTGGCGATCCATGCGGGCTGCGCACGTGGTTATGTGCTGTTGGCATGATTGTGACAGATACACACAGCTGCGAGCTGCTACATTTCATTTTTGGTCCTTGCATAAAATAAGAAAATAAAGTTAACACAATAATTATATTAATAACTGTAATAACGATGATTATAATAACAATAATAAAGAATGGAAAAAATCAGATGCCAGAAAATCAGCAAAATAATAAATGTCAAATAAAATATTGATATAATAGAAGAAAAAAGAATGGAAAGTAGTAGAATTCCAAAATGCTGGAGTGGAGGATCGAATGAAAGAGGAGCCTGAGGAACTATGGGTGAATGCAATAAGAAAAAATATAAACAGCAAAGAACTTGATGACTATAAGTAACATATCTTTGAGTTGAAGGCTAATCAAGGTTATGAAAAAGTGTGACATATCTTATGAAATACTAGCAGCAGAAAATGTGAGACGCGCATAGTCTATTAAAAATGCTTTCCCCTCCGAAATGGGATACGCTTCGCGCGTCTTGTCGTGTCATCGTCTGAGTGACCAACCAGGTTAAAGGACGTTATGCTATTTAATACAAAAAAAAAAACAACGTATTGCTGCATAGGTGGAAAAACTTATTGCAGTGTCTATGATTCAATTTATGTTGTCAAAATATAATAGGAAACATTACATTTTAATGGCGTTTCGCGGATGTTTTAAAAAAAACTATTTAATGAAATCCTAACTGTCAGAAAATTAGAAAAAGAATTCTATTGCACTGGCCGGAGTTAAGCTTTAAGAAAAGTTCTTGAGCTGGATTATAATGAAAGGCGCTTGTTTGGGAAAGAAAATACATGAAAAATAAATGTCTTAGAATGAGCATTAAGCCTATACACCTAAAAGAATGGTGGGGGGGGGTTCTTAAGCCTGATAAGAGAAATAAACTATCCGATAAGAGTGAAAATTAGGAATAAAACATTAAAAGTGAATTATTTTAGGTATATATTAATTATTCAATTACTTTTACATGACAATGTGTCTAAGAAAGTTCTACTGTATTCAGGAGTGCAAGACCAATTTTAGTGAAAAACATTATACGAAGTGATATCTCTTAAAAGATGTGCCATAAAAGACAAAGATGACGGCAGTGAGCCATTCACTTATATTATGTATTAATTCGAACTGTATTGATGAAAATAATAATGTAATAGTCCTTGTAATAGCTTAATTTGAATAAGTGAAATATTTGTACTTATTAAAATACCTGTAATTCCTGTAAAATATATTATTGTAATAATGTTTTTGTTATAATAGCGTACTCGTGTAATCATTGTAAATCTCTTGTAGTCTTGCCATTTGATCCTTATTTTTGCGTCCCTTTTCCCTAATGTACATGTTTCCTGTCCTCCATCATCATCATCATCATCATCATCATTATTATAAGCCGCCCACACAAACTGATCTAATACATTCCTCACAAACCGAAACATGTACGCATTTTATCCTTGCTTTATATCGTTCATTTAAACGTTAGTCTATATGTGAATGTGCGTATTTTGAAGTTTCTAAAAGAGATTTTGGATTTGAAAGTAGTAGTAGATAATTTTATCGATCCCTGCTCTTACTCATCTCCATATCTTGGATCACAGGAGTCTCCTTTTCCTGGAAATGTTTATTTACAGACAACACAACATCGACAAACGAAGGTATTCTGTAGCTAACCTTATCTTTTATTGAAGCATGGAAAGCCTTTTTTGGCTTGCCAAATATCTCTGTACTATATAACACTTTCCTTGGCGAGATACCTACAGATGTATAGTATCTATATGCTCTCCATAACCCTCACCCCTAAGAATTATTATTATTATTATTATTATTATTATTATTATTATTATTATTATTATTATTATTATTATTATTATTATTATTATTATTATTATTATTAGGAATATTTATGCAGCCATCGAATTTTTATTCGTAGGTAGAACCGCGCCATTTTGCATCAATACTTATAAACAAGTCTTTGCTGGTAATGTTTTCGTCTACACGAGACTTCAGTTTCTTATTAAGATAAGGATACACTCCTAAAGCATCGAGGAATGTATTGCACTGTTGCCATACCACTGCATTGATGTGCTGCATTGCTTAACAGAAATTTGATCCAATCAATTGCTTGTACCCTTATGCAGTTAAAGTAGACCAACTTTCCAAAATGTTTTGGTTACTGGACCCTGAGAGGCCTCTGTAGCTTCTGTGTTGCCACATCGAAATCCTGGGTGCATTACCTGGCACGTTACGTTCTGGCTGCCTCTAGGGTCGAGTGATCAACGTTCTGGTTTCTCCTCCAGAGGTCACGGGTTCAATTCTCGGCTGGGGTAGAGGCTTTTTCTTTACAGGATATACACATACATGCATACACACACACTTCCTGATTATATATATACACAGAGAGTCAATGAACTACACCGAAATAATTTGCGAGATCGTGCACGTGACTGATATAAGTAATTTGAGATCGGCGATACATGGTCCCCGGATAAACATAACGCAACTACATAGCGTTAAACGTGTGTGTATCAGGTGCTGTTAAGTCGGCTGAAAAAATGGCATAGAATGTCTTTAAAACTGCTGCCCGAGTATAGATATATTGATTTTTAGCAGCTCGTTACTAGCGTTCTCATGATTTAATGTCGCAAAAATCTGTAAAATCTCGAACTAATAACTTGACAGTGCGACACTGAGCATTCATTAACTACGTTCTTGAGTTATGTAGCCTACACTGGAGACCATTTTCAACTTCTCCGATGGATTAATGCATAACACAGGAAGCTACTGACCCACAGGTCGTGAGCTCGATTCCTGTCACAGAGTAAATGTTTTAAATTATTATTTTTTTCATTCCAGACGAAGTACCGCGATGCGTGAACGAGACCCGAACTCGGAAACTATCTTTCACTTGAAAGCCAGTATCATAACTACGCTAGAGAGGTACGCTGTAATATGTCCTTTCGTTTTTCGTGTTATGCTCTCGAACGGTTGTGAATTAGCCAGTGGCGTACTGGCAAGTTAGCCGTTACTTCGAAATTTCAATAACAGGCCATACGACTCCTATCTCAAGTTATTTATTTAAATAATCTACATATTCGGTGAAAACATTTCGGTATAGTTCATTAACACCCTCTGTGTGTGTGTGTGTGTGTGTGTGTGTGTGTGTGTGTGTGTGTGTGTGTGTTGGTGTAAAACTGAAGAAAACTAACGTTAAGAAACCCTACAGTTCAGCGACAGACACCAGCAGTTGTTTCTAAAGTACAACCCCCCCCCCGATATGACCATAGAAGCTAAATAAATAATAATAATAATAATAATAATAATAATAATAATAATAATAATAATAACTTATGTATGTATTAAACTCGCATGACTTTCTCTATCCACTATTTAAGTTTGGTATCTTCCAGGGATGCGACAACAAGATTTTCAAGAAAATCCCCCCATCCCAAACTACCCTTTACATGGCAAAAATTTCGAAATTTTTGATTTCCTTAAAAATGGCTCTAACGATTTTGATTAAAATCTCGTATTTTAAAGATAGTTACTTGACAAATAAAATGTGCCTATATCATGAATTTTCTGGGAATAGCCTCTGAAGACTACTTTATTCTGGATGAATTTTACGGAAATTTGCATAACTGCTAAACCGCAAGAGATGGATAAAAACTTACCACACATAAAACACACAATTTATGTTATATACACTGTTTTCGTGGAGTTGGTAGTTTTTGAGATGTTCCTTGTTTTTGGTTTCAGCTTTATAAAACTTATACTTTTCTCAAACAGAAATGTGTCAACTCCTGTCCATACAAAGGAACTTTTGTCACATATCAACCAGCTTTTGACTATTACTTTAACCTGTGGTACTCCCTTATTTCCCTTCTATTTACAAGGAAGCAAGTAATAGGACGATGTCTGTTAATTTTGTCTCGATTAGCGTGAAGTAAATAGAGTCATACGCTCTTTAACAACAATTTGTTGCAGAGATATAGAGAAAGTCATGTGAATGGAACACATCAGGTATTTTTACTTTTTCTACACGTACTTTGTACATTGTGTATAGAGAAGGTATTGTATTGCACCCAAAAATTCGATACTGAGATTTCACTGGAAATACATGTTTTGGGTCTCCCTGAATCCATAAAAAGCATTTTTGGAAAAAGGTCCGTAGCGCGCGCGCATATGTGTGTGTGTGTGTGTGTGTTTGTGTGCGTGGGTGGGGGTGTGTGTGTCTGTGGACAGCATAGCTCAAAAACGAAAAGACCGTTGAATACCAAACTTGGTATTTAACTTTGGTATCTTCCAAGGATGCGACACGAAGATTTTCAAGAAAATCCCCCACCCCAACTACACTTTACATGGCATTTTTTTTTCGAAAATTTTTATTTTCTTAAAAATGGCTCTAACATTTTTGATTAAAATATCGTATATTAAAGATATTTACCTGACAAATAAAATGTATATCTTGAATAACCTCTAAAGACTACTTTATTCTGGGTGAATTTTACAGAGTTTTGCATAACTGCTAAACCGTAAGAGATGGACAAAAACTTATCACACAGAAAATGTACAGCACATTAAAGCTCACAATTTATGATATATATGTGGACTTGATCGTTTTTAACATATTCCTTGTTTTTAGTTTTAGCTTTGAAAAACTTATACTTTTCTCATGCAGGAATTTGTCAACTCGTGTCCATACAAATAAAGGAACATCAGTCACATAGCAACCAGCTTTTGACTATCACTTTAACCTATGGTAATCCCTTATTTCGCTTCTACTTACAAGGAAGTAAGATATTTCTGCTAATTTTTTCTCAATTAGCATGAAGTAAATAGAAGCTTAAGCTTTTTAACAATAATTTGTTGCAGAGATGTAGAGAAAGTCATGTGAATGGAACACGTCAGATGTTTTTTCTTTTAGGAGCCAAAAATGTTTAAAGTTTTGAATATGCTTTTTTTTTTTGTCATAAAAATATAATTTTTTGTTTGAAAATTGAAAACACGTGCTTAAATATATCTAACAGTAAAAACTAGATAAATTTTTATTCATTGTACCTCTTTGAACATGTACAGCAAATTTTATTTGTGTAATGGAATCGTTTTACAGGAGGAAAAATGCTGAAAATTCGTTCCAACAGCGAGAAAACAAGGAAAAATCTGAATGCATGGCTCACATTAAAACCCACCAGGTTAATAAGTTGAATCTTTTCTTTGCTGCTGCTTTTTCTGTCCTTTTCTTCTTGCATTGCTGCTTTTCTTCTGCACAACTCGTTTTTTTACTTTGCATGATCGAATGAGATCTCGTCGTACTTAAGTTTTTCTTGCCGAGTACAGTGCAGTTTCACCTGTGATGCTTTGGTGTAGTTCCAGTGACTTAGACATTTAAAAATGGCGCCTGGTGGCCAAATATACCTCTTCTATATTCAGGAATGTTTAAATTATTTTATGGAATTAAATAAAAAAAGGGCGATTTTTGTTGTTGCTGTGATTTTTCGTGTAATTTCAGTAATACCTACCCTTAAGTCAAAATTGTATTTATGCACCACTTTAAATTAAACGATTTAATGCAATTAAATTAATTAATTAGCATATTATGCTTAAATATTATCCACAAACAGTGACTATTCTTCTCGATTACTTTTCTTGTTCTCAGTTTTCGCTTCTCCTGAAACATTTATTTCATGTGTCATTAAAGGTTTTGATTAGTTGATTTTGAAATGGCTTTTGAAAAAACTTGTAAAGAGGAGTGGAACAATATAGAGATTTTTTTTTTTTTTTGTTTTTTGTTTTTTTTTTGTTTGTTTGTAGCTTAACGTCCTTTAACCTGTTTGGTCATCTCGGACGATGAATGAAATTGGTGAAATAATGCTCAAATGATCTCGGGGTCCATGGAGCTTAAAGTTACTCGACATTCGTCTTCTCAGGATACAGGAAACCCCCGAAAAAACCTTATTTCTGTAATTCACCTTAAGCGAGATTGGAACTCACGACCTGCAGACACGCAACCCTACACTACCGAGGCGGGCAATAGACATTATTGTACTGCATATGGAAATTAAGGTGCAGAGTTATAGCTATAATGAAGGTACAACCAACTAAACAAAATAAGTGCTGGAGTCATGGATTTCCTAAGACAAATTTCAAAGGAAGGAGATCGAAAAAAAACTCTGTTCACCAACCTAAAGCGAGTCAAATATTTTAAAAGTAGTCGATAAGTTATAACTATGAGATTCTGTTCTCTTTGCTGGACCAGCAGAAAGAAAAAACGAATAATTCCTTTCCATTTGAGAAAAGTAAAAGAATGAAAAAATTTAAATCGAAACGAGGAATATCTCGGATATAATTAACTCTCACACACGTACTCACAAATGCATTTGACATAAATTGTGTGTCTTAAATTGTTTGTGTAGTAAGATTTTTGTCTTTCTCTTACGTATTACTAGATATGCAAAAAGTAATCGAGAATAAACAGGACTTCAGAGGCTATTCCCAGAAAATTCAAGGTATTCGTTTCATTTATGAAAATATCTTGAGCAAATGGTAATTCATTCAAAATCGATTCAGCCATTTTGGAGACAACAAAAATTATTGAAAAAATCTTCCATGTAAAGTGTAGTGTGGGGCATAGGGATTTTCTTGAAAATCTTCGTGTCATGTCTGTGGAAAATTCTTGAACTTAAATACAAATTTAATATTTAACGGACTTGTTTTTGAGTTAGGTTCACACACAGACCTTTCTATAAAAATACTTTATATTCAGGGAGCCTCAAAACGCACATTTCCGGTGAAATCTGACATGGAATGTTTGAGTGAAATACAATTCTTCCCCTGCTACGTATACATAATAGAGAAAGTAAAAAAGAATTTTAAGAAAAAGGTGCGTGTGTGAGTATGAGTGAGAGAGAAAGAGAAAATAGCATAAATCAAAGGTCGGTTAAATACCATATTTGGAATCTTAATTCAGCCTCCTCCAAGTATATGATGCATACACATAACCTTTATAAACCTTATTTTGAGAGGGAGAACAAAACCAATAATTACCACGATCAAAACATATTTAGTCTAAAACAAACTGAAAAATAGGTGGTAATCACAGATAGAGAGAATAGCCAGGAAATTCCCTATCTTTATTCATTGTGGTTGGTGTAGCACGATTCTGTCAAGCCACCATATTTTGATTCTACATTTCAGAGATGAGTACCTACGGCTTTTCTGGGTTTAATGTGTAACCATAAATACTATTTTGTGGTGTTAAATTTCAATTAAGCAGTATATTAGGACCAGTATAATAGTGAATACGTGTGAGGTGTTTGTAGTTTCTCGAATAGCAGAAGCAAAAACAAGAATGGGAAATGTGTTTCAATACATAGGTTCGGGTACTTATTTAAGTGATTTTTGTGGTGATTAATGTTCAATTAAGCAGTAAATTTAGAGTGTAAGTTTTAAACCGGTATAATCGTCAATACGTGAGTGGTGTTGTTTGGTTTTAGTTTCTCGAATAACAGAAACATAAACAAGAAAATGTGATTTTTCGGTGGTATACTTGGAGAAATCTTTTAATACACAGGTTAGTGTACTTATTTAAAGTGATTTTTCGGTGGTATACTTGGAGAAATATTTTAATACACAGGTTAGTGTACTTATTTAAGTGATTTTTCGGTGGTATACTTGGAGAAATATTTTAATACACAGGTTAGTGTACTTATTTAAGTGATTTTTCGGTGGTATACTTAGTGAAATATGTTATACATTATCAACAGAACGATTCTGTATTGTATGTTAGATTTTGATTTCCAACTTGGAAAGACCGTTGAGAAGCAGCCAAAATTGGCAACCTACTCCGGTTTGTAAGAAACCTCTTGCTAATTCGCCCATTTAGCAGCAATCGCGAGAAATAATTAGTATCAATTTATGTGCTTATGATACCAGAGCCGGGGGCGTGTTCCCCTGACTCGCATGTAATACACATGCATGTCACATGCAAACTTCAAAGACTCTTGTAAACCACTATTTAAAATTTTTAAAATATTAACAATGTCCTCAATATATCTCTTAGAGTTGCTAACATGTGTTTATAAAAATTATGAAAAATCCATGTGAAAACAAAACCGACATCACCACAATACTCGGAAAGAATCTAACATAAAATTCCCCATGCATAGACTAACACTCTATGATTAAAAAAAAAAAAAAAAAAAATCTACTATACGGGTATAAAAGTATATAATAATCTGCAACAAAAAATCAAAGATATAAAAACCTTAAATTTAACCACAAAAAGAGTTACGAGTCACCAGTTTACTAGCTTAGGTTCAAATTATAAACATTATATGACAACAAATATTCTATTCTACATGTACTTCACAGGGAAAGTGATTATAATTTTTGCGATAATCTCTGATACTTGTCACTTTTTTTTTTTTTTTTTTTTTTTTTTGCACTTATTCATGTTCATGTAGTTATGGCTATAGTCATGACAGACAGACAATAAGGTTTGGTCAAAATCTGATATATTGCCCTCCTTCAGTTTTAGAGCAAGAAATTAGAACCAAATTAAGTTGCGATGTTTACTGCATAATACCAATTTATCAAATATATCTTCTAACAAGCCGAAAAATGTGATTTTATTAAATAATCCTTCAATTAGAGATCTCTACTCTTCCATTGTCCTTTTTTTGACTTAAATCCATTTATAGTATAACCAACTATTATGGTCCAATAGCTTAGTGGCAGAGCAACCGGCTAGAGATCTGGAGATCCGTTGTTCAAATCCCGGCTATGGCATTGCATTTTTCAGTCTGACTCTACCTATCCAACTCCTGTCCTACACACGGCTTGTGTGAAAAACAATTAATTAGGACATTTTTTTTTGTGGAGTTAATATTCCCACTATTTTTTTGTTATTGGTTACAATTTTAAACTGTTTAAATTTTTCTCAAATGGGAAGTCATCTTTTGTTTCATACCTTTTTATTGGTTTACTGCTAGCGGCGCAATAATAAACGAATTTCTTTGTTTCATATATCGATAGTTTTTAAAATATTTGATAACCGCTATAGCCGAATGTATTCCCTTATTTCCTTTCTACTTACAAGGGATCAAGTCATAATATCATTACGTTAATATTCTTCTCGACTAGCATGGTGTAGATAAATTAATAATCTTTTGTAAGAATATGCTGGGTATTTCTTTACAAGGTGTTGAGAAAGATCCGCATTCGCCTAACTGAATACGATCTAATTCAGATTTAATTCTACAGACCGAACTAAGCTGCAAAACGGTGGCTGCCTCTAATTTCTGAGAAGGCTTGAATTTAATAGTGGTCTCTTCTGCAGCCTTCTCAATTATGAATCGATACACATTAGCAATCAAATCCTGGTGTTAACTTGTGCAAGAGTTTTCCTTGTAATTTACTGGTGGCATTGCTTACTCTATTTTTATCTCCGCCATGCGTCACGAGGAGCGATATTCACGTTATGATGCAGGACAGACTGATGCTGGTTACATGGTTGCAAAATGCCGACCAACGTCAGCATCAGTTCATGTCACTGCGCATCATGTCACAGTGTTCACGTCTATTTGTAAGCATATTATCCGGCGCGGTGCCATGCAGTCAAAGACCTGGGAATTATATTACCTGGACTCTCCGCCGGCGCTGGTGTTGCTGTCGCTAGGTGAAACCTCTCGCGCATATGCAGTTGGAGGGCAAACGCGCTTTTTGCCGTATGTTCAGTACGCTTAAAAGGCTTTAAAAGTGAGATGGTTTAAGGATATTAGGATTTAATAGTTAACATGGAGCAACTCTATACTGCAACTGTACCAACCACCGGAAAGATGATTCCGAGACCACTTTCCATCGGTAATAATAAATTGTAACATTTGTGATTTGTGTTCTAGGTTCATTCCGGTTTCTTCGGTCACTAAGCAAAGGATAATTTACATACATAAACTAGAATTATTGAGTAAGTCGTTAGCTACTCTGAGACGTAACAAATTTGTGACATCGAAATACCATAGGATGATGCTAAACCCTGACACAGTTCCTTCAGTATTTAGTTTCCCTTCTCATATGACAAAGATAATGCGAACGCTAATTTTATTCTTATAATTATTTTGCAAATGTTTCATTACCATTAGAAGGCAGTGCTAAAATATTATATTCAATATTATAATTTGTCCTAAATTAAAAAAAAAAAAAAAATACTCGAAATCTAACTTAATTTTTCAAATCTGCAATTTCAGACTGAAACACAACCCCACAGGGTGCAAAAAGGAATTTTGTAAAACTGTTAGAACATAAAGAATATTAAGCAACAATCGATTGTGATGTTAGTTTTATTTATAAATTATTTCAGGAAGCACAGACCATACTCTCCTGTGGTGCACATATTAATATGCCTATCTTATCTATCTAACTCAAATATACCACAAATACTGATAGAAAATGTTTACTTAACGTCTTGAATATAGTTTTCTGGAGAGGAATACAAGGACCTACTTTCACGTTTATTTTATTTTTATACTGTACATACCATCTCTGAAAATCCAGTATCGCATATGTTTTCTTTTCTGCTAAATCATATTATTTGTTTGTTTTAATTCATTTACATACCGCCTTAGATAATGTGGCCGTATTTGACCTTCTATAACAACTGTTTAAATAGTGAGGTGTACATTAAAACTGTACTTCTCGATTAACTTAACATACATTCAGTATCACATTCACATTTCCAGGGGAATAAGAGTAGCTCAGAATCTAACCCAGCATATTTTTCATTTTTAATTCGGCATTTTGACCACTTTACTGCATAGACACTCTTAACAAGTCCTTTTTATAATTCTTGTTGACGACTTTGTGTATTAAAGTAAAAGGCAGAAAGAATATATGGAACCACTGAGAAGAAACTGCGAAAACGGAATTAAAGCTGAATTATGCTCTCTGTGATGCTTACATCCTGTTTGTAAAACACTTTAAATTCAGGAATGCGATATTCACGTTCAATGATAATATTTACTTCTGTTTTGTTTAGTTGTGGGATGAAATTCCATCTAGTCAATGAAGTGCTTTTATCAACTCCCAACAGGACATTCAAAGTCTAATCCCTGTGCATAGATGCTGACGATCATAAAGAACGTGTTGTCGCAACTATTTCCTACTCAGGTATCCTTAAGACGCAAATATAGCTATTTTAAATTTCACAGTTTTCCCATTACAACCAATGTATTGCGCGCGGCCTTGGAGTCTTTTGTCCTCCAGTGCAGTCCTTCAGTTCACGACACTAGCACTGGTCTGCACAGCTAGGCGTGTAGAGGTTTGCATGCAGTAATCATTCTTGCAAATATGTGAAGCTAAGTACTAAGGCCGTTTCTGTTAATGTTTATCTCGATTAGCATGAAATAGATAGAAGAATAAGCTTATTAGAACAATTTGTTACATAGATGTAGAGAAAGTCATGTGAATGGAACACGTCATATTTTTATACTTGGCAATGACGTGGCAAAACAATTTCAGAAGTCCTCGTACGTACAAACCACCGCAGGTTCAACTCATAGAGGTTCAACAATCGGAGCTTCGATGTAAGGTACTTCCGATGTCACACGTATCCACTCACACATTTGTAACAATGTACGGCAACAATCAGCTATAACTTTCAAGGCAAGCTGCTCACACGGGTGCATTGATAAGGTTGCAAGGCATAGCTACAAAAACAGCAATAATAATGATAATAATAATAATAATGATAATAATAATACAACAACGACAATAATAATAATAATAATAAAAATAAAACTAATTACGGAGTTTTTAATGTTTTCACATCTTTCTTGGGTTAAAGAATTTGTTCTCCACTTGTCTGTATCTTCCAGTACTTTTGCTCACACTCCAGTCCTTATTTTCCGTATCCATGAGTTTCGAAATCTTCCTTTTCCTCTTCTTCAAAGTGGACTCCATTCCAAATTATGCGGTGAGTGTGCAACTTGGTATTTTAGTTTAATATTTTCCAAGGCTATGACACGAAGGTTTTCAGAAAAAAAATCCCCCCAACCAAACTACCCTTAGGTACGTTTTTCGAAATTTTCGATTTGTTAAAAATGGCTCTAACGATTTTGATTAAAATACTGTATATTAAAGATATTTACATAAAAAAATTAACTTATTTTGAATTTCCTGAAAATAGCCTCTGAAGTCCTCTTCATTCTGAATAACTGGTAAATCGTAAGAGATAGACAAAAACTATACAAAATATGTAGATCTCCTCAAAATATGCAATCGATGTCCTATACATTTTTGTTGTGAAGCTAACCATTTTCAGATATTTCTTGTTGTTGGTTTCAGTTTTAAAATTGTCGTTCTTTTCTCAAAATGGAAGTCGTCTGTGTTTCTTTTGTTTTATTCCTGGCCATACAAAGAAGTGAATTTCAATGACAGTCACATAATAACGGCTTTTAAAAGAGTTGACTGTTGTTTTAGCTTAGTGTATTCCCTTAATTCCATTCTGTTTATAAGAAACTAAGTAATAGTACCATTCTGTTACTGTTTATTTCGGTTAGCATGAAGTAGATAGAAGAATACTTTTTTGTAAGAATAGTTTGTTTGAAGAGAAGCTAGAGAAAGTAATGTAAATGTAACAGATCAAATGTTTTCTCTTATAACATTATTTCTTATTTTTTTTCAATCTTGAACATTTCGCTGACCTTCTTAAAAGTCAATAATAACTTTCATCGATATAAGTTTTAATTGTAAGTTTTTCTTAATCTTCTATGCTTCAGCTTCACATGTAACAGTATTTTTTAACTATTGTATTATATATTTGTGATTTACTTTTATTCCTTATGTCTGTTCTTAATGTCATTTTCCTATCTATCTTCTTTATTTATTCCCCGCCCCGAAAGTCGCCCTATGTGGTGTAATTGTTACCATGCTAACTTCATATACCCAAGGTCGCGGGTTCAAACCCGGCGGAGGACGGTGAATTTTTTCGGGAGTAAAAATCCTTAGCATGACTTCTTTCGGAAGGGAAATAAAGCCGTGGGTCCCGCACGTAAAAGAACCTGAAGCCTGATAGAGAGGCCTCTGAGCAAAATTAAGCTGTCTTTCACGCCCAATATAGAATGGGACGCTGAGAAACAAAGCAGTTAAAGAGCGTCCATAAATAAAACTCCGTTTCATTTCATTTCCGCCCCGAAAAGTCAAATTCTTCACATCCTCCAATATAACATTTCTGTTTTTGCAGAAGTGAATCTTTGGTTTCTGTTCTACATAGCACATAAAATGTTTTTCTCAATTTATCAAATTCGTCTGGCAACTTTTCTAAGCATTACTTGATATCTTCATACACCTGCGCAATTACTATCTGGTCATCTGCAAATAAGTGTACAGTTGTGTCTGTTGATTCATCTCCAATTAGTATTCCCTTTCCTGAACATGTAAATACTATGTATACAGCGTATAGAGAAGGTATTACACTCCACCCAAAAATCCGATACCGAGATTTCACCGAAATATATGTTTTAGGGTCCCCTGTATAAAAGAAAAGCATTTTCAGAAAAAGGTCCGTGTGTGTATGTATCCGTGTGTCTGTGAATACAATAACTCAAAAACGAAAAGTCGGTAAAATACTAAACTTGGTATTTAAGTTTAGTGGGTATCTTCCAGGGATACGACACAAAGATTTTGAGAAAAATCCCTTCACCCCAAACTACCCTTTACATGGAACTTTTATCGAACATTTTCATTTTCTCAAAAATGGCTCTAACGATTTTGATTAAAATACCGTATATTAAAGATATTTACCTGAAAAACAAAATGTATGTCTTGAATTTTACGGAATTTTGCATAACTGCTAAACCGCAAGAGATGGACAAAAACTTACCACACAAAAAATGTAAAGCACGTTAAAACACACAATTTATGTTATATACATGTTTTTTTTTTCGTGCAGCTGATCGTTTTTTAGATACTCCTTGTTTTTGGTTTCACCTTTGAAAAACTTTTCTCATACAGGAATTTGTCAACTCCTGTCCATACAAAGAAACTGCAGTCACCTAGCAACCAGCTTTTGACTATCACTTTAACCTATGTTACTCCCTTATTTCGTTTCTACTTACAAGGAAGCAACTAATAAAACTATTTCGGCTAATTTGTTGTCGATTAGCATGAAATAATAAAAGTATAAGCTTTTTAACAATAATTTGTTGCAGGGATGTAGTGAAAGTCCTGTAAATGGAACACATCAGATGTTTTTTTGTTCCAATTTGATAATGCTTAATGTACAAATACCTTAAATAACGAGGGCAATATACTGCAACCATAGCAAAGCTTTATTGTTACTTTAATCACTCTAATGACTTGGTTGTAGATACAGTATTTACATACAAATTTTATTGAATTAATGATTAATCTGTTAATACTCGTATCCGTAATGGTTCCCACAACTTATTGGGTACGGTGTCATAATCGTTTTGCAAATCCATGAAACTGAAATGAATTTTTGGTCTATTATAAGTCTTCTCATTTAGTTTTTTTTTTTTAATTTATTTATTTAAAGTCGCTTTAACTGCAATGGTTATATCGCGACTTCTCATTAGGGTTACAGTACTTAGTTGAATACATTCATATTGCAAATTGAAATAAACTTATAAAAGGTATACATAAAAAAGTAAACTCAATGCAGTATTTTACACGAGAAAAGTTATTTTATGTTTGTTGTGAACTATGACATTTAACATTTTGAAATATACAGATCGAAAGAAGAGCTTTAGATTAAATTCATGATACAATTGGATTACTTGTAAGAAGTTCAATTCATTCAGTTGTTTCATTACGAACATATGATTTATTGTAGATCTCAAGCCTGCCTCTATTTCATTCTCTTCAGATTTGTAACTCTCTTCTAAATGACATTTGATGATTTTTCTATATATCCAATTAAATATATAAATTATGAATAATAATAATACTCAAAGTAATTTCTACAAAAATAACAAATGTTCTGCGAATATCAACATCACTGTGTTAGTTCACTGATAACGCACATAGTTGCAAGGAGAGGTAAGGGAAATGATCGCAAGCACATATGTTTTTGGAGCCAACCAGCATCACATTCTTCGCTGGATTCTCCTTCAGAGAATATCAAAGGTAAACGTACAACGGAATCAATTTATACCTCGAAATTATTAAATTTCATTGTTAAAAAGCTATAAATTTTAATACCAACACATCCTGAAACATACTACCGTTGATAAGGTAGATAACACGAGAGTATATGTATTCTATGACGTCAGAGATTTTTTTTCCTTCTTCGCGGCCGCTGTTCGCAGCGCAGAACGCACACTCGTTATGACGACGCGGCTATAAATAACAAAGATGGTCGAAAGTTGAAGCAGGTGTTTTGTTAGATGGTCAACGAATGCGTTAGTGGGTAAAGAATGTTTTAATGTGTAACATATTTGGTCACAGTGAAGCAAATGATAAAAGCACTAAAGTGAATCACCAAGAAATACAAAATAACAAAATGGAATTGGAAGAAATCGAAATGCGAAGCGCTACAGAAGATGAACACATGGAAGTTGACATTTCGAATGAAGAAACAAGCCAGGAAGCTGAAGAAACAAGCCAGGAAACTGAAGAAACAAGCCAGGAAGCTGAAGTTAGGGCTATCACGGAAGCTAAAACAATAACCTTTAGAACAACCCTCAGTGATCTCCAGGAGCCACAACTATCCCCTACCTTTTACGTGCGCGACTTACAGTGGCAAATTAAACTGGAGCAAAATTCAACACAAATGCCAACAAAAACATTGGGTTTCTACCTGAGGTGCAATGGCGTCTCGCAAACTTCAGCGTGGAATTGCTTTGCTGTAGTAGAGTTGCGCCTGCTCAAACACTGGCGAAAACGCAACATTTATTTCGAAAACACTGATGATGCATTTACTCGCAAAATCAGCCATGTATATAATGCTGATGAAAACGAGGCTGGCTTTGCCTCATTTATATCTTGGGAGGACTTGTGTGATCCAAGAAGAGGCTTCATCAGGTGCAACAACTTGGAAGTTCAGGCACATGTGAAAGCAGGCTTTCCACATATTGATCATACTGTGGAAACAAATGTAGAAATTCAAGAATGTGAAAAAAGCTCAGAAATAATATACCACCTTAAGGTACGCAATCTGAGTAAATTTCATGGGGTACTTACATCTCCTACCTTTAACATACACAACATGCCATTTCATCTTGTGTTACAAGCTATTCCAGATGAGAAGCCCTCAGCATTAAGTTTATTCTTGAGGTGTTTGGGTGATTCAAAACACCCTCATTGGAGCTGTTATGTTGAAGCAGCGTTGAAACTATTGAACCTAAACAGCAATGGCAAGGCTTGTACTCTTAATTTAAAACATTTATTTTGCAGGAGTAAAACTCATTGTGGTTATCAAAAATTTATATCTTTGAAGCAGTTTTTTGATAGAAAAAATGGTTTTGTCAAAAATGACACTGCTCACTTTGAGATTGAAGTAAAAGTGGGTGCTTCAGCTGTGAGTAAAATACAAATTGATGGGTCAAAGCATAACAGAGATCAAAAAGAAATAAAAATGCAGTGCACATTATATAATATCAGCCAGCTTAAGAGCACACTGTTTGTTTCTCCATTTTATGTGCGCAACTTACCTTGGAGGATTAAGTTGATGCAGCGTACATGTGTAGGACCTATTCGAGAGATACAAAGATACCTGAGCGTTTACTTGCAGTGCGATGAAGACTCAACAGAAGCTTGGGGTTGTAAAGTCATTGCAGCATTTACACTACTGAAACAAAATAGTGAGGAATGTGGTCGTGAGCTGCATTATATGTTCTCCAAAGAAAGAATTTGTTCAGGTTTCAGTCACTTTTATCCTTGGAATCTAATATTGGATCCCAAAGCTAAATTTATCAGAAATGACTCCATTACCTTGCTGGTTCATGTGAAGGCAGAAGAACCACGTGGAATCAGTAAAAATAACATAAATTAATGAAACTGCTAGTAACAGCATTAACAATAAATGAAGAAATACATATGTCGTAATGAACTCATTATGTAAATAAAATATAATGTTCAGCAATTCTGGAGGTGAGAGGAAGTTTTCAGTATAGTTTTGGATCATTAATACAAGTTGATGGACTAGAAGATAAAGGTAATTAATTGTTGAAGAGGTGTTAAAAACTTCTCTAATTAAAACATTCAGTGAAAGGGATAAATAGTGATACATGTTAAGGATCAAACATCTGTCCTTATACTGGAAAGAGCTGGTAAGTGGAATTTGTCCCCTGTGATATCTACAAATAAGTTATAGGAAGAGAATATTTGCACAGTAAGGACAATAGTTTGAATTTTTTAATTCTTTTCTTGGGCCAGAGTTAAAGGAATGCTGCAGACAACTATATAGCATCTTTTTAAAAATGTTCCACAATATGTATGTAAGTTACCAACCCGTTTACAGTTTACTAACTTTTTAGGTGTTTATACCCTTCTTACGTAATCATGTAACATATAACTTGGATTTCTTCATGAATGTGTATGTACTTCAGAATCACAGAAATGAGTATCATTTTGCACAGACAAAAAGAAATTTAAACCTTAAATTACTGAATGTATCTAAAAAATGTGAGACATGGATTGCTTGCAGGTACATGCAGTCATTGAGGGTGTTGGACAAAATTTATGTAGCAATAATGCACTCAAACATCCAGGGTGGGTAGTTGTATTCTGGAGCTGAAATGATGTAAAAACTGTTAAAGACCAAATATTTAAGTAAAAACATTAAAATACTTTTTGAATAAACTCCTGATGTAGGTTACTGCTTGAAATCAGTATATGCATATTACATATGCATCCACAGTAGTATTTGCTTCTCAAAATGTGGGATATGCATACTAATGGCACTCAACATTACATGTTTAATGCATTATAATGAACTTGTCAGTTTTGTAACTTCTGTTCCTCAACACACAATTCACCTAAGACATGATGGGAACGCTGCCTCTGCAGTTCTTGTGTTGCCAGTATAGGTGGGTGTAAGCTGCAAAGTGTAGCCGAGGGATCTGTGATGAACCACAGTATTAGCAGCATGACATATGACAGATTGCCCTGTATAGGCGAGGTTGCTAAAAAGGAGAAGTGGAGGGGCAGATAGGTAGGTAGATAGATGGATAATTTATTTCATCTTTTCAAGTTACAAACATCGTATAGTTACTTCCCTGGAGTTGCTGAATTTGGTATCAAATATGGTTAACACACTGGTTATTTATGTATATGTACCTTTCCCTCTAATTGTACATTTTTATATTCTGCTAAATCTACTTATCTCTTATAAGTTAACACCTCATCAGATTTATTAGGATCCTCTCTTTCTTTGGCAATTTCTCTCTTACTGTCCCTGTATAATTACTTAGTTGTTTTAGAAATTCTTTCTTATTGTTTCCAAAAAGATTTAAGTACACCATCTCTGGTGGTAACTTTTTCCAGTTTTTATTCCATATTTTTTCTCTCCACATTTTAGTTTCCTCGCATTCAATTATACAGTGTAATAAATTGTTATCAACATTGCCACAAAGTGGGCATAGATGTTTATCAACTTTTAGTTCTTTTAATAACATTGTTCCTGTTCTTGCCCAAGCCATTTTCTCACACACATTAATGTGTTTTTCTCTTCCCCATACTTTCTTAGTATTGCTATATAATATTGAAGTGCTGTTATCCCTTAAGCTACCTAATATTTCTTGTTTCTCTATATTGTCTATCCTCGCTTTCACTTGCTTGTTGATTGTCTAGCTCTCCCAATCCAACTTTTCTTACAATTTCCTTTAATTGACATATCCAATTTCTTTCCCATTTTACTGATTTGGATGGGTGAGTAATATGGCTTTGTTGTGTTTCATCTTGTGCTTAATGCCTTCATTATGACTCCAGGATTACGTTGGGTATGCTATTTACTGGATTCAGTAAGTAATTAACAAATAAAACATGAGTAAAACAATGGGAGGGAAACTGAGTTTCTTGCTTATGTTATGTGCAAACTTTCAGTACTAGCTCTTCATGTTCCTCTACTTCACAAGGATTTTCATCAGATACTTCAGATTCCACCAGCTGAGTTTCTGGCACCTGATCTGTTCCTGCTTCTTGTTCTTCTCCTATGCCATAGTCTGCAACTATGTCCTTGAAATCTCTGGCAATTTCTGGTGTTCTAAACCTTATTGCTAACTCTTCCACTTTTGGTTCACTCTCCTCTGCAGAGTTGAATGCTCCTCAATAGAGATTTGGTCAGATGTATTCAATGGATTTAGAAAAATATTTATTCTTATCAGTTGATTACATATTCTTAATTACAATGTCATGCACTGATAGGAGGGGAAAGTATATAGTTTGCTGGAGACATCAGCACGGCCTGCCTCCATATAACTATAACTTCTGCAAACACTATTGAGGTAGGAAATCCTTTTTAATGTGATGCTTTCCAATTGAGGAGGCTTGAATGCTGCTCTTTTAGTGGCAGGAGTTCAACTGGATGGTTGCAGTAATAGTCATATTCATACATAACTCCTAACTGGACATTAGAATGTTAATTACATTTAACCACAGTCAATTGCTTGTTCATATTCAGCTTGTCAGCAAATAGTAGAGTAACCTTAAAATATTATTTACAACAGTGATGGAGGGGGCATGGGAAGTGTGGTTGTGTTAGTTAACAATGCAACCACATTCAGAGTGCTGTGGTTTTCTTTAGGCGCTAGGTAGAGGTCACTTGGTCACTAATCTCCTCTACAAACCATAGCTTCTCTTCTAGGTTAGGTTACTGTGATTTCCTACTCTTCTATAAATCTACCTTCTCCTTCTAGGTTAGGTTGCTGTGATTTCTTTCTCTTCTACAAATCTAGTTTCTCTTTCTAGGTTAGGTTGCTGTGTTTTCTTTCTTTTCTACAAATCTAGTTTCTCTTTCTAGGTTAGATCGCTGTGATTTCTTTCTCTTCTACAAACCATAATTACAAAGAAAAAGGTCACTGTGATTGCTTTGACAATGGTTGAAATTTGTGTTAAAAAATCTATGAGCAATAAAGATTATTATTATTCTTGTTATTGTAATTATTATTATTATTTCAACTACAACTGCTACAATAAACCACAGCTACTCTTTCTAGGTAAAGGTCATTCTTTTCTGCAAACAATCCTTGTTCCTCTGTAGAGAGCGATAAAGCTCACCAGTCCACTATGGGTAATTCTTGCTCTATTGGTGCACAGGAAATCACAGATAAAAATGAATACCCAGGATTCTTCAAGGTCAGTATACAACTCTCAGAGCTGAGGATTATTGTTATATAACAGCTGCCATCAACTTATATCCCATCGTGCACAGGTGAAGTGTCACTTGCTCAGACTTTAGTGAGTGGTGTTGTAATCCTGTGAAATAGTTTTTGTCAATGGAAAAAACACAAGAAATTATTTTTTTTAGATTTCCTTGTCAATGCTCTTCAGTCATTCCTAAACTAATAATACATAACCACCCCACCATTTTTATAACCACTTTTAAATAATTAATAACAGATTCTGCAATATTAAAAATTAGGATAAAATTTCCACAGATGATCCAGGTTTGAAAGTGTTTAAAATATGTCCAGATTTTAAATCTGGCAGATTGCTGGGTTATTGACTTCTTAGGATAATAGGGGCTTTAGCTTCACAGATCCTCCATTTAAAAATGTCCTTAGTTACACTTTGCAACTAAGGGCCTTCCACCTTGGACTACACTTTGCAGCTTAGGGTTCTAAAAGTTCATAACAATTTGGATTAGTAATATTAAGATTTTTAATTTGTGTTTGAACAATTTTAGCATGTAATAATAATTAAAAAGCGATTTGAATGGCAAAAAATATAGCTAACAAATCCAGATCATGTTTGAAAGCAAGTGGGAAATTAGTAAAAGTAAAAGAGAATGCATTACTTGTATGATATTGTTGGCAAAAGCAATGCAATTTAGTTTTGACAAGAATGTGTGCTTGATTTCTTAAGTTCAAAACTCTCTAAAGACTCAAATTACAGCTGTAGTAAGCTGTCAAAAGATAAACGTTATTCTTCTTCTGGTTTTTTTCCTTTCTTTTTTTGGCTTCATCGGTATTTAAAGTACATAGATATTTGGAATATTTATTTTAATAAAAGAAGTAAATAATTAATAGAAATAAGACTTTATTGTTTTCAGTTGTAATTTAAATTGATATAATCTGTCTCACACAAGAATTTCTAATGTCAATACATATAGGAGGAACAGAGACATTGAGTAGTGACACACTACTCTTGGGCTGCTGATTGACAGAGTAAAGTTCATGGGTGTTTTCTTTTGTTTGCAATCGCACAATTATCACCTCTAAGAAGTACAACACAGTAAGTAATTTTCTAATCCTGCTCAGCAAAAATTGGTTCCGGGGAAGGAAACGTAAGGTTTGTATTCATTTCTCTCTCTACATTCTGAAAATTACCACAGATGTGTCTTATGCTCATGAATGCTGAAAGTAATGCTTACAAGCATAATGATATGCATTAAACAGAAGACAGTACAGTTATAGTTTGTTAAATAATATGTAGCTTAGCTTTTTATTACTAAAAACACTATAAGTTGTATTCCTATAACGTACCATCATTCTCGGAACTAAGTTGGTTCTCAAAGTGAATACTGATTCAGATGCTATTGTTTATCGTACAAAGTTGCTCCTGATATTTAAGACTCCTTACCGCACATACCTTGCAATTTAAAAGCAGTCAGTGTATTATCACAGAGCAGATTCAATCTGTCGAAATAAAACATAACCAAGGCAGTCTTGAGAAATGGCGAGAGACAAGTGATCACACATTGTTGCAATACTAACAAAGGAAATCCCAAAGTGTAAGCATTATGCTACTACATGATAACATTGATTATGTAAGATTTAATAAGTTGCTGGCAATATAAGTTAGAGCTGCTACAATTAGTGTTGCAAAACTTATGTACTCACTGTAGCATCACATAAGTGGCGAGCAGAGTATGCTCCTTGCTGTTTATGTCAGGATTATTCTAGTCTGAGACAGATTATAGAAATCTAATTTAAGTGCCTGAAAACTGCTATTACCTGACTGATATATCTTAAGTGTGTTGTATTTTGATGCCTATTTCATAGTTTTAGAGCCTATAAATGGGTAATGAAACTAAGAAATTCAAAGTACAAATTTGAATGTTATACAGAATTCAGTACATCACAAGGAAATAAATCATGGAGAAAGTATGTATGACTGGGCCAATTCTACAATGTGCCAATAACTTGGCAACACAGCTATGTACCTGATTTCTAGGTGAATGCTGTTCTACAATCTCTGGCTAGTACTATTCAGGAGATGTCTGCAGAAAAGTCTAGTTGTAGCAGCCGGTATGTCTATTATCCAACAAATTAGTTTTTACATTCAAGTGACAGTTATCACTAGCAATAATAATCATGAAAAAATTATATTTATTGGATGGCGAGGAAATAATAATAAAGAGGAGAAAGCCTAAGGTCATAAGAGAGAGGCAAAATTATTTCCAAATACTGGACAAAGAAAATATTTATACATTAACACGCAGTTTTTAAAACTCTAATGATATTTTGGATGGTTGGGGTTTTTAATGGGCCAACTTCTCAGCTGTGCTTTGTAACTTACAATTAGGACCCTCAACATTAGGCAACAAATTTTATGCCAAAAAGCATGACAAGAATGGGAAGATGGCCAATGTTTTAATTAATTTCATATACCTTCCACTGACATTTATGAAATCTAGCAGATGTTTGGCTCATCCTCTCCCTTTATCTCTTACAATTGCAATTTCAAACAATCCAGGAATTCCTAATGATAATGAATGAAAAGTGCATTTTTGCAAAATTTGACATTTGACTTCTTAACCTTTACCCTGACAATGTTCTTTTATAAATTCAGTGTGTTTGTATTCTAATACACAGGCTCTGCAAACCTTGATCAGTATTTTATAGCCTTATTCATAAAATAGCATGTGGGTTACAAAACCTTGGACTTTTCAATTATAAAAGAGTTATCAAAATTGATTAAAAGGTTTTTAAGATTAACTCACATATACAAACAAAATCTATCTGTATTAGTATGTATACATTTCGGTATAGGAGAAGGAGCATAAGGAAATGAGAAGTATAGTTTATTTCAAAACATGATAGCCCTCAAATGGGACCACTCCCTCCTGCCACTGGGCAATAGCCATTAGCAAACAAAAGACAACTCTGTACCAGGGATGAGAGGCAATGTAGTAAACTCTTTCCTGGAGAGATTGCTTGCAAGTTGAGAATCGCACCTCACTAAAGGGACCAGTAAGTTCAAGACTTAGCAACAGTGAGGGTTGGTTTCCAGCCGTACACACCCTAAATGCTAAACAGAAAAACTGCAAACCTAACTTGAAAGTGAAGCCAAGGCCATCATGTTGTGAAAAATACTGTACCTGCATTAGCAGCGACCAAGGTTATGTGAATTCTGAGGTAATTATTAACACCCCCAGGTTTTATATTCCCTAGGAATCTTACAAGGTTTAATAGACTTGTAGTCGTCATGAATAAAGTTTTGCTTTGCTTCTTCTGTTCTATTTTATTCTAAAACCATGGCAAAACAATTTCATTGGCATTTCTCCATTGTTTTCTGGTTTGCGAATTCCCCAACTGAGTGCTTCCATCGAATTCAGAATAGAGGTTTGCTAGCCAGAGGAAGGTGTGTAATTGTAGAACGAAAGTGTTGCTTATTGGGACAAAGTAGAACTGGCCCTATTAGTACACTGTGAAAAAGGATTTTAAAAAGCATAGAGAAGATGTAGATAGAGAATTTTTATATGAAAACATTGACAAATATTACAGTGAAGAATTAAATTTTATTGTATGTAATGAATCTGTAATATACTAGTATCTGCTGGTTTTGTTTTTTATATTGTGAACCAGACTTTTATAAAGAAATGTTTTACATGTGTTATGATATTTGGAAAAATTATTTTTGATGTCATCCTGACTTTTTAAAAAGGAAATCAGTAATGTTTGTGGTATTATTCCTGTGGCTCATAAGAATTAACAGGCCTGTTTTTACACACACATTTGATAAGTGAGCTTTAATAAATAAGTACCTATGCAATAAGAAGACTGTCCCAATAAATGCTCAAAGGCATCTTCTGTCTCAATGCGCTTATTACATTTCTAAGTATAAAACATGAAAGTACACACAAAATGTGAGAATTTTGTGTGAATGAAGCATGAGTTTAGGCAATGCATCAGTGAAATTTGGAGAGAGAAAATCAGATTCCTCTACCACCAAAGTATAGCATATTATTGCATTCCCAAAAATTTGTTGATTTCAAGATGCACTATAAATACAAGTTTTGAAATCATCTGAATCCAAAATAGCATTTTTCGAAAAAGGTGTATGTGCCAAAAAGTGAGAGAGTGGAGGAAAATTAAAAAATAACATGTCTCTTGAACACCACATTTGGTATTTAGGAAGTATTGCAACTTCAAAATATGGAATATGCGAAAGTCCCCCAACACAAACTACATGGATAAATTTTGCATAACATTTCATTAAAATATCACATGTTTAAGAGAAATTAAATGTGATTTTGAATTTTCTGTGAATAATGTGTAAAATCATCTTCAACCTGAATTAATAACTGGTTAATCGCAAGAAATTTACTCAAGTTTACATAAAAAAAGGCAGCTCTCATTAAAATATAAAATATGTCTCCCCTTTTTCATACTATACCTGTTTACAAGATTTTCATTGTACTTGGATTTTACAATGCTTCACATATTTTGAATTTTTAATTAATTTATTTTTGTTTCTCAGAAAGAATTTGAAAGCCAGTATATAGCAGTGACCTGCTTTTAAAATTTCTATCATGTCAGCCTACTGTATTTGTCTTTTGCATGCCAAGAAATAATCAATGACCATATTTCTGCAAATGGTTATCTCAATAGCACATGGTAGATAATAATAGTTTATAGAAAATGGGTAGAAAAAATCACATGAATGTAATTCAACAATCTCTTTTATTATAACAATAATAACTAATTTTATATATTGAAGATGGGGGCAAAGCAAAATGAAAGATCATTTTCACAGATGCATTGCCATTAAGAGAAAGTATACTTTTTTCTCAACTTCTGAAAGTTCCTCTAACTCAAATGACAGTATTCATGTATTCACTTTAAAATATAGAGTGATAATTAGCTCTAGAAGGAAGGTAGTAGTGCTAATATTATTTCATCCATGACATGTGATGACATGTTCAAACTATGCATTTTTAAGTGTTAAATTTTATGTATCATAAGAAAATTTAACAAGTGTTGCAGAGTTTATGTAATTTAGCCAGTAGTGCCGAAGAAATGTCTGGTGAAAGTCAAAGTGAAGGTAAAATATTTAAGATGCGAGTAAAGCTCAAAACTTTGATGACGCTTATCTGAATTGTATTAATAAATTGTAAATGCATATTGTTAACAAAATACAATGTGATCTTTAAGTCCCTCCTTAGTAGTGCAATGGTGAATCATTAAGGTTTCTTTTGTCACTGAATTAGTGTGTGTATTATAGTCAAATATAGCTCATCTTTTGTTCAGTAATATATTTATGATTTGCAGTGCTAAACAGAAACAGTCTCAAGAATTTTATTTAATAAATCATAAACAGTATCCCAAGTACTAATCTGGAAGTTGGCTGATAATAATAATAATAATAATAATAAATTTAGCCAGTTTCATTCCTTAAGGGCTATTGTCTCCTGCTTGTGAAGGGATTAGCTTGGAATTTTACTCCTAAGGTGAGCAAGTCCTAGGGTATTTTTTGGCTCTTAAGTGGTTTATCTCTTTCCCCTTCTGTTTTGCCTTTTTTTCACCTATTCACTTCCATTTTTTCCTTTGCACTGTCTCTCTTGGGCTAATCACTATTAACTATTGTAGAGCTAGCTGTTACATTCTATATCTGTTTTTTGTTTTTCTACACCATTGTCCTATATTTTTAAAGTATGAACTACTTAACTGCCCAGATTACATTTTTGAGCTGCTGCCTTGGTGATCATGTCACCCATTCTTGTTCTGCATATCATTTGTTTCAGATTCTCAGTGTTCAGCAAAGAATTTTTCAAACACAAAATCACCAAAAACAAAACCAACATCACTATAATACCCAGGAAGAATCTAGCATAAAATTCCCCATACTATCACTAAATGAAAAAAATCCCTACTATATAGGCGTAAAAGTATATAATAAACTGCTGCAAAAAATCAAAGATATAAAAACCTTAAATTTAATCACAAAAAGAGTTCAAGAAATATTAGTAAATAAAACATATTACACTATACAAGATTTTAAGGATGGCACAACTTTGTTATTGGACTAATACACATATTATACTATTACCATAAATTGACAAATCAATGCTTCAATATACAGGGTTACTACAAAAGAAATAGACAACTTCAACTGCCCGTAAAACAAAAACTATTTGTGGTAATTTGACGCCATTTTCACTGGTTTGTAGAGGAGTCTTTGAAGTTTACATTATGAACTCACAAATGTTCAATATGGGCTCCTCCAGTCTCACGACACACATCCATGTGATAATCAAGTTCATCCCAAACCTTTTGTAACATATCTGCATCAACACTTGCCAGCTTGTCTGATACGTTGTTTCAAGTCGTCTAAATTAAGAGGAAGTGGAGGGACAAAAACACAGTCTTTCACGAATCCCCATAGAAAAAAGTCACATGGTGTGAGATCAGGGCTCCTTGGTGGCCAAAATGCAAGAGCATTATTGTCGGTTATTTTCTTCCGAAACTCTTGGTCTTCCCGAGCTCTTCCCTTTGCACAAACATCCTGTTGTCTCGAATTTTCTATACCAGTCGTAGATTGACTGTCTAGTCGGTGGCGTTTTGTGGTAACGTGTTCTAAAATGTCGTTGGACAACAGTTGCTGATTGCGTTCTAGCAAATTCCAACACGCAATATGCCTTTTGCACAGGATTTTCCGCCATTTCAGCTTCTTCAACAACAAACAAAACACTACAGCGTTACCAATAGTAACAAACGAAACTTTGAGAGTTTCTCAACATACCTCCAAAATAATTAGGTTGCTATCTCTAATAGTTTTTGTTTTACAGGTAGTTGAAGTTGTCTATTTCTTTTGTAGTAACCCTGTATTTTAAAAATAACGATCTTTATACCATGTACATGTTAGAATTTAAGTTATTCAAGTATATTTTTGATGAGTCACCAGTTACAAGCTTAGACTGCCAATGTAAACAATAAATATTTTATTCTAGTCTTGCCATCTTCACTGACAGGTCTAGTGGACCTACCTTTGTTTCCAAGTCAGCAATCTCTTCTTGTATTTGTAGATCAGTTGGCATGACACATTTCTCTAGAAACTGTGCTTTTACTTGTTTTCTGCTTTTTGTCCATTAGACTAAATTTCAAACACCCATAAGTTCTGCAAGCTTTTGTTTCACTTTTTCTGTACATTTGACACCTTCTCTAAAAACACACATTCAAAAGATACGTGATCTAACCGAGACCGTCTGATAATGACCATTATTCATAAGCCTTGTTACATAAGTAGATAAATAGAACATATATTTCATCTTTTCAGTTACAAACTTCATACATACATAGTTACTTTCCTGGAGTTGCTGACTTGAATATGCAGTTAACATCCTGGTTATTTATGAACCTTTCCCTCTAATTGTACATTTTTATTTTATAAATGCTCTCTTTCTTTGGCAATTTTCTTCCTCTATTTCTCTCTTACTTTCCCTGTATAATTACCTCGTGGTTTCAGAAATTCTTTCTTGTTGTTTCCAAAAAGTTTTAAATACATCTCTGGCAGTAACTTTTCCCAGTTTTTTTTCCATTTTTTTTTCTCTCTCTACATTTTAATTTCTTCTCATTCGATTATACAGTGTAAATTATCAACATTGCCACAAAGTGAGTATAAATCTTTATCTTTAGACCTTTTAGTAATATTGTTCCTGTTCTTGCCCATGCCAGGCCCTCTCTTTCCATTTTTCCACAGACATCAATGTATTTTTCTCTTTCCCATACTTTCTCAACATTCCTATATAATATTAAAGTACTCTTATCCCTTAAGCTACCTATTATTTTTTGTTTCTCTATATCATCTAACATTGTTTTCACTTTATTCCATAATTTTTGTCCCCCTATTGTCTGTGATTGTCTAAATTCGCCCAATCCAACTTCTCTTACAATTTCCTTTAATTGGCATATCCAATTTCTTTCCCACTTTGCTGTTTTTTGTGCCTTAAAACAGTCTTTGACAATATTTCCTTCCTCTAGTACTTGGGTCCTGTTTCAATATTTCACTATCTGTTTGACTACTGATCCCTTCCTTTCAGCGCTTCCCAATTCAACTAATGCTACTCCATGGAGCTCTTCTTGGTAATCTCAGTATCAGTTTGCAATAGGACTTACGAATTTGATCTATACATTCCCAGCCTTTTTTAGTCCCCCAAACCTTTATTCCAAGCATCATTCTTGATTCCACTGTTGCACCCTTGTTACATTTAGAGTGCTACTTTAGGCACAGAAAGGGATCACTATATCATGGCAAGCATTTATTAGCTCACTACCAACCCTTTTGGGGGTTACTGATCTGTGTTAATGTGGTGGAAGGACTAAAAGATCACTTTGTATTATGGATATATTAAAACATTTCCAAGTTCTAGCATAATAGTTTTAGTGACAAACTAGTATTTTGCTTGTGAAGTAATTTTTCACAAATGGTGTTTTAAGGGAACATTGAAGAGTTAGAAGTGTTATTTTAAAGTATTAGACTACTGATTTAAGTTTTACACAAGTAATAACAAAATGCCATTTCAATATATAATTGCATTGTTTTGATATTAATTTATATACATTTTATTAGCTATATCTTTCTCCTGACATATATTCACTAGAGATGTTATTTTACTTTATACATAGTACACAGATATTTGCATCCCATCCAAAAGTTTGAAACCAAGACTTCACTGGAAATAAAGTTTTAGGGTCCCCTGTATCCAAAAAAAAAAGTTTTAGATAAAGATCCTGTGTCTGTGAACATAACTCAACAATGACAAGTCAGTTAAATACCAAACTGATATTTAGGTAGAGTATTTTCCAAGGATGTGACACAAAGATTTTCAAGAAAATTCCCCTCTGCAAACTACCCTTTACTAGGGAAAAATTTGATCATTTTGATTCTCTCAAAAATGGCTGTAACAATTTTTTATTGAAATGTATATTAAATGACAAATAAAATGTATATCTTGAATTCTCTGGTAACAGACTCTGCAGTCCTCTTCATTTGAATGGTAGAGATAGGCCATAAGAGATGACAAAAACTTACTATATAACAAAATATAGATCTCTTTAAAACACACAATTATGTCATAGTTTTTTTTTATATAAAGTTAAAATTTTCTAAGATATTACTTAACCATTTCTCAAATGGGAATTTCATTCAGGTTTCTTTTGTTTTACTCCTGGTCATACTGCAAGGAAAACTGAAGTTTAACTGTATAGTGATGATAAAAGATTTGACTCATCTCAGCTAGTGTATTCCCTTATTTCTCTTCTACTCATTAGGGAAAGAATACTTGGAAGAATAATTTGTTACAGTATAGGTAGAGAAAGACATGTGATTATAACACATCAATACATTCACTAATGTCTTTGTGATAACTTCTCTGATGGAAATTTTCATTTAGCAGATAATTTTTCTTTAAACAAATATTTTATAATATAAAACACAGAAAAATCATAAATGTGTCTTATGATGAAGCTAATTATTTTTTAAAAGTATTCAAATCAGGCATTTTATTTTCCACATTCTAACGTACACTGTGGAATGTTTTCAGACTCCTAGGATTTTTGTTGTTGTTTTTTTTTAAATAGACACCTAACAAAACAATGTGTAGTTTTTGCAGCAAAAATTTAGCCTTTTTTTTTTTTTAATCAAAATAGTACTTCAATGTCCCCTTAATACTGGGCACAAACTTGATATGGAAAAAAAAAAAAAAAATCACATAATTTTTGTGATTTTTATCTCATCTTAAGCAGTTGTGTAGCTACAAAGGTAGAATGTATAGTTTAAATTTTATAATACACATTTTTTGTGTTTGGCATTTATTTTATATACCAAAACTTTTTATCTTAATGTCTTAGAGACTTAATGTCTTAATGGTGCTGAAGAATAGTTTTTCCATTTGTGAAATCCTCTAAAGGAGGATTATTGTTTTGTTACTGTGTAAGACAGAACAGAGATGGTATATTTGCTAATAAAATTTTCTTTATTCACAAAAAACATGAGGTGTTAATGAAATGCTGCAGATGTTTGTGTGGTGTTAGAGAATACATACACAGGATATAAATGGAACAGTTTGTCGGAGACTGTGCTCGGAGGGTTAACCTGTAGCTTCAGACCTCGCCAAACTGACCTGGACAAAAGTTTAAAGTTTGATCCCTCACCTTCACATGGTGCAACTGTTAGTAGTCACATGATAATTTTGTTATTAACAGAAAGGAGACCTTTTAATCCCTAATGGCATGATTTATTTTGCTACATATGCTGTTCTTCCTCTAATTTGCAAACTGGTGTTTATATCCTGTTCACTTGCATGACAACTGAAGCGACTGGAATAGCCATGATTATTAGTGCAATATATAAAGGATTGACCATCCATTCAAAGCCCAACGTCGGGAGTTTGAGTCCCAGTGAGTGCAGTCAAATGTGCCTATGGTAAAGGATGGGGAGGGCCCAAGTAAAATAACCAGTGTGATGCTGAAGGAGTTACATTTGATCACAGTTGCAAGAATGTTGCTCTTTATTATTAAAAAAACAGTACAGTCATGAACAGTACAGTTTGCAACAACATGCATTTAAGGGTTAATCCCTTCTAAATTTGAAGACTTAAAGGAACCGATCTGAACAAAATCAAATGATGAACTAAAGAGAAGGGTTGCTCACAATAAGCACCAGTCAGCTTGGTAAGTTACTGACCAAATTCGTATTTCTTCCTCTCCTTATACAAATTCCCTTTTTAAACTTTTCTAGCCAGTTTCTCTAGACTGAACTCTTGTTTTCTTTGACCTTAATGGTATTAGAGAATTAAAGCCTAAGGGATCATTTCAATTTCTTTCCTATAAAAAAACGTCCTAATACTTGGTTGATGTTACCACCAAATAGATGGTGCCCATTACTTAGTGGTTACAATTTTTACTTTCTCTACATGCATTATGTGCATAGTGTATAGAGAAGGTATTGCATTCCACCCAAAAATTTGATATTGAGATTTCATCGGAAATATGTGTTTTAGGGTCCCCTGTATCCAAAAAAAGAATATTTTTAGAAAAATGTCCATGTGTATGTTTGTGAACACAATAACTCAAAAACGAAAAGTCGGTAAAGTATCAACTTGATATACAAGTTTACTATCTTCCAAAGATGCGAAACAAAGATTTTGAGGAAAATTCCCCCATCCCAAACTATGGAAATATGGAAAAATTGTTTAAACATTTTGATTTTCTCAAAAAGGGTTCAAGCGATTTTGATTAAAATACTGTATATTAAAGATGTTTACATGCCAAATAAAATGTATATCTTGAATTTTCTGGGAATAGCCTTCAAAGACCTCTTTATTGTGCATGCATTTTGCATAACTAGTAAACAGTAGGAGATACACAAAAATTTACAATCAAAAATATGTAGATCTTGTTGAAGCACACAATTTATGTCATATACATTTTGTCGTGGAGTTCACCATTTGTGAGATATTCTTTGTAATTTGTTTGTTTTAAAATATCTATTCTTTTCAATATAGGTATTTGTCAACTCCTGGCAATGCAAAAGAAATTGATTTCATCCACATGGCAACCAGCTTTTAAAAGATGTTATTATTGTTTTAGGCTAGTGCATTCCATTATTTCCCTTCTACTTACAAGAGAACATTTCTGCTGAAGTTTATCTCATGAAGTAGATAGAAGAATAAGCGTTTTAATGATAATTTGTTACAGAGATGTAGAGAAAATGAATGGAACACATCAGATTTTTATAATAAGCAAACCAAAAGATAATTTTAGGTTAGTATTTTATTTCACTTTTTTGTATTGGGATAACAAATGTGATAACCTCTAATATCCTAAGGTTAACTTTCATGTTATCACTATCGGACATATCTTATATAAAGTAGTTCCAGTAAGAGAAGTCAAAAACTGAATGAAAATGTATCTTTACATTAAGAGTTCATTACCCCAGCTGGGTAGGAAGAGTTTTTCTATTAATTACTTTCTCTACATGTACTATGTACACAGTGTATAGAGAAGGTATTGTATTGCACCCAAAAATTCAATACCAAGGTTTCACCAGAAATATATGTTTTGAGACCCCCTGAATCCAAAAAAAAGCATTTTTAGAAAAATGTTTGTTTGTGTGTGCTCTGGGTAGCAGAGCTCTGTTAAATACCAAATTTGGTAGTTGAGTTCAGTATCTTCCAAGGATGCGACACGAAGATTTTGAAGGAAAATCTACCCACCCACAACTACCCTTCACATGGTAAAATTTTCGAAAACTTTGATTATCTTAAAAATGTCTAAAGATTTTGATTAAAATATCGCATATTTAAGATACTTACATGACAAAATATATATCTTGTATTTTCTGGGATAGCCTCTGAAGGCATCTTTATTTGGATACATTTTTCGGAATTTGCATAACTGGTAAACCGTAAGAGATAGACAAAAATGTAGAACTCATTTAAACACACAATTTATGTTATATACATTTTTTGGAGTTGATCGTTTTCGAGGTATTCCTTGTTATTAGTTTCAACTTTAAAATACATATACTTTTCTTATACAGGAATTTGTCTACTCCTGGCAATACAAAGAAACTTCAATCACATAGCAACCAGCTTTTAAAGGATGTGACTATCACTTTAGCATAGTGTACTCCCTTATTTTCCTTCTACTTACGAGGAAGCAAGTAATAAAACAGTTTCTGCTAATTTTTTATTGATTAGCATGAAGTAAATAGAAGAATATGCTTTTTAACAACGCAGGGATGTAGAGAAAGTCATGTGAATGGAACACAGCAGATGTTTTCATGTTCTTTTCTCCATTTAGTTGGGAAGTATGAAGGTGAAGGTTTTTTAAAGTCAAACCCCCCCTATATTACAATGGAAATTAAGCCCTTTACCTGATACTTCACTAGCACATTGAAGTATCCCAAGTGATAGTCTCACACCAATGGAGCAGAAAACAAAAGTAAGATCTGGAGGACTAGAATGACAGAGGTGTTCTTTTCGAGGAAAAGCTGTAATCTATGTTGTCACGAGTTCGTAGTTCATGTAACCCTCATCAGATAGTGCTTTGCAAACAAATCCGGTAAAGATTGGGGTCATTTGTAATTGTTTGATTATTTCCATGCTCTTTCAATAAATGCTCAATGGAAACGAACCAGGCCCTTATGGAATCTTTATACTTATATACGAGGTGTGATCAAAAATTTTCCAGAATGATGTCATAAATAAACAGGTTGTTTTGTCTAATCTGCACTGTCACCCTTGGGAGTAATACACTTGTCCCAGCACTTCTGCCACTGCTCCAAGCATCTCTGAAAGTCCTTCTTTCAACATGTTCAGAGCCTTCTGCGATTCGTGATGGATGACATCAATGCCCTCAAAACAGTGTCCTCGGAGCCGCAGGAAAAGAAAAAAGTCTGCTGGTGCCAAATCTGAAGAATAGGCAGGATGGGGAACAGTATTCATCCTATTTTTATCCAAAAATTGGCGAACAGAAAGGGCCTTGCGCACAGGCTCATTGTCATAATGCAGGAACGAGTCAGCAGTCTTCCATTTCTCCGGCCGTTTGCACTGCACATTCTCCCTTAATCTTTGCAGCACTTGTTTTTAGAACACTTGATTCACTGTTTGACCCTGTGGCACAAATTTTTTATGTTGACAAAATGTTGCAATTGCATCTGAATTTTATCAGTACAGGTGTATTTACTTTTTGTTATTACATGATTGGTGGTTCGAATCCAGGATGTGGTAATGATTTTCCTTTAAATCTAGTGTAAACTGAAAACAGATGTTAAATTACTCCTGAATTTGCCACTTCAAGTCTTTACAACTTACAGAAGGAACATTTGATTTTAGCAGCTTTCAATCAAAATACGATTGACTGCCTTCATGGTCAGCGATCTGACTTCTCATCTGGAGGTCTCGAGTTGGATTCCTGGCTGGGGCGGGGAACTTTTCTTTAACCAGAATTATTCCATATCCCCACAGAATCTGGAAGAGAGAGGGGAGGAGGGGGAGAGAGAGAGAGAGAGAGAGAGAGAGAGAGAGAGAGAGAGAGAGAGAGAGAGAGAGAGAGAGAGAGAGAGTGTGCGTGTGTGTGTGTGTGTGTGTCCCCTTGAGGAAAATAAAACAATTTAAACCCAACATAAAGAAGCTACAGACGAGTTGTTTCTAATGCAAAACCCCTGATAAAACCTTAGATATTAAAGGGGGTTAAGTCATTCTAGTCTTCTTGGGTAAGAACTTTAGAATTGAACAGAGGGAAAAGATTTTTGTACTAAAACACATGAGTTTTTAAATTCCTGCCAAAGACTACCACCACCCACTTCAGACATCTAGGGATTCCAGGTATGACATTTTAAATCTGGCGTAGGCCAGGCATCGTCAAGCTCTGAGTAGACAGGCAGGGAGCTTCCTTGGTCAGTATATACCATGCTGGAAGCAACTGAGCAAAGATGTTTGATTTTTGCAGAATTTTGCATAACAGCTAAACTGTAACTGAGATACAAAAACTTATTACACAAAAAAATGTAGATCTAGTTAAAACTCACAGTTTGAGTTATATACATTTTTTTTTATGGAGTTGAGCATTTTTGAGATATTCCTTATTATTGGTTTCATTTTTAAAATACTTATACTTTTCTCATATAGGAATTTGTCAACTCCTGTGAAGCAAAGAAACAGATTTGAATCCCATAGCAGCTACATTTTAAAACATTTGATTGTCAGTTTAGTCTAGTGTATTCCCTTAATTCCCTTCTACTTATAAGGAACTAAGTAATAAGACCGTTTCTGCTAATGTTTATCTTGATTAGCATGAAGTAGATAGAACAAGACTATTAACAATAATTTGTTACAGAGATATAGAGAAAGTCATGTGAATCGAACAAAGATTTTTTTAATTCAAATTAGTATTGATAAATGCATCACCTTTTAGCTTATTTGCATTTTTTAATAAAAAGGCCTATATATTTTGTTGTAATGTGTTTTCATTATACACGTACTTGGCCCTAAACATGAAATAATGTACATAAATACCAAGGTAAGTAGTGTTGATGTGGCTGAGTGGTTAGATTCACTCGCCTCTCACCAAGGCAACCTGGGTTTGATACCAGGTGACAGAATGTGGAAATTATGGTGAATAAAAAGCGCAGGTGCAGGTTTTATTTTGGTTTCCCCTGCTATCGCATTCCACCGTGCTCCATTTTCATTCCATGTATCATCATTGTAACTGCCACAGTCTCTATATAGTAAAAGTGGGCAGAAACACTATTAAAAAAAAAGTTAATTAGGAAGGACATTCACAGTAATCTGACTCATGCCATCTATATCCCTGCTCTTCGTAACGTCACCACAGATGCTCTTCCAATGCCATCTGCTTAGCATGTGTATTTTAATATATATTGTGGTTGGTTTTGCTGCTTCTGTGGAGCTTTCACCAAGGAGGTTAATGAATAATAATAAAAAGTTTACTTTTGGGAATGTCAATAAAGAAGAAGCTGAAACCAGATTCTATACCTTCTCAATGTATATCTAATTAACATACCCAAAAAATCACTACTTTAAAAAATGAAGAGGACAGAGAATTGAAAAACAGAAATTTAAGATTTTTTTTCCTTTTATACTTTAGTAAATATATAAGCCAAGAAAAGAATATTAGATGAAAGTACCTGGAATAAAGCATGAACAAGATAATCTTAGGGAAGAGTTAAACTCGGTATGTATTCAAGAACTGATAAAAAAACATAAAACAATGCTGTTGAAAAGCAATATCATGTTAAATGAAAGTAGTTAAACTTTAAAAGGGTTAGAAGTTCTTTTGAGTTGGATAATAGTATAACTAAAACATCACTGAAAGCAACAAATTGTCCTTTAGTATCTATCACAAACCCACACATTCCAACAACTATATAAAGAATTATGGCCACAATCCTATAGCACACAAACATGCAGTATTCACTCATAGACTTGTCTTCACATCATTAAAAGATGAATAATACAAACACATAATATCTACCGCAAGAAACAATGGCTTTAACCAAAAATTAATAGATAAAAAAATTCAAACAACGGAAATTAATCACAAAATTGAGCCCACCAATGGATAAAACTTGCTTCAAAAAGTTTTATCACCAAAAACTACATAAAAAATTTAAAAAAATATTCAAAAAACGTAAATCACACTTGCCCCCCAAAATAAGTTCAGCCTACAAAAAATGTCTGCAACAACCAAAAAAAAAACCAAATCCCAGAACACAAAAAATCAGGAATCTACAGAATAAATTGCACCGATTGCAACAAACTTTAAATTAGTAAAACAAAAAGACACTTTAAAACTAGACTTAAAGAACACACGAGAGCAATCAAATACAAACAAACTGACAAATCAGCTGTTGCACACCAATTTTGGTCTACTAACCATGAAATAATACCCAACATACACCTTGTAAAACTCACCAGATATCCAGCAGAGCTATCATTAAAAACCAATGCCATGTATTCAGCTTTGAATTGCCGCCACAAAATATTGTCACTCAGTCACCAGGGGCCATCACACCTCAACATAGAACACCCTGTGAAAATTCAGTTGGAAATCATCAACAATGATGCCCACATGGTTTCAAAACCGGTTTGGAAAAACTATACATAAGTGATACTTAAGTGTTACAAACCCAACTCAAAAATATTCTGTTCTGAGTTTTTTATCAGTCTTGTTTCTAAAGTTCTCTTTATTTTTCCTATGCAGAGTTTGTTGCAATCTGAACATTCTATTTTGTAAATGCCAAATTTCTAGTGTTCTGGAATGGGGTCCTTCAGGTTGGTGCGTAATATTTTCTGCAGGCTGTAGTTGTTTTCGGGTGCTAAAGTGATATTGCATGTTTTGAAAATTTCGAATGTATGATGTACTCGTGGATGGTATGTGATTTGCTTAAAGATGGGTTTGATATTTGTGAAATTTTTTCTTCGAAATTTCTAACTTTCATGTCTATAGTTGTGGACTGAAACCACTGTTGATTGTTGTGTGTTCATACTCACTCTTATATTCTTCTTCTTTTAATGATGTATACACTAATCTATGGGATAGGCTGTTTAATGCTGCATGTTTATGAGTTATAGGGTTGTAACTATGGTTACTTTCTCTAATGTACTATGTACAGAAATGTATTGCAAAAGTATTTTAATGTGCCCAAAAATTACATATCAAGATTTCACCAGAAATACATGTTTCGAGACTCCCTCAATCCAAAATAATTTTTAAGAAACATGTCCATATGTGTGTCTGTGGGCCACATAGCTAAAAAACGAAGTTCGTTTATACCAGGTTTCTTCCAAGGATGCGACATGGATTTTCAAGAAAATCCCCCAACTACCCTTGACATGGAAAATTTTTACTTTCTCACAAATGGCGCTAAAGATTTTGATTAAAATACTTTATGTTTAAGATGTTTTTATGACAAATGAAATGTATATCTTGAATTTTTTGGGAATAGCCTCTGATGACTTCTTCATTCTGATGACTTTTGTACAACTGGCAAACCATAAGAGATAGACAAATCTTATCACACAAAAAATGTAGATCTCATTAGAACACACGAGTAATGTTATATTCATTTTTAATTTGTAGATTTAACAGTTTGAGATATTCTGGATTATTGATATCAATTTTAAGTATGTTACTTGAACTTTTCTCAAATGGGAAGACATCTTTCTTCTCGTTTCTTGCTTGTTTACTCCTGGCAAGAAAAGAGAATGGAATTTCAATTGTTTCACATAGCAACCAGCTTTTAAAGAACTTGACTATCGCTTTATCTCGTGCATTCCCTTATTTCCCTTCTACTTACAAGAAAACAATAAAACTAATTCTGCTTACGTTTATATTGATTAGCATAATGTAGCTAAAACAAGAATCTTTTCAATAATGGTTTTGTTTGCAGAACAGTCGCCCTCCATGGTGTAATGGCTACCATGCTAACTTCATATACTCAAAGTAAAGGGTTCAAACCCGGTGGAGGAAGATGGATTTTTTCAGGTGTAAAAATCCTTAGCATGGCTTCCTTCAGAAGGGAAGTAAAGCCATTGGTCCCATGTCATAGATGTACAGCACGTAAAAGAACCTCAAGCCTGATAGAGGCTTCTGAGCAAAATTAAAGGGTCTTTCATGCCCATTTAGAATGGGACGCTGAGAACCATAGTAGTTAAAGAGTGTCCATAAATAACATGCCATTTTTTGCAGAACAGCTATTCTCTGTTCAGCCTTACTTCACTGGTAATGTAAACAAAAGCAACAGGTTGCAATGGCTATGATTGGTTGCTGAACGTTTTACGATTTTCTGCATCACAAAATAATTCTTAAACTACCGAGTGAGTACAGAAATACTGTATTAAACTATGCAATGTTGTCTAAATAGTATAGTAAGAATAATAAGGAACAAAATTTACCAATAATTTAATCATTATTTCTTTATGTAACAATGCATATCCATTGTGCAATTAAATGGCTGCTTCTACTTGGCAAGTAATGGCAGAAACATGTAATGCCAGTTTGGAGAAACATAAGCAAGTAAAGGATTATTCCTAATATATATAATACATTTTGTGAAAAGCACCTTACCTTTTCATTAAATAATATTCTTAGCTTAATGGTAGGATTTACTGGTGTTTCCGAAAGCAGCATAAAGTGCGCAAAACTCTTAAATTAGCCAAGGTATGACATCTTGTGTAAGCAGCTTTCAACAAGTGAAAACCGAAAATGTAGTGAATGTGTACCACACATTGTTGGAGGAGAGCAAACAATGAGATTTGGTAGGAATGTTCAACATTGTCGTTGTCTGACTAATTATTATCAATCTCTGTGATGATTCTGACAGTTCGTTTGCAACTGCAGCAGATTACTTGTATCTTGGAGGGGTGTCGTTTCATCTTCAGATTAGCTCTTCTAGGTAAGCCACTGCATTATGACACTATATTAAAAGAAATGTGCAGGGATGATAGTGCATATGTGAATGCTAAAAATTGCAAAAATTATTGGAGTGATGAACATATACAATACTTCAGCAAACTTTCAAAATAACAGGTCTGCATTCTATAATTTTACGAGAGAATTTTACATTTTGTACTGAATATATGACTCGTCTCCTGTTTTGTTATGTTTTCTTTATTATACGTTTAATAGAGTTATTCATTATCTGTGAACAGTGAAAGTAGTTAACTATATCTTTTCCTGCCGAATGTAGGTATGAGGTGTTACAATTGTATGGCAGACGAACCAGCTTAGCACCACATGTTGTGTACACATGAGTTCGTGGAAGAATATATTCTGATTTTTTTACATTGCCAGTGAAGTTAGGGTGGACTGATAATAGAGAAAGTCATGTGAATGGAACACACCAGATTTTATAGTAGTAGTCCACTTGGGTTGGTTTGTGGTAAATTCCAAATGTTAGATGCTTTTGCTCTTTGATTATCTTTAAATCTAGGAATGGAGCTATTGTTTTTTTTTTCTATTTCCATGGTGAACTGGATTTACTTTTGTTAAATATTTAGGAGTTTTAATGTATCTGGTAAAAATCGTTTTGTTACTATTGCTAGAATGTAATCTACATATCTGTGCCAAACTTTAAACATATGTGGAAATGTTGGGTTATGTGTGTATTAAAGAAACTCATGTGAAAATCTGCAAGAAAAGGTGATAAGGGATTTCCCATTGTTAAACCAGTGGTCTGTTAATATTTCTTGTTATTGAATGAGATTGTTTCCATGTTTGACTACATGATTTCTCTTAAGGACAACCTAGGCAAGGGAAAATAAAATGATTGTGAAATAATGTATTTATTATGCACATATATAAAAAAATTACATGCTAAATGGGAAGCAGAAAATAAAGGAAGGTTATTGACCTTAAGGGCTCTACTGAGAAAAGCCTGTACATATTATGCAAGTCCAAAAATCTATTTTGCTTTGCTGCTCAAGTTTACAAAAATATCTGCAGTTTTCAGGTAAAAGCAAGCTATAGAGTTTCTAATGTAAGTTTTTGAAACATTATTTTCCTTTATGAAAGTAACATCAAATGGAATAACATTATACTTTTCTTTTAATAATTGCTCAAGGTTTGTGTTCCCAAAAAAACATAAAATACAATATTACATTAAATGTTTTAAAAGTTTAAAAATTAAACAGTGGGAGCTGCTATAAAAGCTGGCAATCATGCTGAAAAATATATTTGTGTACTTTTCCTTGTTTTAATACTATAATAATCCACCATTATTTGTAAAATGAAAACATCTCTTTGAATTGCATATGGTAATTATAATATTATTATTACTTAATTACTTTACCAGCAAACTGATAGTAAGTTCTTTTTCATTTTGATACTGTACACTTTTAGTTAAGATACTGTGTATGGCAGCAATATATTCAACGCTGTACTTTAAGGCTATCTGTTAATTTGAATATTATTACACTTATATTTAAATAGCATGTGTACATTTCCACATGTGAACAAGCATAGCTTGGCAAGGTAATTAAAAATTCAAGTTTTGGTTCACGCAGCTACAGCATTCAATTATTTCCCCTCTCCCCACTTTAGCCAGCTATGTTTGGAGATGTTAGGAAAGGTACGGTTGGAGGGAGAGTTTGCCATCACCCCTGTATCATTGTTACGATAGGCACATGCATTGCTGAATGTGGAATGAGAACTAGTACTTGTTTTTGCAAATGGCAGCATTGTAAACTATCTCCTTAGCCTGTCCTCTTAAGGAATTTACCAGAGGTGTCCAGAGGGGTTGCTCAAACAATAGGTTAGGATTTTATGTCGCCAGATACTGGCTGTTCTGCAAGTTTATATATCCTGACAGATGAAACCAAGCTTCATCACTCATGAATGAATGTAGCAGGTCCTATGATCATCTCCAACCATGTTCAACAACCAGAGGCAAAAATTTACATATTTAACTCTATCAGGCTCCTTCATTTGTTGTACAGCTGTCGCGTGTACGGTTAGAATTTCAAAGACTTCAACACACATCCGCAAGTTTAACTCATGAACCTGTTGAGCCAATCTCGTGGTAGACTTTCGGGGACTCCTAACCTTTATTTCATTAATTCATGCTGTAAGCTGAGGTGTCCAGATAGAAGGTGTTCTTTGTTACATTTTTAATGAATCCAGTCGTATGCCATTTCTGCATTAAATCTGGAAAGCTGCTTTTTGCTGGTACTGAGCGAAGCGGATATTTATCTATGAATAATTGTTGTGCTGGTCTGAACATATGCCTCTGCAATGAATATTTGCTCTGGTATAGAATAAGTCATACTTATTTAAAAAACAACTTTTTAAATGTGTTTAGAATGTCTTGACGTTTTACAACAACCAGAACAGTTAATAAGCAACAATTGCACAACAAAATGCTGAATATAGTACAGCCAACATAATTACATTTTCAAGAAAAAAGAAAGAAAAGAATACAATGCCTTATGTAATTTTTTTCCAAATTAGATGAGATGAGGCCAATTTTATCTGCCCAACCTTGTATTTCTTCTGCCCCCAATATACCAACAATTTGCACTGCTAGCTGAAACCTTGTATGAGAGTGCTGGAGGAGTACAATATAAAACACACAGAAATGTATCAAGAGTACTTTAATTAAAGAACGTACAAATGTGTTATAATGCCAGAATTAAATTAAGCAATGTCCCTTTTGTTCACATACACAGCAAACAAAACCACATCCCACATTTTTATTCTATGAGTTTCTTGGCTTTGAAGAATCTGCGAAGATAGAGAACCTGCCACGTGGCAAGCCCCAGCAGACAGCACATACTGAATATGCTGAAGTACAGGACTCTGCTGTTAGTGGACTCTGAAACACGACATCAAAACCAATAAATATAAAATCTCAAAATCCACTCTCAACCCTATCATCTTAGGTGACAGTTTGATATGATATTATAGGCCCATTCACAAAGAAATAAAATGGAACATGAAACCTTATGGGCAGGCCAATATATGGGGCTATTCACCATGATTTTTGCAAACATGAACAGAAGCTAGTGTCAAACCTTGCAATCTCCAAATTCATCATGTTCTCGTTAACAGGATTTGAAAGAACAAACACTATCACACTGTATAGAAGCAGAAATTGAATTGTCTGATGAGAAGCTATTTTATTTGAAAAATAATGTTATGAAAAAATGCATGCCATATGTGTACCTTTTCTTGGGAAAGCAATGGCTGAGGCAGGGGGGAAGAGAAGAGAGCAACAGGATTTTCTGATTGTTTCATTTTCACTCGAGCTAGTGCTTACATTTTTTTTTACTTTTCTTCAGCAAGTTGACAAGAATTCAAATTCAGTGGTATCTTGTATTCTTTTGTGATTTCAGATTTTTTCTTCTAATACTTTTCAACTTCTCTAATAATGGCGACTTTCTCGCAACATTTAAAAGTCTTATACTGGACATGAGACACATTGTGGCATTCATTTGAACACACTAAACAGTAGGAAGCTCAAGTGACAACTTAAGGCACAAGAGTTTTAAACAAATGAGTGTGGCAGCAGATATAGAAGCTCAAGGCTAGCAGCTAGGAAAGCTATTCCATTCCCCAAACGCCAACAAAACCAACAACTCCAGAGTAATGACCTCTTTTGCAGAAACACATGCAGAAATTATCATATTAAATTTCCTCATTTAGATTAACTTTTGACTAACAGTTCTGAATAAAAATTTGATTTAAGGAATATGAAAATTCAAATTACATGCAATTGTTTTTACATTGCTTTTACAAAAAAAATCTTTGAATTAATAACTATTTCAAATTATCTAAGCTCCATTGTATCTTGAATTTTCTGGAAATAGCTTCTGAAGACCTCTTCATTCCAGATGACTTTTGTACAACATGCAAACCGTAAGAGATCGACAAAAGCTCACTATACAAAATATATACATTTCCTTAAAACACACAATGTATGTCATATTTTTTTTTTTGTAGAGCTCACTAACTAAACATTTCTCAAATGGAAAGGAATTTTTTGTTTTATATCCCTTTTATTTTACTCCTGGCCATGCAAAGAGAACCGAATTTAAATTGTTTCCCATATCACCCAACTTTTAAAAGATTTGACTATCATTTAGCATAGTGTATTCCCTTCCACTTACAAGGAAGCAATCTGTGAAAATGAAAGCATCTTTGGATCTAATAAAATTTAGTTCCACTATGATTAAGCTAAATTTTAAACACTCTCAACAACCTGGCACCCAAATTAGCTACAAATGACCAGATTAGCAATAGTACGAAGATTTAATCTAAAATCCATTATAAAACAATTTGTGGAAAAAAATTTAATAAATTATAAATTTATTTTAAAATATATATGTGCATATGCAATAGACAAAAGTTAAAATAATTCTAGCAAAATGAGGTATTAGAACAGTTGAAAGTTTTTAATTTAATATATTTTTATTGTTTGTATCACACTCTATATGAGAGTGAACTGAAATTTTTCATACTCTTGTGTCTCAGTTCACAGTTTTTACTTCTTCCAGAAAATATCCCAAAGATTATACATTTATTGCATAGTTAAATATTTGTTTATTATCAAAAAATTCTGAAACAGTTGTAGTCACAATTTCAATAGCAAATTATGTGACAACAATATTGTTGCAAGACCTGTATTTTTTCAAACTACATAATTCTCTAAAAGAGTAATTTCATAATTTTGTGTACTTAAGGTGCTTAAAATGCCACTTAATTTCTGAGTGCACTTACCGTTAGTGTCCCGCATTTCTTCTTCTCGTTTTCTCATCTGTGAGAAATCTTGCACAATGGCATCTGATAAGTCTTCCAGTCGCTTCAGTTCTACTTCAAGAGGCTTCAACTTTGCTGCTTGACCAAGCTAAACAAATGCACATCAGCATGTTACAACTTAATGTACAAAAAGAAAAGACTAATGCATACCCTAACACTGTTAAAGTATATTGCAGGGATTCTGTGTAAATCATTTGGAATAGAGAAAAGTGAAAAAAATAAAAAAAAAATAAAAAAAATAATAATATAAAATAAAAAAAGAGTCAATTTCTCATAATTTTGAAGTTGCAGAGAGTGTGTGGTTTATTTCATGTTGTTTAGAGAATGAATTAGTAGCTATAGTAGTACCAATTTGAAATCAAAATTGAGCATTAACATAACTTATCTGCCTCATTTTCAACAGGTTGCAAATTTGAATCTCGCTTAGGGTGAGTTACCTGGGTAAGGTTTTCTTCAGGGTTTTACCTTATCCTGAGAAGTGACTGTCAAGTAACTTAAGCAGTCCATCTGGGTAGTGTGGTGATAATAATAGTAAATTAAAGCTACTTATTACAGAGTGTATATATGATCAATCTCAGCAAACACCTGGTGAACTAATAATATATACACACACACACACACACATACATTTATTTTTTAAAAAAAATCAAGATTGTTGATGATTTAATTAACACTGAAAATTTGAATTGCTTTAACAAATCCATTTATCTCTACTCTCTGATAAACATTGTTGCTTTATCTCTAAGATCTATTTTGCTTCATTACAGAAAAATGTTAGGGTTAGTACAGAAATCTATGACTAGCAAGCCAGACAAAGAGAAAAATCAAATGATTATAGGCAAGAAAAAATTCTTAACACAGAACACCAGCAAGCTTTTTTTTTTTTTTTTTTTTAACTAAATAAGATGTATAAAGGACATTAAATTAAAGAGTTAACATACCAATGTAAAATGCAGCAGGAGTTAAAAAAAAAAAAGTAAAATAGTCACACACATACATTTTTTTTAAAGCACTTTTTCTTTTTTGAATTGAGAGAGCCTCAAAAGAATAATTCCAATGATATTTGAAATTAGAATATGCACAATATAGGCTGGTTCACATATCTCGAGAATGGTAACCAAAACAGAAATGAGAAAGAGAAACAGTGCACCACGTAGTCATAAGATTTTGATTCACAATAGTCTAGTAACCAGAATAGGATTGACCCCAAAATGAAAAATTGATTTTGCGATTTTTGGGATTTCATTTTTTTTCAACTTGCCAATGCTATTTTTTCATCTGTCTCAAATTCAGCCAACATAATGTGCAAATCTTGATTTCCATTCCTGGGCCCCAGAAAGTTTCATGCTAATTGGAAATGCTCCCATTAAAATACATGTATTTCAACTTTGTCACTCTCGTTATGTTCTTATATGAACCAGCCTTACTTTCTTTACCTACTCTATGTAAGTGTTACAAAGTAAAAAAGGAAGACTGTATAAAAAAATTCTGCTGTGATGTATTACACGACTTTCTCCAACAATGACAAATGCATATTCATTTACTACACATTTTCTACATATCCATATTAAAAGCAATTCTCTATATTCACTATATCTCTATTTCATTATATATGTTTGTTAAATTATTAGATAAACTCCCAAGTGGCCTCTCTCCACTGCACGAGAGATCTGACAGTTGCTGGGAAAGTGGTGCTGGCGAAGGCGCACAAAAATATGTATCTTAAGATAAATAACGGTAATGTTGACTTGCTCACATATGGACAGCACAGTTGCGAAAATATTCTTGCTCACTCATCTAAACTTAGCAACAGGAATTCTTGCTATTTCTTGCATGAAGTTATCACTAAGTTTCTGTACATTACACAGGGATTTCTGCTGCTGAGCTTAGGTAAATAAGCGATAACATTTTTAGCTTGTTATACTGCCTGTTTGGAAGCAGATGATCTATATTTTCAAGTTATTTACTGTGCAGACCCCAGTGCACCTTTGACAGCAACGCTTTTATTGGCAACTCTCGGATCTCTAGTGCTGTGGAGAGAGGCCACAAGAGGGGTTACCTTATAATTTAATGACCTTATATATTTTTATCTAAGGCCCAGTTTTAACATTAAGGCTTAAGCGGAGGCATAGGATATAGTATAAAGTGCAAGTGATAAACTGAGTTTATCCAAGCTCGGCTTAAACCATACTGAACTGCAGTTTAAGCTAAGGCATCAAGCAGAAAATATTAGTGATGAAGAAATGCAAATTATTTTAACCTATAAGTTTGTACAACAAACAATTATTTAGAAGAATTAGAGATCATCTAAACCAATCTTATGTATGGGATGACTGAAAATTCTACGAGAGATACTGATTACGGTTGGCAATGATGATACAATTAAACATAAAACCAATTGATAAACAAAACTTAATTTTAATTTATATTTCATACCCTTGTCATATACTATACCTCCACTGCTGAATCTTGCACTTGACAGTTCAGGTAGCTTTGCATATAGTTGGCTATATTGTGGTTACAACTTTGCCAAAATTTGCTAGTAAACAACAAGTAAGGCTTTAGCAGTAAGGCTTTACCAACAGGATGTCCATTAACCTTCATGATCTTTCCCGTTCAAGTTGTTCTTAACAATTCCAATGCCTGGCTATTAAGTAGCACATCTTTATGCAAAAGATTTCCACTTTATGAACCATCACACGGTAATCCGCACCATTTTTGAGGCATTATCATACTTTAAATCTTGTATAAATAATATGAATAAAATATAAATAGATAAATATACATATGTAAACAACCATATTATAAACAATAACAACAAATAACATATTTATAAATGTAAAAAGAAGCTAGTAACAGTGAGAATAACACAAATATTAATATAAAAATAATAGTTGCAACAAATCGTCACTTATCTTTTGGAATCCTTGCAAAACTTATAAATGTTAAACTTATAAATGTTTTAGGTAATTCAATTTGGCTCAATTTGGAATGTAAATTGTTTGAAAATTTGAACTTTAGCATGAAAAATAAAACAAATAAACTGAAAAATAAATTAAATAAATTATGCTTAAAACAAAATAAATTGAAACCAACTAAAGGGAATAACCCTAAAGATAATGTAATTAACCCTTCAAATTGTAATTTCAATGAGAAGGAAATTAATTTTTTAAATAAAGGTTTAAAAACCTGTGTAGATTTTTCAAAAAATATAGATGATTATGTAGCAGATATAGAAATTGCTAGTCAGGATTTAAATGAAAATAATAAATTATTGGCTAAAGAAAAATGTAGCAAAATATTACAGAATTTGAATAAAAATCACCCTAAAGTAAATTACAATAAACAAATTATTAAATCATTAAAAGAAAAAGATGTAATCTATACTAAAGCTGATAAAGGTAACAGCATTGTAATTTTAAATAAAATTGATTACATTAACAGAATGGAACTCTTACTTCAAGGTGAAGATTACAAAAGCATTGATATTAACCCTTTAAAATCCTGCATTTCAATTTATAATAAGACCCTTAATGAAATTAAAAGTATTACAAATAAAGAAAAGCAAATTATAAAAATCAGCAATCCAATTTTATCCAGAATATATGCTCTTCCCAAAATTCATAAACCTGGAAATAAAATGAGACCTATTGTAAATTGCATAAATTCACCTACTTACAGCCTAGCTAAATGGTTAAATAAAAAATTCACTAATTTTGAAAAATTTGAGAGTTTAAGTATTAAAAATTCTTTTGAGCTAGTCGAAAGGATCAGCAATATTACATTATCTACTAATGATAAACTTGTTTCTTTTGATGTAACTGCTTTGTTTCCAAGCATTCCTAGAGAAAAACTTTTGACATTTTTAGAAAAATGGTTAAGTTCTATAGAACTGAATGAAGATTTAATAAATGATTTTGTTATCCTTATGCTAATCTTTGTTTGGATCAAAATTTTTTCAGCTTTAATGACAAATTCTATCAACAAACTTCTGGTTTAGCAATGGGTAGTCCACTTTCACCTTTTCTTGCTGATCTATTCATGAGCTATTTTGAAATACAGGTCACTAAAGCATTCCCTCTAATTTTTAAAACTTGGTATAGATATGTAGATGATATATTTGCTATTGTTCCTGATAAACATGTAAATGATGCTTTAAAACTTTTAAATTTACAAGATAAGGCTATAAAATTCACATTAGAAACTGAAAGTGATGGCTATCTCCCTTTCCTGGATTTAAAAACAATAAAAGAAGACAATAAATTGAATTTTGGAATATACAGAAAGCAAACCCACACTGATAATTATATAAAAAATAATGGCTTTAACCCTTTTTCACATAAATTTGCTGTCTTTAATAGTTTAATTTATAGCTTAATTAATTTACCCCTTAATAAAGATGAATTCTATAAAGAATATAAACACATTATTAACACTGCTTTAATTAATGGTTTTAATACTGATTTTATAAATAAAAAAATTGAGAAATTTAAATATCAAAAAGCTATTAAAGATATTTCTACGCTTAAGAAAATAAAAGATAATTACATTTTTAAAAAATTTACTTATCACCCTTGGGCAAATATAAAATTCACAAATATTTTCAAAGAGCATGGCATAACATTGGTTCCTCAAAATAAATACAGTATAAAAAATTTGTTAGGCTTTTCTAAAAAGGATGAAATTTCAAAAAATAAAAAATCTGGCATTTATCAATTAAACTGTTTAAATTGTGACCTTGTTTATATTGGTAAGACTAAACGTCATTTGGAAACCAGAGTAAAAGAACACTTTAGGAATATTGAATACAAACAAATTGATAAATCAGCTGTAGCAGAACATTTTTGGAAATTTAATCATGAAATAAATCCAGATGTTAAATTATTAAAACACTTAAATGGGCCCATAGATTTAATGGTTTGGGAGAAAATATTTATATTAGAGTATAGAAATCATGCAATGAATTTTGATATACCTCCAATTGACACTCTTACCAAATTTGTTTTGATTCCAGTAGTTAGCAATGCATTAGCACACAATCCACCTAGTAGCAGTAACCATAACAGTGTAAATAAACATAAAAAAAGAGACCAAAAGGATATGTTGATAATGCAATGAAATCATTGCGAAACTAGTCCAAGCAAGGATTCCAAAAATAAGTGAAGATTTGTTGCAACTATTATTTTTATATTACATACATATTGTCACGAACATGATTCTATGACGTGGGGGATAGCTATTAGAGGGTAGTAAAAGGAAGGCAGATGGTAGAGCAATAATAACGAGACTTAAATTAAGCAAGATATCATCATTTGTTGGTTGCACATGTTTGGTTTACAAAAAGGGGGTTGAGGGAAAATATTCTATTAATCCTGGCCAATATTATTCTCCTTATGGAGTTACTAACATAAATCCTTACCTTAAGAAATATGTCATGGTGTGTCTAGGCAAGGTGCGAGATGAAGTGGTGGCCGGTTGAGCCCGGAGAAATGCCTCAAGACGCACACAAGCAAATTAGAGGTTCCCCGACGGTCAAAGACAAAAAGACCTGGAGGACGGGTCTGTCATCCCTTAAATAGAATTAGTGGCGTCCCCGGAAGGGCATTCCAACATGGTGACAGTTCTCCTTATATGGAGAACCAAAGCCCTGATAATGGGTAGACTTAGCCAATCAGCACAGAATGCTTAAATGTTCTAGAATATCCTGAGTGACGTCAAAGTGCGAATGTGCACGTAAATTGACGGAAGTTGGTGCCATCAAAAGTCCACTGGGAGTGCCATCAGAAGAGGCTAGTTACTTCCATCTGTTACTTAATCAGCTTATAACAAAACTTGTATTTCCTTAAGAATATGTAAGCTCAAATCCCAATTAATTCAGATTAATTAATTCGTAATTAATAAAATATTACTAAAACAATATCACTTAAACTCTCGCCAATGACACTTGCGACAATATAGCTTGCACAGAACAACTTAAGTATTTGCTGGGCATTATAAACTGAAGTGCGCAGTTAGAAATGCCGAGATCTGGCAAAAGAGGTGCTCCCATTTTGTGACCAAATGACTGGAATTCTGCCTTGTGATTGGTTCAGGGAGTCTAACAGGCAAAGAATCTCATCTGTTTTTTTACAAGTGTCAGCCGTCGAAGTAAAAGATTCAGCAGAGGGGATATATGTGGCACCAATAACACAAGGTGAACATAATTATGACCCGGCTAAGCAATTTCCAAGCACTGAAAGCAGGAAAGGAAATTAGACTGTTAGTGGACTTTATGCAAGATAATAAACTATCTCCTGTACGGTCTATTGGCAATTGCAGATGGCACTCTCAAAATCATATTTCACTTGCTGTCAAGTTACCTTTGGCCAATGTTGTTTATGAGGGCAGCTCAATAAGTACCTGTCTTTTATAACACATGGTGTGCTACGACAAGTTGGTGTTACCATCGTGCACTGACATTTGTTACATGTTGCCAAAAGAAAATTGGCACTGATTCATAATTTAGTTTGGAATAGTCAGGCATTTCAATTAGTCGTTCAACGTGTTTTTGCTAAAATGGAATCTTTCAGTCTTGCTCACTTCTCGCTGCCAGTAGATGTCAAAATGCACATTGGTGAAACAGAGTTACTGCAGCTCGACAATCTTCAAATGTCTTACACTGGCTATTTGCTAAACAGTCAATCCAGAGCAACAAATATAACTACATAAATTCCACAAATTCATATGGCACTCCACATAACATTATAAAATTCCACTTCGAACACATTTCATTCATTTATACATTCCTCTTCACTTGAAACTGACAGATTATGTTGTGCTAAATATTAAATAATGATGTTTGCTTAATATTTGATGATGTCAATGTTAATGACATGTCACTGGTTAGTATGTAAACATTATTTGCGACTGTTAAATCATGCGCATTCCAATCATATGGTTAAATTTCAAACAAAAAAATTCATGCTCATTGTTTTACCAGCTGTGCATTGAACCAGAATTCGCCAACACCATGTTGAAACCAGAAATGAAAACAGAGAAAAGAAAGAAAAGAACAGTTATCAGGAGAAAGTCTGCAGTAACCATTTAAGCACAATATAAACACCATACATTAGAGACAGACATGCTCTTCTGCTACATTCAGCCCACTGCCTTTGTTTTGCACATTTGTTATGATTTTTAATAGTCACTGGCTGTGTCATGAGCACACTGTAGTACCATAGTAATGGTTCAAACCTGGTGGAGGACATAAAAATCTGTAGCATGACTTCCTTCACAAGGGAAGTAAAGCCGTTGGTACCATGTCTTAGATTTACGGCACATAAAAGAACCTGAAGCCTCATAAAGAGGCACCTGAATAAAATTAAGCAGTCTTTCATGCCCATATAGAATGAGACACTGAGAACCACACCACTTAAAGAGCATCCATAAATAAAACTCCATTTTCATGTTACAGGATTGTAACAAAAAAGAAAGAAATTTAAGTTTTATTTATGAACAATCTTTAATTCCTACGGTTCTCAGCACCCCATTCTAAGAAACATTGCTCAGATCAATTTTTCCCCGAGGCCTCTTTATTAAGGCTTGAGGTACATTTACATGATGTAGCAATACGACATGAGACCACCGGCTTTACTTTCCTTTGAGCCTGTGACCCACAGGGTAGCATGCTACCCCTAGACCACAGAGAAAGATGATTATAGGGTGGTTTTATAGATGAGTTGAAATGTTTTCGAATTCTGAAATGAATCAATGACTCATGATTGGCTCAACTATGCAGGAACATAAAAAATTAGATGGAATGTATTAAGTTTTTAATGTGATAAAATAATTTACAAATAAATAAGGAGGAATCTCTGTGCCCCAATTGTTTACTTTGAAGTAAACTTTCCTTGTATAATTGTAAACTAATAATCTTTCCATCGTTTGTTTTTTCCACGCTACCCATGTGAAGGACAAGAGTTGGAAAGGTTAAGTCTTACTGAAAAATTCAAAGCTATGCCTAGGAAATGAGGCAGAAGGATCTGTGGTTTAAATCCCAGCTATAGCATAGAATTTTTCAGGCTGACTCTACCTTGGAATGGATTATTCATACTGTGAGTTACCACTCTTTCTTTAAGTCACTTTAAATTTAGTGCACATAACTTCCCCTTCTCTCTAATGTGTTGATCTTAGAACTCTCAACTGTTGAAAAAACAATCAAATGTAGGCCCAGCAATCAGCCTTCCTTTCATGCCCAAGCAGCATTTTCTGGAAGTTTCTCATAAGCCCAAAAATGAGGACAGAATGCCACTACATCTACCCAAATTGTGATAGGATTTCCAGACAGGTCAAGAGTATTTGGGCTTCCCTCTCATCAACCAACCATATGCCTGCTAGCACTGAAACCATGCCCTAGTTACAGGCACTTGCCAGAATATGTTAGTGAAAGTTGTCCTTAAGTAACTCTATTGTCTTTCTATGGCCTTTCAACTATTTACACTTATTTACTACAACCATAAATGCTGCATGCAATTTTAAATATTGGATTTCAGAAATTTATTTTACTTTTTTAACATTTTTTGTTGTAATTTTATTACTATGTTTTCCTTTACATGCTTTTAGATAAATGTAGAGAAACTGAACAACTTGCAGCCAAGGAAAATGCAACAATATAAATAGATGCAGTGCAACTGTTTTAAGCAGCAAAAAACACCAATCTGTCGCTAGCATATGTTCTTTATACAGGGTGTATATAAATGAATATCGGGGTTTTAATTCTTTATAATATTTATTACATTCAACTTACAGTTATGAATATGTCAAATGAAAAAGCAACTCAAACAGTTTTACCAAGAAGCTTATAAATGTTCAATGTGACTACCCTTTGTCACACGACACACAGCTGCTTCAATCCGGTTTCTTAATTCAGGGAGGTCAGCTGGTAGCGGAGGCACGTACACACGATCCTTGATGAAGCCCCAAAGGTAAAAATTGCATGGCATTAGGTCAGGAGAACATGGAGGCCATGCATAGAACTGAAGACAGAACGATCCATAAAATCGTCATGAAACAACATGTCGTTTGCAAATTTGGCATGTAATCCGTGGTCTGTCGACTTTAGAGCCTGTAATAACTGTAAACGGTAAGGACGTAGCTGTAAGCGTTTTCTTACAGCTTTCCAAACAGTCGACACAGGAACTTGTAATTCACAACTAGCTTTCCGGACTGATTTCTTTGGGCTACGAGTGAACGACTCTCACTCGCTCAACTGTCTCTTCACTTACTCCTGGTCGTCCCATGCTCTTCCCTTTACAAAGGCAGCCGGTATCTTCAAACTGATTATACCATCTACGAATGTTTTTATCATTAGGAGGATCACAACTGAACTTACTACGGAATGCATGTTGCACAGTAACTACAGATTCGGTCTTTGCAAACTGCAAAACACAAAACGCTTTCTGTTTACTAGTCACCATCTTTGCTACTACCGCTGTCTAGCGGATTGCGGCAGAAACATTGCACGCACATATGCACTTGTGCCAACAAAAAAACTGTTTGAGTTGCTTTTTCATTTGACATATCATTTATAACTGTAAGTTGAATGTAATAAATATTATAAAGAGTTAAAACCCCACTATTCATTTATATACACCCTATATTATGAGTTACAGTCATTCTTAAAGCTATCAAGATGCTAGTCAAGGTTACATTTAACTTGGAGAACAAATAAAGATTATAAAATAAGTCTTTGATCTATCTCTGATAATATTGCTAAAAACATACCTCCTACAAGATATACAATATTGTAAAACTACTTACAATGAAGGCATAATCAAATTGATTTAAGGTGGTTAACTTTTACACACACTTCACTTTTAATGTTCAACAGTTGCTGAGAGCATGAGCTTGCAAAACGATTTCCTTCTTCACAAAAGTGAAGTGTGTGCAAAAGTTGGCCATATTAATCAACTTACATACTACCTAATAAACACAAATATATTAATTAATTAATTGCATCAATGTTTAATTTCTAAACAGGTGCATTAACTTACTCCTTCGTAATTTTTTGCTTCCACTCCACTCTTGGTTACAAGTGAAACTTCCTGTGCAATGCCTCTTTGTTCTGAAATGTTAAGTATTCTGCATTAGCTTTAAATGTATACATAACACAAATTATTTTTTCCTCCATTCTAACAGCAGAATAAAAATATAATTAACAATATCTTGCTGATAATCCAATATGATGTAGCCACATATGAAATGGTTTCAAGATCATTAAGGAGTTTTAAAAGGCTGTTCAACATTGTGTGAATCAAGCTTCTTGATGAGAGGGGGGGAAAATTTCACTAATGTTTTTACAGACATTAAAAAAAGCAATATTTCTTCATTAATTTTGTTGTAGATTTGTGATATTAATTATTTCATTTATTAATTAGAAAAAGAGAGTAGTTTTCAGTAGGAAAGTACTATACATAGGAAATTCAGATTCAAACTTCAAAATCAAAGCTGTTAAAACAATTTAGTGGGAAGCTACATTGGCAACCACAGGTTATTTTTTTATAGTGTTTAATGCCCGCTTTTACTACCATGGCACTGCAGGCAATGACACTGGTGATACATGAAATGAAGGAGGAGCACCGGTGGAATGTGATGGTGGGGGAAACCCATCCCTGTGCCACTTTGTCCACCACAAATCTCACAAGCAGTCACTAACCAGAGATTACAGCTTGTCCCCAACACTGGTATTGAAATGCAGCAGACCTGGTCCAGCTAGCAGTATGGCTCATCTATGATACTATTTCTGTCATGCATGGTTGCAGAAACAACTTTATACAATTTTTACACTGGGCTAATGTAAGTGTGAGACTATTTGGAAGGTAGTACTTGGATATGTGCCCTTTATGGATATGAGAATAATAGCATAGTGATCTTGCTGGTTCGCTGTATACCTTGTTATCAACCAGTCGTGCCTAGTCCACAAACAGCTCATCATGGAGAAGCTATATCACTAATGTTTTAAAACCATGAGAGGTAGAAATGTTTTTCCCTAGCAAGGAAACAATATTCAGTCATGAGCTAGGAAATTCTCCCACATTAATTTTCTCACTGCTGTTCACAATAATTGAGTATGCGAAAACATAAGCGCTTGTTCCACACAAATGTACCAGCAGGTCATCAGATTAGCAGGAATGTCAAAAGGGAGGGGGGGAGGCCAAGGATGTGTTACATTCACATGACTCTCTCTAACCATTCTTCAATGAACTAAACTTAATATTTTTTATTCCCTTGTAGGTGGAAAGGAACAAGGGAATACACTAGGTTTAATCAGTTGTCAATCTTTTAAGAACTGGTCACTATGTGATGCGTTGAAATTATTCTCTTTATTGATCAGGAGGAAGAAAAATGAATAATGATACCCCATTTGAGCAAAGTATAAGAATTTAAATTTTAAACTAATAGCAGAAGTATCTTGGAAATGGTTAACACAACAAAAAAACATATTTTACATAATAATTGTGTGTTTTAACAAGATCTACATCTTTTGCGCAGTAATATTTTGTCTTATCTAAAAGGCATATGCTTAATTTTTCATTAAAATATAGTAATTTTAATATAAATTGTTAAAGAACTGTTTTCCAGAAATTCAAAATTTTCAAGAACTTTTCCTAAAGTTCTAGCTACTAAAGAGTAGCTTAGGGTGGGGAGATTTGCTTGAAAATCTTTGTGTCATATCCTTGAAACATGCTGAACTTGCATTTAAAGTTTTGTAATTAGTTGACTTTTAATTTTTGGTAATTATTTACAAGTTGGGCCGCTAACTCTCTCCGCTGCGACTTATGCCAGTTTTGCACTCTAAGATGACCGGTGTGGTTAGAGAGGGATTATGGGTGGGGAGATGGTTTAAAAAACTAATGTTGTATCCATTGCGCTGTTACGAGTTGTTGGAAATATCGATAATGAGGTACTACTACGATATAAAATTAGAAACATAAATTTATATACACACACTAACCTAAACGGATTGGAACCTAACCTCGCGCTGAATTTGAAATCCACAGACTTTGAAATTGTCATCATAAATACAAAGTCAATCAATCGCACTTAATTTCATTTGATTTTAGAGTGGCCGAAGTTCTGCATAATAAAATTCACTGAACAGCTGTATCTGCGTGAAACATACTTGTCATAAATCAGCACAGCGTCTAGCGACATATGCCAGTGTTGCATTCCACAACACTGTTCGCCTGCCGCCAACAATGAAACTCAGGTAAAGGAATTGACAATGGAAGCACATGGCTTCTGAAACATGTTTTCCGAAATTAAAAAGTAAGTGATGTAGTGTTACAAAATCGACTCAACTAAATTTTAATGAAACTCAGGTTTTAGGCACTTTAGTGTGTAGCATTATTATATATTTACATTGCAAAAGTACTACAAGATTTCTTTATTTATATTCTACTCCTTCTAAGCAGCATACTTCATAAATATTCACAAAAAAGGATCGTTATGCACACATAATAAATTAGTGTCTAACTTAATTACGGGGCTTTTCAGATAAAAAAAAATTGGTGAAAAAGTAACAAGTATAAAACCAAACTTACAGTCAAACCACAATTTGTTTAATTTCTAGAGGGGCCCAAGTTCTCTATAACTACCTAATTTTTTAGCTGCAATGTTTAAGACATGCACACGCACACCCAAGTACTTTTTTCTTTTTGAGTTCAGAAGTTTTAAAACATGTATTTTCGGTGAAATATAGATATTGTCTTTACCTACTAGGTACGCAGTAAAGAAAATAAGAAAGCTAATGCAAAACTGTCATATATATGTGACCACTATGCTTTCCTATCTTTAATGGTGCAACTGCCAGGGAATCAACTGTCATCTACTACAATAGCATGCAGCTTACTGGAATCCATGAAAAGGAGACCTGCCAAGCACCAGATTCACTTTATGTGCAATTGTCTTTAAAATTACTGAATGAACAGATATATATATATATAACCTTCACCGAGTTCTTTCTAATTGCAAGCTTGGGGGAGGGATTTGAAATGAAATGGAGTTTTATTTATGGACACTGTTTAACTGCTGTGGTTCTCAGCACCCTATTCTATATTGGGCGTTAAAGAAAGCTAATTTTGCTCAGAGGACTCTTTATCAGGCTTGAGGTTCTTTTATGTACCATAAATCTATGACAAGGGGCCAACAGTTTTACTTCCCTTCCGAAGGAAGCCATGTAATGGATTTTTACACCCGAATAAACAAATTGTCTTTCATTGGGTTAGAACCCGCAACCTTAGTATAAGAAGTTAAAATGCTAAACATTACATCACAAAGGGTGACAAGAGAAGAGAATCAAAATCTAATCTCAAAAACTGGAATCCTATACTTGGGGAGAAATTCCCTCATGATTGACACTTGTGGGGTGTTATCTGCTGGCAGGTGCTCTTCAGGTTGCTGACCAATGATAGTGCAAGAATGCAGTAACGTAAGAGACATCATGTCATCAACGATACAACACCTATGGGTTCAGTGAAAATTTATATGCACGTTGATCTGATTGTTTGCAATCAGGTGAGGTTATGTTATACGCAGTATTTACATTTATAATAGTGCATATTTTGCTCTTGTTCTCACCCTAGAACCTCCACGAGTGACACTGTATTTTGAAAATATCTTACAGCCGTGATAAGCGAGTTGAGGTTATGTTAGCTGAACTAATAAAACTTTAATTACTAAGTAATTTTAATATGGCAGATTAGTGCAATGGATTTAAGCTAACTTTTATGCTTAGAGAAGTACAGGATCCAATGTTGAAAGGAATATGTGGTGAAAAATGGGGAAAAGTAGTTCAACATGTGAGAAGTGTAATAGAAAATGCATGGAAAAAAGAAGGCATTTTAGAAGTAAAGGAACATGTGCGATTCCAGTGAAGACAGTGAAAGTGAATGTGATGAAATTATCAGTGAAGAGAGGAACTGGAAGATGATCTGGGATAGCAACCTCTACAGATGGACGGCAAGTAAATATGGCAACCGCGTACAGAGACAGCCATGAGTCAGCAGGAATGTCAATCACAAGGTAATTTCTCACCAATTAAGTATAAATTATATAGCTTACGTGTAGTATTTCCTAAACAATATATAAACTGCTGAATGTGGAAACACGAAGCATCTGCAACTGATTTAACCAGATATCTGCAGTATTAAAATGCATTTATTTTGGGATATGCAGTGCTTCAAAGGAAACTGAAAATTTAGGCCATTAAGGCATAAAGATAGATAGAAAGGCCCCCCCCCCCCCCTTTAGTGTTGTCTGTTACTTAGTATAGGAACCGGTAAGAACTCCATTTTGTGATAAAAGTTGAGTAAAAATGTAGTACTCTCTTAGATATGTACCACAATTATGTATAAGGTAAATGCTTTTTAATGAAATGTATGATACTGAAACTGTTGCTATGATGTTTTGATTAATCTTAAAACTATGCATCGGAAAAAAATATCTAAATAATACAGTAAACTCACCAAAACAAAACAAAAATTTAAGATGTCATCTAATTTAAACTTGATTCACTCTACTTGTAAATAAATAAATAACAAGAGAAAAATAAACTTTAATTAACTCATTTATAAATACATTAAAATAATACTTTCACAAGATGGATCAGTAATTGTATGTCTTTAGCTGTATACAAAATACATTCAAAATTTCTTTATCAATTTCTTTATGGGAAAGCATGTTTGTACTTACGTGGAGGGACTCTGGAGACAAAACAAATTTCATATGTGTCGTACACTTCTGTGACAAAAGAGAATTTTCCTTTAGAAATATCCTCTTGTTGCGCTAATATGTGACCTTTAGAATCCTTCACCTGAAAATAACATTTAGACTATCAATGCCAGTACACCTCATCAAGTACATCAGAAAATGTGTAATTGTCCAGGAAAGTTTAAAGCTGCTCACTGATTCCATAGTAGTAGACAGAATAAACAAGTTTACTATGTGAAAGAATTTCATACTATACATACATCAAGCCTATCACTTTGGCTCACTCAAAATGTGAACTTCATTTTATTTACCTTTTATGTGTGTCAAAGAGAGGCTGAAAAATGGTAGCTCACTATTGCAAATACATTGGAACTATACCAACCAAAGTGCAGTACTTTGTCTAAAGAAATGCCAAACTGAGTGTGCAGAAAGGTTAAGTGGTTTGCAGTATCATGAATAAATATTTATTTGTACAACTTCTTTTACATGTTTTTTTTTTTTTTTTTTTGTATAGCCCCCTTTAACATCAATGGTCATATCGGGGGCTTTCACTTGTGAAACTGTAGTAGGTTCAGAACATTTGGTTAAACTTCATATTACTAAACACACGCACATTCACTCTCACATTCATACTTCCAGACTTTATGGGGGATAGGGAATAATTCCAGTTAAAGAAAAGTTCCCCACCCCAGCCGGGATTCGAACCCGGGACCTCTGGGCGAGAAGTCAGCTCGCTGACCACTCGACCACGGAGGCAGTCTACATGGTTTTTAAATTTTGTCTTACTCTAACCTAAACTATGTACAAATTTTAAATTGCCTTCTTGCTACCTCGGTTTGCATGGCACCCAGGCCGTTAGCCACCCACGTAGCTCTTGTCAACCGTTCCCTCTATATCTTAGTTATCCCTTTCCTCCACTCTTCTTTTGCACTACTTACTTTTCTTGTCCATTTTTCTCCTGCTCTCTGCAAGAACCCATCTCTGCTTGTCCTATTCTTTTCTTCCTTCCTTCCTTCCCTGTTAGCACTTTATAGCTACAATTTTCCTCTCTATTTTTTCCCCCCATTTTTTCTCCATATTGCCAGTTCCTTGCATTTTATCACATAATGTTCTATACCTTCTTTCTCACCACACATTTCATATTTCCTTTTTTCACTGCCTCTTAGAAATATTGTTCCTGCTCTCATCCAAGCTAGTCCTTTTTTGTAACTGTTACAATAATTTACATACGGTTCTCGCGCCCAGTCTCTTTTTGTTTATACAATTGTACCGATTTCTTATTTTCTAAACTTCCCTGTCTTTCTATGTCTTCTAACCTACATTTTACCTACATTACTTTCATTTCTTTCTTCAAGCCTCTATACATCTCACATTCCTATTTTCTCCATTATTTTTCCAACCCCTGCACACCAACCATTTGTGCTCTAGATTTTTTTTGCTGCTTCATACATAGCTTTAACATTTCTCCATCTTTCACTGAACATTTATATCCACATTTTATTATTCTTTCCATTACTATTTCATTCCTTCTTGCTTTACCAAGTTCTACCAAGGCAACTTCTCTTGGTGCTGATCTCAGTAACCCCAATAATTCTTTGCAAAACATTCTATATGATCCATCTTCTTATTTATGGCTGTGCCCCCCGCCTCCCAGATCTCCACTGCATAAAGCATCCTGATTCCACTAATGCCTAATACATTCTTTCCAGCCACTTGGTTGTCATCTCTAACTTGTATTTGTAAATTCTAAATCCTAATATTGCAGCCCTCCCTTTGGCTTCTATTTTTCTCCCATGTGCCTCCCATCAGTATCTTGTATTCAGAGTAGCAAATAGAGGCTCAATGCCTACTTACGGTATCATAGATTAAGCAGCCATGCTTCTATCGATACTTGAGTCTTAAGCATGTGCTACTCACCTGCTGAAACTGCAGTTCCTGCTGGCGTGACCTCCTGACACATGACACAAATATGACAAACTAAGGTAGTACAAAATGCTCTTTGGTGGTTTCAAGTGCAGTTATGGTCCAATATACTACACATCCAAGCAGGTTTAATTTGTTACAATTTTATAACCACATCTGTGTGTCATTGAGCATTTTGGGAATGCTTTCCGATATTGATTCCTCTAATAATTGTATGGTTCATAAAATAGATATATTTAAATCCATGGAGTCAGTGTTAGACTGAGAAAGAAAGAAAAAAATATCACCCTTTAACTGAGGAGAAGATAGATATTGGTGCACGGTTGGAATGTCTACTAGTGAAGTCTTTCTCAAAGTTAGCGCAACCAGCAGAAGTGAACTTATGGGTCAGCACAAAAAGCGACAAACTGTATAAATCTAATACCTAAACACTACAAGAACTACAAAAAAAATACACATGAAGAAAAAGCCAACATATCCCAAGAAGAATTGCAACATGTTTTTAATCTGTTAAAACAATACAATGCCTGCCTTTAAGCACAAGCAGAACAGTTCCAATATCTTCTTTGAAAAGGTAAGCAATGTAAGGCACATTCATAATTGTAATTCGTGAAATAATGATTCTAGTTTATCCTATTTGTTCCGATGCATATGATGGAAAGCACTGGGAAAAAGTGTTGGGAGAAAGCGAAGTGTGACCTCAACCCAGGTGCTGTTAAAAGCATGACCACTGAATCAGATGACCCTCTATAAACTTTATTACTTTCTCTTGCACATGTATGCAATGTACATAGTACAAAGAAACCATATTGTATTCCACCCAAAAATTTGATGAGAGTATACCAAAAATATATTTTTCTACAACCGAGCATAATTGAGTAGTTCATGAGATCATTTCAGATAGCAAACTTGATTTTTATGGAATCCACATGCAAAGAAGTGCAGCAAGCGCAAAGAAATTTTGTTCCAACTTTACGCTCACAAAAATAATTCACAATATTAGTGTGTATACATCACTGATCAACAGACACCACTCTCATTTTGTGCCTCAAACTTTTTGGGATTTAGTAGGTAATACATTTGATTCTGCTCCTTTTGCAGATCTAAAGATTTCCAAAAACTGCAATTTTCTCAAAATTCATCACAGAACAAAAATAATTATGGTTTGTTAAGGCCTGCTATAACCATACCGCCCAGCAATTCCAAATAAATAATGAACTCTAACCCTTGGTAAATGGCTAAAACTTAACCTTAAATTTATATCATATTTCATAGCTTTTCTTTTAATATTAGAAAATTCTTGTAGAAAAAACATTATATGATAGAGTGTAAAGTTTCTTTTTCATTCTCTCAATGCCTTCATTTCATAATACTGCTCAAATAAAAAATCATAACTCTACACTCATACATCATAAATAACTATTTTGAGGCATGTTTGATGATGATGATGATGATGATGATGATAATAATATGATAACAACAATGATCAAAATTATAAAAATAATAAAAATAAAAGCATTATTAGAAAAAGATCTGCATGTGGACAGCATAGCTCAAACTAGATAAGTTGTTTAATATACCATACTTGATATTTAAGTTTAGTATTTTCCAAGGATACAACTGAAACATTTTCAAGAAAATCCCACATTAACATAAAATGAAAAATTTTGATTTTCCCAAAAAGTATTTAAGTATTTTAAAATTGAATTTGAAACCTGAAAACCAATCACATGCAACATTTCAGAAATGGATAAATGCACAAAAATACATATTCAACATAAATTGTATTTTAATGATATTTACATTTTGTGTGAAGTAAAGATTTTTTTTATTTATTAAGATTTCCCAATTATGCAAAAGTCATCCAGTATGAACAGAGCTTCAGAAGTTATTCTCAGAAAATTAAAGATATACATTTAATTTCCTAAAAAAAAATATTAAACATTCAAAATCATTAAGAGACATTGGTTATTGTTGAGAACTTGGGCCTATCTAGAAATTAAACAAATTGTGGTTTGACAGTAACTTTTGTTTATACTTGTTATGTTTTCACCAATCTTTTCTATCAGAAAAGCTCCGTAATTAAGTTAAACGCTAATTTATTACGTGTGCATAGCGATCCTTTTTGGTGAATATTTATGAAGTATGCTGCCTACAAGGAGTAGAATATAAATAAAGAAGTCTTGTAGTACTTTTGTAATGTAAATATATAATAATACTACACACTAAGTGCCTAAAACCTGAGTTTCATTGTCGGCGGCAGGCGAACAGTGTTGTGGAATCCAACACCAGCATATGTCGCTAGACGCTGTGCTGATGTATGACAAGTATGTTTCACGCAGATACAGCTGTTCAGTGAATTTTATTATGCAGAACTTCGGCTACTCTAAAATCGAATGAAACTAAGTGCAATTGATTGACTTTGTATTTATGATGACAATTTCAAAGCCTATGGATTTCGAATTTAGCGCGAGGTTAGGTTCCAATCCGCTTAGGTTAGTGTGTGTATATAAATTTATATTTCTAATTTTATATCGTAGTAGTACCTCATTATCGATATTTCCAACTCCTAACAGCGCAATGGATACAACATTAGTTTTTTAAACCATCTCCCCACGCATAATCCCTCTCTAAACACACCGGTCCCGTTAGTGTGCAATACTGGCCTAAGTCGCAACGGAGAGATGTAGCGGCCCAACTTGTAAATAATTACCGAGACATTTTAGAGAAAATTAATATGCTTGAAAAATGTTCCATGTAAAGTTCAGTTTGAAGTGTGGGCATTTTCTTGAAAATTGCTGGTGTGGAGGGAATGTGTGTTAAGCCACCAGAGGCTATTCCCAGAAATTTCAAGATACATATTTTGTCATGAGAATACATTAAACATTTGGTATTTTAATCAAAATATTTAAGAGTCATTTTTGAGAAAGTTCAAAATTGCGAAAAATGTTTAATGTAAAGATTAAAAGAGTGATTTTCTTGAAAATCTTCATGTCATAACAATGGAATTTACTGTACTGTACCTAAATACTTTAGTATTTAACTGACTTTCAGTTTTAGATCTAAGCTGTGCACGCGCACACAGACACGGACATTTTTCTAAAAATATTTTTGGATTCAGGGGTATCAACACATAGTTTCGGTGAAATCTCGGTATCCAATTTTTAAGTAGAATTCAATGCCTTCCCTAACAACTAACACGTTGCATATAAGTACTAGAGGAAGTAATAGGCCAAAAAATTCTGAGAAAACAAAAAACAATACTTAGGAGTGGCAATATTTCCAAGGGTGCCATTCATGACACTATCAATATCTGGCATAATACCATGTTGCGAAAACTACTCAGACTTTGTAACATTTAATGCCTTATTTGTTTTACTGTTAACATTTTCTTCACCTATTTAAAAACTAGGTATTTGAGACATAAAAGTGTTGCACGTTATGCTCCTGAACGGTGGTTTCTTGTTTAGGATGCAGGAAACTGTTTAACTGTAACTTTGGTTAGTTTACCTCAACCGGGAGATGACATTTGTGAATGTGATACTTACTGTGTAATCAACTTTCTGGCCAGGAGCATCTTGAACTTCGTATTCACCGGTGTGAAGAACGTTAGATTGTAACTCTTCTTTCAGACATTTGTGTGAATTAGGTTGCAGCATCCACATTATGCCTTCCACATTGGACATTAAAGCACTTATTAATATAAGTAAAGCTGCTACATACATGTCTAATCCCTTCATTATTACCGAATAAATGTTCGTTATGCTACATATGTCAATAAGAATACATAAAATTTCACGAGCTTTTCCTTAATATATACATTTCTGGCAACTATTTTCCATCTGACCCTTCTGCCATTAAGGCAACGTCAACGTCTAAGAACGTCACTTCCACTTCCTATTCCAGAAATCCTCGTCGCCAACCTCCAAGATTAAAAATAAATTACTACTAAAGATCCATGTAAAGGGAATTTTCACCACTTTCGGTAATATTTTTTTTTTTGGTGGCGTTAAGCTCGCTTTAACTTCTTATGGCACCGCAAAAAAAAAAAAAAAAAAAAAAAAAAAATGAAATGGTCTGTTATTTATGGACGCTCTTTAACTGCTTTGGTTCTCAGCGTCCCATTCTATATTGGGCGTGAAAGATCGCTTAATTTTGCTCAGAGGCCTCTCCTATCAGGCTTGAGGTGCCGTAAATCTACGACACGGGACCCACAGCTTTACTTCCCTTCCGAAGGAAGCCTTGCTAAGGATTTTTACGCCCGAAAAAATCCATCGTCCTCCGCCGGGTTTGAACCCGCGACCTTGGGTATATGAAGTTAGCATGGTAACCATTACACCACGGAGGGCGACTATGGCACCGCAGGCGGCGACACTCAATTCAATTCAATTCAATTTTTTATTCACCGAGGATATACAATTTGTACATATGGCTTCGTCAAGACTTACAAACTAATTATTACAAGAAATATAAATACAATATACAGGTGTGACAGAATACAGTTACGTAGTTACATATCTAAGTTAAGAAATTCATTTATGCTATAAAATTTGTGTTTTAATAACCATTTATACTTTTTAGATTTAAAGAATTTTCCTGCCACAGCTTTTAAAGATTTGGGTATCTTATTATATAAAATTATTCCTTTGTGGGATACACTATTGAGAGTTTTATTAAGTCGATGACACTGTAGATGTATTGCTTCAGCTGTTCGGGTATTATGGGCATGATAATCCTTGTTTCTCTTAAAACATTGCATATTATCATGAATGAAGGAGACTGTTTCTAGGATATATATATACATGGTTAAGCTCTTCAAAGATAGGTTTACTTGGAGCATGGGGTGGTTCCTGATTCATTATTCTTGATGATACATGAATGAAGATGGAGCACCGGTAGAATGTGATGGCGGGGGGAACCGGAGAACCCAGAGAAACCCCGCCCAGCGCCGCTTTATCCACCACAAATCTCACATGCGGTCGCTTGGGATCGAACCCTGGCCGTCTAGGTGAGAGGCTAGTGATCTAACCACTCGGCCACGACGCAGCCCACTTTCCGTAAATATGATTACTATAATAATAGTAATAATAATAATCTGTGTGAGAAAATATTGTTTATATTATTATTATTATTAAGTAATTAGGTTATTAGGTCATTAATTATTCACTATCTCTGACTTTAGCTAGATATTTGAATGTGTGTTACATTGTTTAGTGTATGCGTTGTATATTTTTAGAGGAAGGCGACCTGCATAGAAAAAAAAAGTTGGTACTGGTGGTGATGGTGGTGGTTGTTGTTAAAAATACTTGCAGTTCACGTCTTCAAATTCTTCCCCTCTTATTGCTTTAAGCCGACTATTATTCGGAGGTAAAAATGTAAATGGCGTATTATTTATGGACGCTCTTTAACTACTGTGGTTTCCAACGTCCCATTCTAATTTGGGCCTGAACGACCTCTTAATTTTGCTCAGAATTATTGACTGGTTTTTGTCGGAGGACAGCATCGGCATGCCGGAGGCATTCACCCTCATTGATTCTGTGCTGCAAGGGCAGCCATACTCGCCAAAGCATGGAGTGGTGTCCAGTTGTCGCTCTCCGTGGTGTAATAGTTAACATACTAGCTTCATATACCCAAGGTCGCGGGTTCAAACTCGGCGGAGGACAATGGATTTTTTCGGATGTAAAATCCTTAGCATGGCTTCCTTCAGAAGGGAAGTAAAGCCGTTGGTCCCGTGTCGTAGATTTACGGCACATTAAAGAACCTCAAGCCTGATAGACAGGCCTCTCAGCAGAATTAAGCGTTTTTTCATGCCCAATTTAGAATGGGACGCTGAGAACCATAGTAGTTAAAGAGCGTCCATAAGTAACACGCCATTTACATTTTGGTGTCCAGTTGCGTTGTTACTGCAAGACAACCCGAGGCCACACACTGCTAGAGCCATATTAGATACCATCAAAGACCTGAACTTTGCCTGCTTGCTCCCCCCCCCCCATTTTCTGGATCTCGCACCTACAGATTATCACATTTTTAATCCACTGAAAGAAGCTCTTAGTGGCTCAAAGTTCGCAGATGATGAAGTCCAGTCGGCAATGCGTAACTGGTTACACTGACCTGGAAATCTCATATTGAAGAACTGTCCAAAACAATAGTCGTCGAATGGCAATGTCATATCCGTATATACTGCCTATGGTTATTCATAACAAGGTGTTATTGTACAATCCCAATACCCTTATATCACCTCACTTTTAAAGCCTTTTAAGCTTACTGAACATAGAAAAGTGAGGTTGGTATAGGATAATTTTTGGATTTATCTGAAGCTTTTGACATGGTGGAATACAAAATTCTGTTGAACAAGTTATATAAATACGGTGCAAGAGGAATTGCTTTCAACTGGTTTAAATGATACAAACGAGAGAGCATGTAGTCGAAATTGATGCTGTAGATGCGAAACTCAAGGAAATTAGAAAGGAACTCTCAGAAAAAGGAACTGTAATTTCAGGAGTTCCGCAGGGTCCTCTACTATTTATTCATTTTATACATTAATGATCTACCTTTATATCTTGAAAATATAACAGAAGCTAGGTCAGTGGCGATTTTTAGTCAGTAATTAAGGTACACCGCTCCCTTTGTCGTCGTTTTTCTTAGTCTATAAATTATAGTCATCCCTTGTTATACGCGATCTCACTTTACGCGTTTTCGCTTAAAGCGATTTTAATAAATGCTGATTTTAACACTGTATAAACGACATAAATAAATGCATTTGTTTAAAACTCATTTTTTCCATGTTTACCTTGAAATATCCCATTTCACTATCACATTCACTTTACGTGTTTTTGTATTACGTGATAATTCATGAGAACCAATTACTTGTAATACGAGGGACACCTGTATACCTACATTATTGTTCATTTTAGTAGTAGTAGTAGTAGTACTCACCAGTTTACTGGAATGTTAGCTCCAGTTGACGAGATTCCCTTGGAAATAGTTTCATAACAGCTTGCGTGAAATCGCAGAAACATAAACTGTGTGTTTCAATACATACATTAGTGTACTTAAGTGCTTTTCGGTGGTATACTTAATGAAATATACATCACCAGAAGAACGATTCTGTATTGGTTGTTAGATTTCCTACATTTGCAACCTATTCCGGTTTACAAGAAACTTCTTGCTAATTCGCCTGATAGCAGCTTTCGCGAGAAATAATTAGTCAAATTATGTGCTTATGATACCAGAGCCATGAGAAAAGGGGGCGTGTTCTTCGGACTCTGAATGTAATAAATAAATGCAGTCCACTGTGAAAGTCATACAATCTTTGCGATAGTCTCTGATACTTGTCACCGTATCATATCCCCCTTTGGTCATTATGTTTATGTACCTTTCCCTCTAATTGTACATTTTTACTTTCTCTATAGGCACTATGTACATAGTGTATAGAAAATGTATTGCACTCCACCAAAAAATTTGATACCGAGATTTCACCGGAAATATATGTTTTAGAGTTTCCCTTTATCTAAAAAAAGCATTTTCGGAAAAAGGTCCGTGTGTGTGAACACGATAACTCAAAAACGAATAGTACCAAACTTGGTATTTAAGTTTAATATCTTCCAGGGATGCAACACGAAGATTTTGAGAAAAATCCCCCCACCCACAACTACCCTTTACATGGAACTTTTTTCGAAAATTTTGATTTTCTCAAAAATGGCTAACGATTTTGATTAAAATTTCGTATATTCAAGATATTTACCTGACAAATAAAATGTATATCTTGAATTTTCTGGGAATAGCCTCTGAAGAGTGGTTTATTCTGGATAAATTTTACTAAATTTTGAATAACTGCTAAACCGTAAGAGAAGGACAAAAACTAACAACACAAAAAAATGTAGAGCACGTTAAAACACACAATTTATGTTATATACATTTTTTTCGTGGAGTTCGTCGTTTTTGTGACATTCCTTAATTTTTGGTTTCTACTACTTTTCTCATACAAGAATTTGTCAACTGCTGTCCATACAAACAAAGGAACTTCAGTGACATAGGAACCAGCTTTTGATTATCACTTTAACCTATGGTACTCCCTTATTTCACCTCTACTTACAAGAAAGCAAGTAATATGGCTATTTCTGCTAATGTTTTACTGATTAGTATGAAGTTAATGGAAGTACAAGCTTTTTAAGAATAATTTGTTGCAGGGATATAGAAAAAGTCATGTGAATGGTACACATCAGATTTTTATATAACAATTCCAATCTATTTACCTCTTCTCTAAATTACCTCATCAGTTTTACTATTAAGAGCCTCTCTTTCTTTGGCAATTTTCCTCTGCCATTTTTCTCTTACTTTCCCTGTACAATTACCTATTTGTTTCAGAAATTCTTTTCTATTGATTCCATAAAGTTTTAAGTACAATATCTCTGCCCGCAGCTTTTCCCAGTTTTTATTTCATATTTTAGTTTCCCCACACTAATTATATAGTGTAAATATTATGTACATTGTCACATTGTGGGCATAGATCTTTGTCAACTTTCAGACCTTTTAATAGCATTGTTCCTGTTCTTGCCCATGCTAGACCCTCTCTTTCCATTCTATCACAAACATCAATGTACTTTTCTCTTCCTTATTCAATCTTAACATTCCTATATACTTAATATTCAAGTACTTTTATCCCTTAAGCTACCTCTTATTTTTTTCTCTATATTGTCTATCCTTGCTTTCACTTTATTCCATAGTTTTTGTCCCCCTATTAACTGTTGATTGGCTAGCTTGTCCAATCCAACTTATCTTACAATTTCCTTTGACATATTCAACTCCTTTCCCCATTTTGGTTAGGTGAATGCAACACATACTTTATCAAAAGTGTGGGTAAACCACAAACCATTTGACATGTAACCTGCAAAGTGAGCTAACACCATCTAATTTAAAAACGAACAGAAAGGTGGCGAAACCTATCAGAGAATGAATTCAGGGGCAGTTGCTGATTCTTAGATAAGCAGCATTGATTTCTTTTGTATACAGTTTAGACCCATCTGCAGAGCTTCCTGACATTGTTTTTCTTTTACAATTTTTTCATTGCTGCCAATCCAATATTTATAGCTTCTTGAATCAGATCATATTTGTAACGATGTACTTCCTGCAACATGTGCTTTGCTTTCATCTCATTTCATCCATTGTTGCTATAGACAAGCATCCTGCTCAGTCTTCATCTTCGAGGAATCCCTTCCTCTTCTAAACTCTGCATACCACTGATAGATGGTGAAATGTGAAGGGCAAAGATCCCCAAATTCACGATGCACTCTTTTAAGGCATTCTCTCTTCCCTAGACCAACTTTAAAGTCATAGAAAATCATAGCACGGAAATGGTCTCACGTGAGATCCATCCTGGTATAATGGCATAGTAATACACTATACATTCACTCATGTTGCTGATGCTGCACAGTGTTGGAGAATACCCAGACCTGCACATGCTACTATCCGAATTTCAATCTGAAGTTAGGAAAAGCTGTTTTCGCTTACCACGACCCATTGTGGTCCATTCTCAAAAGTTTTGGAGAGACCTTCAAAGGTTCAACATCCATAGGATTTAAAATAAGGTAAAAAATTATTACCCAACAAGTTGTTTATTGAGATTATCTTAAACTATATTTACTATTCTTGTTCTGATTTTTTTTTTGGAGAGGTAGAAGATACCGTTGTCCCTTCCACAGTCCCAACAGCATGACAAAGGTTTAACTGCATTGACTTATTATATTTGATATTTTCTTGTTGATTAAACTTATTTATTTAATCTTCTTCGACAGGACATACATCAGAAAGTAATTACCAACAAAGCCAAAAGTTTATGTAAAGGCTTAGAATCTGCCACAACAACTTTCCGAGTGGAACTTTGCCGATGCCCATTACTGCTAATTGGCTATGTCATAAATGGGCATATAACTAACACACTAAACTTTGGCAACAACAGCTTATGTCATGGGAAGGTCAAGACCATTTCTGGTTTGTAAATGTCCATGCCTACTGTTAATATCTGCAATTGCAGATCTTGAAAACCGCAACGAAACACAGTTTTACTAATTAAAGGTGACAAAAGGAGGGGAAGACTCCTGGGATTGTATAAGTGTATTTAAGTTTATATCATCAAATTATTACAGATGATTTGACATTTTCACCTTTTATTCAGAACCTTTTTATTTTTAACACCAATCTCCTTGAAACAAAAACAAAGTGCTGTGGCTAACGTTATTTGTCACTAGTTTAATACATTACAACAAATCAGTTTGATTGTCAGCCAAAGTAAACTCTTAGCCAAAGAATACATAATTTGTGCTATTAAAATATTCATCTCAAACACAGTGTAAAAGCTGCTTGATTTACACAACTCCAAAAGAATCAAACAGTCCAGGCTGTATTAAATCATACACAGCTCTCAACTTCTTTGGCATGCTCCATACATTAACAATAAATATAAGCGCTGTTATACCTTTAATACAATAAAACACACCTGCATTGTACCCACAGCATCTTTTTACAGATCAATAGGTGACCAGCACCATTAGAAACATTACATTTTGATCTACAGCTTACATTTAATATCAACAGGAACACCTCATCAGAACAATGTCCGAGATTGTACCACAAAGTTATGGAACTACAATGCTTGACATTTTCAGTTGTAAACTCTCTTTGTTAATATACAAGGGCCATTCAACAAATAACTGGAAATATTTAAAAAATTATTACGAGAATGGAATATGATAGTTATTTTTAGATGTAATCCCTTCAAGTTCTGTACACTTATGCCAGCGCTGCATAAGCTCTTCAATTCCACGTGAAAAGAATTCTTGTGGCAAGAGTATAAACAGTTGTGCATTGCAGATAACTGCTAATTTAATGTTTTAAAAGTTGTCTAGCATTAGTCACCTTAAATTATCTTCTAGTAACATTGTTTTCACTAGGACAACTAAGAACTTAAGTATCTGCCCATACAGAATTAATATTATTCAGAAGAAAGTAGCACTTTTTAAACAGAACAATGCCTTTAGTATAGAAAGATCATTAAACTAAACGCTCATTACTAAGGTCAGTGAGAAACTTCCTTGTGATTGACACTTGTGGGGTGTGTTGACTGCTGGCAGGGGCTCATAGTGCAAGAATGCATTACCGTCGTAGACATCATGTCATTGGTGTTGCAACACTTATGGGTTCAGTGGAAATTTACGCACGCATTATGCATATACTGATCTGATTGATTGTTTTCATTCAGTGAAAACTTCAGTTGTGTTTATACAGTGATTCTGTAAGGATTTACCTTTATAATCGTTACTACCTTTTATATATCACAGACATTGCTCTTGTTTTCATCCTAGAACTACCACAAGTGACACTGTGATTTGAAACGTCTGACAGCCATGATAAATGAGTTGAGGTTACCTTAGCCAAAATAATAAAACTTTTATGTTTAATGAAGTACAAGATCAAATGTTGAAAGGAATAGATGATGTAACTAATGAGAAATGGGAAAAATAAACTTATGAGAAGTGTGATTGAAAATGCATGAGAAGAAGGCATTTTAGTGGAAGTAGTGGAATGTGTGCTGCTGCAGACGGACAGCAAGTAAAAGTAATATTGCCAAATAAGGGTCTGTTGGCCATGAAATGTCAGGCAGCCAACCTTTGCATAATGGAGCATATATAGTTGGTATTGCGAAAAGGAGCAAAGGCAGCGTACCCATAGTAAGTCTGGAAAGTATGAAATACGCAATTAAGTGTGGGAAAACACTGAAATATGTAATGAAACTACCGCATTTTCCTCCAAAACTGGACCCACATCCTTCTTTCCTCATAAGGTAACATTTATGCTTCTTCCAAATCTATTTCTTTCCTTTACTCATACTGTTTCTACCCCTTTCTTTATTTTTCGCTAAGTCAAAACAGCCCTTTTCAAGGCTAACGATGACATAATTGCTTGATACAATGTATTAAGAGCACCGTAATAGCAGTGTGATGGTGATGGAGTTATCTTCATGTTCTGATGAAATCAATTTTAGCTAGCTATGTAGCACATAACCTCAAATAACCAACATCTGCAATTGGTAGGTTAATCTAAAAGTATACTATCTGGGAAACAATTATGTTTTTATTTCTTTGTTTAAACGATGTGAACAATAGTTACTGCATAAAAATATATTTTATTTTCTATGTTATCTTGCGTCATCCATAACCAAGTGCATTCCCTTAGCATTGAATGGGGAAGAAAAATAAGAGCATACTACTGCCGTTTTACAACAAATAACCATGCTACTACTGCCATCTAGCAGATATTAATAGGTTGTGTTCCCTTGGCACTGCCTGCTCATTTTTACAGTGCATTTCAATTTCTAAAATTGGTATGTATTTGCAACATTGGGCAGTAAACAGACTCTTAATCGGCAACATTACCCAAGTAAATATGCAACAGTGTACAGAGACAGTCATGTGTCAGCAGGAATGTCAATTACAAAAATTGAACCTTATTATGAATAATAGGGCATTCCAAAGCAGCGCCATTTGCCAGCAGTTGTCCTCTGGATCATGCGCATCAAGACCAGAAGAAAACTTCAACTTTGCTTAGTGATTAAATCACTACTGAACACAAGTACAGTGTTTTGGGAATTTTGTCACAATCTTCAGCTATTTTTCCAACTTTTTTCTTGCAAAGGAATTACTTCTACCAAACCTAACTTGTCTATTTAGACATTAGAAACATGTCACAAATTTAAAATCTGTTCCTATTTTAGTGTAATGTCTACTAGGCTTAAATGTTAAATGAGTGAAATTTCAGCTTCCTATAGTTTTTTATATAACCTATGATCATTAAATATAGTATCATTATGGGAGTTAGGTGTAGTGCAGCAATGCTGAAAAATTCAGTCTGACTCTACCTTTCCAATTATTTTCCACAACAGCTTCTATGGAAAAAACAATCATCATTGATTGACCTAATAGTTGATTAAACTATGAAGCCTGAGGCTTAAATGCTTACATGTTGTAATTGTCATTAGGGTGGTTTACAGGAAAAAATGTAAGCCAGCTGGGGTTATTTAATGTCATGTTAACATGTTTTCCGAAATAAAAAAGTAAGTGATGTAGTGTTACAAAATCGACTCAACTAAATTTTAATTCATGTTAACATGTTGAGCTTTTTTTTTGAACAGTGTTTAATGCACGTTTTTACTACGTGTGGCACATGGAATGAAGTAGGAGCACTAGTAGAATGGGATGGTGGAGGAAACCGAGAACCTGGACAAAACTTGCCCCTGCGCTGGTTTGTCCACCACAAACCCCACATGTGGTCACCTGGGATCGAACTTGGGTTGCATTAGAGAGAGGAGAGTGATCTAACCACTCAGCCATGGCGCAACCACGTCAGCATGTTGCCATGGTAGTTCAACTGGTTAGAGCAGTCGGACAAAAACCAGTAGAACTGTGGTTCAAATCCCAACTAAAGTATTACATTTTTCAGTCTGACTTTTCAAAACTGCAAACATTTTACACATTTTCTTTTGGAGCATACTGTACTACAAATGTAGATCATTAAAATAAATGACATTTTTCGTCAACACAGATATCTGAGTGGTAACTTAAGTCAAGGATGAAAGATAGGGGCTATAGCTGCAATTCCCCCCCTTCAATGCTGTCTGTTGCTTGGAATGATGCATTGTGAGAAAAGTTGTGCATTTTTTGACAAAGGATGTTGCATTAAATGTGTCACCTTAGTTAGAGCATAAAGTGAGAATTTTCGAATTAAAGGAGAAAGAGAAACTGTGGGAAAAAAAAAAAAAAAACTTGATGCCATAGTTCAATTGTGGCAAAACAAATCTATCAAAGTTTAAAAAACAAACAATGCATAATGAGAGAATGATATGTAAACAATAATGTTAACATAAGAAAAGTGAATAAATCAATGAAATGGTTTATCAATGCTCAATCAAACAGTATGCCTATTTTTTATTTCAACTCTTGTAAGCTTTTAATCTTGCCCCCAACAACAGTAAACAAAAAAGTCACAATTTAAGGCAACAAATGGCTGGTTCGAAAGCTTCAGAAACAGGCACAACATTTTAATTTCATTTTTATAATCAAACTTCACTTAACATCAGGTGGTAAAATCTTGAAACATATTTGGAGATGTTCATTTTTCATTATCATCCATCAGTATTCCAAGTGTAGTTTAAGTGTGAACAACTCATTAATATTTTAAAAAAAATTAAATTGAAGTAACAATAGTTTCACAGTTAAAGGCACAAAAAGTAAGAGCTGAAGCTTTCCTGACGATGTATTAATTCTAAGTGTTCTCAGCTTCTAGACAGGTAGGTACAGGGATTGATCTGTTTCAGACATTCTGTCTTCAGGGATAACTGATCAGTTTACCCTGAAGACAAAGATGATGCACATCTTTGAAACGTTGGAGTCAATTCAACTTCTTACCTGGCTAGAAGTCCAAAAGGTAGGCACAAAATTGTGTGGGGAAGGCAATAAGTATATCCATACCTATGTACTGTGTCTTTTAATCACATGAAAAATTAAACCATGCATAGGAAAATGATACAGAAAATCTTAATAAAATGGAAACCTTGTCAAAATGGGGGATAACTGATCAGTTTACCCTGAAGACAAAGATGATGCACATCTTTGAAACGTTGGAGTCAATTCAACTTCTTACCTGGCTAGAAGTCCAAAAGGTAGGCACAAAATTGTGTGGGGAAGGCAATAAGTATATCCATACCTATGTACTGTGTCTTTTAATCACATGAAAAATTAAACCATGCATAGGAAAATGATACAGAAAATCTTAATAAAATGGAAACCTTGTCAAAATGGGGGATAACTGATCAGTTTACCCTGAAGACAAAGATGATGCACATCTTTGAAACGTTGGAGTCAATTCAACTTCTTACCTGGCTAGAAGTCCAAAAGGTAGGCACAAAATTGTGTGGGGAAGGCAATAAGTATATCCATACCTATGTACTGTGTCTTTTAATCACATGAAAAATTAAACCATGCATAGGAAAATGATACAGAAAATCTTAATAAAATGGAAACCTTGTCAAAATGGGGGATAAAAAGCAAAACTTATACTTTATATTGGATCAGCAACTAATGAAAAAAGACAAAACTCTCCAACATAAGGCAGATGAAGTGTCCCTGTAGTTACATTTGCTCTCACCACCTGTTCTATATATACCCAAGTTATTTACACATGAATAGTTCCTTTTAATGTTTACCATGTTACCTGATATTCCTTACACAAAATACTGAACATATAGTAACTTATAATACTGTCATACTCAATAATCCAACATCCATAGATTTTCCATCATTTTCTGTTATTAAATTCAAAAACCTTTAATTTGTTTATATTATATTACTTTACTTTATATGTATGTTGTATTTTTAAGCATAAAATAATTATTTCACTGACATTTATCAGAAAAGTGCTGTAGCAAACTTTAAGGGGGTTAGGAATGAAAACCATCTTCATCCTAGAGACGTCCCAGAACTACAACAATGTTATCTTGGTAAATATTATTGCTAGAGCAGTGCAATGAATAATAATAGATGATACCTCCAAGTTTTGTTTCACATGTTCAAAGTATCTGATTTAAGAATTCTTAACCATAAAACAAAACTTGGGAGATAATATCTAACTATTACTGCTATAAACTGGCATCTCACCATTTGCTTATTTATGGCAAGTTATGCCACATGCACAAAAGTTAATGCTTTGCATTTAAATGTAAGCAAAATACATTTTTACTTTACTATAAGAATTTCACAGGATTTATAATACACAAGAAAGAAATAAAAGAAAAAAATCCTCATGCACTTAAGTGTTGATTCCTCTGCCATTAAAATACTGTTCTCTCATACACTTTTATCCCCGTCTCTGTAAAGCTATGGCTAACCAATGTTGAGAAAATAATTCAAAACTTTAGCAAATATTATTTACTGCATACCACTCTTAAATTTGACCCTTAATTGCATGGTGTTGCACATATGTAGCAAAGATGATTAATCAAAAGTTTTAGTATTTTTTGTGAACTTTTATATTGTAAACTTAATATTTTTGAAATAAAGCTGTAGTGTTTTTTTTTTTTTTTTAAATAACAAAGAGCAAAATCCATGCAATTGCAGTCAAATGTAACCCTGTCAGCATCCGAGCAAGCCATCACATGGTTATTTTACTTGGGCCCTCCCCATCCTTTGGCACAGGCACACTTGGCTGCAGAAACTGACATTTGAACTCGTGGTGTTCAGCTTTGAATGGATGGCCAGTGCATTATGTATCACACTAACGATCATAGCTATTCAAGTTGCTTCAGTTGTCACACAGGTGAACGGGATAAAAATAATGGTTTGCAAATTATAGGAAGAACGGCATATATAGCAAAATAAATCATGCAATTAAAGGTTAATTTGTGCTTTTATCCGATAATGAATATCCTGGGTGGTAAGGAAATAAGTAATCTAACTGCTAATTGCTCTTACAATACCATTTTTATTTTTAGAACATAGTCTGTCCAGCACATCAAATGGAACAGCCATGGCACTGCTATCAAGCCAAATGCATATCTTGTACACAGTGTTTGCTAGTTACCATAATATGTTGTGTAGTGCAGACGAAATAAGTTAAATAAAACAGGGGCAAATAATCAGTAGCTAAGGCTAGAGCATTGTGCGGCAACTGTTGCAACATTGTTGACATACACAGTACTATTTTCTCAACAGTGGCTACATCATAACACAAACCTTTCCCATTAGAAAGAAAACAAATGACAGTTACTGAAGAACAAGTGTCATTAGAAAAACAGAAGATGCAAATATTTTTTATTCAAGATTTTAGGATTCTTGCATTTTCAAATTTCAATGGAACTTCTCAGAAAAACCAAATTAAAATCTTACTCATTATCTTATGAACAGGGTAAAATGGTTTAAAAAACAGTTCATAACATTTCATTGTGAAACTGCCAGATATTTTTCGACACACTTTAAAATTGAGAATAATAAAAAGTGCAAGCTCTTGCCTCTTTCAGGATTTTTGTGCTAGTGTTAGCTGACTTCTGCACATTAACTTATAAAAGGAAAACAGATTTTCTATAGAATCTATACCTTTGATACATGCAATAGGCGATACATGCAGCACTAACACGACTGATTAAATTATTAACACTTTTAACTTAGCCTTGGTATAAACACAATTTATAAAGTGCATCCAGAAAGTAAGTCTTGATCATGTCCAGAGATGGCACTGCCAGTCAGATAGGAATGCATGCACAGGAGTAGAGAGAAGTATGTGGGAATAATGCAGTTTCAGTCTTGTGACAGCAATGATTACCGTGCTGTTCTAGGAGAAAATGGCTGCTCTGATATTGTCGGCCACAGTTGCAAGGTTCGTACAGTCATCCAATTTTTGCACAGTCTAAAGCAATCTCCAGTGGAGATCCATCACCAACTGCGTCACATGTATAGACACAATATTATGTGTGACAGTATGGTAAGACGATGGTGCAGGCAATTCACTGAACGATGAACCAATATTCATGACGAAGATGCTAGTGACCGACCATCCCTGGTGATGCCAGAAGTGTTAGAAAGTGTGTAACAAGCAATTGTGAAGAACCGGCACTTCACAATTTCAGAACTCTTTTGTCAATTACCTCAGATGTCTGACTTGCTTTTGCATGAAATTGTCTCCCAGTGGCTTGGTTTTCACAAAGCGTGTGCAAGATGGGTGCCTAGGCAACTGACAGAGGAACACAAAACTACAGCATTGACTTTCCTAAAGCAGCATGCAGCAATAGGTGACAAGTTTCTCGACAATATTGTCGCTGGGGATGAAACTTGGGTGCCGCATGCCTCACCAGAGACAAGACAACAAACAATGCAATGATGGCATAGTGGTTCACCCATGAAGACTAAATTCCACACAGATAATCTATGTCAAAAAATTGTGTGCTCTGTTATTTGGGATCGCCATGGTGTCCTACTATGCAAGTTTTTACCGCGAGGGGAGACCGTAAATTCTGATGTGTTGTCAGATGTTGCAGCAATCCAGATCAAGGGATGTGGGATGTTGACAAGAAGCATTATGCTATTGCATGACAATGTAAGACCCCATACAGCCAACACCACACAAAATGTGTTGAATAAATTTGGATGGGAGATCTTAAAGATGTCACACCGGTGGAATGCGAAGGTGGGGGAAACCAGAGAAAACCCACCCATGTGCCACTTTGTCCACCACCAATTTCACATACGGTCATTTGGGATCGAACCCAGCCCATCTAGGTGAGAGGTCTAACCATGGCTCGGCCTACCATCCACCCTACATCCCCAATCTTGCCCCAAGTAATTTTCATCTCTTTCGTTTCATTAGACGATTTCTGGCAGGAAAACATTTCCGTAATGATGCTGAGGTGCAGAATAAAGTGACTTTGTGGCTCTGGACATTGGCGGCAACTTCTATGACTTTGGCTTACAATTGATGGTGCACCATTATGATAAACGCCTCAACAATGGTGGTGACTTGAACAATAGCCAAGGACTCTATGTAATTATTCCAATAAATACTTCTTACTTAAAGATGCTTCTATTTTCTTTATCGGTCATCAAGACTTACTTTCTGGATGATTTTCATTAAATTGGCATAAAAAAAATGATGGAGAAATGGTTTCAGTGATGTGAACCAACTCAAAAATGAGGAAGAAGAAAGTAATTTATTTACAACTGAATACAAAAGTGAGTGAAGAGAGTTTACAAACCCTGATTCTGACAACTTGAGAAATTATGATCCTAGATACTGCAGTTACTGCACATTTCTGGGACTTCAATATCATGAAGTACTTGCTAATATAACAATCATAAAAATGCCAGCTGTCCACTAAAACTAGTTGCTCGGAAGAAAATCTACATTACCACCAAATACAGACACCAGATTGTGAATTTTGAAATACTGCCATTGGACAGATTCATCATGCCTACTTCACAAAAGTCATCTTGACACCTATTTCCATATCCAATCCTATGGATGCTACTAACAACCTTCAAGCTGAGGATAAGAGCAATGGCTCTTAAAACATGTCCAAATTTTAAATTCTACAAAAGAAAGAAAGGAAATATATATATATATATAAGAATCTTCATTGCTACTATTGTATCATTGCTCTATCTCCGGCCCTGATGTTTATGAGGGTAAAAAAAGAGAAAGGCACACATCAGAATGGCCACCTTTAGCAATACTAGCACTGTGAATTTCTATGTAAAAGAATCAGCTCTAAATTTGATTTCCTGTAATGTTTTTAACACATGTAGTTTATGGTTGACGGTTAAGAGCTTTGCTATATGCAAAACACAACACAAAAGAAAAGTAAGGAAAATCAGACACAGTTTGCAGTGTTGATTGACGTGCACAGCAAAGGGTGGAAGCTATCTGCTAGGTCCAATTACATGCTTTTGGCAATTAATGCTTATCTGTGCTGACACTTCTCTTGTAAGAGGAACAGATGTCATTGCATTGATAGCCATTTGCTTTAATCCAGTGAAGTTGGTTTTTGTGCATGTGCAATTTACTGTGTTATTCTTAAGTTAACATTACAGCTTTCACTGTTTGCATTTTATGAAGAGATGCCACATGTGTTTGCAGAAGTGAGAAGGGCAACAGTGACTCTCTCGATTACACAAAATGTCATGAGTCGGAGATACAACTTCTTCAATTTAAAATTAATATTGTATTATGTTTAGAGCTCTTTATTGGAAGCAAACATTAAGCAATGCATGTCATTTCCTGGCGGTACTGAATACATTTCAGTGTCTGCAGACATACATGCTTTGGTGCAAAAGCAGAAACTAAGCAAGACCGGTGATTTAATTTTTCAAGAACTAAGAAAAAGAAAATGAATCACACAAGGGAAAAGAATGCTAAAACAAATGTTTGGAGGTATTGGTATTATGCAGGCTTCTTCCTAAAATCATTTAAATACTTCATTACATGAACAGAGTTCAGCTACAAATGAGTTATTTTATTAACAGCATTGCTAGTGCAGCTTAGAAATTGCTTCACAGTAAATGTGAGAAAATGTTTTACCTATTGTTCATTGGCAATATTGCTTTATTCCTTAATTTATGCATTAACGAGCAATTTTGTTAATAATTTGAGTGCTAAATTCTATACAATGCACTGGTAGTAACCTCTTGTAGCCCAGGCCTTTAGGGTATGCCACTAACATCCACTCAGTGCCACCTTCATAGTGGATACCATGCTAGCTCCATATACCCTAGGTCGCAAGTCCAAACCTGGTGGAGGACAATGGATTTTTTTGGGGTGTAAAAATCCTTAGTATGGCTTCCTTGTCATAGATTTATGGCAGATATAAGAACCGTAATCCTGATAAATAGACCTCTGAACAAAATTAAACAGTCTTTCACACCCAATTTAGAATGGGATGCTAAGATCCACAGTGGCTAAAGAGCATCCATAAATAACATGCCATTTCATTTTTAACATACACATTTTATCACTACAATACCTTTAACATACTCTCTTTGTTACACCTTATCCATTTTCCTTGCCCATTTCATCCAAACATTCTATAAGAATTCCCCTACACTTAATTGTCCTTTATCCTTAAAAATCTTCTCAATCTCCAGCTCATTATCTCTCCCCAACCACTCTCCATTCATTCGTCCCTTTGCATTTAAACATTACGTGTACTTCATCCTCATCCTCACCACAAATTGGACCTAGTCCCTATCTCACACCTCCTCTGAAACCCTTCAGTTTCCATACCCCCAATCAGAACCATGCCAGCTCCGGTCTCTCATTTCTACGACATATTTTAAGATATTTCTGCATTTTCCTTACCCTCGTTATACTGCAATGTTTTTTCCCCTTATTTGTGCCCATAGATTCTGCCTATCCATATCCTCCAATTTTTCCAAAACCCCTATTTGGATTTTCCATAGTGTATCACAAATCTCCTAGCCCGTTCTTGATCAAATGCTCCTTAATCTTATTTCCCTCATACTTACAAAGACACATGTAATAAGGTCTTTTCTGCTAATTTTTTCTCGATTAGCATTAGGTAAATTAAGGTTTTTAAAAATAATTTATTGTAGAGAAGTAGTAGTCAAGTGAATAGAACACATCAGATTTTTTACACTTTTGCTCCATTTCCCCTTCGTAGACACGTCTGCAGTAGCACATCAATTTTGGTCATCAAAGGAAGAAATAGAGTTGATAAAGAAAGATGATTTTCTTATGAACTTTGAGGTTCCCACCATGGATGATGTCATCCTATTGACAAGAGTACAGGGCAGCACAACACCAGCATACTGACAACTACCTGTTGTATGTAGCATCAATCACTGAAGATTGAAACCAGTCTTCCCACATGATACGGAAGTGGAGCAAAAAAATGTACAAAAGGTGACTCAATTTATTTAAAACATTAGTTTTGTTTATTTAACAGCAAGTTCTTGTTGATATTTAACAAGATACTGATGGTTGTGGGAAAGTACATAAACTATGGCAGGTTTGCTGATAACACACTGTGAAACCTGCTTGTTTTCATGACACATGCTTGCCAAGATCACATGTGGACATTGTACACACTAGTGCTTCATGTGTTGCCTAATCTCAAAATAATGTAATTTTCAATGTTATGAAAAAACATACCACTTTCGAAGCTGTGACATTAAACTTCAGACTAATTCAAGTGTAAACAATAAGACTGTTATATTCGGTGTAATTATAAAACACCCTGAAAAACTGGTTTCCAAAGAGCAGAGTTCCAGTAATTATTTTATAATATGCTTTGATATGTTATGTTTGATATTGTGGTGGTAGAATCAGAAATTATGTTAGGGTAGCACATGGTTTCTGTGTTAGCTGACATGCTTTTTGCTTAGAGGGAGAAGAGTTGCTCTCAAATACTCAGAATTGATTATTGGAAAATGGTAAGAAATTGCAAAATTCTCCTCTCTTCTGATCACCTGTGAATCTTTTAGAAGTACCAAGTTTTATAAGGAGGCTGATTACTAGTTCTATTTTCTCATCAGTTCAATTCTGTTTAGGAGTTTGTTCAGACCAATAACATTGTTAATGCAAACAGAATTCTTAGTGACAGAGAGATTGAAGCTGTGTTGCATGCCTGTGAACTGAAAAGCTACATGCTGGTAAAACCCAATAAAGAAGAGAAACCATAACAAAAAGTGTAGACAAGGTCACAACAACATCTGCATTTTACATCATTCCAAAGGTGGTTAGGGCGGTCAAAACCCAAGCCTCTTGCTCATAAGCCACACCACTTTCGAGAATGTGGCAATGAGAATCTCATGTATCGAGAACTAATGCTCACGAGTGAGGCGACTCAAGTATTCTCGTATCTACAGGCAAAGTAATTTGACAGATGATCCATAGTATACACTGGTTACATAATAATTAAAGCCCAAATTTTTAGGTTTTAATCTATTTTTCCCCCTTGAAAGTAAGCTAGAACGCTTCAAGTACTTTTCTGTTTCAAGCTATTTGGGTGCTAATGTGTGAATCTTATTCAACTTAAAAAAAAAAGCTAAATGGGAATTAAGACTTAAAACTTGCTAAACTTCAAGTTTTTTTTTTTAACCTAAATTGCATTACAATTTCTTAACAATTCATTTAATTTTGTTTGAAGAGTACATGTTGGGTTAGCCAGAGAAAGAATTTATAAAGATTTTTATCTTGGTATAGAAATTGCATGTATGAAGTATGCGCCATGACATCTTGCGATGTTGAAAGATCTTTTTCCACCTCTAGGAATATATATAAAAACAACTGCTGGTTGTGTAAAGCAACAGTGCTGAAATGTGAAGTTTGTTTTATGCGAGTGTTATATATTAAAAATATATGCTGAATTTTTTAGTTATGTTCTAGAGCTAGTATACTATGTATTAAATTATCTTAAATCAATTACATGTTAATAACACTCTTCCGTGAAGTAAAATAGTTTTCATATTTTCATCTGTATTGTTATAAAAGGTGTTTGTCGTCGACTTCCTTAAATAGGAGGAACATGTTTAAAACATGCCTAAAAAAAGCTAGAAAAATTGTTTAAAAACCTAAAGAGAATAGTAGAAGATAATAAAACGCTAAAGCTGCATTTATAAAAAGCTAAAAATCTAGGCCCTAGTAATAACACAAGATGACTTATCATTTGACAATACATATATCCCAAAGGGTTCACAGAAAATGATTTGAATCAGCGATATTAATCATTGTCATGCCTAGAATTTGTGTGCTATATATATATATATATAACTTTACTTATACTCAAACATGTTCAGATTACAACCAAAAATAGAATTACTTTTTGCAACATAAACGTCTTAGGAGTAATAAAATATATACATTTATTTGCAATAAAAATGGAGACCATGCACACATCTCTGCAGATTCTGTGGTACTACATTTTGTTTTTTACTCTTTCCCTAGCGTGAGTTACTTAAATATCATCCTTATTCTGGTAGGCTATTTGAATCTAAATTACTTAAACAGATGAAATAATATAATTTACAGAACTGATTATGCAAATTTCTGCGCATTACACAGCAGTCTTGCTATTAACGAAACCTATCAGTGGAGTAGTTGAGAATCTTTTATGCTCGTTGGGCAAGCTCTCTCCTGCCAACTGTATGTTCAGCTCCATCTGCTGGCTTAGTGACAGCAAGAAAGATGACTTGACCAGCTCTACTTGAGGTTCATTACTGAGGATATAATGCATTTCTATAACAGCAATGGAACTTCAAACAGGTGTGGAATCCTCAATACAACTCCAACATGAAGAATACTTCACTGTTAATAGTGCTTCTGTTTATAGTAGTTAAATGTGTGTTCCATTTAAAGTTTAAAAGTCAGATTAAAATATTAATTCCAGGGTGGAAGCAAACTAGGTCACCATTTGTGACAAATTGGGGAACAAACCATTGCACACGAGTTTATAAACAAGTTAACTGTTCTGGATTCCATTATTATTATATTTTACTTCTAATACAATAAAAATAGAATAAAAAAGCAGCATATATATTTATTTCCCTCAACACATTTTCACTCCATTGTGTATAAATTTTATAGGATATATTTTTAGCTAGCAAATTTTCAGACTCTATACCTTACTTAGTCTTAATTTTGTTATTACAAGCAAATTTTAAATGGATTGACAAATTTCAAGCTCTTATGTATCACACTGCACAATATATGCAGGGGTTTATGTAAAAATTGAAATGCTTAGGAAGGACTTCCATCTTAACTACCCTTAATTATCTCTGCAGTAGCACACACCCAAAAGTGAGAGGCAGTAGTGCAGATATAAAAAAAATGGAAGGGAACACCATTAATGAGGTAGACTTCATTTTTGCTTTGTCCAGCATTTACCCACTTTCCTTTTTGCCAAATTCAAAATCCCACTTTAAAGTTTGTTCCCAGTAATGTTAGAACAGTCTATATTCTGAACTGTAATTCCTCTATGCTTCATCAAGTTATTAAATTTAGAACTGGTGCTAAAAACAAGGTTCAAGCTCTAATTTTTAATTTTACAAGCTTTAATCTTTAGTTTAACTTAATTGAAGCTTGTATGTCATCTAACCCCAGTTTAATGCTGCATTGTATGATTGTGGTTCCAGCTGCACATGCAATTATCGGGATATTTGATGAGGTTACTCACATAAATGAAAAACTGCAAAATTTTCCTAAACAGGTCTAGTTGCTCTTAGCTGTGAATTCAGATTTATGAAGCAAACAAGTCTAACCTTTTTTGCCAAATTCAAAACCAGATAGAACACATGATGGTATAAACCATGCATTTTATTTCTAAACTTATTTGGTCAAATTGGAAACCAGATGTAGCACTTGATCACGATCTGTATTATGAATTGATATATTTTAGACACAATTGTTGCTGATTTTACATGCTCTTATACGTACAACAAAATCTTCTATTTCAGCCAAATTTATCTATCTTCGCATAGAAAAATTTGCTTGTCTCATATTTTTGTTCACCTTAGCCATTTTCCCTTCAACTACATATACAAATATTATTTTTGGTAGTTTTTTCTAAGTTGGAGGTCAGCAAATAGTTTCAATAAAATGAGAAGGTTAGCAATCTTTTCTCAACCTTCAGGTACAACCTAACCTAGTGGATATAAAACAGCACCTGAAGTTAAACTTTTGGTTTGGTGTCAATAAACCTTGTCATATTACGTTAATGACACAGGGCTTTAGTGACTTTTGTCTGACACTGCGCTGTAATATTCGTCCATTTTCCTTGAACCTGATCTACTTTGATATTTTATAATAAGAGAGATTTTAAAATTGTGCAGTAATGAAGGAAACTGTGGTGTACATTCGGTAAGAAATGTCCTTATGATTGACACTTGTGGGGTGTGTCATCTGCTAACAGAGGGTCGTCACATTACTGACCAATCATAGTGTACAAATGCACAACCGCCAGATAGATCATTCATTTGATTTCATTTCATAAAATTTTGGTGATTCCATAAGGATTTGCATTTATTATCATTACTACCTTTTATATATCGCAGATATTGCTCTTGTTCTCATCCTAGAACTACCACAAGTATAGTGACACAGTGGTTTGAAAATATCTTACAGCCATGATAAATGGGTTGAGGTTAAGTTAGCCAATATAATAAAAATTGTAGGTTTAGTGGAATACAGGACTCAATATTGAAAGGAATGGATGAGGTAACTAGTGAGAAATGGTGAAAAGAAGTTCAACATACTAGAAGTGTGATAGAAAATACATGGAAAGAAGGCATTTTTTTGAAGAAGCAGTGCAACATTTGGCACTGCGAATGGACAGCGAATAAAACTGACAACAGCGTACCGAGACAGGCACATGTCAGCAGGAATGTCAATCACAAGGTAATTTCTCACCAATTATAGTGTTCTCACTGGTATACTGTGATATAATAAGCTGTATACAGTTTGAAAGAAATAGGTGCAGGGTACATTACTACTCAGGAGGCACCTTCCACTATTGCATTCAGCTACTTTTTCATCGCTCTCATACTATGGTTCAATTCCCAATTATGGGTCAGAGATTCTAAGTCGCTCCTAAAGGCTCACCTGACTAGCTTGGAGTATTATAGCATTCCCAAAACCCACCACAGCAATAGTTCTAGTCCCCTCATTACATTGTCATTGCACCATCAGAAGTAATGCACACCACTAGCTGCGAGCTTGAAGCTAAAAAGTTCCAGTTATCACTTAGTGGAATGAGGTTTCCTGGAAGATTATTAACATGTTAAGCTTTTGGAACAATCTTCATAAACAGTTTAAAGAAACTGACCAAGGAAAAGCTCTATAGAAGTAGAAGAAAAGAAAAAAAGAAAAAACAGAAAGAAAAAAAGCAAAGCAAGAAATTTGTAATAATAATTTAATGTTGTAGTTTCCATGACTCCTACAGTGGAATACCGTACGAAAGTCTGCTAGCATTGCATGTTGCTTCAGAATATTTTGTTTTACTTCAACAAACACTTCTTTATTTTTCACAAGCTGATTACAATCTGATCATAAATAACTTCTTTTGTACCAATTCCATCAAATAGTCTTTTTTTGACGTTATGGTAACAATAAAACTTGCTACAAAATGCCCACTGAATCAACTTATTGTTGCATTCCGAATGAAAAATGCACCTTCTCTTGAACTGAGATTAAGAAAAATATTCAATCATACACAAATTTAACTTCATGTGAATTCCAAGCACCGTTCTGAAACACATGGATGATATCCTTACTGCCTTTATGGCTAGAGCTTAACAGAAGCACTATTCCCTGATAATGTAGCTTTCAGAGATTTTCATTGTCATGTGTTTTATCTTTGTTGAACTGCAAAGTAGTTGTGTTGATATAAAGTATGTTTTCCAGGAGGAAAAAATTTCTGCTTCTTGCAGCTTTATGCTTTTCAATGTTGGAATTCATTTCCTTTCTGTTGTACACATGCTGCTTCTTCAAATCACAACTCGCAGTAGTATAAATGGTGAAATTTAGTCTAGAGAACTTTTCTTTCAAGATATGGGGTCTTTCACGTGCAAATAAACATTACAAGGGACTAATGGCTTTACATCCTTCTGAAGAAAGCCAGGTTAAGGGTTTTTAAGTATTTTAAAAAAAATAAACAAATAAATATCCATCACCCTTCATTGGATTACTGAATTTGTATATTTTGCTACTGCCAATTTCATTATTATTCTTGGACTACCATTACACATTTTGCACTTTGCAGCATCCTAAAAGAAACAATTAAGGTCTACCACATCTTTCAGCATCAAGGACAAAATCCCAAAATGCTAATTAGAATTTGGAAATTACTCTGTAAACTTTTATTTCATTTTTTACTTTCTCTACATGTACTATGTACATAGTGTATAGAGAAGGTATTGCATTGCACCAAAAAATTTGATACTGAAATTTCACTGGAAATATGTTTTGAGACCCCCTTAATCCAAAATAAGCATTTTTAGAAAAATGTGTGTGTGTGTCAGTTTGTGAGAGCGCAGCAAAAAGTCTGTTAAATACCAAACTTGGTATTTAAGTTCAGTATCTTGCAAGGATGTGACATTAAGATTTTCTAGAAAATTCCCCAACCCCCAACTATCCTTTACATTGACATAAAAAAATTTACTTAATAAAGTAGAGCTTGTTAAAACAAACAACTTATGTTATATAAATTTTTTCGCGGAGTTTACTGTTTTTGAGATATTCCGTTTTATTGGTTTCAGTTTTAAAATACATGTATTTTTCTCACATGGGAATTTGTCAACTCCTGGCCATACAAACAAAGCAACAGTCACATAGCAACCAGCTTATAAAATATTTGGCTATCGCTTTAGCCTATGGTATTCCCCTATTTCCCTTCTACTTACAACAAAGCAAATAATACTATTTCTGTTAATTTTTTTTCTCAGTTAGCATAAAGTAAATAGAAGAATAAGCTTTCTAACAATAATTTGTTGCAGAAATGTACAGAAAGTCATGTGAATGGAACACATCAGATTTTTTGAATTACCACCTTCTCCAAAACCATTGACTAAATAACACATGCTGTTCAATTGAAAACATTTACAACTTGCATCATTCACAATGCTTGTTACAATAGGGATGGAATTTTGGACACACAATGTGAACACTACGTCCTTGACAGTTATACAATACAATAGCTTGAAAACCATCTTGGGAGTGTGCTGAAGGTTATTGACCTGGGGCACAGCGGGAGTCTTAACATTTTACATAGTTTTTAATAATATATTCTATTATGCTTTGCTTTGTAAAACAGAAAGCAACTCTACACTTTGCAAGGCGATACTTGTACACTGACATGTGCTCAGAAACTGTCATCTTCCCTTACTGTGAGGATGTGATCACAGTGGATGAGAAAGACTTATAGCAAACCTCTACAATAAGATTTTAGCTATTGCTTCCAACAAATACTGCAGCAAAGTAATGGTAGAATTACAGAAATTAAAAGCAATATTGAAAGTGAAGCGGTTTTATTAACAATAAAGAGTGACTTGTTAAAATATAAAACTCCACTTCTTTTTGTTGTCAATTCCAGGAACCCTTTCCTTCTCTCAGCTTGCAGAACTCTCTGGTGGCTAGTTTACACAGCTTGATAATAGTGTTCAATAGCAGTAGCTCAAAATTCAGAACACTTTTATGTTAAAGAATAAAAATCATGCAATGAATTTTGATATATCACCAATTGAAATTTTCACATTTGTTTTAATTTCAATAGTTGACAATATCATAGTACACAATCCATCACATAATAGCAGTAACCATAACAATGTAAATATACAGCAATTTAAGCTGACAGTGCAATACGACTGACTGCAAAACTAGTCTTTTGAATTTGAGTTTATTTATAAAGATAAGTGAAGTTTTGTTACAACTTAAAGTTATATTAATACTAAATTTATTTTTAAAAATGTGATTTTATTCCTCCCCATGTTTTATGTCCTAATTTTGTTTCCAATTGCATATCTTTATATACACATATTTTATTTATTTATTTTTTTTTGTAGCTTAATGCCCTTTAACCTGATTAATCATATTGGACGACAAATGAAATCAGAGGATTTGTGCTCAATTTATCTTGAGTTCACGGAGCTGAAAGTTGCATAAAAAGCCCCCCAAAAAAACCCTTATCTAACCCTCACTAAGTGAGATTCGAAGTCACTACCTCTTGAATGAGAAGCAGACATGTGACCCCACACTACAGAGGCAGGCTTCTCCAACATTTTCAACAGAGATTCACTGCCTTAAGTAAATCTCTGTTGAAAATGGTGGCAACAGCCACCGAAACATGTTCAAAGTAAGTTATTTTATTTCAAGAGTGAAGTTTGAGTGTAATCTTATGTTTTTACTCCTAATTGATTAGTTATCTCACTGTGCATTCCCATTAATGTTTTAATTGAGAAGATATATAATTGTTGAAACATTTGGCAACATGATTGGCACTTATGTAGGAAAATATATTTCTAAGAATACACTTTGAATTGCGAGTTACCACTTGCGAGTAGTATTAATAAGCTGTATAAACTAGCTTCCAGAGGTGAGCATGCTAAGGGAAGGAAAGGTAAATATCAGGAAGACTGTAAATATCAGTCATCAGCAAGTAAGAGAATGGAAATTTAACTACCACATTTCCACGGGTAATTGAAATCAATTTGGGTACATTTACTGCATTGAAATGCAGATTCAAATCGCATGGAATCTTGGATATGATCCTCTTAGAAACTGGGATCAGAATGAAATTGGATTGAAATATGTTGCATGGAAACACTTCCGTATTCAAATGGTTTTAATACAGTAAAGAAACTCTTCTTCTGCTATACTTGTTCCATGCGGTAGTCATTTATGCTTTTTATTTATTGCTCTGTGGTAGATTATTAGAGAACCACTTTTATGGTTTGTATAATTTACTGTATGTTCTCAAATAAAAGTATTTAACTTTAAAACACAGATAACAAATAACATGTTTAACAGGTTTGCCAGAGCAATTCCAAGTTGAGCAACATAAAACATTGAATATACCTATTTTCAAAGCTTATGTATTCAAAATGATCTCAATTCACACTGAATTTCACGTGTGAAATGCACAGTGTATTGAGATGGAAATGGACTCAAATTGATTTCAATTCCCCATGGAAACGTGGCAAATTTTCCTGAAAACATTCCCAGAAAAAACAAAGAACCAAGTGAAGTTTTAATAAGTAACTAAATATGTTTAATGATAGAATACTTCAATACCTGCAAAACACATATTCTTAAGGAAAAATAAAACATAAAATCCATCATTTTAACAAATGTATTTGAGATAAACTCAAGTTTACAAAAAAATGAGTGTGCATCAACTGAGACAGTTGCATGAAGCTTGTATTTCTTTGTTAATGTTCCCACTCAGGTTAGAGAAGTTTAAAAAAGCTTGTGTGCCACAATTATTTGAATAAACATCTCTTATCATAAGCAGGGTGCAAACATGAAAACAGAAATCCAAAAGAATAGAACATTCAAAGCATGTATATTCAATTATATGTCACAGATTTTACCTTACATATGATAAGCATATAGAATGTTAATTTTCCTATAACATAAAAAAGAACAAGGGAGTGGAGGGAGGACAACAACAATAATTTGGGCTCTCTTTCTGTACTATACTTCATTCTCTACTTTATGCAATTGGACATTATTCATTTATACAAGTGATCTACAAATTATTTGGGTTCTTTTTGCTGTGTTATATTACATGGTCTTTCTGCCATCCCTCTTTTGATACTGAAAGCATGTTCATTTATTAAATAAAACGAGATATCACTATAGGCCTTTCATTCTTTTTTTGTGGAGGGAGGGGAATTGTCTGATAGACTGAGTACTTGCTCTACATCCAAAAATGTGGGAAAGTTGCCTTAATTCGGAAAAGATGAGCAATCACTCCAAATCTGCAGGCCCTTTGAGACAAGATGGCATTATTTCTTAAATTGTACGTATTTTCATATTAGAGGCACTTAATCTTATTGCTTTTGTCATCTGCATGTGATCAAACTTCTCTAATTTTCAGATTCTTAAGTTGTTTGGTTGTTACATTCACATTTGATTCCTTTAAATTCTTTTATAATGGTCAGCAGACTACTTATATCTGATTTTTGTTTTTCTAGTAGCAAAACTTTAGAACTAAAATGGAGAATCCTTTCTACTTTTTTTAACATGATACATGCTCACTATGTCGTTTTTATAGTGATAGACATGCTGGTCCAACAATTATGATTTAAAAATGATGTATAAGCAGTTTAACGCCAGCATATTTCACTAATTATTAGCATTGAACTGAAATTAAAAATGAATAACAAACTAAATTTCAAAAAGTTACAGTGGTCAATTTTAAGTCTTTTTTTATCATTGTTCTCAACTCAAAATGATGTGCATACCACAGATTTTAAATTGCTTGAAACTTTTAGGAGAGGTTTAGAGAAGTGTTGCAGAACAATTTTTTTCCTAGCATAGCTATTAAAATAATGTAATACCTGCACAATAATTATTTTACACTGTTTGCTACTATGTTTATTATAAACTCTTTGGTACAAGTAGAATTTGTACTGATGAATCAAAATTAATTCTAATTAAAACAAAATTAATATTTTAAAAACTGTTTTGACATAAGTCACATTTTGTAAGTTCCACCAGATTTATATTCTGCTTATGTGGTAAACATTTGAAGTTTCTGATAAAGTATTGTAGACAAATCTTGAAAATAAATTATCATACATCAGAATCAGGATCTAATCCTAGTTTTGTGTTTCTGAACGCTTAAATGCACAAATGGAGCACTTAAAACTGACAAGCACAGAAGTGTGTAAATAGCATAAGAGATATTAAAACTTGATTTAGTTTCTTTGCCATTTTTAAGTCTTCTTCATGATGCAGTTTCAGTTCAAATTTTCAGTACAAGTTCTTTGATTGTTATGGATAGTTTTGAATTTAAGGTTTTAATAAATTAATACACAAGTGATTTTAGGAAATTAAAATCTTTGCAGGAAGAGTTATAATGTTCTAAAATTTAATCTTTGATCACAACTATATTAAACGGCAAGAATTTAAAATTTTAAAATGTTCATCATCTGGTACATTTTACATTGACTTGACATTCATTCCTTGAAAAGCATTTGCTTGGAAAGCCAGGAACATACAGTAATGAATTTATTTTTTATTGTAATTATGTTAAATCTGTGACAAGTTTGAAATTTGTAGACATTAGCAATTTTCAGTATTGAGAACCCTTACGGGACTGTTTTTAGTACTTGACCTTCATTAAAAGTCAATAGTTTTGCCCCATAATTTATTGGTCAAGGTTCCTCTTCCCTTCTGTAGCCATAAAATTCTCTTGAATGCTTTCAATTTCTATTCATATATTGTAATCATAAAACAACAGATTGCACAAGCCTTTTACACCCTGCATAATAAAATTATCTGGCAGTTCACAGTGAATTCAACAGCCACAATCCAATACTGACTTTGTAACATGATTCATATAACACATTAACATTACACTTCTTCAAAATAGGTGAAGGAAAAGATGGAGAAAATCTCATGTAAAATGTAATTACGAGTGTATAAAAAAGTAACGGGAATTATTTTTTGGGTTAAACACGCGCCTGTCAAAATTCATCAATCAAGGCAACAGAGAGGTCTGACCTTGACTGATGCTGGGATATGCGTGACATTGTCCGTGCATTGTTTATTTTGTCTGAGGTACCCAACATGGATTTCAAGTTAGAACAAGCAGCAATTCATTCGGTTTTGGGTTTTTCTGAAAAAATCTGGAACTGAAATGCTACAGGAAGCACATGCGTTTTTGAATGGCATAAAAATTTACAAGTGAAAAAAGCAAAGGGGCAACAAAATGCAGGGACAGTCATGCTTCTTGTATTTTTCGACAAAACTGGGGTAATTTATGACCACATAATTCCTAAGCACCAAGGTAACTGCTCAATACTACACTAAAGCCCTTAAAGGAACACTCAAGAAGAAAATGGCTGCCAAGAGATCAGAACTTGTTCCCAAAGGATGGATCCTCCATCAGGACAACGTCCCTGCTCATCAAGCCATAGCAACACAAGAGGCAATCACTCAATTAGGTATCGAAATCATGTCCCACCCATCATATATGCTGGATCTAGCACCCTGCGATTTCTACCTGTTTCCGCAAATGATAAAAACAGCTTCATGGGCGCCAGTTTCAACCCGATACAGAACTAAATAGTGCTATTTCAGGTATACTGAAAAGATATCAAACAAGGGCTTCTCTGAGTGTTTGAAAGTAGATAGAACGTTGGAACCAGTGTGTATTCTCAGAAGGAGACTATTTTGAAAGTTACTAATTCAATTTGAATAAAAGAAAATCACAATGTCCAAAATTTTTTTTTTTCACGTTACTTTGTGATACACCCTTGTATATTAGAAGGCAGCCAATGCAGCCTGTGTGAATTTTAGGAACACATTTTTGTTACCTCTCGACGACATAAGGAACAACATTAAATACACACATAGAGGTATCCCACTTCCCTCGTTAAGTTGCAGATATTAGCACCTTGTCGTGAAGTCTTACCTATTGCTAATGCACATATCACCACAGCAATACTACGATATTGACTAGTCATTGTGTGTTGTGCTTGGTGTTGGAAGTATACTTAAGGCAATGGACCAAGCGAAGTCTTCAAGATGGCGGGCGCAGAGTGTGTGCTAGTTACTAATGCAACTTGATTATGGACTCTCGCCCCTTACCGACACCAATCCATTTTACTGCAAGCAGACACAAAACACTCAGGATGGATTGCATAAATGATAACCATTTTAAGCGTTAGACATTTGTTTATTATTTACAGAGGAAGTGATCAAATTACACAATGAATAAACTATATTAAAAAAATTAAAAGGTCCTGGTAGAAATCAATTGTTGTACGTATATATATATATATATATATATATATATATATATTTTTTTTTTACTAAATAATAGCAAAACTACAGAATGTAAAAACAAAAGTCATCTCCAATTGTGTAAAATGGAAATAATCAGTATTATTGCACTTGTTTTGAGATATTCTGTGCTTACAAAGAAATTGCAAATGTCTTTTGCGTTTTGTTCTGGGACATACAGTACTTTCAAGAAAACTGCAAACGTAAGGTCGTTGAAGTAAATGAGATTAAGCAAACACTTCCATCAAGGATGAAAGAAAGGTACTACAGTTGTTAGTGAATAAGTTTAAAGAACAGTGCAATGTGTGGGATAGTATGTCTGCATCACATTCAAGAGGTTCAGATTTGAATCTCAGTTTGGATGAGTTACCTAGATGAAGTTTATTCTGAGAAGATGAATGTCGAGTAACTTGTAGCCAATAGACCCCAGGTTCATTTATTTCATTCATCATCTGGTTGTGACTGACCAAGTTACTAACCCCCCACCCATATATAAATTAATATAATAATAAATAAACAAAGACAACATTAAAATACAGCTGCAAGAAAAATAACATTGAAAAAGGACAGGAAATTCAGATATACCATATTTATCTGAACACAAGACAACCTCAAATGCATACAGCCATTTTTCTGAGCTTATTTCAGAATTTAGTACGTCTCTATAAAAATGAAGACTTCATAACTTTATTTTTAAATGAAATATAAAGTTTTGCAATATATTTTGAACAAAACTAAGGGACCTTAAGTTGATGAAGCCCCCCCCCTCCTCTTATTTTACTTTCTCTGAATTTGTGCAGAAATTCATGTGGAGGGTGGGAGAGATAAGCATGGAAATGATGGTATTTGTGTGATCGTTTTGGGCATTCAGAAAGGCAGAGTGGAAAACAGAAATGTATCAATAGGAATCTCCCCTTCTGAAGCTAGTCAAACACCCACTGACGAAGATGAACATCTTTGAAATGCAGTGAAACTATAGTGTGCCTATTTGACTCAAATTAGTTACGTAATATTTAAAAGTTTCACTGTATAAATAACTTCACAGTCATACCTTCTTGATAAACTCAAATTGTTATATTATTATTTTCACTACCAAAGCTGTCAATTGCCAGGAGCATATCTTAGCTGCTGGTGTGCCAGAATTCCACGGCACAGCATGAGCCCCTCTGTTGTTGATTGGCCCCATTACGAGGGTCACTAGATAAGTATTCAGACAGCAAATGATAAATGCTAATAGAAACATTTTGTTTATCCCAGTTTCTCAAAGCATTATTCCTGGCACCGAGTGCAGCATTTCATCCTCTGGAACCTTCTAGAAGGATTCATATCACTCAGTTTCTGGCACTGCAGATAACTCCTCTCCATATGCTGCAACACCTTCTTCGAGGCTAGAAAATTGGTGACCTCGAAGCTGGTATAACATTTACTAAATGTGAAATAACAGCAATCTGCCACAAACATTTTCTTTGCTTTCATTGGCTGAAGCGATATACTCACTGGCATGGTGTGTAAACGCATTGAGTATTTGTTGTGAGAACAAACAATGCAATATGGTGTTGGCTGACTTCCAGAATTTAAGGCAAACCATTTCATGCAACCAGTTTCCAGGATGAAAGTAGTGCAGTCTGTTTCAAAGTTTTTAGTTGTGAGTTGCTTAGAGGCCAACATAGAGACAATGTGGAATGCATCTCAACCATTCTTAGGTATCAAATGACCTAAATTGTGTACAAGATTTTGATTAAGTAAACAGTTTGCAATGATGGTATAACAAATTATTAATGCAGTTTAACATAAAGACCAGCCAGCAAGCAAAACTTAATTTGAAATCTATACTTCAAACTTTTACCAAATACTTTGTCGTACTCATACCATGATGCACACAATGCTTTATATTTCAGTAACAAAGTTGTCTGAACAGAAACAATGCTTACAGTGTGAGGAGCTGTCAAAATTGTATCACAGAATTCTAATCTAATGTTTGGGTTGCAATTTTTCTCCATGTTTTGGTGTGTTTTTCCTGTCATTTTAACTAATGTTGCTGGAGAACCTACAAAAGTGAATTTCAGGAGCAGCATCATAAAATATTACTGGAATACATACACAATTCATGTGCAAGTTATCAAACTTCTCAGTTCTGTGGAATTTTTCAGCTCACAGAAATGACGAATATAATTATATGTGGTATTAATTTGTTGAGTTGGTTTTTAACATTACGTCTCTTACATTTTTAATTATGGGGGACTAGTTTTGGAAGACTATGCTTTCATTTTCAACCTCACAGGTCCAACTATCGTAGCTGGTTGTGTTTGCTTGTGTTGTGAGAAGAGAACACAAGCAAATGCAACCAGCAATGAAGTTGGACTCGTGAGGTTGAAAATGGAAGCATAGGCTTCCAAAACTAGTCCCTCATACTTAAAAATGTAAGTGATGCAGTGTTAAAAAACCAACTAAACAAATTAATACCACATATAATTTGACCGTCACTGTTACTAAATTCCTCCAAACATCAATATACGAACATAATTACCTGATTGTGAAACTCACAGGTAAATAATAGTGTATGCCTAGCTTATGCATGTTCAGTTGTTTATTAAAAATGTTGGCTTGCACTTAAACTGCGAAACTTGCCCTAAGCATATAAAAGGCCCTTTGCTCTTTTACGATTTCATATTTGATTTTATAAGCTGTCAAAAAATGCATGGATAGTAACTATACGAATTCCGCTAAGGCCTAAACAAATAAAAAGTGTAGGCATAAAAACAATAGTATAAATGTGAAATGTATAAACAATGTTTTACTTTAATAGGTTATAACTATGACTTCTAGTTTCTATACAGTCTATCTATGGCAGGTAAAAGTATTGTATCATATTTCTCCCATCCAAAACTTGAAAGAAATATATACGTTCATGTCTTGAGGTTAAAAAAGAAGAAAGCATATAACATAATTCCTAAATCAAAATTTGAATGTGATTACCTTATATTTACAATAAACCTTTTCCAAATGTGTCGAGATTTTGGCAAAATTCCTTACAGCCAAGCCCTTTACATGGAAAAAATTTCATTTTTATTTTCTCAAAATTGGTTCTAGTGATTTTGATATAAGTATTGCATGTTTGACATACTGAAACCAGGAATTAAATGTATATCTTGAATTTTCTGTGAATATGCTGTGGAGTCCCCTTTTATTTGGATTGAATTTTGTATAATTAAGAAATCATAAGAAAAATACACGAGTTTCGCTTTGCAAAAGTGCAGAGCTGATTAAATTTCACAATTTTATAAAATGATTTCATTTCATAATATTGCCATTTTTGAAGTGTTTTATTTTGTATTTTTGCCAGGTATAAGTGCATCATTTGAAGGGAGAGGTCTGAAAGTTTGTGATTCTACTTTCTTTTCTTCACAAAAGCATATTACATCTAAATTTATTCCTCTATGCTTCCAATATGAATTTGAACATTGTTGCGCATTTAATATTTATTGCCTAGTTTAAGATTATTCCTGGGCAATGAATAATACGAGGGCCGTTCAGAAAGTAGCCTCCGGTTGATTGCAAGAAATTCACCAAGTTAAATAAAAATATTTTAATATATACATCTTACAACTACATCTTTGCACTATTTTTCTACATAGTTTCCATAACGATTGAGGCACTTATCGTATCTGTTCACAAGCTTTGAAATTCCTTCTGCATAAAAATCACCCGCTTGTGCCTGGAGCCAGCCTGTAACCGCATCTTTGAGCTCTTCGTCGTCATCAAACCGCTGGGACCCGAGCCATTTCTTCATATGCATGAAGAGGTGATAATCGCTTGGCGCCAGATCTGGGCTGTAAGGTGGATGGTTGACAACGTCCCACTTGAAGGACTCAAGAAGGGCTGTTGTTCTGCGAGCAGAGTGAGAACGGGCGTTATTGTGCAAAAAAACGATACCGGAAGTCAGCATACCACGGCGTTTGTTCTGTATAGCCCGTCGTAATTGTTTTAATGTTTCACAGTACACGTCTTGATTAATGGTCGTCCCACGTTCCATGAATTCAACCAACAACACCCCTTTTGCATCCCAAAACACCGTTGCCATCAATTTTCGGGCAGAAAAATCTTGCCGGGCTTTTATTGGTTTGGTAGGCGAATTTGAATGTGCCCACATCTTTGATTGTTCTTTTGCCTCAGGGTTCACGTACTTAATCCAGGTTTCGTCCCCGGTCACGATTCTGTTTAACAATGGTTCACCTTCGGCCTCATAACGTGACAGAAAGTCTAATGCAGAGGCCATTCTTTGAGTTTTGTGGTGGTCGGTAAGAATTTTGGGCACCCATCGTGCACAGAACTTACGGTAACCCAATCTTGCTGTCACTATCTCGTACAAGAGTGTCTTAGAAATCTGTGGAAAATCAGTAGACAACTCTGACATTGTGAAACGTCGGTTTTCACGAACTTTTGCATCAACTGTCTGAACGAGTTCGTCCGTGACCAATGATGGTCTACCACTCCTCTCTTCATCATGAACGTTTTCTCGTCCACTTTTAAATAAACGTACCCATTCACGGACCACTCCTTCACTCATAACTCTTGGTCCGTACACGGCACAAAGCTCACGATGAATAGCTGCTGCAGAATATCCTTTGGCTGTAAAAAACCTTATAACAGCACGCACTTCACATTTGGCGGGGTTTTCTATTGCAGTACACATTTCAAACGGCCACAAACACTAAACTAGCGCAGGTACGACTTTCACTCGACCACGGCTTGATGCCGACTGACCTGCTGAGTGCGTGAGTGCACAGATGGCGTCGCTACTCCCCCCACCACCCGCACTGTGACCGATCGGAGGTTACTTTCTGAACGGCCCTCGTATAACATGAATAGAAGAATCATTTGCTTTACAGGATCTTTTATAGCTTTGTTTCTGCCAATAGTAAAGGAAAAGTTAACTTTATGTTTCACTTTGAAAACATTACATTAATAGATTGATAAAAAGACGATATGAGGGACAATTGATGGAATAATGCAGACAAAGATGACCATTTTGCTATCACACAAATAAAATATTTAACATTTATTACTTACTAGGCACTTCCACGCTTTCTTCAATGAACTCTATATACCTCTTAGCATTTAGGGGCAAATCATCATATTCTCTGACATTTTCTATGTTTGTCTTCCACCCAGGCATTGTTACGTAATCCACCTGAAAAATGACTGTACATTACTTGAAAGAAATTTATTTTAGGTGGTAAATACATATGAGTAAAGAAAGGTATCCTTCATTTTTTATTATCAAGCTCAGTAAACAATGCATTTAAAGGAAATTAACATTACAGCTTTAAGGTAATTTCTTTTGTGTTGAATATTTTTAATTGAAGGCTTGGCAGTAAATAAGGATATGTAATAGTCCAATATGTGATTTAAGTTAATGAACACATACATTACTTCGAAAGAAATGTTCCAGTTTAAGCAAAGCACAAGCAAACTGCAACATTCCTGGATTGGCTTCAAAATGAAACACACAGACTGCTCCAAAAGCAATGGCTGAAAAGGCTAAAGCACTCTGTTTATTTTCAATTAATGGCACTGTCATCAACTAGATGATAGGAGAGATATACCATCTGATATTGTATGTAAATGAATTCCTCCACGACTGCACTTCGGGAAATGCTTTGTGGGGTTCAACAGTGACAACAGCAATGTGAAGCATTAGCTGCACACAATATACAGGCAGCTGCACACCACTGTTTTTGCAATGGAATGAAAGGCTCTGTAAAGAAGCTAGCACTCCATCGAATGAACTCCAGCTGTCAAAATATAGAATGAAAGGCAGTTGCACATATCAATCTATGGAATGTAAGGCAGCTGTACACAGCTATACTCTATGAAATGCAGATACACATACCGTGTGACACAAAAACATCTGAACCACTGTGCAATGATTGTCTACTGCACACAAGTTCACGGCGCTTACATGTTTTTCTCTGCTCTGAAAGTGCAATATTGAGTGACAGTGATATCCTGTGGTTAAGTTATTACCAGTGTGCTTAATTATTTTGTCCTGTACTTAGTCACAAAGTGAATTATGGCTCAGCAGTTGTTTTCTACTGTACATTATGATTTGTATGTGTTAACACATTTTGCAAGTACACTCTCAATTGTGTATACAATGGCGAAATTGACCCACATTTAATATTTTACATGGACGAGGCTTGGTTCCACCTTCATGGATATGTATGCACACAAAAGAACCGTTATTGGAGCTTTGAGAAGCTTAATATAAAGACTCTGCAACAGCTCATACATCAATCTTTTGAAGAGAACAATTGAAAGTGTGTTTCAGGACAGAATTATTAGTAGAGATTTGTGGTCCCTCGGTCACCTAACGTAAGCCCCTCCAATTTCTATCTCTGGGGAAATTTAAAGCATAAGGGGTACAAGACAAATCCACTGGAAGAATTAAAACAAAAATCCATCAGGAAATTGCCAGCATTGCTCAACATGAGCTACAGCAAGTGCTGGATAGTTTCCTAAAGAGGTACCAAAAATGTATAGACAATGGCAGTGGCCATTTTCAGCATCTCATTTAATAACATTGGTAAGCAAAAATAGTTTTAAAAATGTTGCATAGTTTCATCTGCACCTTTCTATGTTAGCGGCAGGCGGCAAGAGTGCCAAGGGCGCAGACAGGCAAAACACTGTGCAGCTGGTTCGGATGTTTTTAGCATACCCGGTAGCTGTCACTATGCAAAATGAGGAGCAGCCACACAAGCTGTCACTGCCTGAAATGAGGATCATCTCAAAAGGGCAATTTCTTCGAGTGGATAAATTGCAAACAAAGAAATGTCTAGGAATCATAATTTGCAGTATGTCAAACTGACAATGCCAGGATGCAGGCCAGAAGTTGAACAATACATGTTTATCACACTGACTGAATTTGGCTCTTTCTAATTTCAATGCATTGTGCTGGTGCTGAGGGATAAGCTCAACTCTTAGCCACCTAATAATATTTGTCCACCTCAACTCTGCTGTTGTTTTCTAGCAAATAAATAGAGATATTATTTCTCAAGCAATTCATGTATTTTGAAATATTTCCAACCAAGGCAGATAAAAATGAAAGTTAGCTTGAAATGTATTATAACTTGTGCAAGTCTCAAATGAAATGGAAAATCTGCATGTTATGAAACTGAAGCACATTTTAAATGGTTAATAATTTACAATCCAAACAAGTGCATTGTTATTAAGTGCATTGATTTATACATGAAAACAATGGTAATATTAAACCTTTATCTGATTTAAAAAACAATTCAACATTCAACTCAATCAGGAAGTTCTTGAAGAGGTTTAAAATGAAGTCATTCTGTGTATGTTACACTTACATACCAGAGCTTAGCTCTCTCCACTTCCCTCACCATTATTTACTATCAAGCTTTCAATTAATATGGAATAACTTTGAAAAGTATTTAGTTTGTTTTCATGCAACTTTGCCTAATACCAGAGTCAATTACCTCAACATTTGCTAGTTCTGATGAACTGGATGGAAAGTATGATATCTTTGAACCTTTGCTTTTGTAAGCAATTCCAATTTTAATTTCTTGAAGTGTATCTAATATATCCAGTTTTGTTATGCACAGCCTGTAAACAGACAAACTGCAAAATACAATCTGCAAAACAAATGAGTTGCACTGTGCAGGAAAACTGATACTTTCCCTTGATTCTGAATTTTTATGACAACCATAATGGAGGCAATTGAGGATCTTTTAAGAACATTTTTTTAACATTTCAAATGTTATATAAATTCACTAACACTCTAATATATCTATAAATCAGGCTCTCACATTCCTGATTCCCCTGGCAGTGATAATGGACTACAGCAATTAGAGCTAACACCTCTATTTGTATCACTTGCTCTGTTGGAAATAGGGTTCCCAGGTGTCCTATACTTTCTGGATTTACATTTCAATTTCTTTGGTTCTTCCAGCTCATGTATATACAAATATTTCTGTCCATATTTTCATTTAGCATTTAGAATTGTGTTATTCCTCTTATTTGAGATAGGTAATTTGTTCTTCTATGTCATAGAAAGCATAAATAAATCAAAATGCAAACAGATGGAATCATTACAAATAAATCTGATGTGTTCCTCACATGACTTTTTCTACATCTCTGTAACAAACTATTGTTATAAATGTGATAGTTGAAGAAGGGCAATTGCCCTTGAAACATATGTTTTGAACATAATTACATATAAGTGAGGTGAGTGTTACTATTCCGACTCATTTTCAACTATCACATTGATTAAAACTTCACTTGTCTCAAACTTCTGAGTTATTTAATTTAATATTGTTATAAAGCTTATGCTTCTATTTACTTCATGCTAATTGAGATAAACATTAACATAAATGCTTTCTTGTAGTAAAAGACAAATAAGGGAATACACTAGATTAAAACAATAGTTAAATCTTTTAAAAGTTGGTTGCCCTGTGGATGAAATCAGTTTCTTTGCATTCCTGCATGTGAAAAGTTTCAAGTATTCCTTCCAACAAGAAGGAATATCTCAAAAATGGTCAACTAACTATATGACCTTAAATAGTGTGTTTTGACGAGATCTACATTTTTTCAATAGTAAGTTTTTGTCTCCTACAGTTTAATGCAGCTGTTTGATGAAAATTCAATTACTTTAGACAGTCTTTGTTTCACGGCTAGATATATGCTGTTGGAAGGATGTAGTAGTGGTATGCTAGATTAAATAAGTAATGGTGGCTAGAGAGATAGAAGCACTGGTGTGACAGCTGCTTTGTAAACTATCAGAACATATTACAATACTTCCCAGAATTAATATATTTCCAACTTGGTATACTCTTTCATTGAAACGATGCAGATTAATTTCATGAAAAATTTCTCCTTTCTGCAATATGAACATTTTGCAACTGAGGCTTTACAAGAGACATTAAACCTTTTTTTTTTTTTTTGGCATTGCTGGAAAGGCAAAGTTACCACCCTACTTAAAGACCCTTCTACATAGAATTCATAATGGTGTTCATATAATAAACTGATAAAGTTCTGAGCTATGTAAGGAATAATATTTCTAGCAAAGCTATTTTTGCATGGCTATATAACTTAAAAACCAGGCAGTTATCAAATAAATTCCTCATGATTACAAATTTTGTTTAAACAATTCATTACAAATTGTTGCACAAAGATAACCATATTTTTTAATCTTGGGAGAAATCGATAGTTTACTAAGACATTGATTTCTGAAACATATTTCTCCATATGCTGCTTTCACTGAAAATCCAAACATCCCCTATTTCTAATAGTTTCTCCACCTCCACAAACCCAGCAAAACTAATCCTTATTTCATTAGCTTCAAGTGCCCAATTCTGTGTATCTGTGTTCTGCAACAGTGCAACTCAAGTATAATCAATTTAGTGAACAGTTTCTTGCTCAAATTAATTCTGTTGCCTTCAGAATTTAGAATAAAACTTACGCGCTATAGCCATTCACCATGGCTGTATACTGAAGCAGGGGAATATCTAGCCACCCGCAACGTCTTTTTCGCTTTGTTGTCACACCTATTTCACTTCCTCGATTCTGCAGCAGCTCACCTATGTTCTGAAATCAACACTTGCTCATGTAAAACAGAAGCATCAAAAGCAACTTATACAACATTAAAATTAATACAATAAAACCTATTTTTATCCACCTGGTTCTTGAGAAGTTTATATTCCTGAAACCTGAAATAACCAAAAAAAGTTTGACTGCTACATAATAACTGAAAACAAAAACCAGAATGGGAATGACGAAGTTAAAATATGTGCATTGCAATGTGTATGCTCACAATATGACTCTTACTAGAACCCAGGAATGGAAATATGGCCAAGGTTTAACTTTTCAATTCCCATTCCCAGGGATTGTATGCTGGATTCACACTGCAATTAGCTACTTGCATAATAGAAATTGTTAAAACATGTTTGTTAAGTAATACTATCAATTGCACTCTAATTGCACAGTGTATAAGGAACTTCATGTTAATAAGAAGTGAGAAATGTTAAATATATTAGTCTCAGGAACTTAAAATTTTCCATTCCCATGAACTATATAGAATCCTAAGCATATGAGGGTTACTGCAAAAGTCTTGAGAATGGATAGAATGAAGCATTAATTTCTTTTCAAATGAGAGTAATTAACAGAAACAAAGCATAAAACAAGAGATTTTAATTACACCATTTTAATTATTTTGGAGGAATCATAAATAGTAATGGCGTGCATTTTAGAAAATGTTCATGTAATTTCAATGTTTGTTAACCTGCATGTTGGCTGAATTCTAAACAAATGAAGGAAACCAATACAGTAATGAACAAACGAAATGCAAGCATTAAAAAATAAACTGAAAACAGTTATATAAAACATCCAAAACAGAAATGAAATGGTAAAATATTTTGATTTAATCAAAAGTTAACTTACACTAATTGTTTATTTGTTCTAAACAATATCTATCTGTTAACTAAAGTTAATGTATGGGTTCATTTAATACATTCTAAAGTCATAGTCATTTACAGGAAATTCTATCATACTTTTTCTCCCCCCTCAGTGTATAAGGAACTTCATGTTAATAAGAAGTGAGATGTTAATATATGGAAGCCAAGCGTTTTCATATCAAGTGTTCATTTTAAGTTAATGGAAGGAAATTGATGCCATATAAATTTATTGGTATGTGGTAAAGAAAAAATTAATTACTGAAAGTAATTAGCCTGTAAGTGTTCTGTGAAAATCAGAACATTGAATAAAATGTGTATTTTGAGTATTATTTCATTTGTGATCAAAAATAATTATTTTAAAAAAATCCAACAATGATAATTGCATTGCTGCGTGCTTGAAAAAGGAAGTTGTTCTTTCCAGTATACTGCATTCCCAAGCGTTGTATACCCGTATTTAAATTTTCACTAAGCGTAAATAGCTTATGAAATAAATATTGTATGTATCAAAAGTAATGTATTAATAAATAAAAGGACGCCTGTATTATATACTTCCTCAAAGAATGTTTAATAAGGCAAAACATATCAATAAGTTTCGAGCCTATATAAGAGCTGAAGAGACGCTCAACGGCGTGCATTCGTATTGGTCAGTCTTTGTGTGTGCATCATTTGTTGCCACAAGGGTAGCGTCCTATGGGAACGCGTGCTGTAGAATGTAATCTTATTTATCAGGCCATCCTGCAGTTGTAATAATTATTGTATCAAGTAATACCCAAGAATATACAAAAACATCTTACCAGTGAAACCAGTGTATTATTTGTAAATATTATATTACCTGGAATGAATTATCTCCCTCGAGGCCACGACCTGAGAAGTAATAATACTACGTATTACTGTGAGTAATACTAAAGAAGAAAATCTCAAATAGCTCGCTGACTGGAAATTGTTAAGACATTGAATAATATAATTGTAACAAATTGACTCACAGCTGAGGGGCATAATAAATTTTGCAATAGAAGTGAGAAATGTTAAATATATTATTTTTAGGGACTTAAAGTTTTTCATTCCCATCAACTATATAGAATCCTAAGTGTAAAAGGATTACTGCAAAAGTTTTGAGAATGCATAGAATAAAAAATATTAAAAATTTAGATCTGACCACTGCATCTTTTCAAAATTTTCTCCATTGCTTTCTATAAACCCTCCCACCCTTTCAATACATTTTTCAAATGCTGAATGTCATTGTTTATTGAGAATGCAAATGCATTCTTCGTAAGCAGCTATTGCGTATTCAGGTGACTCAAACAGTTAACTCTGATTTATTTTCAATAATTTTGGGGAATAGAAAAAAGTCACACTGGGCCCTATCTGGACTATAAAGAGAATGGGACAAATATCAGACTCTCATCTCCTGCAGAAAAAGGGTTTCCTTTTGCAATGTGAGCAGAGGCATTGTCTTGAGGCAACAAAAATCCAGGCAGACCAGTCATGGAAATCTTTTTCCCAAATCTATTGAACATTTGTAGCAGGCATTTTATGGTGTGCCAAATGGCAGCAACAATTGTTTGTCCCTCCAATGAAATTCACAATGTAGCCATTTGCTGAAAAGAAGGACCAGATAATCTTCTTGCCAGCACTTCTCGTTTGCTTAACTATTGTTCTAATAACTTCTTCTGACTAGACCAATGACTGTCATTTAGTTTCTGGATCATACTAGTAAATCCACTTTCATCACCCATTACAATGTTAACTATGTTTTTGTATCTTCTTTCACTGACTTTTCAACAATTTCCTGGCACCAATATATACATGTTTGTCTAGGTTGGGAGATGCTACAGCTGTAGCGCTTCCTGGTGTCAAATTTGTCTTTCAGGATTGTTTTCACAGCTGCCGATAGAATATTTAGGGTTCGTTGAATCTAATCAAATGTGCAATGATAATTTTCCAACAACACGCTGCATCCTGCTTTAACCACATTTTCATCCATTGTTGTAACCAGCTGTCTTGTTCTGCATACCATTGGCAAACAGTGGATTGCAAAGGGCGAAGATTCCCAAATGATGATACAATCTTTCAGACATTCTCTCCCCCAACCGACTTTAGTCATAGAAAAGCAATATGGCATAGCAACACTTGCTATATATACGTGTGTGGTGCTGACGATGCACATTGTTGTAGTGCACCCAGACTTGCACGGTTGCTATCTGAACTTCAATCTGAAGTTAGGAAAAGTGCTTGGCCTTATCACAACTTATTGTCTATTCTCAAAACTTTTGTAGTGACCCTCATATAAGAAAGATTTCAAATAAGAGAATGTTGAACTTAGTACTTGCTTTTACTAATATACAAATGGATCACTTTTCTTATCATGGAAGTTTGAAAACAGTGCTGTTATAAGCACTTAATTTGACAAGTTGATTAATTACACAATATTCAGCTAGCACCAGTAATCCGTCACAGCATAAAAAAAGAATTAGCTCAAATATGAAAGATGTCATTCCAGCAAAGAAAAATCAGGCATATACAAAATGGAATGCAACGATTGTAATCAGATTTATATAGGGAAAACCAAAAGAAATTTAGAAAGAAGATCCAAGGTACTTTTCAGTAATATGGTGGCAACTATTGATTTTTCCAATTGTTTGTGATATGTGATAGATAAAAAGCCACAATATAAATTCATGACCAAAACTTCTAAAACACACAACAGGAAAACAAGAGCTGGCCACATGGAAATACATCTCCATCTTAAAAAATGGAACAGTCTTCAATTATGACATTTTGCAGAAAGATGCATTCAGCAAGTACATATAACCATCACCAGAGAATACAGCACTGATAACATTGCCAGCTTCACCACAAAGAACTAGTCAATGTCCAGTTGAAAATGAAGGAAACTAGTCCTTCAAAACATGTTCTGGCAAAAATCTCAAGTGCTGTTTAGTGTTAATTGAAACTTCAAATTATATAAATGAATACTGAGTCTTCATGATAGTTTGAGATAATTTTTATAAACAAATACCACACAACATTTATTTTAAATTTGTAATTGTTTATGCAATGCATATCTAACCCAAACTTAAACATTGTGCAATTCAATACAAGAAAAAGAAGAAAAGTGAATTATGTATAGCATATTTACTTATGTATTATGTTCCTGTCCTGATTTCCATTTCTGTTCCCAGGAAAATGGTACTGCTGTTTGTTTCCTATAGTCTCGGTAAGAATATATTCAATATATCCTCTAAATATTGCCCAATATTTATAAACTTTATTCCAGCTCACCCAGAAGATCTGACTTGGCAACAAAACTATTTAGAAGTCTACAATGTTTTTCTTGTGTAACACATTTTGGATTTGTATTACAAATTAAGCTTTTGGTTTGGCTCTTCTTTATTCAATTAATGTATAAACCAGTGACGTGTCAAATGTGACTTCCTTATGTGCCAAAGGTTTTGTTAAACAATAAGTATAATTTTCATTACATTAATATATTCATATTTTTCTCAATTTTGTGATAACAGGAAAAGTTAGAATGCATAAAATGTTCAGAGCAGTAAATGTACAATGTTACATTAAAATTAATTATATAAAGTTTTATAACAATCCTTGAAGACATGGTAGTATTACTACTGTCAAATATGCTGAAATTCTTCCTAGTGCCACTACAAATACATATTAATGCAGAGAACACCTCTTCTCAGGCTATATACAGATTTCTAATCCATACTTTACATTTCATAACATCAACTATTAAAAAAAAATTCACAGAAATGGGAAATATATCCTGCAGCCACAGAATGCAAACGAGAGTTGACTTTATAGTTTGTAAAAGTTGAGTTAAACAAAAATTCAATGCCACAGCCAGGATTTGAACCATGAACTCCTGGTCTCCATCCTGTTGCTCTACCACAGAGCTACCATGGCAACATGCTCACATGGCATTAAATTTCCAACTAAATCACGCTTTTAAGCACTTCATAGTTCAACCAACTATTATGTTTTATCATTGTGAACTGTTTCTGCTAGCTGTATAGTACAGGAGTTCAATAAGTAGAGTCAGACAGACGATGGAAAAGAAACCCATGGCAGAAGTGGTCGGATATGGAAGTGAAATTAAGCCAGTAAGTTAATAAGGAAAAGGGGATTGGGACAAAGTGTCATATGATAAGTCAACAGCATGAGAGAAGCAGAAGAAATTACAAGGCAAAGAACATTGGACAACAGCAATAGAAAAAGCAACAGTGAAACAAGAGAAAATAAAGGGATATACCACTGAGGGTGACTAGATTAAGCAAATGGAAATGAGAAGGAATAACATAAGAGGAAAAAAGGGAAGATAGGTTAAGAAAGTAGGGCAAGAAGGATCCATAAGTGAACAAAATGGAAAAGGGAGGTAAGATAAGTAAAACAAATAGTGGAAATTGTAATAATCTATTGGAAAAAGCAGAAATAAAATCATTCCTCAAACCAGAAAAATGACATTTAACTTAATAGTTAAAAGTAAAGAAAAGTGAGTTACTCACATCTTTGAGCTCTGTTGGAAAGGGTCCGTCGCCAACTCTGGTGGTATAGGCCTTCACAACACCAATTACATCCCCTATGTTGCATGGTGGTATACCAAGCCCGGTGCATACACCTCCTGCACTGCAGTTGGAGGATGTTACATATGGATATGTTCCTGCAAACAAACAGCTTTACTCATTAAAGAATCAAACTATTGATGCACCACCATTATCATTAGCAACTCCTGAGTATGGACCCTCAGTACAGTGTATAAGTCTTGTGCAGGAAGAATTGTGAATGCTATCATTTCAGTAACATTCAGGTATAGCAAACAATAATACACATGCTTGTCATACTAAAAAATCCAATGTGTTCCATTCACATAGCTTTCTCTACATTTCTGTAACAAATTATTGTTCAGCTTTTTCTTCCATCTACTTCATGCTAATTAAGATACACACTAAAGAAAGTTAATATTACTTAGTTCCTAATAAGTAGAAGGGAAATAAGGGAATACACTAGGCTAAACTGACAGTCACATGTTTTAAAATGTGGTTGCTATGGGACTGAAATCTGTTTCTTTACGTGGCCAGGAGTTGAAAAGTTGCTGTATGAGAATAGCTTAAGGATTTTAAATCTGAAAACAATTACAAGGAATATCTTGAAAACAGCCAACTCCACAAAAAAATGTATATGACAAATTGTGTGATTTAATGAGGTCTACATTTTTTGTATAGTAAGCGTTTGTCCATATCTTACAGTTTATTAGTTATGCAAAATTCAAAAAATTCATTCAGAATAAAGAGGTCTTTGGAGGCTATTCTCAGAACATTCAAGGTATACATTTTATTTCTCATGTAAATATCTTAAATATAAGCGATTTTAATCAAAATCATTAGCCATTTTGAGAAAATCAAAATTTTCGGAACCTTTCCATGTCAAGGGTAGTTTGGGGGTAGGGTGATTTTCCTGAAAATCTTTGTGTAGCATCCTTGGAAGCTACTGCACTTAAATATCAAGTTTGGTATTTAACAGATTTTCCATTTTGAGCTATGCTGCCCAAAGACACATGGGCAGACCTTTTTCTAAAAATGCTTTTTTTTTATTCAGGGGTCCCAAAACATGTATTTCTGGTGAAATTTCAGTATCAAATTTTTGGGTACAATACTATATCTTCTCTATACACTATGTACATATTACATGTCGATAAGGTAAAAATTAAAAGTTTGTTAAATATAAAACTTGGTATCTGGAATCTATCACAGTTTGTAGATAGATCCCTGGACACCGATTGTATGAAATTACTAGATGTTCAAAATATCACAACTAATTAAACCTTACTACATTGGCCTCATTATAAAATGATGCTGAATTTTGGGGGTCTTTACTTTCTCTACAACCTACTCCACTGCCCAACCTTTAGTCAACATAATAACATAACGTCAAAATACTGGAATGCAAGAGAGTAAATGGCTTCACTGCCAACTGTTCAACATTAGATATCAACCAACCACTTTCTCTACAAATATTATGTATATAGAGAAGGTATTGCATTCTACTAAAAATTTGATGTCAAAATCTCACAGTAAATATAGTGTTTACATAACCTGAAGAAAGAAAAGAAAAAAAAAAACAATGTATATATAAAACAAAAAGGCCTTTCTGTGTATATTTAAAGCATAACTCATAAATGAAAACTTTGTTACATACCAAAACTGCCAATCCATAAAAATTGAAGCTAGTAATTGGTATCAGCATCTTTCAAGGATGCAACACAAAGATTTTCAAAAACATCCCATTCCCAAACTACCCTTTACATGGAAAGTTTCTCAAAAATGGCTGTAATGATTTTGATTAAAATACCATATGCTTAAGATATTTTCATCACACACACACAAAAAAAAATGCACATACTGAATTTTCTGGGAATAGCTTATGAAGCCCTCTTATTATGAATGACTTGCATTTTTTATAAACTATCAGAGATAGACAAATAGATCTTGTTACTTGCTTTTAAATTTTCTTAACTTCTGACTTTTCTCAAATAAGAGGTCATTGTTTGCTTTTTATCATTCTAGTCATGCAAAGAGAATAGAACTCTCCATTACATACACTTTTTAAAAGAGTTGACTATCACTTTAGTCTAGCCTATGCCCTTGAAATTACAGGAAACTAAGCAATACAGACATTTTTGTTGATGTTTATCTTACTGATGTTTGATTAGCATGAAGTAGATAGAAGAATAAACTTTTGCAAGAATAGTTCTAACCATTCAATTGAGAATGGAACACATCAGGATTTTAAAATAAATATTATCCATATATTGAATGAAACTCAAAAATATTGACATCAGAACCCCAGTTTTGTTATTCCTCCACTAATTAAGTGACAAGCATATCAATTTCACAAAATTGTCCAGTCTTTGGTCCTTTAAATGCTCTTCTTGACATCCCAGCATTCAAATATTTTCCCCCAATGTCTTACATTACACTTCAAAACACCAAACTGAATAGCACATTGTGTATTAATAGATATTTGACACATATAAAACCCATTATTTGAAGTTCATATCATAACTTTTTGCTCCTAATGTAACAAAGATGTTCTCTTTTTTACAATATGTGCTATGGCTGGAACTCTCATAAAAAAGAATGTGATAATGCAAAGGCATCAAGTGAAGCAATAGACCACACTGGAGCTTGAGAATTTCCAGTTTATTTGTGATCCTTAGTTCAGTTGGGATGCAATGTTGTTGCCTACTGCTCAAACCAGTTGTCTTTCACAATCTTTAAATACAGGCTTACTACAAATGATTTATTCATATTCAAAACGTTATTTTTCCCATTGTATTTTATGCACATCAATTAATACATCAAAAGCACTGTAAAGTCACCATGTTTACATTGGCAGCACAAATGTAGTGCCTTCACAAAATAGTGAGTAAACAACAAAAGAGTAATGGAATGATACTTCACAATGTATGGAATGAACTAGACATATGTTATGTTAAACAAGAGGAACACACAGAACATTTATAGAGTGTGAGGAGAAACTTGGTAAGATTATAGTTTTTTTACATATCAAGTACATGTGATACTTTAGAAAATTTAGTATTTTGAAAACAAATGAACTACTTGTAGTAACCTGTATCAGGCTGTGCATATAAGATGGCTACAGTTTTTAAAGCACAATGCATTCATGTGATTTTTCTCTATTCACCCTTTTACAAACCATTTTTCTTTCTAGTTCTGGGCAATATAAATGCTTCATTACTCACACATTTTGCTACCCCTCCGAATAAAATATAGTGATTTATAGTTGAGAAAGGTATAAAACTATTTGAAAATCCAAACCAATAATGAAGACTATTTCAAAAATGTTTATGGTCACAAAAAAAAAAAAGGTTATCTGAGAAATTGTAAGCTTAAAAGATCTACACATTTATTTACATACTGTCTATCTCATATGGTTTACCAATAATGAAAAATTCAATCAGAATGAAAACGATTTCACAAGCTATTCCAAGAAAATTCAAGATGTATATATAATTTCATTTGTCATACAAAAATAAGACTCTACCAAAGTAAAGCATAATTTGGGACATTTTTTCATTACCTTTGTATAGCATCCTTGAAAGGGTGTAAAACTGAAATATCAAGTTTTGTATATGACAAACCTTTTTATAAAATGCTTTCTTTTTCTTTTCTTCTTTATTGTGTGTTGAGAGTGCACATTGATTTGTTAAATATCCCACAGTTTATAGTTGTATCAAATACATTTATGAGATTACAGCACCTTTAGTGGGTGCTGTGCTAATGCAGATACTTACCAAAATCAATGTCCAGCATTGCAGCATTAGCACCTTCGACAAGAACCTTCTTACCATTCCTTAAGGCATTATGTAAATATGCTACAGTTTCCACCACCATGGGTCGAATTCGTTCAGCAAACTTTTTGTAGCGAACTAGTTCTGCCTGAACATCCACCTTAAGTTCAGGAAACATTCTCTGGTACATGGAAGCAAGTCCCTGAAACCTATCCAAACACAAGTCTTTCTTATTAATATGAAACAGACTCTGAAGATAACATTGGTAATAAATCAAACTTCTAATTAAACAAACACTGATTAAATTTTTATAAAATTACATATACTATACTAAGCATCACAAATGTTCAAATTCTTTGATACACTATTTTTCAAAATATAAGATTTTAATTTTTCAAATTTGGTATCAATTTTGGGTATCTTTATAAAATTAAATTTGAACCGTATAATTGAGAATCTATATGATCATAATGGAGAAAAGTAGTAATAAGCCAGTGCATGGATTTTAAAGCATTGTATATATATATATATATTTGTGGAAGAATTAATTGTTCAATATTCAATGGCTTTTATTATCAAGGTATTAAAACTTACAATAATTTACTTGTAGAAATAAAAAAATATATAATCAATAACAAATGTCAAAAATCAAGTTCATAAACTTTTACTTAATAAAAGATATTAAGCAGTAGATGAATTTTTGAAAAATTAAATGAGGAATAAATATGTTTTAACGTAAATACTACAATTGTAAAAATGCAGATTAATTGTTGTTTATACAAATTTATATGATTTACTTAAATCACTTTTATACAGTAAATGAAGTAAAGTTAGTAGTTCATAATGTATGTATATGTAAATTTAGACAATTCCATATTATGTATCCATAATTAAATGGACACAATAAAATAAATGAAATTTTAAGGTAAATAAAATGAATTTTCCTAAAATTTTAACAGTAAAAATTAATTTTAAGTATGAATTACGGATTACAAAATCTGAATGCACAGTTTGTTTTTCAGTGTCTTGTTACACACATACTAAAAATTACAGGAAAATGTACACACTGAAATACAATTTTGTGGTTTGTGGGAAAGTTCAATATTGAAAGCATCTTTCTGATCACCATTTAGAAAAACCACCTAGCCCTTTTTGGCACCTGCAACCATCTCTACCACTTCTACATTTTTCTGAACTTTATATTTGGTATTAAATACATTTGTGAACTGTTAATTTTGTTTGTTTTCTATTTATAACATAATTTAAAAAAACTTGGCAGTGCTACCATGCCTTGCCCTTTTTTCAGGTTAGGCATCAGCAAATGTTGTTTTTATTTACAGATTAAAATGGTTATTTACTCCACTAAAATTGTACCAAAGTAGTTGGAAGTGGTTTATTAAAGTGACCAAAATTGCTGTTTATCATATAACATTTCAATATAAGAATGGTTCTATACATATCTAGGTTTCAATTTCAAACAAAAAATTAATTTCTCCCAAAATCATATTTTACCATTTTAACCCACAGTATTCCCCTAAAGCTTTTTGTCTATTTCTACAATAGATTAAGAATAGTTTTAACAGAAGTTATAAGTTAAACCATTAATGGGAATGAACAGTGAAGTAACTAATTAAGAGTAAAAACACAGCATCACACTCAAACCTCACTAGTTGAAATAAGTAACTTACTTCGGAGGCTCATCTTCAGCAGAGATTTACTGTTGAGCTCGTATTAGCGGCCTGTATGGGTCTGTTTCTTACGCTTTAAATACCTCATGTGTTCTTTAAAATGTTGTCTGATGTTTCTTTTTGTGTTCCCCATATATACTTTTAAAAAACACACAAGATATTCAAAGCAAAAATCCTCAGATAAGTCAGCAGTAGTAAACCATTTTTGGACTCAAAACCATAATTTTCACAGTAGACCCAAGTTGTTAAAATCAGTGCAGAATCCAATTGGATTAACAGTTGGGAAAAATCTATTAATTCTAAAAGAAAAAATGCCATAAATTTTTATATACCACAAGCGGTCTCATCCCAAAAATCATCTACCCAGAAGAGACCTCGAGTTCATCATAAATCTCTGCTGAAAATGGCAGCAATGGCCACCGAAACATGTTGAAAGTATGCCACTTATTTCAGCTAGTAAAGTTTGAGTGTGATGCTATGTTTTTGCTCTTAATTAAGAAGTTATAAAGTTTACAACATAACTTTGGTTCTATACAACAAATGTGAAAAATGCATCACTGGTGCATTACAAATACCGAATGTTTCTCAAAACAAAACCCCACCTAAATATATCAAATCAAGATTGTGACAAAGTTTACATTGGAAAAACTAAACAGAATTTGGATATTAGAGCTAAGGAACAATTTTGAAATATGGTTTAAGCAGAAGGAAAAATCTGATGTGTTACACTCACTTGACTTGCGCTAGCTGTTCTGCAAACAAATTTCTTATAAAAGATTCTTCTTTTTACTTCATGCTAATTGAGATAAACATTAGCAGAATGTTCTTATTACTTAGTTCCTTGTAAGTAGAAGGGAACCAAAGTAATGTGCAATGCTAAAGCGATCTTGATGATGAAATCTGCTTATTTGCTTGTCCAGAAGTAAAACAAAAGAGACACAGGCGACTTCCTGTCTGGGAAAAGTTAAGCATTTTAAAACTGAAACCAATAACTAAGAATATCTCAGAAATGGCTACCTCCACAGCAAAAATGTAAAGGACATAAACTGTGTGTTTTGACGAGATCTACATTTCTTGCAGTAAGGTTTTGTCTATCTCCTATGATTTAGGTTATGCAAAATTCATCTAAAATGAAAGGTTTTCAGAGGCTGTTCCCAGAAAATTCAAGATATACATTTTATTTGTCATGTAAATAGTTTTAATAAAAATCATTAGTCATTTTTGAGGAAACCAAAATTTTCAAAAAGTTTTCCAAGTAAAGGGTAGTTTGGGTTGGAGGGGATTTTCTTGAAAATCTTTGTCACATCCTTGGAAGATACTGAGTCTAATACCAAGTTTGATATTTAATTAACTTTTCATTTTTGAGTAATGATGTTCTAGGTTAAGCATCATCATCTTTCTCAGTTTCATACCAGGCATGGGGTGATCACCCATCCTGGGTATTCTCTCTGATCCAGAGTCTCTTTCTCAGCAGGCACTTGATCCATGGTGCTGGCTTGAGATCTTGAGGGGGGGGCAAGTCCTCCCTATGAGGAGGGTAAATAGTGAAAGAAGAACCACAATAACGATTTTAAGGTTATCCAAAGTGAGGCCGGTCCCCATGGCCGCGCTCGCTTTGGTGCTTCGTGGGCAGGGGATCGTGGGTTCGAGTCCCGCCTTGGGCATGGGTGTTATATGTTTGTGCAATGTGTATATGTTTGTAAAAGAAACAGTAAAACCAGTAATCAGTAAAAACCTACGGGGGGGAAATGTAAATAGGGATACAGTGCCGGAGTCCTGACCAGACTCCGTTACTGTTAAAAAAAAAAAAAAAAAAGGTGAAGAACTATAATTCAGTTCTCAATTTTAATACTTTCCAGCTGGTTATATGTTACTTTCTCTAGCATGTATATACAATGTACCTAGTAAATAGGTATTTTATTCCACCCAAAAATTTAATACCAAGATATCGAAAGAAATACATGTTTTGAGAACCCCTGAACCAAAACAAACAAACAAAAAGTGTGCATGTATGTATCTGAGGGCAGCATAGTTAAAAAAAGGTGGTTAAATACCAAACTTGGTATTTAAACTCAGTATCTTCCAAAACTATCCATTGAAGACAATGGAAGTGATTCTGATGAAATTATCAGTTAAGAGGAATAGGAAGGAGATGATGGGAGTGCAGTCATTGCAGATGGAACAGGTTCATATGCCAATAGCATACAGAGACAGCCATGTGTCAGCAGGAATATCAATCACAAGGTAATTTCTCACCAATTATAAATATTTATCAAAAATGTGGAATAGGTTCAACTGTATAAACAGCAGAAACATTCTCACCTAATAAAACTTGACACAGATGAACATGACGACTCATGATTATTAAACTCATCCAACTTTGGAAGGTCTCTCAACATCGTTAGGCATGGTCATATTTTGCTTTTATTACAGTATGATGTAGTGTTCTTGCACTACTGAAATTACTTACTTCTCTGTGAATTCACTGTAATCGCCAAGAAGATCTGCTATTCGAATTCCATTTCGTGTCGCTTTTGATGAATATGTTGGTCCAATGCCTTTCTTAGTAGTTCCAATTGACAAATTGCCTTTCTCCAACTCTTGTAGTCCATCCACTTGCTGGTAACCAAAACACATCAATTTACAAATTAATCTATACCCATAATATAATTTTAACCCTAATTTGTTATGGAAATTTTTGATTATGGAAAGAAAAAAAAAAAAAAAAAAAAAAAAAAAAAAAAAAAAAAAAAAAACATTGTGAATGGTTTCTTCCACATTAGCTGTATGTAGGACTATGGTTGGAAAGGTAGAATCAGACTGAAAAATGCAGTCATAGCCGGGATTTAAACCATGTATCTCCTAGTTTCTATCCAGCTGCTCTAACCACTGAGCTACCATAACAACATGCTAACACAGCATTAAATTCCCTAACTGACTTGAGATTTCTTGGTAAACCACTAGGAAATCTCAAATTAGTTTGAGATGACATACCCCAAGTGTAGCTTACAATGGGTACTTTAAGTCCCAGGCTTCATAGTTTAAACAATATTAGGTCAATCATTGTGAAAGGACAATCCCTACCTAGAGCAATATGCTCATTAGGACATTCTGTGTAAATAAATAAAACAAACAAGATAAAAATATGGCAGAATTTTGCCCAGGAACCTTCTTTTTTCAAGTTGGAGTTCTTTTATGTGCAAATAAGCATTACACAGGACCACTGACTTTATTTCCCTTCTAAAGGAACCAATGTAAGGGTTTTTGCACACACACACAAAAAATATCCATTCACCCTCCGCCAGGTTTGAACATGCAATCTTTGAATTTAGAGGGTTGCCATGTTACTATAGCAGACAGATCAGACCTATAAGGTACCTCAATTATTTTATCCACAGCAGGGTGGGGTCTAATGATGCTAAAACAACAACAAAAAATGGGAAAGGTGGAGTCATACTGAAAAATTTGATATACAGGTAGGATTTGAACTACCTGGACGGAGACCAATCCTATCCTGCACATAGCTTGTGTGAAGGGGAAAAACTATTGATCTCACCTTTTTTTTAATGTTACATTATAAAAGTTAATATGTTATTTACAACATTTTTATGCAATGAATGTTCAAGAACTTATACCATTTTTTGTATACAAACCAGTATTACCATTGTAAAGTGTAATTCAGACTGCATAAAAAGCATAAGGAAGAGGTACAAGTTTTGTATACAACTTTTACTCATAACTGAATTTTTACAACTTGTAAATATTAATGCATCACATGTTTTCTCATCTCTTCTTTTTTCTATTTTAGTTTATGTCACTTTAACTACATGATCACATCGCAAGGGGCCTGTTAGAACATAGATTGTGGATCGTGAGTATATATATATATATATATATATATATATATATATATATATATATATATATAAACGAAAAAAAGTTATAAAGATTTGTCATTCATGCATTTAGCGACTGAGTACTACACTTTGTCAATTAATAGGTTTTTCAATGCTTTGTTGAAACAATCCTGTTTTTTATTTCCCTGATTTTGGTTGGTAGTTTGTTATAAGCTTTTATTTCGGCATACAGTGGACATTTTTTTTGCATAATGCTAACTTATGCATGGGTAGTTTCAACTTATTTTTAGCTCTTGTGCCATGATTATGTTGAATTTGCAAGTTATACACAGCATTAAAGTTTGTATGTATTTATTTCATATAGGAATTGGGATGGTAGGGTTAGAATTTTCAATTTTTTGAACAGATTTCTGCAAGATTCTTTTGCCCCAGCGGACAGTGGGCCTTCTACATCCCATCCCTGTACCATACCATCATGCTTTATCAATGATTCATAAAGGTTTTAGTGCTTGACTGTATCCCTGCTTAAATGCAAGATGGGCAGATAATGTGACAAGTATCAGTCACCTTAGTGCTAGGCAACTGTATATCTGTTTTTATACTTGTCATGCATATGCATTAGGGTGCCATCAGCCACCTGCTTCCATTATTTGTGGATAGATGGCACTATATTCACTAATCACCATTTTCTTTTAATTCTTACTATTGTTGTAGGCTGGAAGTGGAACTTTTGGTCAAGGCATTAAATATCCAATTCGGTTTCTTGTTAGAAGCAGCTGAAAAATTTAATGTCACAACTGGGATTTAAACACAGTTCTCTCACTCCAGTGCGTTGCTCTAACCATAGAGCTGCTGTGACATGCCAGAATGACATTCAATCCTCCAACTGATAGGTGTTTTTGAACCAACCGGTATGTCTCACTTCAGAGATGATACCTTCATGGCAACTAACTATCCTAAGTAATTAATGCTTAGTATCATTGATACTTACTCGATTGAATTTTCACAATGATTAACCTGTATTATTCTTAGCTGATGTGGAAGCAGATTAAAAAATATCATTGGTTAGTTACAATCAAATGACATCACATTGTGCAAAATTGACTTTCCTCTATGTCATTGATATGGATTCCCATTCTTGGGTTATGTGAAAAAGCCTTTACAGACAAACATGGAACAATAAATGCTGGTTGAACAACAAAGTTGAAACAGATGTAAATATTCAAAATTCAAAACTTGCAAATATGCATAGAAGCTTGTGACAGTGATGTGATTAAATAAAAAATAAAGAATTTGAGTCGGTTTTTGTAACACAAACATCACTTATTTTTACTTACTGGGGACCGGTTTCGGGTAACAGTTGTTACCATTTTCAACCCTTAATTCCGACTAAATCTTTCTTCGTTGGCAACGATGGGGGTGGTGGTGTATTACTTGTGGAGGCCTCTGTTGCTGGATCTATGAACTTCCAGAGGTTGCTGTAAGGTGGCAAATCGAAATTCATGATATGGCTCTTTTTCTTCATGATGTAGTTCTTCTCCCAGACATCTAATTTTGTGGGTTTATAAGCTGGTTTTAATAGTTTTATATTTGGTGTGATTTCATGTCCTGATGTCCAAAAATGATAGGCAACTGCTGATTTTTCTATTTGTTTGTATTTTAGGTTTCTCATGTATTCCTTTAATCTGGTCTCCAAACTTCTCTTTGTCCTTCCGATATACACCAGATTACAGTCTGAGCATTTAATTTCATAAATTCCCGGTTTTTTGCCTGTAGGGATAGGATCTTTTAAATTTCTGCACAGCAGTTTCTGAATGCTGTAGTTGTTTTTTGGAGCTAAGGTGATGTTATATTTCCTGAATATTTTCTGAAGTTTGTTGTGTGCCCAAGGATGATAGGTGAATTTTCTGAATTGAGGTTGGTCACTGGGGTTCTGTAGGGTGGTTGTATGTGATATGCGATTTCATTTTTTGTATTTATGTATTCGCTTGTCTACTGCGCTTTTTTGTAAACCGGATGTAAATATATTTTAATGGGAGTGTTTACAATCGACAAGAAGCTTTCCCAGGCCTTGAGAATGGGAAAGAATCCTTGGTCTAGTTTTAACTTCTTCGTTCTTGTTCCTGCTTTATAGGTGCTCTCTGTACGTATTAAAACTCTTCACCAGAGAGATTATTTTAGGTTGCCATGACATGAACTGCTAGAGCTCACTCTAGTCACAATTCTTTCAAATTTTAATGTTGGCTGAATTAGGGGCAGGTAAAAAATATCATTCTTTTTAATGTAATTTAATGTCCTTTAACCTGTTTGGGTCATATTGGACAATGAATGAAATTGGTGGAATAATGTTCAAATGATGTCGGGGCCATGGAAAGTTACTCATATTCTCAGGATAAGGGAAAAAACCCCAAAAAAAACCTTATTCGGGTAACTCACCTAAATGAGATTTGAACTCATGACCTCTTGAATGTGAGGTAAACATGCTACCACCAAAAATATCATTGGTCATTTAAAAACAAATGAAATTCCAATGCACAAAATGACTCTCCATTTTGAGATTATCAAGCCTATCAAAATGCAAGGAGAAGAAATGAATTTGTGTTCTTTACCAGGCTGTTGTGAACCAAATCATGGGTCATGTATGGCTTCATGTTCTTGTTGCTGTTTGTTTATTGTTCACAGGTTATTGTAAACCAGCCTTAATAATGACATCAACGATGGATATCTGGCTGGCAGTGTTGTCCTCTGTGGTCAAGGGGTAAAATGCTATAATCTTGCACTGGACAGTTCGGTTGGTTTTGCGTTAGGTTGGCTATGATGACTTTGCAGCATTGCCTAAGTAACAACAGCTGATTACAAATGTCTCTATTGTGTGTAAAGACAAATATAAAATGTGTACAGTAAATGAATGCCGATGAATAATGAAAGCAATTCATTATTATGATATTAATGAAATTAACAGTGATATTATAATGTATGTAGCATACATTACATATATAGAACAAATGAACATAAAATTGCTTGTTACAATCAGAGAACAGTATAACGTGATTTTCACCAGTTTAGAATTTTAATGGCTCAATCCCATCCAAGTCTCCGTTATCATTCTCAGAAGCATCATCATCATCATCATCACCAAGACATTTCATTCATTAGTGGTTCACATTCACTGATGATTCCCTCTAATTCCTGTGTTTTTAGTATTATTTTGTGAAAATGATTCACTTTCTTCTTCCATAAAGCCACTTTCCTGCAAAAGTCTATCCACCTCTATAATTGTGAAAGTCTTGTTATGTTCCCTCACGTACGAACAAACACCAAAACACTATCAACAAATATAAATAACGATGAATAATACACATCTTGTACAGTACATCTCAACGCACATGTTAGGAGTTCCAAAACTGAGCACATGGTTAGAAATAGTTAGATATTGCAACAGTGCAGCATCTAGATCCATTTCCGTTCTCTGAATGACCGACCGACCGGAATGCTGCTTTGTGATTGGTTCAGAAAGTCAAACGGGTAAAGCTTTTTGTTTGTTATTTGAGGGTGTACCAACTTAACACCTAACTGTCAAGTGCAAGGATTCAGCGGCAGGGGTATAGCCTCTGGTTCCCAGGTCATGGTGGAAGGGGATGGATTTTTTCAGGTGTAAGAACAACTGAAGCTAACCATTCCTAAATAAAACTAAATTTAAATTTTAAATAGCAGTGTCACCAGAATCATCAAATCTGTTGCAATATGAAAGCAAGTTTTCCTAGACGATATCTTTGAGAGAGAACCTTACACCATTCTTTTGCATACATACCTGATGAAAATCAAAAACAATATGAGCTCTGTCCGAGATGAGTAGGCGCTCATCCCAGTTTCTGAGGCCCTTAGCTTCATTTTTCTCTAGTTCTTCAAAAAGTCCTGGCAGATGGATTACCACTCCATTTCCTGAAAACAGTACATACATGTTTTTTGACATGAGACACACACACCTATTCTATAACTTCTGGTTAAAGTTTGACAACTTGTTAAAACCACCAACCAGCTGCTATATGTGATTTCATATTCTTTAGCTCAAAAAATAATGTACTTTAATGATTATCATTGATCTGAAAGCACTGCAGGAGTTTGGTAAATTAAAAGGAATATGCTGTTTCACACACCATAAAGTTAAACCATATATGCTAAATGTGAAGAAAGAAAAAACAGGTTCTATGACTGTGTGCTTGCATGAAATATACCTAGAGAGTTATCTAACCTACTTTTGATGAGTTATTTTATTTCATTGCTCAGACTGCAGCATTTACATGGCAAGTTTTACATTCAATTTCTACCATTCGAGCTTCAATCTGGCATGGGCCAGAAAGTCTTGTAGCTTCGATGCTCAGTTGTCACCTGCTTCAGTTCTAATAGAACTGCATTGTTGCAAGTGAATTCCTCATAATTTCTGCTTTTATAGTCCATGATTACACAGTAAGAAATTTCTAAAAATGCAAAGCAAACACAAACATTTTTGTGAAGCAATTACTGCATGTGATCTTTCACACAGGTGTGACAAAGCAGGAAAGCTATGTAATGCTGGTTCCCATAAATAACACTAAACATGTACAAATTGAAAAATATGCAATGCGGAACATACTGAGTCAGATGTATATTTGACACCCTCCATGGTATAGTGGTTACCATACTAGCCTCATATGCCCAAGATTATGGGTTCAAACCCGTGAGAACAATGAATTTTTTCGGGCGTAAAAATCCTTAGCATGACCTTCGGAAGGGAAGTAAAGCCGCTGGTCCCACGTCGTAGATTTACGGCACATAAAAGAACCTTAAGCATGATGAAGAGGCATCTGAGCAAAATTAAGCGGTCTTTTACACCCAATATAGAATGGGATGCTGAGAACAGCAGTAGTTAAAAGTGTGTTCATAAATAAATCTCCATTTCATTTCATATGTGCACTTAAAATTCCTATCAACATTTCGTCTACACTGCATATACAAGTGAGGCAAAACATGTAGCATTTGTTAACTTCAATGGATTTGGAATATCAAGTATTAGCATTTGAGGTAATGATATGTGAATTGTGAAAGATTTGCAAGAATTAATTAAAAAAATTTGATGTCTTACATCACATGATTTTCTCTATCCTCTATTGTTATACTGGCTACTTATACAAAAGGATATTTTCCTATTTACTTCATTTTAATCAAGATAAACTTTTACAGAAATAGCCTTATTACAACATTTAAGAACTGGATAGAATAGGCAGGCATTAAAATTCCATTCTCATTGCCTTCTTGAGAAACATTTGAAAATCTGCAGGACCTTAAAGAATGATAAAAGTATTGAACCATTAATAGCAAATATCTAAGAAACAGCTTATGTGAAAAAATATGTATTCCTTTCACACAACTTTCTCTAGTCATTCCACAAACAAAGTTTCAAAAGATTATCTTTCATCTATATCATGCTATTCTATATAATCATTTGCAGAATGGTCTTATTACATGGTTCCTTATACATAAAGTGGAAATAAGGGAATACAATAAGCTAGAGAGATTGTCAAATCTTTTAAAAGCTATCGCTATGTGAAACAATTGAAACTTGGTTCTCTTTTTAATCCGGAGAGTAAAACAAAGAATTGAAACAAAAGTTGGCTTCCCACTTGACAAAAGTTAAAATTAAAACCAATGACAAGAAATATCTCGGAAACGGTTAACTCTTACCAAAAAAATTATTACATGAAGTGTGTTTTAATGAGATCTACAATTTTATGTAACAAGTTTTTGTCGGTTTATGAGTTTCACGAAAGTTATATAGAATGAAGAGGCCTTCAGAGCCTATTGCCAGAAAACTGAAGATATACACATTTTGTTTGTCATAAATATATCTTAACATATGGCATTTTAATCAAACTGGGTGCACTTGTCTTGTTGGAGCCATCTTTGAGAAAATCAAAATTTTTGAAAAATGTTCCATGTGGGGGGGGGGGGTATTTTTGAAAATATTTGTGTCGTATACTTGGAAGATACTGAATTTAAATATCATGTTTAGTAGTTAAATAACTTATTTATAGCTACAGTGTGTGTGTGTGTGCACACACAGTTTTCTAAAAGTGTGGATTTTTTTCCATTAAGGGAATCTCATCAAAACATGTATTTCCAGTGAAATCTTGGTATTGTATTTCTGGGTTGAATACAATACCTTCTCAATCTACCATGTACATGCTAGAGGAAGTAAAATGGACATTTGGAATAAATTGTGTGCTTTTTAGGATCTATAAATTTTTGTGAAGTAATTTTTTCAATTGTTTAATGTATACCTATCAGTTATACCTACAAGACTTTATAAAATTCTTTCCAAATGAAGTGGCCTTCAAAGGCCAAACCCATAAAATTCAAGATACAGAATTTATTTGTCATGTTAACATATTTAATGCATAATTTTTAATAAAAATCTTTAAGAGACATTTTTTGAAGAAATGTCACAGTTAACAGCAAAACAGGGAGCGATAATCAGCCATTTTTATATCAGCTGAATTGAGCTTATGCTTAACCACCTATTCTCTCTATCTCTGTTCTTGTGTGTACATTAAAAAAGGACAAGTTAACAAAAACACTAGTTTACTTCACTTTATTCCTATGGTCTTTTATGGACATTTTTCAGGGGATGGGTTTTCCATGAATCTCATCGACAGCAGCATTGTTGATTCTTTCTACCCAATTTTATCACGATTAAACAAGGAGTAAGCATGGGCCAGTTATCTATATGTTGTGCCGAAGTTAATCGGGCAGCAAGAAGTTTGCTGAATACCTAGCATACTCAATATATTTACCAGTGCAAGCAGAAAACAATAGCTTTTCATGTTGAATAAACATGTATTGTTGATTGTTGATGCAGCAGAGACCTGTCTTAAAGCAGTGCAACAATTCATTGTGGCAAGGTATATGCCTTTCCTTCACTATTTGAGTATGTAGTGGAACTTCAGCAGATACCTGAAGGTTTTATTCTTACCAGATCTTTTACCCTAAAAAGCATATTCTAAATACTCTTTTTATTCATATAACCTTATTTTTGAAACTCTATGCATGTTTACCAACATCACATTACACAGCACAGAAATTAAACCATTCTAACAACAAGATTAACATATTTTGTCATACAATATTAATAAAGATACTAAACAATAGAAACATACCTATAATACTCTTGCATTTAGGGTTAATTATTCCACTGGGCAACAGATGGAAGTCGTATTCCCTGTCTTTGACCACTACTGTGTGTCCAGCATTGTTGCCTCCCTGAAACAATAACACAAAAAGTTCTGTATACAACAGTTTAAATCACAAGATGTTGCTCAAGAGATACTTTCAATAACTAATAAATCAAATATTTGGGAGCACTAACAGGAAAACATATACTGCAGGTACAGTCGGGTATCATTGCTGCTATTGTTAGGTTTGAAATTCCATTCCCTACATGACAGAAAGAGGGACGCACGCACTACATACATATATATGTAAATATTTTAAACATTCATTTTGACAAAATATCTATAAAAAAGTTTCATATCAAGTAAGGATGGGGGGATTTTTTAAATCTACATATTGCTTCCTTGGTATTCAAATTTTAACGAGTTTATATATACACGCAGACAAAAGTGGTGCCATATGTTTTCGCTTTACCGTACAAACAATTGCAAAAGTTAAAATGTCTTGGGGAGAAACTGGCAATATCTGTCAGGCTGCACGCACGTGAATTTCAGCCCCTACTAGCCTCAGTTGAGTGATGGCTCATGTGTAAGATAATGTGTGTGCTAAAATGATCAAATTGAGTATCAGGCAGTGATAAAGTTCCTGACAAAAGAAGGGCTTGTACCAGCTGAAATTAAATGCTGCTTGGGTTGGTGTTTATGGTGATGTTTCCCTTCATATACTATAGTCTATTAACAGAAAACTCAAAAGGATGACTCACTGCAAAATCAATAAAATCATCAAGCTAGAAGGAAGTAGAACACAAAGGATAGTTAAAAACCAAATAAAGAACAGCTGAAATGCAAGAGTGCAAAGAATAATCACTAGGAGAAACCTTGTTTTAATGCAAAATGCTACAAAGCAAGGATAACTGCATTTACACAAAAGGTTGAATTATCAGTCAGCCAAACTAAGTATGAATAATGTGTAAAACACAAAAAGTGTGTTCTATTCCCATACTTTTTCTATATCTCTGTAACAAATTATTATTAAAAAGCTTATTTTCATGTTAATCGAGATGAACATTAGCAGAAATGGTCTTCTTTCTTGCTTCCTTGTAGGTAGAAGGTAAATAACCACCGCTAGGGTAATGCAATAATAAAATCTTTTAAAAGTAGGTTGCTACATGATTAACATTTGCTTCCTTGCATGGCCGGAGTTAAAAATTCCCATATGAGCAAAGTATTTTAAAACTGAAACCAATAATAAGAAATATATGGTAACTCCACAAAAGAAATATATATAATATAAACTGTGTGTTTTAAGAAGACCTACATTTTTTGTTGTAAGTTTTTGTCTATTTTTTACCGTTTACCAGTTATACAAAATTCATCCAGAATGAAGATAGGTCTTCAGAGGCTATTTCCAGAAAATTCAAGATATGCATTATATTTCTCATGTAAATATATTTTAATAAAAATTGAGAGTACCATTTTTGAGAAAATGAATATATTTTTGTTTTAGAGTTATCATGTTCACAGACACAGACCTTTTTCTAAAAATGTTTTTAGATACAGCGCACCTCAAAATACCTATTTCCAGTGAAATTTAAGATAAAAGTTTTAAGGTGCAATACCTTCTCTACATATGCACTAAATAGAAAAGGTACAAATGAGAAGCAAATGATCACAGAAGAGAAAGCCAAATAATAAAAGGGCCAGGAAGAACAGAACCAAAAGAGAGAACAATATAACACACTGCAGCCAAGGATACTAAAATTTAGCTATTTAACACTTCACTTCCATACTGGGTATCATTGAATGGGTTAATCATTTCTATATTTTATCTTTTACAATTTACCAGTTTAACAGAAGTCATTACTATTGTCAGAAAATTTAAGATAAACATTTTATTTCTCACGAAAATATCTCAAATATTTGGGATTTTAATCAAAATTGCTACGAGCTGCTTTTGAAAAGAACTTTTCAAATAAAGCTGCCTCTCATCACTCTCTGAAGCAGCAGGTTATCTAACCATCTCTTCATTATTCAAGAATTCTGTTGTACACTGTGCAAATATTACTTTCATTCTCAGACAAGTCAACATAATATTGCACAATATATTTCAAAACAATTTTGATTGGCACAATATATGGTGCAAACCTTCAATATGAGCTCTAAACAAACAACAATACTGCACAATAATGTTGACTGTTTAGGGACTGATTAATATTCTACGTTACACAAAAGCATTTGATGCAGGACTCTACTGGCTTCAAACGTGCAATCAATTGTCAAGACAAAACCACTAGCTTGCATGGTTGACTTGCTCACTACTGGCTAGAAACTACATACATGTCAGCGACCAACTTGTCTAGATCAGAGCCAATAGAAAGAACCGTTGGTTCTACATGCAGCCCCACACTCTTCAACACATTCATGTTCTTTGATGGTTCATTCTTCATTGTATAACTTACCCCTTCTATACAACAATGGTTCTTCCCGTAATCAGCATTTGCAACAATTTCAGGCTTACTACATTACCAAAGATTATGTCGTTAGTGAATACTAGAGTAATTCTTGTTTAAAAAAATCATGTTCTACTCATGTGACTTTTTCAACATATTTGTAACAAATTATTGTTAGAAGCTTCTTCTATCTACTTCATGCTAATTGAGATAAAATTAGCAGAAATGGTCTTATTGCTTGCTTCATTTTAAGCAGAAGCAAAATAAGCAAATCTTATAAAGGCTGGTAGCTAATTTGTTTCTTTGTATGGTCAGGCATTGACAAATTCCTGTATGAGAAAAGTATACATATCTTAAAGTTGATATCAATAACAAATTATCTCAGAATGGGCAGCTTTATAAAACAAAAAGTATATGACAAATTGTTTTAACAAGATCTAAATTTTTGTCTATCTCTTTTGGTTTACCAGCTATGTTCACAGGCTATTCTCGAAAATTCAAGATCAACATTGTATTTGTCATGTAAATATCATTAATATACAGTATTTTAATCTAAATATTAGACATTTTTGAGAAAATCAAAATATTTTCATGGAAAGGGTAATTTGGGATGAGGAGATTTACATCCTTGGGAGATATTAAACATAACTATCAATTTGGTGTTAATGGACTTTTTGTTTTTGAGCTATGCTGTTCTAAAACTACATACTGACCTTTTTCTATTTCTTTTTGGATTCAGGGGATCTCAAAACATGTATTTATGTGATATCTTGATATACAATTTTTGGGTGTATTATAATACCTTCTTTATACACTATGCACAGTAAAAATAGTATTTCAGGGCACATATTTATTAAAAATGCTACATCAATGGGTTAGTGGTGACACCAATGGACATTACTACAATAACGACCTTGAAAGGAGTAGCAACCTATGTATGCAGATAATAGAAATCCACCTCCCCACAGACACAAGAAACATTTAACGTAGAGAGCATTGACATGAAACACAACCAACAGAAGACAGTACTGATAATATTTAGAAATATAGCGAGACCAACAGCCAACTTGAAAATCTGTCATGGGTGTAAGGAACTCTCCAGAATGAGTAACTATAAACAGTTAGGTATCACAGCACAGACTAATCGCAGTCCATACACACAGTCTTGTATGTGGCAAAGAATGCATTGTCCAAATTTGTATATAACTAATATGTGAGCTATCTTCATAGAACAACTTAGATCAAGCCTCCTTCAACCAAACACATCACAATACCAGACCAATTAGCTATTCACGCTTAGGTGGATCTACGCCAAAATGGTTTCATGTGTCCAGTGCACCACAGTAGCAACGCATGCAGGAATGTAATCTAAATTACAAAATTAATTTATTCTTAAATGGTATAATCTTTTACACAAATACCTAAGAGTTAAATTCATGCCAATTTGTACTGTTAAGCAGTACTATTCCCAACAAGCTATTTGTATGAATCACTGATCTCCCCAATATTGTTTATACAGTAACGGTTGCTGGTTGTTGTTTAGAATCATGGAGGATGGTTGCCTTGAATTTTCTCTTGCATCTTCTTTGAGTTACATAAATCATAAGGCTGGTAAATTGTTGGCTTAGAGATGAAAAAACTACATTGTTGAATGTTTATTGAAAGTTTCGTGAGAAATATCCAACACTTTCTGTAAAGTGCTGAAATTAACATCCGAGTTCACCAGTTTTTGGCTACAAGTATAAACAGTGCCCGCAAAGAAAAATCTCAAACAGAAAATGTAGTTACATCCAGGGAAAAAAGAAAGAGCATGAAATATGCAGTGCAAGAATGTGACAATTTTGTGTAGAATGCGATTCATGTAATCGTGCACAATTACCTTTTTTAAAACTGAGCCGTCAACAGTTGATAAAGTGCTTCATGTAAGCAAACAGGAAGCATTGTTTAGTGAGATGGATAGTTTAAGTGACTGACAAGGTTGATAACCTGGTCACAGCAGGACATATGTCAATTCTGATCTGGAGAGATTAGTCACTTCAAGAGGGCGAGTAAATGTAAGTTATTGCATACATGTTATTTTTTTGAGTTAATTATTGCATGTACACCTATTTATTTTGTTATGACTGTCAATATTATCACCATTATACTCAGCCAATATTTTAGTCCCAGTTTAAATTATCAGAGTAAGGGAGCTGTTCATTTTCCATTACAATATGTTGCGAGTACGCGCCAGTCACTTGGTTTTTGTTTTGGCAAGGCTGAATAGATAATAGGTACTCAATGAACTTCCACGAAAAGAAATCAGACATATGGAATGACTTTCATTTAATGATGCCATTACAACTTCAGAATGGAAAAACATAGGATACAAACTCCACCACGCCATGATTCACTTCACCATAAGCTAAGCACTCCCATGATCCTGAAGAACACTGCTGATGCCTCTTGTGGGGAAAAAAACTGTGGCAAGATACCATGGAAAGACATTCTGAAAAGAACAAGTGACAAGAAACAACTTCCGTAGCAAAAAGTGACCAAATACCTCATACTCTTGCACATTTTTCACTCTTCTTACTTTATTATTTTCCTGGTGTTGAATACACTCAAGATTTTCTGAGACTTCCCATCATGTTGTTACACAAAATTTAATTCAAGTTTTGGGAACTAGAAGGGTCATTCCGACAATAACACATCGCATTTTCTTGTGCTGACATTGAATGTTCGAGGCAGATGGTGCTGAAGTAGTACTAATTGTTGAACCTTCCCGCTAATGTCCTGTTAATTTTGTTGTCCTGTGACAACAGCAGCAGGGGATCCTTCCAAAATGGCTATTGACATCGAGGCACATACAAAACACGGATGTGTAAAAGAATCCCTTACTGCTGAACAAATTGTGCCAAATGAAATTCATCACGGACTTGTATGGAGAGGACGATATATAGGAGGGTTTCACTTTTGAATCCTGTAATAGTTGTTTTACTTGCAAAATACTTATGCACTCTGGTATTTATTACATCCAGTGTAAACCTAAAGGAGTACTTCCCTTTCAAAGGGAGCCATGCTAAGGATTTTTACACCTGAAAAACTCCCAACACCCTCTGCCAAATTTGAACCCATTTCCTTAGAAACAGGAGACTAGCATGTTACCCCTAGACCACAAAGGACAACTGTATGCAGCAAAGTAACACCATTATCAACTACATTGTCTGCTAAGAACACCAAAATAGTGATAATCAAAGTTGCCAACCAATGAAAATTTGCTATTTTTTTGTTAATTCAGCTGGATTTATACCTTATAGATCCCAAGGCTATGCCATGGTTTACTAGGGTTTAGCTTTAGAAATAACTTGGCTGTGCAACCGCATCTGCTACACTCCTCTCTTCCCAAAAAAAACATTCCTCGGCTAAGCTTTGTGGCTTTGGGACCTCAATCCCTTGGTCAGGTATTGTGGCTTAGGGCCCTCTACCCTCAGTTACATTATGCAGCTTCTTCTTCTTCTTCTATATTCAGATTTTGAATATTGACAACACATGGAGAGACAAGGACAGAAAAAGCAATGTTGCCATAATGCCTTATACTCTCACGACTGAATCCTTGCACTTGATAGTTGGGAGTTAAGTTGGTACACCTGCAAATAACAGATGAGCCTTACCCGATTGACTTTCTGAACCCATCACAAAGCAGCATTCTGGTAGAATCTAGAAGCCACACCATTGCAATATCTGGCTATTTCCAACAACGTGCTCAGTTTGTGAACTGCTAAACAAGGTGCGTTGAGTTTTCTGTACAAGCTACGTACAATTCCTTGTTATTTATATGTGGATGTTATTTAGGTGTGGCGAGGGTGAACGTGGCTTCTGAACAATGAAATCTAATCATGTGCAGAAAATAATATGAAAAGCACAGGAATTAGATGAAATCATCAGTGAATATGAACAACTAACGATATGTCTTGGTGACGACGATGTCAATGACAAGACGATTCCGAGAATGATGACAGCAGAGACTTGGTGGAATTGAGCCATTAGAATTCTAAACCGGTGAAAAATCACTTTGTTATACCTTTCTCTCATTGTAACAAGATATTTTAAGATATTACCCTAATATGTAATGTTTGCTACATACATTATAGTATCACTGTTATTTTCAATTAACATAAATAATAACTAATTAGGTTCATTATTCATTTATTATTTACATGTTTATATTTGTCTTTACACACGATAGAGACATTTGCGATCAGCTGTTGTTGTTTACTAGTTACTCGACAATGCCGCAAAAGTAGCATAGCCAACCTTACGCGAAACCACCCAAACTGTCAAATGCAAGGATTCAGCAGGTGAAGTACAGGTGGAACGTCCATTATATTTGAGAAACAAAGTGACAAAAGTGACAAAGTTATGAAATTATTAACACATTACAAGCGAATAATGTTGTAAAAGTGTTATTAGTGTGCATTTTCCACATTCAATGTGTGATGGATCAAAATGTAGCTATTTCTAAGACGGAAGTTTATCGGATATGAGTGGTGAGGCAGCGTTTCAGTAGTGGTAAGAAGAATGTGCATAACAAGCATGTCCCATTTGAACCTGTTTGGCTACAACCATGCATAATGAACAGTATTTGGAATAACTCATTAGAGCATATGTCAATTCAGAACAAGATATCACTGACTAGGCTGAAAGCCTGAACTTCCAGAGAAGGAGGTAAACTTTTATTTGCAACATAACACCAGACCCCAAATCAGTTTCGCGACCTGCGAACTCATTGCCAAACTTTGCTGGATCGTCCTACCACATCCACTGTACAGTTCTCATTTTCCTGACTCAGTTGCTGTTGTCACAGTGTAAGACAATGGCTAGACTCAGCTGGTTCAGATTTTAAGGAGCATGGCATGCAGGCTCTTGTTTATCACTGGCATAAGTGCATAACACATGGTGGTGAATGTGAAAAACAGTAGTTGAAATCTTGCTCTATTTGACTATGTTACTCTGTCTGTTATAGTTTCCATGAAAATAAACAGGAGGCATTACTTTCAGAATGATGTAATACTTTGTGGCTGTCATTAGAGAAACTCAATGTATCAAAATAGTGAATTTATGTTATGAAAATCTAACCACGAGTTACTCTGACGCACAGATGAGCAGGTTAAGAGGATCTTATCAGTCATACAAAAAGTTTTATTTTACATCAAAACTTGTTTACAAATTGCCTTTATACTGCTACTTTCATAACGAATCTGTAGTAAACATTTTTTGTTGCTTTGACATAGACACTTGAGTGCCCTCTCTAACTCAATTGCTGCATGCTGTGAACTCACTATTGGTACTGACTTGTTCTCTCCCGTTCATAGCTGTTGATGATGTAGTCAGAAACTTCAAGAAGTAAAAGTCTATTGCACGAATGCATGCCACACAGGTGAGACCTGTTCACCCAGGTGTAATATTAGAAGCTTTGAGGTAAAGTGCTTGCTGACCACACAAATGTTCATTAACACAAGTGTGACAATGGATTCAAATGGTTAATTCAACAATTAAACTACCTAAATGGAAAATTGGGGTGTGAAGTCTTGCCAGGAATATTGGTATGTCCTTCGTGGCCGAGTTGCCTACTACCCCTCTGTAATGTTTCATCACCAAGCCCAACAGAGCCATGTGATGCTGTTTTAGTGAAAACAGCGTTGGAATTGTTTACTATGTTACAGTAGGGGAGCCAGGGATGAAGTAGCAGTTTTAATTCCGCACCTCAGGTTATTTTGGCTGCACTGTTTTGTTGTCATTCACAGCAAAGAAGTTTGATGCCCTACGTTAACTTTGTTTTGTATTGTTGTGGTTTTAGTTTTTCAGGTAAGCAAATTAAAGTGTTTACTGCTAATTTCATCTTGGATATTCCCTAAACTGCAAATATTATATTCGTAACAATATTACAGCTGCCATTAGAGTACATTTAAGCTGCAGTCTGCTCAATTAGTTATCTTGTTTAGATTACGTACACAGCATGAAGTTAACATGAGTGCAAAATGATGCTACAAGAGATTCAACTGGGGCACACTTTAACACTGAAAACAAAACCAAGGGCGGCAGAAAGAGAGGTAAGAGCTATATAGCAACAGGTCTCCAATAAAAGAGGCACTCAAAAAAAAAGAGGAATAGGCCAAAAAATCTCTTTTGGTAAAATTCAATGGGAAGCATCCCAATTTTTACATAGGTAAAGATAGAAAAGGTCTCAGATAATTGTGACCTTAGGTCAATTTCCTTACAAAAGGTAAAAGAATATAAATGAATTTGTTTATCCTTAGGAGCCTGATATTACACCCGTTTCTGAAAATAATATTGTGATGATATTACCACAGTCAACATCTACAGCAAAATCCAAAACATGTAATGTTTGTCTCAAATTCAAAGTTCATCTTAAAAACTAACATTCGTTGAAGTTCATCTTAAAAACTAACATTCGTTAAGTAGTGAATTTCTTGCAATGATTTTGATTATTTTATATTTATCTTACCTATCTCTCTCCATTTTTATGCTTGGTGTCAAATTATGTGATAAAACAAAAATGTTAACAGTCTACCCCAGGGCTGGAGCACAGTGCAGCAACCTACCTGATTTAAATTATAGTTAATTATTGTACAATGATATAAGAAGAAATCCTTATAGTCGCCCTCCGTGGTGTAATGGTTACCATACTAACTTCATATACCCAAGGTTGCGGGTTCAAACCTGGTGGAGGACGATGGATTTTTTCGGGTGTAAAAATCCTTAGCAAGGGAAGTAAAGCTGTTGGTGCAGTGTTGTAGATTTACGGCTCGTAAAAGAACCTCAAGCCTGATAGCAAAATTAAGTGGTCTTTCACGTCCAGTATAGAATGGGACGCTGAGAACAACAGCAGTTAAAAAGTGTCCATAAATAGCTCCATTTCATTCCAACAAATTCTTATACGAAAATCTAACATAAGACTAAAAGGTTTTTTACAATATCAAAATAGTTTTTTTGTTATACTATTTCCCAGGCTCTCCTACATCATGTGCAGGGTAACAATATAGTCTGTCAGAAACTGTTGTACAAATGAGTTTTTCCCATTTGTTTGAAATTGAAAGGGAAACCCTTCCTGAATATTCTGTCCAGATAATTGACAATGCAAGCTATCACAACACACAAATAGACAAACTACCAATGTCCTATTACTAAACAAAGAGATAAAAGTCTGGCTTCTAAAAAATGGAACTGTCTTTCTTTACAAATGCAAAACATTACGAAATAGTAAAAATTAATAAATACAACAAAAATGTTAAGTAATAAACTGGGAATTTACAGAACATCAGCCTCCCATCCTATCACTCACATTTATAACCTATTCAGTTGATCTCTGGAAATGTAAACTGTGCCATCAAACATTTGATGAAATTGGTCCCATGGAATAGGAAAATGCACTTTGAAACAATTCAGCAACATTATTTTGCAGAGAAGAACAGAAAAGCTGATAGGTTTGGTTCACATGACTTTATCCATTTTGTAAATAAATTATTCTCACATAAAAGCATTTTCATTTACATAATACTAATGAAGATAAATATTACTAATAATGGTCTTCATCACTTAGTTCCTTAAAAGTAGAAGGGAAATAAGGGAATATACTATGCTAAAGCGCCAGTTAATTCTTTTAAAAGCTATCGCCTATGCAAATGTCATTGAAATTGGTACTCTTTCCAAGGCCAGGAGTAAAACACATGAGGTATGAAATGGATCGGGGCTTCCCATTTGAAAAGAAATTAAGTATTTTAAAATTGAAACCAATAACAGAAAATATTTCTGAAAGGTTAGATCTACAAAAAAATGTATAAAACATTAAGTGTGTATTTTAATGAGATCTACATTTTTTGTTCAGTATGTTTTTGTATCTCTCTTACAGTTTACCAGTTATACAAGTCATTCAGAATGAGGACTTCAGGTGGCTATTCCCAAAAAATTCAGGATATACATTTTAGTTGTCATATAAATATCTTTAATATACAGCATTTTAATCAAAATTACTGGAACAATTTTTTAGAAAATTTCAAAAAATGTTCCATGTTAAGGGTAGGGGATTTTCTGAAAATCTGTGTGTTGTGTCCTTGGAAGATACTAAACTTAAATACCAAGTTTGTCATTTAACCAACTTTACAATTTTGAGATGCTCCCCCCCTCCCACCCCAAAATCTCTAGGGCAATCAACCTATATGATTGTCTTAACCAAGGAGTTAAGCTCAGTATATGCAGAATGTGCATCTCTTTGACAAAACAAAATATCAACTGTTTTCTCAATGTATGTTTCAAAAAACTTGAATGTTTTATGAAGCACTAATCTAGTTGGAATTTGAACTGTAACACAGCAGTTTGAAGACTATCCTCACTCCAGCACATGTTAAAATGTATGCTGCCAAGATAACCGCACAATAAGGAAACAAAATTGAATAAAGCAGAACTGAAATGGTGTATGAAGATACAAGTAACACTCTATTTATCAAAATTTGATTCAAGGCTTCTTTCGAAGTTCAGTACAACTGACTTCTTTTGAAAGTCCAGCATAAAAATAAGCGTTTATTTACTTACTGCGCAGGCTGCTTTATATAAATATTGAAAAATGCAAGGCAACCAAATCATTTCTTCTTGTTCCCTTACAGCAATACAGCCAATGAGCTTATTTATCCCTATACAGTAACTTCTTAACAATGATTCCAAGCCTAACCTTTAACTAATCTAAGCACAACAAGGGATCACGATGGGACAACACTCAGAACAGAACATCCATGTTCCTTGCAGATCTTCATCTAGCAATAAACGAAGGTAGGATTTGATAACCTTGCAGGAAACTAAGATCAATTTTATTAACTGGACAATTTAGCTCAATTATTTAAGTGCCAATGCAATGCAATTTCAACCAATCATGGTCATCTGACTGGAGCAATATTGTCAAAACATCTGTTACAGATAATGTTCATTTCTTTGAAATCTTGTCGCACCTAATGTTCATTTGTTTAATCTCCTGTCTTGGTCATTGGTAACAAAGTGACAATTCAATCAGTCAATCTTTACTTTCAATAACTGTCAGTTCCACAATTGTACTTTCAATTCAGTTACAATGTTTATTTAAAGTTTTTCCAGTTCATAATATAATCAGTTCAAAAAAGGAGTGAAAATAATCATTATTTGTGTTTCTTATGTGCAATAACTTCAAATAAAATAAAGTTTTATTTTTCCCCATTTCTATTGTTGCTACCGATATTCATACATCGGGTGTAGACACTCAGCCATATCATAATTAAGGAGGCAAGAAAGAAAAAAAATTTGGTAAATAAACATGGTTGAATACGTCATCTACCTTTTGAGATCTCATACAAACATAACCTGATAAAAATCTGCTTTCCTATATATTATAAATTATTAATAGTCTATTTCGCTGAATTGTCTATCAAATACAACTTGTGTTTTCATCTCTTAGGAGGCTTCGCTCCGGTCATGAATGATAGACAAGATGAAAACACTCATGGTATTTCTTATGACAATCCATTTCTAGAAATTTTGTGGTAGTACATCCATACTAAATGGCTCATCAGGCACTTCATGGCTGGGGGCGCATGTTAATGGAATGCAGGTGCCTGCTCAGCATTAATGTGTTACGGCTGAAAACTGTTAGTTGCTTTGAGAGGTATTGAGGGGAGCAAAGGAATGTGCCTGGAGTACATGCATTAAGGCAAAGAAATGGCTCATGTTTTGGCTCAAAAAGGAAGTAAAATTATCACTAAATGAACACCTAGTTTAATTCCATTTTTCTCTATTAAGAGAATAATATCAAATAAGCACACAAACAAAATTAATGAAGAATACACAAACAAAACATCTTCAAAACAATGGGAAAATGTATAAGATTAGAATATTTCTACATTACCAAGTAGCAACCTTCAGACTACTAACGGGATATGACTGTTTACAAAAATAAATTTGGCATAGTAGAGACTGCTATATGTCTTTTCTGTAACTTAAATGAAGAAATGGACTGCAGCCATCTTCTACATTGTTCGACTTTCACAGAAGATTACAACCTCCTAGCTAAATATTGGAGTGCAAGAAAACGAATGATTTCATTATCAGGCGTTTAACGTCAGATACCAAACAACCATATTAATTTGGCTTGTCTATTTGGAGCAAGACATAGGATAACGACACCAATCTTTAATAGAGAGAGTCTGGCACTCTGAAAGTTGCCTAGTAATAAATTTCGTACTATTGTTGTCATTTTTTTATGTTCAGGAATGTAATCTTTTGCTTCCATTATACAAATTAAACTTTTAACTTGGAAGTCAAGATAATATATTATACTCATTTGTCATAAAATAGATATTGCTCAAATATCCAGAGCTTCATTGTGTAAATACCTTATTATTGCAGTTGGATAGGATCCTTATCTTTAATAACCCAGTATAAAGGTGAAACACAGGAAAGTGCATTGAATTGCAAGGATTGTAAAGATTTCATGGCTACCCTTTCACGGTCACAAAGATCAACTCATATTAATAGCCTACTTCACATAGACCACAGAGGGTGATAAAGGTATGAGGCAGCAGGAAAACATAACTTTTGCTTCTCGCACTAGAACAAGTTCCATTTGATCGCAAAGACATGTGTACAGTATAAAACTTTAAGAGGAAACTTGGGCAGTTTTCCAGTAATGACCAGTCACTATATGCTTCTACATGTCTTTCCACAATTATTATTATTACTATGGGGAAATGTTTCCAGTAGATGGCTATAAATGTTCCAAATTTTGTACACTTTAGCTATAATGTGAAAAGCAATATAGTCAGTATTCGTATACTGATTAAGTCTGCCTGCACATGCTCTCTGACGCATTTTACCAGACTTATGAGGATAGGGAATGCTATAGTTAAAGAAAAATTCCCCTCTCCAGCCAGGAATGAAACACCAGATCTTTGTGTGAGAAGCCAAAATGCTGGAGGCCTTACCTTAAATAGATGCTGGAAATATTGACAATCTGCTCCCAAACAGTTAGTATAACAAGTTAAAGATGTTCTTGCTCATTCACCTGAGCTCAGTAGCAGAAATCCCTGTGTAATCTACAGAAACTTAGTGATATCATGCAAGAAATCACAAGGATTCCTGCTGTTATGCTTAAACGAGTGTGCGAGTATTTTAGCAAATTATGCTGCCTGTATGTGAGCAGAAAGTAATTTATCTTAAGATATGTATTTTAGTGTGCCTTTGCTGGCACCACTTTCCCGACTCTTGGATCTATTGTGCAGTGGAGAGGCTGCAACAGAGGTTAGCTTATAATTTAACGACACTATATATCCTTTTTTACTTCTGCAATGGTCTGTATTGTACAGAGGTACCAGCTCCCTTACTGTGAATAATGCAGAAATAATAACTATGCATGAATATACAAGTCAGGCAAGGACATGGGCTAAGTTATATGTATTTAATTCAGTTTCGCTTCTGCCAGCAGTGTCCTATGTTTTACTTGGTAATTATAGAATCTAGAAAGAGTATATCCTATTAGTAGGTACATTAAAACAGTGGGATTACAGCAACATATGATAATTTGTATAGTAAAAAATGTCACATTGCTATGTTGGTTTAGAAAAGAAAGAAAGAAAAGAGAAAAAAAAAAAAAAAAAAAAAAAAACTGCCTATAAACAACACTACCAATATTACTTAAATGTAGATCCGTCAGAGATTATACATAAGGAATACATAAAGCACAAGATGTTACTTAATGAAGCCATCCCTTTATTGGGACCCTTCTTATTAGGGCAAACTAAAACAATACTGAAGCACAACATAAATGTTGCCAAAAATATTGCTAAAGTAATATTCCAACAATATCCTTGGCTATGCAGTGGTTCATTGGGGGCTTGCCCTTCACTGATCCCTCGTATACACACCATTGTGCTCCTTCTAAAAACATCCCTTGGATACACTTTGTGGCTTAGGAACCTTCAATTCCTTGGCTACTCCTTGTGGTTTAGGACCTTCAATTCTCGGTTGCGCTGTGCAGCTTAGGGGGCCTAACTTGGCAGCAACAAATTGTACCATCGTACATTTATTTGGATTGCCAATGATAGCAGAAGCAATGCTTCCACTATGCCTTGGGTGGGATGCAAGTAGTGTAAAAGGAACAAAAGTGAAATACAAATAAATGCATCGAAAACATGGTATGTAAAAGTTAAATATTATTTGTGTGCGTTCCCCACATTTTACAATTAAGTACTAACAACAGATGCATGTGTTATTCATACAGTAATTTCAAGCAGTTCCACTTTGCAGGAGTTTATACATTTAATTCTTACACCTTCTGCATGAAGTTACTAGTGTGCAGCACTGCCCAATGTTATAATTCACATAAACCCTTATGTAAAATTACAGCAGATTAAATCTAGACACTACAAGATTGAGTGGTTTCATTGAAGCTTAGTGACCTTTGCTCACCTCATTTCTCATGGCTGAGACACAGGTTCACCCATTATGCAGATTAAAAATAATATAAAAAGTTTGTTCAATACTTAATTAACCAACCTGCATATTTTACACATTAGCATATGAAACTCCACCGGAATACTATGGATCTCCCTTGTGAAAACAGTTAATTTTCTGTCACATCAGCACTATGGCATTTTAGACTCTAAAGAATAAAGGGCATACCGAATAAAGCGTTACCTGAAAAATATCCTCCATCATTTTAATAGTGCAACTGGTTTAAAAAGCTGATATTAGTGCATAATAGGTTGGTAATGATTACATTCTCTGAGAAACAGCCTTAAATTAATTAAAATGGGCAACACTTAAGCGCTATGTAAATTGAAGCCAAAATGCGTATAACTAAAGATGCTACTTCCGAAAATATGGACATACACTTTTAAAGTTAATTCTCAAAATAATAATTTCACTTCTGTTAAAGCTGTAAAATACTCCAGCTTTAATATATAAATTTTCGTATAACCGCGATTTACTACTTCAGGGTGAGGCAGAAGCATCGTACACGATGTACTTGATTTAAAGAACATACACAAAATGAGGCAGCATGATTCCAAAAATTCACTACATTTACCTGACAGCGACACACAACATCCGCGTCCGTAGCCAGCATATCTACAACTTTTCCTTTTCCTTCGTCGCCCCATTGTGCTCCTAAAACCACTGTCACTTTCGAAACATCATTCCTTCGCGGCTTTTTTCTTGGAGAAGCTAGAGCTTGCCCGTTCATCTCCACACAGCACTCCGCCATCTTCTCGACTTCCTGCTTTACCCAATTTCCCACGAGGCTTTCTTAATCTCCATTGGTTCTACTACGCAGAAAGGCAAACTCACAAAATTCATACAGGTTGTTGCATCATTTTGTAACTGATACAAATATGTGTCATATTTATTTAGTAACTGAATTAAATTATTCCTTGTATTATATATTTGTCAATGCAAATTTTTTATTACTAATAAATAGCTTGTAAACGGGTATTTTATGACAGGTGATACCAAGGTCACTGACAGTTACAAGCAAGCCTTGTGTTGGTATTACTGCTAAAACCATTCCAAGATTCAGGGGATGCATCGGATCGTGATCAGATGGTCGAGCAAGCAAAATCGCGCTGGTAGATTCTGTAGAAGTAAATATAACAAGTGTAATATTAATCCATATGGCCACCTAAGGTGGAAAGTGATAGCATGAAATGTTTTCAGAAGACCAAAATGGATCAGCAGGAACTGCTTTGCCAGCTCAGCTAACTGTGGATGATGTAGATGTGGAATTTTTACCATTAATTTACGAAATAATTAAAAGGTATGCCATTTTGTCTGTTGCAAAGTTAACATGAAACTATAAATATAACCCAAATGTTTCGTCATAATTGGCACGTGCCAAAGTATTTATAAGCATGAAGTTGATAACAAAGCAAGGGCGAAAAACTTCTGTTTAAATTTGAAGCCAGGCACATCTTCTTTTTGCAGTGTTGAAAGAGATCCCCATGACACAAGCCAAAAAACTCGAGAATCACAAGATACAAGCCAAAAAGTTTTAGAACTGCAGAAGAAGTTAGATCAAGCAAGGAATCAGGTGCGTTGTAACTCTTTGCAGAGTGCATTTACATATAATCAACAGATGCTACATATAAGGGCATGCCGATCATCAATATGATTTAATTAACTGAATAACTTTTAGTTAAATATCAGAATTTATTACCGATCGATCATTAATAAAAAAAAAAACCTATAATAAATAGCGAATGTTGTCTAAATGTACTGTCATTAGTGTCAAATGTTTAGAAAGGAAGTAAAAAAGAGGAGGCCCTTGTAAGTAAAGCCCGTTTCTTATGTAAATACTAATGTATCCTCATGTGTATCCCCTTCAATATCAAATCCTTGGTCTGGTCTATTTCATCAAAACATAAAGAATGAAGTAGAGAAAAGGTATTGGGTAATTTTGAGAGACTATAATTCTGGCGAGCATTTAAAGAAGTACCCTGTTCAAAAGAGCATGTTTCCTGTAATGGGAAATGAAAGTAAAATGTGCATATAGATGACTAAGAGGCTCTTCTTTAGATTATGTCCCATAAATTTTTTCTGTATAAAATATAAGTTCAAAGTTACTTACTGTGCAGGCGCAGATACTAGCTTCAGTTAATGCACAATAAATACCTTTGAACTTATATTTTATACAGAAAAAATTACAGTAGGTTTGTTACAAAACTTGGCCGCAAGAGCATGGCTCATGTGACCTTCACTGCATTTCCCTGTGTGCACGTCCTACATCCATTCTGTCCTCATACATGCATCAGTTTTGCTTCTGTTCTAGTTCAGTTCATACATGAATAACATTAGGAATGTTTAGAAGCGTTAAGTTTTGCTTGAAGTGCTTTCAAAATGCAGTATACAGTACCACAAAAATATTAATGTACGATACGTTTGTGCCTACATTATCTTGTAGGGAAGTTTCAAGGTAATTTGAAATTAAATTTCATGGTATGCATGTTCTGAGTAAGAGGCCATTCATTTGCTTGTAAATAGATTATAAATTCAAAGAGATGGATCAATTTGTGATAGGAAAATATAGGTAATTAGGCGTGTGCTTATGGAGCAGAAATTGGACAAAATCGAAGAAAGGTTAGAATGGTCACCTCAAAAATCTCTTAGGTGCCTTGCACAAGAAACTGACATTTCAAAAGCTGCAGCATGGAAAGCGACAAAACTTTTAAAATCCAAACCATACAAGGTTACTGTTGTCCAGGAATTGCTACCACATGATCACCAGAGTTGGGTAAATTTCTGTAACTGGATTTTGAGGAAAGTTAATGATGGAACAATCAATCCACGATTAATACTGTTCAGTGACAAAGCATGACTTCATTTACCTGGTCATGTCTCATCACAACACAACCGATATGCTACAGACAAACCCAATTTCATTCATGAAACCCCCTTGCATGATCAAGCAGTCGGGGTATGGTGCACAAGAAATGGAAACAGAATAATAGGGTCTGTTTTTAGTGTACCATAAATGCAGAAAGATACAGAAATAATATACTGACACCATGTCTAATGGACATTGAATGTCAGTCTGGATGATTATGCCACCACGTACAGCTAATGAATCATTATAATTTATTGCAGAAATTTAAGATTACAAAACTAATCCCCACACATTAGAAGAATTAAAACAAAATATCAGGACAGGAATTAATGCTATTTCAGAAGCATAGCTAATGTGTGTGAACAAAAATTTCGCCAGAAAATGCCATAGATGTATTGATACAAATGGACAGCATTTCCTTGATAAAGTATGTTTTTTGTTTATTCTGATAATTTTTAATGTTATTTGAGATTTTATTAGACGTCCATGCATTTGTGACTGGAAAACAGGCCTTGTGACTGCCAGCCAAGTGAATGGGAGATGAGCCATACACCTGATGGCCAAGTTTAGTAGCGTACCTTGATTGAATGAAATTCTCCTCTGTATAGAAGATGTGAGTAATTATGGTATCTTTTTAATTCTGATCTAAATTGCAATTTGCAATTCTTTTATGTGAGAGGGAAGTGAATTAAACAAAACTATTCCTTTGTAGTAAACCCCTTTTTGGAATGACTGCAAATTAATATTTGTGGTCTATGTAAGTCCTGTCTGTCTGGTCTTCTTGTTATGAATATCTGCATTTTATGTAAGCTTTTCTGGGTTATTTATTACAAATGACAAGAATATAATCACAGGCTAATGGTAAAATTTCAAACATTTTGAAAAATGGTTTGCAGTGAGTTGGTCTTGTCCCTGCTATTTTTCTTATCACCTTTCTTTTTTTTTTTTTTTTTTGCATAATGAACACTTGTGGAATGTAATCTAAGGAATATCCAACTTAGCTTCGTTCGCTCTAAGCTGAAAATAATGTACTCTGCCTCCCGCCTACTATTGAATTGGTTTACATGAACTCCCCATGTGAGCTCAGGAACAATAACAATATCAGTCTCTCTTCCTCTTTCAGATAATCAGAGTACAGAATGCTCTTTTTGTTGTTAAACAACAAACTATTGAATTATTGTTGTATCTGAAAGTCATTCTGATTTGTGTTCATCACATAATCATATAGGATATATAGTTAATGGAAATTGGGGTTTTATAATTTCACTTGAACTTGCTCCCATGGTGCACGTTAAGATGACAGGAAGACAAGCAGGTGATAATGTTCCTCAATAGTGTCCAGTAAATGTTCAAGGTAATGTTATTGTATAATTATTGCAGTATAACAACACCTAGAGCATTTTACAGCATGCAAGAAAAGCAGAATATTTAATAATGCATGGCATATGTTATGGAAGGATAACTATGTGCTAAATCCCACCAGCCATTGAAGTTCATTTCTGCCATTGCTTCTGTTTATACTTTTAGATTACAGCAAATCCAGTATATATAATACCTAGGTATGTGCGGGTTGTGTACAAAAACAGATGAAAGGCAGTAATACCGGGAAACAAAACACACACAGCAAAGAACATATAAGTAATGTTTCAAGCAAAGTATACGTAAACTACACAATAAATATCCACCAAATTATTGATTAAGGATATGTGAAGCATTGTATTGTCTGTTCACTGGTGTTTTAGCTAGTGGATTGGGGCACCCTTTCAAGCAGGTAGGGGTTTAGCAATTTAAAGAAGGTAGTGTTTTTTAGTCTTAAGCAAGCGAGGAGTAAAGACACATGACAGAGTGGAAGAAGAAAGCATTGTTGCCGATAATATTTGTGTGTTCCCTGTGTACTGTCTTATTCTTGTAGACTTTGAAGACTCATCATCCAACTCTGAGAAAAGTATTGTAACACTGTTGACTGTTTTGCCACATGTGGAATGAGTTCAGCATACATGTACCCCTCCCACGGGTTAAAAGTGTTATAAGCCACCCCAACTCACTAGCTATAACACTGCTGAACAGACAGTAAGAAGCATTGCAAATGTTCCATAAAAAAAAGTAGTCTGGCTTGGGGGAATATTAAAAATATTACATAATCACTGAAATTAAATCCTAAGTACTGGATTTTTAATGAAGTATTCTGTACATGCTCACACATGCGTGCACACACACACACACACACACACACACACACAGAGTGGCTGACATCCAGCAAATACACTCTTCTAATATTGATACTTAATTTAGGGTTGCGGTGGACAAAACGGCGCTGGGGCGGGTTTTCTCCGGGTACTCCGGTTTCCCCCGCCATCGCATTCCACCGGTGCTCCATCATCATTCATGTATCATCAGTGTCACCGCCTGCGATGCCATTAGTAGTTAAAGCGGGCGTTAAACACTACCAAAAAAAAATTTAGGGTTGCCAGAATAGTCAATACACAGAATTACCCAATATTGCACCTGTCTATCTGAATTCAGGCAGTGAAAAAATGAACGTGGGGAGGAGATCATTCCTGATCATCCTAAAATAGTAATACTGTAAACAGAGAGAATTGGACAAAAACAATTTTGCATAAAAGTTTGCCATAATTTGAGATATACAGCATAGCTATTAACATACCAAATACCAAGATAATTACCCCCCCCCCCTGTTTCAATGTCAACCTTCCAACAGCACACTCGCTCAACTCTAATGTCAATAGAACTTGCCTCCAGCACGCACGTCCACTAATGAGATGTAACCACGGATATCAACTATCAGCTATGGCATCGTCGTATATATTATTACATTTATTTTAATTTTATTCCCAAGATTCTCTTAGCCAACTCTATGGTGCAGACAGTCCTATAAAAATGTAACATATAACATAACAAAAACTAACAATATATAAGTAAACACACTATCAGATGAAAATCTGATGTGCTCTATTCAGATTACTTTTTCTATTTGTTTTTGCAAACACATTATTCTCACAAAAGATTATTCTTTTAACTATATAATGCCAATAAAGATAAGCACTAGCAGAAATGGTCTCGTTACTAAGCTGTTTAACAGTAGAAGGGAAATAAGAGAATACACTAGTCTAACGTGATATTATCTTTATCTTAAAAGCTGTTGTTATGTGGTTGTCAATGAAATTTGGTTCTCTTTCCATGGCTAGGAGTACTAAAACAAAATAGATATAAAACAGATGGGCGCTTCTTGTCTGAGAAAAGTTTTAAAACTGAAGTAAAAATTGTGAATATCTCTGAAATGGTTAGCTGTACAAAAATGTTAACACATGACTGAAGAAACACTTACTTGGACGTGTTTCAGGAAGAGGGGTATTGTTGATAATGGGCGTTTCAATGATGTAGAGACCATTTCCTAACTCAGTTAATACATGACTACTCATCGCAGTTACTAGCTTCTATTCCCTCAAATTAGTTGAATAATTTGCATGTTTTAACGAGATCTACATTTTTGTATAGTAATTTTTATCTCTTATATTCTACCAGTTATGCAAAAGTCATTAAGAATGAAGAGGACTTCAGAGGCTATTCCCAAGAAAATCAGGATACACGTTTTTATTTTCCATGTAAACATCTTTAATATACATTTTAATCAGTCGTTAGATCAGTTTTTAGGACAGCTAAACTCTCTAAAAATGTTCCACATAAAGGGTAGTTCGGGGTGGGGGAATTATCCGGAAAATCTTTGCATTGCATCCTTGGGGTATACTAAACTTATATACAAGTTGGATATTTAATGAACTTTTCGTTTTTGTTATGCTGTTCACAGACACACACATGAACCTTTTTATAAAAATGCTTTTGTTGGTTTCAGAGGTCCTCAAAACCTATATTTCTTGTGAAATCCTGGTATCAAAATTTTTGGTGGAATATGATAGCTTCTCTGCCTACTATGTATGTTGTACTTATCAGCTAGAGAAAGTTAAAATATACAAGGTCAACAACTAACTGTCATGTAATACAATAAGGGAGAGATTACAAATAGGAATTTAGTAATAGCATAATATAAGTAGGTTTTGGACCGACAAATTGTTCACTTAGGGAATGCTATAAGGCTTCTTTTGTCATCTATCGGAATATTCCTGTTAGGATTTTAATTATTTTTCTTTTCTTTCTTTCTTTTTTTTTTTTTTCTTTCTTTTTTTTTTTTTTTTTTTTTTTTTTTTTTTTTTTTTTTTTTTTCAGTGTTTTAATTCTATCCGTATAAATTATAACTTAATTACATGTGAGATTAAGTTGTTTAGTCTATAAGTACAGGTATTGTTTTCATTAGATTTTTATGATTTCTTGTATTATATGCATGCCTAGAACTTTCAAATGTTAAATTAGTCTTTAAAAGGTTGTTTATTTTATGGACAAATATTATCATAGTTTAATGCTTATTTGTAAAGGTAAGGTTACATCTCATGTTACATAGTGTGCCATGGTGGAAAATAAAGTATGTTTAACAGTAACTGGTGTTTTCATTTGTTACATAAGTAGTAGTAGTAGTAGTCATAAGCTTTCACGGCCAGAGTCCAAATTGTAACTAGAAGAATTTTCCAGGCTGAGAAGCTGTGGTCTGCTGGAGTTTTCAGGTCCAGACGTTTCGTTTACAACTGCGGTGAACATCTTAGACCACGCCACTGAAGGTGTTCACCGCAGTCATGAACAAAACGCCTGGACCTGAAAACTCCAGCAGACCACGGCTTCTCAGTCCGGAAAATTCTTCTAGTTATTATTATTATTATTATTATTATTATTATTATGCTATTTCATATTCAACCATGATTCATTTAGTATACTTTTTCCATATGGGCAACCCTTTAACTGGATGAATTTTTTAGGGTGAATAGAGAATCATGTGAATGCAAAACATCGGGTTTTTTAATTCTTGTTAATATTTATATATACCAAAAAAATAAGAAAATACTCAACGCTTTAAACTTCCATTTGTCACTAGAGGACTCAAAGACTCCTAGCATTATTTAAATGTTATAATTTTCAAACGAACGTGTCTATGCAATTGCCTGGCTAGCACATTTAACATTACACCTTTCTTGATTGTTTTCTGCAGCAGCAACCTTATCTTCGTATTTGTTTGATTGCAAGAATAACTTATCAGCAGTTACATGTTGCCCAGGTCTATTGGACCCCGCATACTTGCTCTCGTATTGTTGTCATTTGTTTTTGTAAGTTTTATAACAACTGTGAGTATTGCAGCTGTTAAACGTAGGGTTATCTTCCTTGGAAAGCAAACCAAATATCCACAAGGCAAGGAGTATCTGAAAACATTGGCTTTAGCTTTGCAGTTACCAAGGAGAGCAACTGTATCAAACCTATCCAGTGATTTAATTAATTATTTTATTGTTAATGACGGTGTCATTGCCAGAATCATATCACTGCTGCTGGTGTACTGTAATTTTGCCAGTAAATTACTGCTGTCATTTTTAAGCACATTTAAAAACCATTGGTCTGGGCCATGACAATGAGTTCAGAAGGGCTAACCAGACTGACATCCAATTATTTGAAAGGTCTTCTGGCAAAATATAAACCTTAAGAGCCCACAACAAAAGGTTGCTGAATACACGTTATAATAGACAAAAAGTAATTGCATCACTTCCTTCTGTTTTAACAAACATGCCAAAATTAATATCTGCAATAGTTGCTTAGCCAGGGAAAACATGGAAGAGGTAGGAGATGATTCTGACAAACATGATGTTTCAAATTAGGTACAAGCAGTATATCTGAAAATATCAGTGTATTATTATTATTATTTTTTTATTATATATACATCCTGTGTACATAGTATATAGAGAAGGTATTGTAATGCACCCAAAAATTTGATACCGAGTGTTCACCAGAAATACATATTTTGAGACCCCCCAAATAAAAAAAAAGCATTTTTAGAAAAATGTCTGTGTGTGTGTGTGTGTGTGTGTGCCTGTGGACAACATACCTCAAAACAAAAAGTCTGTTAAAAACCAAACTTGGTATTTAAGTTTGGTATCTTATAAGGATGTGACACGAAGATTTTCAAGAAAATCCCCCCACCCCAAATTACCCTTTACATGAAACTTTTTTTGAAAATTTTGATTTTATAAAAAATGGCTCTAACAATTTTGATTAAAATATCATATATTAAAGATATTTACCTGACAAATAAAATGTATATCATGAATTTTCTGGGTATAGGATCTGAGACTACTTTATTCGGATGAATTTTATGGAATTTTGCATAATTGCTGAACCGTAAGAGATGGACAAAAGCTTACCACACAAAAAATGTAGAGCACTTTAAAGCACACAATTTATGTAATATACATTTTTTTCGTGGAGTTGATCGTTTTTGGAGATATTCCTTGTTATCGGTTTCAGCTTTGAAAAACTTAACTTTCTCATACAGGAATTTGTTAACTCCTGTCCATTCAAATAAAGGAACCATCACATAGCAACCATCTTTTGACCATCACTTCAACCTATGTTACTCCTTTATGTCGCTTTTACTTACAAGGAAGCAAGTAATAAGACTATTTTTGCTAATTTTTTCTCGATTAGCATGAAGTAAATAGAAGCATAAGCTTTTTAATAATTGTTTTTGCAGAGATCTAGAGAAAGTCAAGGGAATAGAATACATCAGATTTTTTAATACAAATTATAATGTATGTTATATTTATATTTAAGCTGAAATTTTTATGTTATAAAGTAAAATATATTAATAACACCTATATATTTAACCTAAGCAAGTGTAGAATAGAAATAAGGAATACTAAAAGAGAGAAAAAATTCTGACGTGTTCCATTCACAAGACTCTCTTTATCTCTGTAACAGTGATTGTTAAAAAGCTTATTCTATCTATTCCATGCTAATCGAGATAAACATTAGAAGAAAAGGTCTTATTAGTTATTACGTAATTACTTATAAATAGAAGGGAAATTAGGAAGACTAAAACAATAGTCAGATCTTTTAAAGGCTGGTTGCTATGTGATTGAAATTCGTTCTCTTTACAAGAGTTGACAAATCCATAAAAGTTTTAAGTATTATAAGATTGAAACCAATAACAAGGAATATCTCAGAAATGGTTAACCCCACAAAAAAAATTGTATATGTCATATTGTGTTTTAACAAGCTTTTTGAAAGAAGAGGACTTCAGAGGGTGTTCCCAGAAAATTTGAGATATATATTTTGTATGCCATATAGTATTTTAATCAAAATCATTATAGCCATTTTTGAGAAAGTAAAAATGTTGAAATTTTTTTTCCATATAAAGGGTTGTTAGCAGTGGGATTTCTCGAAAGTCTTTGCGTCATATCCTTGAAAGATGAACTTAAATATCAAGTTTGTTACGTTTTTAGCAGATTTTTGTTTTTGATTTATCGTGTTTACACATGCACAGACCTTTTTCTGTAAATGCTTTTTTTATTTATTTATTCAGGGGGCACTAAAGCATATATTTCCAGTGAAATGTGTTTAAAGGTGACAGTAGATTTATTGGCATTTAAAGAATTCCTGCGGGATAACTTTTTGCCACACCGGCAGCACTGATATCATCCTGTCAATTGGTAGCGTCCAGAACAAGCAACAAAAAAAAATTAATTTTGCCTTTTGAGTAACTGCCAAACAGCAATTATGCTCACTTGACCTTTGTTGATTGTTGGACTATATTACTTCTGGTGTAGCTTAACCCTTAAATCATACACATTTATGTTCCCATTCATACTTCCAAAATTTATAGAAGATAAGTAATAATCCTGGTTAAAGAGAAATTCTCACATTTTATCCAGGAATTGTGCTCATTACTTTTCACGTTTGGAGATTAACATGCTAACCATCAGACCCAGAGAGCAGTTTCTTATTATTTTGCTACCTTAATATACCAATTTTCAAGTAACTAAAATTAACATTTTTAAAAGGTTTTTACCAAACTTACATAAATGTAATATTTTATATATTTATAGATTCGAAGACTTCCAGGAATAGAATATAGCAAAGAAGAACAAATTCAGAAACTGGAGACATTAAGAAAACAACTTCAGCTTAAGAAGGAGTTACTTCTCAAATACAGGCACATGTGTACTTTTGACATCCCTAAGTCTACATAAGGTGAGTGATTAGGCTCCATCAGGTTGCTTATCAGACAACAGACAAATATTTACATATTGTAGTGTAGATAGATATCCTGCTGTGCTTATCATTCAGACCCAAATACCACTCAGGGAGATTCAGAGCACATCTGTGTGACAAACGATGCTTCATTACTCATAGAGCATCTAAAATGTTTTTATGTTTGTGGGCTCATGCAGAAGCATGATGTAAAGGTTGGTTCGCAGTAGCCTTGAAAGAAAACAGAAATACATATGAATAACCATATTGATAAAAAGGAAAATGGTATTATTTTATTTTATTTTTATTTTTATTTTTTTTTATTTTTTTTTTTTTTTAATGCTAAGCTTTATACAGGTGAATATGACCGGTGTTCAGCCCTGGCTCTTTACCGGTCATACTCATATTTTACAATAGTTTATTAATTCTAGTTTATTACACCATTTTGTCTATTTACTGTCCATATCCATTTATTTTTCACTTTGCATAAGAATTGTCCAATCTTCTTACTATCTTTTTGAAACATTTCAACTACTACTACATTTCTATCTATTTTGAACCATTTCTTATTAATATACTCTTTTCTCCAAATTTCAGTCCCTTTACATTGAAATAAAATGTGTTCCATATCTTCATTTCCGCCACATATAGGATATTGATTTTGTGGAATACCTTTCCTTAAACCTCTTAATCTCCATACTCCTGCTTTCAGCCATGCAATACCTTCTCGCTCCTCTTTATTTGTCACATCAATGTACTTTTCCCTTCCCCATGAGACTTTCATTGGTATATAGAAAACTAAAGATCTCTTTTCAGTTATTTCACTAAATATTTTTTTGTATTTCTATATCCTCAAATCTTTTCCTTGCCAACTTCCAGAAGTTATTCACATTATTTTCTCTTCTTCTCCACATTTCCCCTAACCCACTACTTTCCAGGTTATTTCTGAGACAGTCTACCCATCCCTTGTTCTTTAAACTTTTCTCTTGATATACTAAACACTGCTTTAACAAATTCCTTTCTTCCAATTTCAATATTCTATGCCAAAATTTCAATGCCCTTTCCATAATCTTTCCCTTACTTGCCACTCTACCCAGCTCTATTTGTGCTACCTGCCTAACAGTTGCATTTGGTAACCCCAGTATTTCTTTGCAAAATTTCCTTTGCACCTCATCTATGACTTCCCATCCTCCTTCTAATCCCCTTACTTCTATCCCATATAGCATTTTTGCCTCAACCACCATATTGTACACTTTTTCTAACTATGTAATATTTATATTAGGTGCTTTGTATTTGCAACTTCTAATAGCTGATAAAGCTCCTTTTCCTTTTGCCAATGCAAATTTCTTTTGCTTTTCCCAATTGCCACCACTATCAATTTTAACTCCTAGATAAATACATTCTCTCACTACCCTGTACTCCTTTTCATTCTCATTTTTCCATTTTTCATACTTGCTCAATTTCCCCCCTTTTTTGAACACTACAATCTGCGTCTTGTCCTGGTTCACTTTTAAACTCCACTCTTTACAGTAATTATTTAATGCTTGCAAGGATTGTTTCAAGCCATTCACTGTAATTGCACCTATAACTAGATCATCTGCAAACAGTAATCCTGGAATCTGAATATTATTAATTACTGGCATTGAGTTATTATTTCTCCCAATTTCTGTTAATACATCATCTATATATAAATTGAATAGGACTGGACTTAACTTACATCCCTGTCTAAGGCCTTTCTCTTGTTACAACCCCTTCCTCCACTCTTATACAAAAAGTATTTTCCTTATATAATGCTCGAAGGGTGTCCACCATTTGTTTACTCCTTTAGTCAACAACTTATGCGACAGCAATTGAAGCTCTATCCTATCGTATGCTTTCTCTAAATCCACAAAAGCCATATATAACTTTCCTCTTTTGTCTTTCAAGTATTTATCTACCAGTGTTTTTATAATAAATAAATTATCAACTGACCTCCCTTTTTTAAAGCCCATCTGAAGTTCCGAGAGGATATTATATTCTTCAACCCATGTTTGTATCCTGCTTGCCATAATACCAGTAAAAATTTTTCCTACATTTGATAATAATGCAATGCCTCTATAGTTGTTTGGTTTGTCAACACTGCCCTTGCCTTTGTATATTGGACGTATGATTGCTTTTCTCCACTTATCTGGTATATAACCCTTCACCTTAATTGTGTTAAATAAGTCTACTAAAACCTTAACTCTATTTATTTCAGTGCACCATTCCTTAAGGAACTCTGTCGGGATTCCATCTATTCCCGTTGCTTTATTTCTCTTCATTATTTTCACCTGTTGAATTATTTCTTCATTTCTTATTATATCATTGAGTATATCTACATAGTTATTACCTATTTCCCAATTTCCTATCTCATTTTTACTCTTTTTCTCCCCATACAAATTTTTAAAATATTCCATACATTTTCCTGGTTTTATACTTGGTTTTGTTACATATTTATTATACATTGATTTCATAACCTTCCATATCTCATTTGCATTATTTTCATTTAGGATTAGTATCAAATTACTTTCGTATTTTTTCATCCAGCTTGTTTTCTTTTGTTCCAGTAATGAATTATATAAATCCCTCCCTTGCATATACTCTTTCTTTAATTCTATGTATCCTAATTCCCTCCACTTTATGAGCAGCTGTTTGACTTGTCTTTTAGTTACTCTACATTCTTCATCAAACCAGCCCTCATCTCTTTTGTAAACCTTCTTTCTCATTTTCATTTCCTCCCCAGCCCTTAGCATAATGATGTTTAAGATATTCATAGCACTTTCAATTTCTTGTTCCTTTATCATAAAACTTATTCCACACTGACATATCTGGCCATAATTAGAGTTTAGTGTCTGCCTAAATTTATTGCAATACTCTTCCTTCCATTTGTATCTACTGTATTCTTCTATGTTACACTTTTCCTCCCTTAAATTATAGACATATATATATATATATTTGCTCTGTGCGTGTTTTTATGTCTACTATCAATGGAAAATGCCCACTGTTGGAACTTAAATTTAGTACCTTAAAATTACTTAAAATATACCCCATATTAATTGGCCATAATACATAATCACACTTTGACCATTATTACTAACATACGTATATTCTCCATTCACATCTTCTCCATATTTCGCATTCAAAATATCAAAGGCATTCAATTCACAGAATTCTATAAATTTCATATACCCTTTATCAGCTATCTTATCTTTGCTGTATCCAATCTTCTCTAATATATCATTACTCATCCAACAACAACATTTTCGCCAATCCTAATGTCAAAGTCTCCCATTAATATAATCTCAGAATTAACATATCTCTCCTTTAAATGTTCTATTTCTATCTCTAGGTGTTTAAGGAGGTCTGGATTATGAAATCGCGAGGGAAGAGGAGGATTGTATACTATGCCTATACATATAACATTTTCAACTTATTTGTTTCTCCTCTAATACAATCCATAGTATTTCTTTTCTCCTTGACCAAGTTTCTTTAACTCCTTTACTTAACGTCTTCTTTACAAAAAAGCCTATGCCTCCAGATGCCCTCCCCTTTCTTGCTACCTTATCTCCTTTTATCCCTACAAAATCAAAATCCTTTACGTAAACCTGGTCCTCTTTTAGCCATGTTTCAGCTACCGCGAGATAATCAAATTTGGTCAATAATTGATTTAAACTCTCCGCATATATTTTGTTTTTAACTCCCTCACAATTCCAGAATCTAAGCCTCCTTATATTCTCCCTTCCCTATTGTGAGCCTGATCTAAATCTAAATGTTTCTAGTGTTCTTTTACTCCTTAATTGTATCCCTTCTCTGGAAGGAATCGCTTTATTTCTGTCTAAAGCTAGAATGCTGCCATGTTCGGATGATATAATGCTGTATTCTCCCCGCTACTCTGTTGCCACGCCTTCTTTCCCTTTGAAGCCAAATTACGTGCTGCTATTACTTTCCCTCTTCTCGGTGACACTATTTTCTTAGGTGACGTCACTCCAGTGGCTCCTCCTCCTGTTGCTTCCTCTGTTGATGTCATTACTTCGTCAGCTGTTACTTCTCTCGTAAGGATGTTGGATGACGTCCTATCTGCCGTTCTCATGTCAATGCTGACAGGCGGATTTTGGTTCAAACACACACTTTCCCCGTCTTCACCCACATCCATTCCTTTTTGCTTGGACTTTGATCTTCCTGTTGTACTTCCTAAAGTTGGCGTTGACATCTGCTGAGTAATTTCCTCTGTGCCTGATTGGGGTTCTCTTAGCTCCTTCTTGTCCAGATGCGATGTCTTTTCTCCATCAATCCACAATTAGAAATTTCTAATATAAGCTCTTCTTCCCTGGGCTCTTGCTTCTTTCATTTTTTGTACCAGATTTCTTTGCAGAGCTCTCTTCATAGGTGATAAATCTTTATTAATAAAAATGTCTGTTCCTTTTAATTTCTTGGCTCTTTTAAGTACTTCATGTACTAATTGGGCTGTTGCAAATTTCACTGTAATTGCTCTCTTGCCAAGTTGTCTTCCAACTCGATAAGCTTCAATAATTTCCCATCTATACAATTCCAAATCCAGCTTTTCCTTCGTTATTTCTAATATTTCTTCTGCTGGCCATTTATACCTTCTTTCCTTAACTCCTATGAACACTAAATTAAATCTTCTTTCCCTTTCTTCCAATCTTTCCATTCTTTCCTTAACCATTTCAACTTCCCTTCTTGCTTCCTGCACCTCAACTCTAACATCTTCTTTGATATCTGTTGCCATCTTTTCCAATTGTTTACCTATTCGTTGTTCCATGCCTTCTATTTTGTTCATTTTCTCAGTCAGGTTTTTCAGCATTGTTATTATATCTGCAGGGCCGGGGTTTACCTCAATTCCTCCAATCACTAACAACAAAGTTATAACACTTGCTAAAACCAATATGTTTGTCATCTTCTCTCCAAAACTGTTTTTACTATTCACCAATTTTACTTTTCTAAACTGTCCAATTATTGCTCTATACACTGTAATGTCCACTCCCATCGTGACTTAGATCCTTCTTCCTTCACCACAGGAGCACCTCTCAAAACACAACCTTCCTCTATCACTGCTGACTTAGCACTCCTAAATGGTATTTATGTATTGGGATTTCATTTTTTTTTTTTAACTGACCAATGATATTTTTGCACCTGTCTCCAATTCAGCCAATATCAAAATTTAAAAGAATTGCAACTAGAGTGAGCTCTATGGGATGTTTCATGCCATGGTCAGCTAGAATAATCTGTTCAGCGAAGAGTCTAAAGTGCACATTATAGATCTAATATGCCATGCTTGGGAACGAGAATGAAACGGTTATAACAAGATCATGTCCTCTTTCCTGTCCTTGGAGTCGATCTATTGTGAATGCTCCCATTAAAATACACATATTTCAACTCTGGTTACCCTTCTTGGTTGTGAATGAAACTTATCTTTATGCCAAGGTAACTATTTAGAACAAGATAGAAGTAAAAATTCATGTTGTATTAAATATTGATGCTCACTGGCCCATCACGAAGGAATGGAGTAAGTAGAAAAATTCCATAAGGGTTGGATTTGTGTTATTTAATGGGCAAATGTACACTAGCCTGATTCACAAGCGGCCTCGTTCTGAGAGGAGTGCCTGCTACACGACTCTTCCTTTGTTGATGGGAAGTCTTCATAAAAATTCATATTATGTACGCATTCTGCTCTCTCAACATGCACAACTTTCCACATGAACAGAAGTTGGGTGCCTATGACAGTGGATGACAAATTATTAATATTGGCTGTGCAAAGCTACACAACCTTTAATATGAATCACACTAAATTATACAACTACCTACTCTGCAAATTGTTATTAAAATATAATCCAACCTCAAGCAGGCTGCAAAACATTCTTCATCGTTGGATTGCTTTTTCACAGAAGCCGTCTTCATCGTTGGATTGCTTTTTCACAGAAGCCGTGTAGGACAGGAGTTAAATAGGTAGAGTCAGATTCAAAAATTCAATGCCATAGCCAGGATTTGAACCATGGATCTCCTGGTCTCTAGCCAGTTGCTCTTCCACTGAGCTACCATGGCAACATGCAGTATATTGACCGTAATAGTTGACTATACTATGAATCCTGGAACTTAGAGCACTTGCAACATTGTAAGTCACCATTGGGGTTGACATCTCAAAATAATTTGAGATCACCTTGTGGTTTACCAGGAAACATATTAGTCAGTTGAGAAAATTTACAATAATAGTTGGCTATACTATGAGATCACCTTGTGGTTTAGCGGGAAACAAACAAGTTAGTTGAGAAACTCATACTATTCCAGCATGTTGCCATGGTAGCTCAGTAGAAGAGCAACCGACTAGAGACCGTGAGATCTGTGGTTCAAATCCTGGTTATGGCATTGAATTTTTCAATCTGACTCTACCTATCCAATTCGTCATTGTTCATGTACAAGACATAGATTTCATTTTCATTATTTCTGTTGCCAAGAGCAGGCTTAGTTCAAAAAAGTTCTCCTGTGCTCATTTTGAAGTATTGAAAAAAATATTGTATAGTCTTCTCGTGAGTCTGGAAAAAAAATGTCTAAATTGACTGCACTAATCTTTTTTCCAATTTATGCTATGAACCCAGTCCTTCTTCCTCATTTTACATTTCTCTTCTTCCATTACTAAATTACCTAATATTGCAACATCCAAAGAGCTGCAGCTTTTGCTTTGTATCCATCCATGTTTGATGACAAACTAAATTTTCTGGCTGGGACATTTCGAGTAGTGACTGTTAAAGCTTCCACAGAAGACAGGCAGCTACAAATTTCTGTTATGGTCCTCATGGACCAGTATGTGTCAATCTTTACTTACTGTAATAATGAGAAGTAGCTTATAATTGTGTTTTAATATGATTTCAGCATACTTAGTAAACCAAATAATATCAGTTCTTGGTTTTCTTCTTCACATCATCTTCCTATAAAAATAAAACCCCACAGAAACAACACAAAAAATCTTATATGTTACATTCATAGATTTTCTCTACCTATTCTGTAACAAACTATTGTGTCAAGAGCTTCTTTTTATGTCTACTTCATGCATATCAACATAAATATCTGCAGAAATACTTTTGTTACATACTTCCTTGTAGATATATGGAAGTGTGGTAGTAAATAGGCTAAAGCAATAAGTCAAATCTATTAAGAGCTGGTTATAAAATAATTGACATTCCATTATCTTTGATTGACCAAGAGAAAAAAATATGTAATAACAATTTTCCATGTGGTAAATATATAAGTATTATAAAATAGAAACAAATAACCAGTAATATCTCAGAAATGGTTAAGTTCAAAAAAAATATATTTGATAAAATTATGTGTTTTAATAAGATCTGTGTTTTTGTTGTGGTAAGATTTTCTCTATCTCTTACGGTTAACCAGTTACACAAAAGTCATCCAGAATGAACAGGACTTCACAGGTTATTCTCAGAAAATTCAAGATAAATAGTTAATTTAGCATAAAAATATTTTAATCAAAATTTTCAAAAATATTCTTGTGTAAAGGGTAGTTTAGGGTGGGAGAATCTTCTTGAATATCTTTGTGCAGCATCCTTGGAAAATGCTGAACTTGTATTGCAAGTTTGGTATTTAAGTGATTTGTCATTTCTGAGCTATACTTTTCACAGATATACATGTACAGAAATGCTTTTCTTGGATTCAGGATACCCAAAACATGTATTTCTGGTAAACTGTCAAATTTTTGTTGGAATACAATACTTTTTCTACCTAGCATGAGCACTGTATGCAAAAATAATTCAAATTTCTTGTTAACTGCAAAAGTAAGATCTAATAATTAATAACCTACATTACCATGGCATCAGTGGTTGGATTGCAAAGCTTGAACACCTACAAATAATAAACCGTAATGGTTACCAAATAACCTTCCCATTAATGTAACAGGGATGTATTTGATGGGGAGTTGCTGACTAAATGGAGTTTAACAACCAGAATATCAGCAGATTATAGTGATTTATTCCACAATGGTGGGGAAGTGTCAAAATTGCACTTTAATCACCTCTCATAAGCTGCATCCCCTTTACCTGATCTAAGGCAGAGAAGTGAAATAAATACATTTTATACATTGGACAAAAGAGTTGCAAGAGATCGCAGTGAAATATTTGATATTCTTGGTCAGTCTTTTGAGACAGTCCAAAAAACAATTACTCCTGTCCAGGTCAGTTGCGTGTGTCGATTCTTGATGCCAGCTGCCTGGCACAGCCATGTGATGTCTTTATTTCCCCCTTTCAGTGTCTGAATAGACTGACCAAAGAATGGTAATAGTTAAACTGATGCTCTGCAGCATGGACTGTAATAATTGTGTGTAAAAATCCTTAACATGGCTTCCTTCGGAAGGGAAGTAAAGCCGTTGGTCCCGTGTTGTAGATTTACGGCACATAAAAGAACCTCAAGTCTGATAGAGAGGCCTCTGAGCAAAATTAAGCGGTCTTTTATGCCCAGTATAGAATGGGACACTGAGAACCACAGCAGTTAAAGAGCGTCCATAAATAACACCCCATTTGTAATAATTGTACTGGTCTGAAACCTCATAAATGTGCCAATTACGTTTCAAGTCTTGCCACCAAATGAAAATATGGGCTGTAAGCAGACAGAACAGCAATTTTGATGTCTCTTGATGCCAGTATGTTCTTCTGATGGCTGTTGGATTATATCATTCCTTTGTTACTCGAGTGTGTTAATGCTGTTTTTAATTTTTTTCATTTATACAATCTTCTTTAACTTTTGTGGTCAAATTGGGGGCTTTGGTTTAGAAACAATAGCTGGTGTTTTCTCAGTGAATTTTAGGGTTTATTAACCTCAGTTTTTTCAGTGTTATATAAGGTCATTAAATTTTAAGTTAACCCCAGTGGCAGCCTCTCTCCAGTGCACAGGAGATCTAAAAGTCACCAGGAAAGTGGTGCTGGCAAAGGCACACTAAAAGACATATCTTAAGATAAATTATGTTGACCTCCTGCTTACATATGGACAGCACAGTTTGCGAAAATGTTTTTGCTCGCTCATCTAATCTTAGCAGCAGGTATCTTTTTAATTTATTGCATGATATCACTAAGTTTTTGTAGATCACACAAAGATTTCTGTTGCTGAGCTTAGGTGAATGAGCGAGAACATCTTTAACTTGTTATACTGCCTGTTTTGGAGCAGATGGTCAATATTTTCAGCATTTATTTAAGGTAAGGACTCCAGTGAGCCTTTGCCAGAACCGCTTTCGCAGCGACTCTCAGATCTCTCCCATAGTGGAGAGAGGCTGCGAGAGGGGTTACCTTATAATTTAATGACCCTATACTAGTAAACACAACACATTCATTATCTTTCACATGCATACTTCCACACCCTGTGGGGAATAGAGAATGACTCTAGTTAACCCTCATTCAAGGATACCCAATAATGGAGATGAGGTTTAAAATGTATTTGGTCCTTGGAGAGCAAACCTCCGACCATACCAGTATGGTCAACTCTCAGATGACTGCATGACCATTCAGACACACTATAACTGCAGGTATCAACTGATCTTATAATGCTACATAATTTTGTGTATGTGTGTTTTTTATACAAAAAGAAAAATTCTGTTCAATTGAAACCCACTAGTGTCCAACCATTACTTTAGTTGGGCCCTCCCCATCCTTTTCAACAGCTTCTCATGAATGCAGAACATACATTTTGACTGGATTCAATCCTTGGTTTGGTAAATTAGCTACTCCTGTCATGCCTTAGAACACATAAGTCCAGACATCAAGGTTTGTATTATTTCATGGAGTTATCTGTTGGTAAAATGGGTTATTTAACAGTCTTACACAGGACATCGTATGTCCATATTGCTGAAGGAGTTAATAGACTAAATAAACTAACATTCTGATAACTAGATTATCTTAAGAGCATAACTTTGGTTTGTTTTAGAGTGGATGATAATGGTTCTTCGCTTCCTATTCCGCTACCTTGCAAACAATGAGCAGCTGGTGAACCGCCTTGCAGACTCAAAACCAATACGTCGTGCTGCACAGATGGTTGTCTACTTCTTTACAGTGGGAAAGGAAGCAGCAGCAAATAATCAGATATCTGCAGGAAGATTGCGTTCATTGGTACAAAGATTTAAGGCTGAACTGGAAGAAGCAAAACATGAAATGAATAAAGCCAAAGATGAATCTAAAAAAGATGGTTTTCGAAAGTAATGTGATGTAGTACTCATAGCTATGTAAACAGTTTGAAATATATAACAAGCAATATTTTTGTGAGGAAGACTATCTCATTTCGCAGCATGAAGGGTGGCAGAAGTGTTTCAGTAGTGTTTGTTGGTAGTAACTGGCCCTCGGAACACAAATGGAAAGTTTCGCCTCATCAGAGTCTTTTGGATTGTATAAAACAGTACTTCATAATTCCACCAGAAGAGCTTATATCTCGCATTCTGTCATCGTTCATCCCACCGTTTATGGGAGCTATATACCGACAGGTGCATGTGGATTTTCTGGGGCCAGGCCTTGCAGTCATATTCATGGCCATACTTTTAAATTATGGACATATGTTGAAACTGCCATCGGCAGTAGCTAGTACATCCCCAACAGTATTCCTTATCTGCTACATAGTATTCATGCCTCTTCTGGCATATATTCTTGGTCGTGTTGGTAGGGCAGCTGTCACATTCACGGAAATGACTGCTTTACTTGGTTATGGCATGTTTGGCCACATTTTCACACTTGTGGCATCCCTCGCTTTATATGATGAGCAAAGTAACCTCATCTTCTTCCTGTCGCTGATAATATTTGGTGGGTTAAGTACACTGAGGGTGGCAACAGTGCTGTTAGCTTCTATCCCGCTTCCAGTTGCACGTCTCACAGTGTGCAGCCTTGTTGCTAGCTTGCAACTGTTGTCGCTTATATTTGTTCACTTTGCATACATGCACAAGACCTTTGTGTACGGGGGTGGAAAGTTGCAGATGGGGCCATAACCCAAGATTGCATGAGCTGAAAAATCTGTGATTCGCTTAAATGTTGGCTGGTCTGCCTTTGTAATAGTAAGAAAATAATTGTGAGTTTAAACAAGACTGATATATTAGAATCATTTTGAAGATAAATTAATGCTTCAAATTAGTAGTCCTGTTGTATTGCAGAATAGACTGATTTAGTGAAAGTGTAACTTTTAAAATGTAGGCAGTTTGTTTTCAGTTTGGGTTGCACTTTTTAAAAATGGGTGCACAATTTCCTGGGAACCAAAACAGGAACAAAACTTATTTGAAAATGGAAAGAACTGACTTCAATTAGATAATTGTAAATTTATAGCTTTACAACCAGGTTTAGCAGATACCTGAAACCAATTAAGAGTAATTAAGAGTAAAAACATAGATTACACTCAAACTTTACTCTTGAAATAAAGTAACTTTGGACATGTTTTGGGGCTGTTGTCACCATTTTCAATGGAGATTCACTGTACTGTCACACAAATCTGCTCGTTCTAAAAATTATTAGTAGTAGTAGTAGTAGTAGTGGCAAAGCAAAGTACAGAGTGTGTCAAATACCTATGAACTGGCTGTGCAATGTTTTTCCACCGGGCATGTGGACATATGATTCTGCTGTAAACAAGGTCATGTTTCTGAAGCAGTTTTGCTCTGCTTTGGAAGTGCAGTACTCAGTTGTCAGTGATATGGTTTAGTTCAATTATTGCAAGTGATTTATTATTTTGTCCTGTACACAGTCACAAAGTGTATTATGGCTCAGCATATATTTCCTACAGTATATATATTTATAATTGATTTGTATGTGTTAAGTCAATCAGTTCACCAAGTGAAAGTACAATTTGCAGTAAGATTACTAGATGTAATTGTTCTAGGCCATACAACAATCCATGAACAGCTCATATGGCCAATCTTTCGATGAGAACAATTGAAAGTGTGTTTCAGGACAGAATTGTTAGTAGAGATTTGTGGCTCCCTCAGTCACCCATCCTAACCCCCTACGATTTCCATCTCCAGGATAAATTAAAACATAAAGTTTACAAGAAAAACCTACACATGCTGGAAGAATTAAAACAATATCTGCCAGGAAAGTGCCACGCTGAATCACAGCGAGTGATGGATAGTTTCCTAAAGAGGTGTCAAAAGTTTGGACAATGACAGTGGCCAGTTTAAGCATCTATTTTCATGAAGTTTGGTAAATAAAGCCTTTACAAGTAGTTTTGAAAATGTTGTATCATTTCATCTGCGCCTTTCGATGATAGCGGTATACAGCAACAAGCGCTAAGGACACAAACAGGCAAAACACTACACAGCCAGTTCATACTTTTTTTACTCTTTACATTTAGGTGTAGAATGCAAACCAGTTTTGGTCAGATAAGCCGTCATATCCAGTCAATAATTAAAAATTTGCCACAGCTTCTTGTATAAAATTTATCAAGCTTGTCTTTTAAATTTGTTTCCTCTAATTGTGATCAAATTTGCAGAATGATATAATCTTAATATAAGTGCAGTTCATAATGATTTACAATTCATGCATACCGAAATTAGTATTTCATTCATTGTTTATAGAAGCTCATTAAATTTCAATACAGCTTTTATTTTACAAAACTTCATTTCTGAATTTCAAATATCAATGAATCCATTTTGATAGTCTAGTATAATCATGTATTTGATTTAAATGTTGAATATGTTTTGAGGATTTGTCCTCTAAGCTATGTCAGCTTCTGGCTGAAAATGTTAATGACATTATCAGACAGTGGTATTTCAAACATCATAATTTCACGAGTGTTTTTTTCTTATTGCAATTTTCTCCTATATTCTTGGAGTAATATTTAAAATGCTGTCTTGTCTTTGGTTTCTTTTTGAGTTCTTTTCTTTAGTTTTCTCAGGCTGAGTACAGAAAGCGAAGTGTAATTTAAATTATAAGGCATATTTACTATCCCATTTTTCTTGGTGTATTTAATTAGAGAAACATGGCATTTAACATTAATCATACATCAATAATACTTAAATAATAATGTTAATACTGAATAGATTGATCATATATTCCTGTCTTTTATTTTGGTTCACAAAAATTATTGATTTTTTGTGTTCTTGGTCAAAATTGTTTTGCACAGATACCAATAACAAAAGGAATATAAATGACCAAGTTGTATACAAACATAGCAAAGTTAACATAGAATATTAAACGACAAATCTTTAAACATAGATTATCAACACAATTAATATAAACAATTTCTTTCTTAATTCTGTGATTTTGCACAATTTATGTTTATTTGCATTGGGCGTAGTGCCCAACAAGTACTTGTGGAAAGTACTTCTATGTTTGCTTTTACACACCTGTTACTATAGAAATCTCTACTAGCTGTTATTGGTCACAGCCTCCATGATTATCTTCTATAAAAAAAAACTATGCAACAGTGGCATTGTGTGACGTGACTTGGTAATGCCCTGGCTGTTGCTGGTTTGAGGCCTATTTATTTGAGAGGAGGAAAAAGTTTTTTCGAGAGTATTATTAACATTTTATGAGCAGGGAGGAGGAAAAGAAAGAAAGGAGAGAGAAAAAACCTGCCAAAAACAGTATTAAGTATTTATAAATATAGTAATATTTGTGAGAATATTACCCAAAAGTACAGAAATTTGTTGCAGTTGTATGTAGTTCAATTATATTTACCACAACATGCTATCAAAAGAATAAATGTTACATTATTTTTAGAGTTTTCATGATGTATGCATAGAAGATAAAAACTATACATGTTCATGATATCATCTTTGGTCCAGGCATTTTCTTTATTTGAAAAAAATAAACAAGAGAAAATCCAGCCAACAAGAGGGTTTTGATAATGTTGCACCTTCACACAGCCACAGTGATTGTCTACCATGATACATGAAAATGTCTTATGAAGCCTTCAAATGGTTTAGCTTTAAAGTTTTTTAATTCAGAAGTTTGACATTCAAAATAATACTGATTTTCTTGCTATATGTACACGGTGTCAAATGATTTAAAAGGTTCGCTAATATCACATTCACATAATAGAACACTTCACTAAACTTAGAACTCATACTTGGGAAAGGGAAAAAAAGAGACTGTCGTGTCTAACTGGTAGATAATTTGCCTAGCATTCTCACCCACTGAAGGTCACTGATATCCACCCTTAGTGAGTTTAGCTTTGCTGCTTTGCAGGCAACGTATGGTATAAATTACAAACATAAATAATGTGTAGTCATTCAGTGCAATTCTTCGACATTAGATAACAAACATGTTCTTAATGACATGTGTTATGGGAATCTGATGAATGAATCTTGACAGAAAAATACAAATTAATTTTCTTTTATTATACGTTGCCACTGGCAATATTATGCTGTGCACAAAAAGCATATAGTATGGTATCACCAGAGCGGGAGACTGAAAGTTTGTATTAATCATTCATGCCCATGTGCAAAAATGAGTGTGTCAACTATTTTTCCTATTTCTGTTCCCAGATAATTGTTTATTTGGCTTAATTTTCCTAAGTAGCTTACCAGTCTTAAAATATAAAAACATTTGCCAATAATTTAAAGCAAGTTGAATCATTTTTGAAAGATGGTTAAACTGAAGGATAAGAAGTGTAAAGCTGTTCATAATGAGGCAAGTGCATTCTTACTTCAGCTGTACTTTTTCCTGATAAATGTTTCTGAAAATTCATTTCAAATATAAATTACAATGGCATGTTGAAAAGTAATGTATACTGCATTTTGAGTTGAATAACACAAAAGCTGGTGACTTTCTGGTACCTTATTTAACAAAAGCTGTATACTTAACAATAACACAAAAAAATGATTACTACTGAAAAGTGCACTCTAGTGCAAGTGCGAAAACTAATCCTATTTGCTGAGTAACACATAATGTTGCATTATTCATATTAAAATGTATAGTCATTTTGTTCACATGTTGTTCTGGCAGTCAACACTGGAAGTAAGAAACCTTATTTGTAAGTGTTCCAAGAACAAACCCATCCCAAAAAAAAAATTCTTATGTGTTCCATTTAAATGACTTTTCTACATCTTTGCAAGAAATTATTGTTAAAGTTGTTTTTATTTATTTCATTCTAATCGAGAAAAAATTGGCAAAAATGGTCTTATTACTTGCTTCCTTATAAGTAGAAGGGAAATAAGGGAGTACAATAGGTTAAAGTGATAGTCAAATGTTTTAAAAACTGGTTGCTCTGTGATTGAAGTTCCTTGTTTGTATGGCAAGGAGTTGACTACTTCCTGTATGAGAAAAGTATAAGTATTTTAAAACTGAAACCAATAACAAGTAATATCTCAAAAACGGCCAACTCAATGAAAAAAATGCATATAGTATAAATTGTGTGTTTGTGTGATATAGCTATTTTTTAAAAATTCAAATTTTTTGAAAATTTTCCATGTAAAGGGTTGTTGGGGGTGAGAGGATTTTTTTTTTAATCTTTGTGTAGCATCCTTGGAAGATACTGAACTGAAATTACAACTTTGGTATTTAACAGACTTTTCGTTTTTGAGCTATGCTGCCCACTGACAGATTGACAGACACGCGGACATTTTTCTAAAAATGCTTTTTATGGATTCAGAGGATCTTAAAACATATATTTCCAATGAAATCTTGGTATCAAACTTTTGGGTGCAATACAATACGTTCTCTATACACTATGTGTATAGTACTTGTAGAGAAAGTGATAACATGGGTTCAATTATGCAATTCCAACATAACAGTTCTGTAACTTTGCCATAATGCATAAAAAAAGTCATCTTATGCAATTCACGTAAAACATAGATTGAAATTTATAGGAATTAAAGCTATTATAAAATAAATTGCTTACCAATGCTCACAGATGTTTGATTCCTTAGCCTGTTTTATGACTTTTAACTTATAACATGCTTCATGTTTCCTTCTTTTTGTTGGTTCCATCATTAGGCACACACTTTACAAATTTTACACTGATTACACTTAAAGTACAAGCTGTTTGAACACACAATACAACCTACAACAATACTTGTTAGTGGTACATAGGAGTTCATTATTCTACATGAGCTTCTACAAGCAAAACTGTAACAATACTAAAGGACACTTATGCTTTATGATGTGTGCAACCATATCAATTGTTAAGTAGAACAGAGCGGGTATTTCTTCAAAACTGAATAGCCATAAATATTCAAGTGTGTCAGTGCACATAATATTGTCCAGATGATCATTGTTCTAAACTAAATTTACAGGCCATTGATAGCTTTGGGATGGTCTTATAGGAAGGATTTACACTAAAACTATGCATGTTTGATGAAGATGTTTTACTTACTCTTATACACCAAAATATACAAAATATTAATAAGTTGCATTACAATACAACAATAAATTAAATATGTCTATGATGCAAGCCCTTGGAACCTTCTTTCCTTCCAAGTTCTAATAGAGGGCAATACCAACTGATTATAATAATTAAACTTGGGCACAAAAATGCTAAAGGAGTTAAAATGGATTAGAGTACATTGAAGAAGCACCTTCATTTATTTGTTTACCACTTAAAAACACATTTTAATGTGACAGAACACAATAGAAATATTAAATTGGCATCCCATACATTAAATTTACTGAAGTCCACTATTCTTTTAAATGCAATATAAACTAGAAGCATTTTTTTAAATTTATGTCTTTAGTTAGTGTATAATTTTTATGGCAAAACATTGTTTTAAATCATTTCTCTCCTTAATACATTTTAAATTTTCATACTAGTTATTTATTATTATTACTGTCAATATTATTATTATTATTGAGTCTGTGATATATTTTTGTTAAACAGGCTTTTGTTAAATTAATAATATGTCTTAGTATTTATAAGTTGTTGCTGTGCTTTCATGCAAATAAGAAATAGAAACCAAAAACATAATTACATTAATTGAACAAAGTGTTGAGCTAATATTAAAATGATCTTCTCAGCCATTTGCTAAACCATTAGCTTTGTGTGGTTGACCATTTACCATACCTTTATTATGCTTAAGTAGTAGCCATTATTTTATTATTACACAAAACTGCAACTGCTGACATTAGAAAAGTTGTTTCATTAACACTTGTGAATCCCAGGTGTTTTTACTTTATCTACTCATACATAGTAAGGAAGGTATTGCATTACATCCAAAATGTGATGCCACCAGAAATACATGTTTTGAGGTCCCCTGCGTAAAACATATTTTTAGAAAAAATGGTGTCTGTGTTAAGTGCATGAGAGAGAGGCAGCATAACTCAAGAACAAAAAGTTGGATAAATACACATTTTGGTATTTATGTTTAGTATCTTCCAAAGCTGCAAAAAAAAAAAATTGAGGGGGATACATTTATCGCACCCCTTTACGTGGAACATTAAAAAACTGTTGATCTTTCTCAAAAATTGCTCTTAATGATTTTGATTTAACCATATATTAAACATATACATGACAAAATGCATGTATATCCTGAATTTCCAGAAATAATCTGAGAGTTCAACTTCATACAGAAGGAATTTTGACTTGTATAACTGGTATAGAGATGTAAACATATATCACATAAAATTTAGATCTCTTTAAAATCCCATCATTCATTTCAAATAACAATTTTTGAAATATCCATTATTAGTTATTTGAATTGTTCAATACTTGGAAACCAAGTTTTGGGGCTGAAATTCAGTATGTTCCTTTGTTTTAATCATTAAAAGCATTGTGATGCAGTGAAAATGAAATAGTATGCATAACTTGCCTCATGTTTCAAGAAAGCTAACTTTTGGAGCCTATTCTATATCAGAAATCGATCACCACGAGTATATTTTCATTAGTGTTACCATCTGTAGAGGTGTGATTCTGCACCGAAAGCATAAAAGTAGCGGGTACCAACATATTACAGTCTGGATTTGAAAAAAATAGACTACTTTTCAACATGTCCTACAACTGTGGCATAAATATTATTTCTGTAGATTGTTAAAAGTGTTGGAAAATCAGGAACAGGCTGTTAAGATTTAAATTAAATATCTACAAAACAGAAGTTTTATTTATTTTGTATGTTTGATGTTGACATTTTTTGATACTGAGTATTATCATCTTTAAATGGAAATATAACAAAACTCAGATTTATAAGTATTCTTATCTCCAAAGTTAATTGTTGCTGTAATCAAGAAGTAAATCTGATTGTTGTATTTCTTGAGTACATTATGGTACCATTTCCTCACTCCCTTACAAGCAGTTAGGTTCAAACTGTTTTTGTTGTTGCCTTATGTGTGTATAGAACAATGTAGAAAATTGTTTGTTTTATTAACTGTGTAACCTGTTTACTGAATCTGCATTCAAACAGAAAGCTTTTACCATGTAATAACTAAACATTTGATATTACATGGTATCTATTCTTGTACCTTGTCTGTTAAACTTGTGTACCTACATGAATGTTTTTTATGTATTGCAGAGTATTTGCAACCCAGCAGACCAAAGCATTAAGCTTAAATAAATTTTATGATGGAAATGGAGTTTTATTTACGGATGCTCTTTAACTGGTGCGGCTCTCAGCACTCCAATCTATGTTGAGCATGAAAGACTGATTAATTTTGCTCAGAGGCCTCTTTTTCAGGCTAGAGGTTCTACATGCCGTAAATCTACGACATGTGACTAATTGCTTTACTTCTCTGCCCAAGGAAGCCCTGAGATTTTTACACCCCAAAAAATCCATCGTCCTCTAACGGATTTGAACCCACAACCTTGGGTATATGAAGTTAGCATGGTAACTATTGCATTACAGAGGGCGACAATTTTATGATGAGCCTGCCTGGGTAGTGTGTCTGCCTCCCATTCAGCAGGTCGCAAGTTCAAATCTCGCTTGGAGTCAGGTTTTTATTTTGGTGGGGGGGGGGTTTCCCTTATCCCGAGAAGACAAATGTCGAGTAACTTTGAGCTTTATTTCACCAATTTCATTTGCCTGATATGACCAACTAGGTTAAAAGATGCTAAGCCAAAAAAAAAGTATGATCATTTCAGAGTTTAATAAATAACTTTCCCACATTTGCCAACTGAATATGTTTTGCATATAGACAGTGTGGGAGTTGCGGCCTTTATACAACTTTGTGGCAAAGGAGACATTTTTCATATTTTGTGCACAGATTCAAAATGTTGCCGACTTTCACCACAGAGCATTAGATTCAAATTGCATTATAGTCTGCTTAAGATTACAGACTGAATGTATTGCATTAATGGTATACAGGGCTATGATAGGCTGGAGCTTATGTTGTGTCCATCCTTCTTGATCATGGTTCCCATTCACTGGGCTGAAATAAAATGCATAGCATGCTGATTAAAATTGATTTGCAATTACTGATTAACAGGTAAAAGGATGGGCAGAGGATGAGTAGGAGATGATGCTTTATTAACAGTTATTGCATGAATATTAATTTTCATAGATAGAATTTTATTTTTACTTGGATGGATGATAAATAATTATGAATTATGTTTAATTTCATCCTTAGTTCTAGCGGGAATAACAAAAAGTGCTCAAAAATCCTTTTTCAAAAAGGGAAATTATTAGAATTGCACGCAGGCTTCAGAAAAAGAAAAGGTATAGATGACATTTATAGTAAGGATGATAATTCAAACTTTTTGTGAAAACAGAAGATGATATAGACATTCTTTGCAGATTTTGAAAGATGTGCAATACAATAAACAAGAGACAACCCGGAAATTAAAAAAAACAAAGCATAAGTGAAAAGTTTATAAAAGGATAAGGTATGGACAAAACTATTAATAGGTCTAAGACAGGTGCAAATTAAGTCCCATTTTATCTGTGGGCAGCATAATAGATGGTGAGAAAATGCAGCTTATATTGCTCAATAAGAAGAAGTAGAGAGATTCCAGTATTGCTATATGCAGACAATTTGATAGTTGCCATAATGGTGATATGATTACAAAGAGCAATTAATAAAATACAAATATTGTGAAGAGACTGGAATAAAAAAAACCTGATGTGTTCCATTCACTTGACTTTCTCTACATATCTGCAACAAATTATTGCTAAACAGCTTATTCCTCAATTTACTTCATGCTAATGGAGAAAAAATTATTCCTTTGCTTATATGGCCAGGAGTTGACAAATTCCTTTATGAGAAAAGTATAAGTATTTTAAAAAAAACTTAAAACAAGGAAAATCTTAAAAGAGGCCAACTCCATGAAAAAACTTCTTATAACATAAATTGTGTGGGTTACCCAACTCTACATTTGTTGTGAAGCAAGTCTTCTTTTTTTTTTTTTTTATACAGTTTACCAGTTATGCAAATTTCATCCATAATAAAGATGTTTTCAAGGCTATTCCCAGAAAATTAAAGAAATTATTTGTCATGTAAATATCTTTGACACAATATTTTAATCAAAATTATTAGAGCCATTTTTTGAGAAAATCAAAATTTTAAATAAATTTTCCATGTAAAGGATAGTTTGGGGGAGGGTTCTTGAAAATCATTGTGTCACATTCTTGTAAGATACTAAAACTAAATACAAAGGTTGGTATTTAACTGTATTTTGGTTTTTGAGCTATGCTGTCAACAGACGCACACATGGACCATTTTCTAAAATTGCTTTTTGCAGACACCCAAAACGCATATTTCTGGTGAAAACTCGACCAAATTTTTTGTTGCAATACAAGACCTCTATACACTGTATATATAGTACATGTAGAGAAAGTAAATGTAAATAAGTAAAAGATAAAGCAAACCTAAGAAGGGATAAGAGCTGGTATTTGGGAACAAAAAAGCTTGAGGTGTAAAGGAATACAAATAGCTGGAACTCTGTTGAACAGCATTGGAGAATGGTAGGAAGACTAGCTAAAGGAAAGAGAGCTTTGGCAGGGTTACCAACGATCAAATGTCTACAAAACTGATGGAAAGAATATATGAGATTTTGGCAAGATTAAAATGTTATATACAGTCAAAATCTGGGGGATGGGGATCAGACATAGTAAGACAGTAGACCATATTTATAAATTATTAGGATTAACAAGAACAGCATCCTGCTCCATGGGGCTGTGGTTCCGAGCCACAGAATGCATCCGGGTTCAATTCTTCTCTGGGGATACAGAATTAAGTACTCCTTTCTTGGTCTTCAATGAGACTGATTGGTCCCAGTAGGACTTTACACACCACTCCTGAGTGTGATGTCATCCCAACTTGATCTAGTCCCTGCCTCCGTTTATATCAAGAGTAGCCGTCGCCCTCCGTGGTGTAATGGTTACCATGCTAACTTCATATACCCAAGGTCGCGGGTTCAAACCCGGCGGAGGACGATGGATTTTTTCGGGCGTAAAAATCCTTAGCATGGCTTCCTTCGGAAGGGAAGTAAAGCTGTGGGTCCCGTGTCGTAGATTTACGGCACGTAAAAGAACCTCAAGCCTGATAAGAGAGCCCTCTGAGCAAAATTAAGCGATCTTTCACGCCCAATATAGAATGGGACGCTGAGAACCAAAGCAGTTAAAGAGCGTCCATAAATAACAGGCCTTTTTTTTTTTTCTTCTTTTCTTTTTTTCAGGAGTAGCCCCAAGTCAGCCTATGCCAGTTGCTCCGTTCTCAGACCTGTGCTATTATAGCCAGTTGTATAAACCGCTGAAATGACGTGTACAGTTGCAGCACACTCTTTTCCCTCAACATTGGTGCAGTGGCCGCACTCCTCTGGACAGGGTCGTAGTGAGATGGCATCTGCACTGTTGTGGTTCCTTTTCGATGTTCCGATGTGAAGTTGTATTTTTGGAGCCTCTGGTCCTAAGTTATTCTCTGGCCCTTTAAAATCTTGAAGCTCAACAGTTAGGTGAGGGCCGAGTGATCAGACCTCAAATGGAATGGCTGATCCTACATGTAAGTGCTCCTGCACCTTTACTACTGCCAGGAGATCTCGCTGGGTAACGCAGCAGTTCTTTTCTGCTTTGGAGTGTATCGCTGCAGTAGAGTATTACCCGCCATTCTGGAGCTAGGATAAAATGCCTCCAATGCTGGCGTCGGTGTGTATAATAAAGTCGCTAGCTGGTCCTGGAAATGCTAAAATAAGTGAAATTCAGAGTGCTGACTTAAGCTCCTGGAACGCGCGCTCTGTTCTTCTGACCACGACTAAGGTCGATGCTCTTCCGTCAGAAGAGCTTTGCGATGTTGGAGAGACATTGATGAACCGGCGGTCCAGAAAGCGTTGTAGCTTTCGTTTTTCTTTCGGGAAAGGCCAGTATCTCACTGCCCAAGCTTTCTCCGGGTTGGGGCCGCTCCAAATGGTGAGATTATGTGGATCAGGTAATTCACCTCCTTGCAGAAGCATTGGCACTTCTTTGCACTCACCTTCACACTATCTGGCTGTAGCATTTGCTGTATCTTGGCCAGTCCTTGAGATGGGATTCGAAGTTGTAGCCTACGACGATGATATCATCCAGAGCAGGCGAGCGTCTCAAATCAACCCTTTCATCGCTGATTCCATGAGCCGTTAGAAGTTGGCTGGTGCGTTGCAGAAGCCAAAGGCAAAACCGTAAATGTCCAAGGCTGTCGAAAATCCAGTCTTGTCGTTGTTTCTGGGACCTAGGGCCAGATGCCAGTATCCCGATTTCAAGGCCGAAGTCAAGAAGCACTGGGCTGCTGAAGAGTGTTTAGCGTGTCGCCAATATATTTGGGGGGGGCAACGGCATATCGGTGTAGTTCATACAGAAGCGTAGCTCGCCGTTCTTCACCAAAACTACAGGAGAGCTCCAAAGGCTGTGAGACTCCAATGATCCCGCTAGATCTCATGCCCTCCAACATGTCCCTACCTTCACCGGTTTTTCCAGAGGAACACGTCTTGGGGGTTGCCGAATGGGTCGGGCATCTCCAGTATCGATGTTATGGAGTACTCGATCAGTTCGGCCATAATCCCCGTTACCTTCACTGAAGACGCTCTGCAGTTGCGAAGCGGTCAGATGTTCGGCCGCCCTCTTCAGCAAGTTTTTTCAGCCGATGTCCCAGATCCTGCGATGGTGCTGACTGGTCGGATCCGTCACACAGCGATGCACTCGTTCCTGGCTCTCTCTTCTCTAATTCCATTTTGGCGTGGATCAACTGGTCGGTGTTTATGGTTTCATCAACCTCATAATCACTTCCTCCCGAAAAGGTAATAATGCCCGGGCCACGCATAATCCGTCCAATTATGTTTTCTGGTCCAATACAAGGTTCCTTGTCCGGTGGCCTAGGTGCGCCATCACCACTACCTCCCTTCTTGCGGGCATAACTACGTCGTCCCTCAGTATTACCCTGCCTATCCCCGGATGTTCGTGGTGGCTCCAGAGCAACATCTCGTCTCGGCCGATGTCGACCGTCGCCTTGTGGCTGCTGAGGGCACCCAGTCTTGGTATAACATCCCGGCCACCCTCGCGACGAATATTCATCGTGCTCCATCCCAATATCAACTCCAGCAGGGCCTGCGTCTCCACAAGTAAGATGTCATCCGGCGTCGTCGTTAGTTGGTAGGGTCGCTTGGGTGCTCGTGTCGGAAAGCCATTCGTCACGTCAGATCTTATTATAGTCACAGCTGCACTGTGTCTACTAGTATCTGGCATTGCTTACCTTGTACCCAGCCGTCTGCCCAAGGCACATAGCGTCACTAGAGATGGTGGTGAATACGGCCCCTCACCACTCTAATCCTTGCTCGTTTTCCGTCTGATGGTGGACTTGATATAGACAGTGCTTCACTAGGTGACGATGCTAGTTTACCTAGTAAAAGTAGTAACTGTAACGATGTAAATAAACAAGAAGAAGCTGATGATACAATAAAATTATATTGCGAAACTAGTTCTTGAATGAAAAAAATAAGTGAAACTTTATTACAAATTATTGTTATATTGCTAAGGCTTTGTTCAGCAAGGGGGGATTCTTGCATCGATTCCCTTGACTCTTGCAGCTTCAATTTAAGCCCAGTGTGGTATGCTGCATCCAAGCGATGGTTACCAAACCGGGTTTGGAGGACCACCCAGATGTTCCCGGAAATCGCTGACGTCGAGATCGCATTCCATATTTCCGGCGCTCGACTCTGGAGGCTTTGTTATAAGTTGCGGGGCTTGTTCCACTGCTAACCATCGGTTGTGGGTGGTGACGGTGATGAACTGGAGTGGAATAGAATAGAATTTATTCACCTTAAATACAATGAATTCATGGCTTCGTCAAAAACAAATAATACATAATTTAACAAATCTCTTACACTTTTATATACATTATATTTTACAGTATTGATCAAAACGAGTACAATTGATGCTAAGCTAATCTTGTCTTGAGGCAGTCGTTAAGGTTTCTCTTGTGCCGAAGTACATCCTCAGATGAACAGGACCCATGCAACAATGTTTCAGTGTTAGAGAAATCAACTTATTTACACATACATAGCTGAATGGCTCATGTGGCAAAGTTTTCCAAATAAACAAGTATTTTTAGCACATAATCAAAAAGATGTATTCATGAATTCATCAACGGAATAAAACATATAGTTTAGGAGTAGATTTTTAAACTACTTCTTAAATGCTTTGCTCTGTGGAACTTTGATCGCACCAGGGAGTTTATTATATAAGTTAACACCTTTGTGGGAAACTGAATTTAAGCTTTTAGTTAATCTGTGTTGTTGAAGATGGATTGCTGTTGATGTTCTTGTGTTGTAAGAATGGTATTCATTGTTGAGCTTAAAAATTCTCTTATTGTCATGTATAAAGGAAACTGTCTCTAAGATATAAATACATGGTAATGGTAAAATTCTTAAATCCAAGAAAAGTGGTTTACTTGGGGTACATTGGTTCACTTGCTTGATTATTCTTATTATTCTTTTCTGCAGTTTAAACACATTAATACAATTGTTGGCAGATCCCCAGAAGGGGATTCCATATGTCAGTAATGAGTATATATAACCAAAATACACTGTTTTTAGGACATCAAAGCTGCACGCTTTAGCTAGTAGCCTTATAGCATAGCATATACGACTTAATTTATTAGTAAGAAAATTGACATGCTCTGTCCAACTGAGCTGAGAATCAATAACAATCCCTAAGAACTTGGTAGAATGACTCTCATTAATCAATGTATTAAATATTGAAATTTGAACAGGATTATGAACTCCCAATTGTTGATTGAAACTAAGAGATACAGTTTTGCTTATATTTATATGAAGTTTATTACTTGTCATCCATTTCTGCAATTCAGTGGTAGTATAATTGATTTCTGCCTGCATAAGTCTTTCTTCACTACTTCTGAAAATAAGGTTTGTATCATCTGCAAAGAGAACACTACTAATGGGTGATAAGTGAGAAGGAAGATCGTTGATGTAGATTAAAAATAGAACTGGTCCTAGTATGGATCCTTGAGGAACGCCGCTTTCTATAGCAGCAGAGTTTGAACGTACACCTTCTATTTCAACAATTTGGTATCTGTTTTCAAGATAGGAGACAAAACTTTTGTTGGCTAGTGCTCGGACACCACAGACATCAAGCTTCTGTATCAGAATTTTATGATCTACTGTATCAAATGCTTTAGTTAAATCTAAGAATAGACCTGCCACTTGCTCTTTTTTGTCCTTAGCATTAAGGATATTTTCTATGAAAGAAAAAATTGCACTATTTATTGATTTTCCTTTCCTGAAGCCATACTGAGTTTCTGATATAATCTTATGCTTCTCTAAGAATGGAACAATTCTATTGTACATAATTTCCCAAGGATTTTTGAAAAGACAGATACTAAGGAAATGGGTCTATAATTTTCTACATTTTTCCCCTTTCTTGAATAAAGGTTTTACTTTAGCTGTCTTAAATACATTTGGAAAGCATCCTGTTTCAAGTGTGGCATTACAAATACCCATTAATGGCTTTGAGAGGTGGTGTACAGATTGCTTAACCAGAGAATCTGGAATTTCATCGATGCCACAAGAGCTTTTGTTTTTCAGGTTCCTTGTTATTTTCAGAATTTCATCCTCTGTGACCGGATAGAGAAACATAGTGTTGCTATTTACAGCAATATTGCTGGTTGGATTTAAGGAAGCACTACCTATTGAGCTTGATAAGATTTTAGCTATATTAGTGAAGTGTTCATTGAATATATCTGAGACTTTTTGAGAGTTTGAGATTAGTTCTCCACCATGAGATAAGATGATTTTACTTGAATAGTTAGATGTGTTTACCTCCCTTCTTACAACACTCCAAAGAGCCTTGCCCTTATTATCGCTATTGAAAATAAATTCTTTGTTACTCCTTTTCTTTGCTTCTATAACCACTTTGTTGAGAATACTACAATACTGTTTAAAATAAGCTTTGAAGGCAGGGTCTGTACTAGTTTTATGCAGTTCATGAAGGAATCTTTTCCTGTTGCAAGATTTAATAGTTCCTTTTGTTATCCAATTTCTAGACTGCGAGTGCTTTGGTGGTGAATTATATTTATTATAAGGAAAAGCAATGTTGTAATAGTATGTTATACAGCCTATGAAGATATCTGCCTTTTTATTAGTGTCCTGCTCATTCGACACATCCTCCCAGGATTCTTTACTCAATAAAAAGTTGAAGTAATCTATATTCCGAGTTGAGAGACACCGCTTCAGAAAAGCTTCATTTTGATATGTCTGACCATTTATTTTGCTTGGTGGGATGCAGCAGTTGAAGAAAGACAGCATTATGATCAGATATACCAATCCCGATATTACTGGTTGTAAAAGGTAGAGCATTAGTGTTAATAATTATCTGATCTAGACATGTTCTACTGGAACTTGTGATTCTTGTTGCCGTATTTATAATAGGCATCAGATTATAAGTTTGAAGCAAAGTAATTAAACTATGTTTTTCTGCCGAGTCAACAAGAAAATCGACATTTAGATATCCGCATATAGCAATATATTTTTTCTCACGTGAGAGTATGGACAGAAGCATGTCCAGTTTCTGGACAAAACTGGTGAATAATCCATTGGGTGACCTATATAAGCAGACAAGGAGAATTTTTATATTTCCCACATTTAGTTCTGTGACAACATTCAAAATTTGTTTCATCATTTAGATGTGCTGAGTGTGTTTTATTTTTAGAGTGTGTATTATTTTTAACAAGAATACCAGCACCTCCATATTTTTTATTAGAACGACAATATATATTTGCAAAAGTATAACCTGGAATACTATACAAGGGATATTAATCTTCATTAAGCCAGTGTTCTGTGAGACAAATCACATTCACATGTTTGTAAGTGGATGATAAAATGACTTCAAGCTCATGCAGTTTGTTCCTAACACATTTAAATGCATAAGGCTAAATATATAATTGTGGTTGAAAACATTGCCTGCATTAAGAGAGACAGTATCCAGCTTGTCGTCCAGCATCCCATCATCCAGCCTGGTGTTGAGGTCAGGGTATCGTTCATCTGGGTTTACTTCTTTGTTTACTGCTACTGCATTTTCATTCTTGTTGACATGGTTAGTATTTCTTCTCGTAGAGTTGTCATCCACCACAAAGTTCGTTAGTTTCCCTTTAGCACTGGTGAAATAACAGCACACAGAAGATTTCCAAATTTATATGCGCCTACACGGTTAAAATGCACCCCATCCCTTCCAATATCATTTTCTCCCAACCAGAAATTTCCGTCCACGAAAGTACACTGTTTAGTGGAGCACAGCCAATTTAGTTCTTGGTTTATTTTCGCCACTTTTCTTTGTGTTACATTACGTCTTCTTATCACGCCACTAATGACAATCTTAACATCCGGCACTTCTGCCTTTACATAGTTTATGAGATGCATAGAGTCCCCCATAATTTCTTCTGCACACATACCAGGTTTTATATCGTTGGTCCCCGCATGCACGTCTGGTGCTTCTTCCTTCATTTTAGTCCTCTCAATTTGGTGTTGCAATTCTCGTAGCTTGATGCCAGGAAAACATCTCATGTCACATCCACGGTTTTTACATTGCTGCCCTGAAAATTTTAGGATGGAGTCCTCTACTACTAAAACCTTGGGTGAATTGCTGTCTTTGTCGCGCTTAACATCCCGAGTTTTGCAGTTTCCTTCATTCATTTCGTCGTTACTCAGTACTTCAAACCGATTTTTCATACGCACCTCCGGACTATTTTTCGAATCCATTACACGGCTATTTGGAATTGATTTCGAGAATCGTCTATTCTTATATCTTACCTCAGTATAGCCGTTATTCACGTTTGCCATCTGTTTTGAAGATCCATGTTTGTCTGCTTCAATTCAGCATTTTCCGTTTTTAGATTTTTTATTTCACTTCTTAAGGCGATAACTGTTACTTCCTTACCTCTGCTGGTTGAGCATTCTCTTTTTAGCACGTCGATTTCCCTACGTAGACTTGTGTTTTCCTTTTGGGCTTCTCTTAGGTCTTTGTTTAGGAGATCAATTATTACATGGAGCGATGCCGCCATTTCCTTTTCGCGTGGGTTTTCGACCACCGTTTCGGCTACTCGATTTTTGGCCTGTTTCTCGGGATAGAATTTCTCCCCGGAATTCTCTCCATTTGCACAACTTACCGCACTCTTATTGTTCACATTTACATCATCTTCAGATACTGATTCGGCGTATGTTCTAACTTTATTACACATTTTGAGTTGCTTGCTCCGTGTTACTATTCCTCCCGCCGCCATCTTGAAGCTTAGATCCTAAGACTTCGAATGTGAATGTTCCGTCGAATTTGGGTGACTTGACGCATGCAGATGTTATTTCACGTCCTGTCTTCTCGACTTTAAGTCTATCAGCCTTCCGTCGAGCATCTTTTGCTACATGGTATTCAGTTCCTTTGCGCTGCTGTCGGCTCTTCGTTCCAGGGCATTAAGGTCATTCATCATTCCACCAACCTCTTCCACCTATTATCCAAGATTTTCCACTTCCCAAGCTCTATCAACTTTTCTTCTCTTCGCCATTCATCAATTTTATTCGCTCTCCCCATGTTTAACTTTATAATTGCGCAATTCACAGTCATAATTCGGTCCCTATCTGCTCCATTCCTGATTCCATATTCTCTTCCAACATCTGCTCCGTTCCCAATTTCATTACTTCCCCATGCTGGATTTCATCGTCGTGTCCATCTTTTCCATTCTCATTTCCATTTGCGTGTCTATCTCCTTATCTTCGGCATAGTGTTTTCATCATCTCTCCATCTTGACCTTAAATCCCGCGCCTGACACCAGAATAACAAAATTACTCTTTATTACTCAAACAACTATTTATTTCTTCCACTGTTTATAAATAAAATCTGTTTTCTAATAAAAGTCTTTCTTCGATGCTTTCGTATTAACTCTGCCTTAGTTTTCTTTCGATGCGGCGACTACGACTGTACGCTCCAAGTTTCCCGTCGAAACTAACTCAACTGCCGGGGCTTGTTCTCTCCATTTTATACGTGTCAATGACATGGCAAGAAACTTCTAGAAGCAGTCGCACATGCAAACCACCGCGGGTGTCACAACACGGAATTGTAACAATCTCACACATGTCTACTCATGTAGGTGTAACAATACACGACAACAATCAGCTATGACTTCGAAAGCAAGATACTCACACAATACCAAACAACAGCAATGGAGAAATAAAATATATGTCATCTAATTCTGATTGATGGAAAATTCTATAGCAATTTGTCAAATTAATGCCTTAATATCTTGGAGGTACTATTTCGGGCAGTAAAGAAACAAAACTATTACTTTTAACACATCTGTATATTGTAAACATTTTCTTTGCGATGTATGATTATGTGTGAAAAATAACAACTAAAACCGTAATTAACACTGTAGGAAGTTCAAGAATTTTACACATAAAAATGTCACTATACTGAAAAACGAATGTTTTTTTTTTTAATTTCCCTGGCCCTGAATTTGTCAGCTGTTCGTAAAGTTAATCACATGTTCACTATTGAACCCATCTGCGAAATACCGGAAATGAATGAATGTCAGGGTTCAATCCACTCAATTGCCAACCTATGCTAGTGAAAGCTCAAGCTCTAGTAGGGATGGGTTTGAATTGAGGAGTTTCCTGAATGCAATTGTTGCATATTTTGCCTTTAGATATAATTACTAATAGGATTACTGCACGCTCATATTTTAATATAAAGTATTTAAATGAAAATAATAAACAGTGATGCAAAAGTAATTATCAATTGTATGGCGAAAAGCACTAAAGGAAAGAAAAAAAAAAAATGACAACAAGGGAAACCATGCGAAAATTCTCATAACGTAGTGGGAGCAGTAGGAAATTGTCGGCTTCCTGAATTTAATTAATGTTGATGTTGAGTACGAGTTTGTGTCAATTAGAATATGGAGTGCTAAATGTGTCGAGAAGAATCAACTAAATATATAATCTCCCGGTTTATCTCGATTCACCGCCAGTAATAGTGGACTTGCCCACCAGATATGAAAAGACATGAAAATATGAGTAAATGAACGATGTCCTTGTAGCTGTCAATGTCATTTTAATAAAATGAAAAAATGCTTCAGTTCTTTAAGAAATCGGGTCAGTTGGTGTTACGAATAAAACATAACTGTATAATTCCAATGCAAAACTAGTGATACTAAAAGAAATAATGAAACCATTTTGTTAACCTAAAATTCATTTATAAACGAATTTTACATAAAACATCCACGCATATACAAGTTATTGGGTTATGCAGGATTTCTTTGTTGTATATTAGTTTTTACTATTGAATTTAAGTTGATTTTTATGAGTTTTAGGCTGTTTAACTCTATTAAAAGTTTTTGTCCCGAATAGCAAGGTGTGCTATGAAAAAGAAATAAAGTGGTTTTCCTGTATAACTTTGTAATGAAGACAACGGTGCTTAAAGAAATGTCTTATTTTGTTGACATGCAGGACAGAGGGACAAAGGAAGAGCCACTCCCTCTCCCACATCACCAGGGAGATCACCAAAGTTTCAGAACTTCTTGGCAAATGGTGACATACCAACAGGAAATGAACTTAATGTTGAATACAGTCCTGCTGCAGTCCTTACAACAATGCAGCAGGAAGAACTTAATTCAGAAGGTAAATCCTCCTCTTATAAGTAGATTAGGAAATGTTATTAGTATGTTATGTGAAAGCTTTTAGGTTACAGATTTCTAGAATGACAGTTTACTATATTGAAGGTAATGATTAACAGGTACTTTAACTTGTACTTTCATACTGCAGCTAAGAGCAAGGCAGACATGTCTGTTTTGAACTCCTTATGTGTTATACCAAAATTCAGATGAAGTTATAAGTAGTTTACTTCAATATGGGACAAACAGATATTTGCATAGACTAACTTTATGAGTAATTAAACATATTTAATACAAGTGTCGCTCCAAATGTTTTGAGAAAGGCCACAATAATATTCTCCATTGTATTCTATTCATGCCTCATCCATTCAAATTGTTTTTCAAATGCTGAATGCTGTTCTTCTTTTAAGAAAGTGATAATACATTCTTCGTAAGCAGCTGCTGCTACTTCAGCTGACTCAAATTGTTGACCTCAAATTTTTTCTTTCATTTATGGGAATATGAAAAGTCACATGGGGCCATACTTGGACTATAGTGATTATGGAATAAGCATCTGTCTCCAGCAGAAATTGTGTTGTTTCTTGTGAAGTGTGCATAGACGCATCATGGTGCGACAAAATTCCACCCAGCCAATCTTAAGATAATTTTTTTTTTTTAGTTTATTGAACACTTGTGGTAGACATGTAGTATCATCTGGCAGTAAGAGTTTTTTGTTCCTCAAGCAGAATCGTCACAATGTGGCCACTTGCTGAGAAGAAGGAACAGATCATCTTCTGGCCAACACTTCTTGTTCACTACATTTTTGTAGGGAGATCTTCTCTTAGGAAGACCCAGACTGATGACCGTTCTTTAGTTTCTGGATCATACTGGTAAATCTAGTTTTGTCACCTGTTGCAATGTTAAATATGTTTTATAATCCTCCTCCATTGAATTTTTCAATCATTTCCTGACATTCTTGCACACATGCTTGTTTCTGCTCATTTGTGAGGTGAAGGGAGATCCAGTGACTGTAGAGCTTCTTGATGTCATTTTTCTTTCAGGATTGTTTTCAAAGCTGCCAATCAAATATTTAGGTCTTCTTGAATTTAATGATATGTGCAATTGTGGTGTTCCCACAACATGCACACTGTTTTCACCACATTTTCATCCGTTGTTGCTGTGGTTGGCCATCGTGCTCAGCCTTGATTTATCTTCAAGGGAATCCTTTCCTCTTCTAAACTCTGCATACCATCGATTAATGGTGAAATGCGATAGGCAAAGATTCCCAAATGTTCAATGCTGTTTTCAAGACATTCTCTCTGTCCTAAACCAAATTTAAAAGTCATAGAGAATCATAGCACGGATATGCTCTTGCTTGAGATTCATCCTAGCATATGGCGTAGCAACACCTGCTATACATACACACGCGGTACTGATGATGCACATTGTTGGAGTATGTGCACTTGCACATGTTGCTATCTGAACTTTAATTTGAAGTTAGGAAAAACTGCTTTGGTTAACCACAACTTTTTTTTTTTGTAGCTTAGTATCCTTTAACCCGGTTGGTCATATCGGACAATGAATGTAATTGGTGAAATGATGCTCAAATGATCTCGGGGTCTATGGAGCTTAAAGTTACTTGACATCCGTCTTCTCAGGTTAAGGGAAAAACCTTGAAAAAAAAACTTAACCTGGTAACTTACCCTGAACTTGCGACCTGTTGAATGTGAGGCAGACATGCTACCACCACACTACCCAGGGGGGCTAACAAAACTTATTGTTGTCCATTCTCAAAACTTTTGGAGTTACAGTCAAACGGTACAATACTGCATTAGGCTACTGGCAAACATCAAGAACAGATTAGAAGACATTTTTAACTGAGTTAAAAATATATATAAATCATTTTCACTTAAAGTTCAAAGTAGAAGTAAACAAACCTTAATGTTATCTATATGAAGTGCTTTATACAGTGAAACTTTTAAATTACTACGTAAGTAATTTGAATCAATTATGGACAATATAGTTTCACTTACTTAGTTTTTCAAAGATGTTCATCCTTATCGTCGGCAGGTGTTTGACTGGCTACAGAAGAGTAGGTTCCTGTTGTTATTTTATCCATGCTGCCATCTGGTTTTGCTAAGTTTTACTTCTGAAACAGGTTCTCCTTGGTCCATAATGGACTAAATAGATCATGTAGAATTGTAGCATTTTCATTTTGAACTTGGTGACTAGTTATTGATTTTTTACTTTCTCTAGCACATATTTACGTACAATGTACTTAGTAGCTAGAGAAGGTATTGTACTCCACCCAAAAAGTCAATGTTAAAATTTCACCATAAATATATGTTTTGAGGTCTCCTGAGTCCAAAAAAAAAGCATTTTTAGAAAAATGTCTGTGTGTGCGGATGTGGTTTTGGAGTTCTCCCCCCCCCTTTTCGAGTAAATGCCCCCAACACAGATTACCCTTTATGTGCAACCATTTTTGAGAACTTTGTTTTTCTCAAAATTGTCATTAACAATTATGATTAAAATGCCATATCTTAAAGATGTTTACATCGAAAATAAATTGTATATTTTGAATTTTCTGGGAATAGCTTCTGAAAACCTCTTTATTCTGCATGAGATTTGCAGAAGAGATAGACTAAAGCATACAATGTAGATCACATTAAAACACATAATTTATTTCATTTTTTTATTATGGAGTTCACCATTTTCAAGATATTCCTTGTTGTTGGTTTCAATTTGAAACTACCCAACTTTTCTCACCATACAAAGCGAGCCGAACCCCAATTTTTTCACATAACAACCAGCTTTTAAAAGATTTGACTATCGCTTTAGCCTAATGTATACTCTTATTTGCCTTCCACTTACAATGAAGCAACTAATAAGATCAATTCTGCTAATGTTTAACTTGATTAGCATGACATAAATAGAAGAATAATCTTTTGTAAGACTAGTTTATTTGAGGAACAGCTAGAGAAAGTCATTTGAATGGAACACATCAGATTTTTAATGTTTACTTTATTAGAATGCTCAGAAAGAGAGTTTTGAAGAAATTACTAGAAGGTTTATATTTCTTCTCATTAATTCGCACTGAAGATTCCTTTGCAATCTCGTGGACTTAAACAATCTTGATGCAACATAAAGGTTAAATACAAACTGTAACATTGTGTTCCAGGGACAATTGGTTTCTAAGGTTGCATAATAGTAAAACAGGGATGCGCTGAACGAGAACTGACAATCAACATAGACAAAGTGACTGCACATTGTCACATGGTCATCTACAGAAAAGGCACCTGGTCAATTGATGAAAAACTTTCACTGTCATAATGGTTGACGTTTGCTCAAAATGCATTTCCTATGAAGGAATATGGAGAAAACCACAGGAATAATGTTTTGTAAAGAGAGTAAACATTTAGTAGTAGATGGAGCAATAATATAAAAAGTTAATTTTGGTACGTGATTAATTGATGCATATCACCATACATTTGATTCATTGGTCTGGAGTTATCTTTCACCCAATACCATGGTTCCATGATAGCTCTTTTGATGAAAAGAATTTGAGGGTACCACTTTTACTTTCTCCCCTGTAGATAATATGCCATGGATTTGAACAAATGATAATCAGAAGCTGCAAGGTCTGGACTGTTCAGGATGTGGTAAAAATTCTATTCCACCCAGTCCTTGGATTTTTCTGTGGTAGTTTAAGTTTTATGGTCATGCATTGTTCTTCTAGTGAACAATGTTCTTCAGCTAGAACAATATAAGTTAAGCATTGAATGCTTTGCATTTTGAACATGTTCACCCAAAATAATTTCACTTGTAGCACAACATTGTTTTACTTTTAAATCTGCTTCTTTTGCTTTAGAAAGCTGGCCGTTGTTTCCAATATCAAAAATACAGAACTACATCCATGTTTTACTTTCTCTAGCTCATATGTACTTACAATGTACATAGTAGATAGAGAAGGTATTGTGTTCCCCCAAAAATTTGATGTTGAGATTTCAAAATAAATATATATTTTGAGGTTCACCTGAGTCCGAAAAATACATTTTTAAAAAAGGTTCTTGTGTGGAGAGAGAGAGAGAGAGAGAGAGAGAGAGAGAGAGAGAGAGAGAGAGAGAGAGAGAGAGAGAGAGAGAGAGAGAGAGGGGAAGGGGGAGCGGGTTGGAGATGGGAGGGAGTAAACTTTGTATTTAAAGTATTCTAGACATTCTCAGGCTTCAAGCCAGGTGTAGTGATGAAGAGTCATTGATATTTTATAAGATATTTTAATCCAAATCGGTAGAGCCATTTTTGAGAAAACAAAAATTTTAAAATTTTTTTTCATGTAAATGGTTGTTAGAGGTGGGGAGGATTTTCTTGAAAATCTTTGTGTGGCATCCTTGGAAAATACTGAACTTAAATATCAAGTTGGACATTTAACCGACTTATCGTTTTTTATCTATGCTGCCCACAGACACACACACACACGCGTATGGATGAAATCTCAGTAGAAAAATTTTGCCTACAATGCAATATCTTCTCTATACACTAGGTACACAGTATGTGTAGAGAAAATAAAAATAGTGAAATTATGACATTTTGAACAATATTACATACATTTTTTTTCTATATGAAATAAAATAGGAAAGTTAAGATGACATTGTGAATTTCAGGTAACAGCCGTCCAGTACCACAACATTCCCGTCTCTCCAAGACCATTGCAGAGGTTCTTGCTGATAAAGGTGCTCTGGGATACTTCATTCAATACTTGGATGCTCGCGATGGTCTTCCTCTCATCAAGTTCTGGCTGGATGCAGAGAGTTTCCGAGCGGCTGCAGCAAGACCTCCACATGTAGCAGTCTCTGACAGGGGTGACCAACTTTTTCCCATCAACGAGAACAGACTGCAGCCGCCTGTGTGCTGTGACAATGACAAACTTTCTGTCAGCACTGACTCTGGAAGTGTGTTTGAGTCTCCACTCCACTCAAGTGGGAGCACTAACGACATTACTGAAGAAGGAGATGGCAAGAAAGTGCTAAACTCGGTGCAATGTAGACTTCATGCTAGGTCCGATGTCAAATGTAGCAGTAACTGTAACAGGACTGAGTCGTGTTGTTCAGATCACGGTGCCCCATCAGAAGTAGCAAAGAGCGTCAGTAGTGAAGTGTCATCAGATCAAGTTTCTGTTACGTCTACAAAATTGTCTAACTCTCTGCGAGGCAGTAGCACTCACCTTGCACAGGCCACTGTCGATGATGCTTTGAGAATCTTCAACAAGTACATCTCTCATGAGGCTTCTCACCCCATTCAGGTCCCAGACACGGTGCGAGACAAAGTGGTAGCGGCCATCTGCAGCGATGTGGGACAGGTGGACCCCAATTGCTTCCTTGAGGTCCAGGAGCACGTCGTACAGATGCTGGAGAAGGAGTAAGTAATATGCTTTTTAACTATGGAAATTTGGGCAACACTTTTTTTTTTCCTCTGAAAATTAATGAGTGTGTAGATTCTTTTCCAGAAATGATGTTTTAATGCTCAGAAAACTAGATGGAAATATAGATGATGAAACTGTTTCAGATTAACATGATACTTCAATAGTAAATACATGTATTAGCCCACAGGTTCTGGAAAACACGACAATAAGTAATACAACACTAGTAATACAATATTTTAGGCTTAATAACTTACACATAAACTTAAATAAGACAAATTACATGCAGTTTCAAACCCCACAGAACAGGTCAACATCAAATACAAAGATAGTTATTGAAAACAGGGAAGTAAATGTAGTGGACAGTGCAAATTTTCTTGGGGTAATCTTGGATAAGAATCTGACATGGGATAAACACATTGACTATATATGTAACAAATTGAGTTCAGGATTATTATTCATAATGAAGAAAATGACAAATATAGTGGATGTTAACATACAAATAATGTTATATTATGGATTAATCTAACCGCATCTTTCATATGGAATAACTGTGTGGGGACGTTGTGCTAAAAAATTATGTTGTAAACACGTAAACACTATTTCAGTTTTTTTAGTTTTTAATTGGTAGTCGAATATACACACATGTGCTTCACAAAAACTTACTTTTACGCAGAACTAGTTTCGCATGCGTGTTACATGCATTGTCTACTGCTTTCGAGTCTATATATGTAACAAATTGAGTTCAGGATTATTATTCATAATGAAGAAAATGACAAATATAGTGGATGTTAACATACAAATAATGTTATATTATGGATTAATCTAACCGCATCTTTCATATGGAATAACTGTGTGGGGACGTTGTGCTAAAAAATTATGTTGTAAACACGTGAACACTATTTCAGTTTTTTTAGTTTTTAATTGGTAGCTTCACAGTGTACCACTTCCAGTATTCAAAATTACTATTTCAGTACTTACTATAAGATTTTTAGTACAGTATACTCTTGATTATCCTAATGTTACACCTATTAAAATTCCTACTGAAGAGATAATAGCTAAAGTAGAAACAGGTCTTTCCAGACTGCCACATAAATCTTCTCAGGCAATACGCATGGAGACAGCTAGGTTTTTATGCAAATCGCTCCCTCCTAAAAGAAATATTTTAATGAAAGAATGGCAAGTATTAAAAAACCTTAACACCAATAATAACATTCTCATTTTACCGGCTGACTGTTGTTATGAATACAAATGACTACCAATGTAAGATGAATGATATTCTGGATCCTACTATTTGCAGAAAATTACTATATGATCCCACTGCCATTGTCTTAAGAATTACCAAAAAATTAGTAAAATATTCCATTAAGACCAATTGTCAGTGTCCTCCCAAATGTGTTCTGTTTTGAAATACATAGTTTCACATTTATAGCCTTTTATTGGAAGAACAAGCAGCTACATTAAGCATTCTATTGATTTTGTGAATAAACTCAAACAATTGAACTACGCTCCAACAGACATTTTAATAGTTTTGACATCACCTCTTTGTTTACTATGCTGCCCATCCCTGAAGTTTTAAATTACATTAATGATGTTTTTCTGAAAGATATAGTGGACCTGTTCAAACATTGTCTCAAAACCACCTGCCTTCAGTAGAATAGTGAAATTTTAAACAACTTGATGAAGTTGCTATGGGTAACCCGATAGGGCCTGTAATAAGGGACAGTTCAGGACAACTGCTTTAGAAACTGCTGAGAAAAAACCAACTTGTTGGTACTGATATATCAATGATGTTTTTGTTATATGGCCTCATGGGAACACAGAACTCCAGTCTTTTTTCTGCATTTAAATAATATTAACCCAAAAATGCAATTTTAGATAGAGATAGAATGCAACAATATACTCCCAAAGAAGCAAACAGCAAATTTGGCCACTCTGTTTACAGAAAACCTGTCAGCTGCGATCAATACTGATGCAATGACTCTAACCACCGTCCAAAACAAAAATAAGGTGTTAGTAACATCTTAGTTCAACATGCCAAAAATATTTTTGAACTGCAGTACTTAAACAATAAACTTAAATGACTGGAACAAGTTTTTGCCTATAATGGCTATTCTAAAAAAGAATTTACACGTGCCATTCACACTAACAAATTTCAGAAGGAAAACACAAATTCATATAACCCCAGAGCTAAAGTCTTTCTGCCATACATTAGCACATTGGAGCCCAAGCCCAAGTATAGCTCGGGCCATCTAAATATTCATGAGACCCATGCCCGAGCATAGCTCAGGCAGGTATTTCTAATGCTTTTAATGCAATTCCATGACCTTAACTCGGTCTTGGGTTATGCCGCAAAGAACATACATCAGTTATCGTTTAGTTGTCTAATTTGTGCTGCCATCTGTCCTTGCTTTAGTCAACTATTAGGAATTTAAGGAGATTTAGTAATATTTGCTGCTCTTTGTGTAGTCTTGCCATTATTTTTGAAGATGGAAATCTATTTATGTTTGTGCTCTTAAATGTTAAAATGTTGCATTTTCCTCGATTTCTGTGAATTGAAGCTGAAATTCAGGATACAAATGATGAACTTTGAATAAATGGAGTGTAAGCAGCTTTAAGCAGTTTTTTTTTCAAACTCATATTTTATATTTGTTGTAAATTTAAAATAAAATATTAATACGGAAGTTATGACTATTTTCTTACTTGTTGAGAAATCCGTGAATGCCACTTTTAGATTGTCCTAATACTTTTTGGCAGATTTAATTGATGCACTGTAAATAATAACTGAAAGTAGGCGTATAAACCCTGGGTTTCTTGGCACTTCAATACTGAAATGCCTGGGCTTCAATGTGTTAAAGGCATCACTGACAGAATAGGCAAAGTACTAAATAAACAGGAAATTAAAACAATATTTCTATCAACGCGAAAACTAAAACAGATTTATAAATCAGCTTAAGACCCATTGGACCCGCTCTCTATCACCAATGTTTACAAAATATGTGTACATGTGGGCAATCTTACATAGGCTTAGCAAAAACCTGCACCCTGAACATAAAAGAGATGGCCATACAGACAAATCAGCTGTTGTTGGTCATACTCTCGTTTTGGATAAACACTGTATATTGTTTGAAAAAACAGAAGTATCGCAAACTAAACATTATTATCCTAAAGTGGTCAGAGAATCTGTAGAAATATACAAACACCCTAGCTTACAGCTTACAATGTCTCAGCACAACAGCCAATTGGAACCCAGCAGTCCCATCACAACCCCTCCCATTACTCCTACAGTATAAACTGCTGTCCACTGCTCCATGAACCTGCAGTCACTAGCTGCTCCTGCCAACTTCCATTCTGAAGAAGTTGAGGATGAAATGTTACATTTTAGTAATTTTATAGTTAGACCACGGCCTACAGCGACATTGCAGATTCTAGTTCACTTTTATATTAGAACTCTGCCATTGATCGACTGACTAACATGGCTGCACATGCACAAGTGGACAGAATGAACAGAAGACTATGCCTTTTGCATCGGAAAGAAGAGCCGATTTTCAGAAACTCCATTTTTACCCTTTATTTCGATCCAGTTCATTTACACACACCTAATATAACCTAATCTTGATGAAATCTTGAAACCTGTTATTAACCTGTCCCACAGCATATTGTCTTCGTAACCAATTGGAAAGCCTCAGTCTAAAACTGAACTAGAATCTACAATTTTACCTGCCTGCAAAGCCGGACATGTTATATTTTACTAATAGCACTGGCTGTGAAAGCTTATGAGCATAATGTGGTATTTTTATCTGTGTCATGACAAATTTGTAAAAGTTGTCCCAAATATTTTGTAATTACAATAATCTGTTTGTGCTTAGTGGGTTTCTTACCAATTATAATGCAGTTTTAGAATGTTTATACTTACTTTGTGTTTGAAAGCTAAATTTCTTATTTTGTTGCAGATATTTCAATGATTTTCTGAGAAGTGATTTCCACTGTAAACATCAAATAGATGTCCTTACCAGTGGCAATGTCATTCTCTCAGATATTCTCTACAATGAAACTGCCCTCTTCTACTTCATGGAGGTAAGTCTTTTTACCAGGGCTGCTATTGCTGTATTTCCAAGGAGTTAAATATTTAACAATTGTTATGATCTGTTTAGTACAAATTTCTTTTTTCATTTGGTTAAAGGAGTGATTCAAATTTTATGGCTTTTCTCATAAAATTTGTAGGAGAGGAGGCTTTTTACAATTTTATGGCAATAAATGCTGGTTTTATGGTTTTTTGGTTTAATTCCTGTTGCATTATATTGTAATTTTCTTATGATGATGGTGAGAATAATAATTAATAATATAAATGTAATAGTAGTAATAATAAAAAAAGAATTACTGCTAATTTGAGATTGTAGGTCAAGTCCACAACCTTCACCAGTGGGAGGAGGAATGCAGCAGACATAAGCATATCACTAGCTGTATAGCTCCCATGACAGAATGTCCACGTGTACAGAACACCAAGATTTGCTACTTGACTTATAATATGTATTTTTTTCCACTAGTCCTATTTATTTGATAATATCTCTAAATTGAAATTAGTTTTATTTAGGGACATTCTTAAATTCTATGGTTCTCAGGTCCTATTCTATACTGAAAGACTGCTTATTTTTGCTCAGAGGCCTCTTTATCACACTTGAGGTTCTTTTACGTCTGTAAATCCATGACATGGGACCAACAGCTTTACTTCCATCCTGAGCCTTCCCTTGGAAGCTATGCTAAGAATTTTATACCGAAAAAATATCCATTGCCCTCCTTTGGGTTTGAACCTATGACTTTGGGAACCAAAGGCTAGCAGGTTACGTCTAGACCTTGGAGGAGGATATATCTCTAAACAGTATGAGCACACAGTTGTGGAAATTTACGTGATCATATTTCATTAATCTGAGCTGGACATTGATCTGAAACCTTCCAAATTGGACACCTATGTATTGCTCGATTCACCATCACCCAGGTTTATCATACTTTTTTCCACCACAACACACAATACCCTCAAAATCCCAAACTTTTTGCTCTTTGCTGATCATGTGTTGAACACAAGCACTTCATTTTTCAGGTGTTACAATGAGAAATCCTTGAGTTTGAAAGTTGTGTTATTCCTGGCAGTGTAACTCTTTAACCTGACTCTATATCATCTTGCCGGGGCTTGTAATCTCACCAGTGATGGACTTCTATTTATCCATACTGTAAATGCTTGTAACTAACACTCTAGTAAAATCAGATATAGTAGTAGTATTCCAATGGCATTGGGGATTAATTGATTTCCATCATTTTCCTCCTAGCTTCCCAATACAAATCTGCTATATCACTGTTTGTTAAGCCTTTACAGGCTACTAGATGGCTTCTACACATTATACTATCATCATCACATAATCTACACTTAGCAGAGGGCAGACAGTTTATCTTGTACAAATGTGCAGCAAGATAGTTGTGGCCAGTTTCCATCCTAAATAGAGCCACTGCAGTTTTCCTTGGCATATTGAGCAAGTCTGCTCTTTCCATGATTTTTAGTATATTTTGTCTCTCAATTCCTTCTACACGATTTCTTGTTGTGCTGTAACCCGTTGTTTTATCTGGTTTATTTGCTTATGGAGCTCTGGTTTTACTGTTGGCTTTCTTACCACTTTGGCACCTTTCTTAACCAACTGGTCAGCATGTTAATTTCCACTAATACCCAAATGGGCTGGTATCCATTGCCATATCAGTTCTTTATTCCTTGGTTTTATTGTTTTTATTAAGTTACTTATTTCATGTATAGTATTTATGATTTTGTTATTGCTGGCTCAAAACTACTAGATTTGTGACCCTGACCGCCAACCCAGCTACTGAGCCTAGCTTATCGGGGTTATGATACTTTGCTTACTTAAAGTCACAGCGAGCAAACTTTGTACAGTCTGAATCGAAAGTGATCCGCATATGTTTGTATTCAAAATGGGCAGTAAATAGTATTCATTTTATTTATTTTAACCATGGCTCCTACGTTTTCAAAGTTAAGTGGCAATGGTATTACTGAGTCAGAGCAGAGAAATAATTGCAAATGTCCTTGACTTCATGAAACAAGAGGCAGAGATGAAGGAAGAAAATGTATGTTCCCAGAGTTCTTCAAAAGCCTGTAGAAAGTGAATGAAAGAGTAGCCAAGGTAACTGATATTTCACCAAGTTCCATTTCCAGGGTTCTCAAAGATAAAAAAGAAAGAAAAATAAAACTTATATTACTTTTAAATTAAAAGATGTGGAACTGTTGTGTCGCCAGCAAATTGCAGAAATTGGCAAACCAGGATGGGAAAATGTATGTCAACATGTGAGAACATTGAAAATCATTATAAAGAATTGTAGAAAATTAAATAGAAAGAATTCTAATCCAGGATAATGGTGCAGAAAGTAGCGATAACATTGATGACAATGACGTGAGCGAAGATGAAGGACTGCCAGGTGTGGAAGAATTAGAGGCAGACCTTTGACATTGTTTATAAATTAGGCCATTTGTATAGATGTTTTGTAGATGTGAATATACATATGAAAATATAAGTTAATCAGTGGAGCGCCATATAGTGCAGGTGCATAAGAGGTGACAGATATTTGACATTGACTGTGACAGGCACTCTTCCAGCATGCATGAATCGACTGATGAACTGCTTATCTGAAAGTACAACTCGCTTCCTAGCTCTCATTAAGATTTTCACATGTGCAGATCTGTTGCGCCAGTTATACTATGGTTTGCAAAATCAGATGTTAATTTCACCATTTCATTTGTAACAAGTTTTGGATACATTTAATCAAACTCATAAAATACATTCAGTGGTATTGGCTTTCTGTCAATGTTAGAAATTCAATAAACTGTATATTTATAGATTGAACTATGGTTGGTGCTCCATATTTTCTGCTGTAGCAAAAAAACAAAGTGAACATTCAGAGCCCAGTTGTGATATTTTCCAAGGAAGTATTTAGGGAGTGGAAATATCATACAACTATAAGATGACATGCTGCAGTTAAGAGTCACATAGTTTTATATTTATATATTAAATGAGTTGGGAAATGATAACACTACATCACTGAAAAAACACTTACTTGGAAGTGTTTTGGGAACAATATCCTATTCTCTAACACATCTAAGTAAGTGCATCTTCAGTGATGTAGTGTTATCATTTCCCAACCCATTTAGTATATGATTATGCATCACAGTTACTAGGTTCTATCTCTCAAATTAGTCACATAGTTTTGTTTATGTTTACTTTGTTCTCTCAGTGGATAAGGTTTAGGTTTACCACACTAATTATATGCAATGCTATGATAGACAAAAGCTTATCTACATGTCTATCCTTCTCTAGGCTGTAAAAATATGCAATATGTGCATACTTTGTTTTGTAGATTTTAAAATTTGATTGTATCACTATTGACTTCAGTTGATAATCAATAGTAACCAATGAGCAGAAAATTACACAAAAATTCAGTAATATGACATGAATCATAGTAGTGAGCTCTTGCAAAGCAGAGGGGGGGGGGGAGAGAAGAATTAGTAACTTTTAAGCATTTTCTATAAGATGACAGTCATATTTGGGAAAATGTAATCACATAGCATGGAATATTATCAGAAGACTATTTAAGCTATTCACAGAAGATTCCAATTTTAACAATTCAGTTTGTTAAATACATATTTTAAGAGAAGTAAAATGTAATTCACATACACTCACACACATACACTTGTACACTTTTCATTCCAAAACAAATTTTTTTTAATCAGGGGGTCTTAAAATATATATTTCCAGTGAAATTGAGACACCAATTTTTAAGTGGGATACAATAATTATTCTACATAGCTTAGATGCATGTTCTATTTATTGTGTAATTCTCCACTGTTTGCTTTAAAAACTTTGAAATGAACTAACATTCGCGATGTGATACAAATATCAAGGCATAGATTACCTGAGAAAATTTGACACTAGAGTAGAATGTAATTTGACCTTACTATGGCTTAACAGCTTGAGAAAACTGAAACACTGAATCTATTTGTTTGGGTGTCATGACCTGGTGTAATGTCACATTAAGAGATACCCATGACCAGAAGCAATAATTTGTGTTGACAATTATTTTAAAAATCACAATTTTTTTAATTAATTATTTTACATAAATATGTGCTAATTTTTGGACAGAATTAATGTGCAATGACATGATTGAAATGAAAATTAATAGTTTATTTAAGTAACATTAATGTTAAAACCCCTTATTTCAAAATTCAAAGCTTTTATTTCAAATTAATATCATGAATAAAATTACATATTAGACCTCATTAAATTGCAACATATGAGAGGTTGCAACATTTTCGTTTTTACTTTCTCTAGCACATATGTATATACAATGTACATGTGGTTAGAGAAGGTATTGTATTCCAACCAAAAATTCAATGTCGATATTTCACCAAAAATATAATATGTTTTGAGGTCTCCTGAGTCTGGAAAAAGCATTTTTAGAAAAATATTAATGTGTATGTGCGCGCACATGCGAGTGTGTGGGTGTGTGTGTGTGTGTGTGTCCAAACTTGGTATTTAAGTTTAGTATCTTCCAAAGATGCGACACAAAGGCTTTCAAGAAAATCTCCCCACCCCCAGCACAAACTACTCTTTACATGGAAAAATGTTTGAAATGTTTGTTTTTCTCAAATATGACTCAAATGATTTTGATTAAAATACTGTGTATTAAAGATATTTACATCACAAATAAAATGTGTATTTGGAATTTTCTGGGAGAATAGTCTCTGAAGACCTCTTCATTCTGCATGAGTTTTGCAGAATTTTGTATAATGGTTAAACCGTAAGAGAGAGACAAAAAACTTACTGCACAAAAAATGTAGATCTTGTTAAAACACTTTTGTTTTGTTTTTGTAAAGTTGACCATTTTTTGAGATATCCCTTGTTATTGTTTTCAATTTTAAAGTACATAACTTTTCTCAAATGGGACCATGCAAAGTGAACTGAACCTCAATTGTTTCACATAGCAACCAGGCTTTGAAAGATTTGACTATTGCTTTAGCCTAGTGAATTCCCTTATTTCTTTTCTGCTTACAAGGAAAGTGGTAATAAGATGATATCTGCTGGTATTTATCTTGATTAACATGATGTTGAGAAAAGAATAATCTTTTGTAAGAATAGTTTGTATGTATAACAACTAGAGAAAATCATGTGAATGGAACACATCAGATTTTTTTTATATTTGTGCTCCTTCTGTCTGATACAACTAAGATATACATAAGTAGAGAAAAATCTCTTGCTATCATTAGCCAAGCCATGGAAGGGAATTTTCACAGAAAACATGATAAGACTTAACTTTTGCTTTCAGTGCCAAAATTGCAACATACTTCATCTAATTTATCGTTACCAACATGGTTTAGCTGTTCAACAATGGCATAAAGGTTTTTCTAACAAAGAAGCAAATCAGAACTACTACAATTAAGTTTTAAATGCTGCTATTACATTATTTAAATCACAATACTTGATTTGTAACTAGCCTTACTTAATCGGATTCTTTTGCAATAATGGCGTGCAATTTATACAAACTCGTACAACAGCACATTTTTATATTGTCTTCTACTGTATTTCTAACATTGGGATCTCTGTGTTTTGTAAGTGCACTTACTCTGCTTCCAGAGTGACTACTCCCTAATATTTCACATGTGGTTCTCAGCAAGTTAATTTAGGATAAAATAAGGCAAGCTACACGTTTTTCTTTAGGTTGAGATTCTAATATTGGATCTGTTACCAATCTGCAATTTACAAAAACAAGACTTTTTCTTGCTTAGCAACTTATTTTAATCTCTTGTAAGTGTTGTAGTCGCCCTCCGTGGTGTAATGGTTACCTTGCTAACTTCATATTCCCAAGGTCGTGGGTTCAAACCCGGCAGAGGATGATGGATTTTTCTGGGTGTAAAATCCTTAGCATGGCTTCCTTCGAAAGGGAAGTAAAGCTGTTGGTCCCGTGTCATAGATTTATGGCATGTAAAAGAACCTCAAGCCTGATACAGAGGCCTCTGAGCAAAATTAAGTGGTCTTTAACGCCCAATTTAGAATGGGATGCTGAGAACCACAGTAGTTAAAGAGCGTCCACAAGCAACATGCCATTTACATTTATTTTGTAAATATTGTAACTTCTAACTCCTCCATTAAAATTCTAAACATTGTTTCACAGCTCTTCTAACTACATGATACGAAGAATTAAAGTGCTATGTTTTAACTTCAAATAAATGAACATTTTTCTATACAAAATAAAAAGTCTGATGTGTTCCATTCATATGACTTTCTCTACATCTCTGTAATAAATTATTGTTAAAAAGCTTATGCTTATTTTTACTTCATGCAAATTGAGAAAAAGTTAACAGAAATAGTCTTATTACTTGCTTCCATGCAAGTAGAAGGGAAATAAGAAGTAGCATAAGCTAAAGTATTCGTCAAAAGATGGTTGCTATGTGACTGAAGTTCCTTTGTTTGTATGGACAGGAGTTGATAAATTCCCTTATGAGGAAAGTATAAGTTTTTTAAAGCTGAAACCAATAACAAGGAATATGTAAAAAATGATTCCACTCCACGAAAAAAAAATGTATAAATTGTATGTTTTAATGTGATCTACATTTTCCTTTAAGTAAGTTTTTTACTATCTCTTACAGTTTGCCAGTTATGCAAATTTCTGTAAAATTCATCCAGAATAAAGCAGTCTTCAGAGGCTATTCCCAGAAAATTCAAGATATACATTTTATTTGTCAGGTATATATCTTTAATATATGATATTTTAATCAAAATCATTAGTCATTTTTTAGAAAATCAAAATTTTCGAACATTTTTTCATGTTAAGGGTAGTTGAAGTTGGGGGGGATTTTCTTGAAAATCTTTGTGTCGCATTCTTGGAAGATACTGAATTTAAATACAAAACTTTTCTAAAAATGCTTTTTTTTATTCAGGGTACCCTAAAACATGTATTTCTGGTGACATCTTGGTAACACATTTTTGGGTGTATTACAATACCTACTCTATACACTATCCATAGTATGTGTAGAGAAAGTAAAAATTGGATATTTCTCATTTGTTGCTAAAAACATTTTATTCTTGTAAGTATGAAAAATTCTCAAACATTTGTGAAAAAAATAAGAATCTACATCATTTCATAGTTATGTCAACTGCATACAAAGTATTTTCATTTTAAACGTGGTACGTTTCTCATTTATTGTTAAAAACAAGCAGTCTTGTCCATGCCCATTGTGTATTACATAGCTAATTATTGCTAAAACTGTATCACCAAATTTCTACTATTATAAAAATAGGTTTATCTTGTTAAAATGTTACAATTATAACACAACTTTTGCCTCACTCTCTTGCTTTATGATTAGTAATCTGGTTGCTTCAATGCTAAGTTGTGGCAATTTTTAAAGTCTAAACGTAAACATAGGAATAAGGAGCAAAACGCAATCCCTGATTAATTAAGAGTAAAAACACAGCATCATACTCAAACTTCACTAGTTGAAGTGCATTCCCATTAATGTTTTAACAATCCCTGATGTTCATGCACAAGTTCAGTTGCAAATTATTTACACTTTTGAATAAATTAGAGGCTGACCTTAACACTGTGTGATCTGGGATTGAGAGTGTCTTCTCACTTCTACCTTATTATCTGTATATATAATACACTGGAGAGTAAGAGAACTTCATTTGTCAACATCACATATTTGAAGAAATGATTCAGTAGCAAACATCAGATAAGACTTCTAGATAAACATGCAGGTCAAATATTCCCAATATAAACATACAACTTGGGGTGAAGTTATGGAACTAATCTTTTAGTGGAATTGGGGTGCTTGTGGTGGTAGAAGTGGCAATATGCTGATAGTGGTAGTAGTGTTGTAAGTAATAACAGTGATAGGAAAGGTAAAGTCAAACTGAAAAATTCAATGCCATAGCTGGGATTTTAACCATGGATACTCTGATCTCCACCAAGTTGCTCTAACCACTGAGGTGCATGGCAGCATGCTGACACTGTATTAAATTTCTCAACTGACTCGCAGTAATCACAAGGAGATCTCAAATTATTTTGAGATGATATACACCAATGGCGACTTACAGTATCAAGTACTTTAAGTCTTAGGCTTCATAGTTTAGCCAACTATTTGGTCAATCATTATAAAATAATTGTTTCTTCCATACTAGCTGTGTGTAGGACAGGAGTAAGTCACCATTGAGGTATATAATTTGAAAATAATTTGAGATATCCTCATGTAGTTTACTGGGGAAAACACAAATCAGTTTGGGAATTAAATGCTATATCAGCATGTTGCCAGGTAGATCAATAGTTACAGCAACTAGACGGAGACCAAAGATCTACGGTTCACATCCCAGCTATGGCATTGAATTTTTCAGTTTGACTCTGTTTCCAACACCTCTCCTACACATGGTTAGTATGGAAGAAACAATTATTTATTGATAGTGACAGTAGTGGAGACAGATGCATGTGGGTATCGGGTAAAAAATCTGGTCCTGTGGTTTTCAAAACTAAAGTATTGGAAAAAAAATGTTCTTACTTTAGATTTAATTGTTACCAATGATAAATTTATAATAGTATAATTTAATTAAATAGGATAGAAAAAAAAAAGTATGACTCTCAGGGAGCCATTGTTACATTGATTTACAGATTGAGCTGGGATTTGTTTAATCAAAGTAGTTCAACAATAAAAATCTGATGTGTTCCATTCACATGACTTTCTCTACATCTCTGCAACAAATTATTGTTAAAAAGCTTATGCTTCTATTTACTTCATACTAATTGAGAAAACATCTGATGTGTTCCATTCACATGACTTTCTCTATATCTCTGCAACAAATTAGTTTTAAAAAGCTCATGCTTCTATTTACTTCACGCTAATCAACAAAAAATTAGTAGAAATAGTCTTATTACTTGCTTTCTTTTAAGTAGAAGGGAAATAAGGGAGTAGCATAGGTTACAGTGATAGTGAAAAGCTGGTTGCTATGTGACTGAAGTTCATTTGTTTGTATGGACAGGAGTTGTTAAATTCCTGTATGAGCAAAGTATGTTATTTAAAGCTGAAACCAAAAACAAGGAATATCTCAAAAACCATCAACTCCACGGAAAAAATGTATATAAGCTAAATTGTGTGTTTTAAGGTGCTCAACATTTTTTGTGTTATAAGTTTTGTCCATCACTTACGGTTTAGCAGTTATGCAAAATTCTGTAAAATTCATCCAGAATAAAGTAGTCTTCAGAGACTTTCCAGAAAATTCGAGATATACATTTTATTTATCAGGTAAATATCTTTCATATACAAAATTTTAATCAAAATTGAGAGAGCCATTTTTGAGAAAATCAAAATTTTCGAAAAAAGGTCCATGTAAAGGATAGTTTGGGGTAAGGGGATTTTTCTCAAAATCTTTGTGTCGCATCCCTGGAAGATGCTAAACTTAAATACAAACTTTAGTATTTTACCGACTTTTTGTTTTTGAACTATCATATTCACAGACATACACACTCACACATGGACCATTTTCTGAAAATGCTTTGTTTGGATACAGGGGACCCTAAAACATATATTTCCGGTGAAATCTCGGTGGAGTGCAATACCTTCTTTATACACTATGTCATAGTACGCATAGAGAAAGTAAAAATACCCATGTCTCAACTTTCTGTCTCAAGAGGCCCAAGTTTGACAAGAAAAAAATTCGAAATTTTGTAAATATACAGAGAACAAGTGATATGATTAATATTAATATTAAAGGAAAAGAATTGTTTACAAATTAGAATAATTCACTAATATTATTTAATACCTAGCATATATAAATGTTTAATAATTAGCAAACAAAATAACTTTCATAAATGTACATTATTTATATATATACTTTTTTTTTTTTTTTTTTTTTTTTTTAGGAAGGGCCTATATGAAATTTGATTGTAAGTTATCTCTAGTGTGATCTTGTGCACAAATGCTTATAGTTTCAGTGCAGGCAAAGTTCACTATCATAGCCTCACATACTACAAAGCCACTGAATATTGGGCAGAAAGCAGACCTAAAGCCAGCCATTAAAATTGAAATGTTTTTCTGGCCAGTTAGGGATCCTATGGGAAAGAAAAATCACAGTGGTTTTGTTTTTGACGTATTTTCACTATAAAAAATTGCAGCTCAATCTGTGACATAATGTGATAATGGTCCATGTAGCCAACAATTTTGTCAAATGGCGTGCCTTTCCAAAAGAGATGTAGAATTCAAAATATGAAACCAAAGTAATAATTTTAAATTGAAGGTGGTAAAAGTTTTGAGCTAAGAATTGGGAGGGTCTCACTCCCCCCCCCCACCTTTCCGCCAGCTAGGCCCATGGTTGGAAGTGATAGTGATAACATTGATGCTGCTAATAGTGGCAGTAGTAGTGTTGGAATTAATAATATAGTAGTGGAACTGGTAACAACATGGTAGTGGTGATGTAAGTGGTAATATTGTTGCTAATAGTGATAGTAGTGGAAATGGTAATATTGTTAGTATAGACAAAATATGCTACATTCACATGCCTTTTTCTACCCAATATCATTTATTACTTTCTCTACTTAGTATATAGTACATAGGTAGAGAGGGCACTTCATTCCACTCAAAAATTTGATACTGAGATTTCATCGGAAATACACATTTTAGGCTTCCCTTAATCAAAATAAAAGCATTTTCAGAGAAAAGTAATGAAAACAAATTTTGAAAATGTTGATTTTCTCAAAATTGACTATAATGATTTTGATTAAATATATTTACATGACAAATAAAATGTGTATCTTGAATTTTTTGGGAATAGCCTCTGAAGACCTCTTTATTCTAGATGGCTTTTGTATAACTGGTAAACAGTAAGAGATAGAGATAAACTTAACACAACTAAAATATAGAACTTGTTAATACACACAATTTATCCAATATAAATTGTTTTTGTGGAGTTGACCATTTCTGAAATATTCCTTGTTAAAAAATGTTTCTAATTTCTTACTTACAAGGAAGCAAGTAATAAGACAATTTCTGCAAATGTTTATGTAGATTACCATGAAGAGGTAGAAGAATAGGCTTTTTAGTAATAATTTGTTTACAAAGATGTAGAGAAAGTCATGTGAATGGAACACATCAGATTTTTTTATATCACTTTTACAATACTCTTACAAAAGTTTGTTCTTCTCTCTATTTTGTGTTAATTAGATAAACATTTGCAAAATTAGTTTCATTACTGCTGTGTTGTAGGTACAAGCAGGATAGAGAAAACCATAAGAATAGTCAAATGTTGAAATGTGTGTTGCCGAATGCTGGCCTTGAAATCTTTCTATGTGATCATGAGAAACAACTGAATGGAGAGTGTCTTGTAAAGAAATGACAAAATAATAGTGAAAAATTTAAACCAGTAATAACCATTATCTCAAAAATTATTGCTGCAGCCAAAAAAGTTAATTGAAATAAATTGTATGTTTTAAAGAGTTCTGCGTTAATTATAGTATATTTCTATCCCTTATGATTTTCTATACAAATTCCTTCCAAATGAAGAGAATTTGTTCCCAGAAAGTTATAGATATATAATTTGTATCGTGGAAATACCTTAATTATGTGACATTTAATCAAAACCACTAAAGCTATTTTTGAGAAAATCAAAATATTGAAAATGTTTTCATATAAAAGGTTATTTGGTATGGAGCGATTTTCTTGAAAATCTTCACATCAGATCTGGAAGATTGTTTTTGAATATGCTGTTCATACAGACACAATTTATTTCCAGTGAAATCTCAGGATCATATTTTTGGATAGAATGCAATACTTCTTTTACCTACTAGATATGTGGCAATGAAACTAAACAGAAGGAAAGAATTTCATTTTAAAGATGGAACTCATTTATTCATATTACCTGCTATGGTTAAAGTTTAAGTTAATGCAGGTGCTGTTGCTTCATAAAGGAAATCTACGAGGGTGACTCAATAAATAAGCTGCAAAACTGGATAGAGTCAATAATAATCAAAGTAACTACCTGAAATTTATTTTACTTTTCGACATAATCAACCTGTACATTGAGACACTCATCCCATCTCTTTACAAGTCCTTGAACGCCGGGGCGAAGAAGTCTTTTGTTCACTGTCGCAGCTAACGAGTAACCTCTCGGATTACAGCATAATCTGTTTCAAAATAATGGCCACCCAAATGACTTTTTGGGGGCCCGAACAGATGGAAATTACTGGGCACTAAGTCCAGACTACAGTGGATTTCCAACCGTTCCCAACAGCTCCATCATTAATCCTCTCTCCACTGAGTTGTTATTCACCCTGCGGCCTAATAGGCCCAAACCCTGTGGTTGCCAAGCCATCTAATACATAGTACCTCTTAGTGTTTAATTTTCATCTTCATCTGCTTACTAATTTTCCTTATGCATTTTGCTCTACTCTACCCAAAAAGTTTCTAATTTCAATTAAGTTTCTTCTAGATTTTACATTCATTAACTTCATTTTGGTAACATTGCCCATTCCTTTTTCCCTATCCTCTCTCTAAGCATCCTAGTTTCTTCACATTCTAAAACTATATTGTAATTGTAATTGTAATTTATTAGCAGCCTATAGACTCTTTTCGAGTATCGGGCATTGTCAGTTTACATTAAACAAAATCTCTATCACTTACAGAGTTAAGATATCCTCTCTGAAAGAAACAGTTCAAATGAAATGAATAAAAGTGTTCAAATGGGAATTTCAGGGCTTCTAATCTTTTAAGGAATACCTTTGCAATAAATCATTTTATTCTGCAGATAAATATTTAAGTGACAAAGTCTGACAATACTGTTAACAATCATTTATAAGTATTATAATGCATTGCATTTTGTGTGTGTGTGTAAGGGGGGGTGTTGGGGTGTGTGTGTGTGTTATTATATATATATATATATATATATATATATATATATATATATATATATATATATATATTAAAATTAAACTGATGTATACTTTGACTTGCACAAATGTGTCAAATGAATTTTTTTATTATTTAGCAATGATACAAGGTCTGTAAAGCCTGATGCTTTGATATTTTACACTGTAGTACATAATTGTAAATTTTTGTATTGGAAATTCTATAACATATTTGTAAATAAATATTGATATATGTTGACATTTATGAAGAGTACATAATACAATAATCATATTTTAGTTTTATATAATTACTAGTAGTAACTATTATGTCAATAATTAGAAAACTATCATCTGACATTACATCAGTGTTACATATAAAGAAATTATATTTATTTAACACTACGTTTTTATACTCTTTGTTTTTATGTGCAAAAAAAAAAAAAAAAAAAAAAAAAAAAAAATTTTTGTAACCCATGCTTATAGCGCTAGAGCTTTATACATTGTTTTTTTTTTTTTTTACCATAGTATATAAACATATGTAGACATGTATATGCCTTGACAAGTTCTATGTTCAGTGGCTTCCTGGCTTAAACGAACCTACAGAATCTATCTAATCTAATAAAAGTTGCTATGGAACTATGATGAAAAAATTGTTTAGAAATAATGTTGAATTTATTCTTACTTACAGTATATGGAGCAGGAGGGCAACCAAAACCTTCTGGAGTTCTGGCTGGCAGCTCTCAACTTCGAACAACATCTCAAACAAAAGAAAGACTATGATGCCACAGAAGCTCAGAATGATGCCATTGTTTTATATGAAAAGTAAGTATGGTATTTGGTTAGATCAGTTTTATTTCCTAAAAGATATGAACTAACATGCATTTGTGTACAGCTAAATTCACATATGTTAGATATTGTGCTAAAATTTGAGGCATCCTTGTGCTAAAATTTAATGGTGAGTGGAGGGAGGAGCTGGTGAGCACAAAGTCCGATGGAGGTTTGCTGTCCCATGCAGCTGTGACACAAACATCATTTACTTAGGCTCCTGGAAAGAGAATGATCTCCTTATGAAGGGCCTGCACTCTAAAAACCAATTTTTGACAATAGCTGGTTGTGCATTGAACTTGTCTCTTAGCAAGGATTCAGTTACAAAGTTCTTCAAGTTTACTGACCAATTTCCTTCATTCTTCTTTTGTTTAGTATGTCAGCATGTGATTCAAGTTGTTTGTTAACACATTGAAGCCCAAGCCCGAGTATAGCTTGGGCCGTGCAAAATGTTCATTCGGCTCACGCTCGAACATAGCTCCGGAAGGTATTTCTAATGCTTTTAATGCAATTCCATGTCCTTAACTCGGTCTTGAGCTATGCGACAAAGAACATATATCAGTTATCGTTTAGTTGTCTGATTTGTGCTACCATCTGTTTTCGCTTTAGTAAACTATTAGGAAATTTAGGAGCGTTAGTAATATTGGCTGCTCTCAGGTAGTCATGCCATTTCCCTTGAAGGTGGTGATCTGTATGTTACATTTTGTGTTCTTAAATGTTAAAATGCTGCATTTTCCCCAATTTCTGTAAACTGAAACTGAAGTTCAGGATAAAAATGAAGCTCTGGAAAATTCCGAAACCGGGGAGAGTTTTTCGAACTTTCAATAAATTTAGTGTAAGCAGCTTTACGCAGATTTTTTCAAACTCATATTTGATACTTGATGTAAATTTAAAATAAAATATTAATACGGAAGTCATGATTATTTTCTTGTTGAGAAATCCTTGAATACCATACTTGTAGATTCTACCAATACTTTTTGGCAGATTTGATTGATATACTGTAAACAATAACTCAAAGTAGGTGTAAAAACCCTGGGTTTCTTGGCCCTTCAGTTATATTTCCAGGATTCTAGCTGCCTCTACAGTATCTTCATTTTATGTTAATGTCACAGGTTGTGCAAATGGGTCCTCCGCACACAGTCTACTACACTGCAGACGAACTCATGATATGTAATGATTATTAGCCCTGTTGTAAGTGTTGTTGAGAGTGGTGTCCATCTGTGCAAAGACATTCTTGACTTTGTTGGATGAAATTATCATTCTTCGTGTGTAATGTTCATAAATTCTGAACTATAATCACAGAACCGGGTTTCAGTTTTAAAAGTTTAGTAGTCATATGAATAAGGTTTGTGAAACACCCATTTGCTGTGCAACACTCGGAGACTTCTTAGGCAAGTGTTCAAATGCAGCAAAATTTTGTCCAGTTTTTTCCCCACTAGAACATGTGGTTTTCGCTGCTTTAGTTTACTGTTTAGTAATTCTGTGCTAAATTTATTTACAAAACATGGTATCTCTACCTGGAACTGGATAACCAGGAAATTGCTGCTGAAGTTGTCTACACACTTGTCTACATAATTAAGTTTTCATGTATATATCACTTATAAAATCACACTATTCAGGTATGAATTTATTAGCAAGCATTTTTGTGGACTAATAAGAGAATAACATTCCTAAGGACATGCTTACTGTCCAAACATTTCACAACACAAAGACATGCCATGACAAATGATAACATACCCTTAACATGTCCTGTGCCACTTCTGTGATGATATCTCAACAATGTTAGGTGTTTCTAGGACAAAACTTAAAAAAGTAACACTTCACTTGAAAAACATACTAATCCCTTTTCTCTTTTTCCAGAGAGAATTGAAATGAAATTCCATGGCAGAATAGCAGAATAAAGACATCATTATACATATCTTTAGTTTCACTGACAAATTATTTGGAAAAAAATGCTAATTTTTTCAGGTATTTCTCCTTGCAAGCAACATCACCACTAGGGTTTAGTGATAAGATACGGTTCTCGATAGAGCAGAATATTTGCCGTGAAGGTGGTCCTCTGCCAGACTGCTTCAAGATCCCTGCAGATATTGTATTCAGGGTTTTGGAAAAGGTAAGAAAACTGTATTTAGTTATGTGTAATGCTGTATGACATTTTTAATAATAATAATGATAATATCATTGTTGTTGTTTAAAAGTCTATAATAATGTGAAGATATATTTATATAATTTAATAGTACTGTAAATAGATGCAAAATGTAAGTTGGGACATTATGAATGCTATAAGAAAAGATTCAGTGAAGTTACTTGTCCTTAGAGCTTGCTTCAGAGTATGGTAAAAAAATAATAAATAATTTTATACATACACCCAAAAAAAAAAAAAAAGAGATATAGGAAAGGACTCCACTTATCATGTTGCTATTCTGAGAGACATAATTAGATTCTTGGGTAAGATCTGTGAGTGAAATAATAATAGCAGTTGTTACACATTTAAGAATAATAAGGAACCAATTGGAAGGGGTTAGGTTTGAAATGTGGTGCTAAGATAGCATCTGAGTTAGCATCATATATTTTTGTATAAAAGGAGGTCCAATTGAAGTTGGGCTCATTGGTTCATTCACTAGATACTTCTGTAATGTTTTATTGATATCGGTATGTATTGTCTTCATAGTCCCTTCGTAAATGGGGGACTGTTCCTGCAGGGTGCTGGTGCATTGGCTTTTGTGGTGTGCAGACTACCCAGAGGATATTGGTTAGGCGTTGTGAGTTTCGAACTGCCTTGAGTAATGTCGTCCTCCATGGTGTAATGGTTACCATGATACCTTCATATGCCCAAGGACGCGGGTTCAAACCTGGCAGAGGATGATGGATTTTTTTGGGTGTAAAAATCCTTAGCATGGGTTCCTTCAAAAGGGAAGTAAAGCCGTTGGTTCCATGTCGTAGATTTATGGCACATAAAAGAACCTCAAGCCTGATAGAGAAGCCTCTGAGCAGCAAAATTAAGTGGTCTTTCATGGCCCAATTTAGAATGGGATGCTGAGAACCACAGTAGTTAAAGAGCATCCATAAATAACACTCCATTTCCATTTTTTTGCTTCAAGTAAAACCCTGCTGATGATAGAAGAAACTTTCCTGGAATTAGGTCTTGTCAGAAGTAGGCTAGAATTGTGGATTTTTGTTGCCACTATCAGTGAGGAAGTTGTTCTGAGCAGCCTAGAAGCCCTTCCAATCTTCGAAGACAAAGAGAGATTTTGGTTGTAAAATATTGCACATGGGCTGCGAGAAATCCTGCTGCCCCAAATAGTTGGTGGTTCCAGTCAGTGAGAAACTCTTGCTTAAGAGCGAGAGCTACCACTCAACTGTGGCGAGTAGCAGGCTGAAATTTATGTGTGCACATCGTGACAGATGTTGCTAGCTCCTCCCCAATGCATTATAATTTTTGCGCTCATTTTCAGGGTCAGACTGGAAACTTTTGAAATCTACCTCATAATTGTTTAGTATTTTTAACAGAATTACAGTGATGCTGTGCCGTAAATATTTAGTGGCTGATATTATAAGTCCTTGGCTATTGATTCAGTTAATGCCTAGAAGATACAGAAATTTAGTGTGTTACCTAAAAACTTAATAGAGCAGAATTCCAATGTTATGGTTCCTGTTGTTAATTTATTTCATACTTCTCCATGTAAACAAGATATTTAAAGAGATTATGTACTTTAAATTTTAATAATATCTAAAGCATACCATATGTTTATGAGATAAAGAAGAATGTCAGCATTTCTCTAAGGAAGTTATATTAAAATTAAGCAACGCACAAAGATGCAACATTTAATGTCTTAATTAAGAGTAAAAACACAGCATCACACTCAGCATTTCTCTAAGGAAGTTATATTAAAATTAAGCAACGCACAAAGATGCAACATTTAATGTCTTAATTAAGAGTAAAAACACAGCATCACACTCAAACTTCAGTAGTTAAAATAAGTAATTTATTTTGAAGATGTTTCAGCGGCATGTTTGAAGTAAATTACTTATTTCAACTAGTGAAGTTTTAAGTGTGATGCTCTGTTTTTTCTCTTAATTAATTAGTTATTTTACTGTGCATTCCCATTAATGTTTTAATTTAATGTCTTATTTATTTATTTACAGAATTACCTGAAGCCATTTTTGTCTTCGGAACTTTATTTTAAGTACCTTTCTGAACTTATCAATACCATTCAAGCAAGTCCAGCTCTGCTATCAAGAAACAAAAAATCAGGTAAATTTGTAATTATTTTTCTAAAACAGAAGTTATATTGAGTGAGAGTTTGTTGGAAACGTAAACTCTGGATGAAGGTTATTTAACATTAATTTCTTTAATTCAAAAGTGTAAATTTTGACATGAAATATATAACTAGAATCTTCCTCGACTTTCAAATAATGTTCAGTTTTGAATGTGATAAAGTGTTATCTTGTTATGATATGAATATGTCTATATTCACTTCTTATATTTTACAATTTTTGCCCATAGTGAAAATTTATATACCTTACATTAAATGCTGATCAGGTGTAAAAACAACTAAAATTAGGATGACAATTTAGCTCAACTATTAAAGCGCCAATGCAATGGCCAAAATTAGGCAATTTCAACCAGTTGCGGTCATCTGACTGGAGCGATATTTTCAAAACATCTTATTGCAGCTGATGTTCATTTCTGTGAAATCTTGTTGCACCGGAAGTTCGTTTGTTTAATCTCCTGTCTTGGTTATTGGTAACAAGGTGACAATCCAGTCAGGTAACCTTCACTTTTAATAACTGTCAGTTCCACAAATTGTACTTTAAATTAATTCAATTACAATGTTTATTTAAAGTCTTATCTAGTTCATAATATATTTAGTACAAAACAGGAGTGAAAATAATCATTATTTGTATTTCTTATGTATGAGATGAGTGCAATAACCTCAAATAAAATAATATAAGCTTCAGTTCTTATTTTAAAATAATATTTGTTTCCATTTCATGTATTAGTTATTAAAAGCTGAAATAAAATAGTTGTTCCCTATTTCTATTGTTGCTATTGATATTTGTGCATTGGGTGTAGGCACGGTTGGCCATATCATTATTCAGGAGGCAGTGAAGAAAAAAAAAATTGGTAAATAAACATGATCGAATACGTCATTACCATTTGAGAACTAATGTAAGTATTACAATCATAACATGATAAAATCTCCCTTCCTGTATCTTGTAAATTATTCATAGTCTATTTCATTGAATTGTTTATCAAATACAACTCGTGTTTTCATCTTTTGGACAATCTCTTGTCGCTTCGCTATGGTCGTGAATTATTGACAAGATGAAAACACTTGTGGTATTACTTATGATAATAGAATACATTATATTGTAAGACACTCAGTGTAGGATAGGTTTCACCCCTACACTACGCACACTAGGAAGTGATAGCTTCAGGGGTAGAGCTGTTTGCATATGTGAGAGGGAAGAGGTGGCTTCTGAGTTTTAGGTGGAGGAGGGTGTACTTTTGTTTACAACGATCAAAAGCTATAAATAAATATGCATAGATCCAAGGAGACACAAAGCTTTTAAAGTGTTTATATTTTTTACTCATTGTTAAACGATTTCATGTGACCTTATTCAATTTACTTTGAATTTAACCAATTTAAATAGTAATTTTAACCTCCAGATAGCTAAAGCAGATTCAGGACCATTAGCATTGACAATATATTTAATTTGTTGTCTGTAAAATGTAAATCATAGTAGCTGATTTGTTATATCTAAACATAAGACTAGCATCCAAGAAAAGGTGCACACATAGTAATTAAATATGGCATAACCTCCTGGTGGAGTATTTCCACAGCAGTAAAAATCCTGAAATTACAGAACCTATTAGGACTTTAAATAAAAAACATCTTTAATGAACTATAGGTCTTACCAATTCCTGCATCTACATTTTTGAGGTCTATTATTCATAAAAAACAAAACGACCTTTCAAATCAACTCAGAATTTCACAGCTGTAACAACAGAAATTAACCTGCAAGGGGCTATGAATATCCAATTCTGTCAGTAAAAAACATGCTCCCTAATGACAAGAAAAATCCAGTTGAGTTGCTTAAGTGAGAGGTGAGCAATTTAACCACTCAGCCAGGGCACTGTCGCTCCTTAATGATAAGTCAGTTTTAATTATTCTTCTGAGAGATGGTATTTAGGAAGTTTATTCTTGTAGAATTGTCAGATGTGCGCTAAAATAATTTGTGTGAAGAGAAAACAAATTTCAACAATGAAAATGACATGCTAGATTTAACAATGTTGTGTACTTGTGTCTCAGGTTCGGAATGCAGAAGTGAGTGTGGCAGCGAATGTAGCATTTCAATACATAACACGCTGCTGGCCATGGAGGACAATGCTCCACCCCGCAAGATCATTCGTAACATGGACGACAGAGAGATGAGCATAGACTCACGACAACTGTATGATCCTGATTCGCTCTGGAAGAGGAGACATAAAAGGTACAGGAGCATAAAACAGCAATGCCCTACCTTCAGCAAAAGAGGGAAGAGTGGATTTATCTCCACCAATTTGTTCCCAGAATGGCAGTCACTAATCTCTTTAATATTGCTTATAACGGTGGTGGTGGATTCAGTAATTTTACTATTAGGCATCATCAGTTATGTCTGGGTTTTCTTCCAATGTTAGTGAAAAATTCTGATGTATTCCATTCACATGACTTTCTGTAGCTGCTACACAAAATACTTTCCTTACAAAAAATTATTCTTTTATCTACGGCATGATAATCAAAGTAAACATTAGCGGAAATTACCTTATTAGTTGCTTTCTTATAAGTGGAAGGGACATAAGGGAATACACTAGGCCAAAGCGATAGTCAAAGCTTTTAAAAGCTGGTCCTATGTGAAACAAATAAAGTTCGGCTTGCAGTAAAATAAGAGAGATGAAACAAAATGTCGCTTCCCATCTGAGAAAACTTTAATTATTTAAAATTCAAACCAATAGCAAGGAATATTTCAGAAACAGTCAGCTCTACATAAAAAAGAATATGACATAAATTGTGTTTCAATGAAATCTGCAGTTTTTGTGTGGTGGGTTTTGGTTTATCTCTTACGGTTTAACTATTATGCAAACTTCTGCAAAACTCATCTAGAATAAAGAGGTCTTCAGTGGCTAATCCCAGAAAATTTTAAATATACAGTTTGTGTTGTAAATTCCTTTAATATACAATATTTTAATCAAAATTGTTAGATCCATTTTTTGTAAAAGGTAGTTTGAAGTGGGGGATTTTTTTTTTAAAATCTTCATGTGGCAGTGTTAGAAATACTAAACTTAAATACCAAGTATGGTTTTTAACGGTCTTTTCGTTTTTGAGCTATGCTATACATGCACGCACACACACATACACTCTCTTTTCTAAAAATGCTTTTTTCGGACTCATGTCACCTCAAAACAAATAATTCTGGTGAAATCTTTATATGAAATTTTTGGGTGGAATACAATACCTTCTCTGTTCACTATGTACATTGCACATGTGGGCTAGAGAAAGTAAAAAGATTCCTTTGAAGACTAAGAGAGGATTTTCTTTCACATTGGCGGTTGCAGCTGTTGTATTGGGAGCTGATGGATAAAACAAAGAGGGAGATTTAGTTTCACATTTCACAGTAGACATACTGGGTACTTGCCATTCTCCCCTCTCTCTTATATTTATTATATGTGGATGCATGTGTGTGCGCAGGATAATTTCAAAAAAAAAGGTTGGTTTAATATCAAATTTGGTATGTAAGTTCAATATCTTCCAAAATCCCCCACCTCAAACTAACCTTAATGTGTAAAATTTCATGAAATTATCAATTTTTTAAACAATAGCTCTTAATGATTTTGATTAAAATAGTGTATATTAAAGATATTAACATGGTAAATAAATGAATATTGAATATCCTGTATTTCTTGGGAATAGACCCTGTAGTCCTCCTCATTCTGAATGACTTATATATATATATATATATATATATATATATATATATATATATATATATATATATATATATATATATATATATATATATCTGGTAAACTGTAAGAGATAGACAAAAGCTTGTTATCCAAAAAATATAGATCTGATTAAAACACACAGTTTATGTGCAGCTTTTCTGTAAAAGAAACCATTTCCAAGACATTCCTGTTGTTGGTTTCAAAATAGTTAAACTTTTCTCAAACAGGAAGCCCTCATTCATTCCACATCTCTTTTGCTTTACTCCAGGCCATGGATAAAGAACCTAATTTCAATTACAATTGCATAGCAACAGCTTTTATAAACGTTTAACTGTTGCTTTAGCCTTGTGTATTCCCTTATTTGCCGTCTACTTAAGAAGAACTAAGTAATAAGAGAATTTCTGGTAGTGTTTATCTTGATTAGCAAGACTTAGACAAAAGAATACTCTTTTGTAAGAATCGCTTGTTTTCAGAGCAGATAAGAGATATCATGTGAATGGAACACATCAGATTCTTTAAAATTATGTACCACATTTTATCACTGCTAATGAAATTTTACTTTTTGATGTATTGCATGATGATTAATTGAAGTTTAGGGAAAATGATTAACAGTGATGTCCAAATTTACTTGTATATTGGTGGAATCAGTTTTGTAACACATCACTTTAATTTATGAGGGACTAGTTTCGAAGCCTGGCTTTCATTTTCAGTCTCAATGATCTGACTGCTGACCTCACAAATATACAAGTATTACTGTATTTGTTTGAATGCAAGACAATGTTTTTTTCCAAAATATTGATGTTCAGAAATGGGGGGTTTCTTGCATTCATGATATATGTTTTCTGAATACCATATGGGGAAAAAGTAAGTTTCAAACTTAGAAGGTTGGGGGAAATGATACAGATTACTGCCAAAGTCATGATGTATGTGGCAGATTTTGTGCATTCCATTTCACGCCAAAAATTAGCTGTTATCAGGCCAATGAACACTCTCGTTGAAAAAAAGATTACTCTACAAGAGTAAAATGAAATTAGGGGACTTCTAACTATGTTGTCTTAATAGAAAATAGCATCCATAATCGTCATTACAACTGCGCACCTGCCACCACCACCACCATCGTCACATTGTACCATCACACACATACCATATATCTCCTTACACCATCCTTTGTCTCTTCCATCAAAAATATGAATTTACACGCAAATTCAAATTAGGTAAAACATTTTTACTGTATATAATGTTAAGTATGTTGTCTTAATTGAAAATTGTATCCATAATTGTCATTACAGCTAAGCTGTCACCATCAAACACAGACATACTTGTTCATTTCCATTCTCTCTTCTCCTTATCTCTCACCTTGCAATGTAAATTTCTATGCACATTCAAATTAGGTAAAAAAATGTACAATGTGTTAATAAGCATGTTGTCTAAATAGAAAATCATATCTATCATCATCGCTACAGCTATCCCTCTGCTGTGATGTTCTATCATTGCACACAACTGTACATTTCTGTTTTCCTTTCTCCGTCTCTCCCGCTCACAATGTGAATTTCTGCATGAATTCAAATTAGATAAAAACATTAAATGTTGTCTAAATACAAAATCATATCCATCATTCTCATTACAGCTACGCTGCCGTCATCGTCACGTATCATCATACGCATATTGTATGTTTCCGTACTTCACTTTCTGCCAACTGCTCAAAACATGAATTTCCGCACAAATTCAAATTCAGTTAAAGAAAAAAAACTTACTCAGCTTAAGTATCTATTAGTTTTAGTATAATCCAGGCTTGTGGTCTGTGGTGCACTGGGCTCTCCTTTTTCTTCCCAGACGTTTCGTCTGTGACTATGGCAGACATCTTCGGTGGCAGCGACGAGGTCGAAGTACTCTCCTGGACATTTCAACTGTGACATCCAGTAGAGTACTTTGACCTCGCTGCTGCCACCAAAGATGTCTGCCATAGTCGCAGACAAAACGTCTGGGAAGACGAAAGAGGATCCGAGTAGACCACAGCCCATAAGCCTGGATTATACTATAGCTAGTATTGACACTGGCGGTGAAAGCCTAATAACTTTGATCCATTAGTTTTTTTAAAATATATGACAAACCTTTAAATTTCATTTAAAAATTCTTTTTATATATGGCTTTTAAACATGTCTTCTTTTTATGTAGGTATATAGATGATGTACTGAATTATTGCAAAATTAAATTCTTAAAAATGGTGGTCGTCTTGCATATGATATTGTTTTGTATTCGGATAAATACTGTATATTGTATGGTTTTAAATGACATGTTTAGTATGTAAAGTAAGCTAGTTTAATATTCTTTAAACCATGTTTTTTATTTCAGTGGCCTAAGTTTTGGAAGAATAAATGAAATGGGCCGGTTTGAAACAGATGTGGAACCAGAACCTGATAGAAAAGAAGGTAAGTGTCAACAAAATAGTGAGTTTATACCCAGCCCCTTAGAGAACTTTGCAGTATTTGTTCAGCTTCTAGTTTTTTCTTCCTATAAGAAAGCATGTTTTGTCAAACTTTGTAGATTCAAATAGCTACTGTGCAACTTTTCAGGTGCATTGTTCTATTAGGCTATGTAACCAATATAAATAACTTGAAAATAAACTTTACTTAGTGAACTGCCAACAATGAAAAAATATAGTTGGAATCCACTAATACTTGTAAGGTTTCAGTTTCCATACAATACTATAGAAGCATTTGAGGGGCTTTCAATAAGTCATTAGAAAATCTAAGAAATTACACTTACTGCATTGAAAAAGGTTTGTATTTAGTAACCATCATCTCTTATCAGATGACAGTTAATGTTTCAGCTATATCCATCCGGTGATTTCATTGCCATAGGCAATTGAATCAGCAATATTATGCTTCTTTAGAAAGAAGGGAAAAAAAAAAAGTTTTGAGATGTGATTAAACACTTCTATTTAAAAAGCTTAACACCAAATCATTCCGGATGCCCAGTAGAAGTGACTTTCTCCAAAATTATTGACAAAATCCAAGATATGGTTTTAAATGATCAACGAAGCAAAGTTCGCAAAATAGTAGATGCCACAGATGTTTATCACAAAGTACAGTGTTCTCAATTTTGCACCAAACATTGTGTCTGACAAAGGTCTCGGAAAGATGGGTGCTGCATTTGCTCTCAATGGAGCATAAATGTAAATGTGTGATTGATTTTGAAGCTGGTTTGGACTTTTCCATGGCAATCCTGGCTAGTTTCTGCATCAATATATAACTGGATGAAACATAGGTACATTACTAACTCCAGAGACAGAAGTACAGTCCAAACAGTGGATTTTTAACAGCGAACTGACTCCAAAGGAGGCAAAGGTGGTAAAATTTGCAGACAAAGTAATGGCCTCGGTTTTTTTTTTGAGATGCACGCGGAATCATCCACATTGATTACTTGCAGAAAGGAAGAACGATAAATGGAGAGTATTATGCATCGTCATTGCATCGGTTGAACAGAGAAATCAAGAAAAAATGCCCTCATCTAGCAAAGAAAAAGATTCTTTCTCATCAAGACAATGCAAGGGTGCACCACTGCACAGTTTCAATGGTGAAAATTATAAAATTAAGATTTGAATTATTACAACATCCACGTATTCACCAGATTTATTCCCAAATGACTTTTTTTTTGCTTCCAAACTTGAAAAAGCAGCTCGGCAGAAAATGATTCACATCTAACAAGAGGTCAAATCCTACTTTTTGGAAGGCTTAAAACAATTAGAGAAAAGCCGGGAAAACTGTATTGAGCTAAAAGGAGATTTTTTTGATTTTTTAACTTAATCTACCAAATATAATTTGTTTTTCTATATTTTTCTAAGGACTTATTGAGTGCTCCTTGTACTTTCATAGGTTTTTACCTGCATTGCCAACTGCTGTTGAGTGGCTTTAACTTATGGTCAACAAAGTTCCTCTGGTAGCAGAAGCTTGATAAGATTCACATATCAATCCACAATAATAAAACTTATCAACCATGAGCAGTGCCAAGGAATTGGGCATATGGGAGGACATTTCTATCAAGAGCGTGAAGATCAATTTAAGAACTTAAACATTCCTATGTGTGCACATTCACGTGTTTTGTAGAGAGAAAACAGTGAAAGTTTAGTATCTACCAAGGATGCTCAACAAGTTAGATTTTCTCAAAAATGGCCCTAATGATTCTGGTTAAAATACTGCATATTAAAGATATTCAACTTTTTGTAACTGTTTAAAATTAGATATCATAAATGGCGGTTACATCACCTAAGAAAAGAAAGGTATGGACAGGAAAGAAAATGAAATGATCCCCTAGGCCTCGAATACTCTAATACCATCAGGGTCGAAGAAAACAAGGGTTGAGTCAAGCAAGACTGGATAGGAAAGGTAAAAGAGGGGGATCTGATATATAAAAAGGACAAAGTTTCCTTAATAAAGTCAAAGAAGTCAAACATAGTTTAAAGCTTCCTTACTTAAAAGAAAACATACAAACAAATATTAACCTGTTAGAACTATTTGATATTGAACACTATCTACACTTAGCTGAAGAATTTACAAAATCTGAAATCTCTTCGTGTGTTCTGAAACAAATGACTCTAGAAATAATAAATTTAAAATACCCTACCAATGAATGGCTGCATATGTATACTGACGGTTCTAGCTTACCAAAAACAGTGGTACTGGTGCAGGTGCAATATGACCTCTCTTCTCTTTCTACAAAAGATTAAGTTTGAATACTACAAATTTTGATGGAGAGATTTTGGCAATACTTCAGAGCTTACAAAGCCTACTATATCATATAAATAAATTTGAAAAAGTTGTACTATTATCTAACTCTAAAGCAGCTATTATATCCATAACATCTGATGTAACACCTAATAACTTAAATATTGCAGAATGCCGCAAAATCATAAAACAAATAATGAATTTAAATAAAAGATTAATACTTCAATGGATACCAGCACATTGCGGAATACAGGATAATGAAACAGCTGACTTTCTAGCCAAGAAAGGTAGTAAAATTACATCTAAGTCATCACTCTATCAAAAGAATCATTATATCAACATATAATAACAAAATTAAAGAAATAATGTATTACAAACAAAAGGAAAACTGTGGGAAAATTTATGTAATAACATGACCAGAATCACTACATTACCAAGAAAATCCTCTGTCGTAACTTTTAAACTCCTAACAGGCCATGATTGTCTCAATAAACATTTATTCAGGATTGGTATAGTAAGATCTCCTTTGTGTCCTTTCTGTACACTTAAAAAAGATATGGATGGAAACCATCTACTGCGGTGCCCAACCTTGAGTCAACATGGTAATGTGACATCAAAATACTGGAATGCAAGAGAGCGAATGGCTTCACTGCCAACTGCTCAACATTAGACATAAAGATATTTACATGACAAATAAAATGTATATCTCGAATATTTCGGCAATAGCCAGTGAAATCCTCTTCATACTGTATGACTTTTGTGTAACTGGTAAACCGTAAAAGATACACAAAATAACTTATTACACAAAAGATTAGATTGTGTCAAAATTTTTGTCCTATACATTTTCGAACTATTTCTGAGATACTCCTTGGTATGCTTCAATTTTAAAATACTTATACTTTTTTTCAAACAGGAATTCATCTGTGTTTCTTATGTCTTATTTTTAACCATGCGAAAAGAACCAAATTTCAAACACATAGCAACCAACTTTTACAAAATTTGACTAATATTTTCGCTTATTTCCCTTCTGCTTATAAGGAACTAACTAGTAAGGCTAACAGTTTCTGCTAATGTAATCTTGATTAGCGTGAAGTAGGTAGAAGAATAAGATTCGGTAAGAATTGCTTTTTGTGGAAAAGATAGAGAAACCCATGTGAATGGAGCACATAAGATTTTTTTAAAAATAAGAACTGACTCTAAAATCCACAAGCTTTTCAAAAAGACTGTTGAAATCTATTATAGTCAAGACAGTTAAATCTAAATAAGTTTTGTGCAAAGTTGTTCAAGTAGTCTATGCCTTCTATCAAATAAAAAGAAGTATTTTAGGCAGTGGAGCGCCATAATTAAATTTAAATGTAATGAGTCACCTTTTTACACTTTTTGCTGCAACTTTGCCTTTGTTTGGGAAGATCGGTTTCAGGGTACTTTAACCCTATCCTCATCGTCCTCCATTTTGTAATGGTTACCATGCTAACTTCATATGCCCAAGGTCGCGGGTTCAAACCCGGCAGAGGACAATGGATTTTTTTGGGTGTAAAAATCCTTAGCATGGCTTCCTGCGGAAGGGAAGTACTTCATTGACGGCATGTAAAAGAACCTCAAGCGTGATCGAGAGGCCTCTGAGCAAAATTAAGCGGTCTTTCACGCCCAATTTAGAATGGGAGAGGACCACAGTAGTTAAAGAGCGTCCATTTACATTTTTGTAACTCTATCCTCAGTTCCAGGGTTGACTGATGCTATGAACAACAGGTGGTTGTGTTACCCTCTACTCTTGTCAACATACGATATCCTGTACATCTTGTTGATGACATCATCCTATTGACAAGCTGCACACAACCACATGTTGCCTGTAGCATCAGTCAACCCTGAAACTGAAGAAAGGGTTAAAGTACCCTGAGACCGGTCTTCCCAAACAAAGGCAAAGTTGGAGCAAAAAGTATAAAAAGGTGACTCATTACATTTAAATTTAAATATAGTGCCTTCGTTTTATGTCAAGGCTGCAGATCATGTGAATGATGCTTCCCACATAGTTTACTATACTATAGGTTTTCCTGCACTACTTACTGACAAGTATTAGTAATGTATATGTAGCTAATTAGTAACCCTATATAAGTGTTGTTGAAAGTGGCAAAGACATTCTGGAAGTTACCATTCACAAATATAAGTTCTTCTTGCATAATGTTCCTAATTTCTGTACTGTAGTCACACAGTGGGTTTCAGTTTTAATAGTTTAGTGACTGCATGGACAGAGGTTTGTGAAACCTGGCTGAGAAACTTCTTAGGTGATCGTGTGAATGCAGCACCAATTTCATCCAGCATTCCTCCATTAGAACATTAGTGTTAGTGATACCGTTGTTCAAAATTTATTGACCAAACGTCTGACAGTGTTTCTACCAGGAACTGAATAATCAGGATATTGCTGCTGAAATTGTCTACACAGCTGTCCATGGGATTCTGTTTTCACATCATCTACCTGATCAGTCGGAAAGAGTGCACTTTTATTATTATTATTATCATCATCATAATTATCATCATCATTATAATATAAAATATATGTTCAAGCATGAATTATTTGGCTAGCATTTCCATGGACGAATAACAGAATAACGTTCCTATGGAAATCACACACAACACTTGCATTGTTGTAACACTTCACAATACAAAGCAATAATTGAGACAGTTCACAGCTGATAAGCATACTCTTAACAGTTCCTATACCACTTCTGTGCAGTAGCATAATACCTAGGCTAATACTTTTATAAGGCAGTGCTGGCCTTGACATATAACGAAAAAACAAAAGGTGCAGTACATCACAGCATAGCTTTTTAAGAAGCTCCTTAAGATAGCAAAACCAATCATATTTCATCTGGTTGGCATCCTCCCCCCACAAGAGTGTCCCTGAAGACAAAAAAGTGAAAGTCTTTGAAACATTGGAGTTCCAATCCTTGATGACTCGGGTGGAAGCATAAAAGCTGTTTGTGGTTCTAATTGTTGATTTTAATTTTAAGCAATACTATAAGGAAATATTATATCCATTTATTTGTTTCTATCAGCTTTGCAAAGAGTTTATATTTAAAAATTGTTGTTAGAATGTATGTCTAATAAGAAGTAGCTACAAATATTATTAACAGTAGATTATAGTGTTTAGAGAAAGATATGTATCTTACTCTTTTTCTTTACCTTACAGAATCTCGCATAACTAAAGTTGTGAAGAAGTTGGTTAACATGGAAGAGGATAAGGTATGATTAATCAATATAAATAGTTAATAATTTTAATTCCTAAGAATCTAAATTTAGTATAAGGTCTCCAAGAATGAATACTATAGTTTCATCAGGTCACTGTGAAGTATGTACTTACATAGAATAGGTGAGCTGAATTTGTAACACCTGAAGTGTCACATATTGTTTTACCAGACTGGCTTCGAAGCCTTGTGGGCTCATTGTCGATGGTTTCCAACTGAATCTCTATAGGGTGTTCCATGTTGAGGTGTGTTGGCCCCTGGTGATTGAATTGTGAACTTCCACAATGAGTTTTGTGGCAGCAATTTAAAGTTGAATGTGTGGTGTTGGTTTTTAAGAATGTGGACTTTTTCTGGCATATCTGGAGGGTTTTATAATCAATATATTTGGTGATATTTCATGGTTAGTACAGAAGTGGTGTGCAACAGTTGATTTGTCAATTTGTTTATATTTTACTGCCCAAACTGTCAAATCAGCTGTTGCACACCTCTTCTGGACAACTATGCTGATCTAATAGTTGGCTATACTGGGACTTAAAATACTTACAACATTGTAAGTGCTATTAGGGTATGTCATTTCAAAATAATTTGAGATCATCTTGTGGTTTATCAGGAAGCATGTGAGTCAGTTGAGAAATTTAATGCTGTGCCAGCATATTGCCATGGTAGCTCAGTGGTAGAGCAACGAGCAAGAGACCAGGAGATCCGTGGGATAAATCCTGGCCATGACATTGAATTTTTCAGTCTTATCTATCCAGTTGTCCCCTCTCCTGAGCATTACAAGAATTACATAAGGCTGTTTACAACTATGTGTTATGTTAGAATTGTCTGCATAATAAATCTTACCCATCATTGTCGTTGAAGCCCCAACTGCCATTGCGTCGTCACTCTCCTACATACATTTCTGTTCTCCTCTCTCTCCTGCCCATTATGTAAATGTCCATGCAAATTAAAAAAAAAAAAAAAAAAAAAATTAATCAGCTTGTGTCCCTTAGCAAAATATATGTTCAGTGTATTAAAACGTAAGTTATAATGTCTTGTATTTATATAAATAATATGTTAAATTACCAAATTCAGTTCTGAGAAAAAGGGGATCATCTAGCATAATCTTGTATTGCATAAATCGCTCATGCAAGTCACTTTAAGAAATGTTTCATTTTGCAGGCCAAAGAGGAAATGGCGTGGCAGATAGCTGAGATGATTGTTAAAGACATTACCAGTCTGACGCTAGGAGGCAACGAACAAGTGCAGTCATGATTATTAGCTGCAATACACGAATACTCAGTGCTGCATTATACAGTCCTTTTGTACATACATATTTTTTTGTTGCTTTTTTATATTTAATATATTTATGAAATACTTGATTGAATAATTACTGTCTAGGAAAGTAATACAGAGATGTAACAAACTAAGTTTTCTAAATTATTGCATCTGCTCTCTGTTGTTAAAACACTTGTATATCTTTCCCCGTTCTGTGATATATGTTATATATTATAATTAAATTGCCTAACTTATTGTTAAAATTAATTAGTTGTCAATGTTATATAATGTGAATGTTTATTTCTGTATGTGTGTTAAAGGAATTGAAAAATTAAAAATGTTATCACATTAACTTACTGAAAGCTACATTAGTTGAATGGATATTATTGGTGAAACTTTCTCAAGGCATAGCATTCCAGATTTGTGTTTAAAATGTACAAGTAGAAAATATATGCATAAAAATGAGACTATTTGGTACTGCCACAAGTGTTACTGTGTTAATGGGGCTTTGAAAGTACTAATAACAATATGATTTATAAGTCAATTGGTTCACTCAGCTTCATTTAAGTTGTAAGGAATACTGTTACTCCTATCTTTAGATAAGGGCAAACTAGAGTGCTGAAGCAAAGCTACAAATCTCCAGTGCCTGGCACTGGACAATTTATTTAGTTGGGGCAAGTTACCTAAATAAATATTTCCCATATCTTGGTCCAGTCAACTGTCCCTCCTTGGCAGAGCACTTTTTTAGAACTCTTAGGGCATGTTAGTGGTGTAGGAAAATCATATGAAAGGATAACGTTCTCTTTTTTTTTAAACAGTCTTCTTGTTTTTATTAATAAATTTCCAATATATAATTTCAACATGAACAATAGCCTTTTTTGAAGCACACTGAATCATTCATAAATGTGCACAATTTTAATTTCAATGAAATTAACTAGTATCGTCGAAATACTTGACATATTTCTTATCTTTTCCATTCAAGTTATTCTCTTCCTTCCTCACTTCTACAAAAATATTCTGGACACTAATTTACATAATTTCCTGGAAAAATATAATCATCTCATCAAAAATCACGAATTACTTTATTTTTTGATGCAATATGTCAAAGAAATAATTATCTTGTAGAATTGACCTCCTTCCCTGACAAGGTCAGCAGGAAAAGCAAATTAAGTTTAATCAATCAGTCTTACCTGGTTACTGAAAAATTTTAAAAGTTCATTTATTCAAAATGAAATTACTCGTCAGCATACACAAAATTGACTGATGAAAAAACAAAGTCACAACGAAATTCTGTCTTTCCAAAAAGAACTCGAAAAGTAATAAAGGAAAAAAAAGACCTGCTCTTACCAAGAAGGCTATTAATAGCATGTAAACAAACATGAATAAATATAATTATTGCTCCTTAATGATAAATATTGCTTTAATCCTCTATAGGAATCACACAAATATAATATAAAAGGGATACCTGTGTGAATGTACATTAGAATTCTTTTTACGTGGCCTGTCAGAAGTACTGGTTTGGAAAAAAAGGCATAATTTCCCTCCCCCCACATTTATTTGTCCATGAAATAGCATTCCTTAACCCATTTTTTGTGATAGTTGCCACCATTGTTCAGGTTTGCCCTCTTCAAAGAAAGCTGCTGCAAGTGAAGAGAGCCACTGCTGAACTCTGTGTTTTGCTCATCATTGCTGTCAAAGTGTCTTCTTCTGAATTCACACTTCTGGTTCAAGAACAAGTGGTAGTCAGATCCAGGCTGTACAGCTGGTGATTGAGCTGCTCCCAACTGATTACTCAATCAGGTTTGTGTGACACCAGCAGCATGGTGATGAAGCAACACTGAGCTAGTTCTCACTTAGATTTTGTATCTGTTTAATAAAATAGTGAATTTCTCTATTTTTTCGGTTTTTTGGATCCTGAGTTAATGCTATTGCTTGGATTGCCACTCTAGAACGACAAAATAATAATGTTTTTACTTTTTGTAGCCAAACAGATATTTTAGAGCTGTGTAGATTGCATCAATTTCTCCATGAATTATAAAGTCAACTCCTTTGTAAAAACCTTTCATGTTATTCACATTCTTTGACTGCAGGATATGTTTTCAATTTTTTGCGACAGTTTTTGTTTATAATTCATGTTATGAAGCATAAAATATGGATTAGAAATCTTATATAAGACATCTAGAAAGTGATACTTTTTGCTCTAATACATATTTATTGTGTTCCAGAAAGAATTTCAGCATGTGTGGTAGAAAGAAGTCGTACTACCAGGTTTTATAAAATGGAATTCATATTTATTTTACACAATTTTTGTACATTAACTACACTGAACATTTTACACATTTTAAATTTCATGTCATCACAGTATATCACATTTTAATGTACAAGGGAAAGCTTTTATAAGTTTCAATTTCAAGAAGTTGGCAAGTATGCTTATTGCACAAGAAGTCTTGTCGAAACATACATGTCAAAACGACATATTAAACTAAAAAATGAATCAAACTGAACACTGTTAAGCTTCACTATTGTAAGTATTTACCTAGAACATGTTTTATAGGATGTTTATCCCATCTTCAGCTGGAGTTGACTCAATGCAAGAAATATCCTCTGAAACGATCTAGGTAAATACCTAAAATAATGAAGTATTCAGTTAAACTCAATTTTCGAGCTTTTTGAGGACTTGCATTCTTATTTGGTTGTATACAACATTTTTTTCGTGGTCATGCAAAGAGTGTAGAATTTCAATGCCAGCATACACCAACCTGCTTTTTACATTCTGTACTAAGTAAAATGGTTATAGTAGGTAAAGAGGATAGTGCATTCCACCCAAAATTTTTGATGGAGATTTCACTGAAAATATGTTTTTGAAGTCTCCAGAATCCTACAAAATATTATTTTAGAAAGGGGAGAGAGAGATCAAACACTGAAAGTTGGTTATGTATCAAACTTAATATTTAAGTTCTGAATGTACCAAGGAAGATTAAGAAATTCCCCCTCATCCTCCACTACCCTTTACATGAAATATTTTTTTGAAAATTTGTATCTTCTCCAAAATCATAATCACATGGGATTTTAATAAAAGTTTTATACATATTTTCAAAAGAAAAATGTTGGTACACAAAGCATTTACATCATTTTTTTTATTGTTACTTTATTTTTCATCCTTCATCTCCAGAGTTAACTATTTTTATTTAGATATTCGTTCTTATTGGTTTCAACCTTAAAATACTTATACTTTTCACGTATAGTTTTTCTGTTTGCTAATCAAGCAAAGACAATGGAGTTTCAAAGCCATCAGCTCTTTGAGAATTTGATTATCACTTAAGTCTATTGTGTTCCCTTAATCCCTGCTGTATCTACGAGGAAATGTAACAGAAGTATTTCTGCAGATGTTTTATCTAAACGGGAAGTAGTTGAAAGAACTTTTTTTTTTTTAAGAATGGAGCATGTGAATGTACAGAAGATTCTTTTGATGTATATAAAATGAGCTTTCACAAGATTCTTTGTTTTTTTTGTTTTTTTTTTTTTTTTTGTTTGGAAAAATAGAGAAAGCATTACAACAGATTTCCTTTCTTTCACTTTATAAGTTAAGCACATTACAGATTGTAACTCTGGTTTATAAACATTTTAACCTCACTTCATCAACAATGAAGTTATTTTGTATATACAGAAAATGAAACAGATTAGGAAGAAAAATGGTACACCTTAGTTAAAAGATGGCAGAAGACACTGATTCAGAAAAATATCACAAGCTCATGGAATATTATATCAATATTTGGTAGACTTAAGTCTTCATTACTACAACGTCATATTCCACGATTACAAACTGATAAGCTTAAAATAAATAAAATCAAGAACACATGAACTGGCAAAACGGAAGATAAAACTTTCAAATCTCTCATTCATTGCTAAATATCCCACTCATACAATACTAAGGTCTCTTTGCCCTTCAAGTTTTTAAGCATAAAAAGGATATGTTAACAAAGATATATATACAATATAAATATACTACTGTATAAAAATTAAAACTGAGATCTCAACAGGTATAATAGCACACAATGCCACTAGAATGTCATGAGGCACCAGAACCATTTATGCTGGTCCCTGCATTATGTGAACTGTACTCGTGACTTCTGAGTAGAGGGGTTTCCTCCCCTGGGGAGTCGGGCTCTGTGTTTGAACTACAGTTCAGAATGGATTCTTCTTCTGAAATAGAAGGTTCACTCTTACCCCGTTTACCAAATGGCAAGTAGATATGGTCTCCTCCACCAGACCATCTTCTATACACAATGCTGTTCAAGAAAGCCTGAAGTGGATTCATGACTGCCTGCAAAACAAGTGAAACAAACCTACTCATTGCCATGCTTTAATCATACAAGCAAAATTAAGGATTTATTAGAGTTAAGGACATGTATGACAAAGTTTGAAATTCCAAACTAAAAATGCCAACTTTTTTAAATTTATACCACAGATGTGATATAATGCAAATAAGGTGCAGTGCACATTTCATCCATTTTGCTCTAATGGTTTAGAGATTGTGGTAACAGTTATGTTTTTGTCATATCACTAAAAAAAAGTACCTTGTGACAAAAAAATTAAAATTTTGGTTTAATATTTTAATCTTAGGTCCACACTACGTCTACTTTTTGAAATTGCCTTAGGTTTCTCTATCTCCGTTGGTTTAGGCTCCAAAAATTTTTACACTCATCAATGTGTTTTTGCCTTAAAAAATATAATTTTTATGAACAATTTTAATGAAAGGGTGTTTTGGAACAGTGATACGTATGAATAGAAATATTTTTGAGTTGGGTTTGTAACAATTATCATATCAATTACGTATCCATCGACAATGACACCCACATGGCATCGAAACCCGTCTAGAAAAATTATATGCAAGTTATACTTCAAGTGTTACAAACCCAACTTAAAAATATTTCTATAATTTTTATGTTTGAAAATTGAAAACATATGCTTAAATACCTACATCTGACAGTAAAACTTAGGGCAATTTTTATTCATTGTACCTCTGTGAAAATGTACAACAAATTTTATTTATGTGACAAAAAAACTGCTTCGCAAGGAACATTTTAGAGGAAGGAAAATGCTGAAAATATCAAAAGCGAGAAATCAAGAAGATTGGCTCACATTAAAATCCACCAGGTTGGTAGGTTGGACCCTAACTTTCCTTTTCCTCTCCTCTGCTGTTAGTCAGCACAATTTTATTTTGCCTGATGCGAACAAGATCTCGTCCATTTGAAGTTTTTCTTGCCGAGTCCAGTACAGCTTCACCTCAAATTCTTTGCTGTAGCTCTAATTAATACATTTAAAAATGGCACCTGGTAGCCAATTGTACCATTTTTATATTCAGGAATGTTTAAATTATTTTATGGAATTAAAATAAAGAAGTTTGTTTTTTGTGATGTTTCCCATGAAATTTCATTCATACATACCCTTAAGGAATTAAACTGCAGAATTGAAAATTTTCAGCAGCCCTTTACCAGGTGCAGTTCAGATGAAGCACCCTTCACTTGTCTTCTAATTAGGTGCATTTAAATACAAAGGCTGGATAAAAAGTATTTTTTTAATCTAAAATGACTTTGACAGTCACTTATATAAGTTACGCACCTTAAATGTCGCCCTCCATGGTGTAATGGTTTCTATGCTAACTTCATATACCCAAAGTTGCAGGTTCAAACCCGGCAGAGTACGATGGATTTTTTTCAGGTGTAAAAATCCTTATCTTGACTTCCTTCAGAAGGGAAGTAAAGCCGTGAGTCCCGTGTCGTAGATTCAGGCATGTAAAAGAACCTCAAGCCTGATAGAGAGGCCTCTGAGCAAAATTAAGCTGTCTTTCACACCCAGTATAGAATGGGACGCTAAGAACCACAACAGTTAAAAGAGCCTCCATAAATAAAATGCCATTTCATTTCATTTTCACACCTTCAATATAATCGTCCCCATTATTTATAACCTTTTGCCAAATGTTTGAAATGTGTGTATATCATCTACGCATCTATTTCTGATGAAGTTCGGCATCGGCCACCTTTGGCTGGATGTCATCTCTGGTGCTGTATCGGATCCCTCGCAGTGGTTCTTTCACTTTGGCAAAGAGATCATAATCACATTACTCCATCAATGTCATATGCCACAATGAACGTTACTTGCATAACATTTTATGTAGTGCGCACTTTCTTTGGACAAGGAGAATCAGGAAGCCTCCATTCACCGAGACTCTACCTACTACTGCACATTGCTCAAATAGCATCCAGTGCTCAGGTAAAAGCGACAACATTTCGTGGAAGCATCATTCCACATGACAATGCAAGATGCCATGCTGCCGCTGGCAATGGGAGATTCTGAAGCATCCACCTTACTCACCTGACACGAGTCCCTGTGATCATGATCTCTTTGCCAAAGTGAAAGAACCACTACGAGGGATCTGGCACTACACCAGAGATGACATCCATGCTATAGGGCAGTCAACATGGGGCATTAACAGAAATAGACATGCAGATGGTATGCAAATGCCTTTCAAACATTTGGCAAAAGGTCATAAACAATGGAGGTGATTATATTGAAGGTATGTAATTATAAAAACCTTTGTAAATAAAGTCATTTCAGAACAAAAAAATAGTTCTCACTACTTTTTATCCAGCCCTTGTATAATTTTAGACATTAAAATTTAAATATTTCACTGATTATAATGAATATCATTTTACAAATCACTATTTAAGAGCAAAAATCACCTATTTTGAAGTGTTACCCAAACAGCAGCAGGGAATAAGAGAAATTTAATATATTCGAGTGAAATGGGAAAGCAGAAATGTCCAGAGCAGGTATAGCAGTGCAGTTACTCTTGGCTGTGGTATGATCACCTGTAGATTTATTTGGTTGCCATGACAACCACTCAAGCTTGGGCTTTTATGAGTGTTGTATGTTCCACAAATTGCCTGCTTCAAAAGTATGGTGAAGCTAAAATTCTGAGTTTTTTTTTTGAGTAAATTTACCCCTCATACATGCTATTCTATGGTTATTGACCCTTGTGAAACTCTGTAAACTGGCAAACATCCCTTCTCTAGGGTAACAATGCTTTTCCTCTCAAATTGCTTTTCAAATTTTCAGACTCAGTCCTTCAGCATCATTGTAATAAATATTTTAGACTTGGAATGCCATTTATTGAGTTTTCACATTTCAAACCATCTCAGGTCCAAAGACACACTAGATAAAGACTTAGACACAAGTGAGGCCAGTTTTAATGTATTGAAGCGAAGCTTGGACCACACGACAAAGTGATCAACATCACATCACAGTTAATGAAACTACATTTTTAACACAAACTGCAGGATACACTAAACTGGATAAGAAAAAGAATATAGATATTATGAAAGAAATGAAAATTGATCCAATAATAGAAAAAATTCAAAATTTTCAAAATTGGTCTCATGTTCTCAGAATGCCTGCATCAAGAATTCCATGTCAAATATTAAATTACAGACCACGAGGAAGAAGACTGTTGGGTCGTCCGACGAAAAGATGGAATGAGACTGCAAGATGCCACTAGGCCTAATTCCTGACAGGAAGATGAACTTCACTTCCCATTTATTTGGAAAGACTGGTTTCAGGTGACCACTACCCACACTAACAGTTGGTTGTGTCCAGCTCTCTAACCTTCTTGTCAGTAAGATGATTACGTTAATCCCAAAGATGGCTACATTGATCCCCAAAAACCAAGTTCTGGGCTAGACATATATAAATATATATTTTTTTTTTCTTTTTTCCTTTTCTCCTCCCCCCCCCCCCACTTGATAAATGATGTATGCATTATAGTCCTGTTCTAATGAAAGCTATCCTTAATGTTGCAAGTAATTTCAATTATATTTTAATAATAAATAATAATAGCCTGCCTGGGTAGTGTGGTGGTAGCGTGTCTGCTTCACATTCAAAAGGTCGTGAGTTAGAATCTCGCTTAGGGCGAGTTGCTCAGAAAAGGTTTTTTTTTTTTTTTTTTCAGGGTTTTCCCTTATCCTGAGAAGACGCATTTTGAGTAACTTTAAGCTCCATGAACCCCGAGATCATTTGACATCATTTCACCAATTTCATTCATCATCCAATATGACCAACCAGGTTAAAGGACGTTAAGCCCCCCCCCCCCCAAAATAATAATAATAATAACTAATTCCTCCTTAACTAGATACTACTCATTAACTCAACATTTAAATTAAAAAAAAAAACAAATCAGTTTTTGAAATTGGTAGCTTCTGATTTTGTATCCATTAGACAATTAGGAGTGCCTTATTTTAGTATTAAAAATCAGACTGGCTATACAGCACACAAAGCCCATCTCAGTAGTGTGGGGTAATGGTCTATCTCACATTCAAGAGGTTCAAAGTTCGAATCTTGTTTAGAATGGCTTATTCAAATAAGTCTTCCCCCCCCCCCCCCCTCTGGGGGTTTTCCCTTATCCCGAGTAGATACATGTTGAGTAATTTTAAGCTACTTGGACTCCAAGTTCATTTGAGGATCATTTCACCAAATTCATTCATCATCTGATATGACCAACCAGGTTAAAGGATGTTACGCTACAAAAAACATCAGTTTACTTTAGCTATTCTCGAGACTTGTTTTGCATGACAAGAGAGAAGACCTGAGAAGTTTGACTTCTCTTTCTCGTTTCGTTCTACTAATTTGTTCATTATATCACGTCAGTCAGCCACACAACTCCCACCTGAGAAGACAAAATCAAGTTTTATCCAAGGTGCCCATTTTATACCATAACAATAGGTTAGAATGCAAACATCCAACAGATTATGAATAAACTCTATTATTTATAAATTTAATAGAGATTCTTTCTTCACAAATTTACCAGGCTAGCTGACAGGCTACACCCATCACTGAATTATAATTTGCAAATAATTTTCTCATCAAACTTGGGCCTAAGGCAGATTAAAAGACACGTTTGTATATACTTTCACTAAAAAAATTCCAGCTCAACCTACAACAATGACCCCTTGTAAGTAGCCAGTCATTTTCTCTAAGGGTTACTGAGTAATCTGTTACTTCCTATAACATTACTAGTTCTAGTTAGTTTCTTTTAACCATTACGTAGTAACCATTTATTTCCTTTCATAATTCTAATAGCAATCATTATCATCCTCACTTACCATGATGTACCACAATGCAATAATGACTTTCTTGGGAAGATTGAACCACAGAGTCCACAGAAGTATCCCATTGATAATGTTGGGGATCCAGCACAGATAAAACACTAAAATGATGAACAAGAACTTGAGCTTAATGGCATCTACTGTAGTTCTTTCCTTCTGTGTGAACTGGCACAGACTCCTGGATATGTTGGTCTTCACATCTTTGGTTGAGCGGATGTACAAAATAGGGTTGGCAATCATTATCGTGGCCATTGGTATAAATGTTGCACAGTAATTCGGCAGAACTCGTGCCAAAGCTCCTGACACAGAGTTTAAACTGTGGCAGCTGCAATGAAAAGTTACATATTACACATTAATAATAACAGTAACAAAATATATTCATATATTTGGCTAAAGACTAAATTTGATAAAAAATTTGGAAGAATTAAATAATTATTTGTTTCATAATAAAATAATATGAATTCTAAAATGTAAGAAAACATATATTTTTCCACTTGGTACATTTGAACTACTGTTAACAAAAGCTATACATGGACAGGCACATGCTTATTAATAGACGTGCAAAACTTTAAACGTTGTTTTCTCTCAAAACTTTATTAGCATTTTTACATACTCAACATGGGTGCAATTTTCTACCAATTTGTTTCAAAATGTTTGTATTCCATACATTTTTACTTCCTGTACACGTTCTATGTACCTAGTATATAGAGAAAGTATTGCATTCCACCTAAAAATTTGATCCCAAGATTTCACTGGAAATATAAGTTTTAGGGTCCCCTGTATCCAAAAAATAGCATTTTTAGAAAAATGGTCCTTGTCTGTGAACACGAACTCTAAAACAGAGTCCGTAAAATACCAAACTTGGTATTTAAGTTTAGTATCTTCCAAGGATGCAATACGAAAATTTTGAGCAATTTCCCCCATCCCAAGCTACCTTTTACATGGAAAAGTTTTTATTTTCTCAAAAATAGCATTAAGAATTTTTAGTAAAATACATGTTAAACATATTTACATAGTAAATAAAATATATATCTTGAATTTTCTGGATTTTGCATAACTAGTAAATCATAAGAGATAGATAAAAACTTACTATACAAAAAATGTAGATCTCATTTAACATCCAGTTTATGTCATACTTATTTTCATGGAGTGGACCATTTTTTAAATATTCCTTGTTATTGGTTTTAGTTTTAAAACACTTTAAACTTTTCACATATGGGAGTTTGTCAACTACTGGCAATGCAAAGAAACTGATTTCAACCATATGGCAACCAGCTCTTAAAAATTTGACTCGCTTTAGCCGAATGCACCCCCATATTTTATTTCCCCTTCTACCTACAAGAAAGCATTTCTGCGTATGTTTATCATGATTAGCATGAAGTTGATATGAGCATTAGCTTTTTAACAATAATTTGTGACATGTAGAGAAAGTCACGTGAATGGAACATGATTGATTTTTTAAATAATGCTGCAATTTTGAGAAATACATTATAAACTGATTTTTCTAAAGTTTTGGAGATTACTAAAAATAATGCTTTTTCTACAATATAAACAGGGTTGGTATAAATCTTGATATATCAGACCTTTTCTAAACTCGCAAAGTTAATTTTTATGTGAATATTTTTAAAAATGCATTGTGCTGAATATTTTATTAAACAATGAATTTAGAAAATAAAACATATAAATAAACATAGAAGCTTTAAGTTTGAAATATGACTAAAGTATCACTATTGTGTGTAATAACAGGTATAAATTTCTGCAAGATATTGTGATTTTTCCAAATAGGTATAGCATATATATTATAAAAAAAAAAAAAAAAAAAAAAAACCCGCAACACACACACAATGAAGTTGGAGAACTTATTTTGGATATGTATAACTCAACCCACAGTTGATTTTTTTTTTTTTTTTGATGGTTCCATCCCTAGAATTGTTCCAAAAATGTTTTTGTCTATCATGTCCTAAAGTACCTGGATTTTGTAAGTACAAAAATTGTTTGTTAGGCTCTGCTTTCATTGCAGACTTCTTGTTGAAAGAAAGGCTATAATCTACAAGCCTCGCTGGGACTAGCATTCAGGAAGTCCAGGTTCGCTCCCTGTTGACCACACACTCTGGTCCTGGATTTTTCCATGGTTTTCCTGGGGCCGCTTAGGTGAATGCTGGGATGCTGTATATCTGCCATAGTCCTTTTCCCTTCATTCCTTCATTTAATTTCCCTACTTCATCTTTCAGGTCGGCCTAGGTGTGGCTTGAGGCTTTGCAGACAGATGGCACAGTTGCTTGCTCCAAGTGAAAATCTCTTCCCCCTGGTTGTGCTAGGTGCCGTTGTAGAGGCCTCCTGGCATACCAGGGCTGCTATTTAGTGAATGTTAGGGACTTTCATGCATCTCTGCGCTGGCCTGTGGTTACCCCTATCCTCTGGGTTGTGGTAGGTTGCAATAGAACAGTACTTGGTCACAGTTGCTGAGGTGTTCCTGAATGTTCACATGTTCTAACCTCCAGGCCTATAATCTAAATTCACAGGTACTCAGCTCACTATTACATACCTGGCTTAAGTACCTATGCTTGCATAATCTAATATAATAAATAATCATTTAGATTGTATAAGTTGAGTCTAATATTAATATTGCTTTCAGAAAAACAACAGCTCATTGCTATGGTAACCACTGATTCTACCTATCATATGGTTGTTTGTTGCATATCTGTAAATCATGTCTCAGCTGAGATCCACCAGTTTTATAGGTTGCGGTGTGCTCTTATTCCCTGTTGTGGTATGCCTTGTATTATATTTTCTCTACTACCTACCTAGAGCAGTAGATGCAACACAACAACAAAATATTCAATGTTTTCTTAAAAATAATAAACAATTTTGATTAAAATACCATATATTTAAGATATAGGTATGGATCAAAAAGTAACACAAAATAATTGTCTTACAAAAAGCTTAATAATTAAAAAAAATACAACACCTTTTACCTACTTTTCGATATAGTCACCAACTTTCTCAACACATTTGTCCCATCATGATACCAGTTTCAATATGCCCTGCTTGTGGAAGTCAGTTTCCCTGGAGTATAGCCATCTTCAGACTGCTGATTTCACTTCCATTTCTGTTGCAAAACGTTGGCCGGCCAGGATTTTTTTCATGGGACCAAACAGATGAAAGTCCACCATTGCAAGGTCCAGACAGTATGGTGGATGCTGGAGCACCTCCCAACCAAATTTGGCGATTTACTGACGAACAATAGCAGCAATATGGGGGCGAGCATTGTCATGAAGAATTTTGACATAATCAGCATTAATGTTGTGGTGTTTGTCACGAAGGGTATAATGCAACCTCACCAAAGTTTTAATGTAGGCTGCAAATTCACAGTGGTCCTGCGTTCAGCAAAATCCACCAATAAAACACCATGCATATCCCAGAACACTATCACAAGCACTTTCCTAGCAGATTGAGTCACTTCGAATTTTTTCTTTATTGGGGAACTAACATGTTTCCACTCCATACTTGCCTACTTTGTTTTGGGCGTGTAGTGGTATGCCCACAACTTATCACCAGTGATGTTTTTTTTTTTCAGAAAGCCATTTCACCGAAGTGATCCAAGCTTATCATTCGCTGGCCCTTATGGTTGCCTGTCAGGTTCTTAGGTACCCAGCGAGCACTAACTTTACAAAATTTCAACATGTCATGAACAATATCTTACACTGCACCACAGGAAATGTTGAACTGTTGCGATAAGGTTCGCAGTTGCACATGCTGGTTGTTCAAAATTGCTGCCTCAATGCCTTTAACATGCCATGGGGTTGCAGCTGTTACTAAAGTACACAGCCCTCTTGGAAGAATGCACACCACCTGGAGACATTGTTACAGTCCATACGCACCATGCATGTCCCTATGAATTTAACTCGGTTTATGCCCTTTGGTCCAGAAATATCGACCACACTTCTCTGCTCTTCATACATGAATAGCATGTGCACCACCTTTGTTGTGTAGTTCACACTTCTCTCACTAGAACTGCACATGAAATAAAACACATCCTCTGTAGTGAAGATTTCAAACTATATCTGTGTGAAATTGCAACATCCCAGCTGCAATGCCAAGTCAGAAAAAAATTATTGTGTGTTACTTTTTGATCTGCCCTCATACTTGCCTAACTAATGAAACGTATCTCCCAAATTTTCTGCAAACATTCTATGAAGTCTCCTCATTCTGAATGGTTTTTATAAAAGTAAAACATAAATGCCCATAAGTACATTATTGACCAAAAAATGTAGACCTTAAGTAGACAATATTATGCTTCAATAACCATTTCTGAGAAAACTGCAGTCTTTCAGTTGTGCATCTGGGGTCTTGTTCCATTCACATGACTTTCCCTACATCAACAAATTATTGTTAAAAAGGCTTATGCTTCTTTTTACATCATGCTAATCAAGAAAAAATTATCAGAAATAATCTTATTACTTGCCTCCATGCAAGTTGAAGGGACATAAAGGAGTAGTATAGGCTAAAAGTATTAATCAGAAGCTGGTTGCTATGTGACTGAAGTTCCTTTGTATGTATGGACAGGAGTTGACAAATTCCCGTATGAGAAAAGTATACAAGTTTTTTAAAGCTAAAACTAATAACAATGAATATCTCAAAAATGATTCCACTCCACAAAAAAAAAAAAAAAAATGTATATAACATAAATTGTGTATTTTGACGAGCTCTATATTTTCCATTAGGTAAGTTTTTGTCTGTCTCCTATGCTTTGCTAGTTATGCAAAATTCCGCAAAATTCATCCAGAATCAAGTAGTCTTCAGAGGCTATTCCCAGAAAATTCGAGATACACATTTTATCTGTCAGATAAATAACTTAGATATACAATATTTTAATCAAAATCGTTAGAGCCATTTTGGAGAAAATCAAAATTTTTTAAAATTTTACCATGTGAAGGCTAGTTTGTGGTGGGGGGGTTTTTCTCAAAAGCTTCATTTCATATCCCTGGAAGATACTAACCTTAAATAGAATGTTTCGCATTTTACAGTCTTCTCATTTTTGAGTTGTGTTCACAAACACACAAACATATGGACCTTTTTCTAAAAATGCTTTTTTTTTTAATACAGGGGACTCTAAAACATGAATTTCTGGTGAAATCTTGGTATCAAATTTTTGGGTGGAATGCAATATCTTCTGTATACATTATGTACATAGTTAATGTAGAGAAAGTAAACATTAAAACAGATCTGGAAATTTGTGGCACAAAACATTTCTTGCACCCCTCCCAATAAACCAAACTGTTGAGAACTTACTTTGCATCAGGTACGTACAGAATGACCAGTCCTGCAGCTGTCAGCACTGCTGGGAATAACCAAGACACTATATGGTAACATGCTGTTTTACCCTCCTGATCTTTCAACATGAATCTCACATCCAGAGCATAACAAAGTGTCCAGAACCATGTGGCTGTGTAGAAGAACTGCACCCAAGCCTGAAACATAAAATGAAGTTTTAACAACAAGAAATAAAGCACCACCACAATCTGCCAAACCCAAAGTTTCCCTTCATTCCAAAAACATTTGCCATAGTTGTAATTCACAATATGGCTGTACCATAAAAGACAAACATAATTCTCCTATACAGAAATAATCTGATGTGGTCCATTCACATGACTTTCTCTACCTACTTTGCAACAAACTATTCTTATAAAAGCATACTCTTCTATATACTCATACTAATCGAGATATATTTATATCTTATTTCTTTGGGGGTATAAGGGAAATAATGGATTATATTGGACTAAAGTGATACTCAAATTTTTAAGAACTGGTCACTATGTGATGTGATGCATTAAAATAATAGTTCTCTTTGCATGGTATGGAGAAAAGAAAAAAAAAAGAATAATGACTTCCCATTTTAAATTAAGTCAATAACAAAGTATCTCAACAAAAAAAGGTGTGTGCACTTTATCTTCAATAGACTCCGACTGACCAGGTATTTCCTCTGGTAGTGTTTTAAGTATTCAGCTTGTACCCGATTGGTGCTCATGCTATGTATTTCCACAGAGTGCTTCATTAAGTTGTTTGGCATTTATGATGTGGATCTTTTCCAAATACCAAACTGTTCTTAATGAATTTTGATTTGAATGTGGATTAACGATTACATAACAGATTCCTCTAAATAGACTATAATACTGCCAAATTCTTTAATCTTCAGCAAAAATGCACTTAATAGGCAGTTTTAACAAGATCTACATTTTTTTTGTAGTAAGTTTTTGTCTATGTCTTATGGTTTAACCATTATGCAAAATTGTGCAAAAATCAATCAGAATAAAGTGCTCTTCAGAAACTGTTTCCAGAAAATTAAAAATATACCATTTATTTGTGTTGTGAATAACTTTAATATACAGTATTTTAAACAAAATAGTTAGAACCATTTTTGAAAAAACAAAAATTTAAAAAAATGTTCCTTGTAAATGGTAGTTTGGGATGGGGAGATTTTCTTTAAACCTTTATGTCACAAATATCTCTCCCTCCCTCCCCCCTCTCTCTCTCTCTCTGTCCTTTTTCTAAAAATGCTCTTCATTCAGGAACTCTCAGAACATAATTTTGGGTGCAACACAATACCTTCTCAATAGTACATAGTACGTTTAGAGAAAGTAAAAATTATTTACAAATAAAATTAAATTCACTGCTACATATGATTCATTCAGCATTTCAACGTGTAGACAGTTGATAGCTGCTCCATGGCTTGTGTACCACTGTGCACTAATACCCAGTCGACTCGGTACAATTCACAAAAAGCACAGCAATGCGCTTCTTCCTCCTTTTAAAGCTAGAAAATGTCACAGAACTTTCTGAAAGCTTGTCTAAGACAATGGATGCTTTTAGATGAATCTCAAGGTCACGTCCCAAAGCCACTCCAGCTCCACCACTTCATGCTAAAGCAAAAATCAGAGCAATCATATAAGGCACTATCACAGTATTCTACAAGTGTGTAAGTTTTAGTCTTCAACATGAGTAAAGAAGTTAAAGGGAGTTATACAAATGAGACAGTTACAAAAAAAGTTATTATTGGATTAATTGCTTTTCCAAAATGTTTATGTCCAGCTCATGCTCTCATTTTTACTTTCTCTACACTACTATGCAGGTACATAAGTGTGAAGAGAATGTACTGTATTGTACCCAAAAATCTGATAAAGAAATTTCACAAGTTTTGGGAACCCCTGAATCCAAAAAAGTATTTTTAGAAAGAGAGAGTGTATGCGTGCGTGTGTGTATGGAAAATCCCCATCTCCAACTACCCTTAACATGAAAAAAAAATCTAAAATTTTGATTTTCTCAAAAATAGCTCTCAATTTAAGATATTTATATGACAAATAAAATGTATATCTTGAATTTTTTGGGAATAGCCTTTGAAGACCTCTATTTGGAGGAATTTTCTAAATTTTGCATAACTGTAAACCATAACAGATAGACAAAAACTTACTTCAACAAAAATGCAGATCTCCTTAAAACACGCAATTTATGTCATACATTTTTTTCATGGAGATGACTGAGATAATCCTTATTATTGGTTTCAGTTTTAAAATAATTAAAATTTTGTTATACAGGAACTTGTCAACTCCTGACCACACAAAGAAACTGATTTCTGTCACATAGCACCGCATTTTAAAACATTTGACTGTCGGTTTAGCCTATTTTATTCCCTTGTTTCCCTTATACTTAAAGGCACTAAGTAATAAGGCCGTTTCTGCTAATGTTTATCTGGGTTAGCATGAAGTAGATAGAAGAATAAGCTTATTACCAATAATTTATTACAGAGATATAGAGAAAGTCTGGTGAGTAGAACATCAGACTTTTTTATTTTATTACTGTACCATTTATACCCTGCTTTTAACTACAATTGTCATATCGGCAGCCTTTTACCTTGCAAATCTATTTCCTAATGGTAATTGGTATTAATTTGTATACAGTTGCCATTAGGTTTCTGTTTATCTTTGGGTTTTATTTGATGCTTGATGTATACAACTGTGTGTATATATATTTCCAGTCTTTGGGGATGATGTGGAATAATCTTTGCTAGAGAAAAATCCCCAGCTCCCAGCCTGCAATTGAACCTGGAATCTCTCACACATCAGATGATAATTTTACTGATTGAGCTACAGAGCCAGCCCAGCTCTCTAATTTAGTAATCATTTTGGCCAAAGAATAACTTATGTAAATAAATAAATTTAATTCAAGAAATACTTACTGATGACACAGAACAGAATATGATGCTTGTGGCTTCATTGCTTACGGCAGGCACCAAGTTTTTGTACCGCATCCAAAGTACGGATCTGATGAATACACCTGCCATTAGAAAGGTTTACATTATCATACTTCATCACTAGTAAATGGTCCTATAATTAAACTACTGACTCAGTAATCAACTTTTATTTTAAAGTAAGAACTGAAGCTTTCCTGATAATGTATTAACTAAGTGTTTTTGGGCTTCTAGCCAGGTAAGTTCATGGACTAATTCCAACATTTTGAAGATGTACATCATCTTTGTCTTCAGGGTAACTGATAACTTGATGACCGAATGAAGCTAGCATCTGATTGGTTCGCAAATTTTTTTTTTTTTTTTGGGGGGGGGGGGCATGAAGCAACTGATATTAAATATCTTCAGGATAAACTGATAACTTGAACGTCCAGATTCATGTATTTATAGTAGCCGAATGAAACTAGCTTCTGATTGGTTCACATGATTTTTTTTCCCATGGCCAAAAAAATAAAAAATACATTATGTGAACCAATCAGATCTAGCTTCACTCGGGCACTATAAATATGTGAATCTGGACTTTCAAGTGATCAGTTTACTCTGAAGACTGAAGATGATATACACCTTCGAAACATTGGAGTTAATCCATGAATTTACCTGGCTAGCCCAAGAGCACATTGTTAACTTTTATTCTTCTCAGAAAACACATCCAACAAGGGCAGACATATAGGATGTCTCAATAAAAGTTTACAAGAATTAAAACAGGAAACGGGAGATTCTCTACTGAACATTTTGAAATGCCAGCTTGAGCACCTAAAGGGCAGTAAGCATGTAATTTGGATACTCATAAGGGGCAATTGTCACAATGTTACATATGAGGTGAATGGCTCTCGTACGCGATCAGCCCTGCACCTGGCTGAAATAAACTAAGTCCGCGACCTTGAGCATATTTGCGTGCAAGAAGGGCATATAGCGCGCAGTGGAAGTTTTTAAAAAAGCATTATGCTGCTACCCAAGCACGGATATCTTGAAGGTGATTTAGCTCATCTTTGTGCAAATCTTGCCGTGAATGAATGATATACATAGTGCCAATAATGGCACCCATCATTGTTGTAGAATGGAAGTCTAGATGTAGTTTCCATCCTAGTAATGTGCCAGAGTCAGGAACAGTCCATAGTTTAATGCAGTGGTATCGATGAGTTTGCAAATTGTTTTCAATTGTATGTGTTATAGCATCGATATTTCATCGTCTGCCATAATAACGTCTTCTCGCTGGCGGCATTGCTGCAGGAATGACGAGTTTAAACTTGTTATCTGGGTTGAGCGGAAGCGCGGAGCGGAAGAGAGCCTTAGTGGCTGAAGTGATTGTAAAATATTTTAAAAGCTGGTTTCTAGGTAATGGGATTTAAATTTGTTTTCTTTGCATGAGCAGGAGTAAAAACTGAAAACTAATGAAGTCTTCCCATTTGAGAAAAGTATATTAGAAACCAATAACAACAAATATCTTAGAAATGTTTTATTTAACAAGTTGTGTGTTTTGACAAGCTATGTTTGTGTGTTTTGCTATGCTGGCATGTTGCCATGGTGGTTCAGTGGTAGGGGAGCCAGCTAGAGACCGGGACATTTGTGGTTCAAATCCTGGCTATGGCGTTGAATTTTTTAGTCTGACTGTGTATCCAATTCCTGTCCTACATATGGCTTGTGTGAAAAAAAAAAAAAAAAATTACAATAATTGATAACAGTTGGCTACACTATGAATCCTGGGACTTAAAGTACTTACAACATTATTAAGGTGCCATTGGGGTTGTCATCTCAAAATAATTTGATATCACCTAGTGGTTAACTGGGAAACATGCAAATCAGTTGAGGAATTTAATGGTATGCCAGTATGTTGCCATGGTAGCTCAATGGTAGACCAACCAGCTAGAGACCGTGAGATCGATGGTTCAAATCCCAGCTATGGCCTTGAATTGTTCAGTCCGATAATAATATTAGAAAGCTTATTAAACTTTCAGCTTCCCCTATTTGAGGTTGCCATTATAGACAAAGCGTACTAAACAATTTTAGAATATATACAAAAGTGTATTGAATATAGATATGTTTAAAATAATTACACATGCAAAATATTTTAACAATACATACAATAGGGAAATTTAATATAAGAAAGAAAGTCTATAGAATTAATGTTCAATTAAGTAGGGCAATATTCAATGAGTAGAAAAAGTTATCCACCATAAAGGTGATATTTTAAGATTGTAAGTGATCCTTTGACATTAAAAAGGACTTGGTAGAAGACACAATGGTAGCTGCAGTCAAACTGTTCAGAAAATTTGACAGCCAGCAGGGTATAGTGCCTCTAGCTCCTACCACAAGTCCATTAACTTGGATGGAGTTCAGATGGTACTTTTCTTGCTCATGGAATTTTAGGTTCATATATCCTACATTTTTCCATATGCACTTCTGCCGGTTGCTGTTCATGGGACTCTGTTCTGTTGGATCGATAACATGTACTTATAGATTATATATCTGTAACATTGCTATCTACTTTTTGCTTCTTTGTTACATATAACTTATGCGACAACCATAGCATATTTAATGGAGACATGCCATCAGCTACTCAGCAGCACTGACAGCAGGCTAAGAGCCTTGAAACCTATTCTGATCTGTGCTGATCACCCTGTACTTTTATGAATAATTAATGTACGTTGGTAGATTCTCTTGAGATAGTAGAAGGGGTAGATAAGGATGCCGCATGACTGCACCAGTAGTTATCACAAAGTGCTGACATATGTAATTGATCTGGGCATGAGCAACTGATTTCCTACCTTTACCCTTTCTACTGTCTCGAAAGACTGACCAAAACATTTGTGTGCTTAAATTCTGATAGGATGTTAGCTGGAACTTAGGTTGCATCTTCCTTGCTTTTGTTTGACAGTTAAACTCTACATTTGAAACAAATGTACAACATAGGTCTATTTAAGCAGTTTTTTTATTTATTTATTACTTTCCCTACACGTACTATGTACATATTGTATAGAGAAGGTATTGTAATGCACCCAAAAATTCGATACCGAGATTTCACCAGAAATATATGTTTTTTGAGACCCCTGAATCCAAAAAAAGCATTTTTAGAAAAGTGAGCAAGTGTGTGTGTGTGTGTGCAGCATAGCTCAAAAACGAAACGACCCTTTACATGGAACACTTTTCGAAAATTTTGATTTTCTAAAAAATGGCTCTAACGATTTTGACTAAAGTCTCTTATATTTAAGATATTTATGTCACAAATAAAATGTACATCTTCAATTTTCGGGAATAGCCTCTGAAGACTGCTTTATTCTGGATCAATTTTACGGGATTTTGCATAACTGCTAAGCCATAAGAGATGGACAAAAACTTACCACACAAAAAATGTAGAGCACGTTAAAACGCACATTTATGTAATATACATTTTTTTTCGTGGAGTTGGTTTTTTTTTTTTTTTTTTTTTTAGATATTCTTTGTTTTTGGTTTCAGCTTTGAAGAACTTATACTTTTCTCATACAGGAATTTGTCAACTCCTGTCCATATAAACAAATGAACTTCAGTCACATAACAAACAGCTTTTGACTATCACTATAACCTATGGTAGTCCCTTATTTCGCTTCTACTTACAAGGAAGCAAGTAATAAGACTATTTCTGCTAATTTTTCTCTATTAGCATGAAGTAAATAGAAGCATAAGCTTTTTAACAAAAATTTGTTACAGAGAGGTAGAGAAAGTCATGTGAATGGAACATCAGATTTTTTTTTTTATGCAGTCCCCTCTAACTTCTATGCTCATGTTGGGAGTTTTGACTTGAGAAACATTTTTAATGTTTTGCCCATGAACTGTAGGCTTTCTTAACGTTGGTTTTCCAATTTTGTGTTACTGAACACTCCTACATTCACACTTTCAGGCTCTGTGAGAGATAGGGAGTTATTCTGGCCAGAAAAAAATTCCCCACCCCAGCCGGTAATCGCACCTGGGACCTCTTTATGAGTAGCCAGAATTCAGACCACTCGACCACAGAGGCAGTCTATTTAAGCAATGTTTATTCTTTAATGAGTTTCTTTAAATTTCAGGAGGGCAAGACCCCTCAGTAAAATTGTTGGAGTAGCGATGCAAGTTGGGTGCAGAAAGTGTCTTGCCCCCCCTCCCCCTAATTAGGGCCTATGCTGATGTATCAAGAATAGGAATGCCAAAATTGCATTTGAGCACTAATCCCACTACTTAAAGAATGCTTTCAACAAGCCAGGTCATTGCGTCTACGGCATCCTTCCTGCATGAATGTTTTAGGTGAACGAAGAATTATAATTCTCCGAACCTACACGTCATTGAGCGGCCGAGTTTGCAGGAGGACATTGGAGAAATCACATCGCAATGCCAAGATGGAAAAGAAGAAGAGAAAGGAAAATAGCACCCCATGGCCTAATCTACCACTGTATAAACCACAACAAGGAAGCCCAGGGGAATGCAATACGAATAGCAGTACACTCAACATCAAGCTACATTAAGCCATGGCCTCCAGAAGATGATTACAACAAAACTATACACCACACAAGGAGGTTCAACATTATCAGAACTCACATCAAGAGCAGGAACACTAACAATGGAAAACTCAATAACAAGCATGTCACAAGAAACTAACTCAACGTCCAGACCATCAACATTAAAAGAAACGCAACTCTCAACAACCACCCCCCAAGAATGAAAACTCTTATCCCTCTATCTACATTATGCTAATTGAGATAAACATTAGCAGAAACTGTCATTATTTGGTTCCCTGTAAGGAGAAGGGAAAAATCGAATGTGTTGCATTCACATGATGTCCTCTAGCTGTTCGGCAAACAAATCTTGTCTACATCATGCTAATCGAATTAAACATAAGCAGAATTTATTCTTATTACTAGCTTCCTTGTAAATAAGAAAATGCACAGGCTAAAGTGATAGTCCCATCCTTTAAAAGGCGGTTGGTATATGAAACAACTGATATTCCAATCTCTGCTCGTCAGGAGTAAACAAACAAGAAATGAAAAGAAAGAAGTCTTCCCGTTTGAGAATAGTTTAAGTGGCTAAAATTGAAATCAATAATCCAGAATAACTCAAAAATGGTTAACTCTACCAACAAAATGTTTATGACAAATTGTGGGTTTTAATGAGATCTAAATTTTTTGTGTAGTAAGTTTTTGTTTGTCTCTTATGGTTTGCCAATTATGTAAAAGAATGAAGAGGTCCACAGAGGTTATACCCAGAAAATCCAAGATTTACATTTCTTTTGTCATAAAAATATCTTAAACTTAAGGTATTTTAATCAAAATTGTTAGAGCCATTTTTGAGAAAATCAAAAATTTCTTAAAAATGTTCCATGTAAAGGGTAATTTAGGGTGGGGGGATTTTCTTGAAAATCTTTGTGTCGCGTCCTTGGAAGATACCAAGCTTAATTACTAAGTTTGGTATTTAATGATCTTTTCGTTTTAGAGCTATGCTGCACATATTTTTCTAAATTTTTTTTTTGTTCAAGGGGTCTCAAAACATGTAATTCCGGCGAAATCTCGGTATTGAATTTTTGGGTGCAATACATTACCTTCTCTATACACTATGTACATCGTACGTGTAGAGAAATTAAAAATATGAATACACTAGTAATGTCGAACAACTTGAGTTGAAGATCCGACGAGCACCACATCAGCCACAAGAGGAAGCTCCACCGCAGACACATCAAGCTCTAGATCACCGATGCCATCAAGACGCCAGCCACACCATCAGACGGGCACTATAGTGCATAGCGGTTGCCAGATCGGTTCTTCAGAGAACAGGTCCAGGAACTCTGGCCTGCAATAGTGAAAGCCACTAGGATCTACAACTATTGAGAACCGACGCCGTTAATCAGACTAGTTTTCCAGGATCGACTCCAGTGCACGGCAGCCTTCAAATCCGGACTGACCTTCCTTGGAAGGGAAGTATGGCCAGAAGAGAGAAAAAAAATGGACACGGCCGTGCAGAAGATGCTACCTCAACACCACACGGCCATTATTGCGTAGCATCAAACTTCATATCAGAATGCACACACACAACTTCGCAAGGCGCCGCCGATATTGCGCAACATGTAATCGAGATGATCCCTACACCGGCCAGACCGGCTGCCCGTATTGCCCTAGAGCAGTGTTTCCCAACCTTTTGAAGTTCACGGCACCCTTGGGAATAACATTAAACACCAGGGGCACCCTTCCTTGAATTAAAAGAAAATTAAGCTTAATATGTTAATTTATTGAAATGTTATATAATAACAACGTACACCATAACATAATACAGTAAACTTTACTACAATCACTGAGTAAAAATACATCAATAAATTTTGTTCGATTAATGATTAATGTGAAACTTGTGATTGATGCTTAGAGCACAGATATGTGATGTCGGGTCTTACAGTTGACAGTGAAACACGCAAATCATCCTCAAGGTTATTCAGTCTATTTCTTGCTTTGCATTTTATTGTCACCATAGCAGAGAAGGCTTGCTCGCATAGACAAGATGTTGAAAAGGGCAAAAATGCGTTAATTGCTTTCTTCATTAGGTTAGGGTACTCCTCTCTCCGTTGAAGCCAAAAACTCACTCTTGGTGAACTTACCTTTGAGTGTGGAATCAGCGCAAAGATCAATAAATTCATCTCGTTCGCAAGCAGTGAAATCTATTTCCTCTGCACTATCTACGAAATCAAATGGTGAGACAACCCAGTTGAGATTCGTAGTGGAAATAGTTGGAAAGTACGCATCTATTGCACCTTGCAATCTTGATAAGTGATCACAAATGCGGTCTTTCAGTTTACCCAGATCTTTATCTCCTGCCACATTAAGAAGAGATGGAAAGTTCGACAAATCTCCTTTTTGAACTGCAGACTTCCAAGAACTAAGTTTTCTTTTAAAACCTTTCATTTTATTGGTTGTGGAGATTATTGTTTCATGTCGACCCTGCATCGAAACATTCAGTTCATTCAGCTTATGAAAAACATCTGCCAGACACAACAGTTCAAAACACCAAGAATCACTTAGTAAGAGCTCATGAAATGTGTCTTTGATTTTCATCCTTAAAAAAAGTTTTTAGCTGTTCTTTAAGTTCGAGAAACCGGTTCAATACACGACCCCGCGACAACCACCTTACTTCTGTGTGAAGTAACAAAGAGGTATGAGCTGCATCCGTTGCGCGACATAACTGTTCAAAAATTCTGCACTTTAAAGGTCGAGACTTCATATAGTTCACCATTTTCACAACTTGGTTAAACACTTCAGCAAAATCTTCATTACACGCTTTCACGACTAATGCCTCTCTATGCAGAAAACAGTGAGTTATAATAATGGATGGATTTTCATTGAGAGCTCTGGCAGTAAAACCTTTAATTTTTCCAGACATAGATGGTGCACCATCTGTACATATACTACAGCAGTCTTTCCATGAAATATCATGGTCATTGAGATAGGAATTAATAGAAACGAAAATATCATGGCCTGTGGTTGTAGTCTCCAGCGGTCTACAGAACAGAAGCTGTTCACTAATATCTTTTTCATCAATATATCTGATAAAACCAAGGAGTTGCGGTTTGTCACCAATATCGAGACTCTCATCTACTTGCAAAGCAAATGTTCTTTAAGTTTTTATTTTCTCCGTGACTTGTTCGTTGATATTGCATGACATTTCAGATATCCTGCGGCTGATTGTGTTGTTGGACAGAGGAACTTTCGAAATTTGATTAGCTGCTCCTTCGCCAAGTATTGTTGAAACTATAACTTGACATGCAGGGCCAATGATTTCCTCTCCAAGAGTATGAGGTTTCATTTTTTTAGCTATCAGTTCTACTACTTTAAATGAGGCTTCAAGAGCAGTATCACTTATGGTCATTCTCTTTACCATTCGCACAGCTGTTTTCTTCTCCCCTTCTAATATATGTGAAAAATACATTACACTTTTCTGTGAGACACTAGGATGCTTTGTTGTAAGATGCCGCTTCAGTTTGCTAGGTACCATGGCCTCGTTGCTAAGTGTTTCGCCACAAACTAAACACACAGGGATAGGGTTTTCCTCGTTGTTATTCCACTTAAATCCATACGCTAAGTAACTGTCCTGGTATGTTCTTTTCTTTCGTTTGTCTTCTTTATGTGGTGAATTCGACGGTCCGGGAGAAACTGTAAGATTTGGCTTCTTAAAGCAAGCAGTAGGAGCCGGCTGTTCACTTTCACTGTCCTGGCGTTTACGTTTAACAATGAACTTATCCATAGCTAAACACTGTGAATCAACGCGAGGAAGACAACTGAAAGCGCCAAGCGGCGTACACTTTTATATATTCATCTGTTGAAGTCTCGGGAATGTTCGTGAGGAAGTGAGTAGTCTCGGGAATGTTCGGCAGGGTATAGCTGTAATGCCATCTGTGGGATACTAGTATAACTGAATTATTGAAATGAATCGACCACTATCACCATCTGCCGTGCATGAGAGTAATTGATTTGACTTATTTTATTTCAAGACCTTACAAGACTTAAGGCTTCAGTAGAAGGTATTTTTTTTTTTTATCTCAATATCTCGCGGCACCCCTTAGCCAATCACACGGCACCCTAGGGTGCCGGGGCACACCGGTTGGGAACCGTTGCCCTAGAGAGACTACACACAGCACATCAAGGACGAACAACTGGCGATCACCATAGAATAAAAAATCATCGTACTTCCAAAGGGCAGGAGGTACACACAACAATCAAGGCCCAGCGCTGAAAGAGAAACACAACAGAGCAACCAATCACCGCCGACCACACAACAGCCACAATTAAAGAAAGCGAAGCCACGTCGAAAACCCTTAGAGCGTCCTCCCGGAGAGATGGAAGTACAACTTACATCAAACTTCACAATTTTCCAGGAAACACCAACTTTACAAGAAACCCTGACGGAAATGTTCACCGAGTTAAAATCATCAATACAAGACCTTAAAAAAGCCACAACTCAAGGATTCAAGAATATGAAAGCCTTAATTCTCAATGCATTGTACCAAATACTATAATTCGCTTCATACTTCCTTCATATGACCTTCAGATGCTGCATGGCTGTAACGAATCACAGGCGTGCAACGTTGCCAAGTCAGAAGTAGCTACGTCTCGCTTAGTAATTGCTAGATCAACACTCGGATACTAATACTTATATCAGACAAAGAGAATGATCGAGCAAGCATGTACGAAAAAAGAAGCTTCAGCCGTTCGATACATATATGCAATTATGTTTTACGTGCCTTTTGTCAGTAATGAAAAACTTGAGCTCTTAACAGAGATATGATTAACCTTTTTGCTAATGTATCATTATGCTTCCCTTTTCTCCTAATACACCTAAACACTTTGACTAGGGGACAAAACAGGTAGTTAATGTGCAGTTCTGTGTAGTTTATGATTACAACATCTCGCTAAGCAAGTGAATGTGTTAATGAAAGAAGAGAACCAAATTAGTGTTTTACTTAGTCAAACAGTGAACATAAGGCCTTGGCAATTTCTTTGGAATAAACAGTACGTTAGTTTCTATTGTCATTTATTTGGTTTTACTGAATATCCAAAATATATTTAGGTTTTAATCTTCAGTTACACTAAATAACCCTCGGCAACGCTGCATGCTGTCTCTTTCTCTCACGCACAAGCGCACGATATGGCTACGCTCCTATTGGCTACTGTAATATGCAGGAGATTTGACGCGAACTCTAGCAGGACACAGCGAGACAACTGAGACCATCCTAAACACCAGCACCCAAAACATAAGAAAAATATTAAGCAATACCAACCAAATTCTCAACTTGATTAAAAAAAATGCATCAATGATTTTTAATAAAGATAACAAAAAATCTGATGTGTTACACTCACACGACTTTCTCTAGCTACTCTACAAACTTCTTACAAAAGATAATGCTTCTTTCAACACCACGCTAATCGAAATAAATATTAGCAGAATTTTATTACTTAGTTCCTTATACGTAGAAGGGAACTAAGGGAATGTGGTAATGATAAAAGTGATATTCAAATGTTTTAAAAGCTTAGTTATTAGATTGCCACTGTAAATTACTTCTTTGCTTGACCAGGAGTAGAACAAATAGAAACGTACACTCCCGTTGGAGAAAAGCGCAAGTACTTCACAACTGAAACTAATGACAAGGAATAACTCTAAAACGGTAAGCTCCACGAACAAAATGTATAAGACATGACTTGTGTTCTTTAATAAGATCTACATTTTTTGTATAGTAAGTTTTTGTCTATTTCTTAGACGTTTACAAATTATGCCAAATTAAGCAAAATTCATCCAGAATAAACAGATCTTTAGAAGATATTCCCAGAAAATTCAAGATATACATTTTATTTGTGACAGAAATGGCTTTATTTTAATCAAAATCGATAGCCATTTTTAAGAGAAAAAATTTCAAAAATTTTTCCATGTAAAGGACAGTTCTTGAAAATCTTCGTGTCGCATCCTTGGAAGATACCAAACTTAAATACCAAGTTTGGTATTTAACCATCTTTTCGTTTTTGAGCTATGCTGTCCACACACACGCACACACACACACACACACACACACACGGACCTGTTTCTGAAAATGCTTTTTTTGGACTCAGGGGGTCCTAAAACATGTATTTCCGATGAAATCTCGACATCGAATTTTTGGGTGGAATACAATACTTCTCTATCCCTATGTACATTGTACATACGGGGCTAGAGAAAGTAAAAAAACAGCGGGGAGCGGGTCCTGCCGTGTTAAGAGCAACTGAGCCGCTTCTCGCAAAAAGAACGATAAAAAATCTTAAACGGGCTGAGGAGGGAAATTTCCCTAAAGCAGCCTTGGGTAAAAATCCTAAATCCCAATAGGCATCCATCCACGTCATCAGATGACTGGAGAGAGCAAGGTGCTCCACTCACACCTTGTTTGGCCGCAGAAGTAACCAAAGTTAGCTAATTAGCATTTTTACACTTACCAGCGGCAGCTAAGAGATCAGCCGTGGCTAGCCAAACCACAATTTGGCGTCCTCTAACGGCCGAGAAGGAGTACCACCTCTGCATTACGGATTTGTCTCGGCGGGGCAAGATCTGAAAACAAGCACCATCATATGGTCAGTAGTATGAAGAAGATGTATTACTTTCTCTAGCCCACATGTACAAAAATTGTACACCAAAAAATTCGATGTCGACATTTCACATTTAGGGGTCCCCTGAGTCCGAAAAAGCATTTCTACGTTCTATAGCCTGCATGTACATGTGCATAGTGGATTGTATTTCGCCCAAAAATTCGGTGTCAAGATTTTACCGGAATAATATGTTTTGGGGTCCCCTAAGTCCGAAAAAGCATTTTTAGAAAAAACGGTCCGAGTGTGCACAGCATAGTTAAAAAAACTAAAAGGCCGTTAAATACCAAACTTGGTATTTGGGGTTGGTATCTTCAAAGGATGCGACACGAAGATTTTCAAGAGAATCCCCCCACCACAAACTAGCCTTTTCGTGGAAAAATGTTCGAACATTTTGATTTTCTCAAGAATGGCTCTAACGATTTTGATTAAAATTTCGTATATTAAAAGACAATTACATCTCAAATAAAATGTATATCTTGAATTTTCTGGGAATAGCCTCTGGAGACCTCTATTCTGGATGAATTTTGCCGAATTTTACTTAGCTGATAAACCGTAAGAAATAGACAAAAACGTAAAACAAAAAAATGTAGATCTCAGCAAAACTTACAATTTATGTCCTTTACGCTTTTGTTATAGACGTAATCGTTTTCGAGATACTCTTTGTTATTGGTTTCAATTTTACAATAGCTATACTTTTCTCAGGCAGGAAGTGTCCGTTTTTCTTTTGTTCTACTACTGGCCAAGCAAAGAAACGATTTACAATACAATCGCATAACGACAGCTTTTAAAACATTTGACTATCACTTTAGCATAGCGCATTCCTTTAGTTCCCTTTTACTTATAAGGGACTAAGTACTAAGAACATTCTGATAATGTTTATCTCGTATAGCATGGTATAAAAAGAATAATCTTTTGCAAGTAGCTTGTTTGTAGAGTAGCTAGAGAAAGTCACGTCCCCCCCTAATAATCATGCTTAGTATATACTCTAATTATGTTTCGGGTGTGTTTGGGGTCCAAAGCTTAGTTTCAGAAATAAACAAAATAGTTAAACAGGTTATACCAACCAACTTCTCTTTACACCTAATTACATTTACCTCCTCAAGACCTTCTCGCCGCATTCTCATTATGTTTAATCCCAAATGTTTTGTTAAAACTACTCTGGGGTCACTTGAAGGGATAGAAAAATCACCTGATCTATCTATCTAGGCCGTTTCATCAAGTTTCGATAAGAAACTGGGTTTTATTTATGGACGCTCTTTTAATTACTGTCGTTCTCAGCGATCCGTTCTACATTGGGCGTGAAAGACCACTTAATTTTGCTCAGAGGTCATTTCTACCAGGCTTGAGGCCCTTTTACGTGCTGAAAATCGGCGACACGGAACTACCGGCTTGGTTTACTTCCCGTGGAAGGAAGTCATACAACGGATTTCTACCTCCGAAAAAAACTGATCGCTCTCCATCGGGATTTGAACCAGCAATCTTGGGAACCATTTTCGATCCTACATATTCTTTTTACATTCATCTTTGCAGTACAAATCTTTTGTGAAGCATTTTTTTTTCATAGCTTAACGACCTTTAACCTGGTTGGTTATATCGGACTATGAATGAATTGGTGAAATGCTGCTCAAATGATTTCGGAGTCCATGGAGCTTAAAGTTACTGTACTCGACATTCGTCTTCTCAGGATAGGGAGAAACCCCGAAAAAAAAAAAAAAAAACCTTATCCGGCTAACCCACCATAAGCGAGATTCAGACTCGCGAAACAGGATGTGAAGCAGCATTACCCAGGCGGACTTCGAAACTATTTTTATTATTATTATTACTTTCTCTATACGTACTAAGTACATAGTGTATAGAGAAGGTATTGCACTCCACCCAAAAATTCGATACCGAGATTTCACCGGAAATATATGTTTTACGATCCTCTGTATCCAAAAAAAAGCATTTTCAGAAAAAGGTCCGCGTATGTATGTGTGTCCGTGTGTCTGAACACGATAACTCAAAAACGAAAATTCGATAAAGTACCAAACTTGGTATTTAAGTTTAGTATCTTCCAGGGATGCGACTCGAAGATTTTGAGAAAAATCCCCCCACCCCCAACTACCCTTTACATGGAACTATTAGAAAATTTTGATTTTCTCAAAAATGGTTCTAATGATTTTGATTAAAATATCGAATATTAAAGATATTTACCTGACAAATAAAATGTATAACTTGAATTTTCTGGGAATAATCTCTGAAGATTACTTTACTCTAGATAAATTTTACGAAATTTTGCATGACTGCTAAACCGTAAAAGATGGACAAAAAATTACCACACAAAAAATGTAGAGCACTTTAAAACACACAATTTATGTCATACATTTTTTTCGTGGAGTAAATCGTTTTTTAGACATTCGTTGTTTTTGGCTTCAGCTTTAAAAAAAGCTTATACTTTTCACATACAGAAATTTGTCAACTGCTGTCCATACAAACAAAGGAACTTCAGTCACATATCAACCAGCTTTTAACTATCATTTTAACCTATAATACTCCCTTATTTCGCTTCTACTTACAAGGAGGCAAGTAATAAGACTTGTTTCTGCTGAAGTTTTCCGATTAGCATGAATTAAATAGAAGCATAAGATTTTTAACAATAATTTGTTACAGAGATGTAGAGAAAGGCATGTGAATGGAACACAATAGATTTTTATTAATTATTATTATTATTATTATTTTATTTTTATTATAAAATTTATTTATTTGCTGTAAAGTTTACAGTCACGGAAAAATAAATTACATGTTATATGTTTTGCAAGAAAACATTTAAATACTTATAATAATTAACCAAAGAAACCAAATAAGCGCACACAACGGCAAAATGAAAGAACATCGACAATATCGAGGTCGACAGTAATTTGTCGATTTCATTATAATTCATGCTAATCATTTCAAGTGAAACTAGTTGTGATTAATGCGGAACACATTTCTTTAAAGGCATTTCACGTAAGGAGGGTAAGATTTTACAGCTGTTTTATTAAGTGTAACATTCTGAAAGAACCGGTTAAGTACTTGCTAGAATTATAAGTAAGTGGATATTTATTTCAATCCTAATTGAAATTGGTACAGTAAAAAATCCTTAGAGCCATGAAAGGTACGGTGCTTTGCGGTCAAAACAGTCTTTTGTCACCGTGCATTCTTATGTCGTTAAGCATGCGCATTATAATATCACTGTTTTTGAACTTTCATTGTAATCGGCCTAAGCTTTTGCTCCCAAAAGATACACCAAAACGTCATTAGATCATTATTTAGCACATATTAAACAAGATTTGAAACAATTTGATAACCAGTAGCTAAAATAAATAATTACTTAACCATTACTCGAAATTAAGGTTAACTTCACGCAAGAAAATTTCAAAACGACCCCAGCAGCATTCTAATGGATTCTGTTTTAATTTTATTTTGCATTACACGAGTCTTGTTTGGTCACCGAAATCCGCACTAGTCACTTCATGCTTGGATAACAGAACTTTACATTTTTCTCTCCTCGGGGATATCTTAAAGGTTATACGGCCCACTGTTAGACGTTGCAATAGTGTTACTTTTAAATATGCACATCCTTTATTGCCTACTCTACCACAATGTACACAGTAGATAAAGTATTGCATTCCACCCAAAATTCCATATCGATATTTTACCGGAAATATTGTATTGGGGACCCTGAATAAAAACATTTTTAGAAAAAGGTAGATTTGTATGAGTGTCTCATTGTCTAAACAGTCCGAAGACCCCTTCAATAGATGACTTTTTCATACTTGTAAACCGTAAGAGATAGACAATACATAAAAATCGTAGCTCTCGTTAAAGCATGCAATATGTCACTTTTGTCTTATTTTATTTATTGTTTTTACTTGATCATTTCCGTGATAATCCTTATTTTATGTTTAAATTTCTCTTAAACTTCTCAAATGAGAAGTCGTCATTCATTTGTTTTCTTATCTGTTCTATCCTAGTCATACACACACAACGAATTTCAAGGCCATCAATACATAGCGATCAGTTATTGCCATTCTTTTTTTAAAGATTTGATATCCTCCGAGGCCTGGGGGTAACATGCTAGCCCCTGGTTATCAAGGTTCAAACCCGGCGGAGGACAATGGATTTTTTGGACGTAAAAATCCTTAGCATGCCTTCCTTTGGAAGGAAAGTAAAGTCGGTGGTCCGTGTCGTAGATAAAATAACCGTTATTTTGACAAGGAGGTCTCTGACCAAAATCAAGTGGTCTTTCATGCCCAAATGGAAATACAGCAGGTAAAGGACGTCCATAAATAAAACTAAACGTATATTATTTAAAGGTTTGGTAAAAGTATGTGGTGGTTACATCACATACACACAAACACACAAAACACTTAAAAGTGCTGAAAACATTTAAATTGTTCAGATGTGAAATGCGTTAGATTGTCGAGGTTTTGACTTCTTATTGGGGTTTTAGATTCACAGATTCCTCGGTTACGTCCTGTTGTCGTCGCTCCGTGGTGTAATGGTTACCATGCTGACTTCATATACCCAAGGTCGCGGGTTCAAACCCGGCGGAGGACGATGGTGTAAAAATCATTATCATGGCTTCCTTCGGAAGGGAAGTAAAGCCGTGGGTCCCGTGTCGTAGATTTACGGCACGTAAAAGAACCTCAGGCCTGAATAGAGAGGCCTCTGAGCAAAATTAAGCGGTCTTTCACGCCCAATTTAGAATGGGACGCTGAGAACCACAGCAGTTAAAGAGCGTCCATAAATAACACGATATTTCCATTTTTTCCTTCGGCCGCAACTGTTCCACTAATTATAAAAATAGCCCTCGGCTACGTTCTCTCAAAAAAGCATTGCTTTGAGCTTAGGGCGCTCCAACTTGGGCTACACTTTGCGACTTAGGGCTCTAAACGTTTATAACAGACCAGCAAACAACTACAAAGCAGTTCTTATTACAGAATAAGAGAAGTATCAAATCCAGATCACGTATTGAAGTAATGTCAAGTGGTGTAACCACTGTATGCACTTTAACCTAGTGCATTCCCTTATTCCCCAATAACCCACTAAAAGAATGCAATAATACCATTTCTTCTAATGTTTAGCATGATAAAGATAGAATGTGTTCCATTCACATGACTTTCTCTACATCTCTGCAACAAATTATTCTTAAAAAACTTATACTTCTATTTACTTCATGCTAATCAGAAAAAATTAACAGAAATAGTCTTATTACTTGCTTCCTTGTAAGTAGAAGCCAAATAAAGAAGTACCATAGGTTAAAGTGATAGTCAAAAGCCGGTTGCCATGCTCCTTTGTTTGTATGGACAACAGTTGACAAATTCCTGTATAAGAAAAGTATAAGTTTTTCATAGCAGAAACCAAAAACAAGGAACGTCTCAAAAACGATGAACTACACGAAAAAATGTATATAACAAATTGTGTGTTTTAACGTGCTCTGCATTTTTTTGTGTAGTAAGTTTTTGTCCATCTCTTACGGTTTAGCAGTTATTCAAAATTCCGTAAAATTCATCCAGAACAAACTACTCTTCAGAGGCTATTCTCAGAAAATTCAAGATATACATTTTATTTGTCAGGTAAATGTCTTGAATATATGTTACTTTGATTAAAATCGTTAGCCATTTTTGATGAAATAGAAATTTTCGAAAAAAGTTCCATGTAAAGGGTAGTTGGGGGTGGGGGGAATTTTCTCAAAAGTCTTCGCATCGCATCCCTGGAAGATATTAAGCTTAAATATCAAGTTACCGACTTTTCATTTTTGAGTTATCGTGTTCACAGACAACTGACACACGGACTTTTTTGTGAAAATGCTTTTTTTGGATACAGGGGACCCTAAAACATGTATTTCCTGTGAAATCTCGGTATCGAATTTTTGGGTGGAATACAATACCTCTCTATCCCTATGTACATTGTACATACGGGGCTAGAGAAAGTAATACGCGTTCGTAGGGAAAGTTTTTTTAAAGAATAAATAGAAAATGGTAGAAGAATGTAGATAACACATTAGGTTTTTAAAAGACTACTACAAGGAATGGTCAAACAAAACGTAACAATTAATAGTAAGAAACAAAAACATTATGTGGAGAAGAAATAAAAATTACAGAATTTATAGAAATATATAACTTATTTATGATATAACTTGCAAAGATGTTTTTTTTTTTTTAATCGAGGGTGGCTTTTATGAAACTAAGCGAAGCAAGAGCTTAATAACCACACCAGAATCGAAAAATTGCTTTGCACATGTGTATTTTACAATGCTTTTTGTGCGTTGATACGAAATTAAAATAAATATTAGAAAGAAAGTGCCATTTTCAGGGACATAATTATACAACAGCAATTATTTATGTAGCTACGTGTGTTTAAATCTAGGTACATTGAAATAATTGAATTAAAATGGCCCTGATAATTGTATGGCCTTAGAACAATTGCTTTGCTTAGTTGATTCAATAAACATTGAAATGTTAAAAAATCTGGTGTACCATTCACATGACTTTCTCTATATCCCTGCAACAAATTATTCTTAAAAAGCTTATACTTCTATTTGCTTTATGCTAATCAGAAAAAATTATCAGAAATAGTTTTATTACTTGCTTCCTTGTAAGTAGAAGCGAAATAAGGGAGTACCATAGGTTAAAGTGACAGTCAAAAGCTGGTTGCTATGTCAATGAAGTTCCTTTGTTTATATGGATAGGAGTTGACAAGTTCCTGTATGAGAAAAGTATGTATTTCATAGCAGAAACCAAAAATAAGGAATGTCACAAAAACGACGAACTCCACGAAAACATCTATATAACATGAATTGTGTGCTTTACATTTTTTTTTGTGTAGTAAGTTTTTGTACATCTCTTATGTTTTAGCAGTTATTCAAAATTCAGTAAAATTCATCAGAATTAACTACTCTTCAGAGACTATTCCTAGAAAATTCAAGATACACATTTTACTTGTCATGTAAATATCTAATATACGGTATTTTAATCAAAATCATTAGATCCATTTTTGGGAAAATAACATTTTTCGAAATTCTTTCCGTTTAAAGAGTACTTTGGGGTGGGAAGGTATTTTTCGCAAAATCTTGTGTTGCACCCGAGACTTAATACCTAGTTTGGTGTTTTACCGATTTTTCGTTTTTTCTAGTTATCGTGTTCACACACACACACACACACACACACACACACACACACACACTAACGACATTTTTTCTAATAATGCTTTTTCTGGATGCAGGGGCCTAAAACGCGTATTTCCACTGAAATCTCGGTATTGAATTTTTGGATGGAGTCCAATACCTTTTCTACCTATGTACCATGAAGTATGTAGAGAAAGTAAACACATTTAACACACTGTATGTTCATATTGTATTATTTTCATGACAGTTCGTAAAGTCACAACATGCTATTTTTACGCTCACATGTTACGAAAATTCACTTTACGTACTGATAACAGTGTGCAAATTACGGAAAATGTTTTATGATCAAAATATAAATTACAAAGAGGTGTCTGGCTACTGAATATTGCTATAGAGCCTTTCAAAACAGATAGTACTAAAATAAGTGTAAAAATCTTCACGTTTGTATACGCTTTTGGTGCAGAATTTCGCACGCATTAATATGTTTCCAGCTGTTTTGTCAATCCTGATAGTTCACAAAAAAGTTTGACATGTTCCATTCACATGACTTTCTCTACATCTCTAGCAGATTATTTTTAAAAAGCTTATTCTTCTTTCTACTTAATAATTGAAACAAACATTAGTAAAAATGGTCTCATTACTTGCTTTCTGTTAAGTGGCAGGGAAATAAGGGAATGCACTCGTTTAAAACGATCGTCAAATCTTTTAAAAACTGGTTCTAAGTGCTCGAAATCCATTTCTTTGTATGGCCAGGAGTTTACAAATTACCATATGAGAAAGTTTAAGCATTTTAAAACAAACCAATAACAATGAATATCTATAAAATGGTCAACTCCGCGAAAGTGTGTGTTTTAACGAGATCGATTTTTGTGTTTAAGTTTTTGTCTATCGGTTTATCAGTTATGTAGAATTTAACAAAATTCACCCACAATAAAGGAGGTTTTGAGTGGCTATTACTAAGAAATTCAAAATCTACATTTTGTTTGTCATGCAAATATCTTTAATATACACATTTTCATCGAAATCGTTAGCCATTTTTAAGAAAGTCAAACATTTCAAAAATTCTTCCATGTAAAAGTTAGTTTCTGGTGGTGCGATTTGTTTTTAAATCGTTGAGTGGCATCCTTGGAAGACACTTAACATAAAACTCGAAATTTGGTTTTTAACGGGTTTTTTCGTTTTTGAGCTATGCTGTCCATGGACCACAAATTTACCTTTTTCTATAAATGGTTTTTGATTCAGGGGGTGTCGACACATGCATTTCCGGTGACATCTCGATATCGAATTTTAGGGTGGAATACAATACTTTCTCTTTACACTATGTATGTAGTAAAAACTATGGTGTAGAGAAAGTAAAATTCCTTTGGTACACTTATAGTCTTGAATTTCGCAAGCATTCATGTTTCCAGCCGTTTTGTGAATGCTGATAGTTTACAAAATTAAATAAAATTTTAACATTCTTTGTTACACTATGTCCACACGATGTACACTTTCTCTCCCATAAATACATATAAAATTTTAAGTGCTCCATTCACATGACTTTCTCTACATCTCTGCAACAAATTATTGTTAAAAAGCTTATGCTTCTATTTACCTCATGCTAATCGAGAAATAAATAGCAGAAATAGTATTATTACTGGCTTCCTTTAAGTAGAAGCGAAATAAGAGAGTACCATAGGTTAAATGATAGTCAAACGCTGGTTGCTATGTGACTGAAGTTCCTTTGTTTGTATGGACAGGAGTTCACAAAGTCCTGTGTGAGAAAAGTACAAGTGTTTTAAAGCTGAAACAAAAAACAAGGAATATCTAAAAAACGACCAACTCCACAAAAAATGTATATAACAAATTGTGTGTTTTAACGTGCTCTACATTTTTTGTGAGCTAAGTTTTTCTCCATCTCTTACGGTTTAGCAGTGATGTAAAATTTCGTAAAATGCATCCAGAATAAAGTAGTTTTTAGAGGCTATTCCCAGAAAACAAGATATACATTTTAATTATCAGGTAAATATCTTTAATATACGATATTTTAATCAAAATCGTTAGAGCCATTTTTAAGAAAATCAAACATTTCGAAAAAAGTTCCATGTAAAGGGTAGTTTGAGGTGGGGGATTTTCTTGAGAATCTTCGTGTCGCATCCTTGGAAGATACTTATCTTAAATACCAAGTTTGGTATTTAACGGTCTTTTCATTTTTACTTTCTCCATAGGCATTATGTACATAGTGTATAGAGAATGTATTACACTCCACCAAAAAATTAGATACAGGGATTTCACCGGAAATATATGTTTTAGGGTCCCCTTTATCTAAAAAAAACATTTTCGGAAAAAGGTCCGTGTGTGTGTGTGTGTGTGTGTGTGTGTGTGTGTGTGTGTCTGTGAACACGATAACTCAAAAACGAAAAGTAGGTAAAATACCAAACTTGGTATTTAAGTTTAGTATCTTCCAGGGATGCGACACGAAGATTTTGAGAAAAATCTCCCCACCCCCAACTACTCTTTACATGGAACTTTTTTCGAAAATTTTGATTTTCTCAAAAATGGCTCTAACGATTTTGATTAAAATTTCGTATATTAAAGATATTTACAAATAAAATGTATATCTTCATTTTTCTGGGAATAGCCTCTGAAGAGTAGTTTATTCTGAATGAATTTTACTAAATTTTGAATAACTGCTAAACCGTAAGAGATGGACAAAACCTTACGACACAAAAAATGTAGAGCACGTTAAAATACACAATTTATCTTATATACATTTTTTTCGTGGAGTTCGTCGTTTTTGTGACATTCCTTATTTTTGGTTTCTGCTACGAAAAACATACATTTCTCATACAGGAATTTGTCAACTGCTGTCCATACAAACAAAGGAACTTCAGTGACATAGCAACCAGCTTTTAATTATCACTTTAACCTATGGTACTCCCTTATTTCACCTCTACTTACAAGGAAGCAAGTAATATGGCTATTTCTACTAATGTTTTACTGATTAGCATGAAGTTAATAGAAGTATAAGCTTTTTAAGAATAATTTGGTGCAGGAATATAGAGAAAGTCATGTGAATGGTACATATCAGATTTTTTTAGCTATGCTGTCCACAGACACGCACACGGACCTTTTTCTGTAAATGCTTTTTTTTTTTTTTTTTTTTTTTTGATTCAGGGGGACCCGAAACATGTATTTCCGGTGAAATCACGGTATCGAATTTTTGGGTGGAATGAAATACCTTCTCTATACACTATGTACGTATTACGTGTAGAGAAAGTACGGAAATACCTACCTACTAGGTTCGCATATAATTTGAATGATTTACTGGCTTTTTTCCACCACTTATAAAAGTGTCCTCCCCCAGTAAAAGTTCTACTTATTTAAAGGCGAATCGTTTTTCGCTGAATTGGTCTCTGCAATAAACAAGTTTTTATTTATTTTGGAATAAAAAAGGGGGTAACTGCGGCAGAAAGCACCATTCAACAGAATCAGGACAATGCATTTCCGTGCTGTCACCCTCTAGCAAAGTGTTTGTCTGTCACTAATTATTAGATTAACTTGAATACCTGATAAACTGCACCGAGGATCCCGATCACAGACGAGACAATGCAGGTGATGTTGTATGAATCCGAATTGAACTCAATCATGACGTTTGCCGGAGAGTCGGAAGTATTAGGCCGGTGACAGCAGAATGTTTGAATTGTTGGATCTGCCATATTCTTTATGGAACTGCTCGACATGAGTCGGTCTTCAACCTTACGTAAGCTACTTGCGCGGGGAGGGGGAGTGTTCGCGCATGTCAAAGTAAGGAAACAATGTGCTATAGGATACGAAAAGACGGTATCGTGTGTCAACCGGCTGAACCTGAGGTGATTCTTCCCTCTCTAACCGCATTTTCTAACACCCCGTGCCCGTGGAATGTGACACATGCCGTTCCTTGGCACATATTCCAAAAATAGAAATGGGAAGAAAGAAAAAGAAATCATAAAATATTCCTTTTTGTACGTCCTACAGCCCTTTTTACTTTCTCTATACGCACTATGTACATAGTGTATAGAGAAGGTATTGCACTCCACCCCAAAAATTCGATACCGAGGTTTCACCGGAAATATATGTTTTAGTGTCCCCAATATCCAAAAAAAGCATTTTCACAAAAAGGTCCGCGCGCGTGTGTGTGTGTGCGTGTGTGTGTGTGTGTGTCCGTGTGTCCTTGTGTCTTGAACACGATAACTCAAAAACGAAAAGTCGGTAAAATACCAAACTTGGTATTTAAGTTTAGTATCTTCCAGGGATGCGACACGAAGATTTTGAGAAAAATCCCCCACCCCAAACTACCCTTTACATGGACATTTTTTCGAAAATTTTGATTTTCTTAAAAATAGCTCTAACGATTTTGATTAAAATATCATATATTAAAGATATTTACCTAACAAATAAAATGTATATCTTGAATTTTCTGGAAATAGCTTCTGAAGACCTTTTTATTCTGGACGAATTTTGCTTAATTTGGCATAACTATTAAACCGTAAGAGATAGACTAAAACTTTCAATACAAAAAATTTAGGTCTTGTTAAAATACACAAGTTATGTCATACATTTTTTTCGTGGAGCTTACCGTTTTTGAGGTATTCATTGTTATTAGTTTAAGTTGTGAAGTTCTTATTCTTTTCTCAGACGGGAGTGTCCGCTTTTCTTTTGCTCTACTCCTGGCCAAGAAAAGAAGCGATTTGTAATGACAATCGCATAACAACAGCTTTTAAAACATTTGACTATTGGTTTAACCTAGTGTATACCTTTATTTTCTTCCTACTTATACGGAACTAAATGATAAGAACATTGTGCTAATGAGTACCACGATTAGCAAGGTGCAGAAAGAAGAAGAATCTTATGTATGAAGTTTGTAGAACAGCTAGAGAAAGTCATGGAGTGTAACACATCAGATTTTTAAATTTGTTACTTTCTCTAGTCCCCATATGTACTATGTACGTAGGGATAGAGAAGGTATTGTAATGCACCCAAAAATTCGATGTCGAGATTTCACCGGAAATATATGTATGTTTTGTGTCACCCTGAATCCAAAAAAAATCTGATGTGTTCCATTCGCATGACTTTCTCTACATCTCTGCAACAAATTGTTGTTAAAAAGTTTATGCCTCTATTTACTTTATGCTAATAGAGAAAAATTAGCAGAAATGGTCTTATTACTTGCTTCCTTGTAAACAGAAGCGAAATAAGGGAGTATCATAGGCTAAAGACACACAGAGACACACACACACACACACACACACGCACAATGAGACACACACAGATACACACACGGGCCTTTTTGTAAAAATGCTTTTTTTGGGCGGTTCAGGGGGGCCCAAAACATGTATTTCCGGTGAAATTTTGGTATCGAATTTTTGGGTGGAATGCAACACCTTCTCTATACACTGTACATAATACGTGTAGAGAAAGTAAAAAGTAATACATGTTTTGGGTCCCCCTGATTCAAAAAAAAAAAAAAAAAAAAAAAAAAAAGCAATCGAAATCAAATAATAAAACAGATGACAAGTAACTGGTAAAGACACACATAAGGAATGCCATCAAACAGGATATCTACTGTTATTAAACCACAGACCCGAGGAAAGGCGATCCGTTGAACGGCCCTGAAGTAGATGAAAGGCTCGATTCAATTGTCACATCTGCTTTTACAGAAATTCAACTTTTAAATCTACGTCATACACATACCTGTACCTAAAAACAGCACAACAGGTATATTTGTTTACAAGAAATCTGATGTGTTCCATTCAAATGTCTTTCTCTACCTATTCTACAAGAAACTATTCGGTTATAATGCAGAACTTTAGCCGCTCTAAAAATCGAATGAAACTAAGTGTAATTGACTGACTTTTGTATTTCTGATAACGATTTCAAAAGCTTTATTTGTCGGAAAAGCTTGCTTTTTTGTTATAGACGAATTTTTGTGCCTGCTGAAACGGTTGGTATTTTGCGTTTATGACGGGTATTTACCAAATAATTATACATAAATGGGTATTGTATGAATAATAAATGGTTTATAATGTGTAGGTATATGCTAAAATACTAGATTTATAATGAAAAATCTTGGTTTCGTTGCTAGGGGAACACTGTGTATCTATTGGTATGCAAGAACGTCATATGTCGCTCTTGGCAGGATTACCGCGTCGTGAGAACCCTTAGGAATAACTCACCGGTTAGTGTGACTATAATAATTGGTGGAGTAAGTCTGTTTTTTCTGTGAGGTTTTTTAATTTTTTACTTTCTCTATATATACTATGTACATAGTGTATAGAGAAGGTAATGCACTCCACCAAACAATTCGATACCGAGATTTACCCGGAAATATAAATTTTAGGGTCCCCTGTGTCCAAAAAAAGTCTTTTCAAAAAAAAGTCCGTGTGTGTGTGTGTGTGCCCGTGTGTCTGTGAACACGATAACTCAAAAACGAAAAGTCGGTAAAATACCAAACTTGGTATTTAAGTTTAGTATCTTCCAGGGATGCGACACGAAGATTTTGAGAAAAATCCCCCCACCCCAAACTACCCTTTACATGGAACTTTTTTCGAAAATTTTTATTTTATAAAAAATGGCGCTAACGATTTTGATTAAAATGTCGTATATTAAAGATATTTACCTGTCAAATAAAATGTATATTTTTAATTTTCTGGGAATAGCCTCTGAAGACTACTTTATTCTGGGTCAATTTTACGGAATTTTGAATAACTGCTAAACCGTAAGAGATGGACAAAAGCTTACCACACAACAAATATAGAGCACTTTAAAACACACAATTTATGTTATATACATTTTTTCGTGGAGTTGATTGCTTTTTAGATATTCCTTGTTTTTGGTTTCAGCTATAAAAAACATACTTTTCTCATACAGGACTTTGTGAACTCGTGTCCATACAAACAAAGGAACTTCAGTCACATAGTAATCAGCTTTTGACTATCACTTTAACCTATGGTACCCCCTTATTACGATTCTACTAACAAGGAATCAAGTAATAAGACTATTTCTGCTAATTTTTTCTCGATTAGATGAAGTAAATAGAATAATTTGTTGCAGAGATGTGGAGAAAGTCATGTGAATAGAACACATCAGATTTTTTTACCTGTTTCTGTAGGTGGTTTTCAAATTTAGTGCGAGGTTAGGTTCCAGTCCGTCAAGTTTGGTGTGTGTATATAAATTTATGTTTATAATTTTCTATTGTGGTAGTACTTAGCAGAGAAATACGTTTCAGAACATTATAAAACAATTTATTACATATATAATACTCGTTTATATATAATTATTTAGTAATAGCCGTCATATAGATACGCAAAATACCAACCGTTCCAGCATGCACACGAATTTGTCTATAATAATAAAAAACATGCTTTGCCGACAAATAAAACCTTTGAAATCGTCATCAGAAATACAAAGTCAATCAATCACACTTAGTTTTATTACATTTTTAGAGCGGCCCAGGTTCTGCATAGTATCCAACTATTCTTACAAATGTTTAATCTTCTATTTTTATACTCCATGCTAATTTAGATAAACATTAGCGGAAATTGTCTCATTTTTAGTTCCTTGCAAGTAGAAGGAAAATAAGGGCCCGCCTGGGTAGTGTGGTGTTAGCGTGTCTGCCTCACATTCAGAAATTCGTGAGTTCGAAATTCGCTTAGGGTGAGTTACTCGGATAAGTTTTTTCCAGGGTTTTCCCTTATCCTGAGAAGACGAATGTCAAGTAACTTTTAGCTCCATGGACCCCGAGATCATTTGAGCATCATTTCACCAATTTAATTCATCGTCCGATGTGACCAACTTTGTTAAAAGACGATAAAAAAAAAAAAGAATTCACTAGGCTAAAGCGATAGTCAATCTTTTAAAAGCAGGTAAACATAATAATAAAAATCACATGACTTTCTCCACATCGCTGTAGCAAATTGTTGTTAAACAGCTTATTCTTCTATCTGTATTATGATAATCCAGATAAACATCAGCAGAAATTGTTTCCTTATAAGTAGAACATAACTGGGTTGAAACGATAGTCAAATCTTTTGAAAGCTGGTTCCCATATGATTGAAATCCGTTTTTATGCATAGCCAGCAGTTTACAAATTTCCGGGTAAGAAGAGTTTAAGTACTTTAAATCTGAAACAAATAACAGGGAATATCTCAGAAATGGTCAACCCCACGAAAACAATGTTTGTTACATAAATTGTGTGTTTTGATGAGACCTACATTTTTGTGTAGTGCTAAGTTTTAATCTATCTCTTACGGTTCACCTGTTACGCAAAATTCAGCAAAATTCATCCAGAATAAAGAGTTCTTCTGAGGATATTCCCAGAAAATTCATGAAGTACATTTTATTTTCCATGTAAATACCCTTGATATACGGTATTTTAATCAAAATCGTTAGAGCCATTTTTGAGAAAAAAAAAATTAGAAACTTTTCTTTGAACATTTCTCATAAAAATATTTTAAACAAGTGGTATTTTATTCAGAATCGTTAGATTAGTTTTTGAGAAAATTAAAGTTTCGAAAAATGTTCCATGCAACGGGTAGTTTGAGGTGGGGGATTTTGTTCAAAACCTTCGAGTCGCATTTTTGGAATATGCTGAACTTAAATAGCAATTTAGGTATTTAAAGGCATTTTAGCGTTTGATTAGTTAGCATTTAATCTGGGTTTGGCCAGCCTCTGTCGGGTGGTGGTAGCGTGTTTGCCTCACGTACAACAGTTGGGATAAGATTTATTTACGGGGTTTTCCCTTATCCTCGGAAGACGTATGTCAGGTAAATCTAAGGTCTATTGCCCCCGAGTTCATTTCACCATAAAAGCATCTATTTTTACTTTCTCTATACGTACTATGTACATAGTATACAGAGAAGGTATTGTATTGCTCCCAAAATTATGTCGAGATTTCGCCGGAAATATATTTTTTGAGGTCCCATAAGTAAAAAAAAAAAAGTCCATGTGTGTGTATGTGTGTGTGTGTGTGTGTGTGTGTGTGTGGACAGCATTTCTCAAAAACTAAAACACCGTTAAATATTTTGATATTTAAGTTTATTTAATGTTATTATTTTCCAAGAATACGACTCGAAGCTTTTGAGAAACCCCCCCCCCCCATCTCATTACATGGAAAACATTTAGAAAATTTTGATTTTATCAAAAATGGATCTAACGATTTTGATTAAAGATATTTACGTGACAAAAAATGAATAACTTGAATTTTCTGAATGACTTTTGCATGACTGGTAAACCATAAGAGATAGACAAAACCTTACTCAAAAAAAAAAAAAATAATGTAAATCTCTTTAAAATGCACGATTTATGTCATATACATTAGTTTCGTGGAGGTGACCATTTTTGTGATATTCCTTGTTATTGGTTTCAGTTTTACAATACCTTTTTACATTTGCCAACTCCTGACAATGCAAAGAAACGGATTTCAACCACATAGCAACCAGCTTATAAAAGATTGGCATAGTTTATTCCCTTATTTCTCTTATACTTACAAGGAAGCAAGTAATACGACAATTTCTCTAAATGCTTATTTCGATTAGTTTGATGTAGATAACAGAATAATCTTTTGTAAGAAAAGTTTGTTTGCGCAGCGGCTGGAGACAGTCATGTGAATGAAACACATCGGATTTTTCATTCATCCATAATCCGATATGAACCGCCAGGTTAATGACACTAAATAAAAAAAAATCTTTTGTGTACCATTCACATGACTTTCTCTATATATCTGCAACAAGTTATTGTTAGAAGTTTATACTTCTATTTACTTCATAATAATCGAGAAAAAATTAGCAGAAATAGTCTTAGTATTTGCTTCCTTATAAGTAGAAGGGAAATAAGGGACTACCATTGGTTAAAGTGACAGTCAAAAGCTGGTTGTTATGTGACTTAAGTTCCTTTGTTTGTATGGACAGGGGTTGACAAATTCCTATATGAGAAAAGTATGTTTTTCAAAGATGAAACCAAAAACAAAGAATATCTAAAAAACGATCAACTCAACGAAAAAAAGTATATAACATAATTGTGTGTTTTAACGTGCTCTACATTTTTATGGTGTAAATGTTGGTCCATCTCTTACGGTTTAACAGTTATGCGAAATTTCCTAAAATTCATCTAGAATAAAGTAGTCTTCAGAGGCTATACCCAGAAAATTCAAGATACAAATTTTATTTGTCAGGTAAATATCTTTAATGTGCGATATTTTAATCAAAATCGTTAGAGCCATTTTTGAGAAAATCAAAATTTTCAAAAAAAGTTCCATATAAAGGGTAGTTTGGGGTGGGCATATTTTCCTGAAAATCTTCATGTCATATTCTTGGAGGATACCAAACTTAAATACCAAGTTTGGTATTTAACGGTCTTTTCGTTTTTGAGCTATGCTTTCCACAGACACACAGACACACACACACGCACATGGACCTTTTTCTAAAAATGCATTTTACTTTCTCTACACATACAATGTACATAGTGTATAGAGAAGGTATTGCATTGTACCCAGGCATACGATACCGAGATTTCACCGGATATACATGTTTTGCGTCCCCCTGAATAAAAAACAAGCATTTTTGTGTGTGTGTGTGTGTGTGTGTGTGTGCGCGCGCGCGTGTGTGTGTCTGTGGACAGCATAGCTCAAAAAGGAAAAGTCCGTTAAATACCAAACTTGGTAATTAAGTTTGATATCTTCCAAGGATGCGACACGATGATTTTCAAGAAAATACCCACAGACCAAACTACCCTTTACATATAAAGAATTTCGAAAGTTTTGATTTCCTGAAAAATGGCTTAGCACTTTTGATTAAAATGTCTAATATATAAGATATTTACATACTAAATAAAACGTATATCTTGAATTTTCTGGGAATATCCTCTTAAGACCTTATTCTGGGTGATTTTTATTAAATTTTGCATAACTGGCAAACCGTAAGAGATAGACAAAAACTTATAACACAAAAAATGTAGATCACATTAAGATACACAATTTATGTTATACCTATACTTTTTTTGTGGAGCTGATCGTTTTTGAGATATTCCTTGTTTTTGGTTTCAGCTTTGAAAAACTTATACTTTTCTCATACAGGAATCTGTCAACTCCTGTCCATATAAACAAAAGAACTTCAGTCACATAGCAATCAGTTTTTGACTATCACTTTAAACTATGGTCCTCCCTTATTTCGCTTCTACTTACAAGGAAGCAAGTAATAAGACTATTTCTGCTAAGAAATAAGCTTTAACAATACTTTGTTGCAGGGATGTAGAGAAAGTCATGTGAATGAAGCACATAAGATTTTTTTAATGCAGAGAGTATCAAAACTGTATTTCCGTTAAAATCTCGATACCTATCTAATTTGCAGAGCTTCCTCTGCTTACTAAAGGTGTGCAATAGAGAAAGAGACATTTTGTTGCAGCTACGATGTTGTTTTGTTTCCCTAGTCAAGCTTACAGCAGTAGGTACATTGTACTGAAGTTTGTTCTGTGTACTTTCTTGTAATCTTGTGAGAACACACACGACACATGATCAAGGTGCATGTGTTTGCTCCTCGTGACCGCTCCTGTGGGAGAAACACGTCTGGGATCTATCTGTGTTATGTCTCACGTAGCAACCTTATGTTTGCTCTAACGTCAGTCTTCATTTAGGGAGCCAGTGGCGTACCGTGCAGGGTGGATAGAACAAAATCTCATGTGTTCCATTCATGTGCGGCAACAAAATAGTTTTACAAAAGTTGACATTCAGATACGCGGTATTGCTTCAACGCCTTTAAAATTAAACTGATGTGTAATTTGACTTGCACGAATGTTTCAAATGAAATTTTTAGCATTTAGCAATGACACAAGGTCTGTAAAGCCTTTGATATTTTACACTCTAGTACATAATTGTAAATTTTTGCATTGGAAATTCTATAATATATTTGTAAATAAGTATTGTAATTTGTTGACATTGATGAAGAGTACATAATACAACAATTATATTTTAGTTTTATATAGTTACTAGTAGTATCTATTATGTCGATAATTAGAAAACTATCATCTGACATTATATTTATTTATAAATTTTAACACTAATTTTTTATACTCTTTGTTTTTAAGTGCGTTCAGTCCTCAAATGCAAACGGTGTGATTATATGTCTATTCTGCTGATTTTGTAACCCATGCTTTTAGCACTAGAGCTTTATACATTGTTTTTTTTTTTTCCGTAGTATATAAACATATGCATACATGTATATGCCTTGACAAGTTCTATGTTCAGTGGCTTCCTGGCCTAAAGGAACCTACAGAATGTTTTCTAATCTGATCTTCTCACACGACATGACACTGAGGGCAGCCCGAGGAGTGTTAGACGTGTTCCTATTCTTTGAAAGAATGTAACCACGTACTGACGGGATTGTGGGGTTTGCAGGGTGGCGGGTGAGAATGAGGTTGTGGAGTCACAGGAGGAGGCAAGTTTTGCTCCTCAACGGTTGCCAGTCATGGTGCAACGGCTCTGGTGCACTACTGATGTAATGGGTTTTCAAAAATGTTTATTTTTGGGATTTTAATTTTGATGTCCATACAACTGTTGAAGGATTGTAAGGAGCATAGGCGTAGCAGCTGTTGGAGGTGCTCCTTGGTTACCGGGGATGCCCGCAAGTCATGCGGGGAAGCCGGTATCGCTTGAAGCAGTGGTTTGTGGGATTCTAATCCCCAAGAGACCTAACGAGGGCGCTCTGATGGAATGTTTAATAGTAAAATTAAATATCCCGCGTTACGAAATGGTGCGCCCAGTTCCAGTGAAGCCAATGCACAAAAAAAAAAAAAAAAACAGAAAATCGTAAAAATGTCAGTTGCGCGGTATTCCTTCATATGCTTTTATAGAGCATATTAAGTATAGTGAAGTGGCGTACAGGTCTCAAAAGCAAAAGGAATGATTATATGTCTATTCTGCTGTTTTTGTAACCCATGCTTTTAGCACTAGAGCTTTATACATTGTATTTTTTTTCGTACTATATAAACACATGTATACATGTATATCCCTTGGCAAGTTCTAAGTGCAGGGGCATCCTGGCCTAAACCAACTTACAGAATGCTTTCTAATCTAATCCAATAGGTAGAGCCAGACTGAAAAATTCAATACCATATTCGGGATTTGAACCAGATTTCCCGGTCTCCAGCCGGTAGCTCTACCACTGAGCTACCATGGCAACATACCGGCATAACATTGAATTTCTCAACAAACTCACATGTTTCCCGGTAAACCACAAGGTGATCTCAAATTATTTTGAGATGGCAACCCCAATGGCGACTTACAATGTTGTAAGTGCTTTAAGTCCCAGGATTCATAGTATAGCCAACTATTATAGTCAATTGGTATTAGTTTAATTGTTTTTTCACACCAGTCATGTGTAGGACAGAAAAAATCCAATGCCATAGCCAGGATTTGAACCACGGATCTTCCAGTCTGAGTCTACCTATCCAACTCCTGTCCTACACATGGCACGCGGGAAAAAACAAATAAACCAATACCAATTAACCATAATAGTTGACTATACTATGAATCCTGGGATTTAAAGTACTTTACAACATTGTAAGTTGCCATTGGAGTTGTCATCTCAAAATAATTTGAGATCACCGGGAAACATGCGAGTTGAGAAATGCAATGCTATGTCGGCATGTTGCCATGGTAGCTCAGTGGTAGAGCAACCGGCTAAAGACTGGGAGATCCGTGGTTCAAATTCCAGCTATAGCATTGAAATTTTCAGTGTGACTATCTATTCAACTCCTGTCCTACAAAACAATTAAATCAATACCAATTGACCATTTTTTTGTATTACAGCTTAACGTCCTTTAACCTGGTTGGTCATATCGGACGATGAATGAAATTGGTGAAATGATGCTCAAATGATCTCGGGGTCCATGGAGCTTAAAGTTACTCGACATTCGTCTTCTCAGGATAAGGGAAAACCCCGAAAAAAACCTTATCCGAGTAACTTACCCTAAGCGAGGTTCGAACTCACGACCTTTTGAATGTGAGACAAACATTCTACCACCACCCTACCCAGGCGGGCGAACAGCTTATTCTTCTATCTATCCATGCTAATGGAAATAAACATTAGCAGAAATGCTCTTATTACTTAGTTCCTTGTAGATGCGTGGAAAATAAGGGCTAATGCGATATTCAAATATTTTAACCCTTAATTGAATAATTTATTTTGCTACATATGCCGTTCTTTCTCTAATTAACAAACCGGTATTTATATCCCTTTCACAGACTCAACTAAAGCGGCTTGAATAGCCATGATCGTTAGTGCGATATGTAATGGACTGGCTATCCATGCAAAGCCGACCGTTTTGAGTTCGAGTCCCAGCTACTGTAGTCAAATGTAGTAAAGGACGGGGAGGGCCCAAGTAAAATAACCGGTGTGATGGCACACTTAGATGCTGATGTGGTTACATTTGATTGTAGTTGTATGGATTTTGCTCTTTATTATTAAAGCAAAACACTACAGCTTTATTGCAAAAATATTAATACTTTTACAATATAAAACAGCTATAACTATCCTAATTTTATTGCTGAAGGTTAGTGTAATAAGAAATTAGAAAAATCTGATGTGTTTCATTCACATGCCTTTCTCTACATTTCTGCAACAAATTAATGTTAAAAAGATTATGCTAATATTTACTTTATCCAATCGAGAAAAAATTAGCAGAAATAGTTTTATTACTTGCTTCCTTGTAAGTAGAAGTGAAATAAGGGAGTACCATAGGTTAAAGTGACAGTCGAAAACTGGTTGCTATGTGACTGAAGTTCCTTTGTTTCTATGGACAGGAGTTGACAAATCCCTGTATGAGAAAAGTAAAGTTTTTTAAAGCTGAAAACAAAAACAAGGAATATCTAAAAAAACGATCAATTCCACGAAACTAAAGTATACAGCATAAATTGTGTGTTTTAACGTGCTCTACATTTTTTGTGTGGTATCTTTTTCTCCGTCTATTATGGTTTAGTAGTTATGCAAAATTCCGTAAAATTCATCCAGAATAAAGATGTCTTCTGATGCTATTCCCAGAAAATTCAAGATATTAATTTTATTTGTCAGATAAATATCTTAAATATATAGCACTTTAATCAAAATCGTTAGAGCCATTTTTGAGAAAATCAAAATTTTCGAAAAAAGTTCCATGTAAAGGGTAGTTGGGGTGGGGGAATTTTTCTTAAAATCTTCGTGTCGCACCCCTGGAAGATACTAAACTTAAATGCCATGTTTGGTATTTTACCGACTTTTTGTTTTTGAGTTATCGTGTTCACATATTCACGCATACACACACATGAACCTTTTTCTGAAAATGTTTTTTTTTGTATACAGGGGACCCTAAAACATGTATTTCTGGCGAAAGCTCGGTATCGAATTTTTTGGTTGGAGTGCAATACCTTCTCTATACACTATGTATATAGTACGTGTAGAGAAAGTAAAATCATCCAGAATAAAGAACTCTTTAGAAGCTACACACAGAAAAGATGTGCATTGTATTTTCATGTAAATATCTTAAATATAAGAGATTTTAATCTCAGACCGACTTTTTACTCAGGGGTCCCAAAATATTTATTTTCAGTGAAATATCAGTATTGATTTAGGGTGGAATATAGTACCTACCACCTCTATACACTATGTATATAGTACGTGTAGAGAAAGTAAAATGGCTATTATGGAGCAGACGATGGAATGAACCTCTAAAGACCGGAGAAAACCCGTCCAGACACGGCATTGGCCACCACAATGCTACATGTGGTCTCCTGGGATCGAACCTCGATCACCTTGGGGAGAGGTCTGACCACTCGGCCACGGCCTCTTTATTTAGTTGAAAATCATTTCATCGTATTTAAAAGGAGTTTCGTTCCGTGCATTCACTCTTCCTGCATAGAATGACCAAGGAATGAGTGCAGTGCTTTTACCATCTTCTTTCATACCTGTAACGTAAATAAACTAACATATGTTTATTTGTATGTAGTTTAACGTCCTTTAATCTGGTTGGTTATATCGGACAATGAATGAAATTGATGAAATGATGCCCAAATGATACTTAAAGTTACTCGACATTCGTCTTCTAGGATAAGGGAAAACCCCGAAAAAATACCTTATTCGGGTAACTCACCCTAAGCGAGATTCGAACTCACGACCTGTTAAATGTGAAGCAGACACACTACCACCACATTACCCAGGTGGCCAAATTTAATCCCCCCCCCCCCGCACAAGCCGTGAGCAGACAGGAGTTGGATAGGTAGAGTCAGACTGAACAATTCAATGCCATAGCCGGGATTTGAATAACAAATCTGCCGGTCTCTAGCCGGTTGCTCTACTACTGAATTACCAAGGCATGGCATTAAATTTCTGAGCTGACTCGCATGTAAACCACAAGTGATCTAACATTATTTTAACACGACATACTCCAATGGCGACTTACAATGTCGAAGTACTTTAAATAGCTCAGTGCTAGAGCAACCGGCTAGTGGCCGGGAGAACCGACGTTTAAATCCCAGCTATGGTATTGAATTTTTCAGTCTGATTCTACTTATCCAACTGTCGTAGACTTTTTCCTTTTTCTGTTACGTACGCACAATGTACATTATAGAAAACAGTCAGTATGTTTGTCTGTGGACAGCATAACTTAAAAACGAAAAGTTCATTAAACACGAAACTTGGTGTTTAAGTTTAGTATCTCCTAAGGATGCGACATACAGATATTAAAGATAATCCTCCCCCCCACCAAAAATACCCTCTGCAGGAAAAATGTTTCTAAAATCACGATTTTCTCACAAGTGACTAACGATTTTGATTAACTGACCATATGCTAAATATATTTACATGACAAATAAAATGCATTGTAACGGCTGCGCGTGAGCTGAAGGGATCGTTGCCTCGCCCGCTCTAACAATAGAGCGAACGACACAATAGTCGAATAAACAAAGATCTTTCTGTGCTACCCTGCAAGACTTCTCGAACCTTCTTTACCTCCAGACCCAGAACATTTTTCTTCCAGAGTAATCTCTTTCTAACAAAAATTCTGGGATATGCTAATGATTTGGATATAATAAGTTGATCAACAAGAGATTCATTTTACTCAGTGAATGAGTTTATGAGTATATCATAAATTGTAACCAATTTATCAAGTTGTACATATGTAATTGTAAATAATGTTTATACTTATATAATATATGTAAAATGTAACTACCTTTATTATGACATGTCTGATATCAATGCATGATCACAAAGACAAGGGAAACTTTTATTAAGCTAGAAACATCAGCACAGAAGATTGGACTGCAGATAAATGAAGATAAGACTAAATACGAGGCCGTTTTTTTTTTCAACCTCCGATAGGCTATAAATAAAAGACAAGTTCATAGAAAACAATTATTATATAACTAAACGTTTTGCACACTCATGATTACTTTTCAACATAATCACCGAAAAGATTGAGACCTTTATCGTATCTTTGCAATACCCGCTTCTAAAAATATTGCCGCTAATGATTTCAAATATTTTCAAAATTGTTATTTTCCTAACAATGACGCTAACGAATTTGATTAAAAACTGTGTATGAAAGGTAGTTTTACATGAAAAATAGAAAGTATATCTTGAATTTTCTAAATTAACCTCTGAAGTCCTCTTCTTTCGGAATTACTTTTGCTTAACTGGTAAACCGTAAGAGGGACAAAAACTTATTGCACGAAACATGTAGATATCGTTAAAACACACAATTTATGCCATAGGTATTTTTACTTTCTCTACACGTACTATGTACATAGTGTATAGAGAAGGTATTGTAATGCAACCAAAAATTCCATACCGAGATTTCTACGGAAATATATGTTTTGACACCCTCTGAATCCAAAAAAAAAAAGCATCTGTGGACAGCATAACTCAAAAACGAAAAGACTATTAGATACCAAACTTGATATTTAAGTTCGGTACCTTCCAAGAATGCGACACGAAGATTTTCAAGAAAATGCCCCCACCCCCAACTACGCTTTACAAGGAAAAAATTCGAAAATTTTGATTTTCTAAAAAATTGCTCTAACGATTTTAATGACAAATAAAATGTACATCTTCAATTTTCTGGTAATAACCTCTGAAGAGCTGTTTATTCTCGATGAATTTTGCGGAATTTTGCATAACTCATAAACCGTAAGAGATAGGCAAACATTTACCTAAGGAAAAGTGTAATCTCGTTAAAACACACACTCTATATTATATACATTTTTTCGTGGAGCTGATCATTTTTTAGATATTCCTTGTTATTGGTTTCTGCTTTAAAAAACTTATACTTTTCTCATACAGGAATTTGTCAGCTCCTGTTCATACAAATAAAGGAACTTCAGTCACATAGCAACCAGCTTTTAAAACATTTGACTATAGACTAAACCTACGGTAATCCCTTATTTCCCTTCTATTTACAAGGAAGTAATAACACCCTTTCTGCTAATTTATTTGATATGTGAATGGAACACGTCAATTTTTTTGTTTTGTTTTTTGTTTTGTTTTTGTTTTGTAGAGTTCACGATTCGAGATATTCCTTGTCATTGGTTTCAATTTTAAAATAACAACTGTCATCCGATTTTCTTTCGTTTTACTCCTGGCAAGAGAAATGAATTTTAAAGTCAATCGCATAGCGACAGCTTTTAAAATATTCAATTGCTTTAGCCTATGACATTCCTTATCCCCCCTCTACTTACAAACAAGCAAGTAATGAGTCCATTTCTTCTAATGTTTATCTCGATTAACATGATTTATATAAAAGAATAATCTTTTTTACTTTCTCTACACGTCCTATGTACATAGTGTACAGAGAAGGTATTGTATTGCACCCAAAAATTCGATACCGAGATTTCACTGGAAATATATGTTTTGGGTCCCCCTGAATCCAAAAAAAGCATTTTTGGAAAAAGGTCTGTGTGTGTGTGTCTGTGTGTCTGTGGACAGCATAGCTCAAAAACGAAAAGACCGTTGAATATCAAACTTGGTATTTAAGTTTGGTATCTTCCAAGGATGCGACACGAAGATTTTCAAGAAAATCCCCCACCCCCAACTACCCTTTACATGAAACTTTTTTCGAAAATTTTGATTTTCTTAAAAATAGCTCTAACGATTTTGATTAAAATAACGTATATTAAAGATATTTACCTGACAAATAAAATATATGTCTTGAATTTTCTGGGAATAGCCTCTGAAGACTACTTTATTCTGGATGAAGTTCACGGAATTTTGCATAACTGCTAAACCGTAAGAGATGGGCAAAAACTTAACACACAAAAAATGTAGAGCACATTAAAACGCACAATTTATATTACATACATTTTTTCGTGGAGTTGATCGTTTTGACATATTCCTTGTTTTTGGTTCAGCTATGAAAAAGTTATACTTTTCTCATACAGGAATTTGTCGACTTCTGTCCTTACAAACAAAGGAACTTCAGTCACATAGCAACCAGCTTTTGATTATTAGTTTAGCCTATAGTACTCCCCTATTTCCCTTCTGCTTACAAGGAAGCAAGTAATAAGACTATTTGTGCTATTTTTTTTTTCTCGATTAGCATGAAGTAAATAGAAGCATAAGCTTTTTAACAATAATTTTTGCCGAGAGGTAGAGAAAGTCATGTGAATGGGACACATTAGATTTTTAAGAATAGATATTGAAGAATGGTTAGAGAATGTAACACATACACACACTGTTTTCTATAACACACAAGTACTTCTGTTCTTAGAGGCGATGGAGTGTCAAAACCACATATGCCTGTTATTTCAGGCGATGGAACGCCAAAGCCACAGATTAATGGTCAAAACTCTTACCTAAATTCATTATACCTATTTCAAATGGTGACTGGTAAAAGGTCGGCTGGTTTCTAACTACTGAAAAACGATACTCGTATCACTTCAACCTATGCTGCTTCTTTATTTCGCTTGTATTTACACGGAAGCAAGTAATAAGATTATTTCTTCTAATCTTTTCTGACTAGTATGGAGTAAATAGAAGAATAAGCTTTTTAACAATAATTTATTGCGGATTGTAGAGAAATTCATGTGAATTTAACATATCAGTGTAAAGGGTAGCTTGGGGTGGCATTTATTGACAATCTTGGTATCGCATCCTTGGAAGATACTAAACATAAACACCAAGTATGGTTATTAACAGTATTTTCGTTTTTGAGTTATGCTGTCCACTACTCACACGGACATTTTTCTAAAAATACTTTTCTTTTGACTCAAGGGCTTTAAACATTTATTTCCGGTGAAATCTCGACATCAAATATTTGGGTAGAATACAATAGCTTCTCTAGATACTATGTACATTGTGTAGGTACATACTTGTTAGAGAACACAATGAACACAATGTTAACGTTTCAGGAATTCTGTTTGCTCATATTGATAGTGGCATTGAGCTCCTTTCACTCTGTAATTATTTTGAATACATTATATAGTTTTGTAAAGTTTTAATTGCTTATTTCTACCACATTTAGTTTTGTCACTTAACAGCTTTTACCACCGAGTCCTTCACATATCGTTTATTCTACTGGTGCATAAGATCTACTAATTAACTGAAACCATAAATGGACAGCGTATGCTTGTTAATAGACACTCCCAACTTTAAACCTTGCTTTCTCGCAAACTTTTTTCAACACTTTTCCATAGTCAAAATGCTCCACACAATTCAATAATTGTTAACTAATTTGTTTTAAAAAATATTATACTGCCTCTCAAAAATCATTAAAAATCGTCCATAATTTTTTTACTTTCTCTGCACGTACTATAGATGTACTTAGTGTATAGAGAATGTATTGTATTGCACCCAAAAATTCGATACCAAGATTTCACCAGAAATATGTTTTGGGACCCCCTGAATCCAAAAAAAGAATTTTTAGAAAAATGTCCGTGTGTATGTCAGTGTGTGTGTGTGTGTGTGTGTGTGTGTGTGTGTGTGTGTGTCTGTGGACAGCATAGCTCAAAAACGAAAACTACATTAGATACCAAACTTGGTATTTAAGTTCAGTATCTTCCAAGGATGCAACATGAAGATTTGCAAGAAAACCTCACCACCCCCAACTACCATCTACGTGGAACAAATTTCGAAAATTTTGATTTTCTCAAAAATGGCTCTAACGATTTTGATTAAAATATGGTATATTAAATAGATTGACATGACAAATAAAATGTATATCTTGAATTTTCTGCGAATAGCCTCTGAAGACATCTTTATTCTGGATGAATTTTGCGTAACTGATAAGAGACAAAAGCTTACTTCACAAAAAATATAAAGCTCGTTAAAACAAACAATTTATGTTACATATACTTTTTTGTGGAGTTGATTTTTTTTTTTATGTATACCTTATTATTGGTTTCAGCTGTAAAGTATTTATGCTTTTCTCATACGGGAATTTGTCAACTCCAGCCTTAACAAACAAAGGAACTTCTCACATAGCTACCAGCTTTTGACTATCACTTTAACCTATGGTACTCCCTTATTTCCCTTCTACTCACAAGGAAGCAAGTACGTACATATTACGTGTAAAGTAAAAATATATATAATGGACAGCTGCATCCTTCCTCTCTTACTGTATGAAGCTCAAACCTGGGCCCTAACACACAGAGAAAGAAAAATGTTGGTAACATGCTAAAGTAAGTTGGAGAGAAAGATTCCAGGCGTCAGCCTCCGAGAAAGAATCCGCAACGAAGAACTGAGAAAGATGACAGGCATCAAGGACACATCAGCCACCTACAGCAAATGGAAGTGGGCAGGCCACGTAATGAGGATGGGCACACAAGACGACAGACTGGGATCCAAGAAGCGGCCAAAAAAAGATGAGCAGACGATCTGAAACTTCACTTTGGACACAACTGGACGACAGCGGCCAAGGATCGCAGAGAATGGAGACTACTGTAAGAGGCCGCGTCAAAAGGATGAGTATCTTTCCCGAACTGGCTACGCAGGAGTGCCAGAACAGCCAGCCCTTGCCCTTCAGGGATTCTACAGTTTAATTCTAATTCACAGTGTATACAGCGTTTCCAGAAAATGCCGAGAGAGCTGAGAAGATGATAAATAAAACACCCGCTAATATTTTACTTCCGTTTCCGTGATCAGGGAATTTTGAATCCTTTATTACAAATGACGGCGGCGCCGGGGCTGAGTGGTTAGACCGCTCGCGGTGGACGCAGCGGTTTTCTCCGGGTCCTCCGTTTTCCCCCGCCACTCATTCCACAAATTGCTCCATCATAAATTTCGCTTACATTTCATATAATCCACTTATGTTCATGCCTGACAACGGACCGACCCCTCGTAACAGGTTCTCCATTCTGTGCTTTCGTGCTGTTGACTCCCCGGCAAGCTTCTGAGCTCTAGGCATTGTCTTGTAAGTCCTAGGGGTGTGTCAGGGGAGGGTAAGCCTGATTACGAAACGGAGCGAATTAAAAATGTCTTGGCGTTTACAAAATTACTGTTCTGGAGAGTAAAGGGGAACATTTAGCATAAAAGGTCTTCTAGATCACTAGAATAATTTCTAAAAATACGGTTACCCGAGATTTAAAATGCCGCCTATGCAACTTCCTTCTTCTAAAGTGAAGGCAATAATTTAAAAAGTCACGAGGGTAATAATTCACGATCAAGGGATCACTCTGATCGCTGTGAGAAAGTCACACGCCGTGTACACAACACAAGGTCTGTCAGTTTTGGGATTAAGGCAGTTGTTTGAGATAGATAAGGTGAGAAGAGCGGGTGGATAAAGAAATGAGTGACTCCAGTCGTGGCATCTAGAGGCATCATGAGGTACGTAGCATTTGTATAGCTCTCTTTAGCTTCTATAGTCATATAGGGGCCTTTGACTGAGGAAACAGCTGATTGTGTTTTCTTTTGTTTCATTTGTACTTTTAATGTGGGATTTATCGGGAGCTTTGGCTTGAGAAACAAATGATGATGTTTCTTTTGTTTCATTTATACAGTCCTCTATAATTTGCATATGGGATATATTGGGTCTTTGGCTTGAGAAACACCTAACATGTGCTTCTTTTGTTTCATTTGTGCAACCCTATTTAGTTTCCGTGATATATCGGGCACATTGGCGTGAGAAACAAGGACGGTGTCAGGATTAGGGTTATTGAGGATGGAACACCCAGGCCAGAGGCACAGCACCGCACATAGGCCATTGTGGCTCTTTGCCACTTAGTGACCCTGGGAGGTATGATGGAAGGAACCGAAAAACGACCAGATCCGGATTACTACAGGCGCAAGCACGGACGGGGTCCCTAACGTTTCCAGACAACGCTTCTGACATCGCTCGGCACACTCCCATAACCTCTTGAGCCCTCGGTAGCGCTGAGAATGAGTACCCTACCCAAAGGATCTGGATGACGACAGGTGTAAGCATGGGCGGGGTCTCTAACGCTTCCAGATAGGACACATTTCATATCGCTCCCATAACCTTTTGAACCCTCGGTGGCGCTGCGAAGGAGTGCCCTACCCAAAGGATCCCGGAGGCAGACACGACGGGCCGTAGGACGGCCAGACGTCCGGATTTCGCCGGATATGTCCTGCTATTTTTTATCATTTTGTGAGCGTCCATCCGGCTTTTAAACGAAAAATCCTAAATGTCCGGCTTTCAGCGTTTCAACAAAATGATGTACTAAATGTTGAAATACAGTATCCAAGACATCTCATTTTTTTTTTGGTAGTGTTTAACGCCCGCTTTAACTACTAATGGCACCGCAGGCGGTGGCACTGATGATACATGAATGATGATGGAGCATCGGTGGAATGCGATGGCGGGGGAAACCGGAGTACCCGGAGAAAACCCGCCCAAGCGCCTCTTTGTCCACCACAAATCTCACATGCGGTCGCTTGGGATCGAACCCCGGCTGTCTAGGTGACAGGCTAGTGGTCTAACCACTCGGCCACGGCGCGGCCCTAAGACATCTCAGATCAATAATATTTGCTTCTATGGTTTTATCGCTTATTAAATTTAGTCGCCCGCCGTGGTGTAATGGTTACCATGCTAACCTAATATACCCAAGGTCGCGGGTTCAAACCCGGCGGAGGCCGATGGATTTTTTCGGGTGTAAAAAATCCTTAGCATGGCTTCCTTCGGAAGGGAAGTAAAGCCGTTGGTACCGTGTCCTTGGTATTACATAAGTTATAATAAATTGGCAGCTTTGACTTGCGAAGCAACTGAAAGAGTTACTTTTGTTTAGCCTCTTAGCTTCTGTGATTATATCTGGATTTGGCTTGAGAAACAAGTGTTGTTATTTCATTTGTATAGCCTTCTTTAGCGTCTGGATCAAATCTGGATTTGGCTTGAGAAACCAGTGATGTTATATCATTTGTATAGCTCCCTTTAGCGTCTGTATCAAAACTGGATTTGGCTTGAGAAACCAGTGATGTTATATCATTTGTATAGCCCCCTTTAGCGTCTGGATCAAATCTGGATTTGGCTTGAGAAACCAGTGATGTTATATCATTTGTATAGCTCCCTTTAGCGTCTGGATCAAAACTGGATTTGGCTTGAGAAACCAGTGATGTTATATCATTTGTATAGCTCCCTTTAGCGTCTGTATCAAAACTGGATTTGGCTTGAGAAACCAGTGATGTTATATCATTTGTATAGCCCCCTTTAGCGTCTGGATCAAATCTGGATTTGGCTTGAGAAACCAGTGATGTTATATCATTTGTATAGCTCCCTTTAGCGTCTGGATCAAAACTGGATTTGGCTTGAGAAACCAGTGATGTTATATCATTTGTATAGCTCCCTTTAGCGTCTGTATCAAAACTGGATTTGGCTTGAGAAACCAGTGATGTTATATCATTTGTATAGCCCCCTTTAGCGTCTGGATCAAATCTGGATTTGGCTTGAGAAACCAGTGATGTTATATCATTTGTATAGCTCCCTTTAGCGTCTGGATCAAATCTGGATTTGGCTTGAGAAACCAGTGATGTTATATCATTTGTATAGCTCCCTTTAGCGTCTGGATCAAAACTGGATTTGGCTTGAGAAACCAGTGATGTTATATCATTTGTATAGCTCCCTTTAGCGTCTGTATCAAAACTGGATTTGGCTTGAGAAACCAGTGATGTTATATCATTTGTATAGCCCCCTTTAGCGTCTGGATCAAATCTGGATTTGGCTTGAGAAACCAGTGATGTTATATCATTTGTATAGCTCCCTTTAGCGTCTGGATCAAATCTGGATTTGGCTTGAGAAACCAGTGATGTTATATCATTTGTATAGCTCCCTTTAGCGTCTGGATCAAAACTGGATTTGGCTTGAGAAACCAGTGATGTTATATCATTTGTATAGCTCCCTTTAGCGTCTGGATCAAAACTGGATTTGGCTTGAGAAACCAGTGATGTTATATCATTTGTATAGCTCCCTTTAGCGTCTGTATCAAAACTGGATTTGGCTTGAGAAACCAGTGATGTTATATCATTTGTATAGCCCCCTTTAGCGTCTGGATCAAATCTGGATTTGGCTTGAGAAACCAGTGATGTTATATCATTTGTATAGCCCCCTTTAGCGTCTGGATCAAATCTGGATTTGGCTTGAGAAACCAGTGATGTTATATCATTTGTATAGCCCCCTTTAGCGTCTGGATCAAAACTGGATTTGGCTTGAGAAACCAGTGATGTTATATCATTTGTATAGCTCCCTTTAGCGTCTGGATCAAAACTGGATTTGGCTTGAGAAACCAGTGATGTTATATCATTTGTATAGCCCCCTTTAGCGTCTGGATCAAATCTGGATTTGGCTTGAGAAACCAGTGATGTTATATCATTTGTATAGCTCCCTTTAGCGTCTGGATCAAAACTGGATTTGGCTTGAGAAACCAGTGATGTTATATCATTTGTATAGCCCCCTTTAGCGTCTGGATCAAATCTGGATTTGGCTTGAGAAACCAGTGATGTTATATCATTTGTATAGCCCCCTTTAGCGTCTGGATCAAATCTGGATTTGGCTTGAGAAACCAGTGATGTTATATCATTTGTATAGCCCCCTTTAGCGTCTGGATCAAAACTGGATTTGGCTTGAGAAACCAGTGATGTTATATCATTTGTATAGCTCCCTTTAGCGTCTGGATCAAAACTGGATTTGGCTTGAGAAACCAGTGATGTTATATCATTTGTATAGCTCCCTTTAGCGTCTGTATCAAAACTGGATTTGGCTTGAGAAACCAGTGATGTTATATCATTTGTATAGCCCCCTTTAGCGTCTGGATCAAATCTGGATTTGGCTTGAGAAACCAGTGATGTTATATCATTTGTATAGCTCCCTTTAGCGTCTGGATCAAAACTGGATTTGGCTTGAGAAACCAGTGATGTTATATCATTTGTATAGCTCCCTTTAGCGTCTGGATCAAAACTGGATTTGGCTTGAGAAACCAGTGATGTTATATCATTTGTATAGCTCCCTTTAGCGTCTGGATCAAAACTGGATTTGGCTTGAGAAACCAGTGATGTTATATCATTTGTATAGCTCCCTTTAGCGTCTGGATCAAAACTGGATTTGGCTTGAGAAACCAGTGATGTTATATCATTTGTATAGCTCCCTTTAGCGTCTGGATCAAAACTGGATTTGGCTTGAGAAACCAGTGATGTTATATCATTTGTATAGCTCCCTTTAGCGTCTGGATCAAATCTGGATTTGGCTTGAGAAACCAGTGATGTTATTTCATTTGTATAGCCCTCTTTAGCTTCTGGTTCATATGTGGATTTGGCTTCAAAAGCAGGCGATATTATTTCATTTGTATAGCCCTCTTTAGCTTTTGGATCATATCTGGACTTTTTATTGAGAAGCAATTGATATTATTTCATGTATATAGCCCTCTTTAGCTTACTAATCCTATTTGGCTTGAGAAACAAGTGATGTTATTTCATTTGTATAGCCCTCTTTTAGCTTCTGGATCAAATCTGGATTTGGCTTGAGAATCTAGTGATGTTATTTCATTTGTATAGCCCTCTTTTAGCTTCTGGATCAAATCTGGATTTGGCTTGAGAAACAAGTGATGTTATTTCATTTGTATAGCCCTCTTTTAGCTTCTGGATCAAATCTGGATTTGGCTTGAGAAACAAGGGATGTTATTTCATTTATATAGCCTTCTTAACTTCTGGATCATTTCTGGACTTTGGCTTGAGAAACAAGGGATGTTATTTCATGTATATAGCCCTCTTAACTTCTGAATCATTTCTGGACTTTGGCTTGAGAAACAAGTGATGTTATTTCATTTGTATAGCCGTCTTTAGCTTCTGGATCAAATCTGGATTTGGCTTGGGAGTCAAGGGATGTTATTTCATTTATATAGCCCTCTTAACTTCTGGATTATTTCTGGACTTTGGCTTGTGAAACGAACGATGGCTTTTCATTTGCATAGCCCTCTTTAACTTGTAGATCATATATGGATTTGGCTTGAGAAACAAGTTATGCTATTTCATTTCTATAGCCGTCTTTAGCTTCTGGATCATATCTGGATTTGACTTGAGAAACCAGCGATGGCATTTCATTTATATAGTCGAACTTAGTTTGAGAAAGAACTCAAGGTATTTCATTTTATAGCACCCTTTAGCTTCTGCGAATAACTGTTGATCTTTCACTATATTGAGGTCTTTAGCTTCTTATCTGGGCTTGCCTTGAGAAACACTTATGATGTTTGATTTGTATATTCCTCTTTAGTTTCTGTGATTACATCGGGGAATTTCGCTTGAGAAACAACAAAGATGCTTCTTTGTTGTATTACTTTCTCCATACGCACTATGTACATAGTGTATAGAGAAAGTAAAAAGGTCCGTGTGTGTGTGTGTGTGTGTGTGTGTGTGTGTGTCCGTGTGTCTGTGAACACGATAACTCAAAAACGAAAATTCGGTAAAATACCAAACTTGGTATTTAAGTTTAGTATCCTCCAGGGATGCGACACGAAGATTTTGAGAAAAATCTCCCCACCCCCAACTACCCTTTACATGGAACTTTTTTCGAAAATTTTTATTTTCTCAAAATTGGCTCTAACGATTTTGATTAAAATTTCGTATATTAAACATATTTACCTGACAAATAAAATGTATATCTTGAATTTTCTGGGAATAGCCTCTGAAGAGTAGTTTATTCTGAATGAATTTTACTAAATTTTGAATAACTGCTAAACCGTAAGAGATGGACAAGAACTTACTACACAAAAAATGTAGAGCACATTAAAACACACAATTTATGTTATATACATTTTTTTCGTGGAGTTCGTCGTTTTGTGACATTCCTTATTTTTGGTTTCTGCTATGAAAAACGTATACTTTTGTATTCCTGGGAGTAACACAAAAAGTGACTTCCCGCTTGAGAAAAGTTTAACTAGTTTAAAATTGAAACCAATAATAAGGAATTGTTCATACGTGCTAGGGAAGGCACCAAATGCTATGATGTTCAAAATGAAAGAATGCCGTCCGATAACAAATCTACTGGAAAGATCGCTGCTTGAAGTATGAAAGCGATGGATGGATTAGGATGGGGTCGGCAAACACTGAAGTAAAGCACCGCACATAGGTCCCCTGGGGCCTTTGTATCTTATGTGACCTCAGGGTTGGATTAGAAGAAAGATTCGAATGGACATGATTTTGATAATGTTCGAGCTCAACGCGTTAGAGCGGTACTGCAACCTTTGCACAAACCACCATTCAGCCGCAACTCACCGAACGCCACCACCTGGTCTCTCAAGCCTGCAACAGATATCAAGGAAATGGGAAATTCGGGGGATGAATTCGCCTGGCACCGCAGAGAAACACTCGAAAAACCTCATAAGCCAGAAAGGCCGGACACGAGAATTGAACTAACGACCTTCCGATTAAATACATTTCTACTAATGTTTATCTTGATTAGCATGAAGTAGTTAGACAAATCTTTTGTAAGACACTGTTTGTAGCTTAGGCAGACAAAGTCATGTGAATGGAACACATCCGACTTTTACTTTCTCTAGCCCGTATGTACAATGTACATAATGTATAGAAAAGGTATTGTATTCCATCCAAAAATTCGATACCGAGATTTCGCAGGAAGTACAAGTTTTCAGACCCCAGAATCTCCCCCCCCCAAAATAAACACATTTTTATAAAAATGTGTGTGTGTCTTTGTGTGCAGCTCAGCTCAAAAATAAAAAGTCCGTTAAACAGCAAAGAAAAGTCCGTTTAAAATACAATTCATGTCATACACACATGTTTGTAGAGTTGACCATTTCCGAGATATTTCCTGTTTTGGTTTCAGTTTAAAATACATAAACAACTTTCTCATGCGGGAATTTGTCAACTCCTGGCCATGCAAAGAAACGGATTTCAATCCCCTGGGAACCGCGTTTGAATGATTTCTTAGATGCAAGGATACTTTGTATTTGGGGGCGGGGTCATTAGTTTTAAAATCTGCAGGTCACCTCCTTGGAAGATGTCGAATTTAAATAACAAATATGGTATTATGCGACACTTCGGTTTTACTTTCTCTAACACGAATGTACATGTACGTAGTAGATGGAGAAGGTATTGTATTCCACCAAAAAATTCAATGCTGACATTTTACCGGAATTACATTTTTGAGAACCCCTAAATCCAAAACAGTATTGTAAAAAGATTCCGTATGTGTCTGTGGACAACAAAACTTAAAAACTGAAAGTCTGTTAAATTCCAAACTTTGTATTTTAGTTTAGTACCTTCCAAGGATGCAACTCGAAGATTTTCAGGAAATCCCAATTATTCTGTAGATAGAATCCGTTTCGAAATTTTTCATGTTCTAAAAATGGCTCGAAATATTTTGACTAAAATGTCATATATTAAAGACATTTATATGATAAAGAAAATGTGCATCTGAACTCCTCTTCGTTCTGAATGACATGCGAAACTGGTATATCGTAATAGATAGACAAAAATGTATTTAAAAAATACAGTTCTCGTTCAAAAATACCATTGATATCATTAGCCTACTTAGGTAGTGTGGGGTCTGCCTCACATTCAACAGAACGCGAGTTCGAATCTCGCTTAGGGCGAGTTACACAGATAAGGTTTCTTTTGGGGGTTTCCCTTATACTGAGAAGATGAATGTTGAGTAACTTTACGCTCCATGGACCCCGAGATTATTGAACATCATTTCACCGATTTCATTCATGTCAAGTTAAAGGACGTTAAGTTTATATATATCACGTACATTTTTTTGTAGAGCTAAAGTATTTCCGAGATATTCCCTGTTATTTGTTTCAATTAACATTTAAAAGTTTCCTCTTACGAATCGTCCTTATCTCTTTCACATCTCTTTTGTTTACTCCTGGCCATGGAGTAAACAAAATCCCATAGCGACAGCTTTTAAAAGATTTGACTATCCGTTTACCTTAGAGTATTTCCTTATTCCCCTTCCACTTACAAGAAAGCAACTAATAAGACCATTTCTGCTAACGTTTGTCTTGATTAGGATTGTGTAGATAAAAGAATACTCTTTTTGAAGAATAGTTTGTTTGCAGAACAGATAGAGAAAGTCGTTAGTCTAAAACACATCTAATGTTTGAGTTACTGTGTTTACATACACACACACGTATTTTTACTTTCTCTACACGTACTATGTACATAGTGTATCGAATCAAAAATTCGATATCGAGACTTCACCGGAAATACATTTTTAGGGTCCCCTGTATCCAAAAAAAAGCAGTTTCAGAAAAAGGTCCGTGCGTGTGTGTGTGTGTGTGCCCGTGTGTTTGTGAACACGATAACTCAAAAATGAAAAGTCGGTAAAATACCAAACTTGTTATTTAAGTTTAGTATCTTCCAGGGATGCGACACGAAGATTTTGAGAAAAATCCTCCCACCACAAACTACCCTTTACATGCAATTTTTTTCGAAAATGTTGATTTTTTCAAAAATGGCTCTAACGATTTTGATTAAAATGTCAAATATTAAAGACATTTACACAACAAATAAAATGTCTTGAATTTTCTGGGAATAGCCTCTGAAGAGTACTTTATTCTGGATGAATTTTACAGAATTTTGCATAACTGCTAAACTGTAAGAGATGGACAAAAACGTACTACACAAAAAATGTAGAGCACGTTAAAACACACAATTTATGTTGTATACATTTTTTTCGTGGAGTTGATCATTTTGAGGTATTCCTTGTTTTTGGATTCAGATTTAAAAAACTTATAATTTTTTCTTACAGGAAGTTGTCAACTCCTTTCCATACAAACAAAGGAACTTCAGTCACATAGCAACCAGCTTTTGACTATCACTTTAATCTATGATAGTCTCTTACTTGTTTCTACCTTCAAGGAAGCAATTAATAAGACTATTTCTGCTTATTTATTTCTCGATTAGCATGAAGTAAATAGAAGCATAAGGTTTTTAACAATAATTTGTTGTAGAGATGAAGAGAAAGTCATGTGAATGGAACACATAACATTTTTTTCTAAAATGTTTGTTTTAGCAGTCAGTGGACATCAAAGCGTATTACGGTGAAATATCAGTATAAAATGTTTGGTTGAAATGCAGCATTTCCTCTACTTAAAGTGAAAAAACATGTTGCAATTATTAAAGTGAAGTTCTCGTTTCCTGAGCTTTAACTGAACCACTGGGTACAACAAACGAGTAGTACGCCACTGACCGCCAGCTATGAGATTTAAATGACGAGTGTTGTCTATATACGTACGTCACTGATAGATAACTATGTTAACTGAACAATTACGGTGCTATCTATAGTCACAATATAACTGTTCCAGTGCTGAACCAGTGATAGCATTAAAAAGTTGAAAGTGCAAGAGGACGCATATCGCAAGCATGTACGTAAGATGTTAAATATAGTGAAAAGTGATAAACACACGTTTTAGAGCCATGTTGGCAAATTTAAGCTTAGCATTTTAGTTTAAACGTTTAGTTTTATTAGTAGATATGTTTTGCTTAGAATTTCACACTAACACTCCTCTTTTGTGTCTGCGCGTGCGTAGGTACTTCTTGCATTAATTACGTTATACTTGTGATTTCTACACAGCACGATAAATGCACTGTTATTCAACTTAGAGAATTTCTTACCTATAGTAAAAATCTGATGCGTTCCATTCAAATTTCTTTCTCTACTTCTCTATAACATATTAAGTTACAGCTTCTATCTATTTCATGCTAAAACATTAGCAGAAACGGTCTTATTGCTTAGTTATTTTATAAGTAGAAGGGAAATGAGTGAACATACTAGGCTAAAGGGACAGTCAAATGTTTTAAACGTGGTTGCTATGGGAATGACATCCGTTTCTTTGCGTGGCCAAGTGTTGATAAATTCCCGTTTTATTTGGCATGTAAATATCTTAAATATAAAAGATTTTAATCAAAATCGTTACAGCCATTTTTGAGAACATAAAATGTTCCAAACTTTTTTCATGTAAAGGGTATTTTGGGGGCGGGGGAGGGATTTTCTTGAAAATATTCGTGTCACATCCTCGTGTGTGCATGTGTGTGTGTGTGTGTGCGCGCGCGCGTATGCGTTTGAATAGGTTAACTTAAAAATGAAGCCCGAATACGTAACTTGGTATTTAAGTTCAGCATCTTCCAAGAATACGACATGGAGATATACGTGATATTCACCTTCCCCAAAATACCTTTTACATGGAAGATTTTTTAAAATGTTTTATTTTCTAAAAGCTGACTCTAACGATTTTGGAATTTTGCAAAACCGGTAAACCGTAAGGGATAGACAAAATCGTATTATACACCAAAGACACACAATTGATTTCGTATATATGTTGTGTGTGGAGTTAACGATTTCTGAAATATATCTCGCTATTGATTTTAAAATCTCCTGTATTTACTACTCTCAAGTGGGAAATCGTTATTCACTTTTTTCATCCTGGTAATGCAGAGATAATTTTCCTTCTATTTATAAGGATTTAAGTAATAATTTGTGGACTTAATGAAATTTCTATTCTATCATTTTAATCAATTAATCACATTGAATGAATATTAGCCACTATAATTATAGGATCAAATTTATGGTTAATATATTTCTTCAATTATACCATTTCTACTATTGTTTATCTCGAATAATAGGAAGTGGAAGAACAGTAAGCTTTTGTAAGACAGAGAAAGTTGTGAATGGAACTCGTCAGATTTTTCACTTTCTCAAACACGCTACAATGCGTTACATAAGTGGAGAAGGTATTGCATTTCACCCAAAATACGATACCGGGATTTCACAGCAAGTATATGTTCTGAGGAAAACCGAACAACAAAATCTTGTGTTCAGATTTTTTAGAGCTATTTTCGAGATATTCACTGTTATTTTAAAGTACTTAAGCTTTTCTTAAACTGAAAGTGATCATCCGTTTCTACTCTCTTTTGTATTACTCCTGGCCTTGGAAAGAGAAACAACTTATATGAGAATCACATAGCGACAGCTTTCAGAAGATTTGACTATCACTTTAGCCTAGTGTACTCCCTTATTTCCCTTCTTCTTATAAGGAACTAAGTAATAAGACAATTCCTGGTAATGTTTATCTTGATTAGTATGGATGTAGATAAAAAAATAAACTTTTGTAAGAAAAGTTTGTTTGCGAACGGATTTGGAAAATCATGTGAATGGAACACGTCAGATTTTTTTTAAAGTAATTAAGGAGCTGAGGGTTCCAAAAGTTTGCGTATTTAACAACTGAGAATAGGAGGTATCCGATGCTTTTAATATTTGATTTCCCGAAACCACCAATATCGAGCAGGATGGTCAGGCGGTAGTGCCTGCGACCCGCATTCGGAAGTCCTGGTTTCAAATCCCATTGGTTGACCAATCTGGGTGGGGTTTTTTCGTGGATTCCCTCGGTCGTCATGGTTAAAGCCAGATTAGATATTTAATACCACGCCTCAAAGTTCTACCTTCAGTTTAAACAATAGCGAAACTGGGAAATAATGGTAACTGCGGCTGAGCAACCCAACCACGTCTACTAGTCAGGGAGCGAAGCAGTATGATGTATGGGTATGTAGGGTGGAAAGGCTGACTGAACTCTATAATCTGACTACGGATGGTGGAGACAATCAGACTGTGGCATCCTATCACCATCTGCTTGGTACGAAGTGAAAGTTGCTTAGTACGGGGATAGTCCTGAAGGCTACTGTCCATCAAATACCGTCAACGAGGTATCTTAAAAAAACAGCTGCATCGTGATATAATCTGGAAGTTAAAGCGACATAAAATAAAATATATTTTAAACACTAATAATTCCAACTCCTCCCTGTCACTATTTAGTGCATAGACTTTTCATGCAAAGTCCTTCCACGGGATTTAAAAAATAACTATTATCTTGCTTTCATTCGACCTTGTGGTTCACATCATACCACTATCTAGCGCTGAAATAGCTTATTTCCGGATTATGTCAAGAGTATCAAGCTTGGCAAAAATGCACTGCTTTTAATTGCTTTCCTTGTTGTTAGGTTAGATTAGGTGAACAACCAGGTGTAATTGCACATTTTGTTGACGACGTTGCAGTTCTGAGTAAAGGTGCCTCTAAAGCAGCTGCAACTCATCTTCAAAACTTCTGTGATGAAATAAATACATGGTGCAAACACTGGAGGTTTTTAATGAATTCTGAAAAGTCCAACATCGTAAAGTTCACTTTTAAATACAATACTCAGCATCAACCTATTTTACTAAGAGGAGAACCAATTCCAGAATCAGACTCAGTAAGATATGTATCTTGGACTCATAGTGGACCAATATGGAAAACCGCCTTACGATCTGAATAAAGAAAATTCCTCATCGTCTACATGAACTAAAACATATGTCCTCAAAATCTTCACGGCCTATACAGTATAAAACACCTTTCACTGATCTGGATTATATGGATGTACAGTTGCCCAATCTGGGGTTCAGTTTCATCTTCTCTACTTTGAGGCGATATATCAGACGGACCAAAAAGAAAGTGTTAATTGGTAATAATTTAGCAATAATTAATGAAAAACCTACATTCAAATTAAAATAAATCGGAAATTTTTGGAATACAACCAACGTAAAAGTACCATTAGAAAGCTAGTACAATGCTAAGCCCCCGTTTTAACTTTGAGCTATTATGAGGAATAAATAGCAATGTAAGATCTGTTTCTCGGTAAATCTATATATAGCCAAATTTAATTTTCACGGAGAGTGCAGCTCTCTCACATCTGACCCTCTGACATGGTGTTGCCATCCCATTCCACCACGCTTGAGTTTCGTTGGAGAAGGCTTCCTAAGCTACCTTTGAGCCAGTGGGAAAATAATATTCAAGTGTAAACAAAAATGCCCGCCAATCTTAGTCAAGCATCAGTTTTTATAACTAGCAAAATCAGCGTGGGTTGTAGCTAATATAACCCACCATCAGCTTCTTGGGGATGAAGCTTGATAAGAGCGTCACTTTTGGGGAGCATATCAGGGAACTGAGGCCTCCTTGTACCCGATGCTGTAATCCACGATGCCGGTTCCCTTTAAGTTGCACCTTTTGAGAGATCTCATAGTCCCCATGCTTATCTTAGCCTGCGAGATCTGGAGCATGGCGGCAGACTCCAGTCTGCTATTGCTTCAACGGGTATAGATAGGTGCCTTCGGGCCATCTATTCTGTACCTCGAGGATTTCCTACGAGACTCTGGTCTACCATACCTGGTGGACGAGATTAAGCGTCTGGCAGTAAAATTCAACGAAGGTTTACCATTCCATTGGAGCGCCCTCGTTAGGTCTCTTGGGGATTATAATCCCAGAAACCGCCGCTTCAGGCAATACCGGCTTCCCCACGTGGCTTGCGGGCATCCCCGGTAAAGGATCACCTCCAACAGCTAAGCTCCTTACAATCTTTCAGCGGTTGCTTGAACTTCAAGATTTCAACCCAAAATAAATATTTTGTAAATTAATTATACCAGCGGTGCACAAGGACCGTTGCATCATGACTGGCAACCGTTGAGGAGCGCACGTGCTACCTTCCTTCACTCCTCAGCCTCATTTTCACTCGCCATCCTGCAAACCCCGCGTTCCCGTCAGTACTGTTTAAATTCTTGCAAGAATTGGAACACGTCTAACACGCCATCGGCCTGTCCTCAGCCTACCAACTGCTCGTGTCGTGTCGTGCTAATATAAACAGAGTTCTTCGACCAAGTCCGGGCACTAGTTAAGCGGCGCTGAAATCTGTACGCTCCCTTTGGTATCAAGAATTCATTATATGCTACCGACACGACAGCGCCAGGCAGCTATTCACCTGAGTGACTCCCCAACATGCCCTCATTGTCATCAACTGGATACTGTGATACATCGCGTTGCTACTTGCTGTTTATACATCGCTATAACCTATCTGGGAGAATTGGGTGTTCCCAATTGCGTTCCGGAAATCTTTCTTCGTCCGGATTTTTCCCACCCGCTTAGGAGGCAGAACACTTTGCTATGGATCATTGGGCACACGATCTCGCCCTTCCTCAGTGGTGTGGATCAGTGATGTACATGGACTACATGAGGAGGGCGTGGTGGAAGATTAGCGTCAGGAGCACTTTGGCATTTGCTTGCGAGTTCTCGATACTTAATAACTAATAAAAATAAATAAAATAAAAAATAAATAAAAAGAATTGATGCCATCCGTGTTCAAATGTTTAATTTGTATAGTATTGTTTATTGTCTTAGTAGTATGTTTTAAAACTGCATTAATCTTTTGCCAGAACACCTTAAGATTCCCTGTTATAGACTGCAATATATTTGCATAGTATTTAGCTTTAAATTTTCTTCTCTCTCTCTCTCTCTCTCTCTCTCTCTCCCTCTCTCTCTCTCAAAAAAGAAAAGAGTACATTGAAAATGTTAAGAATAAAAGTCCTTTTACCTCTAAAAAAACTGCGAGCTAAAGTAAATAAACAAAGAAAACTGTTTAAAGAACGTAGAAGAAATGAAATTGAGTTTTGTGTTTGAACGCTCTTTTGCTGGGGTTCTTAAAAGAAAGAAGTAAAAAAAAAAATAACACGCGGAGGCTCCACGTCGCTCCTAATCAACTTCGCACCGCCAAGAATATAAGTTACTGTATTATTCTAAAGCCAGGCGCGAGGAAATGTAGCTCCAAATAGATCAGAAATTAAGAACTTGTAAGATTCGAGCAAAAGTAAAGACAAGGGAAACAAATGTTAAATTCATCATGTTAAGTTTTGTATTTTTTGATGTGCCACCTTTCAACATCCGGAGGAATAGACATCCACGAAGAGTTTCGACTCTGAGATCGCCTAATCCTGAATCTCCGGGAAACTTAAACTCGACAAAGTTTCAGATGCAAAAGGAGATGCTCATCACATACCTGTCACCTCAATGTATACACCGTTACCACTTACTCTAACAGATAGAGGAAATATTGTATCCCACCTAAATTACTCTGTCCAGAACAAACACTTTTTGTCGTCCTCTGAAATAAAAAATCTGATGTTTTCCATTCACATGACTTTCTCTACATTTCTGCGACAATTTATTGTTAAAAAGCTCATTCTTCTATTTACTTCAGGCTAATCGAAAAAAATTAGTAGAAATGGTCTTATTACTTGCTTCTCTTAAGTAGAAGGGAAATAAAGTACTACCACAGTCACCTCTTTTAAAACTGGTTGCTATGTGACTGAAGTTCCTTTGTTTGTATGGACAGGAGTTGACAAATTACTGTATGAGAAAAGTATAACTATTTGAAAACTGAAACCAATTACAAGGGATATCTCAAGAATGGTCAACTCCACGAAAAAGTCAATTTCTTGCGGTTTGCCAGTTATGCAAAGTTCCGAAAATTCATCCAGAATAAAGAGGTCTTCAGAGGCCATTCCCAGAAAATTCAAGATGTAAATTTTATTTGCCATGTAAATATGTTTAATATGTGCTATTTTAATCAAAATTGTTAGAGCTATTTTTGAGAAAATTTTTCGTGTAAAGAGTAGTTTGCAGTTGATTTTGTTGAAAATGTTCGTGTGACACCCTTGGAAGAAATTGAACTTAATAACCAAGTTGGGTATTTAACGGACTTTTCGTTTTTGAGTTATGCTGCCCTACACACACGGACATTTTTGTAAATATGCCTTTTTGGATTCAGGAAGGTCTCGAAACATATGTTTGCTGTGAAATCCCGGTATCTAATTTTTGGCTGCAATGAAAGAGTAGTTTTAGAAAACGTCCGCGATCACACTTGAATGCTCGGGCAAAGAACTCGTAGCCGAGGACCCTTTGAAGCTACCTGATATTCTTCATAAGGTCAGGTTCAGGATCTCAGTGAGACCGCTTGAACCGCAGGTATTCCTAGCGTGAGATACAGAAATACAACAACCACATCTTCCACAGATATAGAGCGATGGGATCGGAAATGCCCTATCCTTATGCTTTGTGGTTGGTCAAGCCCCGTATTATGTACATGGTGCATAGAGAAGGTATTGCACTCCACCCAAAAATTCGATACCGGAAATATATGTTTTAGGGTCCCCTGTATCCAAGAAAAGCATTTTCAGAAAAAGGTCCATGTGTGTGTGTCTGTGTATCTGTGAACACGATAACTCAAAAATCAAAAGTCGGTAAAATACCAAACTTGGTATTTAAGTTTAGTATCCCAGGGATACGACACGAAAATTTTGAGAAAAATCCCCCGCATCAAACTACCTTTATATGGAAAAAAATTGGAAAACTTTAATGTTCTTAAAAATGACTAACGATTTAGATTAAATTCTCTTATATTTAAGATATTTACTTGCCAAATAAAATGTATATCTTGAATTTTCTGGAAATAGTCTCTGAAGGCTACTTTATCCTGGATGAATTTTACGGGGTTTTGCATAACTGCTAAATCGTAAGAGATGGACAAAAACTTATCACAAAAAAGTAGAACACATTAAAACACACAATTTATATTGTATACATTTTTTTTTTCGTGGAGTTGACCCTTTCTGTGATATTCCTTGTTTTTAGTTTCAGCTTTGAAAAACTTATGCTTTTCTCATACAGGAATTTGTCAACTCCTGTCCATATAAAGGAACTTCAGTCGCATAGCAACCAGCTTTTGACTATCACGTTAGCCTATGGTACTCCATTATTTCGCTTTTACTTACAAGGAAGCAAATAAGACTATTTCTGCTAATTTTTCCTCGATTAGAATGAAATAAATGGAAGCATAAGCTTTTTAGCAATAATTTGTTGCAGAGATGTAGAGAAAGTCATGTGAATGGAACACATCAGATTTTTTATTGTTTCATTTAACATCTAAAGTCATATCGGGGGCTTTGCATTAGAAACAACTCGTCTGTAGGTGCTTTACGTTGGGTTTAAATCGCTTTATTTTTCTCAAAGACACACACATTCACTCTCACATACATACTTCCAGACTATGGGGGACAGGGAATAATTCTGGTTAAATAAAAATTCCCCAACCCAGCCTGGAATCGAACCGGGATCTCCAGGTGAGAAGTCAGCTCGCTGACCACTCGACCACGGAGACAGTCTAATAAGGTTTTGTGGTGTTAAATATTCAATTAAACAGTAAATTTAGAGTGTAAATTTTAAACCAGTATAATGGTCAATATGTGTGTGGTGTTTGGTTGTGGTTTCTCGAATAGCAGAAGCAAAAACAAGGAAAGGGAAATGTGTTTCAATACATAGCTTAGTGTACTTATTTAAGTGATTTTTCGGTGGTATGCTTCGTGAAATATTGCAATACACAGGTTAAGGTACTTATTTAAGTGATTTTTCGGTGGAATACCTGTGAAATAATATGTTATACATTATCTACAGAACTGTGAGAATAGGGGGCGTGTTCCTCGGACTCGGAATGCTACGGTGATTGTTGCAATATTACTCGACCGAAATTGTTGATTAATATCACACATTCTACTAGCTTTTAAATCAATGCTGTAATATATGATACAGCCTTTTATTACATTGACAGTAGTTTTTCACCGAGAAATTAGAACAATATTTAGTTATGACCTTGCCGCGATGTCTACCGCAATAATACCAATTTATCAATAATAACTTTTGACAGGCAAAAAAAAAAAAAGAATGTGATTGTATTAAATATACGTTCAACTAAAGATCTCTCCCCTTCCATTGTCCTTTGTTTTTTACTTCAAAAACTTGGAAAAACAATTAATTTGACAGATGTTGCATATGGTGTGTATAACAGTGTGTAGGGCAACAAGATGGCGGCTGGGTAGAAAACGCGCTTCAGGAAAACGCCTGCATTTCCGCCCGCAGTTGCTACTTCAGATATATGGAAAATAAGCATGGCAACACTGCTAAGAAATCGTCAAGGTGAAGGTGAAAGATAACGCTTCTCAGCTGATTCTCAAAACACTATAAAATCCTAACCCCTCGAAGCCTTGAGCATGGGTGTTTGTGGCGTGTTCTGTGTTTCTGTTCTATCTCTGCTATTCTCTCTTCCCTGATGGCCAATTAGGTCGCACCTGAACGTCAAAATGTGTGTTACAATAAAAAAAATCTGATATGTTTCATTCACATGACTTTCTCTACATCTCTGCAGCAAATTATTGTTAAAAGCTTATGCTTCTATTTACTTCATGCTAATCGAGAAAAAATTAGCAGAAATAGTCTTATTATTTACTTCTTTGTAAGTAGAAGCGAAATAAGGGAGTACCATAGCTTAAAGTGGTAGTCAAAAGCTGGTTGCTACGTGACTGAAGTTCCTTTGTTTGCATGGACAAGAGTTGATAAATTCCGTATGGGAGAAGTATAAGTCTTTAAAGCTGAAACCAAAAACTAGGAATACCTAAAAAATGATCAACTCCACGAAAAAAATGTATATAACATAAATTGTGTGTTTTAACGTGCTCTAAAATTTTTGTGTGGTAAGTTTTTGTCCATCTGTTGCCGTTTAGTAGTAATGCAAAATTCCGTAAAATTCATCCAGAATAATGTAGTCTTCAGAGGCTATTCCCCGAAAATTCAAGATATGCATTTTATTTGTCAGGTAAGTATCTTTAAAATACGATATTTTAATCCAAATCGTTAGAGCCACTTTTGAGAAAATCGAAATTTACGAAAAAAGTTCCATATAAAGGGTAGTTTGGGGTAGGGGTATTTTTCTCAAAATCTTCGTGTCGCATCTCTGAAAGATACTAAACTTAAATACCAAGTTTGATATTTTACCGACTTTTCGTTTTTGAGTTATCGTGTTCACAGACACAGGGACACACGGACACACACACGGATCTTTTTCTGAAAATGCTTTTTTTGGATAGAGGGACCGTAAAACATGTTTTTCCGGGGAAATCTCGGTATCCAATTTTTGGGTGAATTACAATACCCTCTCTATACACTATCTACGTAGTACGTATAGAGAAAGTAAAAACTCTCATAGTGTGCTCCCGCCTAAAACATTCCAGCGACTTAGATTAACATTTTCCGTCAAATTTACGTTTTTATTATAATAAAGAATTATTATATGTTCCATTCACATGATTTCTCCCGATCTCTATTGTTACAAAGCTTATTGTTCTATATACATCATGCTAATCGAGATAAACATTAGCATAATTGTCCTTATTACTTGCTTCCTTGTAAGTAGAAGGGACAAATATCTAATGTATTCCATTTACATGATGTCCTCTAGCTGTTCGGCAAACAACCCTTTTATTCAAAACATGAATCTGTTATCTACACCATGCATATCAAGATACGCGGAATTACTCTTATTACTAGCTTCCTTGTAAGTAGAAGGGAAATCAGAAAATGCACAGGCTCAAGCGACAGTTTCGTCCTTTAAAATCCGGTCACTATATGAAACAATTGAAATTCCAATATCTTTGCTTTCCAGGAATAAACAAACGAGAAACGAGATGAAAGATGTCTTCCCGTTTGAGAGAAGTTTAGGTGGCTAAAATTGAAACTAATAATCCGGAATATCTCGAAAACAACTAACTCTACAGAAAAATGTATACAACATAAATTGTGTTTTGATGAAATCTACATTTTTTGTGTTATACGTTTTTGTATATCTCTTACGATTAGGCAGTTATGTAAAAGTCATCCTGAATGAGGAGGTCTTCAGAGGTTATTCCCAGAAAATTCAAGATATACATTTCGTTTGTCATAAAATAGCTTACACATAAGACATTAATAAAAATCGTAGAGTCATATTTTGAGAAAATAAAAAAATTCGAAAAATATTCCATGTGAAGGGTAGTTGGAGGTGGGGGATTTTCTTGAAAATCTTCGTGTCGCATCCTTGGAAGATACCAAACTTAAATACCAAGTTAGGTATTTAACGGTCTTTTCGTTTTGAGCTATGCTGCCCATACGCGCGCGCGCACACACACATACATACATGTACATTTTTCTAAAAATGCTTTTTTGGGTTCAGGGGTCTCAAAACATGTATTTCCAGTGAAATCTGGGCATCTCTATGCAAATAGTACGTGTAGAAAAAGTAAAAACTCTGTCAAAGTTACGTTTCTATTATGAAAAAGAATTATACATTACATTCACATAAATTTCTCTCACACAATAATGTATTAGTTACTACTAGCATGTATGCACATAGTAGATAGAAATACATTGTATTCTACTTAAAACACCGACATTTCACCGGAAAGTTTTGAGACTCCCTGAGTCCAAAAAAGCATTGAATTAAGAATCTTCCAAGGATTGCAACAAGAAAATTTTAAGGAGAATCACCCCCACCGCAAACTACACTTAACATGGACTTTTTTTTTCGAAAATTTTGACTTTCTCAAAAATGGCTCTAACGATTTTGATTAAAATACCACATACTAAAGCCATTTTCATCACAAATAAAATGTATATCTTGAATTTTCTGGTAAGAGATTCTGAAGATCTCTTCATCATTGATTATTTCAAGGAATTTGCATGTTAAAACTGAAACTAAAATGTTAGTTTTAAAATGCTTAAATATTTCTCATGCGGGAACTAGTCAACTTCTGGCCACGCAAAGAAACGGATTTCAATCCCATAGCAACCACATTTTAAAACATTTGACTGTCGATTTAGTCTAGAGCACTCCTTTATTTCCCTTCTACTTGTAAAGCATTAAGTAATACGTTTATTTCTGCTAATGATTATCTCGACTAGCATAAAGTAGATAGAAGAACAAACTTCTTAACAATAAGGTTTTGTTATAAAGATATAGAGAAAGTCATGTGAATGCAACACATATCTTTTTTCTCAGTTGACATTTTATGTATGCATTTTTGTTTGGAATTTAATGAAAGTTATCCTTGTCAATGTAAACAATTTGAATGAAATGTAATACATACAGCTAATAATAATAATAATAATAATAATAATAATAATAATAATAATAATAATAATAGTAATAATAATAATAATAATAATAATAATAGTAGCAGTTGTAATAATAATAATAATAATAATAGGACGAAGCAAAATATAACAAGTGTTATTACTATTAGCTAGACTTTCAAATACAAAAAAAAATATTATGTGTTTCACTCAGATAACTTTCTCTAGCTATTCCATACACAAACTATTCTTACGAAATGTTATTCTTCCATCTAGTTCATGTTAATCGAGATAAACATTAGCAAGTAGAACGGAAATAAGGGGATACACTAGGCTAAAGCGATAGTCAAATCTTTAAAAGCTCATCGCTAGTGAAAGAATTGAGGTTCGGTTCGCTTAGCATGGTTCCGTTTGAGAACAGTTGTGTAGTTTAAAATTAAAACCAATAACAAGGAATATCTCGAAAACGGTCAGCTGTACAAGAAAACGTATATGACAAATTATGTGTTTTAATAAGATCTACACTTTTTGGTAAGTTTTTGTCTATCTCTTACGGTTTAACCGTTATGCAACATTTTGAAAAACTCAACCAGAATAAAAAGGTCTTCAGTGACTATTACCGGAAATTTCAAATTTTGCATTTTATTTGAGATGTATATATCTTTAATATACGGAAGTATTTCTAATCAACTTTTTATTTGGATTCAGGGTGCCTTAAACCCCACATTTGCCTTTGAAACATATTTGGAGTTGTTTTAGCATTCCGCACATTAAGTTAAAAATGGCGAATTTTTCAACGTTTTTTTATTTCACTAATTAATTGTTAATGCATTAAGCTTTATGTTCCCAAAGTTTCATAACCTAATTCGACTTATTTGTGGTCCAAATAAATAAAAAACTTAGGACTTGTCATGCCACGCCCGCTTTTTCTGCTTGCTTAATTATCAGCTTTGATCCTTTGTTTCTCTACATTTCTAACAGGCAAACATAGTTATAAATATTTAGAAGGTATGTTTCTGTAGTTTCTGACCAGGAAGAAGCTGACTACAGTTATGGTGGATTTTAGGCAGTATTAAAGTATGTAGATCACTCCCTAAATACATTTTCTTTTCTCGTTTTCTCAGGTTTATAGTTTTTCACAGTTATGTACCTTTTTCTTGGAATCTATCTGAGATATTGCAATGAAAGTCCACAATGAGTATTTTGGCGCAGCTAGTTTTCTTTTCATTTAGATTCTATAGGTATTGTGCTATGAAATACTTAATAATTTGAAATAAAAAAGTCGTATACCTTGAAAAATATTCTAAAAATCATTGAAGGGAGATAGAGAAAAAACGTCTGCACCAAAATTTAAAACTTTATATACACATGTTTTCAAGCAACTTCAACAAAGGGATACTAAGAAAAAGGTACATAAGTTTTTTGATGTTTTGAAAATTCCAATGTAGTGTAATTTCTTTATTTCTTGACAAAATTGCTTATAAAATAGCACAGTCATAGAAGATATCAAGACAAATAACTGTGCAAAATGCCATTGCTTTAGGACAAAAACTATGGCCATGGTAGAATTTTTGTTGTGTCGAGGTATTTCTGCCTACGTCCCCCGGAATGGATAGCGATAACCTATGAGGTGGTTAATGAAATTCTTCCTACGGCAGACAAATTATATCGTCACCGGATGACCATCTCCAGCAACTGCCCAATTAACCATGCAGCGGATTCCCTTCCACTTCGATTGCTCGAATGTTCCGGCAAAGCAGCTATATGGACTTGGGTTTTGGGAAAATGTCTTATTTGGATTCCTGGCGGTTGGAACCCTTCACCAATCGACATATTACATCTGAATCTGCCGAAGCTGAACTCACCGTTACACAATTCCCTTATTTGTTTGTTAATGGGCACCTTTAAATGGTTACAGACGTTGGACAACCCCGCTGAATGTACTAAGGCAATTTTTCTACGCTGAGAGATGGAAACTAGTCCAGAAACGCAAGACCGCGCCTTTCCAGCCATGGCTCCTAAAAATAAATTGCCTGAAATGTTTCTGCCTCAACTCCTTCCTTACCTATAAAATAAACGAAAAAAAAAGTTAATGCTGTTAGCTATAAACAAGAAAATAAATAAACAAAACAAAAAAGGAATAAAAAGCGGGACTCGAGCCCGCGTTCCCTGCGCCATAATAAAAAATAAAATATATCATAAAAAAATAAATAAATACAAAAATGTGTATTTCCAGTGAAATCTTAGAGTCGATTCTTTGGCGGAATGCAACACATTCTCTACTGTGCACTATGTACTAAGTAGAGAGAGAGAGAGAGAGAGAGAGAGAGAGAGAAAAGCAAGAAACGTCATTGTATTTTAATGCATTTAAAATAAAATCAAGTCAACTTTATTTATGTTAATTACATCAGTTTATATGCGGCAACACTGCATGTTGTGAATACCAAGTTTAACCATTATCAAGTAGAAGCTATGACGTGTTTGTGTAACGCAATGATCAACTTGACTAGTACATTGTGAAATCATGTGTTTTACCTTCTAGGTTCGTATCTCGTTTTTTATTTGCTCAATCGTGGGTTACCAAACTAGTCATTCTGTATATATCTCTGGCGTTCTACCGCCGCTTTTTCAACGCATGGCACAAAATAACTAGAAAACTAAATAATTACAATTTGGAAGGAACCTCGATACTTTCGATATCTTGATACTCGTTGGTATCGAAGCTTGTACGAGATAAACTTTCAATACTTTTTCGATCTTTTGATTCACTTTCTTTACTTCATACGGGCATGGCAGGTAAAGAATGTGTTGTATTCCACCCACCCAAAAATTTATACCGAATTTCACTAGAAGTACCTGTTTTGAGTGCCCCTAAACACAAAATCTGGTGTGTTCCATTCACGTGACTTCCTCTAGCTGTTCCACAAGCAAAGTTTCCTTGCAAAATATTATTCTTTTATCTGATTCATGCTTATCGAGATAGAGATTAACAGATATGGCCTTATTACCTGCTACCTTATAAGTAGGGGAGAAATAAGGGAGCACGCTAGGCTAAAACGATAGTCAAATCTTTTAGAAGTCATCGTTAGTAAAACAAAAGAGATGAAACGAAAATCGACTTCTCGCTGATTTAAGACAAATCACTATAGATATCTCGGAAACGGTTAACTCTACAAATAAAACTCTGATCAGTTCAATTCACACGGCTTTTTCTACATATCTGCAATAAATTATTGTTAGAAAGCTTATTCTTCTATTTACTTTATGCTAATCGAGATAAATGACAGAAACGGATTTGTTACTTGCTTCCTTGTAAGTAAAAGGGAAATAAGGGAATGATACATTAGGCTAATGCGATAGTTAAATCTTTTAAAAGCTGGTTGCTATGTGATTGAGGCTCATTTGTTTGTATAGCCAGGAGTTGACAAATTCCCGTATTTACAATCGAAACCAATAACAAGGAATATCTAGGAAACAGTCAACCTACGAAACAAAATCTGATGTTTACCATTCACATGACTTTCTCTACTTCTCTGTAACAAATTATTGTTAATAAGCTTATTCTTCTATTTACTTCATGCTAATCGAGAAAAAAATTAGCAGAAATAGTCTAATTACTTTGCTTCCTTGTAAGTAGAAGCGGGATATGGGAGTATCATAGGTTAAAGTGATAGTCAAAAGCTGGTTACTAGGTGACTGAAATTCCTTTGTTTTTATGGACACAGGTTGACAAATTCCTGTATGAGAAAAGTACAAGTTTTTCAAAGCTGAAACCAAAAACAAGGAATATCTCAAAAACGATTCAACTCCTCGAAACAAATGTATATGCTAATTTTTTCTCGATTAGCAGGAAGTAAATAGAAGAATAGGCTTATTAACAATAATTTGTTACAGAGATATAGAGAAGGTCATGTGAATGGAACGCATCAGGTTTTTTTTAAGTATTTCTAGCAATGTTACAGAAAAAGTATGGAATTTCAATGCCAGCAAATAGATTTGGCCTTCCTTTCATTATTCTATTTCCAGTGTGTAAATTAATTCACTTGCGCAAACATTTATCATAGATTACAAAAATATCTTATATGGTACACTCACATGAAGTTCTCTACCTAATGTGAAAACAGAATATTCTTACTAAAGAATTTATTCTTCTATCTACTTCGTTCTAATCAAGATAAACATTGGCAGAGGTGGTCTTGTTAGGAGTAGCTTGTACGTAGAAGGGAAAATAGGGAATACACTAGAGTAAAAATATTTTAAAACGTGGTTGAAATTCGGTTCTCTTTGCATGGCCAATAAATATATAAAAAAGAGAAACAGGAATGACAAATTCTCGTTTGAGAAACGTTAAATATTTTAAAATTGAAATCAATAACAAGGAATATCTGGGAAATTGATAACACCTCAAAAATATATAGGTATGTGACATACATGTTTTGAGACCCCTGAATCCAAAAAAGGCATTTTAGAAAACGGTCCGTGTGTGTGTGGGTATATATATAGACAGCATAGCTCAAAAACGAAAAGTCCGTAAATACCAAATTTGGATGCGACACGAAGATTTTCAAAACAATCTCCCCACCAAAGCTACTCTTTACAGGAACAATTTTCGAAATGTTTTATTTTCTCAAAAATGACTATAATGATTTTGATTATAGTATCGTATATAAAAGATATTTACATGACAAATAAAATGTATATTTTGAATTTTCTGGGAATAGCCTTTGAAGACCTCCTCAATACTCTGGATGAATTTTGCTGAACTATGCATAAGCCGTGAGAGATAGACAAAAACTTACTCCATAAAAAAGAAAAAGTAAATCGCGTTGAAACCAATAGTTTGTCGCGTTTTTGTTATTGTTGTTTTTTTTTGTTTTGTTTTTATTTATTTGTAGAACTGCCTGTTTCTGAGATATGCCTTGTTATTGGTTTCAGTTTTAAAATACTTATCTACATATACTTTTCTCATGCGGAAACTTATATACTTCTGGCTACACAAACAATGGAACTTCAATCACATAGAAACGAGCTTTTAAAAGATTTGACTATCGCTTTAGCCTAGCGTATTGCCCTATTTCACTTTTACTTACAAGGAAGCAAGAGTTAAAACCATTTCTACTAATTTTATCTCGACTAGTATGAAGTAAATAGAAGAATAAGCATTTTAACAATAATTTGTTATACAGAGATAGTTATATGAATGTAACAGATCAGATTTTTTTACTATTATTTTGTGCGTATAGTAAGTTTTGTTTATTTCTTGCTGTGTACCAGTTATGCAAAAGTCATTCAAAATGAAGAGGTCTCCAGAAGCTATTTCCAGAAAATTCACATATATATATTATTTGCCGTGTAAATATCTTTAATAAACGATATTTAATCAAAACTATTAACCATTTTTGAGAAATCAAAATGTACGAATTTTTTGTCCATGTACAAGGTAGTTTGGGGTGGAAGTGTGTCGCATCCTTTGAAGATGCTGAACTTAAATATGAAGTTTGGTATTTAACCTTCTTTATTTTTTTATTATTATTATTTTCTTTTTCATTTGTTTAGCCCCCTTTAACTTCAATGGTCATATCAGGGACTTTGACTTCTGAAACTGTAGGTTCAGAACATTATGTTAATAAACTTTATATCACTAAACACATGCACGTTTACTCTCACATTCATACTTCCAGACTCTATGGGGGATAGGGAATAATTCTGGTTAAAGAAAAATTCCCCGCCCCAGCTGGGAATCGAACCCGGGACCTCTGAATGAGAAGTCAGCTCGCTGACCACTCGACCACCGATTAACCTACTTTTGTGTTATGCTCACAGACACACATGCAGGCGCTCGTGCTCGTGGGCCTTGCCGTGGCCGAGTGGTTAGACCACTCGCCTCTCACCTAGATGGCCCGGGTTCGATCCCAAGCGTTAAGTTTTGTGGTGAACAAAGCGACGCAAGGACGTGTTTTCTCCAGGTTCTCCGGTTTACCCCACCATCGCATTCCACCGGTACTCCATCTTCATTCAAGGGGCGCTCAAAAATGTATTTTCTACTATGTGGTTTGATCTGTATTAAAAATATATTTCTGGAATCTCAGTCAGACTGAATTATCTGGGTAAGATATTTTCCTAAAAAGACAAATATCGGGTAACTTTAAGCTGTATAGACTACGGGGATGATCTGAGGCCCATTTCATTCATTCATGGTCCAATATGAACTCAGAGATTAAAGGGCTTTAAAAGCAGCAAATATTTAACATATTGGTGCAGGGTAAATAGAGGAGGTCAGCGAAATTTCAAGAACCGGCGTTTGTTGAACATATTTGTGAATTGCTAGTGAATTCTTGTGTCAAAAGTCTACAGTTTCTTTGCTAGATAGTTGTGCAAGTGCTATAACAGACTTTATCAAGCAAAACTCAAATTAATATGCGAGGGGCGTTTAGAAAATCCAAGAAATTACACTCGCAGCATCGAAAAAAAATCTGATGTGTTCCATTCGCATGACTTTCTCTACATCTCTGCAACACATTATTGTTAAAAAGCCAATGCTTCTGTTTACTTCATGCTAATGGAAAAAACAATTAGCAGAAATAGTCTTATTTCTTGTTTCCTTGTAAGTAGAAGCTAAATAAGGGAGTACCATAACATGAGTTATAACATGAGTATATAACATAAATTGTGTGTTTTAATGTGCTCTACATTTTTTGTGTGGTAAGTTTTGTTTATCTCTTACAGTTTAGCAGTCATACAAAATTTCGTAAAATTCATCCAGAATAAAGTAGTCTTCAGAGGCTATTCCCAGAAAATTCAAGATATACATTTTATTTGTCGTGTAAATATCTTTAATATACGATATTTTAATCAGAATCGTTAGAGCCATTTTTGAGAAAATAAAACATTTCGAAAAAAAGTTACCAAGTTTGGTATTTAACGAACTTTTCGTTTTTGAGCTATGCTGTCCACAGACACACAGATACACACCCGCACACACACGGACCTTTTTCCAAAAATGTTTTTTTATTCAGGGGGTCCAAAACATGTATTTCCGGTGAAATCTAGGTATCGAATTTTTGGGTGGAATGCAATACCTTCTCTATACACTATGTACATAGCACGTGTAAAGAAAGTAAAAATTGTATTTACTAACCGTTGCCTCTTACTAGATGACAGTTAAATTTTAAGCTATATCTATCACATGGTTTCGTTGCCATAGGCGATTCAATAAAACAATATTGTGCTTATTTAGAAATATGGAATAAAACGAGTTTCCTGCTGTGATTAAACTCTTCTATGTAAAAGGCTCAACACCGAAAGAGATAAAAGCTGAGGTGGATGAAATCTATAGCACATCTGCTCCTGCGTTTGCAACAATTTACAATTGGATAAATGAATTTAAGCATGGGCGTATATCCACAAATTATGAACATCGTTCCTGACGTCCAGTAGAAGTGACTTCCTCCGAAATGATTGACAAAATCCAGGATATGGTCTTGAGTGATCGACGAATCAAAGATTGCGAAATAGTAGACGCCACAGGCACATCACAAGGTACAGTGTTCTCAATTTTGCACCAAAAATTAGGTCTAGCAAAGGTCTCGGCAAGATGGGTGTCGCCTTTGCTTTCAATGGAGAATAAACGCAACGGTGTGATCGCTTCAAAAGCTGGTTTGGCACTTTCCCTCGCAATCTGACAAGTTTCTGCGTCGATACATAATTGTGGATGAAAAATGCCTGCACTACCACACTCCAGAGATAAAAGTACAGTCTAAACGGTGAGTTTTTAAGAAGGCAAATGTGATGAAACCGGCCGATTTGGTGATGACCGGGTTTTTTGGAATGCACGTGGAATCAACTACATTGATTACTTGCAGAAAGGAAGAACGATAAATGGAGAGTGCTATGCATCGTTATTGCACCGGTTGAACTGAGAAATCAAGAAAAACCGCCCTCATCTGGTAAAGAAAACGATTCTCTTCCACCAAGACAATGCAACCTGCGTAATTTCGATGGTGAAAATTGCCGAATTAAGTTTAGAATTACTACAACATCTACCATATTCACTAGATTTGTCCCCAGAGACTTTTTTTTATTTCCAAACTTGAAACAGTGGTTCGGCGAAATAAAAAGGTCATTTCCCAAACACATGCCCATTTTGAGGGCCTTCCGAAGCTCTAATTTTTGGAAGGCTTAAAAAAATTGGAAAAAACGTTCGGAAAAGTGTGTCGAGATAAAGGGAGATTGTGTTGAAAAGTAGAAAATAGCAATCTACCAAAAATAACTTCTTTTTCTAACTTTTTCTAAGGACATATTTAACCCCTTCGTAATAACTATAAATAAAATGGGGATCCATAGCATTCCATGTATGCAACAATGTGTGTTAAATTCATGTAGTTAATCTAGGATTAAGACTACAGCAGAAGAACAGGTATGTTTTCCTAAATCTGCTTCTCAAAGTTCACATGGTTATTTGTTCACGTTAATCATCTTTATTTTTCCCTGTAAAGAGGTAACTTTCCACTAACGCCACCAACTGTTTTCTTGCATTAATGTTGAAATGAATGACAAATCCCTTCTTACTTTGCGGACACTTGCACTATAGTTACCGACTTATAAAAAACACAAGCTAAACTGAGAGTCGGCTCTAAGAGTGATTATAGCGCAAAGAATATTTTAGCTAAGTTGGTAGCATAAGCAATAGCAGTACAAAAACGATAGCGGTCATTTTTACTTTCTCTATACGCACTATGTACATAGTGTATAGAGAAGGTATTGCACTCCACCCAAAAATTCGATACCGAAGTTTCACCGGAAATATATGTTTTAGGGTCCCCAATATCCAAAAAAAAAAAGGATTTTCACAAAAACGTGTGTGTGTGTGTGTGTGTGTGTGTGTGTGTGTGTGTGTGTGTGTGTGTGTGTGTCCGTGTGTCAGTGTATCCGTGTGTCTGTGCGTCTATGAACACGATAACTCAAAAACGAAAAGTCGGTAAAATACCAAGCTTGGTATTTAAGTTTAGTATGTTCCAGGGATGCGACACGAAGATTTTGTGAAAAATCCCCCCACCCCAAACTACCCTTTACATGGAACTTTTTTCGAAAATTTTGATTTTCTCAAAAATGACTCAAACGGTTTTGATTAAAATTTCGTATATTAAAGATATTTACTTGAGAAATAAAATGTATATCTTAAATTTTCTGGGAATAGCCTCTGAAGAGTAGTTTATTCTGGATGAATTTTACTGAATTTTGAATAACTGCTAAATAGTAAGAGATGGGCAAACACTTACTACACAAAAAATGTAGAGCATGTTAAAACACACAATTTATGTTATATACATTTTTTTCGTGAGTTCGTCGTTTTTGAGACATTCCTTATTTTTGATTTCTGCTATGAAAAACTTATACTTTTCTCACACAGGAACTTGTCAACTCCTATCCATATAAACAAAGGAACTTCATTGACATAGCAACCAGCTTTTGACTATCATTTTAACCTATGGTAGTCTCTTATTTCGCTTCTACTTACAAGGAAGCGAGTAATAAGACTATTTCTGCTCATTTTTTCTGATTAGCATAAAGTAAATAGAAGTATAAGTTTTTTAAGAATAATTTGTTGCAGGGATATAGAGAAAGTCATGTGAATGGTACACATCAGATTTTTATAAAATCGGAGAACCTATCACACTACCGCCTGGGTAGTGTGACGGTAGCGTGTCTGCCTCACATTCAAAAGGTCGTGAGTTCGAATCTCACTAAGTGTGAGTTATCCGGATAAGGTTCTTTTCGGGGTTGTCCCTTATCCTGAGAAGACGAATGTCGAGTAACTTAAAGCTTCATGGACCCCGAGATCATTTGAGTGGGTTTTCACCAATTCCATTCATCGTCTGGTATGACCTACCAGGGTAAAGGACGTTAACACTTAAAAAAAAAAAAAAAAAAAAAAATCAGTGAAATTGTAAAATTCACAGTTTCAGATCAACTCATTTGAAATTTTAACACAGCATTCACGTGTTAATGCATAATATATACATATTGGCACGTCATACCACACATAACCATCATCAAATCTTAATACTTAGCCAAAACACACTCCCCTCATATTTCACGTCGTGCATGATGTATAAAAATACAAAAGCAGGAGTGGGTGTTTGATTAGTAAGCGATAAATATAAGTTATTGTGTAATAATGTGCTCTATACAGCACTTTTCCTAATATAAGACAGTGGTCTAGTTCACGTTTCTGATGTAAATTCGGTGTATATATATAAAACACATAGATGAACTTCAAGCTTGCAGATAGTATTTTTACTTTCTCTAGCGTGTATGTACAATGCACATAGAAAATACTACACATTTGATACCGAGATTTCAATTAAATGTTTTTGGGTCCCCTGGATCCCCCCCAAAATTAGAAAAAGGTCCTTGTATATGAATGTGTGAGCTCGCGCGCGTGTCTTTAGACAGCATAACTCAAAAACGAAAAGTCGATTAAATATCAAAGTTGGTATTTGGCATCTTCCAAGGATACGACACGAAGAATTTCAGGGAAATCCTTCCATCCTCAACTACCCTTCATGGAAAATTTGTCGAAAATTTGGATTTTTCAAAAATACCTCATACGATTTTGGTTAAAATGTCATATGTTTAAGATATTTTATGACAAAGAAAACGTACATCTTCAATTTTCTGGGAATGCCTCTGAATACCTGTTAATTCTGTATGAATTTTGTATAACTGGTAAACCATAGGACAAGGACTAAAATTTACTACACAAGAAAAAATGTAGATCTGGTTTAAAATGCACCATTAGAGTTAACCATTTCCGAGATATTTCTGGTTATTGGTTTCAGTTTTAAACAACGTAAACGTTTCTCAAACGGAAAGTCAAATTTCGTTCCATATCTTTTTGTTTTACTCCTGGCCATGTAAAGAGAACCGAAATTCATTTGTGTCACCTAGCCTGCAGCTTTTAAAAGATTGACTATCGCTATTTCCCTTCTACTTACAAGGAGGCAAGCAATAAGACCAATTCTGCTAATGTTTATCTCGGTTATCATGATGTAGATAAAAGAATAGTTTGTTTGTGGAACAGGTAATGAAAGTCATACTATATCAGTTTGTTAGTTTGTCTTGTACATATTTTACCTCGCTTGGCTACATGGTTTTATTGCGACAGACATGCATGAATCGAGTTCTTACATGGTTCATATAATATAACAATGTTTGGTTAGATTGAATAAATACACAATAATAATAATAATAATAATAAATAAAATAATAATAAATTATAAATTAACTGACAAATAAAGTGCTCATATATAAGCGTAAAGTTAATTAGGATGGTGTTTTCCTTCCTGTCTGATGATGTTAGCATGTGATGATTTTTCTTTCTTTGAAGTGACTGATAAGATAGTTCGATTTCATGAAGCACGCGAGGTTACTTGTCTTGCTGGGTCCGATAAAACTGCGTAGAATTCTATGGGCAGCGTGGGGAGCTCTCTGTATTTGGAATAAAGTGAGCATTCTGTTAAAATGTCCTGGTGGACTGATTCGTGTTGCAGTGTGTACATTGCGGCGGTTCATTGTTGGTGAGTCCTTAGAAAATCCAAGAAATTACACTCGTAGAATAGAAAAAAGTTTGTATTCAATAACCGTTGTCTCTTGCTAGATGGCAATTAAAGTTTCAGCTATATCAACACGTGGTTCCGTTGCCATATGCGTTTGCAACTATTTACAATTGGATAAATGAATTTAAACGTGACCGTGCATCCACAAATGATGAACATCAATCCGGACGTCCAGTAGAAGTGATTTCCTCGAAATTATAACCAAAATCCAGGACAAATCAAAGTTCGCGAAATAGTAGAGGCCTCACGCATATCACCAGATACAGTGTTCTTAATTTTGCACCAAAAATTACGTCTGACAAAGGTCTCGCAAGATGGGTGAGTAAACGCAATCGTGTGATCGATTCGGAAGCTGGTTTGGCACCTTTCCGTTGCAATCCTGACGCGTTTCTTCGTCGATACATAACGGAGGATGAAACATGGATACACTACTACACTCCAGAGACAAAAGGACATTGAAACAATAGGTTTCCAAAGGCAAACCGGCTCCAAAGAAGGCAAAGATGGTGTAATCTGCAGACAAGGTGGTGGCCTCGACTTTTTGGGATGCACGCGGAATCATCTACATTGATTACTTGCAGAAGGAAGGACGATAAATGGAGAGTATTATACATCATTATTGCACCGGTTAAACGGACAAATCAAGAAAAAACGCCCTCATCTGGCAAAGAAAAGCGTTCTCTTCCATCAAGGTGCACATCTGTGCGGTTTCGATGGCGAAAACTGTAGAATTAAGGTTTGAATTACAACAATATCCACTGCAGTCACCAGATTTGGCCCCCATTGACGATTTTTTAATTTCTAAACTTGAAAAAGTGGCTTAGCGGAAAACGATCCATGTCTGACGAAGAGGTCATCTCCCAAAGAGATGCTTATTTTGAGGAAGGCTTAAACCAGTTGGAGAAACGCTGGGGAAAGTGTGTTGTGCTAACAGGAGATTACGTTGGGGGAAAAAAAAAAAAAAAAACCTGCCCAAAATAATTTGTTTTTCTATCTTTATCTAAGGACTTATTATGAGTGCGTGAGTGTGAAGTGTCTGTTCTTTCCTCTTGAGGAATGTGATGAAATGTCGCACTCTTGAGATTTCTGCTATTTCAAATATTATTGGTGTGGGATGCTCTGCTTGCCATTTACAACGCCAATGCACATGTAGTTTAATTTCTATGTTCCTGGTGACGTGTAACAATATGATAGAGGGAGCCAATAAAAAGTAGACTCCAGGTTTGTAGGCCATGGTCGAGTCGATGCGGTCCTATCTGACGTTTCGCCCATAGCTTCGTTGGGCATCTTCAGAGAATATAACTTCTAGCCCGCAATCTACTTTTTATTGGATTAACGCCGGCCGTAAAAGTCTAAACGTTGTCGAGATATTCCGGATTATTGGTTTCAATTTAAGCCACTTAAACTTTTCTCAAACGGGAAGACATCTTTCTTCTTGTTAGTCGTTTGTTTACTCCTGGTAAGCTTACAAGGTGCTAGTAATAAGACTAATTCTGCTGATGTTTACCTTGATCAGTATGATATAGACCAGTGATGGCCAATTAGTAATGCACTGAGGGCCAGAATACAGTAGGGACCTTACTTGAGGGCCAGGAATATTAATAATATGACTATATTAAAAAAAAATCTGATGTGTTCCACTCACATGACTTTCTCTACCTCTCTCCAACAAATTATTGTTAAAAAGTTTATGCTTCTATTTACTTCATGCTAATTGAGAAAAAATTAGCAGAAATAGTCTTATTATTTGTTTCCTTGTAAGTAGAAGCGAAATAAGGGAGTAGCAGGTTAAAGTACGTAATAGTCAAAAGCTGGTTACTGTGTGATTGAAGTTCCTTTGTTTGTGTGGACAGGAGTTCACCAATTTCTGTATGAGAAAAGTATGTTTTTCAAAGCTGAAACCAAAACAAGGAATACCCAAAAAACTATCGACTCCACGAAAAAAATGTATATAACATAAATTGTGTGTTTTAATGTGCTCTACATTTTTTGTGTGCAAAGTTTTTGTCTGCAAAATTCCGTAAAATGCATCTAGAATAAAGTGGTCTTAGACTATTCCCAGAAAATTCAAGATATACATTTTATTTGTCAGCTAATATCTTCAATATACGATATTTTAGTCAAAATCGTTAGATCCATTTTTTAGAAAATCAAAATGTTCGAAAAAAGTTCCAGGTAAAGGGTAGTTTATGGTGGGGGAATTTTCTTGAAAGTCTTCGTGTCGCATCCTTGGAAGATACCAAACTTAAATACCAAGTTGGGTATTCAACGTTCTTTTCGTTTTTGAGCTATGCTGCCCACAGACACACACACACACATACACACAGACACACAGACAGATACACACGGATATTTTTCTAAAAATGCTTTTTTTTGGATTCAGGAGGACCCAAAATATGTATTTCCGGTGAAATCTCGGTATTGAATTTTTGCATATTGCACCCAAAAATTTGATACCGAGATTTCACCGGAAATACATATTTTGAGACTCCCTTAATCCAAAAAAAAAAAAAAAGCATTTTTAGAAAAATTTCCGTGTGTGTCTGTCTGTATGTGTGTGTGTGTGTGTGAGTGTGTGAGTGTGTGTGTGTCTTTAGGAGCATAGCTCAAAAATGAAAGGACCGTTAAAGCCCAAACTTGGTATTTAAGTTTGGTATCCTCCAAAGATGCGACACGAAGATTTTCAAGAAAATCCCCGCACCCCAAACTACCCTTTGCATGGAACTTTTTTCGAAAATTTTGATTTTCTAAAAAATGGCTCTAACGATTTTGTATAAATGTCGTATATTAAAGAAATTTACCTGACAAATAAAATGTATATCTTGAATTTTCTGGAAATAGCCTCTGAAGACTACTTTATTCTGGATGAATTTAACGGAATTGTGCATAACTGCTAAACTCCAAAAGATGGACAAAAACTTACTACACAGAAAATGTAGCTCACGATAAAACACACAATTTATGTCAATACATTTTTTCGTGGAGTTGATCATTTTTAAGATATTCCTTGTTTTTCGTTTCAACTTTGAAAAACATACTTTTCTCATCAGGAATTTGTTAACTCCTGTCCATACAAACAAAGAAACTTCAGTGACATAGCAACCAGCTTTTGACTGTCAATTTAACCTATGGCACTCCCTTATTTCGCTTCTACTTACAAGGAAGCAAATAATAAGACTATTTCTGCTAATTTTTCTCGATTAGCATGAAGTAAATAGAAGCATAAGCTTTTTAACTACAATTTGTTGCAGAGATTTGAGAAAGCCATGTGAATGGAACACATCAGATTTTTTTTAATGTTATTACATGCACAGTGAAGGAACAAGCTTTGATTTTTACTGGGAACAATGAGGTTTGTCAAAACCTTTTACAAAAGATTTAAAATCCACTTCCAGTTCTGATGCTGCAATATTAGAAATATGAGATAACATTGAATCAGTTAATCTGTTTCTGGACTTTGATTTCACTAGTTTCATAGCAGAAGGCTGTTTCACACATGTAAGTACCACCAAATATGGAAGTAAGTTTTAAAGTCCAGTTTCTAAGATGTGGAAAACTTTCCTTTGGAATGAGTTTCCAAAATTCATCACCAGTTGATTCTGTTGTTTGAAGAGTTGAATCTCTTTGAGCTCACATAGTTCTAACTGTAGATGCTCGGGTTGGCACTCTACTTTACATCTCATGGCATTGTTGAAAGGTTCCATCTGTGATCGAAATACTTCAAAATCTACCATCAAATTCTAAAATGAGATCTATGCAGAAAGATAAAAAAACAACAAATAAAATATTTATTTGCGATTCAGATGAAACATACTCGCGGGTCGGATTAGGCCCGCGAGCCGCCATTTGGCCATCACTGATGTAGATAAAAGATTAATTTTTGAATAAAAGATTTCCTTGTGCAACAGCTAGAGAAAGTCATATGCATGGAACACATCAGAAAATTTTATTTTAATGGATATTTAAATAGAAGAACTTGTAGCTGAATGTAATTAAGTTTTGGTGCATGTGCCAATTGACTCAAATACTCAGCAACCAATAACTGTTAATGAAATGACAAATCTTCTTTGCACCAGTGCCAAAATAATAGATTGTGACATAACCTTGAGACATCAATGCAGTAAACATAGGTGTAATTAATCTATAGCCCATCAGTTCGATTACTGTAAAAAGTTGCTCAAGTGAAACCAGTCGTTGGAAAATGCTGGTTGTATTGACTTACAAGACCGCACTGCAATAAATGCAGAACGGCGTTACGACCTTCAGATTCCGCCGATATTGAGTTACTGCCTCCACGTGGACACCGCTACAAACAGACAAATCTTTTTTTTTTTTCTTTTCTTTTTTTTTAATTTTATTTTTGGCAGATCAGTATTTATACTATAACAAAAAGATAACAAAATGCATTAACATTTGAGGTTGACCATGTTGGCTCCTCTAACATAAACAAAAATAGTTATTAGTACAGAAATGATAATATAACTTTACAAATAATGTTACAGTTGAATGAAAGTATAAGTAATAACAATAATACATTTAAAAATGAAACTATATGATTATAAAATGTATGAATAATTATTAACAGGAGTCCTCTGTGTCACTGGTTAAGAAATGTTCTGGTAGTTTTCTTTTCAGCCTTTTGTGTGGAGTTTTGATATGCAGGTTAAATGCTTGAGCACTAGTAAAGTTGTTTAATTTGTTGAAGAAAGTCTTGGAGAGGTGTTTCATATACTGTTCTATTGGAAGGATGTTAAGTTCGTGTTGAAGCTGCGTATTTCTTACAAACCTGCTCTGCGGAGAAACTTATTGTGTACAACTTGCAGTTTATGAATATTAGTTTTATTTGTTGTGGACCATATAGGAGCTGTATAAGTGAGAATTAAAGATTTGTCAAAGAAGAACGGAACAGAAAAATCTTATGTGTTCCATTCACATGACTTTCTCTGCATCTCTGTAACAAATTATTGTTAAAACGCTTATTATTCTATCCACTTCAAGATAAACATTAGCTGAAATTGACCTTATTACTTGGTTTCTTGGTAAGTAGAAGGAAAGAAATCTAATGTGTTCCATTCACATGATGTCCTCTAGGTGTTCGGTAAACATATCTTATTATTAGTATACGATGGTTCCACCACGTGGCATTACTTCTATATGTGGGCACTTTTGTTATTTCATCATTAGAGCCGCATTGTAGTTACTCACTGGTTTGTTATAAACATTTAGGGCCCTAAGCTGCAAAGCGTAGCCGAGAGATATTTTTTATAAGTTGAGGAGTGTAGCAATTGCGGCTGAAGGCCGACAGCGTGTAGCCAAGGGAACTGTGAAGCTACAACCCCAATGATCCCAAGAAGAAGTAAAAATTTCGGCAATCTGGCAGCTTTCACATCTGAACAACTTAATGTTTTCAATACTTTCAAGTACGGATCGCCAGTAAAAGTCTTAAGACCGTTTGTGTGTGTGTGTGTGTGTGTGTGTGTGTGTGTGTGTGTGTGTGTGTGTGTGTGTGCGCGCGCGCGCGTGTGTCCGTATGAGTGGTGGAACCATGGTATAGTTTTACCCAAACCTTTTATTCAAAACATTAATCGGGTAAACATAAGCAGAATTCTTCTTATTACTTGCTTCCTTGTAAATAGAAAGGAAATAAGAAAATGTACAGGCAAAAGCGATAGGCTTGTCCTTTAAAATTATTTAACACTTCACCATAAACTGGAGCTCATTTTGCGCTTAATGTGTTACTTTGGCCCAACTTTGGAAAATATATACTTTTATAAATATATACATAGGTACCTATTTTATTTTATATTTTATTCAATGTGAAACTCGGAGTTATTGCTCTCATATTACATAGAGCAGCTCAAAATTTGGGAAATCTAGTAATTTTTAATCTCATTAACATCATGAACACTATAATTTTAATAATGCCACATTTCCCCAATTTGAGCCCCCCCTATTATTTGAGAATAATAATGTATTACATTTCATTTTGGATTAACAATAAAAAGAAAAGTCTATTTGGGAATTAAAATTGTATTTTGCTATACCGTATACAATTTATACTACGTAATACAATATTTAAATTTAAAACTTAATTTATCAAAAAGTGTCGAGAATTAATGTCACTTAGTTAACTAAATCCTAAAGTGATTCAATTAATAACGGATTGTGTGACCAATGCATTTTCTAAATCAGACTAACCGAGCGGAATGGCTCGTCTGTGACCCGCATTCTGGAGGTCGCAGGTTCGTTTTCCAGTCTGGCCTACCTGACCCACGGGTTTTTTAGGGGTATTCCCAGGTCACCAGGCGAATGCCGAAGGTTCAGTTCATCTCCCGAATTTTCCGATCCACCAGTTAGTTCCTGTTCTTGTCATTTCCTAATCATCTCTTTCAAGTTGAAAGTCCATGCGACGGTGGTTTGAGGGTTGCGGCTGGATGGTGATTTGTAAAAGGTTATCCTTGTGTCGGGAACACTCGGTCAGGACCTGTTCGCGGTTTCAGGATTCTCTCCGGGCGGCATCGGAAGCGTTTCAACTGTAACCAATACGTCTGGTCTGTTAGCCCCCACGCGCACAACACTTCACTCACAGTCAGGTGCCATGGTTGAGAGGTACATTAAGACTCTAGAAGAAAAGGTTGTGGCCAATCCCGAGAGACTGGTATGTGAATGTGGCACTTTTCTTGCTGAAAATCCCTCCCTCTGGGTGTCAACTGAGGGGCATACGGCCACAAGAGCCTACTCCATTGCTCTGCTCCAGTGTTGCCAGTTGGGCGAAAAGTCGCGGTTTGGGCTACTAAAAGATGCATTTTCCGTCCGATTTTTAATTGAGGCGATTTGCGAATTTTTGAACTACTTCTGAAATCACAAAAATAATTTAAACATATTCCTTGAAAAGTATTTTGTATATTGTTTTACATATTAAGTAATATATTAATGAGTAGAGTGGTGGTATGTTCGTTAAGTCACTACTGCTATGAAAATAGTGTAAAATACTTGCATTCACAGAAGAAAAAATCTTATGTGTTACACTCACATGACTTTCTCTAGCTACTCTACAAACTTCTTACGAAAGAAGTTCTTACTTCCTTCAACACCATGCTAATCGAGATATACATTAGCAGAATTGTATTACTTAGTTACTTATAAGTAGAATGGAAATAAGGGAATGCACTAGGCTAAAATGATAGTGAAATGTTTTAAAAGCTATCGTTATGCGATTGTCATTGCAAATCGCTTCTTTGCTTGGCCAGTAGTAGAACTAAAGAAAAACAGACACTTCCGTCTGAGAAAAGTATAAGTACTTCACAATTGAAACTAATAACAAGAAATACCTCGAAAACGGCAAGCTCCACGAAAAAAATGTATATTACATTATCTTGTGTATTGTAAAAAGATGTACATTTTTTTTTTTTTTTTGTATAGCAAGTTTTTGTTTATCTCTTGCGGTTTACTAGTTATGCCAAATTAAGCAAAATTCATCCAGAATAAACAGGTCTTTAGAAGCTATTCCCAGAAAATTCAAGATATACACTTTATTTGTGATAGAAATGGCTTTCATATGTGGTATTTTAATCAAAATCGTTACAGCCATTTTTAAGAAAACCAAAAATTTCGAAATTTTTTCCATATAAAGGGTAGTTAGGGGTGTGGGGATTTTCTTGAAAATCTTCGTGTCATATCCTTGGAAGATACCAAACTTAAATACCAAGTTTGGTATTTAGCGGTCTTTTCGTTTTTGAGCTATGCTGCCTACAGATACACACAAATACAAACACACACATACGCACACACACATACAAACGGACAGTTTTCTAAAAATGCTTTTTTCGGATTCAGGGGGACCCAAAACGTGCATTTCCGGTGAAACCTCGGTATCGAATTTTTGGATGCATCCCAATACCATCTCTATCCCTATGTACATTGTACATATGGGACTAGAGAAAGTAAAAGTAGCTGCTATACTATTTTCTTTGTTACCTTTTCATCGTTACGTCGCTATTAATGCAGTCGCACCGAGTTCAAGAGAACTGTTTGAATCAAATGCACCAGTATCTTAATTTATATGCACGATATTAGTTTTTGAATAATACATTGATATTTTATCTGCAGTTTAAATGCTATAAAACACACACACACACACACACACATATATATATATATATATATATATATATATATATATATATGAGTAAATAAAGTATTAGTACTCGATAAGTGGGGAAAATCTGATAAACTTTTCACAAGAGTTTCCTTCCTGCTTTGCGAAGGGTCCCGTTCGATTCTCGACTGGGGGGACATTTTCTATTCCCTATCCATCCCAAAGTCTGGAAATATTGATGAGAGTGTGTGTAATCTAATGAATAAAACCCAAAGAGAGACAGAAACCTATTATAGCACTACACGAGGTAACACCATTGCCAATATGTAGATTGTTCCAAAGAGAAATCCAACAGATATGACTTTGCAGTTGTGAATTTGAAATAAATAAATGGATTTAGTGAGTTTCTTGTGGTGTATATATATATATATATATATATATATATATATATATATATATATATATATATTGTAAAGTTTACAACTAAGAGCCCAATGGTTTGACCGTAAGAAACATGCAGTAAAAAACACAAACAAAATTCTAAACCAAATCTTAAGAGACGTTTTTCAACCCTCTCCCTCCTAAAAAAATTTGAATGTGAAATTGGGCGATTTCAATATGAATTTTGCGATTTTAAAATAATTCTGACGATCTTTTGTGAAATGAGTCTGGCAACCCTATTCTGCTCCAGAGTTCTGGTGGCCCCGTCCGTGACTAGTCTAATCTAGATTGCAGGAACAGAAACAGCCCAGCATATTCCATGCCCTTGTGAGGCTTTATCTAACAAAAGGTTTAGAATTTTGAGGGGAATGTTTTGGTGCCAAAAGATTTCGAATCAATCTCTCTTATGGGATTCTAGCCTTAGTAAAGACATACTGAGTTGGTGTTAAAACATTACAATTAGTATAATAACCTTTAGGCTGAAGTTCGTCCAGAGTAAATTGGAGAAAACTGTATAGTAACAGACTAGCAGCAGCAGCAGCAGCAGCAACGCTTGACGTTGGAGGGAGGCATGGTGCCCTCCGTGTTTTTCTAGTTCAGGGCTAGGCCCTCTACCGGAGGTGTGGAATTTTTATTCAGCGACGGGAATAGGGGAGAATGATGTGGTGGAAGGCATTTGATCAAGGGATTGAGGAGGATGAGTTATTGTATCAGGATATGTTTAGAAGAATGTTTCTAGGTGCCCAGGAGGAGTCTGGAACGTTTTTAGCGCTCTCCTGGGTCGATGCCATATACACCTAGACCGCGGATTAGGGCGTTGAAGTTGCTAGGGAGGTTTCTATAGAAGGGTAAAGGGTGTGTTCCGTCAGGGTCGGGATGTTCAGATCCTGACGTATTGTGTGGTTGGGAAGGTGCCAGGGGGAGTTTGTGTCTATTCGCAGATAGCGGGATTGCAGGACTTTGAGGCAGTCCAGGTGAGTTCTAGCGGCGACGCAGTGTAGGCGTAGGAGATGGCAGGCTACTTGTAGAGGAGCAGTTTGTTGGGCACGGACACCACCGAGTCCGTGTTGTACAGACTAGAAAGATTCCAAACCAAACGGGATAGCTCAGGCCTGAACACCCGGCGGAGGAAGATGGATTTTTTTCGGGCATAAAAATCCTTAGCATGACTTTCTTCGGAAGCGAAGTAAAACTGTGGGTCCCTTGCAGTAGATTTACCGCACGTAAAAGAACCTCAGGCCTGATAGAGAGGCTTCTGAGCAAAATTAAGCGGGTTTTCACTCTCAGCATATACGCTGAGAACCACATCAGTTAAAGAACGTCCATAAATAAAAGTCATTTCATTTCATGCGTTAAAGTCTGTGCCCCGAGGTTTTGGACTCAAATCCTTTGGCCAAAGAATCTGGCTGTATTTTTTCGTGATTCCCCTCAGTCACCAAGGTAAATACCGGATTTGATACTTAATACGACGACCCAAAGTCCCACCTTCAGTCTAAAACAATAGTCAGATTGAAACTAGATAGAAATTGCAATTGCGCTGCCATCTATCCACAGATAGTGAAAGCAGTTGACTGGACGGCAGCCTAACCCTATCTGTTTGTATGTGGCATGTCGTAAAGCGAATGCTGGCCGCACTTTGCCATCTGACTACGAGACTCTTGACACCATTTGCTTGGCGCGAAATGAAATAGTGGTGTACGGGGATGAGACCTTGAAGACTGCTGCCGACCGCGTTATATTTTTAATTTTACTAACGTAGAATATTCTGCTGTAAGAAAATAATGAAATGTACAGTGAAATTATGGAAGCAATTTAATTAGTATTTGCTTTTGATTAATTGTAAATAAAGAATAACTTTTACTTGTCGCTATAAGAAGTCTGTAAATGAAGTAGGGAATATCGGTGGTTTCTATTGATATTTTGAAATTCATTAGTTTTTAAACTGTTATTTACATTTTTCAAAATTTGTAGGATTAGTTTTAATTTAGTTTCCTAATAATATATTTGTGGGAAAAAAAAAAACTATGTAAAGAATCTAAAATTTGTAAACCATCTAAAATATCACAAAATGCAAATCAATTTTAATCTGCGAATAATGCATCCTGATATAAGAAATAAGGTATGAGGATGATAGTATCACAGATTTATTTATTTATATTGCCCATATACTCCCCGTAGGGAGGATTCCGACCTCTTCAACTGCTTTGATGCGATTGCTGCGCACTTCTAGCACCCGATGTACTCCTGACGTTGCCAGAAGCACGTTAGGTGGAACATCTGATCCCCTCCCGAAAGAGAACTCTTTGGATTGGGTTGGACTCGGCGGGGCAGTTGTATCCGAAATCCATGGGAGATAGGGTATGTCTCAGGCAATAATGGGGTTGTGAGAAGCCTTAATGGCCTCCGACAACTAACATGGGTAGCTTAATAGAGAGAAGCTATTAACTGTCGCTCCACCGAGGCTTCGGTAGTCAGGTCCTGCTTCTTGATTATTATATCCACTACATACTTGCAAGTAAAGATAGTATAATCTGAAGATAGTTTAAGTTGAGAAGCAGCCATAGTTTTGGGTCGCCTCCTTAGCGCGGTGCTAGCGCGACTGCTTGCCAAGCAGGAGACCTGTGTTCGATTTCCGGTACCGGCGAGGGGAATTTTCTCCCGCTGGGAGACCTAGTCCGGGGTGCACCGATTGAGGAGCTACTTGATGGAGAAGTAGGGTCTCCAGATCGAGAAGAACGCATCAACTGGGCGGGAGGCTGATCGCGTCTCACCCTTCACTGTACCCCATTCATGACGACGCCTTGATGGGGGTTGCAGTGGCCGGGCGGTAGGCCTTGGTCCCTTGCACACAGTTTTAAAATATATTATAGTGTTTAACTGCATACAAGAAACATTATACGACAAGCGCCTGACAGAAATCTGAGCAGAAGAATGGCGTGAATGACATCTCACGGCCGCCGCTGTTATAACGGCGATATTTGCCAGTAGATTTTAGAAATGGCAACTTTTATTAAATCCATATTTGGTAAGTAGGGTTGTTAAGGGAGGTTTTTCTTAGTGAAAAATCTAATGTGTTCCATTCACATGACTTTCTCTACATCTCTGCAACAAATTATTGTTAAAAAAGCTTATACTTCTATTTACTTCATACTAATCGAGAAAAAAATAGCAGAAATAGTCTATTACTTGCTTCCTTGTAAGCCGAAGCGAAATAAGGGAGTACCATGGGTTCAAGTGATAGTCGAAAGCTGGTTGCTATGTCCTTTGCTTGTATGGACAGGAGTTGACAAATTTCTGTATGAGAAAAGTATAAGTTTTTCAAAGCTGAAACCAATCCACGAATATCTAAAAAACGATCAACTCCACGAAAAAATGTATATAACATAAGTTATGTGTTTTAATGTGCTCTATAGTTTTTGTGTGTTAAGTTTTTGTCCATCTCTTACGGTTTAGCAGTTACGCAAATTCCGTAAAATTCACGCAGAATAAAGTAGTCTTCAGAGGCTATTCCCAGAAAATTCAAGATATACATTTTGTCAGGTAAATATCTTTAATATACGAAATTTTAATCAAAATAGAGCGATTTTTGAGAAAATCAACATTTTCGAAAAAAGTTACATGGGGTGGGGGCATTTTTCTCAAAATCTTCGTGTCGCATCCCTGGAAAATACTAAACTTAAATACCAACTTTGGTATTTTACCGACTTTTCGTTTTTGAGCTATCGTGTTCACAGACACACGGAGGGTCAAGGTAGGTTTTTTAAATGGGAACCAATATTTTTTTTATTTTTCCCCCTTATTCCTCATCAAAAAATAAACAACTTTTGTTTAAACAATTTTCTTGTACAGAATTCTTTTACTGCTGTAGACATACATTAGTGAAAGGCAGATGCACAGAGTATCACCACTCCACGGGTATTGTACAGTATTGTTTCATAAGCATCATACCTAGTGAAATAAATGTTAAAGTAATGCCCTTCTACCATTATGCATTTTCCAGTCTTGTGAATAAACGATTGCTGTTTCCGTAAAAGCATGTCTCTTCCAATACTGCCACAAGTATTTCGTATGCACGCCATGAGTTGCATGTCATGACCATCTTTATTTATTTCTAACGTTTATTTAAACACATTTGTCCACACAAATCGTTGCTGTTGGATATGTCCGTGAAATATGTCCTTTTAATTATTATTGTTATTATTACTATTATTATTATCATTATTATTATTCCATTTTAATGTCATATGCAATGCAAAAACAATTGTATGATGCACATGTGCAAAGCCCATTTTGATTCTCGTGCGGTTATGAAACTCGGCTACAACTCGTTACATAAAATTCACACTCAATCAAAAAATCTGATGTGTTCCATTCAATTGGCTTTCTCTACATCTCTGTGACAAATTATGTTAAAAAGCTTATTCTTTTATCTACTTCATGCTGATCAGGATAAACATCAATGGTCTTATTACTTGTTTTCTTGTAAATAGGAGGAAAATAAGGGAACACAATAGACTAAAGCTGATTGAATTTTTTTTTTTTTTTTTTTTTTTTTTTGCACGGCCAGGAACTGATAAATTCCCGTATGAGAAACGTTTAAATATTTTAAAACGGAAAACAACAAGAAATATCTCGGAAATGGTCATCTACGCAAAAGATGTATGTATATTACATAATTGTGTGTTTTAACGGGATCTACATGTTTTGTGTAGTAAATTTTTGTCTATCTCTTACAGTTTACTAGTTACAAAATTCAGCAAAATCCATCCAGAGTAGAGAGGTCTTCAGAGGCTATTCTCAGAAAAGTCAATATATACATTTTATTTTTCATATAAATATCTTTAATATGCTTATTTTAATCAAAATCGTTAGTCACTTTTGAGAAAATCAAAATTTTCGAAATTTTTTCCATGGTAAAGGGTAGTTTGGAGCAGGAGGTTTTCTTCAAAATCTTAGTATCGCATTCTTGGGGTTTGGTATTTTACCGATTTTTCGTGTTTACAGACACACGGACAAACCGACCCGGACCTTTTTCTAAAAATGCCTTTTTTAATACACTTATATTTCCGGTAAAATGTTGGTATCGAATTTTTGGGTGGAGTGCAATACCTTCTCTACCTATACTGTGTAATAAATAGAGAAAGTAAAAAGGACGGCTTACTCACTTTATCATAAATCTTAGCTTTTGAGTTGTGCTGTTCACACACACACACACACACACACGCACTCACACACACACACACACAGAACATAAAAGCACGCATATACCGATCTTTTTCTGAATATCCTTTTTTTATCTGTTCACGGGGCCTCAAAACATGTATTTCCGTTGAAATCTATACATTGCGTTTTTTTTTATAGAATACAATACTTCCTCTACTTATAGGCAGAAGAGAAAGTAAAATTTGAACCCGGAATCCAACCCTGGACTGCTGGATTAAGAAAGCAGAATGCTGAGACAAACGCCTTTTAATATTTCCAGTTGAGATTCTCGGTGTAAAAACATTATCGAATAACGCTGTTATTGCAATAGTTACAGTCAAGGCTAACCGGCCGTAATAATGCATTCCGAGAGTAATTGTATATCTCTCAAAGATTATGGCGCATAAGAGGTATCCGCTTGCTATCATTATGGTTCACGCTATAATAGAAACTGCACAAGTAAGAAAGCACCGCAGTGTTGCCACACAATCCTAGAGAACGCAGCTTTAGTTGTCATTTGTTTTTGATGGCAGGAGTACATTTTTGCAGCAACAAAGAAACACCTGAAACCGATATATCATAATCTTTAGGGTTTTAACAGTAATAAATATACACAAAACTGCACAGCAGTTAAATTATAATCATGACAATTCAGCTCAACTATTAAACCGCCAATGCAATGGCCGAGATTAAGCAATTTCAACCAACCGATATTATCGATACATCTTATCGCAGATGATGTTCATTATTTTGAAATTTTGTCGCACCTGACGTTCATTTATTTAATCTCCTGTCTTGGTTATTTGAGGTTATTGCACTCATATATATATATATATATATATATATATATATATATGTGTGTTCAATTTGATGCAGTCGTTAAGAAGTGATACGCGTACATGCATTTCAGCGATTCATTACACGAGTATAAATGAATCGCTGAAATGCATGTACGTGTATCACTTCCTAACGACCGCATCAAATTGAACAATTCTTTTTTTTTGTTGTTGTGTTTGTTATTATCACGAACAAGGTTTGTGGAAAAGAAAATGATTAAAATAGTATGAAAAGTATTTAAAATCTCATAATATGAATAGAAACTGTTCCAAACGAACGCATTTCAGTTAATAGCCACCAGATGGCAATGGTATCACGGTTATTTGTTGCTAAATGGTTGTAGTACTGCTATATTTTCCCCTCCCCATTCAATGTTAAGGTAACGCACCAGTTTATCGACACAATGACGCAACGCAGCAGTGAAATTCAAATACATTTTTATATATTAACTGTCCTTTCCTTACTCCTGTTGTTTAAAATAAAGCAGCAAAAGGCATTCCTGGCGACTAACAGCTAGAGTACGTACTTATTTATTTGCCACTACATGGACATGGTGGTATTTTCCCTCCCCATCCAATGTTAAGCTAACGCAACAGTTTATCGAGATGACACAACGCAGCAGTGAAATTCAAATACATTTTTATGTATTAACTGCCCTTTCCTTACCCCTATCGTTTAAAATAAAGAAGCTTTCCTAGTAACGAACATCTAAAATACGTACTTATTAATTGCCACCAGATGGCCGTACTACCTACTGCTCTATTTTTCTTCTTCAATGCTAAGGGAATGCACCAGGTTATAGAGACAATGACGCAAGATAACTGAAAATCAAATATATTTCTTATGTCCCCTTGGTCACGTCGTTTAAAGAAATAAAGAAATATATTTTTGTCAGTCTTTAAAACGAACAAGTTATAAACAAAGCACATAACCATAAAACCTTCTTGGAATCTGAAAATGGCGGAGAAATGACTGGATCCATTTTAGGTTTAACTTCCTATTGCAGACATTATTTGACGTTATGTGGTACATGAAGATACCCGCGTCACCATCACATTACAATTGCGGTGCTCTTAATATTGATCAAGTAATATTTTGGGCTAAATGGAGAAATTTAATACATAAAGCTATCATCAAATAAAAGCTTATCAAATGCCCAACCAGATCTATTTGCTCTTCGACGAACACCTAAAATACGTACTTATTTATTTGCCACCAGATGGCCGTAGTACCTACTGCTTTATTTTTCTTCCCCATTCAGTGCTAAGGGAATGCACCCGGTTATGGAGATAATGGCGCAAGATAACTGAAAATCAAATGCATTTCTTTCCTGGCGACGAACACCTAAAATACGTACTTATTTATTCGCCACTAGATGGCCGTAGTACGTACTGCTTTATTTTTCTTCTTCAATGCTAAGGGAATCCACCCGGTTATGGAGACAATAACGCAAGATACCTGTGAAAATAAAGTATATTTCTTATGTATTAACTATAGTTCCCTTGGTCACGTCGTTTAAATAAAGAAACAAGTATATTTTTGTTGTAATTATTTAAAATGAACAAGTTATAAACTACGCACATAACCAATAACATTTCTTGAAATCTGAAAATGGCGGAGAAATGACGGAACCCGTTTTAGGTTTAACTTGCTATTGCAGATGTTGGTTATTTGACGTTATGTGGTACATGAGCTAGCTAAAGAACATGAAGATACCCGCGTCACAATCACACTGAAATTGTGGTGCTCTTAATACATTTGATCAAGTAATATTTTGGGTTAAATGGAGAAATTACGCAAAGCCATCATCAAATAAAAACTCATCAATTGCCCTACCAGATCTACTTGTTCTTTATGTCATTGTTAGCCTTAAAAATGACTGTTTTGACATAGGAGAAAATAAAGAAAGAGGTGAAAAACAGGAGTAAAGGAAAGAGAGAGATTCGGAAGAAGCACGAATGTTACTCTGTGACTGTCTTCTTAATGTAATTCATTACTTATGTCAGCGTTTATCCGCCAGACTGTGAAAGGGCTGCCATTACTATTATGCCTTGCTTACCCACGCTGTTAACTGCATGTCATCCTTTCCACAATACCTTATGGGTTTCTGACTTCGTCCTTTTCGCAATACCAACTGCTACACTGTGCAGATTATAGCACTTCATTGCGCTTTTCAGATTCAAAAGCATTATTAGACAATTGCAATAGTAAATTCTTGTTGACACTTCTACTGGCCTCATTTCGTTTCCATTACATTTTTGTCACTTCACAACGTCAAAGGAAGAGTTAATATCGAAAGAGTTTCCAAATATTTGTGCAAATTACAAAAACTATACTTGGTTGAGCGAACGAGCCATTTTAGCAGCAACTAATAAGAATGTAGATTATTTGAATATAAAAATTCAGGTTAAAATTGATGGTCAAATGCATGCATTTAAGTTGATTGATTCCATTACCAACCCAAATGAAGTCGTCAATTATCTTACTGAATTCCTAAATTCTTTGGATTTGCCAGAAATACCGCAACACAATTTACAGCTCAAGGTTGACTCGGTGATAATTATGCTACGCAATCTCAATCAGCCAAAATTATGCAGGAACAAAACACACTGTTAAAAAAATTATGAAAATTATGAAAATTTTGTTTTAGGCTACTATAACACAGGAAAACTCAAAAACGAGGATTTACAAAAATAAATGTATAAGTATATAGTAATGCTTTTTGGATTCAGGGGTCTCAAAACAGGTATTTCCGGTGAAATACAATGCCTTGTATATAAATACACTGAACGATTTATGTTGCAGGACAGAGATGGAAATGGAGGGGGAGGAAGAGACGGCAGCTTTTCTGGCAAATGGTGGGAGCGGTAGTAAAGGAGCGTGGCAGAGAGCTGTGCTCAAGAGCGGATTCTGTAACCTGTATCCTATAGGAATACCGACACGGTTTCAGTGGCGCTTCCTGCAGGACACAGTGACTACCATGGTGGACATGCGGTGGAGATATGCCCTCTTGGTGTGTGCCCTCTCCTTCTTCCTCAGCTGGACCTTGTTCGCTGTACTCTGGTGGCTCATAGCGTGGGCCCACGGAGACCTAGAAGAGGACCATCTTCCCACAGGAGAGCACGTGAGTATCGATCCTGCCAGAACTCTGCTGATTCACAGCAACCTAGAAGAGTATCACAGGAAGAGAGTATATGACTATTGCCTAGTTCTAACACAACTATAGTCGCCCTGATTATTGTCAGTTATTATCATATTGCCCTGGGCGATGTAGAACATGGTTATCTTTCCACAGATACAGAACAGTGAGCATCAGTTCTGCCATAGCTGTGTTTGTCCATGGTGATCTTGTCCGCAGGGATACAACCGGCGAATACTAAACATGCAACAATTCTCATCGTCCCCACGATTTAGAACAAGTACATACTCCCAGAATAATATCACAGGGAGTACTCGCCAGTTCTATTTCAACCAAGTAGCCATGACCATTTAAAAGAGGACCATCTTTCCACTACACAGTGAGTATCAGCTGTGCCATAGCTCAAGACCTGGAAGAGCGTCTCTACCCACAGGAAGAGAGCAGGTGAGCATCAGTACTGACTCTGAGCCACCAGAGGGTCTCTCTCAACCTGCCAAAACTATGGTTGCTTAAAAAGCCTTAGAGCTGTGCTCAGAGACAGAGGGCAAGTGAGAGTCCTGCCAAAACCGGGTGACTCATGAAAACCTAGACCTGTCTTCTTCCCACAGGAAGAGAACAGGTGAGTATACTTCTGGATAACCTTGATGGCTAATGAAGACCTAAAAAAGGGCCATCTTCTCTCAGGAAGAGAGTAGGTAAGTATTCGTTCTGCCAAAATTCTGGTAGTTCAAGAAGACCTAGAAGAATAACATCTAACAGGAAGAGAGTAGGGGAATATCAATACTAGCACAAATCCAGTGGTTAAAAAGACACAGAACCATGTCATCTTCTCCTATGAAAAAGCAGGTGGTATATGTTGTACAGTTTTGATACAACCTCGGTGGATTACGAAACGTGGAAGAGTTTCATCTCACCATAAAGAAGAGAGCAGGAGAGCTGTCACATCTCTGGTGGCTCATGAAGGCCTATAAGAATAGCAGCTCTCCATGGGAAGAGAACAGATGAGTATCAGGGCTGACACAACTCTGGTGGTTTAAAAAGACCCAGCAGAGATCATCCTCCGAGGGAGTCGTCCTCAGTGGTCTAGGAGTAACATGCTAGCCTCTGATTCTCAATGTGGCAGATTCAAACTCGGCGGAGGGCGATTGATTTTTTCTCAAGCTAAAAATTTTTACATGGCTTACTTCAGAAGGAAAGTAAATCCGTTGGTTCCGTGTCGTAGACTTACGGCACGATAAATAACCTCCTGATAAAAAACAAACTTAAACGGTCTTTCACACCCAATATAGAATGGATCGCTAAGAGACGCAGCAATTAAAGAGCAATCATAAATAAAACTCCGTTTAATTTCTCCCACAGGAAGTGATTAGATGAGTACCAATCCTGCCAGAACTCTGATACTTCAAGAACCTAAAGAAGGCCATCTTTCCATAGGAAGTGATTAGGTGAGCACCAAACCTGTCACAACTCTGGTGCTTCAAGAAGACTTAGCAAAAGGCCATTATCCCACAGGAAGTGATTAGATTAGCACCAATTCTACCACAACTCTGGTGGATAAAAAGAACCTAGACGAGGGCCATCTTTCCACAGGAAATAATAAGGTAGCAATCCTACCACAAATCTGAGGTTTCTAGAATACCCAGAAGAATCTGAGGGCTCTAGAAGGCCTAGAAGAGGGCCATACTCCCGCAGGAAGAGAATAGCATTGGACTAATCCTGTTACAATCCTGTTGGTTGAAGAGACCCTACAAGACAGCCATCTTCCCACAGGAAGTAATTAGGAGAATACTAACTCTGCCACAAATTTGGGGATTCTAGAAGGCCTAGAATAGGGTCATCTTCCCACAGGAACAAAGTAGGATTGAACTAATCCTGCTACAACCCTGCTGGCTCAAGAATCCCTACAAGACAGTCATCTTTCCACAGGAACTAATTAGGAGAATACTAACTCTGCCACAAATTTGTAGATTCTAGAAGGCCTACAACAGGGTCATCTTCCCACAGGAACAGAGTAAGATTGAACTAATCCTGCTACAACCCTGCTGGTTCCAGAAGCTCTACAAAACTCTCTTCCCACGGGAAGAGAGCAGTGTTGAGTACGTTATGGGTGACTGCATTCCCGCAGAGAGAGAGTGAAAAAGCTTGGCTGTCCTAGAGATGCACTCAAGTTGAAGTAATAAGTTTGCAGACTTGCTGCTATCCGAGCTTGTAACGTATCCTGAAAATTTAGGGCAATGTATCAAACCGTGAAATTGCCACATGTTTCTTCTGCTCGCTCCTTTTGTTGATACTAATTAGTACAGTGATTTGTTTATAATGTGTAATTCACACTACACGCATTCAGCGAAAAGTAATTGGCCTCTTTCTCTCACTACTTAAATCAGCACAGTCCGAGCTTAATAGACAAGTCTGATCCCAGGAATAATGCACTTTACAACCAACACACATAGTGTTCTTAAAGTTTGCCTCTTTTAAGTTAAATTTTTTCAAGCTAATTTTAATCATGAATGCTGCTTGCTATTTCTTTTTACTTTCTCTACACGAACTGCGTACATAGTGTATAGAGAAGTATTGTATTGTACCCAAAAATTCGATAGCGAGATTTCACCGGAAATACATATTTTGAGACCCCCGAATCCAAAAAAAATACATTTTTAGAAAAATATCCCTGTGTGTGTGCATGTGTCTGTGGGCAACATAACTCAAAAGCGAAAAGTCGGTTAAACCAAACTTGATATTTCAGTTCACCATCTTCCAAGGATGCGACACGAAGATTTTCAAAAAATCCCCTACCCCAACTACCCTTTTCATGGGGAAAAATGTCGAACGTTTTGGTTTTCTCAAACATGGCTCTAACGATTTTGATTAAAATTTAAGATATTTACATGACAAATAAAATGTATTTCTTGAATTTTCTGAGAATAACCTCTAAATACCTCTTTATTCTGGATGAATTGCTCTGAATTTTATATAAATGGCAAACCATAAGAGATAGTCAAAAACTTACTACACCAAAAATGTGTATTTCCTTAAAACTCATAATTTGTGCCATATATTTTTTCGTGAAGTTGACCATTTTCCAGATATTCCTTGTTATTGGTTTCAATTTTAAAAAACAAAAGTTTTCTCATACGGGAACTAGTCAACTCCTGGCCATGCAAAGAAACGGATTTCAATCTCATAACAACCACGTTTTAAAACATTTGACTAGCCCAGTGTATTCCCTTATTTCCCTTCTATTTATAAGAAACTCAATAATAAAACCGTTTCTACTAATACTTATCTCGATTAGCTCTAAGTAGATAGAAGAATAAGCTTATTAACAATACTTTTTTACACAGCTGTAGAGAATGTAATGTGAATGGAACACAAGATTTTTTGTTTGACTAAACCAAAAAAGACCATCTACATTACTCAAACCTTAAGATGCGTTCGATTCACATTACGTTTTCTACCTGTTCTGCAACATAGTATTCTTACAAAAAATGTATTCTTCTATTTCAAGCCAGTCAAGATAAACACTTACAAAAATGGGATTATTACTTTTTTCCTTGCAGGTACAAAAGAAATGGTAATACACTAGGATAAACGATAGTCAAATAGCTGGTCAATGTTATTTATTTTAAGTTCCGTTTTCTTTGCATGGTCAGGAGTGAAAAAAGAAAAACAAATAACGACCTCCGGCTTGAGAAAAATATAAGTACTAAAATAATTACACCAATAACAAGGATTACTATGGAAATGGTTACCCAAAAAAGATACCCACATAAATAGTGAGCTTTATCATAGTTTGCATTTTGTGTGTAGGAAGAATTTATCTATCATTTATAATTTATCAGTTATGCTAAAATCATCTAGAATGAAGAGGACATCAGAGGTTATTCCCAGAAAATTCAATTTATACAATTCATTTCATGACAGTATTTTAGATATATAGTATTTTAATCTTAATCATTAAAGCCATTTTTGAGAAAATCTAAATTTTCAATAAATGTTTCGTGTAACGGGTAGTTTGGAGTGAGGGGCTTTCCTAAATGCTAAGTACCTTTTTCTAAAAATGTAATACCTTTTTGTAATGGAGCCTCTAACGATACATTTGCGGTGAAAACTGGACATCGAATTTTGGGTGAATTACAATGCTTCTCAGCCTGCCTCTGCTGTATGGTGGTATCGTACCTGCCTCATAACCTAAGTTCTAATCTCGGTTAGGGTGGGTTACCCGGAAAAGGTTTTTTTCCGCGGTTTTCCCTTACCTTAAGAAAAACGAATGTAGAGTAATTGTAAGCTCTATGGACCCCTGGCGGCTCATTTGAGCATTATTTTATCTATTTCATTCATCGTCCGATATAACCTATCAGGTTAAGGGGCGTTAAACAAACAAATCGGATGTGTTCCATTCACATGATTCTCTACACCTCTTAACAAATTATTGTTAAAAAACTTCTTATATCCACTTTATTCTAATCGAGATAAATATTAGCTTCAAATAACCGTATTACTTGCTTCCTCGTAAGCAGAAAGGAAATAAGGGAATACACTAGGCTAAAACGATAGTCAAATCTTTTAAAAGCTGGTTACCATGTGGATGAAATACGTTTCTTTGCATTGCCAGAAGTTGACAAATTCTCGTATGTAAAACTGAAACCAATAACAAGGACTATCTAAAAAAATGACCAACTCCACGGAAAAAAAATATATTTTAACGAGATTTACATTTTTATGTAAAAAGTTTTTGTCTGTCTTTTACGGTTTACGAGTTATACAAAAATCACTCAAATGCATCCAGATTAAACAGGTCTTCAGAGGCTATTCTCAGAAAATTCAATATGTAGATTTTCCTTGGTCATGTAAAATTCTTTAATTACGCGGCATTTTAATCAAAATCGTTTAGCCACTTTTGAGAAAATCACTATTTTCGAAAGTTTTCCATGTAAAGAGAAGTTTGTGGTGGAGGGAGTTTCCACAAAATCTTCGTGTCGCATCCTTGGAAGATAGTAAATTAAAATACCAAGTTTGGTATTTTACCAACTTTTTGTTTTCGAGTTATCGTGTTCACAGACAAACGGACCTTTCCTAAGAATGCCTTTTTTGGATACAGGTTACCCTAAAACGTGTGTATTTCCGGTAAAATATCGGTATAGAATGTTGGGTGGCATGCAATACCTTCTCTATACACAATGTACATAGTATGTGTAGGGAAAGAAAAAAGACAATATTTCCCTTACTCTATATGTAGTAGAGAAATTAAAATTATGACTGGTGTATGAATGGATTCTAAGCAGCCCAGTAATGTGGTAAAAGCACAAAATAATTATCACTTTTGTAATTGCTGTTACCCATCAATAAAAAGAAAATGCGTTTAGTGTTTCTTTAAGCAAATCATGAATAACGAAATGTCATATGAACACATAGATATCATAAAACCTTTTACAGTGTAAATAGCATCTTTGATCACGTCTAGCTGTGACTTACTTCTGTGATAAAAGTTATAGGTACCCACCATCTAATCTTCGATCACTTCTGTGATGAGAAAATAAAATGGCAGACAAGCACACTTGGTCAGTAGCTACAGACAAACTGCTCATTTCCTAGTCTTAATCACATGGAATATTGTATAATTCAAAACATTTAGATTATAAAAACACAAATTATTGCAAATATATTAAAACGAAAGAAGTCATTAGTGGAGTATATGAAGGATATATTGCGAATGGTGTGAGGAATAAATAAAATGAATGTTATTATTACAACCATTAATTACTATTTGACTGCTGCGTTTGTTATTAATACTTATAAATGCAGTATTAACATTCTTTAAGAAATTGTCTTTTTGAGGTTAAGTTTTAGGTTAGACTACGTGAAATTGTTGTATATGAGTTTAATAAATCGCTACTGTAGTAAAATTATTTATAAATATCCAAATAAAGACACAACACAAATTCTAAACAGACAGATAAGAACTGTTATTGCAGTTCTTGATGTTAAATGTTGGGTTCCTTTCCAAAAGTGGATAAAAGATGCGATCAATTATTTGACAGAGTGTAATATGCCCAATAGCTTTAAAAGTGTTCACATCATGCAACGAAAGGTTTTATCACATTCTATGATACTGAAATGTGATAGTATAATATTTAATGAATTGTAGAGATGATAATTGTACTATATTTTCTGTTACCATACATACATACACACATACACACACACACACACACACACACACACACACACACACAAACTTGCAGCCAAGTTCGTCAAGTATAGCGGCAAATAAATTCATTCACATTGCCCAGTGTTATTCGCTGACCTTCAAACATGTGCAATATCTTATGTGAAAACTAAGATATGATAACAAAACTATTCTTGCAAATGACTTGCCCTCTATGTCTCAGACCAGAATGATCCAACAAGGAGGTGCGTACTCAACTCGCCACGCACCGAGTCAGGTGGCTCAGGGGTTTCGTCTAGGGCTGACATTCTGAAGGTAATGGGATTGTTTCACCGCTGCCGATCTCTTTGACTCATGGGTTTTCGTTTTTCGGGGTTTTCCTGGGTCTCTAGGCGAACCCTGACCGTTTATTTTATCCCAACTGATCTCTTTCAGGGTTGTGTGGACGAGGATTGCGGCAGAGGCGCCATTCCGTGGAGGTGATTGCCCTTTGGAAATACAGTTCTCGATGGCGGGATGACCTGATGGTTGTCTGCGGACTCAGGTGGTCTATCTGGGACTGAGTCGCGGGCTCCTGGCGCTACCCGCGTCGAGATGAAGAACTGCATTGAACTGTTAGGGACCCTCCACGGTGGCTCTTTGTCCCTGATTGGAAGTTAGCCGCGCGTTGAAACTACATTTATCTCAACCTCTTCTCCAGGAGTGTGAAATAAAAAACGGCTGCAACACACGTACACACTCACACAGACAAAACTTATCACGCTAAAGTGAACATGCAACACTAATTGCAGCAGCGCTACCGTCTTGACAGTAAATCAAGTACGACATTGCCAGCAACTTATTAAATATTACATAATTGATGTTATCGTATAGTAGCATAATGGTTATGCTTTGGGATTCCGTTCTTAAGTATCACGAAACAATGCGCGATCATTTTTCTAGAGTTACCTCGTGTTTTGTCTCGGTAGATTGACAAATTTGCTCCAAAATGATAAACAGGCTGTTTTCAAATTGCTTGCAAGTGTTCTTTATTTGTGAGGTATATGTGATAAGCAGTATTAGATATCTGAAGCGACTCTGCATGGTAAACAATATCATCATAACAGCATTCACCTCGAGACCAACCTTGCTCCAGAATGATCTATGTTACAGGAATACAACTTGTAATACTGTTCCTTTATTGAAACAAAACTAATCCGCGTATTATTAAACAATAACAATAATAAGCTAATATTACATAGCTACATTCTCTTCTGCTTAATGTACACCAGTATCATTGTAAACTTCCCTTTCAGCATTCACGAGCACAGAACACATCTGTGCTGACGCACAGAAATGAATACAAACCTTTGGATATGTTTCCTTCCCGAAAACAAATTCATGCTGATCAGGATTAGAGGTGGTTATTGTATGATAACAAATAAAAGAAAACAATAATGTACTTCGCTTCGCCAATCGGCGGCCCAAGAGAGTTCCGTGTCACTATCTCTTTCTTTCTTTCCTTCCATAAATTGATATTAGGAATATTCTTGTGTGAGACAGGTTATATTCTTACATATGAGGATGCACTGTTTTCTGACGTTGTCTAACACAATGGTTTTCAAAATGGTCGGTATCGGTGAGAGATACGCTATAGACGCTCAGAGTATTTTGCGCTGCTGGGTGAACCCTGAGATGTGTTCTATCAAGTCCTACCGAATAAAACAAAATGTATTCCAGTTTCAAACTGCCGCCGCTGGTTGTTGCTGACATCTGCCTATTGTTCTGAGTTAGACAAAACAACTAAAATCCATCCTGATGATCTGCAAGTTTACTGTGATCATTTGATGTGCCGCATGAAATATGACAGAACAGAGAACGATTTAAGGATCTGCTTTCCATAGAAATTCCAGATTGATTGATAAATCCATTTAAAGTTATTTAGTCGGCGAGAGTCTTGGAGGAAGACTGACTGGGCTACAAAATTTTGAGCTGAAACCAACATTTAAGAAAACATATCAAGAATTTTGGTTGCAGACAGATCCCTGATTGCTATCCTGCAGCATGGAGTGTTTTAGCAGCTTCTTATGGTATTTCCTGTAGATTTTAGAGAGGTGGTACGGCATCTATTGAAACAAAAATGAAACTCCAGATAACTCAGGGTGGAGGTTTTAGGCTCTGAAATTAGACTGGGTTTTGGAAAAAGCAATGTGTCTGCATCAAGTTCATCCGCACATTAAGATTTTTCGAAGTGTCTATTCAAGACATTTACACTGTTTTACTACATTTCAGTATGAAATTACTGACCAGTATTATTACATTTAAAATGCATGTTAATTTCTTGCTGTGAAGTGATCGCAGCCCTTGTGCGTATTGTGAATCATTTTTCTGCATTTAGGTTTTAGAGAGCAATAACAGATAAATTGGAGGGGCAGGAACTATAGCCAAGTGCATGGTGGTCTTATGAAGTTTGAGAACTACTGATCAAACATAATGGAAATAATTTTACCTTGGTTTTGAAACAATTATTTTACTTTCACTCAAAACCTAATATTACTGTAAATATACGTTTTGAAGTCCTTTGAATAAAAGAAATAATAAAGTATTTTACTTTTATTACTACATGTAGTAACTTCTTTTTCCAGATTTCACCAGAATGTGTGTTTTGAGGCCACCCAAACACAGAAAGGTTTTTCTTTTTTACTATATCTATCACTCACAGAGTAAGTAGAGAAGGAATTTTATTCCACCCAAAAATTTTAGCATAATAAAGCCCCAAAAGCATTTATCCTGGTAGTCAGGAATGGCTAATGCTAGAAAGGAGAACTGGTGCACACTAAAGTTACAATATTATAAATTAAAGCAAGAGCAAGGTTTATTACCTAGACCGAGGCATCTGACACTGGTAGCCATTGACTATTTAGCATCTGAAATCACTTGACCCTCACCATGTGGAGGCTCCCTAAAGACTGCTAACTAGTTCCCTGTGGCAACATTCCTTCCATAACCATGAGTCCACCTGCAGTGCTGGAAGAGCTAAACTAAGCCAGTGATTGGATGTTCCAAATGGTATAGTGTTTCAATTAACCTAACTACCTAAACCATCACTAACAAACTTTTCTATCAACTGTCATTAACGACCATTTCAGTGTTTATTTGTTAACCCCCCCCCCCCAAACAATATATATGTTTAGCTAAGTAATCTTCATATGCTACAATACTTCTACACAATTTCTGGTGCAAATGACATCCTTCTGTCCAACAATCTCTTATATGGAGATGAGGTTCTGTGTCACAGTTATTGCCTTAATTCATTACCAAGATGCAAACTATGTAAATTTATTTCGTCAGAAATACAACTTTGTAAAAAGTAAGAAACATATATGAAAGGAAAAAAACAATGCACATAACTCCAAAAAGTCAAATGACAAAAATCATTCATTTGTTACCTTGCCTACTTCATATTGTGATGAGGATTTACCACAAGACCATTTTTCCTGGAAGCTCCAATTCTTCAACATTTAGAATCCTGCTTATAGTGAGAAAAGTAGGGTAGCTGAAATTTCTATCAATTATATTCTGGAACTTTTGAGACACATCGACTCCACTACTTATTCTCATTTTTAGAGAAAAAAATATAAGCAGACATAGAAGGAAAGACAGTACAGATATAATTAATAATTAAGCAAAGAAATGGCTGAATATTTATTTTTATGTAAGATTGCACAAATATGTAGTATATGCTGAAATACATAAAATAAAGTTTCAATATCACAATGTACATGCTTCAATTAGTAGACATAGCAATTGCAAGAGAAGTTGGAATTAGGAAAGCTAGGCAATCAACAGAGAGTAGGGGGACAAAAATTATGGAATAAAGTGAAAGCAAGGATAGATGATATAGAGAAACAAGAAATAATAGGTAGCTTCAGGGATACAAGTACTTTAATATTATATATGTTAAAAAAGTTTGGGGAACAGAAAAATACATTGATGTCTGTGGAAAAATGGAAAGAGTGGGTCTGACATGGTCAAGAATAGGAACAATGTTATCAAAAGGTCTAAAAAGTTGGTAAAGATCTATGCCCACTATGTGGCAATATTGATAACAATTTACACTTTATAATTGAGTGCAAGGAAACTAAAATGTGAAGAGAAAAAATATGGAAAAAAACTGGGAAAAGTTACTGCCAGAGATAGTGTACTTGAAAGTTTTTGGAAACTATAAGAAAGAATTTCTAAAACAACTAGGTAATTATACAGGGAAAGTAAAAGAGAAATAGGGGAGGAAATAAATTTATCTAGTAGACAAGTTGCATTTGTGTGTGTTCACATATAAAGGAATCAAATGTGTAAATACATAAGAATCCGGGCTCTGGTTATAATACAGCAATCATAGTATAAGTATTTGTTTTAACTGGTGCTTCAGATGGAGAACAAGAATGGCTGGCATCCCTGTGTGACAGAGATGTACAACTTCACTTCCTGCTTCCTGTTCAGCATGGAGAACCAGCACACGACAGGTTTTGGTTCCCGCATGCCCACCGAGGAGTGCCCAGAAGCCATCTTCCTGATGTGCATGCAGGGAATTGTGGGAGTGGTTCTGCAGAGCATCACGGTTGGTTTCTTACTAATTTCATATAACATACAGACATTTGAACAAATGGAGCGTAAGTTTTTTGTAGAAGCTTAAATATTAACTATTTCCGCACTGCATGCTTTGTGATTGTACAAACACACACCCTGTACAGTTAAACATGCTCCTTACAAGGAAACTGTACATGAGATCATACTAAAACCTAACCTGAAATTTCACACAGAGGTAGAAAAACACAGTAATTAGACACATACTAAACATTCAATGTGAGCCAGTACCCAGTTGAGTTCTGAATCCATCATTGCCCCTTTAATTCCTTGAAACCACGTGCTATGCAGTCTTCCTCTTCTTCTCCCTGATGGCACCCTGTGTGAACTGCTTATACCACTTTTGAGTCTTATTCTCCAAGCACCTTCAAATAATGATGATGATAACAACAACAACAACAATAATAATAATTGTCATAATAAATGTTAATAATAATTAAAATGTTTGAAACTTGCAAAAGCATGGAGGCTAATGATGGCCAATACAAAATCATGTTGCAGGTAGGTTTAGTGTTCCTGAAACTGGTGCGTCCAAAACAGAGGACACGAACTCTTGAATTCAGTAAAAATGCTGTGGTATGCCGACGAGATGGCCATCTCTGCCTGATTTTCCGTGTGGGTGACCTACGACGTTCTCACATTATTGAGGCAAAATTACGTGTGCTTTTTGTCAGAAGTAGGATCACCCCAGAAGGTGAAGTTTTGTCACCATCACGCATGGAGCTGAAGGTGAGTGAGTATTTACAAGAAGTAGGTAAATGTTTTGTGGTATCATGTGAGCTGCTATGTGACCTAGAAAACCTATTTTACAAATATCTTTACCAGTTTTATTAAATTCAGTCAGATCTACATACTTTAATGGCACATAATTTCCCATTGAAAGCTCATAAAAATGTGAAATTTGTTTTAATGATCTCAGTGACGCTAGGAGAATCAGAACCACTGCTGACTATTTTCTTTATTTGATGACAATTGCGAGCATTGCTAGCATTGTTGACAGCCTTTAGTTTGCATTGTAACTGAAACATGCAGTACTCACTTCCATAGGTTGTTTTTATTGTGAAAACATATTGAAAGCAAAATTCATTGATACAACACAATGGGAATTTCAAATGCAATTCAATGTACATGATGTTCCAACAAAGGCAACAATGTTATCAGTAGTTTTTTTATAGAGTTAAACACCCACTTTTACTATATATGAAACTGCAGACAATGACACTGATGATACGCGGAATGAAGATGGAGCACTGTAGAATGTGATGGCAGGGGAAACTAGAGAACTCCTGCCCCTGTGCCTCTTTGTCCACATTCAGTCTCCTGGGATCGAACACAAGCCACCTGAGTGAGAGATGAGTGGTCTAACCACTTGGCCAATTTTATCAATAGTAAAGAAAGCTGGAGACAACTGGAATTCTCGTCATCAGTGAGAGTGGGAAACATAGACAATCAATGAGTGCAGAGATTGTTGCTAATGTTTGCAGATAATGAATTCTCCAAAGAAATTGTTGCATTGATTGATTCATATGGCAGAAAGCTGCAAAGAAATCAGGATTGCGCTATACCGAGAGCTTATGGTACAGCAATTAAAAGAAACAAATTATGAGAAATGGATGCATTATTATCAACAGTTTCAGGGTTTTCTTATTCCACATCCAGACAATCTCTCCATAATGTGGTTTACAGATGAGGCATAGTTTTGTTTGTCAGACTACACCAACACACAGCTAATTTCCTGTAACTCCTAAGTGGAGCATAGGACAAAATTATATTTCCTTAATTGGATTTGAATGTCTAGTACATGAGTTCACCACTATGCACCCACTGATGGCACTGTAGGGCGAAATTACGACTTGCAGATACAAAATGGCAGAATTTTTGCATAGAAACCTTCTTCTTTCAAGGTCTAGGGCTATTTTATGTGCAAATAAACATTAGATTGGACCACCAACATTACTTCCCTTTTGAAGGAAGCTATACTAAGAATTTTTGCATCCAAAAAATCCATCACCCTCTGCCAGATTTGAGCTTGCAATTTTGGGTTTTAGATGCTAGCATGGCAACCCACGGAGGGCAACCCATCAACACTCAAAACAGCAGATATTGGACTGCTGTAAACTCTCATGTCATCAGGAAACACCAATGCATGATGAAAAAGTTGCAGTATGGAGTGCACTTCCAGGATTATTGGTACCATTTTCTTTGATATAACTGTAGATACTGCAGTTTATACACACATCTTAAATAAATTTGTATAGTAGCTGAATGATAGAGAATTGTCAGGGTATTTCCAGCTAGATGGAGCAATGTGTCATCCATCTAAATCCTCCATGCAACTTGTAACCAGTTTTTGATGATTGAACAATCTCAAAGGTCTGTGGCCCCCCCAGATCATCTGATATAACCTTATCAGACTTTTTGCTTATAGGGATATCTTAAAAACAGAGTGTATAAAAATAGAATTGGATAACTGAACTCCATGAATTCATTATTAATGAAATTGCAACATTGGCAAGAATGCCCTTTGTAAAACATCACAGAATATGGTAAAAAGAGTGCAGATGTGTGTGTGCATGACACTTCTAACATTTTCTCTGAGAAACAATGAACAATGTAACCTCCCAATTGTGTATCATATTATTTTAATGTTACACACGTGCCCTATTATTGGTTCAGCAGTTATATCCCATTTAAGTGGTTCAGACTTATCTGGATCGCACTGTATTAGTTTCTCCTTTCATACACTTCATTATAGAGTTCATATTTGAGAAACGTTTCTTGCTAGACATAGAAATAACAATGTTGGAACCTCACCATAAAAACAATCAAACATTTACAGTCGTTATAATTTTACTTTCTCTACACATACTATGTACATAGTGCATAGAGAAGGTATTGCATTGCAGCTAAAAATTCAACACTGAGATTTTACTGGAAATACACATTTAAGGGTCTCCTATATATAAAAAAAGCATTTTAGAAAAAGGTCTATATGTGTGTCTGTGAACACGATAAGACAAAAATGAAAAGTCAGTAAAATACAAAACTTGGCATTTAAGTTTAGTATCTTCCAGGGATATGGCACAAAGATGCTGAAAAAAAAATCCTCCCACCCCAAACTACCCTATACATGGAAATTTTCGAGAGTTTTGATTTTCTCAAAGATAAGCTCTAACAATTTTGATTAAAATATAGTATATTAAAAATATTTACATGACAAAATGTATATCTTGAATTTTCTGGGAATGGCCTCTGAAGATATCTGTATTCTGAATTAATTTTACGGAATTTTACATAACTGGTAAACCGTAAGAGAATGTGGAGCTCGTTAAAACACAATTTATGTTATACACATTTTTTTTGTGGAGTTGCTATTTTTTAGATATTCCTTGTTGTTGATTTCAATTTTAAAATACTTATACTCATATGGGAACTTGTCAACATCTGGCCACACAAAGAAACAGATTTCTATACCATAGCAACCACATTTTAAATATTTTACTCTCAGTTTAGCCAAGTGTATTCCCTTGTTTCCCTTCTACTTATAAGGAACTAAATAATAAGACTGTTTCTGCTAGTGTTTATCTTGATTAGCATAAAGTAGATAGAGGAATAAGCTTATTAACAATAAGTTGCTACAGAGATTTAGAGAAAGTCATACAAATGAAGAACATCAGATTATTTTCAGTCTGACTCTATCTTTCTAGTTTGTTGTTAATCATTTAAAATTTTGATTTGACACAGATTGAAGATACTTGGGATCCCAAGTCCAACTTCTTCTGCCTGCTGTGGCCTGAAACAATTGTTCATCGCATTGAATACACCAGCCCCTTGTACCACCTCTCAGCAAGGGATCTGGAGCATGCTCAGTTTGAAATCATTCCAATCCTAGAAGGCACCATAGAATCAACAGACCAGCGCATTCAGGCTCGCACCTCGTATCTGCCCCGTGAAATACTTTGGGGCCATCGTTTTGTACCCATTGTGAACTACAGCACCTCAGATCTTCATTATAACATGGACTACAGTAAGTTTCATGAGACATACCCTGTGGAGACGTCTCCTGAAAGTGCTCGGGTCCAAGAAGAACTTTACAAGAGTGTAACTTGACCTCAGTCGGACTTGCATCATGCTGTGCCACAACAAATACATAAGCTTTTATTCTTCTCCCAGTGATACACAAGTGTTCTGTTTATGGACCTTCCTATGTCACTCAAGAACACACATTTTACTCTAAAGTATGAATTGAATTTTAAATTTTATTTATGCATATAATTTGGGTACAGAAGTTAGTAACTGACGTATTTGAATTAGAAGTTTAATTGAGTTGGATCATAGGAACACTGTAATATCAGTAACAGTTAATTTTTACCTGGACATGCTTTATCTTCAGCACACTCAAATAATGCAGTATTTCCTCTGGTGGTTTTTGAAGTGTTCAGTTTTGACCTGATTGGTGCTTCTGTTATTTTGGTTCTTAATGATGTAGATCTTTAGAACAAGACTGAAAGAACATCTCAGAACAATAAAATACATAGAGAGAGACAAATCTACCATTGCCCATCACTTTTGGTCATTTAACTATGAAATAAACCAAAACATTACAGTTAAAAAACTGGCAAAATATGCAGCAGGGTTGGATGCTTGGGAGAAGATTCACATCATAAAGAACCAAAACAGCTTAATGAATTTTAATTTGCCACCACACAGCACTTTATGGAAATACGTAACAAAAGTACCAACCAGGTTAAAGCTGAACACTTCAAAAACCATTGGAGGAAATACCCTGTCAGTTGAAGTCTGCTGAAGATAAAGCACACAAACGCTTTGAAACATGTCTAGATGAAAATTATGTGTTAGTCATGTTATAGTGTTACTATTATCCAACTCAAACTTCTAATTTATTTGTACATCTTTTTTACACAATATTTTTTTACAATGTTTCCTTATTGGCTAACTTAACCTATGTACAAATTGTCTGGTGAGCTATGCTCTATATGTACTGTTCAATTTGCCTGGAACCCTGACCTTATAACTCAACTGAGCACCCCATTACCATCTAGTCACTCTTCCCTCATTCGTTTGTTGTTCTTCCTTTCCTACCTCCTTTACTTTTTAAATCCATTTCTCTCTTGCCTTTCCTTAAATACTGCATGTTTTAGTTTTCTTTTCTTCTTTTTCCAGCAACATTTTAATTTATTTTCCCCATCTGCTTTATCCCATTTTTCTCCCATACTTTTTGTTGCCATTTTGATAGTTCTTCACATTCTGTTATACAATGCTCTGTACTTTCATTGCCTCCACATAATTAAAAGTGTGATAGTACAGTAGAGTCTGGATTATCCAACCTAAATGGGACTAGGAAGAGATTGGATAACCAAAATGTCAGATAGTGAAGAATAACTAGGAAGTGTAGGCATATGCCTACCTGTCTGAAGAGTGAATTCAGATGACCACGAGTGGAAGCTTGCATAAACACAAACAGATAAGCAATATTACATTATCACTCCTGGTGCATGCCCTGTACAGTACAGCAATACTGGAATGCAGCAGCTGAGTCTGTTACAGTGACTGGATTCGAATCAAGTCAAAATGCAAACACTGCCGCATGCAGTCATACGCTTACAAAGTCGAAAATTAATATCCATTAGTTTACGTGCGCGTGCTGATGTTTTGATGATCAGACTGTACTGCTCTATATTCCAGCCTTCTCTGACTGCTCTAAACCATGCCATGCTACACCAGGGACCTTTCCAAACTGCATTCTTCCATCAGACAGGTAGTACAATAAAACATGTGTTATAGTAGCAAATTTAATTTGCTGAATAGAAAAGCTAGAACAAAATATTTATGAACAATGAGAACATGATATGTGAATGTATATACTTTTATGAGGGTTACTAAATAAGTACTGAGACAGCAAATAAATGAATACTCATAGAAATGTTTTGTTTATCCCAGTTGCTCAAAGTTCTCCCTGGCACTGCATGCAGGTTCCATCCTCTGGAACCACTTGAGGAAGCATCCATGCCATTCTCTTTCCACACTGCAGATAACTCCTCTTTGTATGCATACATACATAGCATTGCACTCTGTAGATTCTATTATGAGAGTAGATCATGTCAACAATTACATTTATCCATACTTGTTAATACATTTATTTACAAATAATAACTCTTACAATGAATTTTCAGAGGTGTCAGTTTTGCATAATTTACAATTACATGTCTGTTTCCAAAAACGTACTTGTACACAAGTATTCTTAGAATATTCATGTTTATTATATTTACAATATTACATTATTACCAGTATATTTTGACTGGATGAAATCCTCCTCTGTATAGAAGGTGTGAGTAATAAGGTATCTTTTTAATTCTGATCTAAACTTGTTTTTGTTCATTTGCAATTTTTTTATAGAAGAGGGAAGTGAATTAAACAAAACTATTCCTTTGTAGTAAACTCCTTTTTGGAATGATTGCAAATTATTTGTTGGTCTATTTAAGTCTTGCCTTTGACTGGTCTCTTTGCTATGAATATCTGCATTTTTTGTAAACTTATTTATTAAATCTGTGTTTTCATTTATTTCATGGTTGGAACTCCAAACTCAGTTGCAGCACATTTGTGGAGTTACAACCACAAAATAAATGAAAACACAGAGCTAATAGTGCACGTGAATCACCCCATAGAGAACAAACTATTTATCAAAAAGAACTTGCATCGGGTAATGATTTTTTAAATACCGCTATCAGACGTATTTGACAAGTACACCTTCCATGAGCCATAGATATGGAGATTAATGCCATCCATGCCAGTCAAGAAATTACAGCTGAAGATAAAAGCAATGGCTTTTGAAACATGTCCTATTTAAAAAAACAGTAAGTGAAGCAAAATGTGTCTACACTTTGACTCATAAATGTAATACTACAGCATGCCACCAATTTGCTGCCCCAATAAAACTACAGTAAAATAAAAATGTTGTCTATGATAGTGTTGGATGATTGAAGGCCATATAATGGTACCCCAATGTGCATTTCTTACATTCTTCAATTTATGTTCTATTCATTATTTTGTTAAAAAATTACAGTTCAAATTCAAGTACAGCAGAAGCTTGAAATAATGCAGATTCAGACTTGACACGAGAAAAATTATCTCCCCAAAAAAATACCATATTATGTATTAATTTGTATTACTTCTCTACTTTTGAAAGTTGAGTTTAAAAATTTCTTCAAAGAGTAATTCTGCAATATAATTTTTGCCATCACCACACCCCTAGCATTGACATTTTCTACAATCAAACAATATGCAGAAGAAAGTGTTATGAAGTGTTACTGATTTAAGAGAGTGCAAAATGTGCACAGTGTAATTGTACTACAAATTAAGATCAATTACAGGACTGAAATACATTCAGCAGCAAAACTGGTGAGTAATTGCATTTCAAACTGCTGTACTTTATTGTATATTACATACTTTATAATGTACTGTAATTTATTATTTGCACGAATGTTTCCCTCCTCCTCTGTGGGATTGATTTTTGTCACTTCTAAGCTCACATTTCGATATACTGAAGAATCGCTATAACGAAGGGGTAAAGCATATCTGCCAACAACTGCATTATTTCGAGCTTCCACTGTAGTTTATGCTACAAGGATTGAATCTGAGATTATCAGATGAGTTGCAATGTTTTCAGTTGAAGCATAGCCTAGGCCAGAATTTAGGATGTTCTCTATATGCAAGTGGTGAAACCTTATTCCAACAAGCACTGCAGGAATTCTTATTATGAGATGATGACAGCAAATGGTGAAGGAACAAAAGAACTTAGGGCCAGTTTCACAGTTTAACCCTAAGCCAAAGCTTTAGTAAGGTACGGAAGTTACTTAAGTCCTTGTACTTTGTTTTAAGCTTTGCAATTTTGACATAAAGGCAACCAGATTCGGCTTTACTGAGTTGAACAACTCCAAGAAACCCTTAAAGCTGTTTTAACGCTTATGTGTGCATAGTGACTGAGTTTCAATCATTTATTACAACACTGTTCATAAAATAAGCTTTTATAGGTTAACCAGCAACATACAGTTAAAGAATCAGGTCAAAACTATTATGAACTTTACTTTTCAAGAAGCAAGCATCCTCCTACAAATTGTGAAGTGAATAAGCATGCAATAAAATGCAACAGATCGTACGAATTACTGTGGAGTAAGAAAAACCAAATGTGTGTGTAAAATTGAGATGTGAAGAGTGGCTTAGTATGGCGTGAAACAGTTTTGATAGATCTGCATGCTGTAAATTATTCATGAGACACCAGAAAAATGTCCAGCTGCAATTAGCAGGCTTTCATTTACACATAAGCTACAGACACACGGAGCAGTTAGCGAAATAAAGAGAAAGTAGACATGAAGGGTTTGTAGTGTAAAGAGGCATATGTTGAGGTATAATCTGTTCCAAAAGTAGCTCATTACATGTATAGACATTATATGCATTGTTCTAATTCATAAAGTGGCGCAAAAAAACAATTACTTCATAATATAATTAGTAAATAAAAACCCCTTGTACTTTTACAAAACATTTAACAATTCAATATCGAGATTTCACCAGAAATATATTTTTCAGACACCCCCTGAATCCAAAAAAATAATTTTTAGAACCTGTCTATGTGTGTCTGTGGGCAGTATAACTTAAAAATGAAAAGTTGGTTAAATACTAGATTTGATATTTAAATTCAGTATCTTACAGGGATGCAACATGAAAATTTTCAAGAACCCCCCCCCCCCCCCCGCAACTTCACTTTACATGGAACATTTTTTGAAAATTCTTATTTTCTGAACTAACAATTTTTATTAAAATGTCATATGCTTTAAACATTTTCATGACAAACAGAATCTTGAATTTTCTGGGAATAGCCTCTGAAGACCTCTTTATTGTGAATAAGTGGTAAACTGTAAGAGATAGACAGAAACGTTTTTGTAGAGTTAACTGTTTTCAAGATTTCTGAGTTGCTGGTTTCAGTTTTAAGGTACTTTTCTCAAACAAGAGATGTTTTTCTTTTTTTCTCTCTTTTGTTTACTCATAGCAAGAAAAGAGAACTGCATTTCGAGTGTTTCACTTAGCGACTGGCTTGTAAAATATCTGGCTATCTTTTTACCCTAGTGTACTCCCTTATTTCCCTTCTACTTACAAGGAAGCAAGCAATAAGACTAACTCTGCTAATGTTTATTTTGATTAGTATTACATAAATAAAAGAATAATCTTTTACAGGAATAGTTTGTTTGTGGAATAGACAGAGAAAGTCATTCAAATGAAACAATCAGATTTTTATTTTTTTATTGCTAAGAAATTTCCAGGTTATCTACTGAAATTGAGCCTGGCCAATTCATTCAGTATATATCAACTGCATCAATCTTGTAGCAAAAACTCCTTTATTACTTACATTAATTACAAATAAATATCTGTTTTCAGATAGATATGTTTATTCCATGCTTTCTAACAATTCTGCCATGTACTTTTCTCTCACCACTTGATGCAGCTGCCACTGCATACTCAAAACTGACTTTAATGTTGTTGTTGTTGTTGATAATGATGATGACGACAACGACGATGATGATTGGGGTTTAAGGGCACTCAACTAGGTTATCAGCGCCATTATAAAATTAAAAGTGGCACAAGACCAGACTAAAATCAGGTTAAAATCAGCAAAAGATAAAATATGAGCTAAAATTAGACATATAACAAAGTGTAAAACCTATCCATTCAAAAAAATCTATAAAACCATGTGGAACAATGGAGCAGCAAAAGGGATAAAAGTAGGTAAAACTAAAAGTGTATTATGGTAAATAAAACAAACTAGAATCCAGACGGTACAACTTAAGTGTTGATAAAAATTTAAAAACCCTGTCAACCGCACGGGGTCATCGTCAAGGACCTCCGCTAGGGAGTCTGGCACCTGGAGAGTTATGCAAAGAGCTACTAGAGCAGCACACTCTACCAGCACATGCGGTACCATCAATGCTGCTCCACAGAGCTGACAGACAGGTGCAGGGTTTCTATTAAAAAGGCTACTATGGGTAAAAAAAAAAAGTGGCCATGACTCTACTGTTCCCAGTTGAAACTCACAAACTCCAGGGCTCATTCTCTTCTTTTTATACCTGTTGATGACATGGCAAGAAACTTCCAGGTGACGTCACATGTGCAAGCAACCAAAAGTGTCACAAATTCATTCAGGTGTAACAATGGCAGCTTCAATGTTAAAGTACTCGCCAATACACATGTCCAATTTTGCTGGTATAGCAATACATGGCAACAATCACCTATGATTTTGAAACAAGCCATACTTTCATAGTCACACTGCTCCCTGCCACTGGGAAATAACCATTAGCAAACTATGGATGATCCTCTTCTAGGGCTGAGAGGCAATGTAATGAAATCTCTTTCCTGGAGACTGCTTGCAAGTCAAGATTTGCGCCTCAGTTAAGGGACCAGTAAGTGGAAGACTTGGCAACTGCAAGGGTTGGTTTCTAACCACAAACCTCCTAATCCCAAACTTTAAGGTCATGCCTTCTTTTGCAGAGGGTTATCATGTTCCAAAAAATGCTGTAGATGAAATCATTTATTCTCTTCAGCGCAAGGTTGTTGAAGCTTGGGGTAGCATCCCTTGGCCCAGTAGGGCGATATAGCCACACCAAATCGCCCTGCTGTTAGCCTGCTGGTCTACGAGATTCTCCATGTGGTTGATTGTGGCTGTTCTGCTCAAACACCAGGTCATATGGTAGATGCAGCTCCCTGCCAAAAACCAAACTGGCTGGTGAAAAAAAATAAAACAATTGTTTGAATAATAAAGAGAGTTTTTGTTACAATAAGCGAGCAATTTAAAAATATTTTTGAGAATAATAGATTAGTGCATATATGAAGAAAATGTTAGAGGATTTTGGAAAGAGGCTCCAAGATATTTTGAAGATGCAGAGATACAAAAATTATCTAGTAATTTAACTGGAAAGACCACTAGAATTTATGTCAAGAAATGGGCTTGGGAAAGGGAAAGTTATATAGATAAAACTAATAAGAAGTACTCCAGTGTCAAGTGCAGCATTTGAAGTACTAGAATTTTGCAAGAAACCATACTGAGCAGCATTTATCTCTCTCTTTTTACAAGCATTTAAAAGATGATGATGATGATGGTGTTTAAGGGCGCTCAACTGCCGAGGTCATAAGCGCCCTAAAGCATTTAAAATTATTATAAATATCTTCATTGCAGTTTCTGTGATTTTTGATAATGCAGTAGAATGCTTATAGGCCTAAGTTATTTGGATCCATTTTTTTCATCACCCTTGTATACTGGGATAATTTTCGCCAATTTGCAGGCATCAGGCATTATGCCTTCAGTAAAAGATAGGTAAGTTTATTAAATCAACGAGATGTTGGGAGCATCTTTTAAGAGTTAAGCTATGCTTTCCTCAATCTCTTTTTTAATAACAGAACAAGTGACCTCAAGAATGGCATCCAATATATCATTTTCAATAGATTTTGAAATTCCTTGGAATATAGTTTTTTCCAAAACATGATGGCCCTCAAACAGGACTGCTTCCTCCTACCACTGGGCAATAACCATTAGCAAACAAAAGAGAGCTTTGTTCTAGGGGTGAGGGGCAATGTAGTAAAATCTGTTTCCTGTGGAGATTGCTTGCAAGTCGAGAATCGCACCTCACTAAAGGGACCAGCAAGTGCAGGACTTGGCAACAATGAGGGTTGATTTCCAGCTGTACACACTCTAACTGCTAAACAGAAAAACTGTAAATCCTAACTTCAAAGTCTTTGGAACAAGAGTGGAGCAGGGCCATCATATTCCGAAAAATACTGTACTTTAAAATTTTCAATACGTTCCCGCACTGTTGTGTCCAAGGAAGCAACAGACTTCACTAACCCTTGAAAGCTGCCTGCATTGTTACTGTCTTGGCTCTGGTCATGACCCCTTAGTGCAACTGCATGGGTTCCACAAAACTTTATGAAATCTATAATGGTAAAGCTATATCAAATGAATAAAATAAAATACGATGGTTGCAGCACACAGGTGGATGAACAGAAACACACACAATGGTCTTAAGAAGTAGTTTAATTCCTACTGGTGATCCATATTTGAAAATGTTGAAAACATTAAGTTGTTCAGATGTGAAAGTTGCCAGATTGTATTGAAGTAATGCCAAGTGGTGTAACAATCGTATAGTATTCTAAAGTGGAAATATCTTTTTTGTCTGCTTGCTCATATTGTTTCTTAATATATACCCTATATCCATTGTCTAATTGAATACCTACATCAACTTGTCCTAACATTGCCTAGTTAATTTTATTCTGCAAGTGTGGCTTAAACATTGAATGCTTTTATATTTTTACATCTAAAGGTTCTAAATCAGAAACACCACTAGTCGCCCTGACATCAAATTATCAAACAGAGAGCAATAAAAACAGAAGAATGTATTTCTTTCTTCACATCTGCAAAGTCAGCTGCATTTATAATATATAGAATGACTGAATGTTCTATAATAATTTCTGTTTCTGTTTAGTGTAAAATGTACATTCAATCAAGAGGTCAGGCCTAGGTGCTCCTAACTTTTTTATTTCTAGTCTGTCTTGAAAGCTTAATTGTTTATTAACTATGTTCTTAACTTTATTCATTTTGGCTTACCCAAAGTCACACAGAAACATATTACAAGCACACACAAACAGTCAAGTTAGCTACCATGCTAACTTCATATACCCTTTACGGCATGTAAAAGAACCTCAAGACTGACAGAGAGGCCTCTGAGCAAAATCAAGTGATCTTTCACGCCCAGTATAGATTGGGGTGCTGAGAACCACAGCAGTTAAAGAGCGTCCATAAATACAGCTCCATTTCCATTTCAAATAGTCAATTACACAGAAAATATCCGCGATCATAAAGTTAACATTCATGCTGCATGTACATGTTTAGCAGTGTGTCGTGCCTGATCGTGCCACTGACATCAGAGCTTTAGTTTTATTATTAACGTGCTAAACTGCAGCTGACATGATTCCTCAAAATAAAGATCTATGAAGAGTAGCACTAAACAACCAATGCACATTTTTTATTACTTTCTCTATACATACTATGTACAAAGTGTATAGAGAAGGTATTGCACTCCACCCAAAAATTTGATACCAAGATTTGTATGTTTTAGGAAATATATGTTTTAAGGTCCCCTGTATAAAAAAAAAGCATTTTCTGAAAAAGGTCTGTGTGTGTGTGTGTGTGTGTGTGTGTGTGTGTGTGTGTGTGCCATGTGTCTGTGAACACGATAACTCAAAAACGAAAAGTCGGTAAAATACCGAACTTGGAATTTAAGTTTAGTATCTTCTAGGGATGCGACACGAAGATTTTGAGAAAAATCCACCCACCCCAAGCTACCTTTTACATGGAAAAATTTTCATTTTCTCTCTCAAAATCATATTTTGATTAAAATATGGTGTATTAAATATATTTACCTGACAAATAAAATGTATATCTTGAATTTTCTGGGAATAGCCTCTGAAGACTACTTTATTCTAGATGAATTTTACGGAATTTTGCATAACTGTCAACCCATAAGAGATGGAAACACACACACACACACACACACACAAATGTAAAGCACGTTAAAACACACAATTTATGTTATATAGGTTTTTTTCGTGGAGTAGATCGTTTTTGAGCTATTCCTTGTTTTTGGTTTCAGCTTTGAAAAACTTACTTTTCTCATACGGGAATTTGTCATCTCCTGTCCATACAAAGGAACTTCAATCACATAGCAACCAGCTTTTGACTATCACTTTAACCTATGGTAGGCCCTTATTTCGCTTCTACTTACAAGGAAACGAGTAATAAGACTATTTCTGCTAGTTTTTTTCTCGATTGGCATAAAATGAATAGATACATAAGCTTTGTTAACAATAATTTGTTGCAGAGATGAAGAGAAAGTCATGTGAATGGAACACATCAGATTTTTTATTTAATTATAGGTCCTAAAAAGGCAGAGGATCATTTTAAGGGCAGTACATAATGCGAGTCGCACCATCATTAATCGTTGATGACCCATTATGCTTTGTTTACTTTCGCTATATCAGGGACTGCCCATGATGACCAACCATTATGCGTAATATGGCAAGGCAATGAGAGATCGCAAAGATGGAGATGGGGCAATCTGTAGATGTGTGATTATGGAAGGGAGCGTCAATACAAGATATTGCATGCCAGGTCTAGAAAAACTACAGATTAAACAAAGTTGTGGGGAGCTGTGAGGCACATATCATGTGATGTTTTGCAAACAAAGACATGATACACTGCCATAGCTTTTTATGAGTAAGATTTTTAATAAGTGCGCTCTAAAGACGAATAGAGGGAATTTTTAAGCATCTCAAGGGATATTTTGCTGACGGATCATAGCAACTCTTGGTCAATTGTCAAAACTACGCGGGAAGTAGGGTGGTATGTTTACGCTCTTACGCTACTAATGAGTATTCTGCTTTAAATTGAGTTAGTATATGGGTTACGTATATTTAGACTTTTAATCGTGCCTAGAGATTTACGTGCTATATAAAAGTTTAGGAACTAGTTTAACGAGGACGAAAATGAGCTGTGAAGATCAAAGTAATAAAGACGACTCCTTGTCTGTGGTTGAAATTTTAGAAGATTTATTGAATGGTGACGAAGAAGGTGATGAAAATTTAGATATTTTAAACAAAACTCCACCGAAATCGACGGTTCTGAAGACTTTTGATTTCTTAGGAGATGGAGATAGTAAGACAAAAGAAGAGAATCTTCAGAAAGAACCTGTTGCACAGAAAGATGGACACTCCACAAGTTTGGCACCAAGTGAAATACATAAAGGTGATACAGACTCTTCTGATGACGAAGATAGTAGATATTTTGAAATGAGAAAATACTCGGATTATGGAAAAGAAATGAAGAGAATTCTTGGTGCCAAAGATAGGGAAAATGAACAGCTTTTCCCTAGATCTTTGTGGACTAAAGCTGCACCTGCTGAAAAGAGAAAAAGTTTTGGGGAGTTACAGAGCAGCTTAGTTGAGAAAGGACCAAAGAATGTACGGACAGCTTCTGATGTGTATACAGATCCAGTATTTGGAATGAGAATGATGTAAGTATACAAACCGATATATTATTAAGGCAATATCCAGAACAGTGTATATAAAATAGGGTGGCAACATTTAGATTTATTCTTGAATCAAATTGGAAGTGGCATTATCATTTTCCAAAGTTGGTGGTGTATGCTGTTCATCATTATATTATGATCTTCACACATACAGCCTACAATTAATTCCCATTATACAGTTATGCATTCTTTTCAAATTTTTGTAAAGTTCATTTTGACTACAAAAAAGGCTTTTGGAGCTTTTGCTTTCAAATACCCATAATTTGCATTGCTTTTTCAGGACCATATTTGAGTTGTTTTTTCCTAACACAAGGTTATTTGAACTTTAGGTAATCTTATGTTTTGGCAAATGCAACTTGGCAGGAGTGCTAAAAGATATATACATCTTTGCCATTAATAAACAAAATCATAGTCACAAGCTAAAAAAACCTCCACAATACTGAAATGAATCTGTTGAATAAACATAACACAGCTAAAGAAACCACATTTCTTCTTGGTATTCTTCTCATATATTTGCACCAAAATGACAGATCTCTTCTACTTAAATATAATTCATGTACCAGAAACTTCTCACACCATTGTATCTTTTGGTATACCACATATAAAAAAATCCTCTTTCCAAAACCAACTCAACGAAAATAGCTTATTTCAGTAATCAGATGACAATGCCATTATGAAACCTGTCTAGTTCTTTTAGTAATTTAGCGTTGTTAACCAACTCAAAATAAGGTAAGAGCATATCATGTGTTTGACTCATCAAATATTATTGGCTATGACGTTTTCACTCCATTGGACAAAACAAACAAATGAGATCATAACACAATGGAACATTCAAATTGTATATTTGCTCAATCAGGTAGGAATATGTTCTAATTCCAAAAAATTTAAATATTTAAACATCAATTACTCATAAACCAATTACTTTCTAAACAATTTTCACAGTAAAATGGGCAAAATTAAAAGTTAAGCACATCCCAACTTTGTAAAATTAATAAAACTGTAGTGTAGTCAAAGTAAACTATTACATAAATTTTTATTTGCTTTTCATAAAAATCATTAAAGAATGAATTTTTACTGTCCCTACATGTAGAGTGAACACAGCTAGTAGGTAGAAAAGGTATTGTATTCCATCCAACAATTCAACGTGCAGATTTCACCAAAAATACAGGTTTTGAGGTGCCCTGAGTCCAAAAAATTAGAAAAAAAGTATATGTGTAAACAGCATGGTTCAAAAACAAAAAGACCATCAAATACCAAACTTTGAATTTATTTTAGTATCTACCAAGGATATGACATGAAGATTTTCAATAAACATCACCCACTCCAAAATACCTTTTACATGGAAAAATACTTTGATATTGTTTTTCTCAAAAATGGCTCTAACCATTTTGATTGAAATATTGTAAGTTAAAGATATTTATATGACAAATAAACTGCATATATTGAATATTATGGGAATAGCCTCTGAAGTCCTCTGCATTCTGGATGAATTTTGCATAAGAGATAGACAAAAACTTATTACACAAAAAATGTAGATCTCGTTAAACATACAATTTATGGCATACGCATTTTTTGTAGAAGAAGCCGTTTCTGAGGTATTCCTTATTGTTGGTTTTAATTTTACACTGTGTAACTTTTATCAAATGGAAAGTCATCTTTCGTTGCATCTCTTTTGTTTTACTGCTGGTCATGCAAAGCAAACCAAACTTATTGTTCACATAGGGACCAGCTTTTAAAAATGTTTGATTATCACTCTATTGTAGTGCATTTCCTTATTTTCCTTCCGCTTAGAAGAAAGCAAGTAATAAGGCAATGAATAGGGATGAGTCAGGTCTGTTTTCCCATTTTTGTATTAATATGTGCAGCCAAATTGCTATTATACATATGCTATATCATAAACTTGAAGTCCTATCATTTGCACAGAATTGTATACAATTTGGGAACTCGAATGTTTTGTAAGAGCTGCTTGAAAACAGTTTTCTTTTCAAATTCTTCAAGCAAAGTAGTTGATATTTTGCTTTCTTTCACTTCCTTTTGCAGTATGGAATAATATTCTGGGGTAACTCAGTATACAAAATAAATTATGTACAAAAAACAAGGCCACATGCATTATCAGTGCCATTGGGTCACAATCTGAATACAGTGAACAAAAGAAGTCTCATAACTTAGCTAAGGGTAAAGGGCCCTAAGCCACAAAGCTTAGCAGAGGGATGTTATTTTAGATGGAGAGAAGTGATGAAAGGCTGTGACTGCAGAGAGATGACATGGCATAGCTGAGGGATCTGAGAGTCCTAAACCCACCGAAACTGCCAATAATAGTAGGTTTTCATTGGTTGGCAAAATTAATCTACCACATTTTTTGTAACTCAGCAGATGATATAGGTAGTTGATAATGGCATTACTTTGCCATGTAAGTGAGGTTGCAATGGTGGGTTGGTGGGCTTCATAGTTCATATATTCCTTACTCTTGCAGGATTGCTCTGCATATAATAATTACTGGAATCTAAATATTTTGCAAGTAAAACATTTGTTACGGGTTTTAGAGGTGAAATCCAATTTTTAAGTCAGTGAAATTGCAAAAATCAACTGCTTGTAAACAAATCGCTTCTGAAAAATAATTTACACATTAAAATAAGTGTAAACACATGCCAACAGTGGAAAATTGGAATCTGTAAAATCATTAAAGTAAATAATTAGGTACTTTTTTTTCTTTTTATCAGGTAGTAATAATCAAGTTACGGATTCTCATGACCTATATTATTATTCTAATATTTTCAAAAATTACATAATTGCAAAAAGTGGCCAAAAAAGTAAGTTATATTTAATTTATTAAAATTAGGGTGCATTAGGTTATACATGAATTTATAAATGGAATAATGCTATACAAGCAGAAAAAGTAGGTATGAGAATAATGAGATAACTTAGAAATTAATTAAAAACATTAACTTGTTCAATGTTCTTGTTTGTTCAATGGTTCCACTGCGAGCAACACTCAGGGACATCGAATATGTCATACAATTATGAGATATGTAGCTTAATTAATAACATTAATTTTTCTTTTTGTTGGATTTGGCAGAAGATGAAATATTCTAAACTACCACCATTTCCTAACATGCATTAATGTAAGAAACACAATATCATCAGTACATGCAGTCTGCCCCATATATGGAATATTTACGTGTTGCATGACATAAAAAAATTCCTCTACTTTATATGGGGAGTGAGTATATAAGAACTTTTAAAAAATTTTCTTGAACATTTTATGGTGATTAGGAATGCCTTATTATACAATTTTATTGCAAAGTAGTGACATCCTTTTTGGGGCAATTTCAAGCTGGTCTGTAAATCCAATGCATGTTGTGAATTGTGGTCATGCATAGCAAGATTTGTTGTATCAAATAAAATTTATTTGCCGTAAGATTTCATTACAGAAATAATGGCCTTGTCAAATATAAACAACTGGAAATTACATTACATGAAAAGTTTAACACAATTAGGAAATAAATTAACGAGATAAAGTATAAGGTTTTATTTACAATTTAAGGGTTTGTTTACATCAATTACAACTGAAATACAAGATACATGATTGGAAATATATATTATATACACCATTATATATCCTAAATGAATTATAACCAATGACCAATTTAATATAAAATATGATTTCTTGAAGTAACTGTAGGATTTAATCTTCTTTTCCATAGCTGATAGTGCATCCTTCTTCCTACTTATTCATTCACCGCGGCAGTTCTCGGACATGTAATGGACCCCATAAAAGTAATGTATTAGTGTAAGTGGTACAGATTACACAATTCACATAATTTAGATAACTCAAGAGGGAATATAAGTATTCACCTACAAGAGTAAGAATTTTTCTTGGTTTTAAATAGGGGCCTTCATAAGTGATGGTGGGGATCAATGCCACTGATGATGCATGTGGCTTTATTTTTTGTACATAAATAATTTTTTGCTGTGTGCTGAATTACCCCAGAAGATTATTCCATGTTGCAAAAGCAAGAGGGAAAAAACAAAATAAGCTGTTCTTAAGGCATAGTACTATAAGAAGTATACGTTATAAAGGAGGAAGGGAAAATAAGGGAAATGGATACTAAAGTTCATAGCATGGAGGATAAATTTGCTGCAGCAACAGAATCAGACAACTGCAATGGTAGCTGAAATGGAATTTGAAATACTGTTCACTGTCAATCAATGAGCTATTTGTTTCCATTCATGTTTCTTGTATCATATTTTGTAATCTTTGCAGAAATCCAAAAGTCTCATCAACCATGTTGAAGGATAAAATGCAAGGACGGCTAGCTATACCATTCCATAGAATTAAGAATCATGTGCGTAATGTGGATGCTTCTACAGACTGGGTGTTGGGTGGAGCCATTGTTGGCAAATCAGGAATAAAAACTTCCCAAAAGGTAATCTACTGTATACTAATACTATATAGAATTTTTTTATTTTTACTTTCTCCAAGTACTATGTACGTAGAAATAAATGTTTTAAGGATCCCTGAATAAAAAGATTCATGTGTGTGTATGTGTGTGTGTGGGGACAGGATAACTCAAAAATGAAACGTCGGGGTCACCAAGGGGCAGATTTTTGGTGGACAAAGCTGCCTCTGGGCAGGTTTTCTTTGTATCCTCTGGTTTTCCCTGTCATTCATTCGACCAACTGCTCCAAAACACCTTTTCTTTTATCCATTTCACCATCAATCCATATCTTCTTCCTCACTCCCATACCAGGCATTGCGCTGACACCAATCTGCTCATCAGCTGGCATCTGACCCCAGATGCTGGCTTGTAAATCAAATCAAATTTATTCGCTGTAAGATTTCATTACAGAAACATTGGCTTTGTCAAATATAAACAACTGAAAATTACAAAATGCTGCTTGAAATTACATTATATGAAAAGTTTAACACAGTTAGGAAATAAATTAACAAGATAAAGTATAAGGTGTTACTATTTATAACAAGTTACAATTAATTACACGATACATAATTGGAAAAAATATATTATATACACCATTATACATTCTAAATGAATTATGAGCAATGTCCAAATATAAAATATGATTTGTTGAAGTGACTTAAGGATTTAATCTTCTTTTCCATAGCTGTAGTGCATCCTTCTTCCTGCTTATTCATTCACCGTCTGTAGTTCTCAGACATGTATTACTATAAGTAGTCATTAAGTGGTACTGATTAAGCAATTCACATAATTTCAAATCTTATCTATTCCATGACCCTTAAATTCATCAATTGAATAGAACTGATTATTTAGTAGGAATTAAGGGAAGAACTATAGCTCATGAGTATTTAGTTAGTAGTGGTAGTAGCAGTAATATGTTCTTTTTTTTGTATAACTTATAGTGGACTGCCCACTGAAAAAGTGGCCTGAGCCAAATTCTAGTGGGCAACACAAGATATGTACTGTACTGCTTCAATAAATTAAACTTAAAGTAGGAATTTATGGATTTCATTTTTGAATTGTGTTATGCAACTTTTGTTTTTCAAATATACAGGAAGACGACTGTACAGTGTAATTCAGGTATGTTTAATTGATTTCTCAATGAGACTGGCTTTATGAGAGCATACATGTCTTCCATATGTGGAAGGCAAATAGCAAAAGATGTTAGTCCAAATATAATATATTTAAAAATAATGTGAACTACTGAGGTATGACTGGTGGTATATTTTAGAAAATCTAATGATTGTTGCAAGTTAATGACACATTGATTGTTATTTCCAGGGGGCTCAGTACTCTGTATGGAGCCTTAGTGATCTGCAGGATGGTCTAAGAGTAATCTCGCTCATGTTGTTTGGGAAAGCTACTAAGGATTTGTGGAAAACTTCAGTTGGAACTGTAATTGCTGTTCTGAATCCAAATATTTTGGATAATAGGTAATATAGCAGACTATTGCTTTGTATTGTATAGTTAAATGGTACGTCAGAATTTGTATGTTGGTGTGTGTTTATTTTGGGTGTGTGCATCCAGAACCAAATACAGTGCATTCCCTGAGCTACCGGGCCATTTTGCGGCAGCCGGCCCTTACCCATTATGGTGCAGCTTGGGGTGGTTTGGTCCAGTCGCTCAGGTAACGCACTGTAGTTATAGTGCTGTGCAATCTATTGTTGAACTATAATAGTTATTTGTTATATAAGTGGTAAAAATAGTGTTTTATATTGTGAGTAGGAAGCTTGCAGCCATAGGCTTGGTTTTGTAGTCCTGTGTACAATATAAAACAGTTTTAGTACATGTGTCATACACTATTTTTTTAGACAGTTCTCAATATTTATAGACATATTATAATTATAAATAGATTGTTTTACCTGTTTCACAGAGTTCATGCTTAATGGTTGGCAATATTCAGTTGTTGCCTTGCTTAGCATGAGTGCTGATAACATGATGACTTACTCGTACAGGACGAAAACATTCTATTCAATGGGGGCTGTGTAGCAGTTGTAATTTTGCTCTCTGTGCTGCTAGCATAATTTTTTCTGGTTCAGCAGATTCCATGTTCATGACATTGAAATCATCTGCAAGCTTTCAGGGTCACAGCCTACTTAAATGAGGCTATGGAGTGTTATAATTTTATAACATTGAGTGCAGAATTTTCTACTTTTAACACTACTGACTTCTGGTAAAAAGACCTACTTTTAGCATCTAAAATAGTATATTATAATTGTATACCCTTCCCTATTCCTCCCAATTAGTCATCTGGTAATTATTGGGAAATGTGTGGCATAATATCATTAGTGGAATGAGATTTGTGGAAGCTATATCAAATGAATAAATTGCTTTTCAAAATTTAACTGGTATACAGTATACAGTATGATCCTTTAATCCCTCCACAGTACCTCAGGGCAACACTCCCCAAAACAATTGGTAGCAACTATTGTTTGGTTTGTCAAAGACATGCTGGTCACATTGTGTGGCCAAAATACCATCCATATTGTAATAAAGATTGTGGATGCTCTCAGTATCAGACTGTCTGCTACCATACAACTGTGTTTTCATTTGTTTTTGTTTGAACAGTGTATGTTTTTAGTTGAAAATGTTTTAGAAAAGGTGGTAAATGCACAGAAGTGAAACAAAATTTACAGATCAGCCTCCATTTTACTGTTTCAAGATACTGATTATTATACCAATTATTTCCTTTGGGATGCTGCAAAGCTGTCACAATGTTACTCTTAACTGTTTTGTTACAGGAATTCAAATGGTGAAGCTACACTTTCGGTAGAGACTGCACAGAAAGTAATGATTTTGGGCACATCAAAGGACTTTGGATATTGCAAATCCAGGTTAGGTAGCATAAATCATAGTGGTACTCATTCTCATTTTTGGCATTTGTTAATGGGAGAGAAAAATGATTCTTACAAGTTTCCAAGCTGTAGTTCACATAGCTATACTTGAATGTCTATTATCTATTCACAATTAGGTTGATTTGCACCACAATGGACCCATGTGACTACTGCACCGTGGTACAACATAGTTGCAAAGCACACAGGAAAGTAATCATGCTAATCATCTAAATTCAGAATGAATTACTCTTAAATTGTGTAACACTCTATACAAATACCTAAGAGTTTAATTAAAGCTGATTTATACCATTAAATAGAGCTACAATTCTCAATTTGTAATTCACACGAGCCATGTGATATCTGAAATATTATTTACAACAGTTCCTGTTTGTTGATGTTAGAATCATGGAGGACAGTTACTGTAATTTGCTCTTGTATCTTCATCAAGTTACAAAAAGCTTAAGGCTGATAGACCTTTGTTAATTTTGAATATTTATTATAAGGTTTGCAAGAAATAACCAACATTTTCTGTAATAGAAGAGGTGAAATTAACTTCCGAGTTCATCAATTTATTATAAGGTTTGCAAGAAATAACCAACACTTTCTGTAATAGAAGAGGTGAAATTAACTTCTGAGTTCATCAATTTATTATAAGGTTTGCAAGAAATAACCAACACTTTCTGTAATAGAAGAGGTGAAATTAACTTCCGAGTTCATCAATTTATTATAAGGTTTGCAAGAAATAACCAACACTTTCTGTAATAGAAGAGGTGAAATTAACTTCCGAGTTCATCAGTGTTTTGGCTACAAATATAAACAGTGCTCATAAAGAAAAAGCTGAAACAAGAAAAATGGTTACACTTGGGCAAAACTGAAAGCATGTAAAATATGCAATGCAAGTGGACGCTTTTGTAAAGTATGGAATTTGTGCACAATTTCATCTTTTTTAAAATGAGGTGTTAACAATTGATAAAGTATTACTGCAAGTTAATGCTGATCCATATTTGTCTAATTTTAGAAGAACTACATTTTATAATAATAAGTGGCAGCAACAGCTCAGATGATGATGCTGATCTGGAGGGGAAATGGAAATGAGTTTTATTTGTGGATGCTCTTTAACTACTGTCATTTTCAGCATCCATTCTATATTGGGTGTGAAAGGCTACTTAATTTTGCTCAGAGGCCTCTTATTTCCCTTCCAAAGCAAATCATGCTAAGGATTTTTATATCTGAAAAAATCCATCATGCTCTGCTGGGTTTGAACCTGCCAGAGGACAATCTGGAGGGGATAGTCAATTTCAGAGAGCGTATAAATAAAAGTTATCACAGCTATGCTATTTTATGCTTGTGTTTTTGTTGTAACTATCAATATTATCAGCTTTAGCCCCTAAGAGAATTAGTCATCATTTAAGTTGTCAGAATAAGGGCTCTTTTTGTTTTGCAGTACATGCAATATGTATTCAACATATAGTTATGAAAGTATAACTATTTCTAGAGTGAATATCAGATAATACTCCAGTTGCATATTCAAATGAAATGTTTGTTAACAGGAAAAAGAATGGGGAACCTTGTACAGCATTTGTGAACTTGCATCGCTGTGAATATTGCATATATCATCTTCAGCAGGCTTATCAAAAATGTGCCAAGCGACCAGAGCTGCAGTCACCAAATGTTGGACGTGGACTGACAAGCCTTAGAAATAAGGTGCTAGGAAAATCTGAGGTCAGTTCTTTATTCTGTTAGAATACTGCAGTGATAATTCCATTTTAAATACTGCACTGACGTGAACTCAGTACACATCATGGTATTTTTTCACTTTCTATTCCTTTTTTGAACTTGTTACTTTCTTTACAAAGTATACAGTACATAGGTGGAGAAGGTATTGCATTCAGTTGATAAATTCACTACTGGATTTTCTTTGAAAATACAAATTTTAGAATAAAAAAAAAAGAGCATGTTTAGAAAAATGCCTCTGTGCCTGCGTGCGTGAACACAGTAACTTAAAAATGAATAGTTGGTTAAATATCAAACTTGATATTTAAGCTTGGCATCCTCCAAGGATGTGACACAAAGATTTTTAACAAAAATTCTCCCACCCCAAACTACATTTTACATGGAAAATGTTTTGAAGATTTTCATTTTTTCAAAAATGGCTCTTAACAATTTTGATGAAATTACCATATATTAAAGATAATAAAATGTATATCTGGAATTTTCTGAGAATGGCCTCTGAAGTCCTCTTCATTCTGAATGAATTTTACATAAGTGGTAAACCTGAAAAGAAAGACAAAAACTTACCACATAAAAAAATATAGTCTTGATAAAACAGAATTTATCTTGTATACCTTCTTTTATTAAGCTAGCTATTTCTTAGATATTCCCAGTTATTAGTTTCAATTTTAAAACCCCATTCTTAAATGATCGATTCAATTGTTAGAATGGTTTCTGAGATTCAACAATACACTTGCACAAATGTTCTGCCTCTAGTGTTATTGTACATTTGTGGAATAGGTATATAAATAGATTCCAATGGGTAGGAAAAGTTATTTGATTGGTACAATAAGTTATTTTCTGTCCTCATCAAAAGCCAAAATACTATTGGAAAATTTGTAAGAAAATTACTGTCTTTTATTGGATGAGTCAATTAATTACACTAAACAACACTTACTTGGAATTTTTGCAGGTGAGTCGATTAATTACACTGAACAACACTTGGAATTTTTGCGGGAACATGCTTCAAAGGACTAGTTTCCTTCATTTTCAACCGGACAGTTGATGTCGTAAAGAAATTAGTCCTTCAAAACATGTTCCGGCAAAAATCTCAAGTAAGTCTTGTTTAGTGTAATCAACTATTAAATAAATGATTATAGCAACACTTTTACAAAATTCTATAAAATGAAAAAATGACTTGTCTTCCTTTTTTTTCAACAGGTCTTTTATGCTGGCCAAAGTTTTACAGCTGTCCCAGCAAAAAAAAACAAAAGATTAGTAGAAAATGACAACAAAAGGTTGAAGTCATTATCACAAGCATACAGCTCCAGTTTAAAGGTTTCTCAAATGGCTAAAGCTGTAGGGAAAGAGTTTGGATCACCAGTGCAGCAGAAACTGAAGGATGCTCAGTTGCTGCAGAAACTTAATAACATGTCACCAACTAGCAGTGTGTCTGTTACACCAAGCAGTATTGTAACTGTTGCACCAAGTGAGAACAAAACCTTGTAAGTACTTCCTAACTTCATATATACTGAATGTAATGTGAAGTGGTGTGATGTATACTGCAGAACAGTGTGTGTTTATTGTGTTAAGTTTTGCTCAAACGAGATCACATGTGAACTGTGAGCTTAAATTTATAAGAAATTTCCAATTTTATCATTCCTAACAAATCCATACTGTATCAGTCATTTAAAACATTTAAACAGGCTAGATCCATGTTAGACAAACAGAAACAGCCAACAATTCTCTTTAATGGAAAACTAGATGAAATACGAGCTATTACTCAAAGAAGAACAAATAGTGTTGATTGTTTTTTCCACACTAGCCATGTGTAGGACAGGAGTAGAGACAAATGAAAAATTCACCGGGAAACATTGGATCAGTTGAGGAATTTAACGCTGTGCTCAGTGGTAGAGAATCAGCAGGAAATTAGGAGATCCATGGTTCAAATCCTGGCTATGGCATTGAATTTTTCAGTCTGTCTCTACTGATCAGCTTCTGCCCTATATATGTGGGAAAAAACAATCAAATTAAAACTAATTGACCATAATAGTTGGTTAAACTATGAAGCCTGGGAGTTAAAGTACTTACGACATTGTACATCGCCATTGGGATATGTCATCTCAAAATAATATTAGGCCACCTTGTGGCTTTCTGGGAAACATGCGAGTCAGTTGAGAAATTTAAGACTGTGCCTACATTACATATTTTGGAGGATACAATAAATGTATCATTTTCAGACCTAAATCCATCATCATCATCATCATCATCCACAGCAAGGATTAGGTCTATGGAACTTCTAATCTCAGGAGAATTGATCACTTCCTCTAGTGGAGGACCTGCCTCTACCATGGAAACTAACTGGATTTAGTAAATCAATTCTTTTTGGCATCTTCTGGTGCTATTCATCTCATCCTCTTGGCAGTTTCTCATTTTATCTGCTTTTCTTTCTCTGTTTACCCTCTTAGTATGTAAAAGTTATACCTTTTTCTAAAGATGCTTTTTTCGGACTCAGGGGACCGCTAAACATATATTTCCAGTGAAAACTCGACATTGAATTTTTGGGTGGAATACAATACTGTCCCTATCCATTATGTACATTGTACATGCAGGCTAGAGAAAGTTATAAATTTCTTTTCACATCGTTGGTTGTGCCTTATGTATGTATTGTTAGCTGGTGGTCAAACAGAAAGATAGTTTAGCTGCATGTTTCAGACACATCGTGTACATTTCCCCTCTCCCCCTCTTTCCCACTCACAATGTGAACTCTTATTAGATAAAACTTTTTATAATGCTGTGTCAAATTAGGTGTGTAAGAAATGAGAACACCAGTTTCTGCTAAATTCACTTTATTCATCACCAGAGCACTTAATGTAATACAATATAGTACACTCTTGATACACAAAATCACTGAGTCACTGTGTGAATTTACTTCCTTAGCATTCATCACTCACTAGATTGACTTTTTAACTAACTCCTAGGAGCCAGGAGCAGGAACTAGTCGCCCGAGTGTACTCGGGCGGGGGAAAATCACCACAGTACCTATCCGCTTTTCTCGCGGATTTACCCGTGTGATATAAAAGATGTAGTCTTGTGCAAGCGTTTGTGTCGTGTCAAAGTAATGTCTCCCTTAATGCAGCCGGCGCGGGCTGGCTTACCTACCGGAGTGGTCACCCACCCAGAGAGGGACCAAGCCCGGTGCTGCTTAAATTGGCCAGCCGCTTGCGGGCTGTCAAGGAAAGCAGTGCCAGCTAGCGGGGAGAACTGAAAGGATGTAGGCAGGGGGTGGGGGAAAGCCACTGTTGCAGAATCTGGTTGGAGAACAACTTGACGGTCACCCATCCGAGTTGTGACTGCGCCCGATGCTGCTTAACTTGGCGGGTAATACTGTAAAGAAGGGAGAGGCGGCCGAAAACTACCATCCCAAGGCATCCTTGGGAAGGCGGTAGCTTACGTGTCTCCTAGGCAGCGTGTGGTCGTAGACACCAAGAGTGTTCACCTGAGGATTTGGGTGAGGAGCAAGTTTAGTGTATATTGTGCGAGCTCTTTATCGCACAACGTCCACTATGTAAGGGATTCCGGAATGGGAATGGAGAATGTGGGACGGGAATCTACGGTCTGCGCCATATATCATCCTCGGTGCCCTGTTCTGCACGGTCTGCAGTCTGCAGATGGTGGAACGAGCACCGAACCCCAGACCTCGCAGCCGTACAGCATCAGGGGCGGGATGACCGTGCGGTACAGCCGTAGTTTTAGGTGTGTAGGCATGGTGGAGCGAAAGATGGGAACTAACTCCTAGCACAGTCGGTCTCTCTTATATAGTCCTGTAGCTGGGCTCTGAATATTCCAGTAGTAGAAATTACGGGAAATCACATTTTAACTATTTAGAGACAAAGAACCATTGGGATGTGTTGCAGGGAAACACACAAAGGCCTTTGTTTGCCTGGCTATTGTGTCCATTCACTCTATTGTTAGAGCAGACAAGGCAGCTGTGCTCTCTGGCAGAAGAGCATGCTGAGCCGTTGTTAGAGTATATTGTCTAAATACAAAATCTTATCCATCAATGAGGTTGTAGCTGCCCTACCATCGCCTTCTCCCAATACATACTACTGGTACATTTCCATTCTCTCTCCTACTGTTTTCTATCCAGAACCTGAATTTTCATGCAAATACGAATTAGATATAAAAAGAATTTAATCAGCTTAACTGTCTCTTTGTTTATTCAAAATATATGTGACTTTAAATTTTGTTCAAAAATGTTCTTATTTTTATGTAGATGGTGCTAAATTCTAAAATTAATTTAAAAAAAAAAAAGGATTGTCTTGCATTTGAGATTATCTTGTATTCAGGTAAATATGGTGTAGAACATATTGTATTAAGATGTAATAACAATGTTTCATTCTTCTTTTTTTTTAGAGTTCAGACGAAGCTGCAGATAAACCCTGAAAGACAAGCAGCTTTTGTTCCTAATGGACACCTTCAAGATTTAAAGGCCAAAGGAGCTATTCTTGGCATGCCAGTTTTAGGTTTTGGTCTAAATGGATCAAAGGTTGTTGATTTAGGAGTTCCAGTTAACAAAGTATTAGCAGAACGAGCAAAGGTATATCTTTTGTTGAATTTGGTATTATTCATCTTTCCGTTCTCAATTAGACATCCCGTAGAATCGGGTGGAATGGATATAATCAGTGGATGAAAGATTGGGGAACCAATATTAACAGAAGTGCTTTTATAAATGTAACTATATTAATAACAGTTATAAATATAAAGGTGTTTTGCAATAACCCAAGAAAGTAACCAAAATGGAAATGAGAATGGGAAGCAATAACATTTTGGTTCTCAATAGTCTGGTAATGAGATTGGAAATGTTTATTGATATCAATATTAAATTGGAAATCTATTTTTTGCATTTGTTTTTTTTTTATATTTTTTCACCTGCCTCCAATTCAGCCAACATAATGCAGTAGTGATTGTTAACATTTCAAAAGAATTGAGAAGAGTGAGCTCTAACAGCTGTTTCATGTCATGGTGGCCTAAAATAATATCTATAGTGTAAGTTTAATATGCAGAATATAGATTGTCATGGCCAAGAACAAGAAAGTTAAACCTTGTCCAAGTCTTCTTCCCCATTCCTGGTACCCAGGAAAGCTTCCTGTACATTGTAAAGCCTCCTATCAAAATAACATATATAGGGTGGCGCAAAAGTCACTGGACAAAAATTGAATTTGTTTCATTACAAATACAAACAATACTTATAATTATTTTGTATTTTCAAATTGTTTTCCATCCTCATTAATACATCTTTGAAGTGGTAATAACAACTTAACAGGTTTAAACTTCCTATTGTTCAACATCTTGCTGGTACTTTATTTTCTTTTAATTAACTGTCCAGTGACTTTTGTGCCACCCTGTATTTTGGCAGATAGGACAATAGTTGAACCTTTCAAACTCAGGGTTGTCTTACAGGACGGATGTAAAACCATAGATTGAAATTCATATAATTAAAACCATTATAAAATAAAATAAATTACTCACCAATGCAAGTAAAACCCTGCAAAATGCTCATAGTTGTTCATTCTTTAGCCTGTTTTATGACTTTTAACTTGAATCTTGCTTTCTATTTCCTTCTTTTTGTGGGTACCATCATTAGTCACGCACTTTACAAATTTTACACTTCTAGTACAAACTGTGCAAACACACAACACAACCTATAACAATTCTTGTTAGTGGTTCATACAAGTTCATTATTCTGCATGAGCTCCTACAGATAAAACCATAACAATGCTGAAGGAAGCTTATACTTTGACGTGTGCAAGTGTACCAATTGTTTAGTAGTACAGAGCAGGCATGTCCACAAATTGAATAGACAATAAGATACTTTTGTAAATATTCAAGGTCATTAGCTGAATCAGTGTGTGTTATTATCCAGATAATCTGTTCTAAACTAAATTTACAGGCTGTTGATAGTTCAGGGATCATCTATAGGATGGACATGTGGTAAAACTATATATCTGATGAAAATGTATGCCTTGTTTAATGGAAGGTCATCTTATCCACTGAAATATAGAGTAGATATATTTCAACTTTGATGTTCTGGTTCAGGCTATTGTTTCTGGTTATTGTGAACCAGCTTTTACAAATGAATAACAAAGGTGTTAGGATTGAAATATACTTATGTGATGTAATGTAAAATGAATGTAGCAAATATTTTATATTCTATATATCAATTATTCATTAAAATAGCAAAGCAGTGTGACAATGCCTCCTTTAAACAATCTTTCAAAATAGAATCTACAGTGTACCTTTGTGTTGTTTGATTTCATTAAAGTGATTAACTTTTAGTATAATACTGCCACTATATCTCTGGCTCTGACAATTTGCATGTTTGAGAGAGACAGAATTGCCTACTCTTGTCACTACTGTGCTGTTTTTTTTTAAAGTGAAAGCAGTAATGTTAACAATAACTTCACCAACATAACGATAACTGTAAGACAAGGATATTGCAGTAAAACGCACATGCACAAATTCAACCACCTGGACTAAAACAAACAACTATTGATGACATGTGCTCTGCTTACAAGAGAATTGACAACATAGTTGAATATTCAATGCTTGCACATGGGGAGGAAGCATGTAAGTGGTCCTAGCAGACAACTTCCACCCTTTACTGCATCTGTCAGCCCCCACAGTGTGGGATTTATGGTGGACAAAACGTTGCAGGGGCAGATTTTCTCCAAGTTCTGCAGTTCCCCTGCCATTTCATTCCACCAGTGTTTCATCTTCACTATATTATCTGTGTCATCGCCTGTGGTCCTTATGCAACAATAGTAAATTATATTTATTAAAACATTACAGGAAATGAAATCAGAGTGCCAATGCATCTGCTTAAACAAATCAAAATAAAGAGTAAAAACACGGCATCACACTCAAAATTCCCTAGTTAAGATATTTAAATAAAGACATTTTTCACAGTGAAGCATAATTCAATAATAAAATTATTAATTAATGAGTCGCACTCTAACTTCGTTTTAAGGTTTCTTACCTAGAAACATGTTTCTTGTAAGAAACCTTTAAGTGAAGTTAGAGTGCCACCCATTAACTAATAATTATTCACTAGTTAAAATAAGTACCCTACATTCAAACTTGTTTTGGCAGCTGTTGAAGATGGAGGCAACAGCTGCTGAAACACTTTTGAAGTAAATTACTTATTTTAACTAGTGAAATTCAAATGTGATGTTGTGTTTTTACTCTTAATTGATTATTTACTTCTCTGTGCATTCCCATTTATGTTTACATTGAATCAGAATAACTTCATTTATTCTGAAAATTTGCAGTGCTAGTACTGCTCAAGGTGGTCATGTTTCTATATATCTATGTCTTTCTTTACCCTGGCAAAATATCAGGGCTAGAGATACAGCAGTGATACAATAAAATTTACTTCAGTAATGCACTTGCCGCATTTATCTGTTTAGAAGTTTCATTTTCCCAAATTTTAGTGACATTCATTTTCCAATTAGCATATAGGATAAAGTAAGTTTCAGCGCTTACTTTTTATTGTGAATGGAGCTTAAAAATGCAGCTGCTGTTTATTACAAGTCTTCAGTACATCTTCAGCCAATTTTGTGTGACATTTCTACTTGTGTGTATTATTTGAACTGCCACTGATGCATCAAAATGTTTTTTCTTCCCCCAGAATAATGCCAAAAGATGGGTTCAAAAGAATGGACCAATAAAGAAAGTTGACCCAAACAGCATCAAACCTAAAGACAAAAAGTGCTCGCCAGTCATTGCTATGCCTAGTGCAGCAAATATACAAGGTAAGATTTATGGCAACATATAAATAGAATCATAAAGTTAAAAGACAAAGTTCTGTGAAATTTTATTTATGCATTACAAATGTATATGATTTCTACACTTATACCTTTTTATGAGGTCCCAGCAGAATTCTTATAGTTACCAAATAATTTTATTTCATTTATACATTTTTTTTTATGTATTTTTTGCACTCATATGATTAAAATATGAAGTCCTTAGAAGAAACAAACACCATTTATACTTTTAGGGCCAGTTTTACAGCTTAAACCAAGCTTTTAATAAACAACTAAAAGTCAATTAAAAGTAAAAGCACAGCATCACACTCAAACTACACTAGTTAAAATAAGTAATTTACTTAGAACATGTTTCGGTGGCTGTTGCCCCATCTTCACCAGGATTCTCTGTGTAATTACTTGAACATACATAGTAGGTATAATTGCACCCAAAAATTAGATATCGAGATTTCACCAGTTTTGAAACCCCGGATTATAAAAAAAGGTTATTTTTAGAAAATGATCAACGTGCATGCATGTGTGTGTCTGTGGACAGCAAAACTCAAAAATGGAAAGTTGGTTAAATACCAAGGATGAGACACAAAAATTTTCAGAAAAATTCCCCCACCACAAAACTTCCCTGTATATGGAATATTTTTCGAAATGTTCAGTTTTCTAAAATATGGCTTGTAACAATTTTGATTAAAATTCCATATATTAAAAGATAATTACATGGAAAATAAAATGCATATCCTTAATTGCTTGGGTAAAGCTCCTGAAGTCCATTTTATTCTGAATTATTTTTGTAAACCTGATAAACCATAAGAGATAGAAAAAAAACTTGACACAAAAATGTAAATTTCAAAAAGACACCCATTTGATGTCATACATTTTTTTGTAGAGCTAACCATTTCAGAGATACTCCCTGTTATTGGTTTCAGTTTTAAAATACTTCAGCTTTTCTCAAGCAGGAAGCCCTCATTTGTTTCATATCTCTTCTGTTATACTCCTGGTAATGGAAAGAGAATTGGATTTCAAAGATAATTGCATAGGGATGTTTAGCTTAGTATATTTCCTTATTTCTCCTCTACTTATAAGGAACCAAGTAATAAGAACCATTTCTGATCAGTTTATCTTGGTTAGTTATGTAGGTAAAAGAATGATCTTTTGCAATGATGATTTGCAGAACAGATAGAGAAAGTCATGTGAATGGAACACATCAGATTTGTTTTTATAACAAACTTGGACAAATATAGTGCCTTTGCAAAATTCCTGATTAGAATTTTCTCGGAGATAGTTATACTGTAGAGAACATTTTTATATTTTTGACAGATGACACACAAATGGAACCTGAGCATAAGAAACCAAAGCTGGAAGACTTATCTTCTCCAAAAAGTCTTATCACATCTTCAAGGTTTAAGAAACTTATGGAGGCTACATCCAGGCATTCTCAACTTCTTGAAGCAAATGAGGAAGCTGCTCAAGAAGAATACTTTGACAAACTTGAGAAGAAAGAGAGAATTGAAGAGAAAATGCTAACAACTTATAAGATAGATTGTAAAGCTGTGCAGTGTCTGAAGGTAAATAATCATATTTTACATTATTAAGACAGTCCAGTGTTTGTAGATATTTTGTTCCTTCTGCTTCAATTTTAGTCAGCATATCTTTCTTCTATACGAAGGTGGTGTGATAAGTGTAGTAAATTTCCATGAAAGAATGAAACACTTTTGTTGTGGCTTCATGCTTGGCAAGCTTGATTATTCAAAGGATTGTATAAAAAATTTTAACAATGTTTAGATACAGTTCATTGTTGACAACCATCTTAATTGGTCATGTGTAAAATGCAATCGAAAACCTGAGCTTCATACCTGTTATTAGACATTTACATTTGAATTTAATTTCATATTGAATTGATTCACATATAGGGTCATTATATTATATGGTAACCCATTCGCAACCTTTTTCTCCTTTACTAATCTCACGTCATCTGCTGGGACTTCAGACTGCCAATTCCCGCTTGAAATTGCATTGTCGCTATCTGTGTGTTGCTGAGTCGGGTGCACTTGTGGTTATTCATTGTCAGTTTGGTGCTTCTGTTGCTGCAGCAAACAATTTGCGTCACTTATCTTTAGCAGAACGCGTGTTTATTTGTAAAGTTTACTTTAAGCATGAATCTGCACACCGTGTGCATAGTGACTTTGCTGAAAAGTTTACAAACTTTATACCATCTGCAAGAAAAACTATACATGCGGTTGTCAATAAATTTGAAGCTTCGAGTTCAGTTTTGGACAAGAAACATTCTAGAAGGTCAGTGTTAACAGAAAATAAACTGGATGAAATCAGTACTACAAATTAGCGCAGCAAACAGGTGTATCTCCAGAAATGCTACACGTCTGTTGAAACTAAAACCTTATTGCTACACACAAGTGCAAGCATCAAAAATAAATGACTCCATTAAATGTGTGAATTATTGCAATTGGTTTTTCTAACCTGTACAAAGAAGTTTCATTGATCCACAGCTTTTGTTTTTCTCTGACGAATCTTGGTTTCATTGATTGTTAAACTCTTTATAAGGGAAATTAACTTATCACTTTGCTATCAATATGGTTATTAATATGCATTTCTGTTCTTGGGTTTTTGTTAACCAGTATTTATACAGCATGCTGCAACTGTTTTCTAACTTTGTTATGGATTACTCTGTAAACTCTCTCTATGCCTATTATTCAACTAGAAGGACCAAAAGTATTTACAATCTTTTATTTCTTAAGTTTTGTTGTCCTCCATGGTGTAGTGGTTATCTTGCTAGCCTCTAAAATCCAAGATTGCAGGTTCAAACCTGGCTTAACAACTTCTGAACTCTGAATTCTGGGAGAAAATTAAATATAACAGCAAAGCAGGAAAAATAGCCAAGATACCAAGTCATATGAACTTTTCCAGCCATCGTTAAACATGCAATAGTATTTCTTTACATTTCTGCTCTCCATGAACTAACCATTACAATAACTAACTTAAGTCTATGACCACTGTCAAAGTTCTCAACTCAGAAACCTCAAACTGCTAATAATTACTGATTTTGAGATTTTTGTTTCTAAGTATAGCAAGACTGGCAATTGATGTTAATGCAACAATTGGTTTCTCTTCTCCCATCAACACTGCTGGCACACAAATCAAAACGCTATTTCCTTCTATGCACTACCAACCTTTACATATGACAGACAAAATACTTGGGCTTTGTAAAAGTATAGTATAAATAATAATAACAATAACATTAACAATAATATCAGCAGCAGCAACAATAATAATAATTAAAAAATAAATAAATAAAAATAATAATAATAATAATTAATAATAATAATAATAATAATAATAATAATAGTCAAAAAAGGTAGTAAAATTACATCAAATTCATAATACCAATGAGTTATCACTATCAAAAGAATCATTATATCAACATATAATAAAATTACAGAAGATAATGTATTGTAAACAAAAGGAAAACCATGGGAAAATTTATGTAATAACACGACCAGAATCATTACATTACCAAGAAAATCCTCTGTAGCAACTTTTAGACTCTAACAGGCCATGACTGCCTTAATAAACATTTGTTCAGGATTGGTATAGTGAGATCTCCTCTGTGTCCTTTCTGTACACTTAAAGAAGATATGGATGGAAACCATATACTGTGCTGCCAACCTTTAGTCAACATGATAATATGACATGAAAACACTGGAATGCTATAGAGCAAATGGCTTCACTGCCAACTGCTCAACATTAAGTACCAACAAACCGTAGTAATAATAATAATAGTAATAATAAAGAGATATCACGCAATTCTGGGGGATTTATTTCAGTTCTGGGAGTTGCAAGATCCTATTCAATTTCAGGAGGCTTGCGGCCATTCCAGGAGAGTTGGCACCCTACAGAGGGTGATGGATTTCAAAAATCCATAGCATAGCTTTCTTCAGAAGGGAAGTAAAGTCAGTGGTTCTATGTAAATTTTATTTGCACATAAAAGAACCCCCCTATACCTGGAAGACAAAGGTTCCTGGGCAAAATGTGCTGGCGTTTCACGTCCACTTGTCATGTTGTCATCCTACAATACCGTCTCTGGGCAACAAGTTGGTCCGTCATCACCATGGCGCATAGTGGTAAACTGATGAACTAGAAATTCAAATCCAATCAAGAAAACATCGTAACAATGCCCTTTTCTTCACTTAGGAGATACAGGAATACTATTTCTTAAACTTCTGTAAAATAAAATAAGCAAAGGAACAAACATATTTCATTAAACTCTTAAACAAAGTTATATTTACTAGAAAATTGTGTTGTTTATTTCCAGTGCAAGTACACAGCATTCTCTGCATCAGATTTATGTAAATCCGAGCGCCACCCACTGAAGGTAACAAATGCAGTGAAGAGGTTCTTCAAGTGTGCCACCTGTGGCAATAGAACTGTAACTCTGAATATAATTCCACTCAACTCTTGCAAGAATTGTTTTGGATCTCACTGGGAACGAGCACCAATGTTAAGAGTGAGTTATTGTTTTGTTTTTTTAGAGCATATTAGTTTTGTAAATTAAATGCACCAGAATATAATTTTTACGTTCTCTAGCAACTATTTATTGTAGGTAGAGGAAATATTGCATTCCACCCAAAATTTTGTTGTTGGGATTTCAACACAAACACATGTTTTAAAACCTGTACGTGTAGTATGTGCATACATACAGGCCTTAAAAACCACATTTGAATTTGTAATTCTTGTAGGAAAGGCACATGCTTACAGTAAATTTTACATGCGCAAATTGTTGTTTTTATACTTATATTACTCTAGTTTCATTTTCTACACCAGAATTTTCTGGTGAATGTTTTCAAAACTGTTGTCTTCATTATCAGCCTAGAACACTATCCCACTTCCTCTGTGGCTTGTAGATGTCATTTTCTGGCTGGTTTAGATCATTTTCATATGATATTTCAAAGTTTAATGCATTTTTTAAAACATTTTTAGAAAATATTATTTTAGTCAAGTTGACACTTAAACTTGTCATTGACTCATTAATTGTAAAAAGAAACTCAAAACGAAAATACTTACAGTTAAGAGTGCTTGCTTTTTTGCTTTTTTTTTTTTTTTTTTTTTTTTTTTTTTTTTTTTTTTTTTAATGCATTGTGTGAATAAACTTTCCAAGTAGAGAGTTCTGCCAATTTTGTAAGGGCCTTTTAAAAGCTTAGGTTTCTCTTACAGCTGATGATCTGTGGATTGAAAATACTCTCAACTGCTGATTTCTCTGTCTGTTTATATTTTGCATCTCTCTTTTGTTATTCAAACCTAATGTCCATATTCCTCTTTGTCTTCTCATATAAATAGATAATTTATTTCATTTTTCCAAGTTACAAAGCTCATACATACAGAGTTACTTTTCTGGAGTTCCTGAATTTGGTATCATATACAGTTAACACCCTGGTTATTTATGTATATACCTTTCCCTCTATTTGTACATTTTTATACCCTACCAACTTAATCTATTTACCTCTGCTATAAGTTACAACCTCATCAGTTTTATTATTAAGATCCTCTCTTTCTTTGGCGCAGCAGTGGTGAAGCCTGGAGGAAGTAGTTAAGATTATCACTAAGGTCGTGATGTATATGGCAGGTTCTGTTCATTTCATTTTGCACCCTAAAGGTAAACAGTTTACAGGTGAAGTTTACAGTTTAAAGTTTACAAACCTAGGATTTTAAGTACTCTCATTGGAAAAAAACATTTCTCTTGAAGTAAAATAAAAACAGAAGATTTCCTTTCACATTGGTGATTGAGCCAATGATCAAACAGAAAGAGAGGTTAAGTTGCCATGTTTCACAGCAGACGTACCAGGCACATTGTGTTCTCCCCTCTCCCTTCCATTGAAGGCCAATGCGCATACTGTTGTGCGATGAGATTAAGTCACCATGCTCAGTGGTGCAAAACAGTCATTTCGGCCGAAATTGATATGATGAGGTGCAGTGAACAGTGTTTATGCATTATGTGAATTTCTGTACAAATTCAAATAATGTAAAACATTTTACAATATGTTATATTGTCTAAATAGAAAATCCTATCCATCATTGTTGTAGAAGCTCAGTTGCCGTTATCACCTTGTACCCAATGATACATTTCTGTTTCCCCCACCTCTCACTTGCCCAGTACGTGAATTTCTGCACAATTTAGCAAAAAAATATATATGTTTAAAAATTAAGTTATGCCTTCTTTTTATATAGATGATGTGCTAAATTCCAAAATTAAGTTCTGAAAAAAGGGGGTCGTCTTGCATTGAGGTTGGTCTTGTATTTGGAAAAATATGGTAATTGATAAATGCCAGATTTTTTGTGTTTTTTTAAAATTTTATCTTTTTTTAGAAAAACTTAATGTATTTATGTTGTATATTTATTTTAGGAACTAGTAAAATAACATGTTTATCAACAATTTTCACAACGGCTCAATGTTTATATACAAATTTGTTTTGCAGAAAGGAAAAAGTAGGTAAACTAGGACTTTACATCCACTTTAGAATAAAAACTGTGAGTTGGATTTACAATTTATACATGTTTTCATAATTTCAGGAAAAGGTTCATTCTACTGCATCACTCTCGATAAGAGGTGATGAGGAAAAGAACCTGGGTTCACTACAGTCTCAAGCAAACTTAGGACTTCTCATTCCAGATGAATGATATCAGCAAACTGCTCAGATTGACCAATTCAGCAGTCCAGATGCTTCATTCTGTGAAGTCAGTTGGCATATGGGAGTTCATTGTTGGATGGCTGACAATGGAAGCAAATATCTTCCAGTTCCTAAGTGTAATGTGTTACAACTTGCTGAGATATGAGTTGTAACCTTTGTTGAACTTGAAATCAGTATTAAAATTTGTAAAACTTATTCATAGCAAGTTAGAACCCCATTTTTGGCAACATATCTAGGATGAGTTGCCATTTGTGATGCTATACATTTCATCTTTTTAGTGGCATATGGGAACTGAAGGGTAGAAGCAGAGATTTGTTTGAAATTGATTGTGAGTCACTTCGGGGATTGTTGGAAATTTTCAGCATAAATTAATTGCAATAGAAAAATTGAGGGTATACTTACATAGAATTTATTTCAAGAAAATTATTTCTGCATTTGTAAATAGCAGAGAAAATGAAGAGAATTGTATATATATTAGGTATTCATTTTTATCCATGATTTCCCACACAAGCAATGTCATTCATTATTGATGCCATCTGAGATGAAGCAAATGTATGTACTGCCCCTCTAGCAACAAGAGATCCTACTTAATGTTTTGCCAAAGGTGGTAGTGAGGCATTTTGGATAGATGGAATACTGTCAGTATAGAGGCAGGAGATTGTACTTAATGTGATGCCATCCTGGTGAGGCAATTTGATTAGTGCCCCTCTAGCTACATTTTCATGGCAGATATCATATTAAAGCATTGATATAAATCATATTTATACATCGTCCCTACTTTCACACCAGAATAATTGCACTGAACCACAAACACAAGGTGTGGTGTGTTCATATTCAGCTTGTCAACAAAGAACAGAGCAACCTTTGAATGATATTTGTTACTGATGAGTACTGTGAATACTGATTGTATTTGTAACAACATTCAAGAATGCTGTGATTTGCTTTCTCTTCTGCAAATGACCACTGCTGCTTCTCAGTAGCGAGCATTATAACTTCAATATAGGTTCACCAGTCAACTGTGTCATTCTTGCTCTATTGGCAATTACAGGAAATCAGAGATAAAAATGATCTCCCAGTATCTCATTGCATAATTGTTGCATTTTTTATTTTTCTACCATCCTTACTGTTTACCTATATTAAACAGAAAACATATTTTTAATAATGCCTAACTCAAAAACATTTTGGGTAAATAACATTTTTTAAACTAGCTTTTGAACGAACTTGCAGAGTGAAACTACCACAGCTAGAAATTGAGAATTATACTGACTTAATACTCATAGGTTTCACTCACCTTTAAATTAACTGCATGAAGATGTTTTCAGAAGCTTTTGCTTGCATTGTCACTTGCTGTAGATCTGCAGAGTCTGCTGGGGGCAGAAACTTCAACTGTTTTGTGAGAAGTTCATATCCATGAGAGTTTAAAAATTTGCAGCCAAAGGTTCATGCTCATGAGATTTTCTACAAACATCCAACTCGCTTTTTACTCTCTTTGAGTTTTATTTGGAGTTTATACTGTGATAATTGCTTCAAAAGCAATGGACCACATTGATTTATCTATTTGCTAGAGTTAAATTTGATAGCAAGATTTCATTGGAAATACACATTTGAGATTACCTAAATCCAAAAAAGAACATGATTTTCTCAAAAATGGCTCTGATTTTGATTAAAATATCATATATTAAAGGTATTTACATGACAAATAAAATGTATATGTTGAATGTTCTTGGAATAGCCTCTGAAGACCTCTTCATTCAAAAAAAGTTTTGTATAATCTTGCATAACTGGCAAATGTTAAGCAATAAATGAAAACATAATACAGAAATAGAATGTAGAGGTCTTTAAAACAAAAAGTGTATGCCAAATGATCTTTACTGTGCCATAAGCCCATGGCTCCCATAGGGGAGAGGTTCCAACTTCTTCAGTTGCTCCGGTGTGAGCGCTGCGGTCCTGAGCTCCGTGGTACTTCTGACGTTACTAAAAGTAGTCAGACCAAACACTAAGCTTCTCCCGCAAGGGGGTGTTTGGGTTGGGTTGGGTTGGACTCGAAATTGCAGTGGCCCGAGACTCATAGGAGATGCCTGGACAGGGTTGTGAGGTGCCTCATTGTCCTCGGGCACCCCCCCCCCCCGAGGTTTGACAGTCTTCCCCTGGGGGTTGACACGTGTAAGTGGCGTATCCACTTCCATCCTTGTTGGTGCAAAGGAGCCAGTTTTTAAAATAGGTCCCGGCCTAGGCCTAATGGAAAACCACACTAATTTCCCTGGGCTGAAAGCATACCTGCATAGATTAGGTGATGCATTTAGAGTAGATTGCCTCATGTGCCAAAAGCCATTTATTAATGGTTCAAATTGATCAACAATTTATCGTTAGAAAGGAATATGGAATTTTAAATCCAGCATAGATAGGTCCAGTTAAACAGTTGACTATTGCTACTCCCTTGGTATCTATAATGAAAGGTGTAATATAGCTATTTCTGCAAAGCCTTTTTTGGATTAAAATGAAGTAGACCGAAAAATCAGATTTCATAAGAATATTTCATTATTATGTATATTGATAATGCTGTGCCAACAACCTACCAAGGTATGTGTTTTACTGTTAGAATCAGCTGAAAAATGTCATCACAGTCAGGATTTGAGTAAGTTCTCCACTTTTTGTGCTATTGTGGCACTGCATTTTTAAACTGGTTCTAATAAACACATACCTTTGTAGGGCATTAGTATAACAACATTCCAATATAATGATTAAAATGCTCAATAGTAGGCATAACTCTGTGAATATTACCTGGATAATTAGTACTTAAGTAAGTTATCATTAAGGTGTTCTCTGAAGTTATAAGACATATTGTTTGGTTGACAGTGTAAAAAACACGAATCAGTTCCATAAGAATAGTTTTTCTAGCCACAAACTATAGAGAGTAGAGAAAGTAATGTGATCACAACACATTCAATTTTTTTTAATGTGTGTTAAATGTTCATCAAAGCTGTCATTAACTGTTTTAATACTTTCATTATGTGTTTATTCAGGCTCAAAGGGACAGTAAGCTAGCTGTATGCCAATTGGTTATTTTTTTACTTTCTCTACACGTACTATGTACATAGTGTATAGAGAAGGTATTGCATTCCACCCAAAAATTCAATACCGAGATTTCACTGGAAATATATGTTTTGGGTACCCCTGAATCCAAAAAAAAAAAAGCATTTTTACAAAAAGGTCCTTGTGTGTGTGTGTCTGTGGACAGCATAGCTCAGAAACGAAAAGACCATTAAATACTAAACTTGGTATTTAACTTTGGTATCTTCCAAGGATGCGACAGTAAGATTTTCAAGAAAATCCTCCCGCCCCCAACTACCCTTTACATGGAACTTTTTTCGAAAATTTTGATTTTCTTAAAAATGGCTCTTAACGATTTTGATTAAAATGTCAAATATATTTACCTGACAAATAAAATGTATGTCTTGAATTTTCTGGGAATAGCCTCTGAAGACTACTTTATTCTATTTATTTTACGGAATTTTGCATAATTGCTAAACCGTAAGATATGGACAAAAACTTAAAACACAAAAAATGTAGAGCACATTAAAACACACAATTTATGTCATATATATTTTTTTCGTGGAGTTGATCATTTTTGACATATTCCTTGTTTTTGGTTTCAACTTTGAAAAAATTATACTTTTCTCATACAGGAATTTGTCAACTCCTGTCCATACAACAAAGGAACTTCAGCCACATGGCAACCGGCTTTTGATTATCAGTTTAGCCTATAGTACTCCCTTATTTCCCTTCTACTTACAAGGAAGCAAGTAATAAGACTATTTCTGCTATTTTTTTCTCAATTAAAATGAAGTAAATAGAAGCAAAAGCTTTTTAACAATAATTGTTGCAGAGATGTAGAGAAAGTCATGTGAATAGAACACATCAGATTTTTTTTTATAGCTTTTTAATGCCCGCTTTTATTACTTGTGGCACCACAGGCAATGACACTGACGACTCATGGAATGAAGATAAAGCACCAGTGGAATGTGATAGCAGGGGAAACCATAGAACCCAGAGAAAACCTGCCCCTGCGCTGCTTTGTGCAGCACAAATCTCACATGTGCTCACTTGGATCAAAACTGAGCTGTCTAGGTGAGGCGAGTGGTCTAACCACTCGGCCATGGTGCAGCCCCAAATGATGGCATGTTTCATATAGTTTTATATAGTTCAGAGTATGTATGGAATGTGTGAAAGTACTATGCCACGCTTTACAGAAAATTTGGTTGGTGGTTGGTTAGTATCTAATGTTGAGCAGTTGGCAGTTAAGTCATTCACTTTCTTGCATTCCAGTACTTTGATGTTTTTTCTTTTGTTTGTTTGTTGTTTTTTTTTGGTAGTGTTTAACGCCTGTTTTAACTACTTATGGCACCGCAGACGGTGGCACTGATGATAAATGAATGAATATGGAGCACTGGTGGAGTGCGATGGTGGGGGAAACTGGAAAACCCGGAGAAAACCCACCCCAGCACTGCAAATCTCACATGCAGTCGCTTGGGATCCATTTTAATGTTATATTATCATGTTAACTAAAGGTTGGACAGCACAGTAGGTGGTTTCCATCCATATCTTCTTTAAAGGTACAGAAAGGACACAGAGGAGATCTCACTATATCAATCTTGAATAAATGTTTATTGAGACAGTCATGGCCTGTTAGGAGTCTAAAAGTTGCTACAGAGGATTTTCTTGGTAATGTAGTGATTCTGGTCGTGTTATTACATAAATTTTCCCATGGTTTTCCTTTTGTTTGTAATACATTACCTTCTTTAATTTTGTTATTATAAGTTGATATAATGATTCTTTTGATAGAGTGATAACTTATTGAATCAGATGAATTTGATGTAATTTTACTACCTTTCTTGTCTAGAAAGTCAGCTGTTTCATTACCCTGTATTCTGCAATGTGCAGGTATCCATTGAAGTATTAATCTTTTAAAATAAGAACTAAAGCTTTCCTGGCGACGTGTTAATTCAAAATCTTCTCGGGCTTCTAGCCAGGTAAAAACTTGGCTTGACACCAACGTTTCGAAGAAGTGCATCTTCCTCGTCTTCAGGGTGAACTGATCAGGAAGATGCACTTCTTCGAAACGTTGGTGTCAAGCCAAGTTTTTACCTGGCTAGAAGCCCGAGAAGATTTTGTATTAATCTTTTATTTAAATTCATTAGTTTTATGATTTTACGGCATTCTGCAATATTTAAGTTATTAGGTGTTACATCAGATGTTATGGATATAATAGCTGCTTTAGAGTTAGATAATAGTACAACTTTTTCAAATTTATTTGTACGATATAGTAGGTTTTGTAAGCTCTGAAGTATGCTGAAATCTCTCCATCAAAATTTGTAGTATATAAACTTAATCTTTTGTAGAAAGAGAAGAGAGGGTATATTGCACCTGTGCCAGTACCACTGTTACTTTACAGGAAAAAAAAAGAGAGAAGGACCAACATTTTGGCTCCTCAAAATAGATTAAACTGAAAGAAAAATCTGCAGTATACTAGATTAACTTGTTTGAATTGTGACTGGATATACTCTAGCAAAACAAAAAGAAATCTTAATGTTACGATGAAAGACCATCCAGAAACATAAAATTCAAGGAAATAGAAAAAGCAGCTTTGAAGTAATCACCACAATAGAAACTCCAACATAAAGCTCTTAAAAACCACCAAAAATAAAAAAAGATTTTCCACTGATGTGCACTTCTAAGCAAAATGCCTGAAGTCTCTACCACCAGGGGAACTCTACTGATTGCTGAGACACCTGAATGTTCTAACCACTCAACAACTGATAATATAAGCAATAACTGACAAAAACATGCACCTGCAGATCATGTGTGAGTGAAAGCTAAGTTTGGCTCAGTTCTCAATAGAGATTATCTGGAACATTCTTTCAACCCAAACTAACAGTTCAATTAAACATTTTACATTTTTATTTTTGAAAAGGGAGTGAGTAATGAATTTGATCAAAATACTGTGTGTTTATAATATTTACATGAGAAAATGTATATCATTAATTTTCTGCAAATCTGTGAGGTCCTCTTCATTGTGAATTAATTTTGTATAAATTGTTACTATAAGAGATAGATGAAAACTTATCTGCATAAAAATGTAAACACTGTTTATGTCATAGTTTTTGAGTTTGTATTTTCTTTTTGTATTACTTACCTGTAATAGGTACAGGAAGTAGTATGCTGAACTTTTTCTTGGGTGCTAGTTTTACAGGGAAGAAAGCTCCCTTGCCTTCCTCTCTTTCTGCAGTGCTGTCAATTAAAGAAAGTTTATTTCTTTGAGGCCTTCAGTCATGTTGAATAGGTTATCTGATTTACCATGGACTAGCTGAATTATTAAACAAAACAAAGTGCATGGGCATAAACTGGGATGTACAGACAGACTGAAACCTTAACATAGAAGCCATTAAATGTCCGGGTGTATAGCATACTTCATATCTAAATGTGGTCACTTTGCTCTTCTTCCAAGCTCAAAACCTATTGAATGAAGACTAGGGAGCCAAATGCCCAAGAAAAGGTGCACCCCTAGTATTGTATTCCACCCATAATTTAATATAGGTATTATTAATTTGTTGAGTTGCTTTTTTAACACTACGTCACTTACATTGTTATTATGAGGGACTAGTTTCGAAAGCCTATGCTTTCATTTTCAACCTCACGGGTCCAACTACCATTGCTGGCTGCATTTGCTTGTACTCTCTTCTCTGGTGGCAAAATGATGAACTTCTTAACTAAGCTGTCTATTGGTGGGATTTCAAAGTCTATTAGCCGATCTTTGTTTTTCCATATGAGGATGTTTTCCCAGGTTGTGAGTTCATTGTGGCCTGACATGGTTTTAAGCAATTTTGGATTTGGATCTAGATTGCGGTTTTCTTTCCAAAAGTGAAATGCTACTGCCGATTTGTCTTCTTGTTTCAATTTTAGGTGTCTAAAGTGCTCTTTGGATCTGATTTTTAAACTTCTTTTGGTTTGTCCTATGTAGAACTTTTCACAATTTGTGCATTTAATTTGATATATTCCTGACCTATTTTCTGGTGGAATTTCATCTTTTATTTTTGAATTCAGTAATTTTAAAAGATTAAATTCCACCAGAAAATAGGTCAGGAATATATCAAATTAAATGCACAAATTGTGAAAAGTTCTACATAGGACAAACTAAAAGAAGTTTAAAAATCAGATCCAAAGAGCACTTTAGAAACCTAAAATTGAAACAAGAAGACAAATCGGCAGTAGCATTTCACTTTTGGAAAGAAAACCGCAATCTAGATCCAAATCCAAAATTGCTTAAAACCATGTCAGGCCACAATGAACTCACAACCTGGGAAAACATCCTCATATGGAAAAACAAAGATCGGCTAATAAACTTTGAAATCCCGCCAATAGACAGCTTAGTTAAGTAGTTCATCATTTTGCCACCAGAGAAGAGAGTACAAGCAAATGCAGCCAGCAATGGTAGTTGGACCCGTGAGGTTGAAAATGAAAGCATAGGCTTTCGAAACTAGTCCCTCATATAACAATGTAAGTGACGTAGTGTTAAAAAACCAACTCAACAAATTAATGAAACATATAATTTGACCGTCACTGTTACTAAATTCCTCCAAACATCAATCAATCAATATAGGTATTTTATCAGAAATATAATTTTGTGGTCCGTTGAACAAAAAATAAATTAAAACTGACACACACAAAAAGAGGTTTTAGAAAACAGCCTGAGCTCTGGGTGAGAGAGACATTAAAATTGAAAAGACGTATGCCAGACTTAATGTTTAAGTTCACATTTTCCAGTTGCAAAGATTTTCAAGAAAACTTTTCACCTGGCCACTCTTTATGTAGAAAGATTGTTAAGTTTTTTCTTCTGTATGTTGAGATGTTGAATAAAATATCCTATGTATAAAATATTGATATGGGAAATAAAATGTATTTTTTGAATTTTCTTTGAATAAACTCTAGTGTCTCCATAAGGACTATTCACTAAGGTATTTACATTAGGATGTAAAACATAAACTCTGGGAGATCTATAGTGATCCCTGTCTCAGCTGATAAGAGGTGTGTCTGCATCTCTGCCAATAGATTCTTGCTACATAAGCAATGATGTTATCCTTGTTGCAAGATGTAGCTTATGCAATCCACCACAGGTGTCAAGCTCGCTCGGATACAACAATGCCAAAGAATTTGCAAACACGCACGCAGGCTTTTCAGCTTCTATGTGGCCGACCTTCCAACAGGAAGCATGTCAACATAGCTCCATATGCTGATGACGTGCTGTTATTCTGTACAAACAAAAACCCACGCAGTCTTCAACCCCATTCAGAAATACCTCAAAGAGTGGCGCGAGTGTTGGTGGTTGTCCATCAACCCGGAGAAAAGACACTATCCTTTTCACCAAGCGCCGCTTTCACGCAAACTTTCTGTCACTCACGTACCTCAGACGAAGGATTGAATGGACGAACTTCAACTACTTGGGAGTGAAACTTGATAAGGGCTTCACTTTTGGGGGGCACTGAGGCTGCGACCTCTTGTACCCGATGCTGAAATCCACGATGCCGGTTTCCCTGAAGTTGCGCCTTTTGAGGGCTCACATAGTCCCCATGCTAATCTACGCCTGCAAGATCTGGGGCATGGCGATAGACTCCAGTCTGCTGTTGCTTCAACAGGTACAGAATAGATGCTTTCGGGCCATCTATTGTACCTCGAGGATTTCCTACGAGACTCCTGCACGAAGCCTCAAGTCTACCATACCTGGAGGATGAGTTTAGGCGTCGGGCAATAAAATTCAACGAAGATTTTCCATTCCATCGGAGCGCCCTCGTTAGGTCTCTTGAGGATTACAGCCCCAGAAACCGCCACTTTAGGCGATACCAGCTTCCCCGCATGGCTTGCAGGCATCTCCAATAACGAAGGAGCACCTCCAACAGCTGCTACGGCTAAGCTCCTTACAATCCGTCAAGAGTTGCTTGGATTCAAAATTTCAACAAAAAGATAAAAATAAATATTTTGTGAACTAATTTACACCAGCAACAAGGGTCATTGCAACATGACTGGCATCCGTTGAGGAGCAAACTTGCTACCTCCCTCCCCAGCTTCATTTTCAGCCGCCATCTTGCAAACCCTACATTCCCGTCAGTTCGTGGTTAAATTCTAACAAGAATGGGAACACGTCTAATACACCATCAGCCTGCCAAGTGCTCGTCGTTACCAAAAGCTCATTCGAGCTCTGACCAGCCACCGGATCACCTAAGAAAAATGCCAGGCGCAGCCCTTGGCGAAACGTCGGGAACTTCAGGAGCCAATCCTACAAGCTCGGAAAATAGTTTCATTATTCAATTCTTTTCAATATTTACTGAATTGGTGCAGAAAAAAAAACTATAATTAAGAAAAGCAAGTGGAATGTGGTTGGAACAAATCTACAAACCCTGTATTATTTATCATAGCTACTTTGGATATTACGGAGATCATCCTAGAAGGAGTTACTCTATATATGTAGGAGACAATGTGTTAGCTTCGAAGCCCCAGGAAGAACTTCAGAAATCTTTGACTCGTTTATGATATGGCTAAACGAAAACAGATTAAACCTAAACAAGGAAAAGACTACATATAACACTTGGGAAGAGAAGACCTCTGAAAAATGTACTTGATTTTAAGTGCCTAGGCAGACTACACTCATCGCATCAGTGACGAATTATCGCTACAATTATTAGAGTCAGGAATGATATAAAATAATAGTCTTATCAAAAATGCACAGAAATAAAAATCTTGCCTACTGTGATGTACTGATCAGAAATTATCTGGCAATATCTAAACCTGGAAGAGTCGTAAAAAGTAAAAGCAAACCTTCTGTGCACCTCAAAATATTCCCTGTTTCGGTTTGTATCAGGTTTGATGCCCTCCAACCTGAAATACGAACAATGAAGAAGATAGAAACTTCGAGAGATTTATAGACTGATTGATGCTATGACATGATTAGAAACGTGGGTACCATAGTCTTAGATGCTCTTTGTTGCTAATAGTTCCCATTAGAAGATGTTAATTAGGTACCTATTAAAATTGTGTCCAAACTAAGTTTTAGTACCAAAAAGAGTGCTTAGGGCATTGCTTAGCACATAATATCGGTCACTGGATACTAAAGATCATCTTATGATAGCTGAAGACAGAACAAAATAAATCGTCATTTGATTTACAGAATATATCTGTCATAAATTGAAACACTAATCCCTCATCCTCTGCAAACCATCTGTAAAGGTAATAGAGAAATATCGTCCTTTTCGCCTTGTTATGTGAGTCAGCGGAGCCGAAGCCCTTGCATAAACACAGGAAGAGCGCGCGCCTGTAACCGGAGGTTTTGGAACGAGATACACCTATTTCTTCCAGGAACTTCGGCTTTCACAGTTTTCCAGAATATTTTGTTGTCATTTGTAGCTATAAAAAGAAGGAAGAATTGCAAACCAGTTTAGTGTGAGTCGTGGGTCCTACTTCAATTGAAGTGTTATCGCTCAGCGGCGTGCAGAAGTCGACAACTACGTCGAGTGATATTTTTTTTATTTATTTTGTGCAGCGAGTTAAAGGCTTTAGTTTAATCAATTTTTGAGTCGGTAAAGAAATTTGTTACGTATATATTTGAATGTGTGATGTCTTCTGGATAACACCGGAGCATAGCACCAGAGAGTGTATAGTGTGTTTACTGTGTGCATGCCAATTCATATGTTTGGTGTTCTGTGCCCTATTTGCACTGTAGTTGAGGTTATGAGAGCATGAATTAGATTTGAGGTGGATGAAATACTAAGTTAAATTTGCCCTTAACCAATGTAATATATTTACTTAGAATAGTGAAAGGAACAGAAATTGAGGTCGCAGATAATCATCACGGATTATCAATGTAGTTTTCAAGAAATGTGAATGGTGTTTGACATATTCTTATATAAATTTAGGAAGAGCAAATCTTTGAATTAAGACAATGTCGAAAGTAGCCACTAGGCTGAAATCTGCTAAGAAGCTTGCAGACAAGGTAGTTCACGGTGGAAAAATCCGATGTATAATTCCGGCAGGTTTAGCTGCTGCAGGACCTCCACTTGGGCCAACTTTAGGTCAGGTAAGAAGTGTTTCAGTTCATTATTAAGGGAGTTGGGATTACCACCATATGCAGAATAAAAGATAATACTTCACATGGAAATGGTGCAAAGGTCACAGTATAGGTTTCCATTATCGTATATGATAACGCCACTTAGCATTTCTTCAATACGTGGGTAAGTAATTTTGTTATTCTCCCATTAGAGCCGCTTTGTAGTTATTCACTGGTCTGTTATAAATGTATAGGTCCCTAAGCCGCAAAGCGTAGCCGTGGAATCTGTGAAGTTAAAACCTCCATTTATCCCAAGAAGAAGTCAACATTTTGCAGTCTGACAACTTTCACATCTGAACGACTTAACACTTTCAAATATGGATCACCAGTAGAAATCACTTAAACTACTTCTTAAGACAGTTGTATGTGTGGTGCAGTCATCGTATAGCTTTACCAGATTTCCTAACCAAATATCAAATATTCTTTGTTTAAAGACACTGTCAAAGTTCCATATCTACCCCAATTTAGATGCACTTATTCGCACAATGTGCCACTCTCACCTGGTACATGGCATAGGCGCCATGTCAAATTTCTTGGCCCTCAACCGATTAGAATAGCTGGAGGATGTGTGACAAAACACCTATGGTCCAGGACATAGCCGAGGGAACATCTCACCAATCGAGCAGCTTTCAATGTCTACTTTAAGCTGACATTGAATTCTGGACCCACTTAAGGGCAATATGGTGCATTTCTTGGCTAGGTGCTGTAACTTTTCCTATTAAGAAGAACAAAAGTATTTGAGATGAAGTTGGGTTAAAGGCCTTCAACGTGTCAACAACTGCTCCAGAATCACATAAAAAACTAATTTTTAATACATTTAAAGTTTGTAAACTGCAATATATATAAAACTTTTGCCAAAGTTGTGCTTAAGTTATTTTCCATAATACATAGCAGCCAACAAGAGTTTATTCTTTGTTTCAGAGAGGAATTAACATTGCAGCATTTGTTAAAGACTTCAATGAGAGGACGAAAGACATGAAAGAAGGGCTACCTCTGCCTTGTAGAATATATGTTAGTGCGGATCGTAGCTATGAACTAGTAATCCACAAACCAACAACTTCATTTCTTCTAATGCAGGCAGCAGGAGTTCAGAGAGGATGTATGGGTAGGTAACAGAAATGTATAATTAATGTATAAGGACTGATTTACATGCAATGTTTTCAGCAACAGTTCAAGAGTGCTGGTCATGATTTTGTGTCATTTTTCCATTATATCAGGAAGTGTAGAATGCTTTTAGAGTGGAAAACTATTTACTAAAGTCGGAGAGATCCATAGTGATTCCTGACTGTTGCCTTACCCTGTGGCCGCTCCGTCACACTGTTTCCACTTCATCTGTCCACGGCTGCAGGACAATAAGCCATTTTCAAACAAACAAACTAAGACACTAGCACAACAGTAATTTATAACACGTAAACAAGTCTGTAGCAAAGCAAAATATTGCAATATAAGCAGATACTTGTGCCAACTGAAACTGCATTGAGAATGTTTGTTACATCTTGCAACAAGGAATGACATCATTGCTTACGAAGCATGAATCAGTTGGCAGACACGCCTCTTATCAGCTGAGACAGTACGCTTGGCTGTCAGGGATCACTACGGATTTCCCCTATTTTAATTACCTAACTTGGATCTATACTAGGTGAATCGTCTAATTATAAGGATTAGGAAGTTGTACAACTATGACATTTTACTGGCTTTGGCATTAATACTGATTACAGTGGAATTGGCTGCTATGTGCTTCTTGGTATGTTATAATTGTTTTACAGGGAGAGCCAATGAACTGGGAGCTGGCTGTGCAGTGTTTTTCCTGTCTGCACTCATTAGAGTATGCTATCATAAAATGGCGCGAATACGACAATACACTTTTTAGAACTACTTTTAAAGACTTTATTTACCAACTTTATGAAAGGAGATGCTGAAACTGGCCACATCATTTCCCATACATTTTTAATACCTCTTTAGCAAACTATTCATCGCTTGCTGTAATTCTCATTGAGAAATGCTGGCAATTTCCTGGCAGATATTTTGTTTTAGTTCTTCCAGGGTGTGTGGGTATGTCTTGTACACTTTGTTTTAATTTACCCCAGAGATAGAAATCACAGGAGGTTAAGTTGGGGGACAGAGGAGACCACAGATCTGCACTAATAATTCTATCCTCAAATACACTTTCAATTGTTCTCTTCAAAATATTGGCTGTTTGAACTGGTGTAGAGTCTTGTCAAAAAAAGCCAAAATCACACTCCCTTTCTGTTAATTCTCTAAAAAAAAATGAGGGGAAGGCAAAATTATATTCATATATGTACAGGCATCAACTTTTGAGTTGAAAAAATTGGCCTTATAACTCTTTCTCTGCTCATCACCAATTTTTTCTTGAACAGTGTTGGTTTGTCAGAGCTCAAATATCACACACATCCATGAAGGTGGAACCAAGTCTTGACCGTGGGTCTATTTCACTATTGTATAGGTTCCACTCACAAAGGGTGCACCTAATTACAGGATCACCTGGTTGAAGAGCTTGTGCCACAGATATTTTGGCCGTGATGTGGCCGAGTGGTTAGACCATTTGCCTCTCACCTAGACTGCCTGGGTTCGATCCCAAGCGACCCGCCTGGGGCAGGTTTTCTCCAGATTCTCCAGTTTCACCTGCCATTGCATTCCACCGATGCTCCATCTTCATTCATGTATCATCAGTGTCACCACCTGCAGTGCCATAATTAGTTAAAGCAGGCGTTAAACACTACCCTACCCAAAACAGATATTTTATAAGGTTTTACTTGGGCACAGAGCCATAAGGAATGCCTACCTGTGTTGAAAGATGCCTAAGCAATTTTTGTGGGGAAGTTTCCAAATGATGGCCAATGTCGTTTAATGTTTCTTCAGTAAGAACTGTATGCTGACATTTAGGTTTCTTAGCCTGAGCATTTCCTATGGCCTGAAATGTATTGTGAAGTTTATGGAACAGCCTGGAACTTTTACACCCAAAAATCTTTCTGCAAATCATATTTTCACTTGACAAGCTGAGTTAACACATACAAATCATAAATACATGGTATGCACTAGAAAGCATATACTGGGCTGTAATATACTTTGTGACTAAGTACAAGACAAAGTAACAAAACCATATTGTTGTCAACTCAACACTGCACTTCCAGAGCAGAGCAAAACTGCTTCAGAAGCATGACCTTGTTTACAGCAGCAGTGTGGAATCGTGTGTCCACACACCCATTAGAAAAACACAGCGAAGCTGGTGCCCAGTTCATTAGCCCTTGAGATATGTGTACATATGCACATGTTGGGCTTTAGCTGTTTTTAAAATACTGCCTCATAAAGGTGTGTATATGTATATAGTTAGTTAATTAATTAGCAGGCTGCCAAGTGTAAATAATATGGAAATGACAGTTTAGTCTTTTTAGCCTTTTATTTAAGTCTTTTGCGTAAACGAATATCACATAAGAGATACTGTTTTTCTCTTAATTGACAACTCTTCTGGCCCCTCAAAAACAAAAATAGAAAAAGAAAGAAAGAAAAAAATACATATTTCTCTCTTTTCTTATATATATATAGAAAAACAATATCTGGTAATTATTTACAAGTTGGGCCGCTACATCTCTCCACTGCGACTTATGCCAGTTTTGCACTCTAACGGGACTGGTGTGGTTAGAGAGGGATTATGGGTGGGGAGATGGTTTAAAAAGCTAATGTTGTATCCATTGCACTGTTAGGAGTTGTTGGAAATATCAATAATGAGGTACTACCACGGTATAAAATTAGAAACATAAATTTATATACACACACTAACCTAAACGGATTGGAACCTAACCTTGCGCTAAATTTGAAATCCACAGGCTTTGAAATTGTCAACATAAATACAAAGTCAATCAATCGCACTTAGTTTCATTAGATTTTAGAGTGGCCGAAGTTCTGTATAATAAAATTCACTGAACAGCTGTATCTGCGTGAAACATACTTGTCATACATCAGCACAGCGTCTAGCGACATATGCCGGTGTTGCATTCCACAACACTGTTCGCCTGCCGCTGACAACGAAACTCAGGTTTTAGGCACTTTAGCATGTAGTATTATTATATATTTACATTGCAAAAGTACTGCAAGACTTCTTTATTTATATTCTACTCCTTCTAACAGCATGCTTCATAAATATTCACAAAAAAGGATCGCTATGCGCACATAATAAATTAGCATTTAACTTAATTACGGAGCTTTTCTGATAAAAAAAATTGGTGAAAACGTAACAAGTATAAACCAAACTTACAGTCAAACCACAATTAGTTTAATTTCTAGAGGGGCCCAAGTTCTCTATAATTACCCAATATCTCTTCTGTGATATTGTTTATGTAAAACTTAATTAAAAGGCTAAAAAGACTAAATTGTTATTTCCATATATACACTTGGCAGTGTGCTAACTAATCAAAATGCTGTTGTTATTATTATTATACAAATTGGTACACCACTTGGCATTACTTCACTACGAGGGTACTTCTGTTATTAGAGCTGCTTTGTAGTTACTGGTTTGTTATAAGCATTTAGGGCCCTAAACTGCAAAGCATAGCCTATGGTGGAGGGCCGTAACCTGCAAAGCTTAGTTGAGGGATATTGTTATAAGTAGAGGAGTGTAACAGTTGCAGCCAAAGATCGCTATTGCGGAACAATGACAGGACGTAACCAAGTGATCTGTGAAGCTAAAACTCCAATGATCCCAAGAAGAAGTCAAAAACTTCAACAACAATCTGGTGACTTTCACATCTGAACAACTTAACTTTTCAACACTTCCAAATATGGATCACCAGTAGAAGTTCCTTAAACTACTTCTTAATATTGTTGTGTGCGCTAAACTACTTCTTAATATTGTTGTGTGCGCATGTGCTGTTATTCCAGTTTTGGCAGTTATAGTTCGCTGTCTGCTTGAATCATTTCTACCTTTAAGACACAGTATGTCACTAAAACAGGAAAGTTTGAAACTTATCAAATCTCCCATTCTGGGCTTCCATTAAATGTTCTGCTAATTATGAATGCTCACATAATAAATTGCAAGGGGTAGACAGCACCTCCTATTTATTTATATTTTTCTCCTTAAATAGGTTGATAAATGTGAAGTATTTGAATTTGGCACAATTCCTCAAACCTTCTATAGTCCAGTGCAATAAGGACTTCCTAATTAACATGTGGCAGTACTGCATGAGTTTAGAAAATTACACTATCAGACAGTATGCTGTGATTAAATTTCTGAATGCAGAGGTTATACCATTTGTTTTCAGAAAGCTGAAGGTGTATGGGGATGTGACAGTGGATGGTAGCATTGTTAGACTATAAGGTTGTTGCAGTACAGAAGCTGAAGGGGAAACACCATTGCCTGGTGAATAGGGGAAAAATGGAAATGGAGTTTTATTTATGGAAGCTCTTTAACTACTGTGGTTCTCAGCGTCCCATTCTATATTGGGCGTGAAAGACCGCTTCATTTTGCTCAGAGGTCTCTTTGTTAGGCTTGAGGTTCTTTTATTGCCATAAATCTACAACATGGAACCAACAGTTTTACTTCCCTTCTGAAGGAAGCCATGCTAAGGATTTTTATGCCTGAAAAATCCATTGTCCTCCACCAAGTTTGAATCTACAACCTTGGGTAAGTGAATAGTGGAGTAACCTTAACCTCTGTAGTGATTCTGTGCAATATCCTTGTGTTACAAGATCATTCATGATTGCAGGGTAGCAACAGCTGAATTTGCTGTCCATTGTTAAAGGCCAATATTAATAAATTGGGTTTCTTAAAAGTTTTTTTCATAGTGGGTATGAAAAGTGTTGTGTAAGGAAAAACATAGCCCCCGATCGCTTGCAACTCTTCAATGTGTAGGGAAAGGTGTTCTTCACAAAATTGTAACTGCAGATTAAACAATCAATGGAATAGGGTCAAAATATTTGCAGAGGAAGAAAATTAACAATTCTGCTATTTTCAGATAAATCCATAGTAATTGAGGATGTAAAAGGTAATTCTGCTTCAAAGTAAGTATGGCAGATGCACAATAAATTTGTGCAACAAGTCAATACTCTCAAGAAAATTAAAGCATCCTTTGGAAAAGCTTTGGCAATTGTTCTTTTCCATGGCATTGACTACACACCACAGACAAGATTGTGCAAATGGGCTGGGAGATCTTGTGTTGCCCAATAATAATTAATCAGCCTAGACCCAACCCCATCAGACTTCCATCTACTCAGACCTCTATGGGAAGCTTATTGAGGGCATCACGTTGAAGAGGGGAAGTCTATATATTGAAAAATGGCAAATTAATGATTGTTTTATAATGTACATTTTATTTTCTTGTAAATTAAAAAGTAGGTGTTAAATTTTGACTGCCCCTTATATTTTGGATGTGTCATTTGTGTTATTTTGAACCAGTTTTGGTAATGTTGCTGCAGAGGTACCAACTGTTGAGCAGAAAAACTGCTGCAGTTGTAGAAAACACAAAATTAGTAGGTGCAGTTGCATTGTGGACATAGAAAAGCATAAAATAGTGAGTAAATGCAAAGAGGGTGCGAGCAACCCAAAGGAAATATACTGCAAGTGAATAACCGCTGCAAAGCAATAAACAAATATAACACAAATGAATAATAATAATAATAATAATAATGATAATAATAATAATAAATGATAATAATGAAATAATAATAATAACATGAAATAGAGAGCAAATTTGGTTAGCTCTGAAGTTGCTAGTTTTTTTTGCAAGCCTTTATAAGTACCAATTTTTTTTCAGCTCTGCATCATTATCCAAATTTCTTGATCCACAATGATACATAGGTTGTCCAAGTTTAATGCTGACAAATTCTTACAGCAATAAATATCCAAAGCAGAACAAATCACACTGAAATACTATTTGGAAACTATTTAACAACTTTTGCACATTTTAAAGGTTGACAGATTTTTAATGTTTTATTTTTGCAAGCTAGCTTGCCTGATACTTTGTGATACCTGCCATGACACATCAACCTCTGTAGCAACATTGCCCCAGACTTTACAACTGAAGTAAGTAATTTGTATAGCTGAGATGTGTTTGTTTCAGGAAAAGAGGTAGCGGGAAAGATTACACTGAAGCATTTGTACGAAATTGCTAAATTAAAGTCAGAGGACCCGCCTCTTCAGTTGTTTTCAGTAGAAGAGATATGCAAGATGATGGTTGGGACAGCGCGCTGTTGTGGCATCGAGATAGTGAGAGATCTAGACCCTAAAGAATATGGTGAATTTTTGGAACAAAGGCAATTGATAGTTGAACAGCAGAAAAAAGAATTGGAGGAGAAGAAAGAAGCTCGCATGCTTAGAACAGGATAAATGCCTTATAGTTTTGTTCATTAGTTATTGTACTGAGCTTTTATTTTCTGTTTCTATGACTAGTAATAAATTACAGATAATTTTAGTAAACTATTATTTTTCCTGAATGCACCTTTTCTTGGGCACTAGTCTCTATTCTGTAAGTTCTGTGCAGTTTCAGAAACAACCACTATCGTGAGACACATATGCTAATCTCAGTGGCTTCATTCTGCCTGTAAATTCCATAGCGTTGACAAATGCATTCTCATGGCAGATTAATCTGCATAAAAATGTTGAGTCCAGTGCGTAATACATCCTCCTGTAACCAGAGAAGCTAGGAGTTTTCAGCCACGTCCCACACTTCACAGACATAGAGCATCAGAAATACAAGGGTCATTCAATAAATAACTGGGATACAAGAGTTATTATTTTTCAATGTACCCCCTCCCCCCCCCCAGTTCTATGCACTTGTGCCAGTGCTATATAAGCTTCTTAATTTCACGTGAAAAGAATTCTTGGGGGCATGTGCATAACCAGTTATGCACTGCTGCCTAGACTTCATCATCCACAAACCTTGAGCCACTAAGAGCTTCTTTCAGTGGGTTAAAAGGTGCCAGATCCAGAGAATACGAGGGGTGGGGTGAGCAGACGAACTTCAGGTCTTTGATGGTATCTAATGTGACCTCGCATTATCATACAGTAACAGTATGACACTGGAGACATCAGTCCACGCCACTTCCTAAAAGTTGTGTTTCAAATTTTGACACGTAAAGTTTGCTTATGTCTCACTGTTTTATTTTGACCTCTCGGCATGTAATGTTCAAGAATTACTCCCTTATGGTCCTAACATGACCTTACCAGAATAATACCTTCCAATTTTCTTATAGTTCATAAATAAACAACAATGTGTGTTCAACAATTTCGCATGCATTTTTACTTTGTAGAAACCCGTAACAAATCATTTTCGACCCAAGGTTCATTGCGTTAAAATACTTGTATGGATGTTCCCTACCACCATACGAATAATTTGCACTCATGTGGGTAACATCCAGTATATATGGACATCTGTTTTATCAGCAGGTTTCATTAATTTGAGGTCTAGGAAAGTTATGGCGTTATTGCTGTTTCTAAACTGAATAGATTAAGCCTGTAAGTTAAGAACTTGAGAGCATTCCATGTGTTTAACCCTTTTAGTGTCAATCACGATTTAATCATGATCCAAAAATTCTGCGAAAATTGCCAAGCATGATCTAATCGTGATGCTGATTTCATATGTTTTAACTCTTTCCAGGGGGAAAGTCTGTGTACTTTCTACATCATAGACATAGAGAAAGGTTTTCTGGAGCGTTGCCGGACCTTATCTTCACTCCAAAATGTTAAATTAGCTCCAAATTTAATTTCTCTTGCCAGTGGGCATCGTCTAGCCGAAGATTACGAACTGAAGAGAAAATAAGACCTTCAGTTCGCGATGTATTATAAGAAAGCAAGTGATTTTGAATTTTGTTGAAAGTGTTTTTGACATCGACTTAAGAGGCAAAGATATATATTCTAGCTTCAGCAATGAAAGTGCACCTCATATGCATGCAAATAACCGTGTACTTATCAAAATGGATTTACAGAGATGTAACCAGACGACAAATACAATGAGAATCTACTATTCAGATACACAACAACACAAGTGTTAAATTGTACAATAATCTACGTTACATTTGTCCTATTGTTTTATGCCATTTTCACTAATAGTGGCATCATGCTTATGTGTGTGTGTTTTTGGCGACTTTTTTTCCAGTTTCAGGTTACATGAATTCATTTTTTGTATTTTAAATAAAACACCAGACCAAAACAGGATGCCATTTTAGTAAAGAAATGTCCATACTTTCATGTAATTAGCCTGAACTTTCTGTGCAGTGAAGTTTTGTATGCCTAATTATCGACTATTTTGGAATTTTTAATTTTATTTTCAATTTTTAAAAAAATATTGAAGAGGCTTCCCATACATATAATGCATATTATATAGTAGACAAGAGGATTTCCTAAAAAGAAATAAAGATTCAGCCCTCATTTTAATACTAATAATTAAAACCCTGCATTCTCCTCTAAAATTGCTTGGGTCTATTCAGACAGTATTTTGCTATTCGGGCAGGCACTAAAAGGGTTAACTGTTACAACTTTTTCTTCAACACATCTATACCTTACTCTGAATATATATGGGAAGGCTTTGGTGATGTGGGTTTCCAGCTGAAACAGGAAAACATTTGTCAAGAAAGTAGGTACAGAGCTTCCCATAGCCAAACCTACTTCTTGATGGTAAAGCTCCCTTCGAAAACAGTTTTTGTAAGGTGCAAATTTCTTCAGTTTTAATTTAATTGCTTTTTCACACAAGTTTTGTGTATGACAGGAGTTGGATAGGTAGAATCAGACTGAAAAATTCAGTGCCATAGCTGGGATCTGAACTAGGGATCTCCTCCCGGTATCGTTGGTTGCTCTACCACTGAGCTATCATGGCAACAGATTCACATAGTTCCCGTTAATGCTGTGCCGGCATGTTGCCAAGGTAGTTTAGTGGCAGAGTAACTGGGAGATCCATAGTTGAAATCCCGACTATGGCACTGAATTTTTCAGTCTGACTCCTACACGGCTTGTGTGAAAAAACAATTAAATTAACACTAATTGACCAAAATAGTTGGCTACATTATGAATCCTGGTACTTAAATTACTTGCAACATTGTATGTCGTCATTGGGGTTGTCATCTCAAAATAATTTGAGATCACCTTGTGGTTTACCGGAAAACATGCGAGTCATTAGAGAAATTTAATTTCATGCTGGCATACGTTGCCATGGTCAGTGGTAGAGCAAGCTAGAGACCGGGAGATCCATGGTTCAAATCCCTGCTGTGCCATTGAATTTTTCACTGTTTGGCAGGAATATTGAACTATAATCATTTGCTTAGATATTTCAGGAGCTTGACTCTGGGAATGGATTCTTGATGTCAAAAGAAACTTATTGCATCCTGGGAGTCTTTTAATTTGATTTCTTCATGCTGTGGTAATTCCTGAAATTGTTGGAATAACCTGCTAGCAGGGTGATAAATACCATCGCTATTCCTTTGTATCTGTAACAAAATGTGGACTGTACTATTGTTGCAAAGATTTCTCTTAATTAAAGTTAAGTAGATAGAAATATAAACTTTTATAAGAATAGTTTGTATTCCCCACTAATAAACAATAAGGTATTGATAAAGTTATGTGAATATAACACACAGATTTTTTACTTTCCACAATCTACATAGTGCATGGAGAAGGTATTATATTCCACCCAAAATTTTAATGTCAGGATTTCATTGAAAATATGTTTTGAGGTCCCCTGAGTTTGAAAAAAAAATTAGAAAAAGGTCTGTGCTTATAGACAACATAGCTCAAAAACAAAAAGACCATTAAATACCAAATTTGGTATTTATCCTTAGTATCTTGGTATCTTCCAAGGCTGTGACATGAAGATTTTCAGGAAAATCCTCTCACCACAAACTATCCTTTATATCGAAAATTTTTCGAAAATTTTGTTTTTCTCAAAAATGGCACTAATGATTTTGATTAAAATACTGTATATTAAAAATATTTACATCACAAATAAAATGTATATTTTGAATTGTCTGGGAAGAGCCTCTAAATCTGTTAATTCTGGATGAGTTTTGCAGAAGTTTGCATAATGGTTAAACCATAAGAGATAGATAAAAGCTTACTACACAAAAAATGTAGATTTTTAAAACACACAATTTATATCACATACGTTTTTTATGCCATGCAAACCAAACTTAAATCATTTCACATAAGAGCAGTTTTTTAAAAGATTTGATTATTGCTTTAGCCTATAGTATTCCTTTATGTCCCTTCTACTTACAAGGAAGCAAGCAATAAGACAATTTCTGCTAATGTTTACCTTGATTAGCATGTCATAGATAAAAGAATAGTCTTTATAAGGAAAGCTGTTTGTGCAACAGCTAGAAAAAGTAATATGAATGGAACACATCAGATTTTCATACAATCTGTCTACCTGCTAATGATTAATTTTTTTTCCAGTCAACATTTAACGCCCTCAGGTATGTGAATACAATTTTGCCTTTCTTTTTGTAGAGAATTAAGAAGCACTTTACCTGTCTGTAACAAGACTGCAAATAATTTGAGAACAATTTTTACTCACAGAGCACAACATTATTATCAGAGATTTACAGCACCCTCTCACCTAACATTGCAAATTTTATCTTTACTTATATTAAAAACATCTTATGCACGTCAAATCCTAGCCCTAAATGTTTAAAACACTCTATCTGCGAGGAAATAGCCAGCATATAGTTTCTTAAAGAGGTGGCAAAAATGTATGGAAAATGGTTTCAGCACTGTTTGATGTAAATGAAGTCTTTTTAAATAGTTGAGGAAAGACTCTTGAATGATTGCACCAACACCACTTTAGCAATAAAATCAACAGATGCCAATATTGCAAAACAATGTATCCTGGTTTGTTGGATTGCTCTGTGTGTGTTTATAAAGTAGACATAGTTCCTAAAATACAATTTGTAAGTAAGGTATAGTTCTGTTTTGTTTTATTTATTTATTTATTTTTAATAGACAGAGTACTTCTGTGATAAAAGGATTAATGAACGTGCACACATTGAAACATAAGTATACACAGATTTATTCAGCTTGTTTCAGTTTTTTTCTATCTTTTGACGCTTTCTTTTTTCTGAATTTTTCAAGATGCTTCTGTAACTTGCCTTTCTTCTTCAGTTCTTCATATTGATCTACCAAATCAAGCACCCTCTTCTCGGCTGAAAAATATAAAGTTATATTTTACATTATTGAACTCCTACACCTATCCTATACATAGCAACCAAGGTGGTAAATAACAGACTGTGTAATGTGTTGAAATCAATTTTATTTAAAGTTTCCTAAAAGTCAATATGCATGTAAAAATCACAGAACCACATACAAAATTTAATTCTAGTATATAAAATTGAATTACAAAAAAGTAGTCTTATAATAGGGAAGTGGGTACTATGTTAAGTTGCCAAAATTACAACATAACAATATTGCACAAGCACTTCAAATTGTGGATTTGTATTTGAATTATTGTTCATTTTAAACATATGACAACCCTACAATATGCAAGCATTATAGTGAGGAGTCAATATTAATTAATGTTTATTTTGATTAGGATGATGTTGAAAAGAATAATCTTGTTTGCAGTACAAGTACAGAAAGTCATGTGAATGGAACATGACAGGGTTTTTTTACTTCTTAATTGCCTCCTTTCTTTGTAATTGCATAATTTCCCTCGTCCCTTGGATTTTTTGCCTTAAAAATTAGAAGAAGAAAAAAAATGGAGTAAATTATTGGTATAAATACGGTAAAATACTAATTACTGCACAATATTAATAGACATGGTCATTTCCTTAGCATGGTGGTAGCGTGGCTGTTTGCCAAGCAGGAGACCTGGGATCGATTCCAGGTACTGGCGTGTGAAAACTGTATAATTAGTTGCATTCTCACTGGGGAAGTGTGATGCTGACTGCTATAGGTCAGTGCCATGCACACCTATGTGAGGGCTGGCTGGTTGGTTGGCAGTCAAGTGGGTCACTTTTAGCCTGTCAACTCTGCTTATGAAGAATCAAATATAAATTTGTAGTTGGCTTACTCTCCCCATATTTTTAGGACATACAAGCAGATGTTTAGGGGTCAAAAGCCTCTTGGGGAGCCAGTGGCATGAAACCACAGAATGGCAAACCTGGAATGAGCGTTTGGACCATAGCCAGGCATGAACGTGAAGAACTGGATGATGGGAAAGGTGATGAAGCAATTGATGGAATGAGTGGTGTGGAAAACCAGAGGACCCGGAGAAAACCCGCCCAGATGTCACTTCGTCCACCACAAATCCCACATGCAAGTGTTTGAGATCAAACCCAGGCTGCCTAGGTGGGAGGCAAGTGGTCTAACCACTTGACCATGGTGCTGCCATCAAATATAATGTAATTTAATTTTTTGAACTCTTTTATTACTTTCTCTATATGCACTATGTATATAGTGTATAGAAAAGGTATTGTATTGTACTAAAAAATTTGATACCGAGATTTCACTGGAAATATGTGTTTTGAGACTCCCTGAATCCAAAAAAAGCATTTTTAGAAAAATGTCCATGTGTGTCTGTGGGCAGCATAGCTCAAAAATGAAAAGCCTGTTGAATACCAAACTTGGTATTTAAGTTTGGTACCTTCCGAGGATGCGACACAAAGATTTTCAAAAATAAAGATGGCTCTAAAGATTTTGATTAAAATATCACATATTAAACATATTTACCTGATAAATAAAATGTATATCTTGAATTTTCTGGGAATAGCCTCTGAAGACTACTTTATTCTGGATGAATTTTGCGGAATTTTGCATAACTGCTAAACAATAAGAGTTGGAGAAAAACTTACCACATAGAAAATGTAGAGTACATTAAAACACACAATTTATGTTATATACATTTTTTTCATGGAGTTGATAATTTTTAAGATATTCCTTGTTTTTGGTTTCAGCTTTGAAAAACTTATACAGAAATTTGTCAACTCGTGTCCATACAAACAAAGGAACTTCAGTCACATAGCAACCAGCTTTTGACTATCATTTTAACCTATGGTAGTCCCTTATTTCGCTTCTACTTAGACAAGTAATAAGATTATTTCTGCTAATTTTTTGTCGATTAGCATGAAATAAATAGAAGCATAAGCTCTTAACAATAATTCATTGCAGAGATGTCGAGAAAGTCATGAGAATGGAACACATCAGATTATTTTTTCTTTGGTTATTCAAAAGCAGCCACAACAATACTTTGGCAGCTATTGCCCTTTTCAGCTGTGGTGCAATATTGTTTGGCTTTTTCAACTACAATTACAAATCTTTGCCATTGTCAGAAGTTTTTGTCAAAAATTCATGCTCATAGCTTTTTTTGAGAGATAATTTATTAGGTTTTGGAAAGAGTTGGGCAGCAGTTTTTGCAACTTGTTCTGCTATTTCATCTCCTTTTATATCACAATGTCCAGGAATCCATTGAAATATTATGTCCTTTACTACTTCGGATAGTTTGAACAGTTTGCTTTGAAATGATTTCAATTTGATGCAAATTAGATATTAGTAAGTAGTTGATTATGGTATAAATAACAATTAAAGAATCTGTAAATATACAAATGCCCTTAAGGTTTGTTCTATGTAAATTTGCCCCATTGCTCTTAACGGTCACATGACTAGTGTCACTTCTCACTGACTGCTGTGGGATAGGCAGTTGTGCATTGCAAATTAGTTCCTTATTTAGCATGATCATTTATTGTAATGTATTCAAAGAAAATTGCCAAATACACATTTTCATAAATGTATGAATCAATGTATGACATCAGAGAGTTAATGCATTTGGAATGAATGCACATTCTTATCATGAAATAGATAGGATGATCTTTTGCATAAAACCTACCACTAAGGATAACAATAGTGAGTGTTAATATTGTCTGCCATACAGTATACAGCGTGTTTGTCACCATTCAAAGATATAAATTAGGCAGTCGGGGAAATGGAAATAGTGTATTATTTATGGACGCTCTTTAACTACTGTGGTTCTCAGCGTCCCATTCTAAATTGGGCGTGAAAGACCGCTTAATTTTGCTCAGAGGCCTCTCTATCAGGCTTGAGGTTCTTTTATGTGCCATAAATCTACAACACGGGACCAGCGGCTTTACCTCCCTTCCAAAGGAAGCCAAGCTAAGGATTTTTAGACCCGAAAAAATCAATTGTCCTCCGCCAGGTTTGAACCTGTGACCTTCAGTATATGAAGTTAATCAGGGAAAGGGGGAAGTTAGTGCAACAAGGATACATCTCTGCAAGGCAATCTTAAAAGGAGTAGATGTCAATAAATGAATCTTCAAATACACAAATGCCCTTAGTATAAGTCTATAAAACATACTGGAGTTTAGCTTCTATTGCTAATAATCTGTTTTATTAAAATATGCAAAGTTCTCCCAATTTTGGTTGATTTAACCCACATGCAAGAGTTACAAAAATTAATTTTAAAGCTATTAGAGCTAGAAATGTTGCTTTCAATTTAATATTTAGTCCTTGTATGTCAGGAAAAAATACAAAAAAAAGGTTTTGTATCTGGAAACAGCAAGCGTTCAACTTTTATTGGGGTGGACAACTTAAAGAAGAAAACAGTTCCAGTACCCACAGAATCAACCAATCCCTTTCTGGGAATGAATGCTCCACATACTTACATTTCTTGTGAAACTTGGGCTTTATCCCTTCTTTCAGCATCTGCACGTTGGCGTCATGTTCTTCCCTTTGTTTTTCCATCTTCTTCATCCTCCTTTCCTCCTCTTTGTCTTGATTCTCCTACAATATTAACATAATATATATCAATACCCAGCCAAATTTCTGCGGATCAACTATATAACTATTCTTCCTTCATGGAATTTTTAATTCAATTACAATTTCGACCACAACAAATGTGAAATCTTTCTTCCCTATAAATAATGTTCAAACCAGGTAACCTTGGAGATATTTTTAGTAATAAGAATGATTATTTTGCACTGTATTGGGTAAGAAGAAAGTATGTGTTGTATTTATCCAAGATGACCCCTTTTTTCAGAACTTAAGTTCGGAATTTAGCATATCATCTATATAAAAAGAGGACATGATAATTTAATTTTTAAACATATATTTTGATCAAACTAGGGATATTTAAGCTCATTTTCTCTTTTTTATTTCTATTCTTTGCAATATTATGCAGACATTCATGTAATGGGTGCGAAAAAAAGGAGGGGGGATACAGTAGAGGAGCTTAAAAAATTACGATGGTTAAGATTTCTTATTTAGACATTATACCTAACATAACACATTGTTGTGAACATTTTATCCAATTCAAATTGGTGTGAGAGAGGGGAGAGCAAATGTACTGTTTTGTGTGCAAATGGTGACAGTGGTAATGGCAGCACACTGCAAGACGATGATGAATAAGATTTTAAGATTTTCTATTTAGATAACATACCTAATATAACATGTTCATTTTCAAATGGGAATGCATAGCATGCAGCAGTTGAGTCAGTTTTGACAGCAAACTATATGGCAGAAATTGTAGCGGAAAATTGAATATGGACATTTATTTGTGAACAGATTTTTATTTGTAGTCAGTGTAAGAAATAAAGAGTTGTTTGTTGGAGTAATAAAGTTTTTGTTACAATAGTTGTAACATGTATTGTATTATCATTATTATTTATTGAATATTAATATTATAGTTATCTGTGCTGTTTATTCAATCTTAAATTTACATTAAAGAACAATTTTATAAATATGTAATACCTGTGCAATCTAAATATTTTGTTTGCATAATTCTTTTAAAATCAAAATATTTAAACCCTTAAAACAGAAGATAAATAATGATATGACTTTAGAAGAGCCAATAAGTTAGCACAGAGATCATAAATAGGCACTATATAAAATGTATAATTTATTTTATTTATCATCCTAAATGTGGCTTGTTTTAGCAACACAATGATATAACAAAAGTTTTACATGGTGAAAAAATATTCAAAACAAGAAAGGTCATTCTTGACATATAAACAATGTATTATTCCAGTTTGTTACCATATAACCACAGTAAATAAGATATATTCTGTTCATAGGTGTCACTGTTCCAAAATACCTTTTCATTAAAATAGTTAAGATATATTTTGTTCATAATCTGTCATGATCCTAAACACTAGAAATTAAACTTCACTGATCCATTTGGATTCACTTCGTTAATTATGTTGTATATACAAGCCTTAATCTCTCCTATTATTTTGAATTAACAAATCTAAATTAATTATTGAATATCAAGAGTAATTATTATCCTATAACAAGATAAACCATAAAAATATACTTACAATATGTTTGTTGAGTTATTATGTATAAATGCAAAACGTAAATTATCAATCTTATACTCATATCTTGCAATTGCTTTTCCATACAACTCGACGCCTGAGATATTACTAGAATCTCATGCTAATATCAAACAAGAAGTAATTAGTTTTTTTTTTTTGCGAATGATTATAAACTTAAAATACACAGCTACAATATACATTCAAATAACTTGATCATTATTGGATCTGGCTGCTAAACCATTGAATGCAAATTCTCATCCATGTTCAACACAGAATAATAAATGACAGAGATCAAAACCTAAGCTGTTCCTACAATAACTCTTATGACGTACAAAAACCCATTGGTAATAAACTGAAGCCATAATAAATACAACTTCAAATTTGTGCCCAACATTGAGACTGTAATATAATTCTATTCCAAAGTTTAACCAATAATTGGGTCAATGGCAACTGATTGTTGTTTCACACATCAAAGAGTGAAGCTTCAAAGGAAAATTAAATGATATCAAGACCCATCACCAGCCAAACATTTTGAATGATGTGTAGAAATGACCCACATAATACTTAATCTAATCTAGAATTTCTTACCATTCTCTGAAGAAGATATTTAATTTTCTCTTTCCTATTTAAGTTTGTTTCACTCTTCAATTCCTCTTGAAGCTGTTTCTTTTCACTTGTTCTGATTTCTTTCACAAATGAATATGAGTTTCGGAATGCCTGAAAATATTTTTAAAGTTTATTAATTGCACTTGCACTTCTGGCAAAACTTTCTTTTACTTCTAGACTTCTCCCAAAAATTAGTAAAGACTCATCAGCAAGCTAACACTTAGAATCTGGGAAGGTAGGAGAATGACTTGGTAATTCTTGATACAGGCACAATTTTATAAACAACAAAACTTGTCAGAAAATAATTATATTGATATACTGTTATGCAGACTAAAACGTAAACAAGATATTTTGATTTTCTTTTTATTTCCATTTTATTACACCTTCCATACCTCCTGGGGGAATCAGTTAGATACCATGTACCTAAAGTTCACTTTCAACTGCTGACAAAGAGATATTTCAATTGTTTTACATAGTGACCAGCTTTTAAAAGATTTGACTGTCCCTTTAGCCTAGTGTATTCCCTTATTTCCCTTCTACTTACAAGGAAGCAAGTAATAAGACCATTTGTACTAATGTAAATTAAAGAGCAACCTTTTGTTTATTAATAACTACCATTTCTGTCCATTGTAGCTTTTGTTATTGTTATTTTTTCTACCAGTACAATGTACATACTTAAGTCTAAGAGATCCATAGTGATCCCTGACATATCCTTATCTCATGCCTGCCTCGATACACAGATATCACTTCGTCCTGTCTGCCGGATAATAAGCATTTTCAAACAAACAAACTAACTAAAATGCTAGAACACTATCACATAATTACATTACAACACATAAAAAAGTTTGAGTAAATCAAAATAGTGCAGTACAAGCGGATACTCGCGTCAACTGAAACTACATTGAGAAATATTTGTTATATTTTGCAACAAGGATAACATCATTGCTTACGTAACATGAATCTATTGGCAGACACACCTCTTATCAGCTGAGATAGTGCACTTGACTGTCAGGGATCACTATGAATCTCCCCAAATTTAGCTAGAATTTATTGCATTCCATCCAAAAATTTTATACCAAGGTTTCACTGCAAATACACATTCTGGGGTCCACTAAATCCAAATAAAGGTATTTTTAGAAAAAGATCTACTCGCAATGTGGGTGACTAAACATAACTGAAAAATGAAAAGTGTAAAATACGAAACTCAATATTTACATTAAGCCATCTTTCAAAGATTGACACAAAGATTTTCAAGACAATCCCCATCCCAAACTACCCTTTATATGGAAAATGTTTTGAAAATATTTATTTTCTGAAAAATGGTTTAATGATTTTGATTAAAATACCACATGTTCAAAAGGTTTTTATAATAAATAAAATCTATATGACTTTTCTGGGAATAACCACTGAAGTGCTCTTCATTAGGGATGACTTTCTCATAATGAGCAAACTGTAAGAGAGAGGCAAAATCTTCTGCACAAATAATGTAGATCTTCTTAAAACATCCAATTTATTCCAATAGTTGTTTTTGTGAAGTTAACCATGTTTGAGATATTCATTCGCTTTAATTTTAAGAGGCATATTACTCTCAAATAGGAAGTCATTGTTTGTTTTTCTTTCTTCTGGTCAAACAAAGAGAACAGAATTTACATAAAGCTGAAAAGCTTTGACTGTCACTTAAGACTGCTGTATTCTATTTCCATTGTCCTCACAAGGAAATATGTAATAAAAAGATTCTGTCTTGATTAACATGAAGTATATAGAATAACAAACTTTTGTAAGAATAGTTTGCTGTAGAACAGGTACAGAAAGTCATATGAATGTAACATATCAGATTTTAATACATATTTTGGTTGTGTATAAACAAACACAAGTAATGTTTTCGCTATGGTCAGTGAATCTGAGGGAGTTTAGGCCTGACATCCTTCCAGTTTGATTTTCTCAGCTTGCAACTAGGGAGAGCTGCAGTCACACCCACTTTAAATAATTTATATGCCCAAAATGGGTTCATATGTTAATCCTAGGAATACAAATAATAAATTTAAAAATGTAAATCTTCTTTCCTTTACCAGGGATTGTAATTCTATACCAGCCTTAAAAGGTCCCAGTTTTTAATACAGCCCTCTTATATTATTTAGTTATCAGAAATTCCTCCAAATTTCACAGATGTTGAGTATCTGGGTTAAAACATGTACCTTTTCATTAAATGTTCCACATAAACTGTCAAATCTGGGATCACGTGGTATTGTCTTCGTTTTTGGCATGTCTATGATGTTGTTAACCACCTCAGGTTGTTTTGATGACATTTCCCGTGGTCTGAAACATTCATTTATAAAATGTTTGAATTCATTTAGTCAAAATTAAAGCAAACTCTTTGTTATAATAATTAATACAAGTGCAGGAAATGTTTCTGATTGCTAAATAGGTCAAGAAACAATTACTAGCAACTTAAGCATCAGTCAACCTTATTAACACCTCAAATGCAAGCCATAATGTTAGTTGCTAATTAACTTTACCAGAAATGAGAAGCTTCAATACACCACTTAATATTTCATCAAACTTATGCTTCTTAAGGGTGGTTTATGTTAAACCACAAACCTAAAGAGAACACATAGCTTAAAGATGTGAGTTAGTTTTACAATACACTGCTACACAATGCTTATCGACCAGAGGTGTATGCTGCAACTAAGTTTGAGCTAGCTCTGTTTACTTTCTCTAGCACGTATGTAAAAAAAAATCTTACTAAGTTTGCCACCTGGGTCTGAAATAAAGTTGTAGATTTGTCTGATGGTTTGTTTTTCCCAAATTTCAAGATGAACAACCCTTGCAGTAAGCTGGGCTATCTTGTACTTGACACTTCTGGAGGACATACTGCAAAAAGGCTTGGGTCCCAAAAATGTAAGAAACGCTACTTCACCAGCCTGTCTGCCATCTCATTACTTCTGATGCCTGCTTGCCCAGGAACCCAGACAAGAGTAACCTGCCCATGGGTGCAAAGTCTATCCACCATCCTTTGGCACTCCCACACCAATCTGAATGTTGTTTTAACCACTGTAAGGGCTTCTAAGCTGCCTGACTATCAGAGCAACCATACCATTTACTTCCTTATGTGATCCAGATTTTGTACTTCTGTTATTTTACCATTAGAGGCAATTTGTAATTATTTATTAGGGTCTGTAACAGCCGCCATAAACCTTTAGGACCCTAAGCTGCAAAGCATGGCTCAAGGTGGAGGTGACAAAACTTAGCAGAGGACTGTGTTTGTAAGCAGAGGAGTGGAGTATTGCATTCCATCAAAAAATTAGATTTCAAGATTTTACCAAAGCACATGTTTTAAGACCCTTTGGAAGAAAGAAAATAAAAAAATAACCTATCTGTGTATATGTATGCATGTGTGTCATAGTATGCATACCTCAAAAACAAAATGTTGGATAAATATTAAACCATTATACAAGTTCAGTATGTTCCAAAGATGCAACATAAAGATTTTAAAGATAATTCCATTTCCCGAACTATACTTTTCATTAATATTTGCTCAAAAATGGCAAAAATTTTTATTGCAAAAAATTTCATACTTAAGATATTTGGAGAAAAATATGTAGATTTTGAATTTTCTAGGAATGGTCTGTGAAGTCACAAATTGCTTCACTTTCCTCATGGAAAAAATGATAGTATTTTAGATTTTTTCTGTTAAGTTAGCATGTTCAATTTCAAATCTATTGTTCACCTGTTTTTATTTGCTCTTTTGAACTGTGTGTGCTTTAACTTCTTTGTTCCAAACATTGCTTCATTGTACAGTTTAGAGCCCATTTCCTCTTTCAGCTTCTGTAAATCTTCAAAGCTTAGCTTAGATAGTTCCTCCCGGATTGCAGTCTAGGATGAAAGAATAAACACAATAGTAAAATTAAATTTTCATCAGAATATCATTCCAAGGCTCATGTATTGAGTCCAAGCTTAGAGTAACTTAGCAATATGTAATGCAAGATTTATGATCAAACACAAGAGATTATCTATAAGCAGAAATTTAAATGGTGATACTGTCAAAATATGGAATTTTGGTAACTTCAGAATCTGCAGCTCTGTTACATTACTTACAAAAGGTTAATCTAAATACTGTAGCCAAACATATGATGCACAGCTTTAATACTTGGCTTGGTTATCACAAAAAAAAAAAAACTTAATGATTGTTTCTAACTTTATGGTAAGATACGTCACACAAATGCTATCCTCTTAATAAAATGGTAAAAAGTCTGAGCACATTCAAGATATAATGTAATTTAATTTAGGTGCTGTTACAGAAGCTTAACCTAACTGAAATACAATAACCATATGCCTAACCTCTGAAAATGTACTTACCCGTTCTCTAACTTCATCATGATCTACAGTTTCTTCGTGATCATCCATTTTAAAAAGTCACTTTAAGCAACGTTGTTAAACCAATGTATTACTTTCCATTTGAAATGCTATAATAGGCGAGGTGGTTATGTGACCCTGGACCGTACTGGACATGTGTCATTTGTGCATAAACAAAATAGAACGCACTGCTACCTTCCACTGTTAAATGTAAGTGATCAGTGTCGCCAAGTTCCCCCATCGCGTGGCTCATATTTAGGTGCGCTTTGGAGCTTGAAAGATTGATTGCTAATGCATGGGACATAAGTCTAGGAAGTTTTTCATCTTTCTGAAAATATATTGCCATTTTATATTAATTAACATAGGTATCAAGTGGGAGTGCATTCCTTTGCTGTTGCCTACCCTGAGAATGTTGAATATCCAAAATAAACAATAGAGTACCAGTACATGGACATGTATACAAGAGAGAGTTAAAACAATTAGTATTTTGTATAAGAGCAGGAGCAAGCTACGGTGGAAAGAATAATCACCGTGTTTACTGACACCTATAAGAAAGTTATGTCCATATAACGAAAGATATATTTGGTAAGTTTACTAATGAAATGCGGAAGTAAGGTTATGGCTGTACATTTTTAAAAAATATTAAATTATTTATCCAAGTGGAAAAAACATCCCAAGCAGCTGCAGGTTACAGTCAAGAAAATATGATTTTAGAGTTTTTTCTATATATGTCGCACGGATGATCAGGGTTTTAATTGTGAATATCCCTTAACTATGTTTTGTCTTGATTTTGCAACTGCAAAAATATCCCTCTGTTGCGCCTTAGGTTTAGCGTCCTGAAGACTGGGCTGCACTTAAGATCGCTCCAAAAACCAGGACAACTATCGAACAATTAAATTGAGTTTTATTAATGGATGCTCTTTAACTGCTGCGGTTCTCAGCATCCCATTCTAGATTGTGTGGAAAAGATCGCCTAATGGTGCTCAAAGGCCTCATTATCAGAATTGAGGTTCTTTACGAAACCAACGGCAGTCACTTCCCTTCCGAAGGAAACCATGCTAGGGACTTTTAAACCCGTCAAAATCTATCGCCCTCCGTTGGGTTTGAAATTTTCCTGTTTTTTCGGGCGCAAGTATCGGAGAATACCTATTGCTTTTGTAGATTATTCTTCGATACCTATTCATGCGAGCCGAAATAGTTTGCGATACACCTTGCAGATGCGCTTCCAAGCTATTGCTGTTGTCATTCATAATCATAAAGCTGCAAAAATATTTCAAGCAAATGTCTTGTGGTCCAAGCATAACCGAGGGGTCTGCCTTACTAAACCTGGTGATCCTTGGTGGTTTTTGTTCCCACTTTCAGTTTGTTTTCTTACACGTACTGTGGAATTGAATATCAAAGAAGCACTTTTTTTTTCAATAAAGAGCACAAACCAAGTATCTTAAGTGATGCTTAAAGATATATGGTCTTGGGACCATTATATGGCTACATTGCTTGTAGTACATTTTATCAAGTAACCAGTGCTAAAGTGATTTTCTTGTGATAAAGCAGTAACACCATAGGCTACTTCATCACTACATACTACTTATACCTTAAAATCCATGTATTTGCACAATACCATTTCTGAAATATAGCATGTTATAAAGTGAGTAATAATAATTTTATTTGCCATTAGACTTTACAAAAGCAATAGGTTGCGTCAAAAACATGTGTACAGATATATACAAGCAATGTAAGTATTATGGTACAGTTTTACATTATTGATATGAAAATTACAAATATTACTTAATTCTAGAAAACTTAAAAGTGTTAGGACTAATCTTCTACATACATGTAATCAAATAAAATCAGAGGTATGGATATTACACTCCATAAATTCATCTACAGAGTAGAATGCTGTTTTCTTAAGTCATTTTTTTACTATTAAGGTAAAACTGTTCTGTGGTAGGTCTTTTATATTTGGTGGGAGTTTATTACAAAAGTTTTAGCTGTTGGTAGCAGTAGCTATTGATACTCTTGGTTAATCGGTTATGTGGTGTATATAAGTCATATTTACATCGGGTGTTATAACTATGTACAGATGATCAATCTACGAAATCATTAATATTTTCGTTGATATGCATAATATTACTGAATATATATAATGAAGGTAGTGTCATTATCTTAAAATTCATGAAGCTAGGCCTACATCTTTCCTGTGGCCCTAATCTTACCATTAGTCTAATAACTTTCTTTTGCCAGATAAATACGCTTTTTGATGTCGCACAATTTCCCCATAGCCTAACCCCATATAACAAGTGAGGATGAAAGAAAGCATAGTATGAATTAAGTAGTATATCTCGACTTATACACTTCTTCAATTTGCGTAACAAATACCGTATTCGTGCAAGATTTTTGCAAAGTTGAAATGTGTGTGTATCCCATGTTAATCTGTTGTCCAAATGTATTCCTAACAGTTTTACTGAATTCTTAACCTCATTGTATCATAATGTAAATAGTATGTTGTTAGTTTTTTCTACATTCATAGTTAAATTATTTAGGGAGAACCAAATTTTTGCACTTTCCATAGAATATTCATATCTTTGTTGCTATTCAGTAAAATGGTATCATCTGCATATAGGATAGAAGCACCAGAAATGTTAAATTTTAAATCATTTACATATATTAGGAAAAGGAAGGGTCCCAGCACAGACCCTTGTGGGATTCCTGCTATTATGGTTTCTAGATTAGATGTCTCATTATTTACAAATACCATTTGCTTTCTTTGCTCCAAATATGACATTAATAATTTTAATTCATTCCCTCCTATTCCATAATAGGCAAGTTTTTTAAAGAGAATATTATGCAAGATGCAGTCAAATGCTTTTGTTAGATCTATCAAAGTAGCCCCTGTTACCTCTTTATTTTCAAAACTTTTAAAAATTTCTGTGATTAAGCATTCTACTGCTTTTTCTAGAATGTTCTTTTCTGAAACCGAACTGCTCGTCATCTAGAATATTATTTATTGTAAAATATTTATATAGTTAGGTCAAGATGTAGGATTCAATAAATTTTCTTAGTATAGGTGCTATTGTAATGGGATGATAGTTTGACGGACTGGTTTTATCACCTTTTTTAAAGATAGGTATGACTTTTGAAACCTTAAGACAAGTGGGAAATATGCCCTGAACTAATATCTGATTGATCAGAAAGTCAATGGTACAGCTATTTTGTCTATTATTTTCTTTAATAATTCATTGGAAAAACCATATATGTCCTGGCTATGGGATGTACTTAGACCTTCAGCAACTTTGATAACAGTGTCTGGTGAGACTTGCTGCCATGTAAAGTTATTTGGTGCTATGCTAGCTAGTGGAAAATTGTGTCTGGTGAGACTTGCTGCCATTTAAAGCTGTTTGGTGCTATGCTAGCTACTGGAAAATTGTGTCTGGTGAGACTTGATGCCATTGAAAGTTATTTGGTACTATGCTAGCTACTGGAAAATTGTGTAATAAATCTACATGTTTCTGATTATTAGTAGTATTTGCAGTCATAAAGTTTTTGTCACTTATGTTTTTAGAAACATTTATGAAATATTCGTTAAAGTCATTTGATTTTATCGGTATTACACATTTTGTTTTAGGAGTGTTAATAGCACCCTTAATTATGGACCATGCTGTTTTACATTTGTTTGTAGCAGATAGAATTAGATTGTCATTTGCTGTAATTTTTGCTGTTGCGATGCATTTTCTATATAGTTTCTTGAAGTTTTTATATCTATCCCTAATTTCTGTGTTTATGCTAAGTCTGAATTTGTCATTAAGAATTAGTAGTATGTTACGCATTTTGGTCAGTTCGGGTGTAAACCAATTTGGTGACCTTGTTTGAGGTTTTTGTTTGCTACTAATAATTTTTTCTGGGCAGTTTATACTGAAGTAAAACGTAATTATCTGGTTAAAATAAGTAAAGTTATTTTCTATGTTACCACTGTTGTATATTTCTGACCAATCTATTTCCATTAAGTTTATTAAAAATGAACCTAACCTTTCTGGTGTTAATAAGCGCTTAGTGTACTGCACTATTTCATTTGATGGTACAGTACATTGTTTTTCGTTAGCTGAAATTCAATCCAAATACTAGCATGATATATTTTGCTGAAGTAAATGATATTTATAACCTGTATATATATTTGCTACAATATTATCGAGACATGGTTGATTGCGTGTGGGTTCATTATGAACACAGTATAAGTTGTCCAATCTTAACATATTTAGAAAGTCATTGGTATCTTGTGAGAGGTCCAATATATTTACATTATAATCACCCGCAAAGGCTATGTGGCAATCATACTTATACATTAAGTAAGTAATTAAAGTTTCCAAGTGATTTTCAAAAAGTTTTACATTAGAGTCTGGCGTGCGGTATACAGACACAATAATCAAATTATATTCACATAGTCTAATGGCAACAGTTTCACAGATTTTATTTGTACTGTATGCTGATATATCAATTATTTCAAACTTTACATTATTCTTCACAAAAATTGCTACCCCACCATGAGTCAAAGGGGCATTTCTCACAAAAATATTACCTAACACAAAGCCATTGGGTATGTAGAGGTTGGATTCTTCTTCGGAAAGCCAGTGCTCATTAACACATAAGACATCTGTTGGCACTTTATCCAGTATTAGCTTTAACTGTCTTAATTTATTTCTAATGGATTGTAGGTTCATTTGAGTAATTGTAATATTGGTATTGTTAACACTAGCTTTGTAACTTTTGAACTTACTGGGAATGTTAACCTCACTGCACAGACCTACTGAACTTCCTAGTTTTTTGTACTAGGTAAAGCTGCACTATTTCCAGTAGGATTTTGCCCTACCTCACCTTGTTCATTAATGCACTGGTTTTCTTGCATAAATTCTGCAATCACTTTCACAATAGATTCTCTCAGAATCCTTTTTCCTGCTTTATTAAACTGGTTATTACAAACAAATTCAGCATATACATTTTATTTGCCATGTGTAAACGTCTTTAACCTTAAAGTGCATACGGGATCTAACTGGATCGCATCCCAATTTAATTATTTAAATACTTGAAAACCATAGTTTCCAGAAAATAGCAACTTCATGTATTTTCCTCTTTATCAGATACTTTACGCTGCTCTAGTGTCTGGTTTTTATTTCCAATCAGTTCCAGACTAAGAGAGCTATTTGAAGCATTGGTTCTCTAATTGTTATCTTTATAGATCTGTTGTATATTAGTTCTAGCTTACACATGCTATTTTTCCTGGACATTTTTGTGTAGTGCGTTATTACAAAATGTATTCAGAGACCTGAAGTGTTACAAAAACAAATTTTATGAAATGGATACATGTAAACATAATTTCTTCTATAGTAAGTTATACTTTAGTTTTAATTAAAAGCTTCAACTAAAGCTTTTACTTTATCCATGATTTTTATTGAAAGTATGAATTAAATCATAAATTAGTTGAAATAAAATAATTAAAATATTATAATTAATTGAATAAAAATTTTAACTGAAAATAGGTACTCTCCACAGTGGGATTCACAGGACTCTGTATGCAGAATGTGGTACTAAAAAGGTGTATGCATTGTAGGGTTAATATACACTATTTTATAAAATTGTTACAGGTATGTTTAAAAAATGGAACATTTCGAAAAATGTTGCATGTAAAGGCTAGTTTAGGGTGGGGAGATTTTCTTAAAAATCTTTGTGTTGCATCCTTGGACGATACCAACTTTCATTTAAAACCAAATTTTCATTTTTTAGCTATTGCACACACGCGCACACACTGACCTTTTTCTGAAAATGTTTTGGGTTCAGGGGTCCTTAAAACATATATTTCCAGCTGGTATCAAATTTTTGGATGGAACATTGTATGCTAGGGAATGACTATTTAGTAAGATATGGGACAGTGTAAACATCTGAGGTTCATTTCTGTATGTAAACAAGCAGTTAAATTATGTGTGTAACCTGCCCTGAAGCAGTAAGCTTTATGTCCTTCCTATACAACTAAATGTTGTCGTTACTGTGGTATTAAGGATTGTTGCAATTTTATTTTCAGGGACAATGTTTCAGTTTAGATGGCTGAGACGCTTAGTTAGAAGAAACATGAATCCAATACCAGAGAATAAGGCAGAGAAATGGAAGAGAAGACTATCACTCGCATATATGTTGCTGGCATGGAATGCTTTTGGGATGGTGGTGTACATGTGTGCAACTGGACGTAAAGATTGGGCTCATTACTATGGATATAAATCTGATGTAGAAGCTGCAATACCACCAGGTAATTTGATATTATTGTTCTTTGTATGCACATTAAATTAGAAGACTGGGCCATACCTGAAAAATCCAATGCCTCAAACTACAGACTCTCCATACCAATGTTTTAACTGTTTGAGCTGTCACTGAGAGATTCCTGTATGTGGCTTAAATTTAATGTGTTTGTTTGTTTTGTTCATTTGGTCCCATCTTTGAGCCAGGCTTGGAGACATTGAACACGTCATACAGACAGCCAATTTTTCAATGAGAGCAACTATTTTAAACCCCACCACCAAATTTTTACTACTGTTGGCTTTTTTTTTTTTAACCACCAAATCAATATCTATAATTTTAATATCTTTTCCAATTTCTACTACAATTGCAATATTCTACGATTACTTATTACTAATAATCAGCAAACAGTTATTTTACTAATATACAAGATCAAATTAGTTAGAAATGAGCCATAGGTCCTATTGACTCAAGTAGCAGACAAGCATGCAAGATAATTTAAGAGATTACAGTGACATGTATTGCAGAGAATGCTTGCTTTTATGCCAATACAGTGAGAATTACATTTCATTCTATGGCATAGTACACTCTGCTGTTCCTCCATAAACTCCTGTATTGAGTAATAGGCCTTGCTGCATAGATCGTTTTTAAGAGTAGATTTGAATTTTTCTATTTTACCCGAGGATAGTAATTTTAAGTCATTTGGAAGGGCTTTGAATATTTTGACACATTCATAATATACTCTTTTTTGATAACATATTAAGCTAGTACTAAGTTTGTGTAAGTCCATTGTTTGTCTTGTATTTAGTTTTGTATATTCACATTTTTTGCAAAGTATTCTTGACTTTTGATCTGGAAACACATAAGCATGAAAATGTATTCACAAGGAAGTGTCAAAATGTTCAGGCTTTGAAACAGATCCTTACATGAAGCTCTATTGTTGATGCCATATATGGTTCTGATGGCTTTCTTTTGTAATAGTACTTGCTTACTTTCAACCAAATTTCCCCAGAATATAAGACCATATTTCATTACTGAACAAAAATAAGCATAGAATATTTGCTGTAAGGTATGGCATTGGCAGTGTTTAAAGTGTCCTGGATAATCCCTCATTGAAGTGTTGTTATATATTATACTAAGTCAGTTTATATTTACATAAACTTTGCTTGAAGTGTGGGATATTAAACCAGTAGGAGTATAATACTGTCACTTCAAGGTGATCAGATTATTGATACCTGGGAGGTGACCTGTTACAAGTAGTTATTTTTACTCTCTCTATTAAGTATAATAAGTGGGAAGCATATTCCATCCAAATAGGTATTTAATGTCAAGATTTCACCAGAAATATATACAGTGGAACCTCACTTATACATTTTTCAAGGGAGACTACAAAATACTGTATAAATGAGAAAACGTGTAACTGATTTTCTCCTCTGGTATGGACCTCATCCAGAATTTTTAATTTTTCACCAAGAGTTAAGGATTTTCTTGTTTTCTTCCTTGCTGGTTGATATTCACACATGTTTCCTCTACTGTTTGTAACTCGGAACTCCACATAAAATAGATAAGTGACTGTTGGAACGATATGGCAACAATGAAAGAATAAATGACAATGAAAACAGCACACTAGCAGCACTCAACTTAAAGCAGAGAAGTGACTGTTAGAACGATATGACGACAATGAAACGATAAGCATCAATGAAAACTGTAAACCAGGCAATTCCAAGGCTATGCACAGCAAGCATACCACCATACGTTTCTATAAATGGGTACAATGTTGTGTATGGGGATCAGAAAAATGACGCATTACCGAGAAAGTGTATGACCAAAGATGTATAAATGAGCAAAATTTTAATGGAGTCCGACTGTTTCCTAAAATTTTAGCGTATATGTGCGAAAAATGTGAATAACGTATAAGCGAGTTTCAACTGTATTATGAGTCCTCATAAATTAAAAAAATTATGTGAAGGCATTTTTTTTCTAACTTTATTAACATGTTCCAATAATATTAATATTTAGATATGCCAGACTTTTAGAATGGCAATAAGGAACAATTATCACCCCCTCCTTTTTGAAGGCCAGAGGCGGTCCTGAAAATATTGACTTGTATGCCTATACTTACAATTAATATGGTTACAAATTTATTTACTAATTTATTTAAATTTTGGACTATTCAATGACCTTAACTGTGTCAAAGTACACAAAATTATTTGTAACTGAAAATCACTAGTACTTTTTGGTCCTAACACATTCTGTACTAAAACTTCTATTTTGGTTATGCCTCAGGTCAATTTACTAATGCTTCTGGAATCGCCAACAAGCACATGCCAATGAGTTCCACTTTATCTCAAAACTACTATAATTGAGGTTGTGTTTTACATTAAGGTACCACATTGTAATTTCATGGGCTTTAACAGACTGTCCTTTATTACCATTTTCCCTCACAAAGAAAGTTATTTTCTACTTATCATAAAAGAGCAGTGCAGTCTTTTTCTAAGTTGTGGAGGCATATCTTAAATTGGATTCATTGCCTGTGCATCAGAAGTTCAGGATTAAAAGTGTTACACCACGCTTTGAAACTGTTGTTTTTCACAGGGATAACCACGAATACTCATTTTCTCAATTAAATAAACACAAATTTAAGAATAATTTTAATGAAAGGGTGTTTTTGGAACAGTGATATGTGTGAAATGAATATTTTTTAGTTGGGTTTGTAACACTTAAGTATCACTTACGTATAATTTTTCCAGAACAGTTTCGAAGCCATGTGGGCTTCATTGTCGATGGTTTCCAACTGCACATAGCCTGATAGAGAGGCCTTTGAGCAAAATTAAGCGGTCTTTCACGACCAATTTAGAATGGGATGCTGAGAACCATAGTAGTTAAAGAGCTGCCATAAATAACACGCCATTTATTTATTTATTTACATCCATGGCCTCTGCCACTTCATGAACTTTTTCAATAATATTTTCGGTAAACACATCTGCCAGGCATCCTGTATGCTCCTCTTCACAAACAGATGTTCAGCCATGTTGAAAGTTGAACCAATCTGTCATAGATGGTGAAAGGTCCCCATAAACAGCATGCATTTTGCTTTTATCTCCTCGCAGTTCCCATGCAAAAGTAAAACACAAATCACTGAACAACACTCACTTTTACCATTTTAGCAAAAACACATTAAGTGACTAATTGAAATATGTATTAAATACAAAGTAACCTATGAACCAGTACCAAATTTCTTTGGTCACATGTATGTTAACACCTTAACATGTCTAATGTGAAACATGGGTACTTATTGAACCACCCTCTTTATTAGTGAAGTTTCTGATTGGTTATCCCCTTGATTGGTTTGCACTTACAAGAAATGTAATGTAATATTTGTTTTCACACAAGGAAGACATTAAAAATAGTAGAGTACAGTTCACTGTTTTGTTTCAGTTGTCATTTGTTTTTATTTCCTTTTTCAGCTCAGCAGTGGGCCAAAACCTTAGAAATTGAGAAATCTAAAATAATCCAGATTTCCAAATCTGGTGTGAATACTTATGAGTTTAATTTGAAAGCAAATGAAGAGGAAGCAGAAGCAGAATCCACTGAGGTAACTACTCATTACATGTGGAATATTGCTTTCTTACATACACAAAGGAAATGACATTGTCTAGCAGAAAGTTAAAATGCAACAATCTTCATAAAAGTTAAAGTATTGAAAAAGTTTATCTCTAAGTATTAGACATACTTCAATACCACTGAGTATTGAGTGTATTAAAATATCAGCAATATTGAGGCCTTATCCCAAGTAGAATTTGTATAAAAGGAAATAACAGTGGCTAAAGAAATTCATGTGAACATATCAAATATTTGTTTATTGCATTTCATTCTGTTGCTATGATTTTAATTTGTATTTTTATTGTTTTTTATTTTACAGTTTTCCATGAAATGAGCATACATGATGAAGATTTTTACTTCGCAACAAAGGCAGTGAAACTTGTATATATAGGAGAGTTTGGTGAGCATTATATAATGCTGTGTATATGCTTATTGTTATTTAGTAATAAATTGTTTAGATAAAATATTTTGTTTCATTTGATAAAATATTGCAATTTCTTATGTGCCTTCATCAGTTCCATATCATTTCCAAATTTATCCCAAAATTTTATTTTTTTATTTTTTATTTTGTTTATTTATCTACATAGTCATATCACAATGATTCTGTCTGTGATACTTTTTTTTTTTTTTTTGTAGTTTAACGTCCTTTAACCTGGTTGGTCATATCGGACAATGCATGAAATTGGTGAAATGATGCTCAAATGATCTCGGGGTCCATGGAGCTTAAAGTTACTCAACATTCATCTTCTCAGGATAAGGGAAAACCCTGGAAAAAAACCTTATCCGGGTAACTCACCCTAAGTGAGATTTGAACTCACAACCTTTTGAATGTGAGGCAGACACGCTACCACCACACTACCCAGGCGGGTAGTGATACTTGTTGATCTGTTTGTGGTGGAAGTAGCCTTCATGGTCTTTTTCCCTGTACCTTTCCACCTTTGCTTCATGCCAAGTAGATGGTGTTAGGGTGCCATCCAGTCTAGCTGCTTTTTTACCATCTATACTCATGGTCATGTAAGGAGAAAATAATTTAAAACCATCACTTGCTGATCCACACTTAAAGTTTTGAGAATTTTTTTTTTTTTTACCATTTGTGACACTGCAGGCAATGACACTGATGATACATGGAATGAAGATGGAGCACCGGTGGAATGTGATAGTGGGGGAAAATGCACCCCTGTGTTGCTTTGTCCACCACAAATCTCACATGCCATTGCTTGGGGTTGAACGCGGGCTGTCTAGGTGAGTGGCAAGTGGTTTAACCACTTGGCCATGGCACGACCATTTGAGAATTGTTTTCCCCTATAAGACAATTTCTGGAAATTTTTATTTTTATTAACATGATGTATATAAAAGAATAAGCATTTGTAGAATAGTTTGTACAAAAATGAGTAGAGAAAGTCATGCGAGTTGAACACATCAGATTTTTTCCTAATATACTTATTGACACTATATTTCTTTAGGTCAGTTGTTTACAAAGTCTCTCATTGTCTCTGGGTCCTGATCTTATCAATTAAATGGGATGAAGTAAGATATACTTGCAAATGAGTTATATTCACAATGATATTATTAATTGGTAAAATGCTTCTGTCTAGGTAAATTGGGAAAAATAAAAGGAAATGCTTAAACAAATAGCATTGAGTGGAAGGACAGAAGACTCATCCACAACTTGTGTCTGGGGCAAAAAAGTGAAATAGGAAGAGGTCTGTGTCAAGGTGCTGCAAATCACCCATCTAGTTTAACCTTTATGAAGATTGGTTAGCAAAAGAAGCTCTAGAAGGAGTTATAGGCTTTGTGATAGAAGGAAATGCAATGAACACCAAATTATTTTTAATTTGATGAGTCAATTAATTACACTAAACAACACTTACTTGGGATTTTTGCTGGAATATGTTTTGAAGGACTATTTTCCTTCATTTTCAATCAGACATCGTCCAATTGCTTGTGGTGAAGCTGGCGATGTCACAATGTCTCCTCTGGTGGTGGTTCAAGGAACTTGCTAAATGTATCCTTCAGCTGAATGTCAAAATTGAAAACTCTGTTTCTATGTTTTTAAGATGATGTGTTCCCATGTGGCCAGCTCTTGTTTTCCTGTTTTGTTTTAGAAGTTTCAGTTCTGGATTTCTATTGTGTTTTTTGTCCAAAATTGGGTGGAACTGCTGATTTTTCCAATTGTTTGTGATTTAGGTTACTGTAGTGTTCTTTGGATCTTGTTTCTTTTAGTTTTACCTATATAAATCCAATTACAGTCAATGCATTCAATTTTGTTTGTGCCCATTTTTTTTCTTTACTTGGACAATGTCCTTGATGTTTGAGCCTAATTCATTTTTTATGCTGTGGCAGTTTACTGGTGCTAGATGAATGTTGTGTCCTTTGAAAATGTTTTGAAAGTTGTCAAATGCCCATGTGAATTTCTTGAAGTTCATCTTCTGTTCTATTGCTGAGTGGTTGTTGTTTTTTAGGAATTTCTTCCTTTTGGCTAGTTTTATTATTTTATTTAGTAGGGATCTTGGGAACCCATTTCTATTTGCAATTTTGATTATTATATTGTATTCTGCCCAGAATTCATTTGCCAGAAGTGGCATGTTTATCAGTCTGTGTGATAAGTTATTGAAGATTGCCTGTTTATGCGCCCTTGGGTTATAACTATTGGCTTTTATATAATTGTCTGAGTAAGTTTCCAGTAAATACTGAAGTTTATTCTATTTTCATATTTGATTATTTTCAAATCCAAAAAAGGTAGCTGGTTATCTTTTTCTATTTCTACTGTGAATTTTATGCTTTTTTTCTTGGATGTTCAAAAGTTTTAGGGCATCATCAATGTGCCTTTCTGACACTAAGATGTCATAGACATACATCTAAGAACATCTAAGGGAAACATTATGTCATTCTGACTTCCAATCTGCTCATGAAAACATCTGCCAACATGGGAGTGGATTGCCCATTGCTAATCCTGATGTTTGGCAATAAAATCTTGTTTTGAACTGAAAAAAGTTTTGTTCGGTGCATAATTTGGTAAGTTCTATGTATTCTGAAATTTTTTGTGATGTTATTCCAATTGATTTGAGCCAATATTCTATTAGTAGTATGAGTTTATCTAGTGGTATGCTGGGAAATAGCGATTTAACATCAAACAAGACCTATGTGTCCCCTTCTTTTAATTCAATGTTCTTGATATTTTCTATAAGTTCTAAGAGTTTTTGATGCTGAGGGTTGGACCATCAAATATGCTGATACTGTGGTGCCTCCGACAAAGAAACAAGTAATATACTGCAAGGAATGATCAACAGGCTGATGGAAAATATGGAATGGAAATCAACATAGAGAAATCAAAAGTAATGAGGATATCAAAAGGCAGAAGAGCCTCTCCAAACTGTCATTGGAAATCAAGAATTACAAAATGTGAATCAGTTCAAATACTGACAAGTTTACTGATGAAGAATGCCCATTGCACAAAAGAGATTAGATCACAGATTACCAAGGCCAAGAAAACCTTCATGAAGAAGAAACAATGTCTGTCTACCAGTTTGAAGCTAGAGCTATGTATAAATCTGGTAAAGAGTTACATTTGAAGCATTGCTCTGTTTGGATAAGAGATGTGGACTTTGAGGAAAATAGAGAAGACACATTTGTACAATGAGCAATGAAGATATTCTGGCAAAAGTTTAATCTTTTTTGAGCACATGTTTAAATGTATAGATGTTGATATAAGGTAGGTGTCATATTAAACAATCTAGATTGTCAAGAGAAATTTCCTAATAGTCAAGGAAATCAATATATGAAAAACAATGAAAACCATAAATGCTGACATAAAAAAAAAACAACAGAGATTTGTAGAATAATTGCTGCTACTTCAACATCATAGGCTTTGCCACTTCTTTACTTTCTCTTCTTAGTGTATAGGCAGAGAGTATTGCATTCCACCCAAAAATTCAATATCAAAATTTGACTGGAAATATATGTTTTAGGTTCCGTGAATCAAAACTTAAATGCCAAGCTTGGCATTTAAGTTGAGTATCTCCCAAGGATGCAACACAAAGATTTTCAAGAAATTTCTCCCACTCCAAATTACCCTGTTCATGGAACAAATTTTGAAAATATTGATTTTCTCAAAAATGGCTACAGGTTTTGATTAAAATATTGCATATTAAAGACATTTACAATGACAAATAAAGTGCATACCTCAACTTTTCTGGGAAAAGCCTCTGAAGTCCTCTTCATTCTGAATGACTTGTATAATTGATTAATGGTAAGAGAGCCTGGAGATATAAGAAAGGCATATATCAGAATGCTGTCTGATTTATCAGGACCATTGGATTTGAATGAAGCTCAGCTTAAGAGGCATAGGATTTCTCTAAGAGCCTATGGCCACTGTGGTGACAATATCATCAAGCATATCAAACAGTAAAAGATAGATAAAAAGTTATTACACAAAAAAATGAAGAGCTCATTAAAACACACAATCATATACAAGTTTTTATAGAGTTGACCATTTCTGAGATATTCCTTGTTTATCGGTGTCAGTTTTAAAATATTTAAACTTTTCTCATACAGGGATTTGTCAACTCTTAGTCATGAAAGAAAATGAATTTCAATGACGTAGCAACCAGTGTTTACATATTTGAATGCCACTTTGGCCTAATGTGTTTCCTAATTTCCCTTCAACTTATAAGGAACTAAGTAATAACAGCATTTCTGTTAATGTATGAAATAGATAGAAGTATAAGCTTTTTAAGAATAATTTATTACAAAGATGTAGAGAAAGTCATGTCATCGGAGCACATCACATTCATTTTTGCTGACAGCTCATTTAGCACTTCAAAAGAAAACATGAATAAATATTGAGGTTTGATAACTCTGTACAGGTACTCCCTAGTTGCGACTGTTTTTAAAAGAAACTCTTATTTAATTCGATAAAATATATTTTTATTAAAATTCAACAGGTTAGAAAATACATCTCTCCAATCTCTTCAGCAAAGAGATGTAACAATAATGAGTTCATTATTTTAAAACCTCTTAAGCCTCTCATATTAAAGCATTTATGTTCTGCATATTTACAGCATCAATTGACATTTGCCAGTTCTTCACAATATGGTGTCATGTCCATCTACATGCAAGTATAGGGGTTAGTTTAGCTTAGAACATGCCTTTACACTATAATAGCATACGCATTATTATATCAGTAATGACAGCATGCTTATAATACATTCAAAATCTAGCAATATTTAATTTCACAATAAAATCTAAAGGGAAAGTACACAGCAAAATCATATCTTCAAATTTTTTAAATACCAGGTTTCAACATTCATTACTGCTTAATTCCTTCTGAAATAAAATGTGTGTTCTGTGTTTCACCAATCATCATTATGGCACCATGCCATTTTATTTTCAATAAAAGTCACCATCTTAAAATTGAGTTTATATTGCCAGCTGTAAACTTCTCAAAAAAAAAAAATTAAAAACTTGAAAATTACACATATATGCTTATAAATATAACACTAGAATATTCTCTTTAAAAAAGTAATGCAAAACTGCCTCTTCCATATTCAACATTAAATCCTGAAACTACTTCGGATTCTCCTTCAGCAAAATCAAAAAGCTACGATTTGTCTCTGCAATACAGTAAACAATATTTTTTATTTTACACATACATCTTTAAAGGTAAAATGTTACCAATAGATAACAATAATGCAGTAAAAACTCTAATAAATTGCTTCACAAGTTAAAGAGATAAAGGAATACAATTTCTATTCATTCTTTGAATTTTTAGTTTAAGTATGTTGTCCAACCTGTGTAAGGGATATTCTTCTTCTTTTTTTTTTTTTAAATACATTTTGTTGGCAAGTGCAAAATTTCAAAAATGAACTAATGGCATTTTTTAAACACATTGGTCACATGATTTACAACCCCCAAAATATCAGATGGTACTGGAATGGCCTGTAAGAGTGCAGTAATCAATGTGAAATCAGTTGTCCAGCAACTGCTGTGCCAGATGCATGTAACTTGCATTAGACAGTGCTTGTATATCAAATCACCCATTCTCTGTGAGAGAACTGCCAGAGAATGTCACAGGGAATTGGTGGAAGAATGCCCTGCCATACTGGACAGTCCTGAGGAGGGGTAAAGCACTGTTAAGACAGGTGACAATACTAAGGCCACAAGCCATAACATATTAGGTTTTTATTTTATAATTTTATTATTGTTAACTTGGCTATTTATTTGGCTAAATAACTTAAAGCGTACATTTAACTTAATTTTTTGTGTAAATTGTTATTGCTGGATTGTATTATTTGTGTTATTAACATATTTGCAAGACATGTGTTCATTCCAATGCAAAAAGGTTTAAATAAAGGAGTTTATGTGTTGGCTGGAGACGTGACCAACAATCGTGACAATGACAGAAAGACTAATACGTATGGGCATTGCTAAAAGAGACGTTACACGGCCTTGGAATGAACGCACGACAAGACAGATATTGATAATAGCTGTAAAGAAAAAGGAGTTTTATTTCTGCTTAGCAACGAATCAAGAAGGGAGTAAAAGATGTACTCTTGTGTAAAAGAAGTGTTATAATTGATTCTGTGTATGTTTATGTATCAGCAAGATTTACAATAAACTCAGAAAGAATAACAACATTTATTGATGGTAGTTGAAACCAAAATCCAGAATGCATCTCGTATACCACAAACCTGAGAAGAGAGAATAGTCTACATGGTAAAAGTGTAAAACAAATTAATAAAATTAAATACACACGAACCAATTTTTTCGTTACAGACAGCTTCTGCATCACTGGGGATGGAAAGAATTGGAGCACCTACTATCCTGATCTGTCTCTATGTCACGTTAAGACTGTATAAGCAAGGTAAAAGAATCATTGTTTTTTTTGGAGGGGTTAGTGTTTAAACTTTTACTGCTCTGGCACAGCAGGCAATGACACTGATGATACATGAAGATGGAGCCCCACTGGAATGTGATGGCGGGGTAAACCGGAGAACCCAGAGAAAACCGCCTCTGCGCTGCTTTGTCCACCACAAATTTCCAAACCATTATGTGGAAAGTGGTTTGCAACACATGATAAACTTGGAAATGCTATGCAGCAACAAGGGATCAGATTTTCACTTGGGAGGAAAATAATGATTCAGATGGTATTCAGCACCTATCGCATTGTTGGCAGCATGTTGTAAATGTTGCAGGGGTTGAGGGTCTTTAGAATGGGTATGTAAGCTGCGCTGCAATGAGCATGAAACCAATAATGTCAGCATAAGTTTGAGATATTGTTCATTGTCGATATTATTCTTACCCTAAAAAAAAGTTGCATAACTTATGCCCCAATCTCGTGTATAACAGTTTACCATTATTTTTACCAGAAGTTTGTACAGTAGCATATGAAACACCCTGTATAATGAAATGAAATTTAATGCTTCTTCATTTGCGATACAGATTCCCACCATTTCTCCAGGTGCACTTCAGCCTGAGGCTTATTGTGCTATCTGTATCGAGCCAATCCATTACACCTGCATCCCTTAAAAAGGAGAGCAGCCTTGCAATGGCTGTGGATGATACTTCTTTTGGTCCTATAAACATTTTCCCAAAAGCTTGTATCTATTGCGAGTCAAATCTTCACAGGAGCATAAAATGTGCTGGGCTGTTTCAGTCTCCTTCCTGCCTTGAAGCACTCCAACTGTGTGGGACATGCCTGTGAGGAAAGCAGTAATTGTTCTCAGCTGAAGTCTGCTACATTTTAGCAGGCTCTCAACTCTTTCCTTACATGGTCCTTTGATAAATAGTTTCCTATGTCTATTTCCTGGGGTTTTACACTAGGTCTTAGGATATTCTCTATTGAACCAGTTATTGATGCTTCAAATTTAATGCTTTACTATGCCCTGGTTAACTTGTAACACTTTGAATCTGCTAATGAAGTCTAAAAATGGCTTCTTTGCCAAAAGTCACCTAAAGATTCTGGTTCCACGCATTTAACATGCAATCATAAAAAAAATGTTTCGAAGTCAATAAAAGAATGATTAGATTAGATTAGAAAGCATTCTGTAGGTTCGTTTAGGCCAGGAAGCCACTGAACATAGAACTTGTCAAGACAAACATATGTTTATATACTATGGAAAAAAACAAAACAAAAAACAACGTATAAAGCTTGGGTTACAAAAACAACAGAATAGACATATAATCACACCATTTGTATTTGAGGCCTCTACTATAATTAATGTGCTCTATAAAAGCACATGAACTTCCTTTTTTTTTTTTTCAATCACATAAAAACAAAGAGTATCAAAAATTAGTATTAAAATGTATAAATAAATATAATTTCATTATATGTAACACTGATGTATTGGTGAAACACGGTAGTCTTATAATACCTTGAAAATGAAAAGTGCTAATTTTCTTTTACCGAAAGAAACTTGGAAACTGGCCATAAGAGTGTTCAAAACTCAAACAACAGCTAAGGTTCTTGGATTATAACAAGAATTACAAAAATATAATGGCAATTTATCACAATATAACAAGTAATGCAAGTTTCACATTTAACACAACCTTGCTACCAATATTCAACAAGATAACCTTAAATTTTAAACAACATTGTTGTTACAATACAGGGAACAACTAAGGAATACACTAATTCTGTTTTGTTTCAAACAGCAAAGGTGGGAAAAATTATATTTTTAGTAATTATTTCATCCATTCCATTTTCAAATAGCTGTCCCAATATAACATTCAGATATGTCCATAGTATTTACACACAACAATCAGCAAAATAGTATTTCTTGACTCACTCAGGTTCAGTCATGATTCATAGTTATACTGCCAAATGGCAAGTTGATGATGCCCTCCTGCCCGTTCTCTGTTCAGCCATGCACACACTATACTTGGTGAGAAATTACCTTGTGATTGACATTTCTGTGAACGTGGCTGTTGCCATATTTATTCGCTGTCCATCTGCAACACTACATACCCACTACTTTCTCTAAAATGCCTCCTTTCCATGTATTTTCTATCACAATTTTCTTGTATGTATGTTGAACTACTTTTCTGCATTTCTCACTAGTTACCTCATCTATTCCTTTCAACGCAACCTGTAATTCACTAAACCTAAAGTTTTATTATTTTGGCTAATGTGACCTCAACTTGTTTGTCACGGCTGTAAGACATTTTCAAACCACAGTGTCACTTGTGGTAGTTCTAGGATGAGAACAAGAGCAATGTCTGTGATATATAAAAGGTAGTAATGATTACAACTGTAAAACCTAACGGAATCACTATGTATAACATAATCCAACTTTTCGCAGAATGAAATCAATCAGATCCATTTGAATGTGCACATAAATTTCCACTTAACCCGTAGGTGTTGCAAACACTGATGACATGATTTCTCTGACGGTTATGCATTCTTATACTATGATTGGTCAGTAGCAGATGACACACCCAAGTGTCAGTCACAAAGAAATTTCTTACCATCTATAATTAAAATATACTGTCAACAATACATATTATAATTAATGTTCATTTTAAAGGAGCTCATGTTTATCATAATCATCAGAATTATGTGTTTCAAAACAGCATCTCAGATATTTGTCTTTTATTTGTGTATTATCACAGAATTTAACAGCATAATTACATGTCATTGGCTGGAAGTTTTCTAACAAACATTGACCTTTTGGAAGCAGGGGTAGTTCCAAGCTCTCACATTATGTACATACATACAATATTATAGTCCATAATGAGGCCATTACTTTAAGAGCTGGTTGTGAAAGTGGTCAAAAGATTGCATATGACTATTATTATGAAAACTGTATAAACAGACATATTTTTTGGAACCATTCCAAAATAGTGGTTATATTACTGTTTTCCTATGTCTGCAAATAAACAGTAAAGTTCTTAACATGTTAGTAAAGCAACTGAGCTTACTAAAAAGTTTTTTTTCTTCTGAATTTTGTTACTTTCAGGCACCGATGAATGACAGAAGCAAATGCAAACTACTTAAGTCAGTGCTCACAAAACTAACACAGAAAGGAAATTGTTTTTACTGGATTTTAGTACTACCTGTCTAATGAATGAATACAGGTTTTAGGGCAGGTCGCTGGTGTAGCATGGCACGGTTTAGAGCGGTCAGAGAAGGCTGGAATATAGTGCAATACAGTCTGACCATCAAAATAGGAATAAACCAAACGATCCACAACAGTTTAAACTTGCTGTTTTCTTTATCACTAATATTAATTTCCTACTTTGTGAACGTAGGACTATGCACGGCGGTGTTTGTATTTTGACTTGATTTGAACCAATCCACTGTAAGAGACTCAACTGCTGCATTCCAGTATTGCAGAACTTAGAGGGCATGCGGCAGGAGTGATGATGTAATACAGAGTATCTGTTTGTGTTTTTGCAAGCTTCCATTCGTGGCTGTCTGCATTCATTCTTCAGACAGGTAATATGTAACAAAATTGTCAGAAAATTATGCTTATAAACAGAACTTGGATGTTTAGGCACTTCAGGCAATCAAAATAGACAAGCAAATACTATAATCAAAATGTCACTTGACACTGGTTTTAAAATGTCATATTTGCACAAGTTAAGGATAATTGTCAAAGGTCATTTAGGCATAGACTTATGAATGACAGGTCTGTGGCCAAATTCTGCCAGGATCATTCTCGCTTACTGAGGTATTTTTCCAGCTTTTCCATCTTCAAAACTGACATGCTGTGGAGGAATACTAAACTTTGTCTAGGAATGTTACCCTCCCAAATTATTTTATTGGATGCATGACCATGTCTGTGCCTAGTAACCATTTTCAATAAGAACAATAAGTCATTAAATATTGTGATTACATACCAAAATGCTGTGTGAGCTAGGCCTCTGCCTTGCCCCCAGAAGTGTTATAGGTGTCTGCCACCTTAGCAGGTGAACACATGCAGTAATGACCCAAGAAAGAAAAAAAAAATACTTGTGAGTAACTTCCGTCAGCTCTGGAAATTTACTGCTGTATATGCGAGGGCTGTATAAGAGGAGCAGCCAGAGCCAAGGGAGTCAGTTGCAACATGACACAGAGACTTCGGAAAGTACAGTTGGATTTTAGAGACAGCAGCCTACAAGCATCAAATTGTTCTGCAGCACTTGAAACAGACCTTTTTGTTACAGTAGCATTAAACAAAAAGAGAGGGAACAAGAGATGGAAAGGAGTGTGATTCAGGGAATTCAGCATGTTGCCATGGAGCTCAGAGGAACAGCACGGAATGCCAAAGATCTGTGCTTCAAATCCTGGCTATGGAATTGAATTTTTCAATCTGATTATACCTTTTCAACTTCAGCCCATTCATAATGTGTGAAAGAACAATTAATTATTACTGATTGACTTAATCCATTTATGATATTGTCATCTTTGGAGTATGTTATCCAAAAATAAAAAGTAAATTAGAGAATCTTGTGTTTGCTGGGAAAAGTGTGTGTCAGTTGTACCACCACAAATCCCACATACAGGCGCTTGGGACTGAACACGGGCCGCCAAGGTGGGAGGCGAGTGGTCTAACCACTCAGCTATGGTGCTGCCTGACTTTATTAGTAAACAGCAAAATCCAAAAAATATATCCATAATCAAAACAAAAGCCACCAAAATCATGAACACAAACACTGAATTTTGAAATACCGCCAGGCGATCTATTCATACAGAAGTTCATCAAACCACCACCAGGGACAGAGACAACCACCACAGCAAGCAATACCGGTAGTCGACCAAAGGAATTGACAATGGAAGCACATGGCTTCTGAAACATGTTTTCCGAAATTAAAAAGTAAGTGATGTAGTGTTACAAAATCGACTCAACTAAATTTTAACTGTAAAGAGAAATTGTACGCTCTTGGGGCACACAAATGTCATCATAAGGGAAGAAGAAAAAAAAACAGAATCATGACAGAAAACAGCACTCAGATAGAATATATAAGGTGTGCAAATAAAGTAATGAGACTGATAGTGTAGTATTACTGATATATGGTGGACTTTGTGACAGTGATGTGTTTTAACAATTGAAAATTAACACGATTTTGTAACACTATACCTTACTTTTTATTTTGGAAAACTTGTTTCAGAAGCTACGTGCTTCCATTGTCAATTCCTTTGGTCGACTGCCAGCATTCAGTAGGTCGCCTAGCAGGATTTCAAAATTGAAAACGTGGTTCTTGTTTTTCCAAGATGCATATTTTCATTCATTGATGACCTATGGAATAACATTTTGAAAAGTGGTTTGTTAGAAAGAAAAGCTTTTACATTTTTTTTTTGCACTTCACATAGCAACCAGCTTTTGACTTTCGGAAAATTTGAAAAAAAAAAAAAAAGAGGCTTATGAAGAAATTTGTTTGTATGGATAGGAGTTGACAAATTTCTGTATGAGATATTTTTCAAAGCTGAAACTAAAACAAGGAATATCTTAAAAACGATCAACTCCGCGTAAAAAAATGTATATAGCATAAATTGTGTGTTTTAATGTACTTTACATTTTCTGTGTGGTAAATTTTTGTCCATCTCTTACGGTTTAGCAGTTATGCAAAATTCCATAAAATTCATCCAGAATAAAGTAGTTTTTAGAGGCTATTCCCAGAAAATTCAAGATATACATTTTATTTGGCAAGTAAATATCTTAAATATATGAGATTTTAATCAAAATCGTTAGAGCCATTTTTAAGAAAATCAAAATTTTTTCCATGTAAAGGGTAGTTTGGAGTGGGGGATTTTCTTGAAAATCTTTGTGTTGCATCCTTGGAAGATACCAAAGTTAAATACCAAGTTTGGTTTCTAACGGTCTTTTCATTTTTTAGCTATGATGCCCACAGACAGACACACACATGTACATTTTTCTAAAAATGCTTTTTTTTTATTCAGGGGGTCTCAAAACAAATATTTCTGGTGAAATCTCGGTATCAAATTTTTGGGTGCAATACAATACCTTCTCTATATACTATGTACATAGTACGTATAGAGAAAGTAATAATGATGGCCATTACAGTGTTTATGTTGTAATGAATTGTTATAGTAAGTCAGTTTTTTTATTTGCATTGTGAAAACTATTTGAGCTAAAAATATGTAGTTTTTATGGCTGGGTTACATATGTTACTCCCTACCTTCTTTGTGGATCACTTTTATGCAAAATATGAATTTTTGTCTTAGCGCAAACAGTATTTATTAGAGATGGTTTCACTTGGTACACATCAAACCCCACTTAAGGGGAGTGCAATATGACAACACTTCAGGGCTCCAAATTGGTTGCTGGCCTGGTAATGCTGAACAACAAATATCATCCCTTTGAAAGTCACAGTAGCAGTATGAATTTCAATGTCAAATTAGGTCAATGGTGTTGTTTGTAGCAGTTAAAATGGAAATGGCGTATTATTTATGGACGCTCTTTAACTGCTGTGGTTCTCAGCGACCTATTTTAAACTGGGCATGAAAGACCGCTTAATTTTGCTCAGAGGCCTCTCCTATCAGGCTTGAGGTTCTTTTATGTGCCGTAAATCTACGACATGGGACCCATGGCTTTACTTCCCTTCCGAAGGAAGCCATGCTCAGGATTTTTACACCCGAAAAAATTGATCGTCCTCTGCCGGGTTTGAACCCACAACCTTGGGCATATCAAGTTAGCATGGTAACCATTACACTTCGGAGGGCGACTTTTGTAGCAGTTGCTTTAGTGAAACTAGTTTTGTACATGGGTATTCTGACAATGAGTGATGTATATTTCAAGCAGTGGTGTGCGAAAAGTATTTGCCTCAGACTTGACACAGTGCAACATTTTCAAAACTTTAGTAGGTCTACACAGACAATGTTAGGCTCACGTGTTTCAGTGGTTTAAGGCTTTTTCAGAAGGAAGAAAGTCAATTGGAAATGAACATCATAGTGGAAGTCCTGCAGTTCCAAGAACTAATGAAAATGTCACAGCAGTCTGGGATCTTGTGTATGCAGATCAGCTGTTATAATGATTGGGGTAGAATTGAATTTGAGTCACAATACCATTCAGCTGATTGACCAATTAATTGGGAATGAGAAAAATTTATTCAAAACTGGTTCTGAAACATCTCCCGCAAAACCAAAGAGACTCAAGGAGGAATTTGTGCATTTTCTTTTTGAAATCATTTGAATGATCCCCTTTTACCAGTGATGCCACTTGGGTGTGAAAGTGTGATCCAGAAGCCAAGCTCAGGAGCATGGAATGGCACACTCCAAGCTCTCTAATATCCATAAAAGCAACATTGAGCAATTCAAAGATCAAAAGCATGTGGATATACTTTTTTGATAGCCAGGGGATTGTTTACAAAGAGTTTGTGCCCCCAGGGTAAGGGGTTAACTAACATTTCTACTGAGAGGTTCTTGAAAGACTTCCCAAATAGGCAGACCAAACATCTAAAACAACTGAGAGTTGCATCATGACAATGCTCCTCACACAGCAATTTCAATATACTGTTTTTTGGTCAATAAGGCCACTTCTGGTCTTCTCAGAAACCTTATTCACCAGACTTGACACCCTGTGACTTTTACCTCTTCCAGAGATTGAAAACACACCCCAAGGGACATTGATTTGGGACCCTAAACTATGTTGAAAAGGGTGTAACTAACCAGGTGAAGGTCATACCAATTTCTGAGTCACAGCACTGCTATGAGGAGTGGAAGACCTGTCTCTGGTGATGTGTGGCTTTCCACAGCACTTACTTTGAAGACAATCTTCACTTTTAATGCTTTTAGAATAAAAACATTCTTAAAAAATCTGATGTGTTATGCTCATATGACTTTCTCCAACTGTTTTATAAGCAGACTTCTTACAAAAGATTATTCTTCTTTCTACACCATGCTAATCGAGATACGCATTAGCAGAATGTACTTATTACTCAATTCCTTTAAAGTAGAAGGGAACTAAAGGAATGCGCTATGCTAAAGTGATAGTCAATGTTTTAAAAGCTATCATTAAGCCATTGTCATTGAAACTGGCTCCTTTGTTTGACCAGGAGTAGAACAAAAGAAAAACCAGACACTTCCAGCCTGAGAAAAGTATGAAGTATTTTAAAATTAAAACCAATAACAAGGAATATCTTGGAAACGGTCAACTCTACAACAAAAATGCACATGACATAAATTGTGTGTTTTAACAAGATCTACATTTTTTGTGCAGTAAGTTTTTGTCTATCTCTTACAGTTTAACGGTTATGCAAAAATCAAACAGAAAAAGTGCTCTTCAGAGGCTATTCCCAGAAAATTCAAAATACACATTTTATTTGTGTTGTGAATAACTTTAATATATGGTATTTTAATCAAAATCGATAGAGCCATTTTCAAGAAAAACAAAATTTTAAAACATTTTTCCATGTAAAGTATAGTTTGTGGTGGGGGGGGATTTTCTTGAAAATCTTCATGTAGCATCCTTAGAAGATACTAAACTCAAATACCAAGTTTAGTTTTCAACTGTTCTTTTCGTTTCTGAGCTATGCTGTCCAGAGATATGAACCTTTTTCTAAAAATGCTTTTTTTTATTCAGATTTCAAAACATGTATTTCTGGTGAAATCTCGGTATCAAATGCTTGGGTGCAATACAATATCTTCTCTATACACTGTGTACATGGTACATGTAGAGAAAGTAAAAATCAGCCTCCTTGCTTTTTTACACACTATGTATGCATCATATTGCAGTATAAGGGTTCAGAGTGATATAAGTTATTTAAAAAACTCTGATCTAAATGCTTCTTTATGGAAATCTTTTTTCTAAATGTTCAATTCTTTTGTATTTCCTAATTTTCTACTAGAGTCATCCCAAGTTATAATTTTACAGATCTGGTATACAAAAATGTCGTTCTGGTAAATATTTACATGTGTGAAATGAATCAACAAAGCATTATTTACAAGCTATTTAACTCCATTGTATACAAGGGCTTATGCAGTTACCATTTACTTATTAACAGATATAGGAATTTCTAAGCAGAGGCATCACAGGTTACAAACTATTCCCATATCTTGTACACTCTGTTGGTGATTGCAGCCAGTATGCACCAGACCATGTTTACCTGCCATCAGTGACCCTAGGTCATTGTTGATTATATCATTTGCATGGACTTATGGCTTCAGTGTATAGTTTTTTCCAACACATGATAGCTCCCTCCTACCACTAGGCAATAACCATTAGCAAACAAAAGATTACTCTATACTAGGAGTGAGAGGCAACATAGTAAACTCTGTTTCCTGGAGAGATTGCTTGCAAGTCGAGAATCATACCTCAGTAAAGGGACCAGTAAGTTCAAGACTTGACAACAGCGACGGTTGGTTTCCAGCCATACACACCCTAACCGCTAAACAGAAAAACCACAAACCCTAACTTCAAAGTCAAGCCATCTTTGGAAGAAGAGTGGGGCAAGGCCATCATGTTTTGAGAAATACTGTACATAACTTGAAACCAATTGATTAAAAGTTCCTGTGCCTGCTTATTATTATTATTATTATTATTATTATTATTATTATTATTATTAAGCTTCAACTCTAAATACTTTGAGGTTTAACTAAAATATTACAATCTGATGCAGTTCTTTCAGAAAACAGTAAAGGCATATTTTATACAAAAGTTTCACAATTTTCAAAACTTTTTCCTATGATATATTTAATAAACAATATGGAATGTGTCTCCAGGCAGTATCTATTAACATTTATGGGGTAATTAAGAGCGTGATACATTGTCAGTTTAAGATATATTATTTACTTCATTTATGGTGAGTTGCAAGAAAGCTGTTGATTTTCTAATTTTTTTCCTTTCATTTTAGGTGTTGTTAGTGTAACCTTTAATTACCTGTTCACTATTCCCTTAAACAGAAACAACTGCAAAACAGGTCATCTACCAACAGTACCTCGTTGAAACACTTAAAAACAAATGCTAACGGAAAGCAATGTTTATTTTTTATTTAACATGTAAGAACAGTTCAGTTAAGGGAATTGAGTGCCTCCTATCTACAAAGTTTCAGTGTGCTCAGGTCCTAAACTATTCAATTTAAAGAGATGCAATTTGGCCATGACATTCTCTATACTTTTAACTACCTATTAAATATAATTAAAAGCTGCTATCATTCATCATCCTGATTTCTTTTTCCAAATGTAAAAATCTGATGTGTTCCATTCACATGACTTTCTCTACCTGTTCTGCAAACCAATTCTTACAAAATATTCTTCTTTTATCTACAGCATGTTAAACATTACCAGAAATGATCTTATTACTTGCTTCGTTGTAAAGAGAAGGGGAATAAGGAAATGCACTAGGTTAAAGCAATAGTCAAACCTTTTAAAATTTGATCGCAATGTGAAACAAATTGGGTTCTCTTTTCATGGCAAAGAGTAAAACTAAAGAGATATGAAACTGAAGATGATTCCTATTTGAGAAAAGTTCAGGCACATTAAAATTTAAACCAATAACAAGGAAAATCTGGGAAATGGTTAACTCTACACATCATAAAAAAAAAAAGAAGAAGAACTATATGATATAAATTGTGTGAAGATAAATTGTTGTAGGGGCAAACCAGTTGGTTTGAATGGACAATGATGACAATAATAAAGGTACAAAAAGATTATTAAAGAATTCTAGACAATAATAGAACAGCTAAAGATTTCATTTTTTAACTGTTTTATCGCCATTTATTTGTAAGTAACTCTAGGCTTATTTAGAAAGTTAACATAGGAATCTTTATATTCATTTTCCTGACTCATTTAAAAAACTCCGACTAATTATGCATATTTTTTTCAGTTTCATGTCAATTTTTAATTGACAACTTAGATTTTAAAATACATAGTTATGTGTACTTTTATAATTGGCTTCCACTATACATATAACCAACCAGTGTGCTCCTTTATCTCTCGATTTCATTTTTTATTTGTAATTAATTCTTTATACAGATAACCTAATTGAACAATATAAAGAAAAATGTTCATAGTTGCATAATTTTTAGAATATTGCACATCAAAATCCCCGAGTCTTGTGTCAATTGGAATTGATTTACCCGACTTTCCCTGATTTAGCATGTCATAACTTTGGCTAAATGAAATAAGTAAATGCTCTCATTCTGTTGTACGTAGTCTGCCTGCAGGTTCATTATAGATATAATTTGTGTATGATTACAGTAGAAGTGTTCATTTCCTGCTTTATTAACTGGAATATGTAACAGAAAACTTCAATACCATTGTCATTTGCTGACTTTTAGCAGTAAACCAATGAAATGCATTCTTGCAACTCACCATTAGTCTCTTATAGAAGACATGAGGTAAATGAAATCAATATTCTACAATAAAAAAGCAAGCTGTCTTTGCTATTTCAGTGCACTGATATTTCATATAGATTACAATACACCCAGCTAGTATCTGAAAGACACTTGCATCCAGTGCCTTTTGGGTAACAAAGTGAGAAGCAGAAAAATTATCTCATATACTGGTACGCAAAATATTTGAGACTGCATTAAAACTCTACTTATGATATTCAGGAGGCTGTAAAATACACAACATTTTGTTTGGACTACATTAAATATAACTGGTAGTGAAATTGTTAATTCTAACATCTTTGAGCCAATTTAGTTGATATTTTTATTATAGATTTGCTCAACATAATAACAAATTAATTTTTATGGTCCAATGTAACCAATTTTTCAAGAAAACAAGACTTAAAAAATGAAGACTGAGTCACATGTAAATTGTACGATCTAGTATAGTAATCAAAAGTTAAATTACGTGTAAAATTCAGAATTTTCTTTTGGAAAAAAATTAATAAAGAATGTAACACATCTCACAAGAAAAGTGTCACATCCTTCATGCTGAAATCCACTCTGAAATTCCAGTCCCAAAAGCAACATAACATTAAGGTGTTTTTTTTTTTTTTAATATTGTTTAATGCCTGCTTTTATTATATGTGGCACCACAGGTGATGACACTGACAATACATGGAATGAAGATGGTGGGGGAAGCCAGAGAACCTGGAGAAAACCTGCCCTTGTGCTGCTTTCTCCACCACAAATCCCACATGTGGTCGTCTGGTATCAAACCTGGGCTGCCTTGGTGAGAGGCAAGTGGTCTAACCCCTGGGCCACTAAGGTGTGTTCCTGCTGTTGACTTGTATGAAAAACTTCTCTGGAACGTTTTCCTTATACTTGCTTTATACCTAGTCTTACTATAAACACTGTTACAAATCTGATAAGTTTACACAAAGTGGTTGGACATATTTTAATATCCTGGTAATACCGTTTCATGTACATGATAAATTATTGTTTATAACTGCAGCTGCCATTATATGTTGCTACTACTTTGAAAAAGAGAAAAAAGAACTTAGGGAAGGGTATGAAATTTCTTACTGAAATGTGATTTTCGTGGAACATATACCTCAAATTTCTGCTCCAATTCTGTTAAACACACATATTATTCCATTTTTAAAGCAGTTGTAAACTGTGCAAGCTTAAGTTTGAAGTTATTACTTGCCTAACGTGTTCAGAACATGTATATGGTTGTATACACAAAACAAGTATACAACATAAAACGTTACTTAGACTTGTCACAAATTAATCATAAAATTACAGAGTACAATTCCACACAGAAAGTCACCTGTGAAAATGTACCTTTAGAAGGCTGCACCCAAAACATCACCTGTCAGTTTTAATTGCAAATGCTCAAAAACAAGTGCCAAATCTTCCACATAAACCACATGGAAATAATATTTCTGTTAATTAGCTGAATTGCATATGTACATGGTACGCTAACAGTAACTATGTCATAAGGGGAGTGGGATGGTGCCCCATCCAATTATTTGTGCCTCTGATGCAGGGATGCCCATCTGAATTGCATGTTGAGTTGGAGTTGAAGGATGTCAGCTGCAATTTTGGAAGTTAAAAACTGACAGCTGATGTTTTGGGTATGCCCTCCTTATTCTACATCACTTCTGTTACAGCAATTTTAGGATGGCTTTTGGCATGAGGGGTCTGGATACTTCCCTTTATGTTTCTAAAAATAAATCATTAAAGTCCTAAATTCAAAACTGTAAGAGTGTTATAAAAAAAGGGCTCTTTAGATTTGTTCATCCACTTTCAAAGAACTTAAACAAAAATATGGTGTGAGAGGGGGGGCGGGAGACAACAAAAATTGCAACACTGAGGAGAATTAAAAAAAAAATATATATATATATATATATATAGAAAATGTGAAGTTTTAAAATTCCTTGTGCATATCCACTTAAACTTCAAATTTTTTCTCTACTAATAAAATTAACTTCAGTTTATACTCTAAGATCCATTCATAACTGGCTCAAAGATGAATAACTATAGAAGAGTGTCTCAAACACACAAAACAACTTTAGTTTTATAACAGTTATTATGATATATTTATAGTGATCAACTCAACAGATTTCCAACTAGTTTAACGTAATTAAAAAGATATACTTTTTGTATTAATACATGCAAAAGACTATTGAAAGATAACATGGGCCAATTAAAACACACTTTTGCTCACTTACATATTTTATATGGCATCCCCCACATAACCTGCTGCTATGTCAACTGTCTTGGAATTAATGTTTCAGGTTTTTTGGTGTTCTGTATAGGCTGTTCAATGAACTTTGAGATGAGATCCCTCCCAGTTGGTATTTTGAAGTTCATTAGATGTTTTTGGAACTTTTTAAGTTTCCACAAGTTTAGTTCTAGCAGTATTTTAATATATGTTATTAATTTTGCCTCTTTTTCTATTATCATCACAAAGTTTAAAGCTCTAAAGCTTTCCTGGCATTGACTACTGATTATGGCTTCTCAAGCTAATGGCCAGGTGAGATTTGGGTCACCAACGGCCTAAGTTTTCAACATCTAACTTTGCCGCCATCCTCAGGTGAACTGAACCAATCACAAAGTTTATTGACCAGCCAACTGAGGACACCAAAGAATCAACCAAAAACCCAAAATCCAATTCCAAAGCAGCAGATGATGTAAGGATGGCCTTAGATATAAATATGTAAATGGAGCAAAGGAATATTTAATTGGGATCATATTATCATGCAAATATTGATGTAGCTACCCTGTAAAACTTCTAAAATTTGCAGTAAAACACAGCAGATTTGTGAATGGAATGCATAAATTCTTCCAGACTCCTGAATCTCGTAACCAAGGCATGATATGTAATAAAAGCACTCTTTTATACAGTAAGCATTGCTTACACTTATATCTCTAAGATTTGATCATTATAATATATAAAAAATGAAGCTAGTAACAGTGAAGCAACACAAATACTAATATATTAATAATTTGTAATAAAACTTCACTTATCTTTTACAAATTTAAAGGACTAGTTTCGCAATCACAAGCTATTGCATCATCAGCTTCTTCTTGTTGCTGTTGTTTATTTACATTGTTAAAGTTACTGCTACTAGCTGAAGGATTGTGTATTAAAACATTGCTAACTACTGGAATCAAAACAAATTTGTGACAGAATCAATTGGTTGTGTTTCAAAATTCATTGCATGATTTTTATTCTTTAAAATAAATATTTTCTCCCAAAACATAAAATCTATGCATCCATTTAAGTGTTATAATTATTTAACTTTTGGATTTATCTCATGGTTAAATCTCCAAAAATGATCTGTCACAGCAAATTTAGCAATCCGTTTATATTTAATATTTCTAAAGTGCTCCTTAACTCTGGTTTCCAATGAAGTTTGGTCTTCATCTTTTTTTGAAAAGCCTAACAAATTTTTACATTTGTATTTATTTTGAGAAACCAATACTATACCATGTTCTTTAAAAATGTTTGTAAATTTTTTATTTGTCAAACACAAAAAAAAATTTAAAAATCTGGTATTCATCAATTAAATTGTGACCTTGTTTACATTGGTAAGACCAAATGTCATTTGGAAACCAAACAATGATTATGCAATAGAATTGTGATTGTGAAACTAATCCTTTGAATTTAAAAAAGATAAGTGAAGTTTTATTACAAATTATTAATTGTTATGTTTGTATTTGATCATTATAACTCATTTATAACATGAGTAAAAGCTCACAAGAGATTTAAAAAGGAGTTATTTATTCCAACTTCTTAAGGCTGGTCCATAATACTGGGAACTGTAGCCATGTGCAGATAACATTGGGAAAACATGTGAGTGTTCTCAACTAACAGGAAAACTTGTGAACATACATCTCAGGCATTCCCACTGTATTGTATTAGTTAGCAATATTTACAGTTCAATCTAACTTTGCCTAGCATAGTGGAATAATATAATTTGAAGTCATAAGTGGTTATCATGGTGTATACCAAACACACTGTGTGTTTATTGCGTTAAGTTTTGCTCAAGCACAGTCAAATTTCAGTTGAATTTATACATTTCTCTGGTATAGTGTTTCTAAGAAATCCATAGTTTACCATATTATCTGTGGGAATTATTTCGAGATAATGTTTATGTCGCCTTCCATGGTGTAATGTCGCCTTCCATGGTGTAATGGTTACCATGCTGACTTCATATACCCAAGGTCGTGGGTTCAAACCCGGCAGAAGACGATGAATTTTTTTGGGCATATAAATCCTTAGCAAGGCTTCCTTCGGAAGGGAAGTAAAGCCGTTGGTCCCATGTCGTAGATTTACAGCATGTAAAAGAACCTCAAGCCTGATAGAGAGGCCTCTGAGCAAAATTAAGCGGGTTTTCACGCCCAGTATAGAATGGGACGCTGAGAACCACAGCAGTTAAAGAGCATCTATAGTAAAACGCCATTTCATTTTGCAATAGATTCCCATATGCTTGACAAATTAGAGTGTCCATCATGCAGTTTCCAATAGTTTGGCTGCATGAGTGTTCTATAATGTGTTCAACAGGTGCCAGGCATGCACCTAACATCTTTTATAATAAATGGTGATTTCATTCCCGATCCTAATAACCAATGTTTTTCTAGCTACACACTTATGTACATACATCACATTGCAGTCTGTAGATCCTATTTTGAGATTAGACTCTATGCCCAAACTCTAGGATGTAGATCATGTCAAGAATTACATTTATTGACACTTATTAATACATTTATTTACAAATATTAACTCTGACAATGAATTTTTAGTGAAGTCATTTTTGCATAATTTACAATTATGTGTCTGTTTCCAAAAACCTACTCGTACACATACATTCTTAGAACATTCATATTTATTATATTTACATTATTACCAGTATTTTTTTATTGAACGAAATCCTCCTCTGTATAGAAGGTGTGAGTAATAAGGTATCTTTTTAATTCTGATCTAAACTTGTTTTTGTTCATTTGCAATTCTTTTATAGAAGAGGGAAGTGAATTAAACAAAACTATTTCTTTGTAGAACCCCTTTTTGGAATGACAGCAAATTAATTGTTGATCTATGTAAGTCTTGTCTATATCTGGTTTCTTTGTTATGAATATCTGCATTTTTTTGTAAACTTTTCTGGGTTATTTATTACAAATGTCAATATGACTAAAATATGTTCACAGGCGTCACCCTCTGTGGTGTAATGGTTACCATGCTAACTTCATATACCCAAGGTCGTGGGTTCAAACCCGGCGGAGGACGATGGATTTTTTCGGGTGTAAAAATCCTTAGCATGGCTTCTTTCGGAAGGGAAGTAAAGCTGTTGGTCCCGTGTCGTAGATTTAGAGCACATAATAGAACCTCAAGCCTCTGATCAAAATTAAGCAGTCTTTCTCGCCCAATTTAGAATGGGATGCTGAGAACCACAGCGTCCATAAATAACACACCATTTACTTTTTTTTTTTTTTTTTTTTTTTTTTTTTTTAGGTTAATGGTAAAATTCCAAACATTTTGAAAATTGGTTTGCAGTGAGTTGATCGTCTTGCCCCTGTGATTATTCTTATTACCTTCTTTTTGCATCTACTGAATTTCCATAGATCATCAATGAATGAAAACATAAATAATAAGCTGTTTTTAGTATGCTCTTATTTATAAGCTGAAGTAAAGATTGGATTGCAAAACAATACTTGTATCATTTGCAAAAACAACCGGATAGGCATTGTTGTTTATTATTGCAAGTAGATCATTTATATACTTGTTTGATAAGTAAGACGTAATCCATGTGTTCTGGCATTTAATTTATACAGCATAATTCTGCAGAAGCAAGGAATATATTAAGCAGATGATGTTGCTCTTTTCGTTTTTAATTTTTTAAAAATATAGAATAGACTTTCCATTCATATAATACATATTATACAGTAAACAAAAAGGATTTACTAAAAATAAAAAAAAGATTCAGCTCATTTGGTGCTCATTTTATTACTAATGATTAAAAACCCTGCATTCTGCACTAAAATTGCTTGGCACTTTTCAGACAGCATTATGTTATCTGGGCTGGAACTAAAAGGGTTAAGAAAAATCCAATAGCAACCACCTTTTAACACTGGAACTCATTAACAAAGTGTTTCCTGAAGATGGTGCAACACTATTATTTTTACACTATCTGACAATTTATGTATCTAGTATGTGCCTTACAGCACATATTCATCCTCCATGGTCTAAAGATACCATGCTACCTTCTAGTCTCTAAGGTCGTGGATTCAAAACCGGGGATGGCAATGGATTTATTCAGACATTAAAATCCTTCATATGGCTTCCTTCTGAAAGAAAGCATAACCAGTGGTTTCGCATTATAAATTTATGGAATGTAAAAGAACCTGATAAAGAGGCCTCTGAGGAAAATTTCTTGCCTTTCAAAGCCCAATTTAAAATGGGACAATCACAAACACAGCGGTTGAAGATGTCATAAACAAAATTTAATTTAATTTCACGGCACACGCTGTAAACAGTTATAATTCCTTGCAGTATATCTTTCAACTCCCTTCCAATCAAAACATTAGTTGTGTCATGAACTCCAAAATCAGTGAAGGCACAAAAACAAAGTAAAATTAAAAAAGATAAACTAAGTGGTTTTGTAATTCATTTTGAAAACATTTTTGAAAGCTTAAAAATCTGTACTCATCTTATGAACAATCTGTATGTATTGACATGCATTAACATTATGGTTCTCGGTTTATTAGAATTAAAAATGTATTTGTTTTGCAGTTTGGTTACCATACCCTATTATGGACCAGGCTTTACTGTCAGGAAGTCTTTATATTAAACCTTAGTTTCTACATGCTGTGAAAGTGCTGCCTCCTTCAGAATTTCTGTTGAAGCTTCTACTTCGCTTACAGAAGCTAATCTCTTGTCCATCTCACAGAACAGCGATGCCCTGGAAATGTAAGAGCATGTGATAAAAATGCAATATTTTATAATGTGTAAAAACAAAGCTAGTAACAGTGAAGTAACACAAATATTAATATAACAATAATTGTAATAATTCTCCACTTATATTTTTGAAATCCACAGGACTAGTTTCCAAATAAAAGGGTCTATTGCATCGTCAGTTCAATTTCGTAAGAGCAAAATGAAATTGAGCTAACGATGCAATAGATTCTCTTATTGTGAAATTAGTCCTGTGGATTTCAAAATGATAAGTGGAGAATTGTTATAATTATTATATTAATAAACAATATTTTATTAGGAGTGGTGAATGTCAAGTGGAATGATGATATACCTGTAAGCCTCATATCGCATGACAATCTCCTCCAATTCTTGTTTGTACAACCTCGTTAACATGGCATTGAAACAGTCCAGTTCTGGCAGTCTAAACATCTCCCAGCGTAACTTGTGATCTAGGTCTTGTGATGCTTTTGAGTAAACGGTCAACCAGTGGGGTATAACTGTCAAAAACAAAATGTCTTACATAAGTAACACTGGCTACAATAATCCTATTAAAACGCTAAATAATGTAAGCATTAAAATGTCAAATATTGTTTAATGTAATTAGTAATGTATTAAGTATGAGGGTGTATCAAAAAGTAACGGGAATTATTTTTTTTTTCTATTTAAACATGTGCTTGTCAAAATTCACCAATCATGGTAACAGAGAGATCTGACCTTGGCTGACGTTGGTATATGTGCGACACTGTCCGTGCACTGTTCAATTTGTCTGAGGGAGCCATTGTTTAAGCACATGTTTCAGTACCCCAACATGGATTTCAAGTTAGAACAACGAGCAGCAATTTGGTTTTGTGTTCTTCTAAAAAAATCTGGAACTGAAATACTGTAAATGATACAGGAAGCATATGGAGACTAAGTTTTATTAAAAACATGTGTTTTTAAATAACATAAACAATTTCAAGATGTGAAAAAGGCAAAGGTGCAACCAAGTTCAAGGAAATGCAGGCATCTTGTATTTTTTGACAAAACTGGGGTAATTTATGACTATGTAATTCCTAAACAACTACAGTAACTACTCAATACTATGGTAATGTCCTTAAAGGACCATTCAGGAGGAAAATGGCTGCCAAGATGGATTCTCCATTAGGACAACGTCCCTGCTCATCGAGCCAAAGCAACATGAGAGGCAATCACTCAACTAGACATCAAAATCATGCCCCACCCACCATATTTGCCAGATCTAGCACCCTGCAATTTCTACCTGTTTCCACAAGTGAAAAAATATCTTCGTGGGCGCCATTTTCAACCTGATACAGAACTAAATAATGTTATTTTGGGGTATACTGAACAGGATGTCTGAGTGTTTGAAAAGTGGAAAGAATGTTGGAACCAGTATAGTCTCAGAAGGAGGTTATTTTGAAAGTTTGTAATTAAATTTGGGGGAAAAAAAAAATGTTTTCTCGTTACTTTTTGATACACCCTCATATTAGTGTAATTTCGATGACTGATTTTTTTTTTATTTTATTTATTTATTTTTTGGTGATGCTAGGACAGTGCTCTATGGAAAATAAATGTGACTCACACCAATCTGAGTAAAATTAAACGATTTTAAAGGTAATTTTGAGACTTTTTTTTTTTTTCTCTGATAGGCTGTTTTTATATGTTATAGTCATTTTGAAGTCTTTCAATCCCATCTCAGTAGTGCGGGGATAGCATGTCTGCCCCACATTCAAGCAGTTGCAAGTTCGAATCTTGCTTATAATGAGTTACCCAGAAAGGTTTTTTCTGGGACTTTCCCTTATCCTGAGAAGACGAATGTTGAGTAACTTTAAGCTCCATGGACCCTGAGATCATTTGAACATCATTTCACCAATTTATTCATTGCCTGATAGGACCCAACAAGTTAAAGGATAATAAAGAAATATACAAATAATTTTAAGAACAAATCCATGATTTTTGCCATTTTTAGCAAGTGCAATTGCATTATTCTTAATATTAACAGAAATGTATTTCAGAGCCTTGAAATATAGTATGAAATATGCTGCAATACGACTTCCTTTTTTCATATTGGACTCATCCAGTAAATGGTTTATGTCTATTGCTTAGGCAGACCTGTCCTCTAAAGGAATATGGGGATGAAACTACCAGCTGCTTTTGAGAGTGGTACCACCGGTTACTGTGTCTGCTGGTTACAATTATTCAATCACTCATAGAGAGGAAGCTAATGGTTCAGATTCTGAAGTGATTTCTGATTTTGACATGCCAAAAGTAAAACAAGTGTTTCCGTGAAATTAAAACAATTTCAGAGAATGAGTCAAAATTTACTAATGAAATACACACCATTATTACTAGTCTTCTTTTGCATAGCATTCTGTTTGAGACAGCAAGGATTTGAACCCCAGCTGCAGTGCTGAAGCATTGAAGTTGTTTATGGTAGTCATGGCACTTACCTTCATTGAGGTATGGATTGGCGGGAACTAGCACGCTGTGAGGATGGAAGTGTGTGTGTCTCGGTGGCGGTGCAAGCATTCTCGGCTGCACTTCCATGTGTATCCTCACTTCAGGCTGATATATGTAATGTGGTGCGCATGGATGTTCATACTGGGCTTGGCGTGTGATGTGGCTATAACAAGTGAAAGGTGACTATTTCACTAATCCTATGGTTTGGTTTTTAAATTTGAATCAATCGCATGATATTCACTATGCAGATAAATAATAACTAGAAATTAAAGCTAGTGTGCATGTGAGTGAGTGATTAATGCACAGGAATTAACAATGAAGTCATTCTCCTTCTTGCTTCTCAGTATTTGGCGACAATGTTAGGTTGCAATCTTGAAAGCTTGGCATGATTCTGATGTTCCTTAGTCATAATTTCTTTGGTACATATAGACAGTTTGGTGAGGTTGAAAGACCAATCCTATAGAGATGGTTATTCAGACAATCATATCCAGTTATGAGACGAAAGTTGGCAACAGCTGATTTTCTTGGCAATTGGAATTACATTGGAATTTTGTATAATTTATAGCCACTTTGAATTTTTAATTTCTTGTGTTATTTTATTTATATGTTTTGTACCTATTTCTCTTTTTACAATGCATGTGATTGATTTGTAAGGAAATTTTATAGCAGTTTATTTAATTTAGATTCCTTTCTTTGCCAAAAAATCTACTTTTTCATTACCATCCAATGTACAATGAGATGGAGTCCATAGTGATACAACTTTTTTTCCCCAGCATATTAATTTGTTGATTTATCTTTTGGATTTCTTTAATTTTTTCCATTTTAGGGAGTCTTACTATTTGTTTTATTAATTTGTTGAGATGGTTCATATAATTTGACCGCCAATGTTACTAAATTCCTCCAAACATCAATCAACAGTCTTACTATTGCTTATACCAGTCTGTGAGATTGAAAGAATAACTATATTTTTGCATTGGTGCAACCAGGGAAATAAATTTTGCAGTATTATATAAACAGGTTCTAATATTATTAAGTAGAAGGTTAATAACAGTGATGTGTTTATCATTAGAAGTATGAGTTTAACTTGTTAACTCTAACATCACTTCACTGTATTTCTTACTTGAACATGTTTCGGAAACAGTTTGTCTCTATCTTCAGCATTTATCAAACAGGCTTTCCATGGTTTGTTGAGGTAGGTAGGCTGTCTGTGTGGCATCTTGTGGTTGCAAGATGAACTTCCTGCCGGTAAATCAAAGTTTAACGTTTGTTATTTGTTTTTTATAATGAGTATCTTTTCCCATGTGTCAAGTTTGGCTGCATTTCTGGCTGGTTTTATTAGCTTTACATTTGGTGTGATTTCATGATTGGTAGACCATAATACAAACAAACATTTGTTATTCTATTATAATTGTAATACTCCTCTCTCCTACATGTTATTAAAAGGTACATTAATGCCCATCATTTCTGGTCTATCAATCATGAAATCACACCAAATGAAAAACTAATAAAATCAGCCAGATATGCAGCCAAACTTGACACATGTGAAAAGATACTCATCATAAAAAACAAATCATACACATTAAACTTTGATTTATGCCAGGCTATGGAAGTTCATCTCACAACCACAAGATGCCACCATAGACACTCTACCTACCTCAGCAAACCTTGGATCAAGCCAGTTGGATAGATGCTGACGATGGAGACAAACTGTTTCCTAAGTTGTTCAATTAAGAAATACAGTTATGTAATGTTAGTGTTAACAAGTCCAACTCATTACTTCTAATAAACTTATATTTCTCCATAAAAATTTGTGGTATTTTTTCCAACATTTCCATAAAAGGTAAAGAACTGGCATATACCACCTGCTCCAGCCCCATCATTGGCATCAGAGAGGGAATCATCAAACTGAAGCTAGTAGCAGTTGATACAATATTTATTATGTTTGAATAAAGTTAATGTACATATTCACTTTATAGTAAAGGAATGCACGCATGAAAGTGCCAACAATGGTTGCCTATCAAGAATGTATGTACTAAGGGCCAGCACATGAAAATGATTTGCCTCAACTTTTGGACAACAATGTCAGAAACGTAAAATATGTATAAAAAAAATAAATGCTCATATACAAATAGCATGTGAAAGTAAAGTGTATCAAAATGATGCAAAGCGCATGGCTTAATATTTTATGTATCTTTGAGAATATTATGTAAAGTGTAATGTTTATAATTAATTGAAAGGCAAAAGAGAGGTTCATCTGTTTTACATAGCGAGTTGCACGCCAGAAGGTAAGAAACACTTGAGTTACTTCTACGCGTGGGTGCAGTATGCATGCTCAACCAAAAATTGTCCTGCGACCAGAAATCAAAGTTCATTGTAAAAGTGATTGTAATCTTGCCCATCTGGCTATATTTCAGTGTTTCAATATTCAGAATATGGTGAAGTATTCTTACAGAAGTGCTGGAAGTATTATTTTAGTAAGAATTGTTATTTTCATTTCAGTGCGCTCTGAGACTAAACGACCCAATATACCAGAAGAAGATCACCATTAGAACAAACTTATTAGTTTGAATTCTAAAAGAGTCTTAAAGTGCAAACCCTAAAATACTATTGTTTTGGCTGTGGAAACTGAAATTCTAAAAAAGTGTCACTGACACATGCAGTCAAACCATGTGGTATGCGACGTGTAATTTTAAAGTATTACCCATATGTGGTATATACAAAGAACATCTGTTAATTAATAAAAAGGTGAAGGGAAAAAGAACACCCTTTCGCAGTGAAGTAAATATACAAGTACATAAATTAGAAATTAAAAAGTTAGAATTGTAACACAGGAAACATTCCTAAAGGAGATTCAAATACACACCACGATTACTAACTTCAGCACATCAATTACATTAAAGTACACCATGTTCTGCTTATATGTATAACAAAAGAAACATAATTTCATAACTATACATACAGATGGGTTAATGTGCTAGTAGAATTCTTGTTCCTAGCCATAAAATCGTGCAGGACACATCTGGACACTGTGATTTTAAGAATTACCCTCAGTGATCATGTCTCTTATGCAGTATATTCATGTTACAGAAGAATCTTGTTTATCCAGACTAGGTGGAACTGGAGACTAGCCAGATTAACAATAAAGGAAATCTGCAGAATCCAGTATGAAGCTACTAATCTATACAAACATTAGGTGACAATTTAGTGTTAGAAGAGTACATGTGCAACTGGCTGCACACACGTTGCTTTTCTTTCTTCCAGGACAGCATCAAAAAGTAGTGAATTTGAGAGATGTAGAAAAATCTGATGTACTCTTGAATGACTTTCTCTACCTATTCTGTCGCCCTCCGTGGTGTAATGGTTACCATGCTGACTTCACATACCCAAGGTCGTGGGTTCAAACCCAGCAGAGGACGATGAATTTTTTCGGGTGTAAAAATCCTTAGCATGGCTTCCTTCGGAAGGGAAGTAAAGCCGTTGGTCCCGTGTCGTAGATTTACGGCACGTAAAAGAACCTCAAGCCTGATAGAGAGGCCTCTGAGCAAAATTAAGCAGTCTTTTACACCCAGCATAGAATGGGATGCTGAGAACCACAGCAGTTAAAGAGCGTCCATAAATAACACGCCATTTTCATTTTTTCTACCTATTCTGTAACAAATTCTCACAAAAGCGTATTCTTTATAGGCAGGATAGAAATCAATCCAGCTCCCAACATGGAGCAGATAGTCGGAATGCTGAAAGGTGTATCAGAAGAAATTATCAAATTTAAAAAAGATGGATAAAAGACTTGAAATGAGAATAAGTAAATTTACTGAGGAGATGAAAGAGGTTATTTCAAACTAACAACAAAGAGCAGAAACTTGCAAATCATAATGAATGATTAATGAGGTTAGAAAAAGTCAATGGAAACAGTAGAAAATTCAACATTATCGTTTTCAAAGTACCGAAAAGCAGAAAGAAGAGAGCATGGCAAGAGTAGAAGACATCTTTAAGGAAAAGTTAGAGATATAGTTATATGGTTGGGAAATGGCAGACTCACTTAGAACTGGAAGAAGAGGAGAGAGGCCAAGGCTAATACTTGTAAAATGTTACAATTTGAAATTTAAATGGATGGTGCTTCAAATTCTAAAAAACTCAAGGGCATGAATGTATTCATAGACCACAATTACGGAAAAAAAGAATGAGAACACTTTATTGAAGCATATGAAAAAGCCAGAGAAGACGGGAAAATTGCATATGTTAGGGGTCTTAACCTATTCATAAATGGCAGGAAATAGGATATGAATAGACAAAAAATAAGGCAGATGGAAACAGAGAGAGAAATTAAGAGTCCAAGATACCGATCAAGGAGTTCGTTCACTAAAATGATGATGATGATGATGATGATTAGTGGTGTTACGGGCACTCAGCTTCAGTAGTTATTAGAACTCTTCGAAAAACAATTGTGCCTAAAATCAAGAAATAAAGTCAATAAAAATGAATTAAAAACTAAAATTGGGAATAAAATTCAGTGCAAATAAAACTGCCCATAGTAAAACTATAGGAATTCTAAAAACTATTAAAAACAATAACAAAAAAGATAGAACTAAAACCAAATCCCCATTGTTAAAAACACAGAGCTTGAAAAGTTAAAAACTTGAAAAAAACATCACTATCTCTCCAGGAATATGCAAGAAATAAAATGAAAATAAAACCAGATACACATATTAAAAGGCAGTGTAGATAAAAATTTAAAAAGCTTATCCATCGCTCTGGTATCATCTGCCAAGACCTCTCTAGTTCTGGCAGACACCTGCAGAGTGGGTCATAAGTGTGCTAGACAAGCACACTTTACCAGTTCATGACGTTTTGTCTTATCTTGTCCACAGAGTACACAGATAGGAGTAGGATCCCTCCTAAACAGGTACTGTGTGTAAAAATGCAGTGATCTATGCACAAGCAAGCCAGTATTACCCCCTCCCAATGGGATATACTAGAGGAGCTTACTCCCTAAGCTTGGTTCTGTACAGAGCGAGATCAAGGAGTGGAGGGGATGTGACGTCAGAAGGAGAGAAGCAAAAAAAAGCAAAAAGAAAAAAAAAAAACACACACACCACCACCATTTCACGAAGTATCATCGTCACCCTACCTGCCTAATAACATCAACAGGTTGGTCTTTGGAGCAATAGCTGGCTTAGATATGTGAAATTGAGTTTGTATCTATGGCAAAGGGGAGTGTAATGCAAGTGGGAGAGAAGAGAGATGATCCAAATAGTGAAGCGAGACTTACAAGGAGCAAAACCAGGTTGGAACAGTTTAGATATGGGAGAAAAGGGGAATTTTCTTGAAAAGCTTTGGGTCACATCCTTGGAAGATGCTGAACTTATACATCAAGTTAGGTATTTAACCAACTTTTCATATCTCTCTAGCTCTCTCCTCTCCCCCTCTCCCACACCTTTTACTAAAAATATTTTTTTTTAATTCAAATGAGCTCAAAACTTACATTTCCAGTAAAATGTTGCCCTCCATGGTGTAATGGTTACTATGGTAGCTTCAGATACCCAAGGCTGCAGGTCAAACCCGAGGACAATGGATTTTTTTTGGGTGTAAAAATCCTTAGCATGACTTCCTTCGGAAGGGAAGTAAACTCGGTGCCGTGAAATAGATTTACAGCACGTAAAAGAACCTCAAGCCTGATAAAGAGGCCTCTGAGCAAAATTAAGAGGTCTTTCACGGCCAGTATAGAATGGGATGCTGAGAACCACAGCAGTTAAAGAGGGTACATAAATAAAACTTCATTTTCATTTTTTTTCCTGTAAAATCTAGATCGATTTTTTGAGTGGAATACAATACATTCTAGCCCTTCTGGGTAATTGGTGATAGTGGGTCTGCTTCACATTCAACTGGTCGCGAGTTCAAATCTCACTTAGTGTGAGTTACCCAGATAAGGTTTTCTGTGGGTTTTCCCTTATCTTCCTGAGAAGACGAATGTCAAGTAACTTTAAGCTCCATGGACCCCAAGATCATTTGAACATCATATCACCAATTTCATTCATCATCCGATATGACCCACCAGGTTAAAGGAAGTTAAGCTACAATTAAAAAAAAAAAAAAAAAAAATACATTACCTATATATTTAGCATGTGTAGAGAAAATTAAAATGAGGTGATTGTTTTGTTCTTATTGGTGAATTCATTAAAATTCTAAAAAATAATTCTCATTTATATTTGATTCACCCACATAATTGGTTTAGAAACTGCAGTAGAAAACTTTTACATATGTTGCTCTGCGGGTTTACCAACTTAACTGAGAGCTGTTCAGTGTATAGTTACAACACTACAGTTTATTTATATGTGTAACTGGCTCTTACTTGACATAGTAAACACCATATTCCGGTGAATCAATTCTCTCCCAGCCAGTTGGAAGCCCTTCCTTCTCCAGTGGATGACTCCAGTGTGTTGTTTTGGTATTGTGGTCAATGTAGTACTTACGACCTCGCATGGTGTAGTCCACTGACCATCCTGGTGGTAGGGGAAGTTCTTCTGACTGGTCTATAGCTCCACCTGAAAAACAGTTGGCATTCTGCACATCAGAAAGGGATAGAAACATAGAGCCACATGGTGTAAAAAACACACGAGAAATGTGAAATATAACAAACCAAGAAATCAGCAGTTGCAGAACATTTTTGGTCCACAAACATCAGTTAAAAGAAGAACCAAAATGGTTAAAGGCCCTTGTAAGATCAATTGCCTGCTATGATATCTAGCACTGCCCGGTGGTTTTATAGCTTAGAAAAGAGATATTTGGGGTATTTGTTTATTATTAAAAAAAACATAAGAAGGAGAAAACAAAAGAAAGGAAAAAATTAGTTAACTCACTGTTTCTAGGCCATGAAAGTTTTAAGTAATTATTATCCTCTTGTCGGTAATGTTCTTGCTGTTGTGTTATTGTTGAATAAGTTACAGATGACCTTGCGAGAATTTTTAGGCATTACATGAAATCAATTAACTTAATCCTGTGAAATGGTGCAGAATTTCAAATTCTAGGCTAGACAATAATTTTCGTTTGTCATAAACATATATGAAACATATGGTATTTTAACCAAAATCGTGATAAAGTTTGTACATAGTTTAGGTTAGAGTAAGAAAAATGTAAAAGCTATGTAAAAGAAGTGGTACAAATAAATATTCATTCATCCATATCCATCCGAAACTAGCTGACCTTCAGCTGATGCGTTGGCGCTTTAAACATGTTCAAGTGTTAAAGTGTAAAAGAAGCTATGTGACAAATTCTACTCAAATTTTTTTTTCTTAATTATTATAAGCTTCACTATTACTAACTTCTCCAGTTTGAAATGAATTAAATTCTTACCTTGAGACGTGTTCTGCTCAGCTTGTCCTGCCTGTAGGTGTGAGGGTGAATGTGCAGGCACTGGCAATGTATGTATGTTGTGGGGCTGATGGTGCACTGGATGTGCCGGAACCAAATGCTGGCCAAATGGTACAGACACCTAACACATCACAACAATATGTCATTAACAATCAGCTTTGTTTCATATATGAAAACATCTACCATATTTATCTGAATACAAGATGGCTCCCACTTTTCAGAACGTAATTTAGGAGTTTAGCATATTATCTATATATATAAACAGAAGACATGTTTAAAAGACATAAAAAGAAGAATTTTTAAATGAAATTTAAAGTTTTTCTATAAATTTTGAACAAACTAATGGACACTTAGGCTAATTAAGTCCCTTATTTTTTACTTTCTACACCTACTATGTACATAGTGTATAGAGAAGATACTGTATTGCACCCAAGAATTTGATACAGAGATTTCACCAGAAATACATGTTTTGGGCCCCCAAACTTGGTATTTAAGTCTGGTATCTTTCAAGGATACGATAAGAAGATTTTCAAGAAAATCCCCCCCATCCCCAACTACCCTTCACTTTTCAAAAATTTTGATTTTCTCAAAAATGGTTCTTACAATTTTGATAAAAGTATTGTATATTAGATATTTATATGGAAATTTAAATGTATATCTTGAATTTTCTGGGAATAGCCTCTAAAGACCTATTTATTCTGAATGAATTTTGCGTAACTGTTAAACCTTAAATGATAGATAAAAAGTTGCAACATAAAAAAATTAGAGCTTGTTAAAACACACAATTTATGTTATAAGCATTTTTTTCCTTGAGTCCACCATTTTTAAGATATTCCTTGTTATTAATTTCAGTTTTAAAATACTTATACTTTTCTCAAACAGGAACTTGCCAACGTCTAGCCACGCAAAGAATCAGATTTCTATACCATAACAACCACATTTTAAAGCATCTGACTGTCGGTTTAGCCCAGTGTATCCCCTTATTACCCTTCTACCTATAAGGAGCTAAGTAATAAAACCATTTCTGCTAATGTTTGTCTCGATTAGCATGAAGTAGAAGAATAAGCTTACTAACAATAATTTGATACAGAGATGTAGAGAAAGTCATGTGAATGGAGCACATCAGATTTTTTTCACCTAATTTGAATTTGTGCAGAAATTCACATTGCGAGCAGGAGAGAGACTGGAAATGTACTTGTATGTCTGTGTTTGGTGGTGACAGTGACAGCCTAGCTGTAACGATTATGAACGTACAGAAATGTACGGAATGTGTGCGTGGCATCAGCAGTGGCAGGAGTGTAGCTGTAATGACAATCATGGATGCAATTTTCTATTATGGCAACATACTTAGAAGCCCTCTAATTTTATTTTAGTCTTGGATAGTCATCTTTTTTCCAATGAGAATGCTCATAGACCCATTAACAGCTAATTTTTGACGTGAAATAGAACACACAATATCTGCCGCATATGTTGCAACTTTGGCGGTTATCTGAACCATTTCCCCCAGGCATTACCACTTCTGTACCCGCAAAGTTTGAACCTTTCTTTCTCCCAGTATGGTATTTGGAAAACATATTTTGCAAATACAAGGCAACCCCCAGTTCTGAACATTAATATTTTGGAAAAAAACATTGTCTTGTATTCGGATAAATGTGGTAGATGTGGATTTGTCATGAATTATAACACAATAATTATTTATGAATATAATTTATTTTGAATTCTTAATTAAAAACTGACACCAAAATCCATTTACCATTAAGTACCTCTTTATTACTTTCAAAGTCAGATCATTTTTAGCTCTTCAGGTAACTTATTGTAAAGTTCTTTTCCCATGTCTTTTTTAAATATGCATGTAATTACAGATATGAAATAATCAACATTTAATAATCATTTTGTTCAGAGGCTTCTTTATCAAGCTTGAGGTTCTTTAACATGCTGTAAATCACTCTTTGCCAGGTTTGAACTCACAACCTTGGGAACAGAAGGCTACTCCTAGACCACAGAGGATGGCAAGGAAGTTTCTATCCTGATGGTTCAGATCAATTATGTAGTTTTATTTTTTTCATTAACTCATTTGCTTTTAATTCTACATCAGCAGCTGATTTAGACACTTTTAATTACTACTTTCATATTGTCTGCATTTCCAACTGCTATATTTCCATTTCTTTGTACTAATTCAAGAATATTGCTGATATAGTATATTAAAACAAAAACAGCCTAATTTTGAGCCTTGAGATACTCCTTGCCTAACTATTTGGAAATCTGAATTAACTCCTCCACAGAAATGAACAGCCTCATACTTAATTTTAATTACTGGAAGCTAACAATTGGTTTTAATATTGGAGTCAAGTTTACACAAACATGCTTCACAAAGGATAGCAAGAACTTCAGAAGATTCACTTATCACCCTTGGGCAACTAAGAAATTTCAAAAAATATTTAAAGAGCCTAATATAATGCTGGCACCTTACAACAAGTTCAGTGTGAAGAATTTGATTCCATCCCACAAAGCAGAAAATGTCCCAATTGACAAAAAACCAGGCATCTATAGAATTGCAATGAGTGTAACAAAGTATATATTGGCAGAAAAAAAAGCACTGTTAGTAATATTAAAAATACGGAAACTGAAAGATCTGCAGTATCAGCTCATTTTTGGAATGACCGACATGAAATTAAACAAAACATCTATCTTTTGAAAAACATACAACAGACAGTAGAGCTCGACACATGGGAGAAAATATACATGAAGAAACATGAAATGCACCTCATGAAGTTCATTAATCCAACACCAGAAGGATCCTCAGGTTGAATTCGACAGTCAAAAGCAGTAGACAACTATTTCTGCATAAGTAAGTTTTTGTGAAGCACATGTGTGTATACTCAACTCCAATATTAAAACCCCCACTTGCCTGCTGGTACGGCGCCAACCTGAAGTCCTCCACATGTGCGTGGTAACCAGGAACTTCATTATATCCCATCTCTTCTTCTCCTCTCAGTGACATGTACCCTGGTATGATGTGGGTTTTCTAAACAACACAAAACACATCTCTGTCTGATCATATTTATTTATTTTTGTTATTTCTTCATTTACTGTCAATATACAAGTTTCTGACAATGTCAATGGTAAACTATTTATGTAATATACAAAAGAAAATAAATATAATAAGAGGATTCAATTTAAGAACAGTAGGATATTTACAAGTCACTAGGTTTATTCAAACATTTCTACACCAGAGATGGAAGTGAAATGGTTTGAAAGAGTATGTAATTCAGTGGTTGAGGCTAGGATGTTATATGGTATTGAAATATGGGGTCTTGAAAATGGATGGGAAGTTGTAGATTTGTCCACAGAATGTTTTGTAAGGAAGTTTTGGGGTTGCCAAGAGCAAAAGCAAATGAAATAGCCCAAATTGAAATGGGGAGAGGGCTTTAAAATATTGGTCTACAATCCTTAATTCAGAACATGGTAATTTGCTTAAACAATGTTTGAAATACCAAGAAACAAGCTTACTAAGTACAATTTGGGTAAGTAATAGAACCATTAGTAATCTAACCATTAGAAAATAATGGTTTAGGAGATATTTGGAGGAAAAGAGAAACAAATTATAAAGGTTTTTGAAAGGGAGCAAGAAAAAGTTTCGAAGAGATTAAAAAATTGTTTAGTTAGCTTTCAGAGAAGAGATCACTTATATAGCTGGGAAAGAAAAAGATATATAGATAACACTAGCCAGGAAGAAAGGAGGGGGATAGCATGGTTTAGGAGCAGGAATATGGAGGCTAAAAGGATAACAAAACAGGCACCAACAAGGTGAATGTCCACTCTGTGGGGGATAGGAAAACCTTCAACATATACTTTTTGATTGTGAGAAAACTGAGAAATGGAGAAAAGGAAATATATGGTTAGAAACTGAATAGGAAATCAGATATAAATAAAATTACAGATAAAAACTGTAAGACATTGGGACAATATTTAGAAAAAGTAAAAAATAAATGGAAATGGACTGTTAACAGAGAAGAACTATAGTTCATAAATATTTAGTAGTAGTGGAAGTTATGTAATATGTTCTTTTTTTGTATAACTTAAACTTGACTGCCCACTGCTAACTTATTAACAAACATTTCTCTACTAAGAAATATTTTGATTTCTCTGAAACTGTTTTGTACCATTTGATGTCTTAGCTGTTGTGGTAACATTTGCCCCATTACAAAAACATCCTTGTCAGTCAATTTTTTAGCACACTATAAATAGTCATTATTGTGTCTAGTATAGTAGTTGTGTACATTATTATTCTTCTTAGTCAGTTTTTTTTACACCGAAGAGAATTGCTTTATATTCGTAGAGTGAGTAAAGTGTGAAAATTTTGTTTTCTTTAAATATATTTGCTATTTACTACTACTTGACAAAGCAATCAAGTATATCAGAGAATATACCTAACAGAAAGGGGAAAAATTCTTATTACTTTCCCCATCACGTGCATGTTTTGAGCACCACTGGATAAAAAAAAAATTTTTTTAGAAAAAGATCTATTTGTGTTTGTCAATATTGTGACTATACCCTGCCAGTGTAATTGCCAAGCATGTGTCATAGCTGATTGTTAGCATCCATTGTTACACCTGCACTAGTGGACATCTTTTAATCTCCTCTTAGAAATATTTTAAAAAAGTATTTAAGTTTTGTAAAATTTTCATTTAAAACAGAGTTAATATTAAGCAATTTTTGCTTTTTTCTTAAAAACTACTTTAAAAATATCAAAATTGCAGTAAGATTTTTTCAGTTATTCATTACAAAGAGTCATTGCATTAAAAAATGATAATAGATCACCTTTCACATTGTGTACATTATTGGTTAACATTTGGCGGGTGTACATTACTTTAAATGTTTAAAAGTTAGTTCTTTTATTCCAGTGCATCTTTAAGAAAAAAATAATTTACATGAATATTTATGCTTTTCCAGAATAGGCATACTATGAAGGAGGGCTGGCAAAATATAAATTAAAACATACAGAATTTATTATTAAACATTTGGAATGTTTACCTGTACTTCATCCAGTTTGTATTCGGATCCAGCATACTGATTGATGTAGGTGTGGCTCATAGCAGGTGCCATGCCCGCTGTGTATACTGTATGTGTAAGTCTGTTGGCTGCCTCGTTGGTGCTGCTCACAGACAGGCTAGCAAACCTGCAAACACATCAAACAACATCCTAATAAAGGAGTCCCATCCCCCAAAACAAACCTTCTGATGAGAACTTTTCTGTTATTTTATATTTGCAATGAGCACAACTTGATTACGACTTGGTGGCATTCTGCCATTAGTCACACAATTAAGAATTATTTCCGATTCTCGTTCTCATGAAAATCTGTCATACCTCCTGTATAATCATAAAAACATGTACCTCTGAGCCAAATCAGGAACTGAGCTACTTGGAGTATATTTTCCTTCATGGCCTCCTAGCGTACTAGGAGTAATTCGACTGCCAAATTTCTGTACAATGCTGGTCTGTTGCACCACAGCCTGTAACAATAAACATCATTAATCACACATGCTGGCTTAATCACAGTTTCAACAATTCAATTTATAACAAAACTGAACATTTACAGAAACATGTGTTAACATTAAGAAGGTTTTATTCAAAAAATATAACTGATATGCTTTTAGAACATATTATACAAAGAGTGAATGAGTGAGTGTGAGTGAGTGACTTGAGTGGTGTTTAAGGGCCCGTCAACAACTAGGTCATTTGGGCCTGTTATACAAAGACGAGCCTAAAACTTCAAAACAGAATGTTCAATATTTAATTTTACAGATTTTCATTATATACATTTTGCTGTTGGTTGGAAAGTTTTTGGCCTAAAAAAGAAGAGAGATTTTTAACTCAACCTTTTTACATCATAAGTCACCTATTAACTCTAAATTTGGACCAACAATTGTGGCAATGACCTCCACCTCACAGATATGGGCGTGTCCATCAGTGCTTAGCCAATGCATGACTGGTTAGAGAGGATGATGCTCCCAAAAAACTGGAAGTATGAGAGCATTGCAAGAGGAAAAGTTCAGAAAAATGTAATGATTTTATGAAATAGTCTTTGTAAGTAATGTAACACATGTTTTAGTACTGTATACCACAATATTAAACAATATTACACGGATTTGGAATATAATATATTTTCTTCTTTTTGCTGCTAAAATCATTATCGATTACCACAAAAAATATTGCTATCCAAAATGGCTGCGCAAAATAAAAAATAAATAAAACATTAAATTAAAAAATAAGTAAATAAAAAAACTTGGTGTTGGGTACATTATTAGTTATGCTCATATCTCATGATTGTATGACATGTTCAATGTCTCCGAACATTGCTCGTGGTGGGAACAAATAAACAAGCAAACCTTTTTAGGTTAAGCAAGTTTGGTTAAGCTGTACATTTGGTCAATCTATTTGTGGTAATACCATACCAGGTAATGTATGATACTTTTGATATCTCTTAATATGATACCCTATGAACAAAATACTGCTGAAGAATGGCAGTACCTGCATCTCAAAACAAAATAATTTCAAGTCCTTTTATATAATTTATTTTTTATTTGTTCCATTTGTGTAGCCTGTTTTAACTGCTCTGGTCACATCAGTGGCTTTTAATTTATAAAACAACTGTCTATTAGCGGTGGGTTATTGACATTAGATAATCATTTTTATTACATTAAACACACACACATTCTCTCTCACATTCATACTTCCACTCTGTGGGGGATAGGGAATAACTCTTGTTAGACAAAAAGCCCCTGCCCCAACCAGGAATTGAAACTGAGACCTTCGGGTGAGAGGTCAGCGAGCTGACCACTCAACCGTGAGGTAGTCAAAAGATTGTGGCCTTATCCTCTATTAGCATTAAAAGAATAAAGTAAAGACTGGTATCGTAATTTTTTCCACTTTCCTTTAATTACGTCAAATAAGCTGATATGGCACTACATACCGTATTAGGAGAACAACTTTGATTTCCCCTCCGTTGTCCTTTTTTGACTGGTTCTGTAGACCACACATTAATTACTGAAAAACAATATGTACTTGATAAGTCTGTACACAAAACTGATACACACTGTAGTACAGTATTATACATATCAAAAAGCAAACTTATACAGAAAAATCTACGTTCCATCCTAATTATTCAAATTATAACTTCAGCTACAGAGTAGTTACACTGTCTTACGATTATCTTTGAATGTTCATTAAGCAGCAACTTGATTCCTACAAGACAAATGTAGCAAATAAACTGCATTTACTCACTGGGCATTTCTGGTGGAGTTTCTTTCTTGACATATTTTCCCACCACCCCTTCTTTAATGGTTCTAAGGTCTTTTTTTCTGGACAACATGTTGTTGTGCACTGATGCAGACTAATTAATACTGAACTATCTTAAATACGGCTTTGTTTAGCATGAATTCGTGTTCTAGGCCTTGATAAAGCCTTTAAAAGACAAAAATTCATTCAAAATATCAACTTATACTCTCTCCTGCAACGCGCTTGTAAGATTTTATCGCATTCTTGGCATTCCATACATAATATGCAGAGCATGTACTTCATATTCTATTCATATCTGCCCATCTCATGAATATCTAATATATCAAGATGTCTTTTACAGTACATGCCCCAAATTATCGCCTTATATATTTATCTTGATGTTTCGGGTTTGCTAATATCGCGTGATATATAGTAAAAGTATATGTTCTCACTCTCAGGTTTACTTTTAAACCTTCAACATCGCTGAACTACAGCTGATAACCAAAACAACTTTTAATAACTTTCAACTTCAGTCACATGTCACAACACCTTCAACTACTATGTATTCAGCCAGCACTTGCTGCATGTTAGACAACATGTGAAAAGTACTACTAAATTTTCTTTAATACATTGTTTGCTTCGTAAACGTTTCTCAAAAATTATTGTTTATACGTGTTTAACGGTATTATTAAATAGCCCATCTATATAATAATTATGTTCCTCTCCAATTGCGTATGTTACTGCACTGTGTGCTAATTACTGTGTTGGCTACATTTGCATTGGTAGGTCGTTCAAATAAGGTTACAGGGTTGTCCATTTAAAATTATGTTGTTTGGATACGTGAAATCTGTGGCTTGGCCTGGACATGAGTAGACGTGTCACTTGTCAAAAGTAAAAGCATAAATTAAGTGAACTTGAAAAAAGCTATTGATAAATCAAATGCATGTGGTTACGTACAGTGAGACGTGAACTGCAGTGCAGTGCAAGGGAAGAAAGGAATCGTCTACTGTTTATATTCAGTCATGATAGAGGTAACAGCCAAATTAGTACGAGGTTCTGTTTACTTAGCTGGAGAAACTGTTGAATGCTATATAACATTCTCCAACACTCCAGCGCCCATTCACAAAAGGTCCCAGAGTAACAGGTTAGTAAATATCCCTTGACCTCACTGTAAGATTGTAGTGCTATGTATGTATAGATTAGATTAAATTAGTAAGCATTCTGTAGGTTCGTTTAGGCCAGAAAGCCACTGAACATAGAACTTGTCAATCTAAAGAAACAATTTTTGCAGTGATATCCTGGAAACTTTGGCATGGGCCAGTGCACAGATTCACTGCCAGTGTTCCACAAACAGCAAAGTTGCATATCCAGATAATAATTCTTTTAATGCTGAAGAGATATCTACAGCAAATACAGGTACAAGGTTTAATTTCTCAATTACTCATTATTCTTCTCATTAATACAGGGCATTGTAGCTAGAATGCCGTTCTCATACTATTTTATGCAAGGACAAAACCAAATCTATTGTTCTTCAGTGTACTGAATTACATGCTGGCATTAATGTGCCCAGAATATGTGAGACAAATATAATTTGTAACATAAACATATTTCAGATTGACATTACAATATTAGACACCGATTAGTCACCTAATATAATTTTTTTTTATTGTTTGATTGTAGATACATCATTTGCACCATGTAGAGGTGAAAGAGGACATGTGGTGCTCTCAACTAAACCAAGAATCCTGTTCTGCGACCTACGTCTGGCTTCTGGGGAAACAAAGTCATGTAATGTCAAGAAATTTCTTAAATCCTCAAGGCATTTCTTGTATTCTTATTTTTGCAATTTCCTCTTGCCTGTTTCCTTAATTGCAGTTTGATAAATATTGCAATTTGCGGTAATTATTTACAAGTTGGGCCGCTAACTCTCTCCGCTGCGACTTATGCCAGTTTTGCACTTTAACGGGACCGGTGTGGTTAGAGAGGGATTATGGGTGGGGAGATGGTTTAAAAAACTAATGTTGTATCCATTGCGCTGTTAGGAGTTATTGGAAATATTGATAATGAGGTACTACTACGATATAAAATTAGAAACATAAATTTATATACACACACTAACCTAAACGGATTGGAACCTAACCTCGCGCTAAATTTGAAATCCACAGGCTTTGAAATTGTCATCATAAATACAGAGTCAATCAATCGCACTTAGTTTCATTCGATTTTAGAGTGGCCGAAGTTCTGCATATTAAAATTCACTGAACAGTTGTATCTGCGTGAAACATACTCGTCATACATCAGCACAGCGTCTAGCGACATATGCATTCCACAACACTGTTCGCCTGCCGCCGTCAATGAAACTCAGGTTTTAGGTACTTTAGCATGTACTATTATTATATATTTACATTGCAAAAGTACTACAAGACTTCTTTATTTATATTCTACTCCTTCTAGGCAGCATACTTCATAAATATTCACAAAAAAGGAACGCTACGCGCACGTAATAAATTAGCGTATAACTTAATTACGGAGCTTTTCCGATAAAAAAAAATTGGTGAAAACGTAACAAGTATAAACCAAACGATCAGTCAAACCACAATTTGTTTAATTTCTAGAGGGGCCCAAGTTCTCTATAATTACCCAATTTGCATAAGAATGCAAATATCTGGAAGCACAAGAAGCAGCTGTGTTCTTTTTTAAATTCTTCCAATATTCAGTACTTACACCAGAAATTCACTTGCTGAGACTCTCTTAAGCATTTCTGCTCTTTTTTTTTCTGCTTGCTGATAGAGGTAGAGGAAATCTTATCTTACAATCAAACTTTTGATTTTGAAATTTCACAAGAAATGTATTCTTTGAGAGGCATTGAAACCAAAATAAGCATGATTGTTGTGTGTGTGTGTGTGTGTGGGGGGGGGGGGGCGGGAGGTGCATGCAAGAGAGAACGAGAGAGCGGGGGACATGAATCAGAAGTTGGAAGTAGATCACAGCTGACGAAAAATCAAGTTTGCCTTTAAAGTATTTTTTTAAATTTGTGACAGTGGACTATCAAAGCTTCACCAAAGCCCATTGCAAAAGTAAATTTGAAATTAAAAAGTAATAATAATTGTAATACCAGCCAGTTTGCCATATAGAAAATGAATGCATTGTAGGTGGAATATGTCTCATTCTCTATACTATCAAACCTAGCAGAGAATAGAGCTTCTGAAAGAATTTGAGTCAGTTTTTGTAACACAAAACATCACTTGGTAAATTCTTGTGACCGGTTTTGGGAACTTTTATTCCCATTTTTAAGCCCTTAATTCTGACGGATCTTGCTTCGTTGGCATCAACGATGTGATGGAGGTGCATTACTTGAGGAGCTTCTAATGCTTGAAGCTACAGTCCTACACATTGTTATCGCTGGATACTCTGTATTAATTTATATTAGCTGCTGTAACTAATGCAAAATGTTACCAATTCCTGTTATGCAGGCCACACTCCAAATGAAGGCTGTATACTTTAAGAAGATAGCTTACATTTACAATGTTGCAGATCTATACAGCGAGGTGCTCCCTAGTGAAGCTCCACCATCATATAGAGGTCAAGCTGTAAAATACTCGTACAAGATCACCATTGGGATGCAGAGAGTCAACTGTCCCATTAAACTTTTGAGAGTACCTCTGCGAGTTCTTGTTGTAAATGGTAAGTGACACAGTGCAATTCTCAGCTGGGGGCTGCTGTAATTAGGAATTCGGATTCTTCAGCTCTGTCATCACATGCATGGCTTGTAGTCATAAGGTGTATGCTGCAACCAACCTTTGGACTCACTCTTTTTTCATTTGAAAAATTATGCATGCATTTTTTGGTTCAGAATTTAATGTTAAACAATGTAAATCATTTTAATGACATTTAATACATAAGCTAATAATAATGATGATGATAGCGATACAAAACGGGGTGGTGGGGCTACAACAGAGTCTATAAAAATGTATTTAAACAATATTTGGCAAAGGGGTAATGAAGATAGATATAACATTGTGAAAAAATAAAAAGACAACCATGCGATATGAACAGGCAAGAAATAGAATCTGAATGTAGAAAAAAATCATCATTGGAGCTACAAAATGAAATAAAAATTGGGTGCAGTAAAGAAACATATGTTTTAGAATTGGTTATGAAACAAAAGATGGGAGTAGCTCAGGTTGTGAGGGTAGAAAACTCATAAGGTAATTGATGAAGCTGGTAAGAGGATTTGTCCATTATGCAGAGATCAGGAAGAATGGGCACATATTTTGGGAGATTGCATACAGATGGAGGATGTTAGGAAAAATTATTGCCAGAAGTATTTTTAGCTTCAAACAGTTGGAGGACAGCATGCTGGAACAACTAAAATTGGCCAAGCCTGGGCACAGAATGGAAGTATGTTCACTAAGAGATAACATTTTTGTGTAGACATATTTGGTATTTGAGTAATCTATATGTGTGAATTCATGGATGTAGTTGTGCATGTGTATGTATGATATCAGTGTGTTCTTTCTTTTATTGGTCTGTTGTAGTGTACTTGCATGTGTGTATGTTCTTTTTTTGTGGAAGTATGTAAAATAAATATGTAGGTAATTTAAATCCAAGTATTTTTAGTCAACATGTACGGTCTCCTGGCACAAATGTGCAACACAAATATTGTATTATTGTAAACTTAATAAATATTACTACTACTAAAAATAATAGTAATAGTAATAATATGAAGAATCTAACAATTGTAATTATCCATTAACTAAACCTTGAAATTAAAAAAAATCTGATGTGTTCCATTCACATGACTTTCTCTACATCTATGCAACAAATTATTGTTAAAAAGCTTATGCTTCTATTTACTTCATGCTAATTGAGAAAAAATTAGCAAACTAGTCTTATCACTTGCTTCCTTGTAAGTAGAAGAGAAATAAGGGAGTACTATAGGTTAAAGTGATAGTCAAAAACTGGTTGCTATGTGACTGAAGTTCCTTTGTTTGTATGGACATGAGTTGTCAAATTCCTGCATGAGAAAATTATGTTTTTCCAAGCTGAAACCAAAAACAAGGAATAGCTAAAAAACGATCAACTCCAGGAAAAAATGTATATAACATAAATTGTGTTTTTTTTTGCAAGTTTTTGTCCATCTCTTACAGTTTAGCAGTTATGCAAAATTCCGTAAAATTCATCTAGAATGAAATAGTCTTCAGAGGCTATTCCCAGAAAATTGAAGATATACATTTTATTTGTCAGGTAAATATCTTTAATATACAATATTTTAATCAAAATCGTTAGAGCCATTTTTAAGAAAATCAAAAATTTCAAAAAACTTCCATGTAAAGGGTAGTTGAGGGTGGGGGGATTTTCTTGAAAATCTTCGTGTCACATCCTTGTGAGATACCAATCTTAAATACAAAGTTTGGTATTTAACGGTCTTTTCACTTTTGAGCTATGATGTCCACAGACACACACACACATGGACCTTTTTCTGAAAATGCTTTTTTTTTGATTCAGGGGGACCCAAAACATGTATTTCTGGTGAAATCTTGGTATCAAATTTTTGGGTACAATACAATACCTTCTTTATACACTATGTACATAGTATGTGTAGAGAAAGTAAAAAGAAATAAAAAGTGGCCACAATGAAAAATAATCTTCATCTGTGTTTGAAAATGACAACTTCCAATTTTATGTTCATTAGGCAAATTAAGAATCCCTATCTGCAGTAATAAAAATCACTAGGCTGGCTATACAACACATTGGTTTGTTTTGTCTGTCCTCGAGACTCATCAGCTAGGCTTCACATGGCAAGAAAGAACACCTGTGAGGTTTGTTGTACCAACTTCCCCCTGCTCGTCTCTTCCCGCTTATATGTTCATTAACCCTTTCAGACCTGACTTTTTATGCTTCATTGAAAAATTTATCTGTGAACCTCCTTTCCTTGTCCATCTTATAACAAAAGCTCCAAAGTAGTTCTAAACTTGGCCACAGATAGCAGCACAAAACCGGAAAACTTGAAAAGCATAACAGTTCACACCTCCGAGTGATCTAAATAGTAATTACAGCTTTTAAATGTATTACATAGTTTGTAGAAAGTCATGGCTGAGAAGACAGACTACAAACAGAATCAAGTTTTATTGCAAGGAGTCCAATTTATGCTGTAACAATAGGCTAAAATGCAAACATTCAACAGATTAGGAATAAATTATTTGTTATTTATAAATTTCATAGAAATTGCAAGCCGCCCCTGCAGATTATCCCTTTTTTGTAATTTAAAAATTGTACTTCATGCACTTGAATTTCCATAGAATATTATACCAAATTTTATTATACTCTAAAAGTAAACAAAATACAGGTTCCCAATTATTTTAAAACTTACTGAATTACAGTTCCTTAACATAAAGTTCCTTTGAATTAATTTATCAGCAAACTTTTTTACATGTATATTCCATTTCAGATTTTCATCAAACCAAGTATGGGGATATTTTGTTGAGGATTTGTATTGAATGAGTTCATTGTCAAGAAGTATCAATGGCTTATGCAGATTTGGCTATTGCTGGTGGCAAAAAGATATAGCTATGAATCTTTCAATGTTAAAATTTTATTTTGTGTAAACCATTCTTACGTTAACAATGACATTTTTACCTCTGTATCTTTTTACTTTCTCTACATATACTATGTATATAGTGAATAGTGAAGGTACTGTAATGTGCCCAAAAATTTAATACCGAGATTTCCCTTGAAATACCTGTTTTAGGACCCCCTGAATCCAAAAAAAGCATTTTTACAAAAATGTATATGTGTGTGCGTGCAACATAGCTCAAAAATGAACATTCCATTAAATACCAAACTTGGTATTTATATTCAGTATCTACCAAGGATGCAACACAAAGATTTTCAAGAAAATCCTCCCTCCCTCAAAACTGGTAAACCATAAGAGAGAAAAACCTTGCTTCACAAAAAATGTAGAGCTCGTTAAAACACACAATTTATGTTATCTACATTTTTTTTTCATGGAGTTGGCTGTTTTAAGATATTCCTTGTTATTGTTTTTAGTTTTAAAATACTTATATTTTTCTCATACAGAATTTGTCAACTCCTGGCCATACAAAACAGCTTTTTTTTGATTACAGAGGATGTGTATTTCCAGTGTAATTTCTGTATCATTTTTGGGTGTATGTGCACTAGGTAGAGAAAGTAAAAATCACAATTTATATGTGATCCGCCCTTGCCTATTTAACACAGGCTCTTATGTTGTAGGATTTCAGGATGCATCACTATGTGGGGATAGTGAAGAACTGACACCAAGCAATCCATTCCTTGAGATGCAGCAGAAGGAGACACCATCTGATCTTGCAATGCAGACGCTGCAGGTAATGTCAGACATGAAATGTTTCTCTGCCCCTTCTCAGATTTTAAAACATGCTAAATAAAGCAGTGGATAGATAACATTCTGCCAAAATTTTAATTAAAAATGTCACTGAAAGTGCATATCATTAGGGCCCCTGAAGGAAACCAGTGTGACTCAAAAAAAAAAAAAATCTGAATGTGTTCCATTTACGTGACTTTCTCTAGATTTCTGCAACAAATTATTGTTAGAAAGCCATGCTTCTATTTTCTTCATGCTAATCGAGAAAAAATTAGCAGAAATAGTCTTATTACTTGCATCCTTGTAAGCAGAATGAAAATAAGGGAGTACCATAGGTTAAAGTGATAGTCAAAAGCTGGTTGCTTTGTGACTGAAATTTCTTTGTTTGTATGGATAGGAGTTGACAAATTCCTGTATGAGAAAAGTATACATTTTTTAAAGCTGAAACAAAATACAAGGAATATCTAAAAAACAATCATCTCTACAAAAAAAATGTATATAACATAAATTGTGTGTTTTAACATGCTCTACATTTTTTATGTGGTAAGTTTTTTTTGTTATGCAAAATTCTGTAAAATTCTTCCAGAATAAAGCAGTCTTCAGAGGCTATTCCCAAAAAATTCAAGATATACAGTTTATTTGTCAGGTAAATATCTTTAATATACAATGTTTTAATAATATTGATAGAGCAATTTTTAAGCAAATCAAAATTTTCGAAAAATGTTCCATGTAAAGGTTAGTTGGGGATGGGAGGATTTTCTTGAAAATCTTCATTTTGCATCGTTGCAGGATACCAAGCTTAAATACCAAGTTTGGTATTCAATGGTTTTTTCATTTTTGAGCTATGCTGCACACACACACACACATGCACACGCGCATGCACACACCGTTTTCTAAAAATGCTTTTTTTTTTTTCTTTTTCTTTTTCTTTTTTTTTTTTCTCCTTTCTTTCTTTCTCAGGGAGACCCAAAACATGTATTTCTAGTAAAATCTTGGTATCAAAATTTTGGGTGCATTATAATACCTTCTCTATACAATATATATATATATATATATATAGTACATGTAGAGAGAGCAAAAATGCTGTTTTTGGATTCAGAGGGACCCAAAACATGTATTTCTGGCGAAATCTTGGGTGGAATGCAATACCCTCTCTATATGCTGTATACATAGTATGTGTAGAGAAAGTAATAAAAAGATGGAGACTATGTGTGCACCTTTTCTTAGGTGCCTATGTCCCAGTCTTCATTCAGTACATTTCATGCAATTTTGAAAGCAGAGCAAAGCAACAGTGTTGAAACATTACACCCTGATATAGTGACTCCAATACTCAGGTTTTTAGCTGTCTGTAGGTCCCCAAGTTCACATATGCATGTGTGTGTTTCATTTAAGGAGGCAAATGGGTGTCAATATGTCAAAATATCACTTTTTTGCAAAAATCAGGTCTATCAATGTTGTCTTACATATTTTCAAAGTTTTGTGGATCTACAATTTTATAACGTAATAAAATACATTATTTTTAAAAACCTACACTCTTTAAAGGCCTTCACTGTAAACTTAATTTTCTCCCATTTAATTTCTTAGCATTTTTTGCATCCAAAAGCTACCTGCTCTTAGAATTTTTATGCAAAGTGTCTGAAATTTTTCTTTGGATATTCAAGATACTATGAATAACTAATAAAGTTAACCATTGGGTTTTCATATATTGCATGGTTTATTAAATAAAATATACAGTACACTAAATAATTTTTTATTTTGCACAGGAAGGAGTTATCAAATAGAACATTTTGTAATATTTTTTGGCTTCATTACATTAAAATTGCAGGAGATAGATTTTGAAAACATGGCTTTTTAAGCAAAAACAAAAAATGAATAAAAAAAAAAAAAACTTTAAAGCTACAGATTTGAAACTTAAGTGGGTTTATGCATAAGTCATGTAACATATGTGTACAAAAATTTAGCTTCTAGCTTCAGAACTCTGGAAATTTGACTTGAAACCCTTAATAATTCACTGTAAATTAGATAATTGCTGAGGGCATCAAAGAATGAAATTTTCTTCAGTTGACAGCACTGTGGAAAGACTATTCTAAATACTTTATGTATTGATGTATCCAATAACAGCGTACTTTATTCTTAAAAAAGGATGAAACTAAATAAATATTTGAACATTAATTGCTGCATCAATATGGTGGTGAAGTTGAGAACTAGAATTTTACCACTTGACCACAGAGACAGTCTTGTGAAATGTGCTTCACTGTTAATAGGTTTATTTGTTGTTTATTATAATTGTACATACATTTTGTATAATTTTGTTTGTGGTATATAAAAATATGTGAAGATGTAAAACATAATTTCCTTTAAGAGTAAAAACATAGATTACACTCAAACTTCATTCTTGAAATAAAGTAACTTACTCCGGACATGTTTTGGTGGCTGTTACCATCATTTTCAATGGAGGTCTACCGAACCATGTCCAAAAAGAGTGAAGTTTGAGTGTAATCTATGTTTTTACTCTTAATTGATTAGTTACTTCACTGTGCATTCGCATTAATGTTTTAAATAATTTTCTTTTATGTGCATGTTACAGAATATCACTGCTAAACGAAGTCCAAACTTCTACAACATAACAAAGTCACAAGGACGTGTTGTGAGGTTCTGTTTGTTCAAACAAGCCTACAAACTTGGAGAAGACATTGTTGGCACATTTGACTTCTCTGAGGCAACTGTCCCATGTGTTCAGGTAAACTATTAATTTGTAATCACAATGTTTCCGTCTCTTATTGCTGCTCAGGTAATCTCTCACCATCCTTTGTAAGCTTATGGGACTGGTCCACAGTCATTCTACACAGTAGAATTAAACTTTTAGGAGAAAATATATATTAAACATTTCCACAAAGGATTAATAAACTTTGAAATACCATCTGGAAGGATATCATGACAAACTTCATCAACTAGTCAATAGAAAACACCAAAGAACCAACCAGAAAATTGGAATTCAACTCCAAGGAGATGATGTGAAGGGTGCCTCATGAAATTTGTCCTGCTTATAAATGATGGAGTCAACTGGCTGCAAAGTGTTTTGCCTGTCCGCATCCTCGGTATTTGTCGTCTGCCACTTTCATAGAAAGGCTTTACTTACCAACTTTGTGATATCGAAACTGGCCACCCAGTCCATACATCTTTGGCACCTGTTTAGGAAACTATCCATCACTTGCCATAGTTCACCTTGAGAAATGCTGGCAATTTCCTGGCAAATATTTTGTTTTAATTTACCTCAGAGATAGAAATTGCAGGGAGACCAACCCAACCAAATCTCTACCAATAATTCTGTCCTGAAACACACTTTCAATTGTTCTCTTGAAAGATTGGCCGTATGAACTTTTGCAGAGTCTTGTTGGAAAAAAAAGCAAAATTATGCACACTGTTTGTTACTTCTGTAAAAGAAAAGGGGCAAAATTGTATCCATGTATGTATGAGCGCCAACTGTTGACTCAAAAAAAATTGACCCTCTTAACTCTTTCTCCGCAATCTTTCTGCAAATTCTGTTTTCACTTGGCGAGCTGACTTAGTTAACACATATGGATGATAAATAAATATACGCAGTAGAAAACATACTCAGCCATAATAATACACTTTGTGATTAAGTGCAGGACAAAGTAATAAATAACTTGTAATAACTGAACTACATCATATTATTATCACTGTCAAATCAGTGTCAGAAGCATGACCTTGTTTGCAGCAGCAGTGCTGAAACATGTGTCTACGTGCCCAGTTGAAAAATACTGCGCAGCTGGTGCAGAGGTTTTTGACTCACTCGGTATGTAACAGAGCAAAAGAGTATTTAAGTTGGCTTACTCTTTTAACAGACAAAATTTGGTACTTATTCATATTTTTGTTTTTGAGTTATGCCATTCACAATGTAAATTTGCTGGTGGATCTTTCTCTGAAAATTTTCTTTTGCATTCATGAGCTTAAAAAGTATGCATAATTTCAGTGAAGTCCTAGCATATGAGGGTCAGTTCAAAAGTTTTAGAATGGACAACAATGGGTTGTGGAGAGCCAAAGCAGCTTTTCCTAATTTCAGATTGAAGTTCGGATAGCAACATGTGCAAGTTTAGATGTGCTCCAACAATGTGCATTATTAGCACTGTATGTGTAATATATAGGTGTTGCTAGAATGGATCTCAGGTGAGAGCATTTCTGTACTATGATTTTTACTTTCTCTACACATACTATGTACATAATGTGTAGAGAAGGCATTGTATTGCACCAAAAAATTCCATACCGAGGTTTCACTGGAAATATATGTAATGGGACCCCTGAATCCAAAGAAGCATTTTTAGAAATGCTTTGTGTGTGTGTCTTGGACAGCATAGCTCGAAAACGAACATTCCTTTAATATCAAACTTGATATTCAAGTTCAATATCTTCCAAGGATGTGGTACGAATATTTTCAAGAAAATTCCCCCACCCCAACTACAATTTTTGAAAATTTTGATTTCCTCAAAAATGGCTCTAATGATTTTGATTAAAGTACTTCAAATTTAAAACATTTTTATGGCAAACAAAACGTATATCTTGAGAACAATGTTAATGAAAGGATGTTTTGGAACAGTGATACATATGAATAGAATATTTTTGATTTGAATTTGTAACACTGGAAAAATTATATGTAAGTGATACTTAAAGTGTTACAAACCCAACTCAAAAATATTCTGTACATCTTGAATTTTCTCGGAGTAGCCTCTGAAGACCTCTTCATTCTGGATGACTTGTGTATAACTGGCAAACAGTAAGAGATATACAAAAACTTTTTACACAAAAAATAGATCTCATTAAAAAACACAATTTATGTCATATACATTTTTTTTAAGAGCTAACCATTTTCAAGATATTCTGGATTATTGGTTTCAATTTTAAGCCACTTAAACTTTTCTCAAACAAGAAGGCCTCTTTCTGCTAGTTTCTCGTTTGTTTACTGCTGGCAAGCAAAGAGATTGGAATTTTAATTGTTTCATATAGCAACTGGCTTTTAAAGGACTTACTGTCATTTTAGCTTGTGCATTTTCTTATTTCCCTTCTACTTACAAGGAAGTTAGTAATAAGACTAATTCTGGTTATGTTTATGTTAATTAGTTTGATATAGACAACAGATTAATGTTTTGAATAAAAGGTTTGTTTACTGAACAGCTAGAGAATATCATGTGAATGGAACAGAGTTTTTTCCTTCTACTTATAAGGAACCAAGTAATAAGGACAATTTCTGCTAATGTTTATCTCGATTATCATGGTGTAGATAGAAGAATAAGCTGTTTATTAACAATAATTTGTTTTAGAAATATAGAGAAAGTGATGTGATTGGAGCAGATTGCTTTATTACTTTATTTATACATACTATGTATATAGTGTATAGAGAAAGTATTGCACTCCACCCAAAAATTTTATACCGAGATTTCACCGGAAATATATGTTTTAGAATCCTCTGTATCCAAAAAAAGCATTTTCACAAAAAGGTCAGTGTGTCTGTGAACACGATAACTCAAAAACGAAAATTCTGCAAAATACCAAACTTGGCATTTAAGTTTAGTATCTTCCAGGGATGCAACACAAAGATTTTGAGAAAAATCCTCCCACCCCAAACTACCCTTTACATAGAACTTTTTTCAAACATTTTGATTTTCTCAAAAATGGCTCTAACGATTTTGATTAAAATGTGGTATATTAAAGATATTTACCTCACAAATAAAATGTATATCTTGAATTTTCTGGGAATAGCCTCTGAAGACTACTTTATTCTGGATGAATTTTACGGAATTTTGCATAACTGCTAAACCGTAAGAAATGGAAAAAAAAACTTACCACACAAAAAATGTAGAGCACTTTAAAACACACAATTTATGTTATATGCATTTTTTTCATGAAGTTGATCGTTTTTGAGATATTCCTTGTTTTTGGTTTCAGCTTTGAAAAACATACTTTTCTCATAAGGGAATTTGTCAACTCTTGTCCATAAAAACAAAGGAACTTCAGTCACATAGCAACAGCTTTTGACTATCACTTTAACCTATGGTACTCCCTTATTTCGCTTCTACTTACAGGGAAGCAAGTAATAAGACTATTTCTTTTAATTTAAATAGAAGCTTAATCTTTTTAACAATAATTTGTTGCAGAGATTTAGAGAGAGGCATGTGAATGGAACACATCAGATTTTTTTTAAGTGTAAATTAATTGTGTGCCTACAGTATTCTGTGGTACTTCAAAGTGAAGAAGAGATATCACCGAACTGCAGGAGATGGGCAAAACAAGGACCGTCAGTTGTATCATACACTAAATACCACGAGATGTGCCTCAGTTTGAAACATTCCCAGCTCATCCTGCCAATACCATTACATGTGACTCCAGGTTTCTCAACTGATCTTGGTAAGTACTGAAACATGAGGCTTTGGAAACTTTGAGGCTTGAAAGTGATTACGTAAGATTTTTAATTTGATTTTTTTTTTTTTTTTTTTTTTTTTTTTTTTTTTTTTTTTTTTTTTTTTTTTTGAGAGCTTAATTTGGAACTTAGCATATCATTTATATGAACAGAAGGTATGATTAAGTGTTGTACATATTTTGAACAAATAAGGACACAACCTGATTAAGTCGTTTTTTACTTTCTCTGCACATAATTTGCACATAGTGTATAGCGAAGGTGTTGTAATGCACCCAAAAATTTGATACCAAGATTTCACTGGAAATACATGTTTTGGGACCCCCTAAATACAAAAAAAAATCATTTTTAGAAAAATATCCATGTGTGTGTGTCTGAGCAGCATAGCTCAAAAACAAGAAGTCTGCTAAACACCAAACTTGATTTTTAAGTTCAGTATCTTCCAAGGATGCAACACAAAGATTTTCAAGAAAATTCCCCCACCCCAACTACCCTTTACAAGGAAAAATTTTCAAAATTTTTTGATTTTCTCAAGAATGGCTCTTACAATTTTGATTAAAATGTTGTATACTAAAAATACTTACATCACAAATAAAATGCATATCTTGAATTTTCTGGGAATAGCCTCTGAAGACATCTTTATTCTGGATTAATTTTATGGAATTTGGCACAATTGGTAAACCGTAAGAGATAGTTAAAAACTTACTTAACAAAAAATGTAAAGCTCGTTAAAACACATAATTCTTGTTATATACTTTTTTTCATGGAGTTGACAGTTTTAGAGATATTTGTTGTTATTGGTTTCAGTTTTAAAATATTTATATTTTTCTCTTATGGAAATTAGTCAACTCCTGGCCATACAAAGGAACTTCAATCATATAGCAACCAGGGTTTAAAACATTTAACTATCGTTTTAGTCTATGGTACTCCCTTATTTACATTCTACTTACAAAAAGCAAGTCATAAGACCATTTCTGCTAATTTTTCTCGATTAGCATAAAGCAAATAAAATAATCTTTTTAACAATAATTTTATTCAGAGATATAGAAAAAGTCATTTGAATGGAACACATCAGATTTTTATTCTTTGAATTTGTATGGAAACCCGTGTAATGGGCAGGAGAAGGAAGGAGAGGGGAGATCGGAAATGTATGGTATATATTTTGTGCAATGAGAGAAATTGACAGTGCCAGAGGCACTATATTATTAGAACCAGCTGGAAAATTCAATGCCCTGGAAGTAGAGACATACAGGTTGGTTGACCAGGTAAAAGTACATAGATCAGTTAGAGGATTGAATGGCATACTGGCATATTGTCACTGTAGCACAATGCATGGAGAGTAGGAGAACCATGTTCAATCCCGGCTGTGGCTTTGAATTTTTCAGCTGGTTCTAATGATATTATATATATATATATATATATATATATATATATATATATATTACCCAGTGTAAGGAGCATTACCAATATAATAGAATAAACTTTGGTATTTAATAGACATTTTCTTTTGGGTTGCATGCATGCGTGCATGAACACACACACTTTTTCTGGATTCAGGAGGCTCTAAAACATGTATTTGGGTAGAATGCTATACCTTCTCTACACATAATAATAATAATAATAATAATATTTTTTTTATTTTTTTTTTTCAATCTTCAGTTATAAACAATGTACAATGTTTCAAGCTTTGTCAAGATCTATACATTTTAAAGAAATACAAAGATTGAGATACAATATATATATATACATACAAAATAAATTTAAAAATGAATAGTAAGATACAAAATAAATTTTAAAAATGTGTACATTATATACACATAAAATAAATTTGGAAAAGCAATTTTTACAGTTATACATATATTCAGTTACATATATTGACAAAATAAAATCTGAAACTAATTTTATAATTCATCTATTCTATATAAACATCTTTCAGTTAAGCGCTTCTTCAGTGCTGTTGAAACTCATTTATTTTTAAATTTTTTAGTCGTGATGGAATTTTGTGGTACAGCATCCCACCAATTAAAATGGTATCCTTTTCAGTGGCTTTCTATCTGGTAAATATTTTAAAGAAGCTATCCTGATTTCTTATATTATGATTGTGATAGTCTCTATTTCAAGTTAAGCCATATCTATCTTCCAGAAACCAAAAAATGACTTTAAACACATATAGAGAGATCACCGTTAGAATATTTTGAGTTTTAAAAATATTTTTGTATGATACTATCTTAATTATATGTCATTTTTAATTTCATTTTTTGAAGAATGAGTATTCTATTCAGATTGGTGATATCAGTACTTTACCAAATTTAAATTCCATAATTAATATGGCTGTGTATCAACCCATAATATGTAAATTTTAGAACATCTATAGTCAAATATTTTGATATTTTCTAATAACATATGCCTATAGCTGAACTATTTAAATTAATACTCAGTTGTAAACCCAAAAAGTTGCTTACCCTGTTGCTTCTCCATTAATAGTCAAATTAATAATTTTATCATTATTTCTATGTTCAAATGTCATTACTTTGTTTTTTCCTATATTGGCCTTAAGATTATTTTGTAAACCACTTTCTAATTTATCCCAAAAGATGAAAGACATATCATGGACATTTGCTCTTGCTTTACCGCTATCAAATTTAGGCATGTCATTTACGTACAGTATTTACAATAAAGGACAAAGTACTGATCCTTGTGGTATTCTGATCCTATGTTTTTGGGAGGAAGGGCCTTTGTTTTATTTTACTTAATTCACCCCTCATCAACCCTTACGTGATCTTATTCTGATGAAGTATTTTTCATAGCATTACTCAATTTGTGTACTATTTCTGTACATTGTTTATGCCCTGTTGGCTAAGTGTTAATAATTCCAACATTTTGTGCCTTATTTTATATTACTGTAACTTTAGAAGTAGGTAATGCTTTATGACACACACATACATATTTATCGGAATACAAGACACTGTTTTTTCCAAAATATTAATGTTCAGAACTGGGGGTCGTTTTGCATTCACAATATATGTTTTCTGAATATCATGCAAGGAAAAAGTATGTTTGAAACTTCGCAGGTACAGCAGTGATTAAGCTTGGGGAAAGGGTATAGATTACTGTCAAGGTTGCAACGTATGTGGCAAATTTTGTGCATTTCATTTCACGCCAAAAATTGCTGATAACGGGCCTATGAGTATTCTCGCTGGAAAAAAAGATCACTCTCCCAGACTAAAATAAAATCAGAGGACTTCCTTTCACATTGGTTGCTGTATGTCACCGGTTAAAAAGAAAGAGAGAGGTTAGCTGCACATTTCCCCTCCTCTCATACATTTTCAGTTTTCCTTGTGCCTCTCTTGTGAGCCCACAATGTAAATTTATGCGCAAATTCAAATTAAGTAAAATGTTTTACGATATTTACAATAAGTATGTTGTCTTAATGGAAAATAGCATCCATAATCGTTGTTACAGCTATGCTCCCATGACATTCTACCATCTGTAGCTCAGTTATGCTATCATCACACACATTGAGCACATCTCTGCACTGCCTTCTCCATCTCAAAACATGAATTTACACATAAATTTGAATTAGTTAAAATGTATTATGATATATTAAGTATGTTGTCTTAATTGAAAATCATATCCATAATTGTGTTACTGCTAAGCTGCTGCCACTGCCACTGTGACAGTCTATTGTCACACACATACTGTATATTTCCATTCTGCCTTTTCTGTCTCTCCTGCTCACATTGTTAATTTTTGCACAACTTAGGTAAATATTATTTAGAATGTGTTATATTAAGTATGTGAACTAAACAAAAATCATATCCATCATATCCGTCACCGTTATGCTGCTGCCATCATGCTGTACCTTTGCACCCATATCATTTATTGCTGTGCTCTCTTCTTCATCAACTGCTCAAAACATGAATTTCCATGCAAATTCAAATTATGTATTAAAATAAAAATAAAATAATAATAGTAAGGGACTTGATCAGCTTAAGTGTCTATAAGTTTGTTCGAATATATGGCAAACCTTTAAATTTTATTTAAACATTAAGTTATGTCTTTTTATATAGATAATAATGCTACAGGTATAAAAACAAACTCTTCAAATACCTACTTCAGCAATATTGTAATTCCTAAAAATTTGATGGCAGAAAATCCCTATGGTGTTTTTTGAAATATTACATCAAGTTTAATCACACACCCACACAAAATAGGTTGAAAAAGTTTATACTTATGTACTCCTTTTTATATGTGTTAATGTGTATATTTTATTCTTTGTATTTTGTTCACCACCTCACTAAAGGGCAGTCCCTACCTTGAGCAATATGCTCATGGGACATTCTATGTAAATAAATAAATAAATAAATTCTAAAATTACATTCTGGAAAATGGGGGTCCTCTTGCCATCAAGATCATCTTGTATTCAAATAAATACCATATATGGTGCATAGCAGAGGAAGTAAAATGAACCACCTTAAGCTTCATGCATGCATTATAGTAGACTGGTGGTAGTATAACCATGGTTTTATTGTTACAGTGTCGCTACAGTGGCGTCTTCACTTTGAGTTTGTAACTAGCGATGCACAGCAGATCCACGAGCTACCAGCACGTGATCTAGCAAATGGTAACATCTGGAGAGCTCCAGCAGCTCTCAACATAGAGACAATGGTGTGGAATTTGCCAATCAAGATCTACCCAACTTCGCCCTTACAGATATCACAAGGGCTTCAGTCACAGACCAGGCACAGACTTGCTGTGTGAAACATGGGAGAAGCAGAAGTGAAGGTTATGGGAGTTGAGTTATAGCACCTGCTGTCATACTCGGCTAGAGTTAAGCTGCAAATATGTGGTGAAGGTTCACTATAGCAGGAAAGTGCTTAATAATATTTGATAAAATGAAGAGATTTTTGTGGAAGAATAGGCCATTCACAATGAAAATGAAGCATTACATAACATAAAACACAGCATACTCAGTTACAACAAATGGAAATCTACCGAGTATATAATAGCTAGTTGCAAAGAGTGTGAAATAACTGGTCTGCAGAGAGACTGCTACCAGTTCACACTTTGACAGGTTATGTGTATAAAATAGAAAATATTTATTCTCTCCTCGCTTAGAAATGAATATTAACTGGAAACCACTGCTAGTTTCAAAGCAAAACCAAGTCAATGCATAGGTTTTTACACTACCAAACACTAACAATTTCCTCAGATGAGTAGTGGTTACATGCTACCTGTGGTGTCTGATATTGCAGGTTGAAATCTAATGGAAGGTATACAAATTCTTAGCATGGCTTCCTTTGGAAGGGAAGTAAAGGTGTAGGTCCCATGTTGTGGATTTATGACATGTAAAAGTACCTCAAGGCTGATAAAGAGACCTCTCCTCCGCGGTGTACGGGTAACATGCTAGCCTCTGGTGTCTGAGATTGCAGGTTGAAATGCAGTGGAAGGTATAAAAGTTCTTAGCATGGCGTTACTTTGGAAGAGAAGTAAAGGCATTGGTCCCATGTTGTGGATTTATGACATGTAAAAGAATCTCAATGCTGACAAAGAGACCTCTGAGAAAAATTAAGTGATCTTTCATGCCCAATATAGAATGATACACTGAGAACTACAGTGGTTGACCCTTGACGTACCATTTTTATTAAACAATTTTTGCCCGGAAATACCATTTTCTTCTAGCAAAACTTACTCTGCTATGTATTTGCTAACATTGTAAGCTTTGGGATTTTCATCAAGATGTCTAGCTGTTGAAGGATTAATGATCATTATGCCTGAAGTGGATTGAAATGTGCCTGAAATGATTAATATCACATCCCTTGCAGATATGTAAGTTATGAACAGCAGACACTGCAGTTAGTCTGGTCAAGCCAGTATATAGGCAATTCTTATTTTCCCCTTTCTCACCATATTCAGATTCACCAGTAACATATCATCTGAAGACAAGTCTCTGTCCTCAAAAATAATTACAAAAGCCTTGCATTTTCTAATTTGTATGGGTCAGCCAATGTTATTGCTCTGCCGCTCACAGAATAGTGGAAGCTTGGCAGCTTCTATGATTCACTCTGAGCTATCTTTAGCTCGTGCGAGTTCAATTCAAATAACCATGATAGCTTTTTCAGTCAGAAACATCTCTTGGAGACTTGTAGGACCAAAACAGATTATATAACAATCTGATGGGTAAAGCAGCATGCATAAAATTGTTGCAAGTCTGATGACAAAATACCCATCATTGTACAGAACGCATAAGTTAAGCAATGACAGGCGAATCTGTCAAAGTACGTCCAATGTATTAAAGAACATCCATAAATGAAACTCAGTTTTTGTAACACTTACTTATGGTAAGCGGAGAAAGTATTATATTCCACCCAAAGTTTTAATACCAAGACTTTGCCAGAAATACTTGTTTTGAGGTTCACTGAACAAGAAGAATTTTTGAAAAAGATCTGTATTTTATTTTCTTTATGCAAGAATGGCCAAACTTTTTTTCTAAAATTCTGTTTAATGCCTGTTCTCATGAATATGGCACTACAGGCAGTGGACAGTGATAATACATGAAGTATGAAATTGGAAAAGATAGTTTTAACATTCCAGTCTTAAGCTTAGGGTTCTTTTATAGAATTTAACATTTTGTGGACTGAAAAAAATGGAAAATAATTTCAAGCCTCTCTCGCTCTCCTGAAGTATGTCTTCAAGCACATCCCATCACAGGAAGTGATCAGTGTCTCTGGCTCTGCCATTTTAGTCACAATCACTTATTCTTTTACCCTTACATACATAACATTGCAATCTGTAGGTCCTATTATGAGATTAGACTCTATGCCCAAACTCTAGGATGTAGATCATGTCAAGAATTACATTTATTAATACTTAATACATTTATTTAGAAATAATAACTCTGACAATGAATTTTCAGAGGTGTCAATTTTGCATAATTTACAATTACATGTCTGCTTCCAAAAACCTACTCGCATGCATGCATTCTTAAAATATTCATGTTTAATATATTTACAATGTTATAATATTATTACCAGTATTATTACCAGTATGAAATCCTTCACTGTATAGGAGGTGTGAGTAATAAGGTATCTTTTTAATTCTGATCTAAACTTGTTTTTGTTCATTTGCAATTCTTTTATAGAAGAGGGAAATGAATTAAACAAAACTATTCCTTTATAGTAAACCCCTTTTTGGAATAACTGCAAATTATTTGTTGGTCTATGTAAGCCCTGCCTATGTCTTGTCTCTTTGTTATCTGACTTTTTGTAAACTTTTCTGGATTATATATTACAATAGACAGTATGATTAGAATATATTCACAGGCTAATGGTAACATTACAAACATTTTGAAAAGTGGCTTGCAGTGAGTTGATTTTCTTGCCCCTGCCATTATTCTTATTACATTTTTTTGCATAATGAACAATTTTTACTTTCTCCATACGCACTATGTACATAGTGTATAGAGAAAGTATTGCACTCCACCAAAAATTTGATACCGAGATTTCACCGGAAATATATGTTTTAGGGTCCCCAATATCCAAAAAAAGCATTTTCACAAAAAGGTCCGTCCGTGTGTGTGTGTGTATGTGTGTCCGTGTGTCTGTGAACACGATAACTCAAAAACGAAAAGTCAGTAAAATACCAAACTTGGTATTTAAGTTTAGTATCTTCCAGGGATGCGACACGAAGATTTTGCGAAAAATCCCCCTACCCTCAACTACCCTTTACATGGAACTTTTTTCGAAAATTTTGATTTTCTCAAAAATGGCTCTAACGATTTTGATTAAAATTTCAGATATTAAACATATTTACCTGGCAAATGAAATGTATATCTTGAATTTTCTGGGAATAGCCTCTGAAGAGTAGTTTATTCTGGATGAATTTTACTAAATTTTGAATGACTGCTAAACCGTAAGAGAAGAGATGGACAAAAACTCACTGCACAAAAAATGTAGAGCACTTTAAAACACACAATTTATGTTATATACATTTTTTTCGTGGAGTTCGTCGTTTTTGTGACATTCCTTATTTTTGGTTTCTGCTATGAAAAACGTATACTTTTCTCATACAAGAACTTGTCAACTCCTATCCATATAAACAAAGGGACTTCATTGACATGGCAACCAGCTTTTGACTATCACTTTAGCCTATGGTTGTCCCTTATTTCGCTTCTACTTACAAGGAAGCGAGTAATAAGACTATTTCTGCTAATTTTTTCTGATTAGCATAAAGTATATAGAAGTGTAGGCTTTTTAAGAATTATTTGCTGCAGGGATATGGAGAAAGTCATGTGAATAGTACACATCAGATTTTTTAGCATTTACTGAATTTGACAAAACTATTATTCTGTAGGTCATCAGTGAATGAAAATATGGATAATAAGCTGTTTTAATATGCTCATATTTATAAGCTGGATTAAAGATCAGATTGCAAAGCATGCAGTACTCAGTTTGGGTAAGATATAATCAATATGGTGTTCCCAGTTCATGTTACGATCAATCATAAGACCCAGGAATTTTGTATTACAGGCTGCATTCTGATTATTTTCATATTCTATCCTTAGGTCTGCCATGTTTTTATGCTTTGTGCAAAAATAAATTTAGTTAGTTTTTTCAACTAGTTTATGTGAATTTTGTTACTTTCAAACCAATTATTTAGTGTGTTGAAGATTTTATTAGATGAATCTGGGAGCTGACTGACATTGTGTTCTTTGATTATAATACTTGTGTCATCCGCAAAAAGAACTGGATAGGCATTGTTGTTTATTACTGCAGAAAGTTTCTCAAATAGCAGAAGCAAAAACAAGGAAAAGGAAATGTTTCAATAACAGGTTAATGTACTCGTTTAAGTGATTTTTTATTGGTATACTAGTAAAATATGTTATATTATGTATTATCAACAGAACGATTCTGTATTGTTTGTTATTTTAGATTTCCAACTCGGAAGGACCTTAGAGAAGCTTGGGTAAAGCAATTCGCAGACAAAATCGGCAACCTACTCTGGTTTATAAGAAACCTCTTGCTAATTCACCCATTTAACAGCTATCGCGAGAAATAATTACTATCAAATTATTTGCTTATAATACCAGAACCATGAGAATAGGGGGCATGTTCTCTGGACTCGGACTGCAGTGGTAATTATCGCAATATTCCTCGACCAAAGTTCCTGATTAATATCACACATTCTACTAAAGCTTTAAACCAATGCTGTAATATATGATACAGTCTTTTGTTACATTAACAGTAGTTTTAGACCAAGAAATTAGAATAAAACTAAGTTATGACCTTGCCACGATATTTACTGCAATAATATCAATTTATGAATAATAACTTCTAACAGGCCCAAAAATGTGATTGTATTAAATATTCCTTCAACTAGAGATCTCTCCCCTTCCATTGTCCTTTGTTCTTTACTTAATTTTACAATGTTGCATATAGTGTATATAGTGATGTGTAATGCCACAAGATGGTGGCTGGGTGTAAGACTTGCTTCAGTAAAATGCTAGCGTTTCTGCCCAAGGCCTGTGGTATCACTCAAGGGGATGGTGAAGATGGTCCTATCGTGCCCCTCGCCACGCTGGTCCTTACTCATTTTCTGCCTGATGGTCAGCTTGGTGTAGACAGTCCGTTACTAGGTGACCCAGCTCACCATATCCCCAGCACATACTACTGAAAGGTAGTGTTGTTTCCCTGTCCTTGTACTTCTCTTTGAGGTTGGCCCAGCTGTTTTCTTGGCTATCAGAGAAATCCAAGTGATTCCTGACAGTTGCCATATCTTGTGGCCGCTCTGTCACACTGTTGCCACTGCAGCATGACAATAAGCCATTTTCAAACAAAGTAACTAAAACACTAGCGCAGCAAAACAGTATATTACAACACATAGAAAAAGTCTGTAGCAAACCAAAGTAGTGCAATACAAACAGATACTCACTGCAACTGAAACTGTGTTGAGGAATGTTTGTTACATCTTGCAACAAGCATGACACCATTGCTTACATAACATGAATCTATTAGCAGAGAGGCAGACACACTGAGACAGCGTGCTGGCTGTCAGGGATCTCCCCGACTTTAGTGCTGCCATTATTGCCTCGTGGATGGTGTTGTAGTTGCAGAGCATAAGGCATTGAAATATCACAGCATCATGCACCCTTTCAACAAAATGTTCACCTTACCACTTCCCTAAGAAATCCATCATATGACCATATAGTTAAACCAACGTTAAATAAGTTGATTTAAAAAAAAGTGAGTGAAGTGTAAAAGTGTTAATTAATTTTTCCAAACTTGTGTATTAAATATTTTAAATTCCTCTTTGTATGCTTGCAGTGTATTTACACTGTGACATAACATTTGCTTCAAGTATATTAAGAAAGCTATTGTCTTATTTCTTCTTCTATCCAATATAAAACTCTGATTATATTTGATTAATTTTTACTTCTTATTTTCACATTATACAAATAGTAATGTAATATATTTATTCAATGTTGTATGTTTTTACAAACAGCTTATCTAATACATATTTTGTGCTTAGAGTGGTTATTTTTATTTAATAAACAGTACTGATAAATTTTCAATTTTTCTTTAACAATAGCCATATTTAAGTTCCATGTTGGAAGGTTAGATCAGATTTGAAAAATGCAATGCTATGGCTGGGATTAGAACTAGAAATGTGCAGGTTTCCGTGTGAATGAGATATAATGGTGAGATTCTCTTGTGCACATTAAGAATACCTGTTACTTGTGAATTGCTGCAATTTTAAACCAGTTAAGTTTTTCATTAAGATTTCCAATATAATTATAGGTAAAAATTAATTTTTAAGGTCTTAGATTCCTAGTTGTCCAAGAAAATTGTTTTCTCACAGAAACCATGTATAGGACAGCTGGACAGTCTGGTAGAGTCAGACTGAAAAATTCAATACCATAGCCAGGATTTGAATCACCATGTTGCCATGGTAGCTCAGTGGTAGAGCAACTGGATAGAGACCGGAAGATCTGTGGTTCAAATCCTGATTATGACATTGAATTTTTCAGTCTGACTACCTACCCTAAACCCATAACTATAATGCAAATAAAAGTATATGTTGTTCTCTCCATCCTCTTTTTAAAAAAATACCATAAAACTTTAATTAACTGCCACCTCAAGATTGGAGCTATAATGGTAATCTAATGGATTACAGAAATTTTGCAGTAATTATGTAAAGCAACATTTCAAGCTGATTTGTGCTGTAAATGAAAATGAAAGCATGTATACATTTATGTTTACAACCATAAGCTATAGGAGTGGTACCAATTGTATTATGTACTACTAGTTTTATTGGCTTACATCACTTAACAAAGTTTGTATGTTGAAATTGTAATCGATCATCTCTAAGGTGAATCTTTTTGTGCAGCAATGGTTTGCTTTTTATGGAGAAACTTTGCTTGAAGGAACGATTCCTTCCACAGATTTAGAGAGATTAGATTGTGAAAGCTGTATATTTATGCGTTGTGGTTGTTGAAGCAGGATTTTGGCACAGCTGCCATAGTTAGCCACTACACTTTTGAGATGAGCTTGCCTTGTATGGGTTAAATGTGCACACAAAAATAAAATGTGGTGTTAAATGCTCCATTAAGCAGTAAATCTAAACTGTAAGTTTTAAACTAGTAAGATGGTCAATATGTGTGTGGTTGTGTGTGGTGTTTGGTTTCTCGAATAGCAAAAGCAAAAAAGGAAATGTTTCAATACATAGGTTAGTGTACTTATTTAAGTGATTTTTCACTGGTATACTTAGTGAAATATGTTATGCATTATCAGCAGAATGATTCTGTATTGTTTGTTAATTTTAGATTTTCAACTCAGAAATATCTTACAGAGACTTGGCTAAAAGCAATTTCACTGCCTTGTGCGTGCGTGCGTGTCTGGTCGGCTCGTGGTGAGCCTGGGTGTTGTTGCTGTGTACCTACCCTGGTAAGGGTTTAACCACAGGAATGAGGTGGTGGTTAAGGTTTTGTTTGAGGTTTCGAGTGTTGGTGTTAAGGAGGTAGCGCTGGTAGGCTCCTCGAGCAGTTGCATTTTCAGGAGCAGCATCCTTTCCTCTGCTCCGCTGGTGTTTATTTATTTATTTAAATATGGTGGTGAATTTTGATAGACCTGTCCCTATTGGAGGGGGGGGAGTGCTTTGTTCAGCTATTACGCTGTTGGCTGGTTTAAAGCCGTTGTTACCGGGGGTGCCCACAAGCCATGTGGGGAACCCGGAACCGCCTTTTTCGGCGTTCAGAGGGCAAGTACTCCCCCAGTGATCTGACAAGAGCGTTCTCATGTTCGCCCAATCTGGCGTAGAATTTTTGAGCCTGGCGCCTAATAACATCTTCCACATATGGGAGGGCCGAAGCTTCATGTAATAGCCTCAAAGGGAAACGTCGACATACAGAATATATGGACCGGAGTCCTCTATTCTGCACCCGCTGTAACCAGAGAAGCCAGGAGTCTGCTGCCATACCCCACACTTCGCAGGCATAGAGCATCAGGGAGACTATAAGCGCCTTGAAAAGGGGCATAGAGCATCAGGGGGACTATAAGCGCCTTGAAAAGGCGTAACTTTAAGTGAACCGGCATCTGGGAGGCCAGCACAGGGTAAAGGGAGGCTACCGCCACCTTCGCCCTGTCTGACGTTCCCGCACGTGTTCACGAAAAGTTAGGCTCTTATCAAGAATGACACCCAAGTATTTGATGGAATTCCCCCACTCTATCCTTTGGCCCTGATAGGAAAAGTTGGGTATCTGGTTTATTTCGGGGCGTTTTCTGGTGAACAGAACAGCATGACTTTTGCCCGGATTAACGGACATCCGCCACTGTCTGCACCAGTCCTGGCCGAGACGGAGGTGTCTCTGTATGGGGTTGAAGGCTCTGCGTATGTTCCTGTCGGTGCGGTAGAGCAGGACGTCATCAGCAAACTGGACCATGTTGACGCCCTGCACCGTAGGGAAGTCTGCCATATAAAGGCTAAACAAGGTGGGTGATAGTACAGAGCCTTCTGGCACTCCGCCTCGTAGGGGTTTAGGTGTAGATGTTTGCCCCGCAACTGCAACTACAAAGGTGCGCTGGTGTAGGAAGCTGTGTATGATGTTGATTAACTGTGTGTGTAGGCCAATCTGGATAAGTTTAAACAGGAGACCCTCATGCCAGGTGGTTGAGAAGGCCTTCTCGACATCCAAAGACACCGCCGGCGGCAGCCTCCACCACCCGCAGCAGCTGTTGGGTTGTCGAGTGCCCAGGACGGAATCCAAACTGATGGAGAGGGATGGCTTGAATGTCGACTACCTGCGGCGACAAGCGGTGTAGAACTAACCTCTCGAAGACCTTCGAGAGGGTGGGTAGAAGGTTAATGGAGCGGTAGCTGGAAGGAAGTGCAGGGTCCTTACCAGGCTTCAAAATGCACACCACCCGTGCCACCTTCCACTCGCGCGGAAAGTGACCTAAGGTGAGGCACATATTGAATACCTTGGTGAGGTACAGCACTGCTCTGAATGGAAGGTTGCTGAGCATGGCGGGTGTCAGCCCGTCCTGCCCGCAAGCCTTTTTTGTGTTGAGACGCCGGAGTGCGCCTTGGACTTCACTAGAGCGGATGATTGGTAGGGGGTTCTCCGCTTCATGAGGCTGTTCCCGCAAGTAGCGGTCCACATCCTCATAAACGCGGGCAGTGAAGAGTACGTACTGGGGGTCCTCTCTCGGCCTGCAGGTGTCCTCTATGTAGCTCGCAAGCACATTTGCTTTGGCTTGTGGTTCGTAAACAAGACCAAGATTGCCTTGAAGCGGGGAGTGGTACTGATTACTTTGGCGTCGGAGGCTTTTTGCGATACGCCAGACGTCGCCACCCTCCAGGTCTTGCACGGCCATTGTGACCTCCCACGCTTGCACACGGTGTTCACGTAGTCGGACACGAACCTCCCGACGGAGGCGCCGCAAAAGACCCCGATTGTGTGGCGTCCGGTTCCGCTGGTATAGTCTGCGGGCTGCCCAGGAACGGCGGATAAGGAGTTCAAGTTCTAGGGGAAGGACGTCTGGATGTGGTGTTGGTGGGGTGCGGATGGTAAGGTTGTTTACTGTTCTTACTACTGTGGTAGTGAAGGTTTGGACTGCTATCTCTAGGCTGAGTATGCCTGTGATTTTTGGGTTGGGTGGAATAGATGCGCTGAGGCAATCCTTTACGCATTTCCAGTCTATTTCTCTGGTGTGTCCTGAGAAGTCGTGGCTGGCAACCCTGGTGTTGATTTCTGAAAACACGGGATTGTGATCGGAATGAAGTGCAGCGAGTGATGTGAGCATGAGATGGAAGGGGTAATGTTTGATGATCGCAAAGTCGATGACTGATGGTTGTCCTCGACCTTGCGGATGGTGTGTGGGTTGCCAGGGGCCCAGAACTCTTAGCTGGGGATCCCTATCAATCATGCGAATCATTGCATTGCCTCTAGGATCCGCGCGGGGGCCCGAATGCCAACGCTGGTGTTTGGCATTAAAGTCTCCGGCGAGGATCACGCTAGGATGGAGGTTGAAGAGGGATTGGTAGTCAGCAGGTAAGAACGGCCTACCGGGAGGGTGGTAAACAGAGACTATTACTACCTCCGTTCCTCCGAGCTCAACACACACTGCCGTCGCCTCAAGGGCTTGCAGGGGCGGAATGGGGATGGGTTTGTGGACCACGTTTTGCCTCACAACCGCAGTGCCGCCTCCAGGGCGGGGCACCCGGTCACTGCGATGACAAACGTATCCAGGTAGACGGAAGGGGATGTCAGGACGTAATGTGTTTCCGATACTAGAATGAGGTCCAGGGCATAATGGGCAGCAAAGCGCTGAAGCTCATCCCTATGATCCCTCACTCCATTGGCGTTCCAAAAGACGAATCGGAAAGAGGTACGAAGCCTAGTTCCGTCCGCCATTTTGGGACAATGGGGCGAGGCTGAGCATGAAGGTGAGGCCCTCAAAGAGGATCATCGCCTTGCTGGTTGGATCGGTGGTCTGGAAGTACCTGGTGAGGATGTCCCGGATTCTCTCGGCATGGTTCAGCAGTAGCTGCTGAAACCACCCCAGGAGGTCCGCGACATCCAAAGCAGGTATGGTGGTGGGTGTGGTTAACGCTGGTTGGTTGGATTGCTGAGGAGGCGGAGTCACCACCGCTGGTCGTTCCTGGCGGGAGACACGCGACGGTACCGGTGCTGGACCGGTTGCCGCAGGCACCTCCCGCTCGGTATCGCTTTCGAGGTCAGTTCTCGGCCTCTTCAGACTGGGTTTCGGAGGTTTAGGTTGGCTATGTTGTGTGGCAGGGGTTTTTGGTGATTTCCCTTTTCCGGAGACCCTATTTGAGTATAAGGAGCCCCGTGGTGCCGGTGTGGGTACCTGTCTTGGTGCCTCCTGATGTTCTGGAGGCTCCTGCCTCACCGATGGTCTGGCTTTGTTGTTCTGGTCCGTCGATGTCTTCTGACGCTCCTCCCTACTCGGAGGTGTGGCCGGTTTAGGCTCCAGGGGGGCGGGCCTCGACGACGCGATGACCTTCAGCCTCACAGTGCACCCTCCATAGCAGGCGATATGTTTCTTCCCGCAGTTGGCACAATTAGGATCGTCCGTCAAGGAGCGCGGGCAGAGCTGTTTGGGGTGCTTGTCACCACACCTAAGGCAGCGTAGTATCCGGTGACAATATTGGCTTGAATGGTTGAAACCCAAGCAACGGTGGCATTGTGCTGGGCCGCAAGGGCGTCGGGATGCTTCCATGGTGACCCGGAGATAACAGATCGAGGAAACCCGATCTATCTTGATCTCCGGATCATTTACCCGCTCCACTATTACTAGGAAGAGGGGGATTTTTGTGGGCGTGCGCCCAGCTGGAGCGGGTTTGGTGAGCTGCTTCACCAATTTGGGGGTTATGCCCTGCCGGATGAGGTCCTCCTTGATCTCCTTGATGGACGTGTCCGCCGGTAGGCCCCTTATGACTCTCTTAAGGTCTCTGGTTTTATCGAGACCAAAGGTAAAATGGGGAATTTTCTTCTTACTGAGCTCGCTCAGTAGGCGTGAATAGTCCTCCGGCGTCCTTGCCTGGAAGACGTAGCGGCTTTTCCTCCTTGTCACCGTGCACTTCTGGCAGAGCGTTGGCATAACTGTCCTGAGGAAGCCTACCACACCCTCGAAGGAGTCCACGATGATTGGTGGAATATGGCGCTTCTTCTGTCCTCCGCAGGCGGGGCTACTGGGTCCTGCGCTGGTCTGGTGTGCGGGAGTTACGGGTTTCCCCTTTTTACCCACAACAATGAAATCATCACTGACCTCGGGAGGTGCAGCGTGACATTCCTCGTCCTGTCCCATAATGGATGAGTGGTAGAAAAGACCGAAGTCTTATCCGAGTTGGTCGAAATGCTTGTGACTACACTGTCACAATCTGAAAAGTCCTGATCGGATAGGAGATCTCTCTCGAGATCCGCCCTTGTCAGAGATGTCGGTCGAAACCGAACGGAGTGAAGTCCCTTTTCCGCTCTTGCGTTGACGGGACTTCCTTGGTTTTCGGCTGCTGCCGGGCCCGGAGGTCTTGGCTGCGCCGCTGGTAACACCAGTGCTGGTGCTCGGAGTTGGTTCCTGCTCCTTGGCAGGACCGCTGGGTGCCTCGCTACTGGGAGCAGGCTTCATGTTGGGTTGGGTGTTAGGGAAAAGTTAGGTACACGTACGCTGCACACACAACCAGCCTAGTTCACCACTCACCTACAGGCAGCAGGTGCTCTTTAGCGTGCCGAAATAGGGGACCGGACACCGAAGTGCGCCGTACCTAACCGTAGGAAAGGTGGTTGTGGCCTTGTTCGGCTGCCCGCTGCCTGCACTTCCTCTGGCCTGGAAGTCCGTAGGTTCTTATTGATTGGCCGGTTGGCCTGAAGCTACCCAATAGGGTCGCTTCCTGAAGTGGCGGCCGACCAATCAGAACTCAGATGTTGGTTGGTGATCTCTGAAGGCCGGAGTCTTCGTAGTTGATGATGATGGTTGTGGACTTCTGCTGCTGAATGGTGCTAAGAAGCACCGATCCACAGGCTTCCGTATTTTGGCGCTAATAAGCACCTGGGTTTGCTGCTCACTGGAGACACGTTCTCTTCCGATCGCTCCTAGCCGCAGAATTCACTGCCTTCTGATTATGTTCGTTGTTAAATAGGGCAGGTCACACAATACCACAAGAGTCAATATGAAGTGTATGATCCTATGTTGAGATCTTTTTATTAACGTTACACTATTTTTCGCCTAGGGTATATAAATGTGTAAGAAACAACGTAACAAATTCAATGATACATTGCACAAACAAGAACCATACATTCCTGGTACATGAAAATTAACTGTGAACCAGGATTATGTGTAGAATACTTCAATACAATCAAAAATAAAGTAAATGTAAAGATATGGTAATACCCCAATTGTGTGCCTTACATTGATGATGGGTTTTGAAAGAACATGTATTGTTCAGGAAATAGAATTATAGGTTATGTAGACTGGGGCAAAGAAATGCAATGGTAGTTAATGTAATATCCTTTGACCGAAATTCGTTATTAATATTATACATTCTGCTAAAGCTTTAAACCAGTGGTGTAATAAATGATACATCCTTTTCTTACTTTAACAGTTTTAGACCAAGAAAACAAAAGGAAGTTATGACTTTGTCACGATGTTAACTGCAATAATACAAATTTATCAATAATCTCTGTCAGGCCAAAAAAATGTGATTGTATTAAACATTCCTTCAAATGGAGATCTCTTCCTCCTTCCATTGTCCTTTACTAAAAAAAATTGGAAAAACAATTACTTTGACAAATGTTGCGTGTGGTTTGTAGTTTCACAAGATGGATGCTTGGCGCAAGACTTGCTTGATGTTTGCTTGGTTCCTCTGGCAACTGACCTACATACTAATTGTACATCCACTAGCTCCTACCTCTTAAGGACATGTGGTTTGAGAATCTGGCAACGTCGGGACTTGCAGCACCGCAAACTGCTGGCAAGTGTGGAGCTAGCCAGCCAAACCGTACAGGAAGTTGCCCTGGCATCAGCCTTCAATTGTTCCGGAGATTGCTTCGCGTCGATGCCAGCAGACAGAACCATCTAGTCCAGCTCTATGCCACCGTTGTCTCTATGGGCACACATAGGCAACATGTACAGTGCCATCGAAATTACTACTGTGACGCTTCGTGCATTACTGCAGCGTACAAGCACTATCTCCGCCGCCGCCACCACCATTTCACTGGGCTCATCCACGGGACAAGTCTCATGCCACCCCTCGTATTCCAGTTGATTAATTTCCACTTGTAGTGTCAATAGGAAATACGGGGCCTACGCGACACCGCTTAGGACCGCCACGCGGAATTACTGAACATTATAGCAAAGTTACGGCCCTGGAGAAATGCACTCCGGAGCTTTAGGCTGCAGCAGAATCATCGCACCATGACAGAACATCTAGGTATTATAGACTATAGAAAGCAACTCCTCCCATGTGCACATGAAGCTGCAAAACACTCAACAGCTATACGGCGAAAGCCATCTAGAGCCACGGGCCTTATAACACAGCATTTCAACACCAGGATACCATCTTAACGGTAGCTTCGGAATGACCGCAACCAATGAAAACCCCACCTTTCCTAAATTCTCCTTTTGAACCTCTAGGCAGCAGTCAGGGCAGTTTTTCATAGCTGTAGCCCTGAATCTCATCTTAAGCCCGCTCCTGTACAATATATGGCAGCAATGTGCCTTTCATTTGACTCATTTCATCTTTATTTGGCTTTCCAAATGAGATGGAGGGGAGTTTTAGTGGATAGTGCCGTAATGTTGGCGACCTCCATGCATGAAAGAGCTCTCTTCGCAGTAATCTTTAAATTGGGGTTTTTCCCTCCACTCAAAAAAAAAAATCTGCCTTTGGTCCTACGGAGCTCAGTTGAACTTCATAAGTGACGACGTGTGCCCTCTGCACTTTTGTAATTTGAAAGTAGACCAGTAATGCACACCTCCGTTTCATATCGCAGCTCCACTCACTCCGGACAACTCAACTCGCCATTGACATCTCCTGATGGGAAGTCCAAGGCATCCGTGACGCGGAGATACTGAATTTAACGGCCAAGCTGGAAGGATTGGAGTAGGTACCTGCTTCGAGAAACTCAGAGTAGACATTACACGACGAAACCGCGGCCGGTTCAACATCATTGAATGAAAAGTAGTACTTCCAGACAGCAGGTTTCTTCAACTCAACTCCTTCACCCGTAACAACATAACCTGGCCTCTATATGTATGTACATAAATCACTGACTACTAGAACAACCAGTAGAAAGACGGAAACAGCCGAAAGCCTCAACAGTCTTCGCCAGAAACTCCGGATTGTCTTCGCAATGATGAATTTCTCATTTCATAAACGACGACATCGCTGGAGTGCATTTAGGACTTTTGCAATATTTGCAACCCGGGGTGATAATCATTCCATGCCGAGAACCCAATAGCATCTGAAGCTCTGGTTTCTGGGCAACTAGGTAGTCCCACAAGGATCTGCTATGGACGTTCTAACGGAACTTCAGTCAAGTGTAAACATATTTTTGTTCGGCGTGCAATCTCATCCTCAAAAATTGGAAAAAGTAAGTTTTTTTTTAATTTAGTATCCAGACATAAGTCATTATTGCACTGGAGACCTCTTCCCCCAATTCTAAATACGCTGTAACCAATGAAGTCAGGAATATTCCTATGATCCACACCTATTAGGCACAGAATATCAACGGAACTGCTGGCCACCGCTGTGTGATGGGCATAATCAGGCATGAGCAAACCCCAAACACTTGAAGTGAAACAGGTAATATGAAGGAAAACAACAGTCAAATCTTTTAAAAGCTGGGTGGTATGTAAAACTATTGAAATCCGGTTCTCTTTGCATACTAAGCAGCAAGAGATGAATCGAAACACGACTTTCCGTTTGAGAAAAGCTGTAAGTAGTATAAAATTGAAACCAATGACAAGGAATATCTCAGAAACGGTTACCTCTATTTAATATAATATGCCATCCAGAATGAAGAGTTATGCATTTCGTTTGTCTTAAAGTATGGTATTTTATTAAAAACGTTAGATTCATTTTTATAGTAGTTGGGTCTCGAGGGGGGGGGGGAGTATTTTCCTGAAGATTTTCATGTTGTATACTTGGAAGGTATGAATTTAAATATCAATTTAGTATTTAACGGATTTTTCGTTTTTGAGCTATGCAGCAGTTTGGGGGTGGGGGCATTTTTTTTCCCTGCAATATCCCTGGAAGATATTAGATTTATATACCAAGTTTGGTATTTTACCGACTTTTCGTTTTTGAGTTATCGTGTACACACACACGCACGGAGCTTTTTATGATTTTTTAAATTTATTTTTCTGACTTTACTTCTTCAACAACTTTCTATACACAACTCGTGTGGAAGAAACAATGAATTCACATTTTTACTTTCTCTGCACTCACTGTGTACGTAGTGTATAGAGAAGGTATTGCATTCCATCCAAAAATTCGATACCGAGATCTCACTGGAAATAGACTTTTAGGGTTCTCTATAAAAAGTATTTTTAGAAAAAGGTCCCTGTGTATCCGTTGCCCGTGTGTCTGTAAACACGATAACTCAAAAACGAAAAGTCTGTAAAATGCCAAACTTGATATTTAAGTTTAATATCTTCCAGGGATGCGTCACGAAGATTATAAGAAAAATCCCCCAACCCCAAACTACCCTTTACATGGAACTTTTTCGAAAATTCTGATATTCTCAAAAATGGCTCCAACGATTTTGATTAAAATGTCGTACATTGAAGATATTTACCTGACAAATAAAATGTATAACTTGAATTTTCTGGGAATAGCCTCTGAAGACTACTTTATTCTGGATGAATTTTACGACATTTTGCGTATCTGCTAAACTTGTAAGAGAGGGCAAAACCTTACCACAAAAAAAAAAAAAAAAAAAAAAAAAAAAAAAAATGTAGAGAACGTTAAAACACACAATTTATGTTATATACATTTTTTCGTGAAGTTGATCGTTTTTTAGATATTCCTTGTTATTGGCTTCAGTTTTAAAACACGTATAATTTTCTCATACAGGAATTTTTGTCAACTCCTGTCCATACAAATAAAGGAACTTCAGTCACATAGCAGCTTTTGACTATCATCTAAACCTATGGTACTCCCTTATTTCCCTTGTATTTACAGGAAGCAACTAATAAGACTATTTCTGCTACTTTTTTTCTCGATTAGCGTGAAGAAAATAGAAGCATAAGTTTTCTAACAATAATTTGTTGCACAGATGTAAAGAAAGTCATGTGAATGGAACACATCAGATTTTTGTAATTTGGGGTCTGACAGAAGCGCTGCAATCGAAAAAAGTGAGCATGGCAGACCCGTTGCTATGGCAACAGTTGCTTTGTTGCTAGAGTTCTGATGCGAAATTAACATGTGTTCAATCCCGGCGTCACGCTTGGTTTCAGTTTGCAGTTACTGTGTTTTGTTTTTGCAGTCTTCAGTTATTTTAAATTTACATTATTTGTTACTTATTCGTTTCATTATTTATGCGGCTGTGAAAATTATTTTTGGTCGACCGAGGTTTTGGCGTAGCTCCCGGCTTTCTAAACAAAAATGGCTCTTTTAATTTTGTTTCAAATACGTATCTTAAAAATATTTACATCATAAATAAAATGTATATTGTGAATTTTCTGGGAATAGCCTCTGAAGACACCATTCATTCACAAGTGGTAAACTGAAAGAGGTAGACAAAAACTTATTACACAAAAACTATAAATCTCATTAAACATAGAATTTATATTCTTTTATGCCCATATAGCGACCAGCTTTTGAAAGAATTTTCTATTCCTTTAGAGTAGTGCGTTCCCATTATCCCTACTGCTTAGAAGGAAGCGAGTAATAAGACAATTTCTGCTAATGTCTATAAAAGAACTAATTTGCAGAAAATCATATGAATAAAAAAAAAAAAAAAATTAGAAGATAGTACTTTTGCTTCTTGAGTTTTGAGGTTCCTAACTATCTACTTAAATGGAGTTCTTTTTATTTATAGAAGCTCTTTAACTGCTGTGGTTCTCAGCGTCCTATTCTATACCGGGCGTGAAAGACCGCTTAATTTTGTTCAGAGGCCTCTTTTATCAGGCTTGAGGTTCTTTTACGTGGACTAACGGCTTTACTTCTCTTCCGAAAGAAGCCATGCTAAGGATTTTTATCCGTCCTCCGCCGGGTTTGAACCCGCAATCTTGGGTAACCATTACACCATGGAGGCCGACTATCTACATAAAGCCTACAAAAATATCTTGCCTCGCATTCAAGAGATCCGAGTTCGAATTTAACATAGGGTAAGCGACCCGGACATTCTTTGTTTTTTAACTTTTCTCGGGGTTTTCCCTTATCCTGAGAAGACGAATTTTGAAAATATTTAAGCTCCATGGGCTTCGAGATTATTTGAGCAATCATTTCACCGATTTCAATCATCGTCGTATGACCAACCAGGTTCAGATACAAAAATAAATAAATAAGAATAAATTAAATGCAATAATAACAATGTAACAAATGCATAAACACCAAAAGGATAACACATTGAAGAGTAAAACGTGAGTAAATAAATAAATGCCTAACATATTAAGCAGGTCGGGAAGACCGCATTAACTGACCGGGGGGATTCGAAGCGTTGACCACGTCTCACCCTCCAATACTGCACCCCATCTATGACGGCTCATGGACCGTGTTGGGGGACGTAGCGGCCGGACGGTATAGGCCAAGGCTCTGCCATGGAGGAGTTTAACATATTAAGGATTTGAATATAACCAGCTATGAGAAATGTGTGTTGTTAAATGTTTTTTAAAGTCACTTTAACAAATATATAAATCGAACTGTAAACACACTTTATAATAATGTGCATATCAATATTAATTTTTGCATTTTATAATTGAATTGTATCGTTCCCTGTTTTCATAAATATTAATAGATATTCTTATATACCTACTCACTCCCCATATATTGTTGAGCAATTTCTTAAATCCCTACAGCAAGTAAATATTAAACGTAGGTATGACATTTAATACATGATAGTAATTTATAGCATGTTATGTAGTTTTTACTCTTGCAGTGGTGGTAGCTTAAACAAAACTCTTACTTTTTACTTTCTCTATACGCACTATATACATAGTGTATAGAGAAGGTATTGCACTCCACCAAAAAATTCGATACCGAGATTTCACCGGAAATATATGTTTTAGAATCCCCTGTATCCAAAAAAAAAGTATTTTCACAAAAAGGTCCGTGTGTCTGTGAACACGATAACTCAAAAACGAAAAGTCGGTAAAATACCAAACTTGGTATGTAAGTTTAATATCTTCCAGGGATGCTACACAAGATTTTGAGAAATATCCCCCCACCCCAAACTACCCTTTACATGGAACTTTTTTCGAAAATTTTGATTTTCTAAAAAAATGGCTCTAACGATTTTGATTAAAATATCGTATATTAAATATATTTACCTGACAAATAAAATGTATATTTTGAATTTTCTGGGAATAGCCTCTGAAGACTACTTTATTCTGGGTCAATTTTACGAAATTTTGTATAACTGCTAAACCGTAAGAGATGGAAAAAAAACTTACCACACAACAAATGTAGAGCACTTTAAAACACACAATTTATGTTATATACATTTTTTTCGTGGAGTTGATTTTTTTTTTTTTTTTTTTTTAGATATTCCTTGTTTTTGGTTTCAGCTATAAAAAACATACTTTTCTCATACAGGACTTCGTGTTTATACAAACAAAGGAACTTCAGTCACATAGCAACCAGCTTTTGACCATCACTTTAACCTGTGGTACTCCCTTATTTCGCTCCTACTTATAAGGAAGCAAGTAATAAGACTATTTCTGCTAATTTTTTCTCTAAGTTAATAGAAGCATAAGCTTTTTATTAATAATTTATTGCAGAGTTGCAGAGAAAGTCATGTTAATGGAACACATCAGATTTTTTTCTCTTCTCTTCTTACTTTATTAGAAAAATAGAGAGAAATAATAGTTTTATTGGTGATGGGTGTTCTATTGGTCATGATGCTTGTTCCGTTTGTATGACTTGTTCAAGGTCCCTGAGCTCCTATTCGAGTGAAACCAAATTAACAAACAATTACACCTAATATATTATGTTGTGGAGCATGGTGTTAGATAAATAAATATGTGTGATATTATTTGAAATATTTTAAATGGAGCAAGAACACACAAAAGTTTGTTTTGATCTGTTTTGAGCTGAAAATTTTGTGGAATAAAAAATATACCTTCCGCATACATTTTGTTGCCAATATTGAATACGTAAGAACCGAGCTTATGTAATCAATTCTCGTTTTGGTTTTATTCTCAAACCATATGTATCAATATGTTTGATTTGTATCAAGATTGCATATTCTGTAATATGCTATATAGACTTCAAACGCAAATTAGTGTTGACAAATTGACAATACCGCTGTAGAATTCATAGCACACACATTTTCAGCCCTTCTTTCATGTTCCGTTCTAATGATTCAATTCGCTTTTTAAATAGTTTTCGTGCGTGTACTAATATTTTATTTCTTTATGATCGTATACTTTTCATGCGTATATTTTATCTTTATGATCGTATTTCTGTGGTATTGTTTTTCATCACGTGACGTTTTCTTAGGACAACAAACGTTTAGCTAAAATGAAAACACAGAGCAATGTACGAACGAAATGAGAAATTCAGTAAACAAAACGATTACACGACGATGATATACTGGTGATGGCGGTCACTGTTGACAACATTAAGATGTCAAATGATAATTTCATTCAAATAAGTGACGCCAGAAATGTATTTCAGGTGATATAACATGAAGCTGCAGCAGAGATAATTTATTGGAGCAACACAAAAAGAGCAAGAAATCATATAAGCAGTTCTACGTGTTTATGAGCTTGTTGTCACGATAATAGAACCCTTGGAAATGGCAAGAAATGTCAGTGAATATGTGTAAGCAGGTACAAAAATCAAGTAGAAATTGAAAAATAACCCTTGCTAGGTCTGTCACGAATCTAACATGCAAAACTGTCAAAAGACAAGGTGTTGACTTGGTAACCATTGATGTATAACGATAAACGTCAAGTTTAAATGGCCTGTGACTCATCATCACATTACACAAGAATTTATTATTTTTTACAGATATGTCACTAATTACCAGTAAGAAGTAGGTAAGGTACTGAATGTGTAGGCACTATTATATACTAGCTAAACATGTGGTTTCAAATATGTATGTCAGTTTTTGTGTTTGTTCTAGGCTTTACTAGGCCAGAAAAATGGAGACACAGGCATTATTTGAGGGAACCAACTGGATCCCCTGGAGCTGGGATGAGATGTGTGGTCCAGGTGGACTCTCTACATGGTCTGTGAAGTATCATGACATAGGAATGTGTTTTCAAGAATTATGCCTTCAGATCCCTGCTCTTACACTACTAGCAGCCATTTCTGGTTATTACTGTGGGAAATATAGTGACTGGGTAGTTCGCAGTGCTTCTGACATCCATGTATTATGCTTACGAAGTTTTGCTGCAGTTTTTTTAGGACTAACAGCAGCAGCAAGAATCTGTGTAGCGATCATTATAAATCCACAGACCATTCATCCAGTGGATTACCTGTTAGCAGGAATTGAAGGAATTACATGGCTGGTACATGTTGGATACATTCTTGCTTTGAGACATCGTCTAGGAATATCCTTGAGAGGTCCAGTATTGATAAGAGTAGTCTGGATGCTGAACTATGTTTTGTGTATCCTATCTTTCCGCTCACATTTATTATTATATGATGAGCAGACTACAGCTTCTGAATCAGCATACCTATCATATGTCTTCAGCATTGTGAAATTTGTTCTTCAGAGTATTTATTTTCTTACCTTACTTCCAAGTGAAAGATCTTGGGATTCAGGAACTTACGAAGAATTCAGTGAACGTGTACAATCCTCTGAACATCAGAGTTTACTTGGTAAGTCGTAGAATAATTTAGTACTTTCTTAGTTCTTCAAAAGTCAGAAAGTAATACAGTTGGTGTCTCCATTAAAAGTTAATTGAAGATGAAAGAAAGATAATCATCATAAATGATTTGCCCCATACAAAAAGTATAAATATAGAGAAATATTTCTTTTAATTTACCTATTCATTTTTTTAAAATTTATTAGCCTGTTCATTTGTTTTTTTTTTTTTTTGTTTTTTTTTGGAAGGTCTATCAGATTATATTGCTCAGGAATTTTGCTTACTTCATAATTGAATTACTAAATATGTATCATTTAAGTCATACACCCATCAATGTAAGTTAGTGTATAATTTGAAAAGGAAGGCAAACTTATTACATCAGGAGTGGAATTCAGGTATAGTTTAGTCTGAAATGGAAAGAAATGCCTAATTTGATCTTAAATTATAGCAGGGTTATCTAGTTAAAATTTTAAATGCTTAAGATCTACATGTCACTTTGTGCTACATGCCATTCCCATTTTACCTGGTACACAACTTTTACATATAATTTTGTGTGTATCTAGGAGACCTACTACTATGTTAAAAATTTGTCACATCTATACAGAATGAAAAAAAGCAAAATGATTTTATGATGGCAATTGATATCCATTTGAAAACATGACAGCCATGTGTAAAGTTAAATGTGATTTCTTAAAAATGAAAGTTGACTTTTCCAGTAAATTCCAGTTAATTTTAAATAACCTAGGGGAAAATGTCAAATCATTTTTTATTTACAGGTATTTTGAAAAATAATGTCTCGTGTGCTACTCAAATGAGCCCAGGGTCTATAGAACTTAAAGATACCCAACATTCATCTTCTCAGGATATGGAAAAACCTAAGAAAAAACTTTATCCAGGCAACATACCAAGACCGAGATTCAAACTTGGGACCTCGTGAATGTGAAGTAGACATAGTAGCTCCACACCACAGGACAGGCTACAATTTAATTAATTTTTAATTTAATCATGAGAGAGTTAGCCTCTTTAGTTAGCATGTTAGGTTTTAGTTTAGAAGCCCTGAATAAAATCCTGGCTGAAGAGGGAAATTATTCAATAACTAAGATTAATTTCTCTCCTTCTTAGAGTCTGGAAGTTTTAAGAGAGAAAGAAAGAAGAGGTTTGCATCCATGTCTTGTTTTAAATTACCATATAAAAGTTTTAAAGAGAGAGAGGGAGAGTATGTGTGACATGTATGTCAATACCTGAGAGTACCAAGGCTGGATGGTATTGAGATGTTATTGAGTTAATACTAAATAATTTCTAAGTATGTATTCTAGATAAAATGAGGGTCGTTCAGAAAATAATGCAGAATAAGTTTTTATACAAAAAGTGTAATAGGAACCATTAAAAACAAATGCACAACTGAAGGGATATCTTTGGGCTATTTTTCTATATAGTCTCCAATTTTCTAAACACATTTTTCTCATTGTGATACCAGTTTCAACATACCTGTAAATAGAAGCCCATTTGGTTGGGGAATGCAGACTGCTGTTTTCATTTATGCATCTAAGCAAAGCATTTACCAGCCAGGAATTTATTCATGGGACCAAACAAATTAAAGTCTGACTGTGCCAGATCTAGACTGTGTGGAGGATGCTGGAGCACCTCCCAACTAAAGGGAAAGCTTCTCCCGAGGGGTGATCATTGGCATGAAGAAGTTTGACACTGTCAGCATGAATGTTAGAGTGTTTGTCACAAAGAACATGTTGTAATTTGACCAATGTTTTAATGTAGGCTGCAGCTTCCACAGTTGTCCTGTATTCAGCAAAGTCCACCAATACCACATCATTTATAACCAGAAACACTGCCACAAGCAGATTGAATTGTCTTGAATTTTTTATTTACTGGAGAAGCAACATGTTTCAACTCCATAGAGGCCTGCTTTGTTCTCAGCGTGTAGTGGTACACGCACAGCACCAGTGACCTTCACCTTTAGAAAGTCATATCCTGCTGCAACATAACATATTAAATGATCCAAGCTTATCATTATCGCTGGTCCTTGTGGTTGTCTGTCAGGTTCTTAGGCACCCAGTGAGCACTAACTTTACAAAACTGCAACATGTCATTTACAATTTCATACACCGCACCGTGTGAAATGTTGAACTGTTGAGATAAAGTTCGCATTTGGATATGCCAGTCGTTCAAAATCGTTGCTTCAATGACTGTGATATTTTACATGGTGCAGCTGTTGCTGGTTGTGTGGAACGTGGAGCGTCACAGGTTACCATGGCTGTCTTTGAACTATGTGCACCACCTGGAGACATTGCTACAGTTGTCCTATACATGCCACGCATGTACCTGTGAATTTAACTCGGGTTATGTCCAGTAAACTTAACTCCATAGCACGACAGTCCACAAGGGACCTTTGCTGCATCCCCCCCATCTCGGCCTGAAGGCATCATGAATGGGTGAGACGTGATGATATGGTCTTCTTGATCTGGAGCTGCTACTTTTCCATCAAGTAGCGCCTCATGAGGCTGAGTGCATCCCAGACGGTCTCCCGCTTGGCAAGCAGCCGTGCTACCACTGCGCTAAGGAGATGACCAGGTTATCCCCCAAAGCCCATAAAAATTGCACTACACCGCGCTGTTCTTCACAAGTGGACGAGGCTGTGCCATTGGCGAGTGGTTACACCACTCCCCTCTCACCCAGGCAACCACATGTGGGATTTGTGGTGGACAAAGTGGTGCAGGGGCGGTTTTCTCCAGGTTCTCAGGTTTCCCCAGCCATTGCATTCCACTGTTGCTCCATCTTCATTTCATGTATCATTGATGTCATCACCTGCAGTGCCATAGGTAGTAAAAGTGGGCATTAAATGCTATTAAAAATAAGTGGGTGATAGTAATATGCATGATACCCTTGTTGCAAAGTTTACGCTTCTCTCACTAGAGCTACACACCCGAAAGAAATAGCTTCCATAGTGGAAGCTTCAAATTATTTCTTGGTGAAATTTCACCTTTCCAGTCATAATACCAATGTATCAAAAAATTATTGTGGGTTACTCTTTGATCCACCCTCGTATGTGTTAGATAATATTACTAAAAATGATACACATGAGTGCATGGAAGCTGTCATAGGTAAAGAAAATCCTAGGAAGATTGCACGTCAGATTTTTGTGTTAAACAATTAACACTGACATTTAACATTTAAAAGTGCTGTAAGAGAGTTGGGTTTCAGGTTTCTCAGATATGCTGAACAGATTAACATTAGCCTGTTTTTTGTTTCAGGTTCTCCTAGGTTTGGCACTTACAGTCGTTTCAGTGAAGAAATGGATCCGCTGTATCTTGGGGTGGCTAAAGAAAATGCACCATTTTGCTCTAAGTTGTTGTTCCATTGGGTTACCCCACTCATGGAGAAAGGAGCAAAGAGGAAGCTTAAAAGTCCTGATGACCTGTACGATCTTCCTGTCTCTCTAACGCCGGCATATCTGTGTGCTCAGCTGGAAATGGCGTTGATTGAGAATCCAACAAGGCCGCTAATAATAGAACCTGGTATGTGGCATGAAACTTTCTTTCTGTTCTCGTTCCATCGCAAAACAGTATTTCCAGCTCAAAGAAGTCTTTCACAGGTGAATTATAAAAAACCCAAATACCAAGAGGGGCTTACAAAGCATAATATGGAAGATATTTCCAGGGGGCCGCTTATTAGGGGGACCAACATGGGGATTTAAATGAAACTGTTATACATAGTACATAGGTAGAGAGAGTATTGTATTCCACCCTTTAGACTCCTAATAGGCCATGACTGTCTCAATAAACATTTATTCAGGATTGGTATAGTGAAATCTCCTCTGTGTCCTTTCTGTACACTTAAAGAAAATATGGCTGGAAACCATCTACTGTGCTGCCCAACCTTGAGTCAACGTGATAATGTGACATCAAAATACTGGAATGCAAGAGAGTGAATGGCTTCACTGCCAACTGCTCAACATTAAATACCAACCAGCCATGTTTTAGGGTCCCCTGTATCAAAAAAAAAAAAAATTTAGAAAATTGTGTGTGTAATGCCCCCCTTAAATGCCCTTTGCATGGAAAAAATTTCAAAACTTTGATTTTCTCAAAAATACCTCTAAATGATTATTTTGATAATATATATTAAAGATATTTACATGACAAATAAAATGTTGTATCTTGAATTTTCTGAGAATAACCTCTGAAGGCTTCTTCATTCTAGATGACTTTTACATATCTGGTAAACCATAAGATATAGATAAACGTTTACCATATAAAAATGTAGATGTTAAAACATACAATTTATGTTTTATATATTTTTTGTGGAGTTAACCATTTCTGAGATAATCTTTGTAATTGGTTTCAGTTTGAAAATACTTAAGCTTTTCTCAAACAGTAATTTGACATTGGTTTTTCTTTTGTTATACTCCTGGCCGTGCAAAGAGAACCGAATTTCAATCACATGGAGCACCTCAGAATTGTTATATCTTGGTTGCACTCATCTTGTATTAAAATATTATTTTCCAATATGAATTATTGAGTTGTTACAGCATGTTTTAACTGAAATGACAAGAGGAAAAATAAATATATGTATATATTTTTTTTTTCTTTTTTGTCACCACTCTTGATTTAATGAACAGTAGTTCACAGTGCACCAACTTGTCTGAATCTGTTATAATGAAAATAATATTCTTCTGCAATGAAAGAACATTAATGTGATTACAGTTACCCCATAGTAAGATGCCATATGCGACAATGCTGAGAAAGAAAGCAAAGTTTGCTGATTTGATATATGTATCAGGTAGCAAGTTTTTTTAAGTTTCTTATCAGAAATACAGCTCTTGAGAGCTTAGCATTAATGTAGTTAATGTGAGATCCCCTTGGAAGATTATTGTTCATGATTAAACCCAGTAATTTTACCTCTGTTGAAGTATGTAATACTGGAATTTCCCTTATATTTAGTTACTGTGTTTTCTTTTCATTTAGCTTGAAACTGTTGGTTCAAAACCATATGTCTGTTGTTAGACTATTGTTTTAAGGTTTTCGAAGATTGGGCAGAGGTACTAACAGATAATGTAAACCAATAAATACCCAGAGATCACTTTAAATTACTTTATTAAATGTTAATAATAGCCTCCATTAACACCTAAACACTTTTTTTTGTTGATAATTTCTCTTTCACTCACCTATATAATACTAAAAATCATATCCACCATTACATCAAAATCTGCCATATTTATGACTAACAGCCACAGTAAATAATCAACATGATAACTTCTTACAGTGCTTTGGAAGTTTGGTTGTCTTTGGAATCACAAGGGCCATGTCTTTTCATTTGATACTTTGTTTTCTCCCTGAGTTCAGAGCTGTGCTAACCTGTAGTAACAGCTCAATAATTCATTGTAAATAAATATTAATAAACGTTTAATTTATTGAGCAAAAGGATCATTTAAAATTCTGTGCTGCCATGTTCCATAAGGACATAGAATGAGACGCTGAGAACCACAGCATTTAAAGAGCATCCATAAATAAAACTCAATTTAATTTTGTCCCATAAGATACCCCTAGAAAATATTTTGCATATCACAATTTGGGAACCCTTTGCCGCTGTAAGATTTAGATTCCTAGGTGTGTGTATTTTTTTTGAGATACTCACCCATAACACTGTAAGTGGGTCACTGTATATTCCACTGCAAAATTTGGTATTGTGATATCTTGGAAAATACTGGTTTTGAAGTGTATTAACCTAAAAGAAGCACTTCCAAGAAAACCTTTGTTTTCTGTGCTTGCGTGCATATTTTCTTAACTTACGAGGGCCATCCAGAAAGCGACAGACAATTGGGCATAACTAAACAGTAACCAATAACCACAGAACTTTATTTATAAAGTTATAGTATCTTACTCTAGTTTTCAATGTAATCGTTATTGCTATCAAGGTATTTATTATTTTTCAATGCAGAGATACACTCTTCCACCGTTATAGATATGAGCCAAGATGTCACTGTCACTCTGAAGTCTTCATCGGTTGGTAAATCTCTTCCATTCAAAAAGTCATGTATGGTGTCCAAAGTGAAACACTGGTTTTTCTTAATTCTTTTATCAACATTTGCTTTCAACTCCTCCATAAGGATTGATGAACTTCTCCTCCGGTCTTTATCATACACACTGGTTCCTCCTTGATTACTCGTAAATTATGCGTCATTTCCTCACTGAAGATTTGTTCATTGCATTGTCACCATACACTTTCGTTATTTGCCTATAAAATTCAATAGGCCAAACATTTTGGACATTCAATAAAACCAATAAGTTCTTTGGTGGTAGAAAAGCATAGCATCAACATTAAAAACTGGTACCACATGACAATAGGTGTCTTGACAGAATGGAGATTACGTTGAGAAATAGAGTAAAGTACTGTAACTTTGTAAATAAAGTTTTGTGTTGATATCTTTCGTTACCATTTATTATGCCAAATCATCTGTCACTTTCTGGAGATGGCCCTCATAATTAGGAAACAAGGTTCATTGTTGTTAAATTAAATTTGTTATGTTTTTACTATACAGATTTTCACAGTGGCATGAATGGGACATTGCCTAGAGATAGAGAACTACGTGAGGCACCCTGGAAAACTGAAACAGAAAGAGCAAAGGTTTCACTTTTTAAGGCTCTACATACTTGTTTTGGAATCCAATTTTACAGTGTGGGAATATTGAAATTTTTGGCTGACATAGCAGGATTTATGGGCCCACTGCTGCTGCAAAGAATAGTAACTTTCGTGGAAGCCAAAGACGAGCCTTTTCATAATGGTGTCTTTTATGCTGCTGGATTGTTTCTTGTTAACTTGATTGGTAAGTAATGCTTGCCTTAGAACTAGCTTTTTGGTGTAGTAGACCATTAAGATCAAGTAAATTGTCATCACAGAGATTTTCAAAGATAAAATTTTGGCATTTGCTTCCTACTTACCTACCTCTTTATATATTAGAAAGTGTATGTTTTATAAATAATAATATTAATAAATTTTACTCTAATGACAAGATTCACAATCACAGTACTAGATTCAGTAATAAAATTCATCTACATTCATCTAGTACTACTAAAAAAATTACCTCTAAATTACATACTGACATACATATGTACATATAACCTGTTTACCAATGTAATAACTGACAAACATCCGACTTGATTCAGAAATAAGGTTAAGAGGTTTTTGTTAGATCAATATTTTTATAATATGCAAGAGTTTAATGATTATTTCAAAGATTGTAAATAATTTTGTAATAGTGAATAATTTTTTAATAATTGTAGTTCATAACTTTGACAAAACCATGTAATTCTAAAAAGCTTCCATAAGGTGAGTAAATATTATTATCATTATTATTCCAGTGTGAAGCAGATGAAAACTAATATTAGCAATATGCTAATAAGTTTGCTGTTATGAATTGAATTAAATTTATTTAGTAATAATCAGATACCTCTTGGCTACCCTTTGTAATTGAGACTCTGTCCTTCTGTCATTGGACCACACACTATATGTTTTTAATACAATTACAGCTTCCTGCCTTCCTTAATATTCATGGTATCTTTGAATTTGGTCTCTCATTTTAATTTCTCTTTCTTCATTTTTCCACCTAATTCTGTCACTTTCTGTTTGCTTTTTATAGCTCCATGCGTGCACGTGTATGCATTTTTTTTTTTTTACCCACAAAGCAATAGTTTATTTCATTTCCAGTAATTTCTTTCTGCATATTATGGTGCACATATTTTACATTTTTGTGCACATTTGTATATCTTCCTATTTTATTAAATCCAGATTGTAGTTATTGCAAATAACCTTATCTTCACAAAAACATACACATTTGAGAATAATGTAGAATAAATCAGAAGGTTTCAGTGTTCAAATTAATAGACCAATTAATATCAACAGGATATGTGGCTGTGATAACAAAATAAATTGAAATATTCAAAGTAACTGTACTAGTCAATATTAAGCTGCAAATCAAAAACTTTAGCCTGTAGAGAAATTTAAATTGCCATGTAACTAAATGAATTAATTAATTCTGTTCAAAAGAATTCAAATGCAAGATTTTAAAATCATGCAGTAGAAAGTGCTCTGTTGAACCCATTTTTCAGAAAAGAAAATATATACATTTACATTTTTATAATTAAAAATTTGGACTCCTGTATTTTGGACTATTCCAAAAATGTTCTCATAAGAGTTTAGGAAAACGGCCAAAATTATTGTGCTTGATTGCTTTTTAATACAACCCTTCTATTTTTTACTTTCTCTACACGTACTATGTACATAGAGTATAGAAAGGGCATTGTATCGAATCCAAAAATTCGTTACCGAGATTTCACTGGAAATACATATTTTGGGAGCCCCTGAATCCAAAAAAAGAATTTTTAGAAAAAGGTTCCATGGTGTGTGTATGCACTCAAAAACGAAAAGTCTGTTAAATACCAAATTTGATATTTAAGTATCTCCCAAGAATGCAGCACAAAGATTTTAAAAAAAATTCTCCCACCACCAACTACCCTTTACTTGAAAAAAATGTCAAAATTTCGATTTTGTCAAAATGGCTCTAACGATTTTGATTAAAATATTTTTTATATGTATAGTGTTTAACACCTGCTTTTACTACAAATGGCATCGCAGCTTCTCAGGAGTACTACACATCTCCAAATGTGGGTATTATTCCTGAACATATTCCCTGCAGTAATGGTATCCCACAAAAAGTATGTAAAACATAATTTCACTGTACACCAAGCACACCTAATAAGTGCCACTTTTTCACATTTATCAGATCGTCCTTTCAGTATGGTTGGCTAATGGCTGGACTATCAGAAAAATGTCACAAAACCATTTCCAAAACACTATGGATTATTGCTTTAAGAATTTGAAAGGACTATTTGATAAATGCAAAAAAGTGTTAGTTATTAGGTGTGGATGGTGTACAGTGAAATAATGTTTTACACACTTTTTTATGAGATACCATTAATACAGGGAATATGTTCAGGAATAATAACCGCATTTGGAGATGTGTAGTACTCCCAAGAAGCTAAGAAATTTGATTTCTTCTCACATGAAACCAAGCGTTACCCCTCCCCTGCTCTTATTAATGTATAAATAAATTGCGAATTAATCACATTTGCATTGTAAAAAATTGTATAAGCACTTGTTTTGACATAACAAACATGTTGGAAGAAAAAAAAAATCACACTTTTGTTCTGCCCCATGAGAATGATTGCTTGTTAGTTGAATCTAAATTAAGAATAATGTTGCAAGCTTCACTTTTGTGAGCTACAAGTGCAACATTGCATACTGAGCTTTTGCAGCATCATTAGAAATGCCTTTGTATAAAATGGCAAATAATTGTATTTGAAGCTTATGTTAATGTAAAAAATATTTACACTTTTTCTATTTCTGGTATAACTGTTTGCTGAAGCTCTGCACTTTGTTATAGGTTCCTTGTGCAATTCTCATTTTAATTTCTACATGGCAGAAGTGGGCCTTAAGATTCGAGGTGCTTTGGTGACGACCGTGTACAGAAAAACTTTATCTCTAAGTAACATTTCACTTTCAATATTCAGGTAGGTTTATGTATCAGTGTTGTATTCTGACAGAAATAATGCCCTAAAATGCATAGTTTTATAGTAATGTAGAGAAAATGAAATGGCGTTTTATTTATGGATGCTCTTTAACTGCGTCCCATTCTATATTGGGTGTGAAATACCGCTTAATTTTGCTCAGAGGCCTCTCTATCAGGCTTGAGGTTCTTTTACGTGCCGTAAATCTACGACACGGGGCCCACAGCTTTACTTCCCTTCCAAAGGAAGCCATGCTAAGGATTTTTACGCTTGAAAAAATCCATCGTCCTCCGCCGGGTTTGAACCCATGACCTTGGGAATATGAAGTCAGCATGGTAAAACCATTACACCACGGAGGGCGACATAATGTATAGACTAAAGTATAAGTTGTGTAATGAAAAAAAAGAAAATGTATAATTTACTAACTAAAAAGTTTCGAGCACAAACAATTCTTTAAAGCGAGAGAGAGATGGCTCAAAAATTAAGGTTACTATATACCAGACTTGGTCATTGAATTTAATTAGTGAGTCAATTTTGTAAGACTACATCACTTACTATCCTATAAATGGAAGATATTTTTCTGAAGCTATATGCTTCTTGGTGTTTAATATTATTATGATTATTATTATTATTATTATTATTATTATTATTATTATTATTATCATTATTATCATCATCATCGTTGTAATCATCATTTCATTTCATTTTATTTCATCCTTTAGATTTACAAAAAAAAAAAGGATATGTCACATTCATACCAAATTAATACATAATGATTACTATTTACATCTGCCTAATCTATTACATTATACATCTTTGTACTCCTCAATAGTATAAAAATCCTGCTCTGTAAGTATTTTTTATGACCCTAATATTATGTGTTTTATAATTTTAGGGAATCTATTATACAAATCTTTCCCTATACTTTCTATTGCTCTGTTATTTAATGTTACTCTAAGTGTGGTCCTAAAATAATATGTTTTATTTCTTACATTATATGAATGCATATTACAATTTTTTTTATGTATGTTCTATTACAAATTTTATTCTTTCATAATAATGATGATGGTGGTGGTGGTGGTGGTGGTGGTGATGGTGATGATGATGATAATCATAATAATAAATACAATTTACATGGGAAAATGTTAATTTTGCTTTATTTTCTCAAAAATATAACACTTTTAAGATACTTGCAACACTAAGAAAATGTATATATGGAGTAGTTTGTGAAGTCCTCCTTATTCTGACTGAATATTTTACAGTTTTATACAACTGGTAAACCATAAGAGTTAGACAAAACACACTATACAAAAGCTGCAGATATCTTTAAAATACACAATCATGACCTTTTTCAACATCAGCAATTTCTACAATATCCGTTGTTTTCGGTTTTAATTTTTCAATACTTTGTCATGTATTTCAATTCAGGATTTCAATTGTTCCTTGTAATGTAATTGAAAGAATGTGGGATTTCAAGGCCAACATATGTCATTTTTAAAAATCTCTATCCTTCTTATACGTACAATGAAATGTGTAATGAAACACATTCTGCAAATCTTTTGATTAATACATTCTTGAGATGATGAAGCATGTACAACTGCACGCATCGACCCAGCACACAGCTCCCTACAACTAGCTGTTTCACAATGTTTGACTTAAACACTGTGCTACTACCAGAATTGTTCCAGTGCTGAAACGTAGTGAAATATGACAATAATTAATGGCATTTGTTTTCAATAACACCTTATGGAATATTTACATAATAAAGCAAGAATGGGGTCCCAAGTTCAAATTTGTTAGGGTGAGTTGGGATAATATTTTTACAGAGAAGATGAATGTTGAGTAACTTTAACCTCCATGAACCCCTCATTTGATTTATCATCTAATACGACCAATTAGGTTAAAAGACAGGCTACAAAAAATAAAAAAATGTGTTATTGAAAATAAAAGAATTTATAAATAAATACCAATATATTTATTAAGAAAGTTGTGTTTAATTTGATAGCTTTTATTGTTTTCCCCATAGTCTGCAGAAAATAATTGAATATAAATATTAATATAAAAATAATAGTTGCAACAAATCTTCACTTATCTTTTGGAATCCTTGCTTTGGACTAGTTTCGCAATAAATTTATTGCATTATCAACATAAATTTCCTTTTGGTCTCAGTTTTGGTGTTGTTTATTTACACTGTTATGGTTACTGCTACTAGGTGGATTGTGTACTATGCATTGCTAACTACTGGAATCAAAACAATGTGCAATTTTGATTAAACTGTTTATATTAAAGATATTTACATGGCAAATTAAATGTATTTCTTGAATTTTCTGGGAATAGCCTCTGAAGACATCTTTCTCAGGATGAGTTTTAGTAACTGGTAAACTGTAGGAGATAAACAAAAATGTAACAAAAACTGTAGAGCTCGTTAAAACTCACAATTTATGTTATATACATTTTTTTCATGGAGTTTACTATTTTTGACATATTCCTTGTATTTGATTAAAAATATTATACAGTTTCATATATGGGAGTTTGTCAACTCCTGGCCATATAAACAAAGGAATTTCAATCGCATAGCAACCAGCTCAAAAGGTTTGACTGTCACTTCAGCCTACGGTACTCCCTTATTGCCCTTCTACTTATTAGAAAGCAAGTAATAAGGCAATTTCTGCTAATTTTATGTCAATTAGCATGAAGCAAATAAAAGAATAAGCTTTTTAACAATAATTTTTACAGAGATGTAGAAAAAGTCATTGAATGGAACACATCAGATTTTTTGTTTTTTTTTTTCAGTATGGGTGAGATTGTGAACTTCATGAGCACTGATACTGAAAGAATTGTTAATTCTTGCCCAAGTTTCCATGCATTCTGGAGCATTCCATTTCAGGTACACAGTCATAGTTTTCATTATTTAAAACACTTGTTTGTAAACTATCTAGGTATCTATTATTAACTTTGGAATAATTTAAGGTAATTGTGAATTCTTATCATTGATATGTTTCCCATATAAATAATTGCTATGGAAACATGAATTGTTCAAAATTGTTTCAAATAAATCCCATATCACCTACAGCCATGCCAGATGTTTCATTCAAACCATTATTAACTCAAGAGGTTGGCAAAATTATTAAAAGATTTAAAACTTTTACTTCTGTAGCTTAAAAATGCAAATAAATGCAAAATAAATATCAGGACAATCAAGATACATTGAGGAAAGCCTCATATAAAACTTTCACTGGTTGAATACAATTGGACTGTACTGTATTTATTAGTTTTCATTTAATGTTTATCTGTTATATTGTTGCCAAATAACCTCTACTTTTATTTAATAGACATCAAGATTATGAAAAGTGCAAAGATGTGTTTTGTGATTAGTGCACAACAGAATTAGCAGCAAGGCAAGGACACAGATTTCAAATAGTTAGAATAGGCATCACTTTTGCTATAGAGTTCAGAGTTCAATATCCATACGTACAACAGTGCAATGGTATTCTCTTCATTTTCTGCCACAAAATCCAAATATATATATATACTTACAAAAATATTATTTTTTTAATTAGAGAATATGGTTGGTATCTAAAGTTAAGCAGTTGGCAGTGAGGCCATTCGCTCTCTTGCATTCCAGTATTTTGATGTCATATTATTATGTCGACTCAAGTTTGGGCAGCGCAGTAGATGGTTTCCTTCCATATCTTCTTTAAGTGTACAGAAAGGATACAGAGGAGATCTCACTATTCCAATCCTGAATAAATGTTTATTGAGACAGTCATGGCCTGTTAGGAGTCTAAAAGTTGCTACAGAGGATTTTCTTGGTAATGTAGTGATTCTGGTCGTGTTGTTACATAAATTTTCCCATGGTTTTCCTTTTGTTTGTAATACATTATCTTCTTTAATTTTGTTATTATATGTTGGTATAATGATTCTTTTGATAGAGTGATAACTTATTGGATCAGATGAATTTGATGTAATTTTACTACCTTTCTTGGCTAGAAAGTCAGCTGTTTCATTACCCTGTATTCTGCAATGTGCTAGTATCCATTAAAGTATTAATCTTTTATTTAAATTCATTAGTTGTTTTATGACTTTGTGCCATTCTGCAATATTTAAGTTATTAGGTGTTAAATCAGATGTTATGGATATAATAGCTGCTTTAGAGTCAGATAATAGTACAACTTTTTCAAATTTATTTATATGATATAGTAGGTTTTGTAAGCTCTGAAGTATTGCTGAAATCTCTCCATCAAAAATTGTAGTTCACTGTTAACTGCGGAAAGATTTTTGTTACCAACAGGGAAGAGACCCTTTAATTCCTTTAATAATTAACTGAAGGCTTAAAGGAACCGACCTGGACAAAAACCTAATGTCCGATCCCTCACCTTCATGTGGCGCAGCTGTTAGTAATCACATATCAATTTTGTTATAATAGAAAGGAGACCCTTTAATTGCTTCTATAATGTGAAGACTTAAAGTAACCGATCTAAACAAAATTATGTGATGAACTAAAGGGAAGGGCTGCTCGACAATGCTCACCTGGACTGATATTTCTTCCTTTTCACATATCAGATCCCCTCTTTTACTTTTCCTATCCAGTCTTGCTTGACTCAACTCTTGTTTTCTTCGACCCCAATGGTATTAGAGTATTCGAGGCCTAGGGGATCATTTCATTTTCTTTCCTGTCCATACTTTTCTTGTGATGGAATCGCCATTTATGGTGCCTAATTTTAAACTGTTACAAAAAGTTAAATAAAAACATTCCAAATAATTAGAGAATATGGTTCTCAAAATATGTATTAATTTCAAAGCAATTGGCTGTTAAGGTCATAGCACCTGTATTTGTTGCAGTCAAACAGAAGAAAGTGTTTAAATTTACCACATTGTTAGTAACAATATTACCAAATGTTTATCTGCTAAAAACAGGACAGTGCCACAAGCATAAAAGTGTTACTATATTGTTTTGATGAATTATATTGCAGAACGTGCTTTATTCTAGTACATGTTGTTGTGTGTTTAATAATAGTCATTGTGTTAGAGAACCAGTAGCAGCATAATATAATGCCAAGAAATTTGATGGAAAGAGTCAGAATATAATTGACAGTGTCAATTTTACAATGTTTTCTCAGCTATAGTGTAGCTGCAATGGGCCACTATGTTTTACTAACATCACATTAAAATACTGGAGTGCAATAGAACAAATGGCCTCGTTGCCTACTGCCAGACATTACTGGAGAGTGGAAATGTCAAACATTCTAAGTGACTTTTAAATGTATTGAGTCACCTTTTTACACTTTTTGCTCCAACTTTGCCTTTGTTTGGGAAGACTGGTTTCAGGGTACTTTAACCCTATCCAACCGAAGAAAGGGTTAAAGTACCCAGAAACTGGTCTTCCCAAACAAAGGCAAAGTTGGAGCAAAAAGTGTAAAGGTGACTCATTACTTTTAAGTTTAATTATGGTGCTCCAATGTCTAAAATACTTCTTTTTATTTGATATATTCTAAGTGCCATTTTAAATTTTTTGGATTTTTTCCACAAGAACGTTCCTTGTGCCCAAGTGCATATTCCTATTCATGTTTCAAGTGCCAATTCGCGAATTAAGTAGTTAATTGGCCCGTTAACAGATAGCATAGGTCTAAGTTCCAAGCAGCAATGCCAACTTGTGTTCCAAGTTCCAGCATGGCAGTCAACTTTTTGAGGGTAGTGTTGTGAGCTAGGCATGCGCCGTTCATTATTAGGTGTTTATTTTACAGTAAATGATACAATTTTTACATACGGGGATAGAGTCAGTAGCTGTAAATCCTTTTCATGGAAGAGAGTGATTTCTTTGATTTGAAGAATGTTGCTGATTCACTGATAACATTAAACAAGTGCACAATGCTAAAATTGTCACAATCTCATCCCTCTCAAACAGCTATGAAAACCACTCACTCAACATTAGAACATTGGAAGGTAGTTAATGTTTTAAAGAGAGGAAAATCAGCAGCTGATATAAAGCAAACTCTACTTCAGCTGAAAGTTTAACTGCATTTGTCAGTTAGAAAAAAGATCTCTCGACCACGTTGCCATTCCTTCCTGAAGAGCATAGAAAGCTTTATAACATATTTGTTTCAATCCCAGAATAAGAGGTAAACAACTCAACCAATCTTCCTTTTGGTGTTTTGAGGTAACAAAACATGAATACTACATTGCTATTGTAGTTTTTGTAAACAGTATTACAGTTTTGCACTTTTATCTTTAATGGATACTTAGGAAAATGTTATATGTTACTACAAATAATGTTTTCTATTATTTCTCTCAAAATTCTAAATAAAATGTAACAACAGTTTGATTGGCACTTGTAACTGACTTTTTCATCATATGGCACATAGAATGTTCTTATTATCACTACCGTTTTTCTCCTTCACCATTCTATTTTTGGCATAACATTTGTATACAAAATAATTTTGTAGTACAAAACTGCTCTCATATGATTTTAGCTGTAATATGTTATATACAAACATATATAGATGTTTTTTTACTTCTGAAAAATTTGTAAAATGGTACTTGGAACGTTTGACATTTCCACTCAACTATGTGTGCTATCCATGTCTATTTAAGAGAAATTCCTCTTGAAGGTGAGATTTTCTATTTAGGATGATTTTGGCTAGGAATTAGTCATATTAATATTTTACTTTGTATTTCATTAGCAATCAATTAAATTAAACTTGATGTGTCCTATAAATTTTCATCTTAATTTTTTTACTTCATATGTTAAAACTTTTTTTTTCAGAAACAGAATATGTATGACAGGAAATAGAATGATAGCCAGTGTGTAGTCTACATAAACCTGGAAAGTTAGGGAAGATTAAAGTCAGGAAAATCAACATTTCTTGGGGAAAGTCAGGGAAAGTATTTATAATATGATAAAAGTGGTCTTCAGCCTAAGAATATCCACATCCAAATTCCAGAAATAAATAAATACACAAGTTTGTTCATTAAAATAAAGCATAAACATTGTCAGCAAAACAACACATTTTGTACAGACTAAAAGATTTATACTTATATGACAGCTTTATCTGCACTCTTGCATCCTAATTTTTTGTATTTAAATGCAGTATTGTCCAATAATAATAAAGAGCAGCAAAACTGTTTAGAAAGTGTACAAAAGAGAGCTATTAAAATACTTTATGGATTTAATATTTTAAAACCTTCCATAGAAGTATTTAAGGAAACAAATATACTGCAATTTTCCTATCTCTGTAAATGTAGTGGATCTCTATTCAGGTAGAAAGCTGTAAATAACCTCTTATGTACCAACTCGGTAATAAAACACAACAAAATATTAGCCAATCACATATGTGTAGAATCAGTTAACTCTTCCAAATATGGAATAAAAAAGTATATTACATAGTGCCACCAAATCACACAATAGTCTTCCATTTAACATCAAAGAATCACTTAACTTATTCCAATTTAAAAACAAACTCTTCAAATAGCTACTTGAGCAATATTGTAATTCCTAAAAATTTGATAACAGAAATTCCTTATGGTGTTTGTTAAAATATTGCATTAAGTTTAATCACACCCACAAAATAGGTTAAAAAAGTTTTTATATATATATATATATATATATATATATATATATATATATATATATATAATTTATACTTATGTACTCCTTTTTATGTGTGTTTATTTTATTCTTTGTATTTTGCCTACCGCCTCACTAAAGGGTAGTCCCTACCTAGAGCAATATGCTCATTGGGACATTCTATATAAATAAATAAAATAAATATGTAGTTGTGGAAGTTGTAATTTTATAAATATATTTTGTAATTGGTTTGTTCTAATGTTCAGGGTTTTAAACTATCTCATTTTTTTCCTTGTCTGCCAATACAACTTATGCACACTGCCGCCCGTAATATATTTCTCCAGATGTCTACAATTTATAGATTTAGATTTAAAGAGTATATTTATGCATACAGGCATATTTTTATTTCACAACATTTTAATGTAATTAGGGAAAACAATTGACTCAGAAGTCAGGGATTTTGACATGTAATGTTCTAAAAGGAATATAGCTGTGAACTTTGTATTACTCAATCACATCTTGCGAACTATTAGATTTTAAACATTTGAAGCTTTCTTGGTATTGATTATTAATGATGTTATCCTGTGAAGTCATCATTATTAGATTTTAGTACATTAACTTTAGTAAAGATTATTTTTAACAACTTATTGGCTTTAATAAATGTGAACACTACATACTATGCTGATACACTTTACATTTTGTTCTTGCAGATTGCTGTTACATTTTATCTTCTGTACAATCTAGTTGGCATTGCATTTCTTGCTGGAGTTGGTTTTACAGTAATTTTAATTCCTATAAATAAATGCATAGCTTCCAAAATAGGTAAGTGTGTAAGTGATTTTTTTTCTTCTCTTTAACTGCATATACATCTCTTTTAATGCATATTATGTTAAAATCTGTGAGGCATTTCATAAAGAGACTAACATTGGAAATGGCATTTAATTTTAAGCCTATATTATTATAACATTCCTTTTCTTTAGGTTCTCTGAGTACAAAACTGATGAATCAAAAGGATGAAAGAGTGAAAGTGATGGCTGAAATTCTCTGTGGTATTCGTTCTATAAAACTTCATGTGTGGGAAAACCATTTTGTCTCCAAAATTGGTAGTAAGTATGTAGTACATACAAGTTTCAACTGAATTTTGGGTTTAAAAATAAAACACTTATACTTATGCAAGAAAATGAAAACTTGATTTCAGGACATATAAAACTAAAGGTTGTCTTTTATTTGTGGAAAGAAAGCTAATTGAGAGTATGTATGGAAGACCAAAGAAATAGAAAAGAAGAAACTATTTAATTAAGAGTAAAAAAAAAAACAGTATCACACTCAAACTTCACTAGTGAATAAGATAGGGTTTGTGTATGTTGTATTCAGAGATGGATAGAGTTAGGGAGGGAAAGAGAGATGGCTCTTATAAATTAAAATATTATTGTCAGACCAATAAAAATGTACCCATATTTTATGTTGACAATGTGTGCATACTCGCCTAAGTTTGTGTAACTAGGAAACCGTAAAAGCTACAGCAAATATACAGAACTTGCTAAATTTGTGATACATATTTTTATAGCATTAGTTTTGGAACTGTTTAGCATTTCATGTTTATAGTTTCTTAGGTATGTCATCTGACAGGTAAACTTGGAAAAAAAACTGGAAATGGCGTGTTATTTATGAACGCTCTTTAACTGCTGCGGTTCTCAGCATCTCATTCTATACTGGGCGTGAAAGACCGCTTAATTTTGCTCAGAGGCCTCTCTTATCAGGCTTGAGGTTCTTTTATGTGCCGTAAATCTACGACACGGGACCAACAGCTTTACTTCCCTTCCGAAGGAAGCCATGCTACGGATTTTTATGCCCGAAAAAATCCATCGTCCTCCGTCGGGTTTGAACCCGCGACCTTGGGTATATGAAGTCAGCATGGTAACCATTACACCACGGAGGGCGACAGGTAAACTTGGAAGTTTCCCATCTCAATCCCATCTCATCCCCATTTCAATCCCACCTTATCTCAATCCCATCCCAATGCCATCTCAAATCCATTCCATTCCATCCATCTCTGGGTATCAACTTCTGAAAGCTGCTTTATATACCTAAGTGCTTATTACTAAAATGAAATCTTTCCTGGGCAAAAATACATAAGACGTAACAGAATTGTTTGAGAGAAACACATTTTATATAAATAATATAATGCATGGATATATGTGAACTTATCAGAGATATAGAAAATTGTGTGAATATTCTCATCAGATTTCTGTTTGAAAATGAGATCTTTTGCATAATATTATTTAAAATAAAATATAAAGACAAAATGTTTAAATTTGTAAGGTTATCAGTAGAGCTTGGATTCTTATGTAATTACATATTCTATTCCTTTATATGTAGACACATGCATATACAAAGTATCTATGAGTTGAAGTATTACATTGCTACTGACATTTCATATATTTTTAAATAGTTCAGCGCATATTATATACTTTATACAATCTTGCATAAAAATAAATACTTAGTCTATGTGCTTAATTATGTATTATATTTATAAGTTCTTTCATTCTATGCCTGGCTACATTTTTCTTTCTTCAAAAATGAAAATTATGCATTATATTTATAAGTTCTTTCATTCTATGCCTGGCTACATTTTTCTTTCTTCAAAAATGAAAATAAATAGTGGAGTCAGTGTGTGTTGAAAGTTCCAGAATGTAATTGATAGAAACACCGGTTATTCAATTTTTCTCAATATAAGCAAAATCGTGAATGGTGAAGAGTTGCAGTCCCCGGAGGGCTTATCTCCAGGGAAAATGGTCATAAGACTTTATGTGGAGAAATATTTATTGTTCACTTTGCTAGGATTCATATAGGTATTCATTTTTAGTTTCTTCAGCTATGTTTATGAAGACTGTTTTTGTTGTATTGTTTTGCTCCTGCTCATTTAATGAACAACATTTGAAGTTTTTACAAAATACTGTGAAAGTGGAGTCTTTGAATAAAAATTTAAAATAAAAACTGTTGAGTAGTATGGGGAAATAAAAGCAATAAATGTGGTTCAAGGAATGACTGCTGATGAAATTAATTTTCTAATGTAATTTAATTAATGTAATAAATTAATCTAAAGATTTGTTACATATTCATTATTACATATTTCTTTACAACTTTTACCACATTTTAGGACATATTATGTGCATATTTATCAATTTTATATTACATAAAACTCCAGGCTCTACTTGTTAGTATTATCATAAAAGCAAAGTTCATGCCTATACTACAGATCCAAATTGCCAACATGAAACTTTTATGTGATGTATAAAGTAGCTGTGATATTATTTTTTAACACTGCTTTCTTTCAGAGCTGCGTGATAAGGAACTCCAATATCTGCGAGGCCGCAAATATTTGGATGCTCTTTGTGTGTATTTTTGGGCCACCACTCCAGTACTCATTACTATTTTGACATTCCTTGTTTATGTTTTGCTGGGCAACAAACTAACTGCAGCAACGGTAAGCTGAAAATAAGTTTCTTTTTGGGGGTTATCCTTATGTCTTTGGTGTTGAGTTTCAATTTATAGCCTATTTATAGCCAATAATTGCTCTATTCTTAAATTGTGAATAAATGCTGTACTTTTGTTATCTTATTTGGTATGAACCTAAATATGAGTCTTTAAACAAAATTATTAAAAAATGCATTATACATATTCTCTACATATTTTAATTAAAAAGACTTATTAAAGGCTTTGTTGAAATTTAATGTCTTTCTAAATCTCAAAAAGATGGTAATTTTATATACACTACTGCTCAAAAGTTTTTGAACACTCCTCATTTTTAGGATTTATTGAAACAATGGAATAAAAAAGACATAGTTTGTAGTCACAACAGTATATTTAATGAAAATCAGCAATACATGTTAGATTTTGCTTTCTTCAAAACAACCTCCCCTTGCTTTAATTACAGCTGCGCAAACTCTGGGCATTCTTTCTATTAAGTGCGCCAGTGTCTCTTCAGAAATATCCCTCCATATGTTGTGCACATGACTCCACAATACATTTACATTAGTGGGTTGTTTCTTTCTTACCTCTTTGTCCACATGATCCCAAAGTAGTTCAATAGGATTGCAGGCAGGACTTTGAGGGGGCCAAACCATGTTCTTCAAGACTTGTGACTCTTCCAATCGTTCAACGTATCTTCTACAGAGTCTAGATGTATGCTTGGGATCATTGTCCTGCTGCAGAATGAACCCCTTGTCAATTAAGCGCATCCAAGATGGTTTGACATGGCGTTGGAGAATATTGTGATAATGCTCCTTCTTCATCATTCCTTCTATTTTCACAATATCTCCTGTCCTGTTGCCACCAAAAAAACCCCATACCACCACCGAACCACCTCCATGCTTGACTGTAGGGGATATGCACTGACGTGCCATGCGTTCACCTTTTGCACGTCGAACAAACTGGCCAAATAGCTCAAACTTAGATTCATCCGTAAATAATACCTTTTTCTACTGATCAATAGTCCAACTTACATGTCGCTTGGCCCATTGTAATCTTTTCCGTTTATTGACAGCTCTCAATAGGGGTTTCTTTGTCGCAATGCAACCGTTCAGATGTGCATCCTGAAGTCGTCTCTTCACTGTAGAAGCACTCGCAGATTCATCCCTCAACTGGTTCAGTTCTGCTGTCAGCATGGGTGATGTTTTGAAACGATCACGTTTGTGGTCACTATTAAATGTTTATCCTCACTTTTCGAGCTCATCCTAGACCTCCCCTTTCGATAATGATCCTTATTGCTATTTGTAGTTTCATACCTCTTTACAGTCTAATAGACACTTCCCAAGGAAACGTGTTCTTGTGTGGCAATTTGACGCATAGGTGGCCTGCTTTATGTAAGCTGACTATTGCAGCACGTTTTTCTGCTGAAAGCTCCTTTCTTTTACCCATTTCAGACTATTCAGCTGCACAATAACAATGTGTACCATTCACCTGCTTATGAAGAACTGAGGTGCTGTTCACAGCCAATACCTATGTACAGATTCTGTGAGCGACATCTAGGGAATCACAGACATACTGTGACATTCAAAACAACATCAGGGCAATTGTTCCTATAAGGGCCAACAAATGCTAGATTTTCAAAATGCACATAATTGACAAACAAAAGGTAGCATAGTAAATTTCAGTTATGTCTCCATGGATTTCTACCATTTATAATATGACATTGGCTTTGTTTGGCATTACACACTTGTTAATTGCAGCAAAATAGGCTGTTCAAAAACTTTTGAGTGGTAGTGTACATGTTTGTAGCAAGGTCATACCTGAGCCAAGAAATGAGATACAGAGTTCTGACTGTGCTAAAATTTTCTTTTCATGTGTTTCAAACTATCCCAGAAAATTAAAGTAAAAAAAAAAACAAAAATCAATATACTTGGAATTGATTTTAGAATGTAATGAAAATTAATTTTACACACTGAAACTAATGTTTATTTGACCATAAATTTACAGTGGGTGTTCATTAATATATTGTATGCAACTGCAATGAAATTTTTTACAACAAAACATTTTCATAGTTTTATTAATGTAACAATATTTTACTGGAAATAAAGGTTAATTTATTACAAAACTTCACTTATCTTTGTGAACAAATACAATTAGAACATTATTCTATTAGTAATGCTCCATTATTTACATTACTATGGGTATACAGTTTTACTATTAGAACCAGATACAAATTCAGTGCCACAGCTGGGATTTAAACACAGTTCTCTGACTCTCCATGCATTGCTCTAACCATTGAGCTACTGTTTTTATATATATAGTATTTAAATCTGCTTTTACTACTTGTGGCACTGCAGGCGATGACACTGATGATATATGGAATGAAGATGGAGCACCGGTGGAATGCAATGGGGGGGGAGGAAACAAGAAGACACACCTTTGTGCCGCTTTGTTTATCAAAAATCTCACTTGGTCACTTGGGATTGAGCTACTGTGACATTAAATTCTCCAACTTTTCCAGCCAAGAAAGGTAGTAAAATTACATCAAATTCATCAGATCCAGTAAGTTATTACTGTATCAAAAGAATCATTATATCAACATATAATAACAAAATTAAAGAAGATAATGTATTACAAACAAAAGGAAAACCATGGGAAAATTTATGTAATAACACGACCAGAATCACTACATTACCAAGAAAATCCTCTGTAGCAACTTTTAGACTCCTAACAGGCCATGACTGTCTCAATAAACATTTATTCAGGATTGGTATATAGTGAGATCTCCTCTGTATCCTTTCTGTACACTTAAAGAAGATAAGGATGGGAACCATCTACTGCATTGCCCAACCTTGAGTCGACATGATAATATGACATCAAAATACTGGAATGCAAGAGAGCGAATGGCTTCACTGCCAACTGCTCAACATTAAATACCAACCAACCAAATTCTCCAACTGATTCATGTTAATTCAAAATCTTCTCGGGCTTCTAGCCAGGTAAAAACTTGGCTTGACACCAATGTTTCGAAGAAGTGCATCTTCCTCGTCTTCAGGGTGAACTGATGGTTTGAGCTTGCGGAGACTGGTATTTATAAGAGCTGGGATGAAGCTAACATCTGATTGGTTCGCGAGATATTATGGCCTGGTATTTAAGATGACTGAGACACGGGCACGGACTTCGTAGAAAACTATTTATAGCAGTTATTCGGCTAATGTTTTGTGTTTGAGCACGCACCTGCTAGAAAATAAGTCTTGGAAGACTGCAGGTACAGGATTAGGTGTTAAGGCTCTTTATCATCGGTGTCCATGCTGAACTTAATTGTAGGCCAGAATCGCGATTTAGATTATTTGTTTCAGATGAGATGGCTAAAGCTTCTTTTACTCTCCTTTCCCAGTAGTTCGAACATGTTGTTTACACTGTCAATCAACCAGTATGTCTCCCTCCAGAGGACACCTTAATGGAGACTGACATTAGCGAGCATTTAGTATCCAGGTTCTATCCAGATTTCCATCTGGTTCTAACAGTAAAAATATCAATTCATATGACTTTCTCTACATCCTTGTAACAAATTATTGCTAAAAGCTTATGCTTCTATCTGCTTCATGCTGAGATAAACAAGGGCAGAAATAATTTCTTCTAAGTAAGGGAAAAATAAGGGAATACACTAGGCTAAAACGATAGTCAAATCTTTTAAGAGCTGGTTGCCATGTGGATGATATCCATTTCTTTGCATTGCCAGGAGTTCACAAATTCCTGTATGTGAAAAGTTTTAGGTATTTTAAAACTAAACCAATAACAAGGAATATCTCACAAACAAACAAAAACAAAAAAAAACAAAAAAATGTATAGGACCTAAATTGTGTATTTTAACAAGACCTACACTTTTTGTGTAGTAGGTTTTTGTCTCTTATGGTTTACCAGTTATGCAAAATCCAGCAAAATTTATCCAGATGTACATTTCTAGAAAACTTAAGATGTACATTTTATTTTGCGTGTAAATATCTTTAATATGCTGTGTTTTAGTCAAAATTATTATTATTTTTAAGAAAATGAACATTTTCAAAATTTTTTCCATGTAAAGGGTAATTTGGGATGGGGGGATTTTTTTTTCAAAATCTTTGTGTTGTCCTTGGAGGATATTTAACTTAAATACCAAGTTTGTTCAGATTTGAGTCATAGTGTTCACAGACACATACACATTTTTCTAAGAATGTTTATTTTATACAACGGACCCTAAACTTTCTGGTGGAATCTCTGTATCAAATTTGTGGGTACAATACAATACCTTCTCTATACACTATTTATATAATACATGGAGAGAAAGTTGCCCTCCATGGTGTAATGGTTACCATGCTGACTTCATATACCCAAGGTCGTGGGTTCAAACCTGGCGGAAGACAATGGATTTTTTCGGGTGTAAAAATCCCCAGTATGGCTTCCTTCAGAAGGGAAGTTGGTCCCGTGTCGTAGATTTACGGCACATAAAAGAACCTCAAGCCTGATAGAGAGGCTTAAGAGCAAAATTAAGCAGTCTTTCACACCCAGTTTAGAATGGGACGCTGAGAACTACAGCAGTTAAAGAGCGTCCATAAATAACATGCCACTTACATTTATTTTTATAGAGAAAGTAAAAATACATATCCATGTTAACGTAAATGTACGAGCATTACCAAAAAATTGTCTGAATGTTGAACTACAGCAGTTAAAGAGCGTCCATAAATAACATACCACTTACATTTATTTTTTGTAGAGAAAGTAAAAATACATACCCATGTTAACGTAAATGTACGAGCATTACCAAAAAATTGGCTGAATGTTGGCAATAACTGTGTTAATATTATTTAGATGCTAAGTACTTGCGAATGCAAGTCTCCCTTAAGGTGTTCTCTTTAGGGAGACAGGGTGCATTATGATGCATTTAAATCACATAATGGATGTGTTAGGATATAATAATTATATGTTGAATCTTAATTTTAATGGTACTAAACCTGAAATTAAACTATATTTAAAATGTAATGATGAATTTTGATTACCTGCCAATTGATTCTGCCACCAAATTTGTTTTAATTCTAGTAGATGGCAATACCTTAGCAAACAATCCATCACCTAACCGTAATCACACTTAGGTTGATTTTAGTTGTAAACTGCATAACAGTTTTTGAAAGTTATGGAAACACATCACAAAGCATTCTTATCATGAACTGTCTTTTCCATGAATTGCATCATTCACTTGTTCAACCAAACCATCAGTGACAACAGATCCTGTTCATCATGAAAATTGGATCGCCCATCATTGAATTGTCCAACCCATTTTCTCACCATTCCATCTGTCATTACATTGTCACTGTAAATGTCTACAACTTGACGATTAATTTCAGTGGGCTTTATATTCCTTGCATTCAAAATACGTATTGTTAAATGCACTTCATAGTTAGTGGGATCAGAAATTGTCTTAAACGTTTTGAACAATCACTAACAATTGTAAATGCAACACAATCTGGCTGTAATGGCATCAGGGGACAGACGATGAATGAGAGAGACAAGTGCACTGTGAAACTAGCGTTGCAGTGGCACTATTTGAAATGGTATTTACTTTCCAGACATGCCTCTTAAATGCAAATCCTTTAATCCTACCACAGATTAATACATCTTACCAAACATCATTCTTTTATTATGCTATTTGCTGTTCTGCGCTGATCTTTGTTAATTTCTCCCATATTTTGCTGATTATTGTAGGTTTTGCTATTGTTTTTTGAGCCAATACCCAGCTTTGAGTTGCATATAATTAAACTACAACAGGTACTTTTGCTGGAACAACCAACATTCAGTGAATCTGAGGGAGTCAGGACACATATTTTTAGAATTTTTGTGGGTCTATTTTTCCAATTGTAACTAGAGAGAGCTCTAGCAGTTATTTCATCTTGCCACTCTGAATAATTTATGCAGTGAAGAGTCTAATATGCACAATGTGCATCTAATATACCACCCTTGAGAACAAGAATGCGAAAGTTAAAATTTGTTCATATCTTCTTTCCTGTCCCCGGGAGGGAAAGCATCTGTTAATAAGGCCGCCTGTTAGACCACTCGCCTCTCACCTAGATGGCCTGGGTTCGATCCTAAGCGACCACATGTGGGATTTGTGGAGGACAAAGTGGCAGAGGGGCAGGTTTTCTCCAGGTTCTCTAATTTCCCCTGCCATTGCATTCCACCAGTGCTCCATATTCATTCCATGCATCATCAGTGTCATCATCTGTGGTGAAATTTGTAGTAAAAGTGGGCATTAAACACTATCAAAATGCTGTTAATTGTGAACACTCACAATATAATAAATGTATTTTAACTTTGTCATTCTTGTCCTCATTTTGGTTTCTGCTCTTACTGATTGTAAAACAGCCTTTATCCTTTTCCTATCTGTTGGTGCACTTGGAATATATGTGTTGCTATTTGAAAAAGAATGTTTTGGTGTATATTCTCCTTATTTTAAATGTTTGTGTTTCTGTCAATATAGGTTTTCACATGTATGGCTCTGCTTAACATGCTCATAGCACCATTAAATGCATTCCCGTGGGTTTTGAATGGATTAACTGAGGCATGGGTGTCTCTTAAAAGAATACAAAGACTGTTAGAGGTAAGTATATGAGACCAATGTTACTGTTGTCTGCTTTACAGACATAACAGTAAAACAAAGTCTTAAGATTAGTGTCTGTATACCTTGTTTGCTGTAAACTGAAAGTAGAAACGAAGGCCATCCAGAAAGTGAGAGACAATTTGGCATAACTACATGATAATGAAAGTTATCAACACAAACTTTATCTACAAAGAATAGAAATATATAATGAATTTTGAAATACCACAAATTGATCTGTCTCCAAATTTGTTTTACTACCAGGAGATGGCAATACCATAGCAATTATCCAACACCTAGCTGCAGTAACTATAAAAATATAAATAAACAAGTCAATAAGAAAGCAGAAGTTCAAGATGTAATCAAATGATTACAGAACATTTCCTGTTAATTTGAATTGATCTATAAAGATAAGTGAAGCTGTGACACAAAATATTAGTTGATAAATTGATATTTGTGTTGCTTTACTGTTACCAGCTTCAGTTTTCACATATTAAATGGAAACTATATCTAAAAGTTTGTAAATTAAGATGATGCATTTGATTTGTCTACAAAATAAAGATTGAGAGCTTTAAAAATATTTGCTCATGATTTTCAGCATGGCCCTGGTATTTTTACTTTCTTTACCATACCCATACAATTTGCATAGTAGGTAGAAAAGGTATTGTATTCCACCTGAAAATTTGATACAGAGATTTCCCAGAAATATATTTTGAAGACCCCTGAATTCAAAAAAAGGATTTTTAGAAAAAGGTCCTTGTATGTGGGTATGTCTGTGTAACGAAAATTTGGTTAAATTCCAGACTTGGTATTTAAGTTTAGGATTTTCCAAGGATGTAACATGAAGATTTACAACAGTGCTCCAATAAAAACTTCATAAGTTTAATTTTAAATGTTTGACAAGTAGTTTTTGAATGTAAGAGATAATTTATGATAAACAATTAGTCCAGTGTATAAAAGGCTACCCTCAAAAAGTTAAGATATATGCATCTGCCTGGCAAGTTTATTTTCATTTTATTACATATATTATGAGAATATACCTGGGGTACTGCTAAAACGATGTAGGTTGTTTTTACATAGTTAACTATCTTAAACACATACACACAAGAATGGTAAGATTCGTAGCTCCTTGGTTTATTGCCTGCAGCTGGTTACACTGCCTTTGCATTTTTGTGTACCCAACAACATTAACTTGTCATGATTGTATTCTATAGCTTTTTGGAATAGTCAGCTCAAGAGTATAAACATACTAAATGATTAATATAAAAATAATAATTGCAACAAATATATATTTTTATATTAATATTTGTATTATTCTTCACTGTTACTAGCTTCTTTTTACATTTATACTAAATGATTTTTACTTTCTCTATTACTTATGTGCAATGTGCTTAGTAGATAGAGAGGTATTGTATTCCAATAAAAAATTTGATTCTGAGATTTCACTGGAAATCCAAAATGAATCCACAAAAAGCATTTTCAAAAGGCAATCCATATGTATGAGTGTTTGTGCGCACACGTAGGCGCAGGCATGGGTGTGCATGTGTGGACAGTATAACGTAAAAATGAAAAGCCTCTTAAATATCGAACCTGGTGTTTAAGTTCAGTATCTTCCAAGGATGTGATATGAAAATTTTCAGGAAATTTCCCCAGCCCTCAATTACTCCTTACATGGAAAATTTTTTGATAATTTTGATTTTCTCAAAAGTGGCATTAACGAATTTGATTAAAATATCATATGGTTAAGATATTTTTATTACAAACGAAATGTGTATTTTGAATATCCTGGAAATGGCATCTAAGATCTGTTCATTCAGGATGACTTTTGTATAACTATAAACCTTAAGACATTGACAAAAACTTACCATTCAAAAAATGTAGATCTCATTAAAGCAGACAATTTGTCATGTACATTTTTTTGTAAGTTAACCGTTTCCTAGATATTCTTTGTTACTGTTTCAATTTTAAATTACTTAAACTTTTCTCAAATAGGAAGTCTCTTTCGTTTCATATTTCTTTTGTTTTACTCCTGACAATGGAAAGAGAGCCAAATTTTAATGACCAATACATAGCAATAGGTTTTATAAAATGTGACTCGCGTTAGTCTAGTGTACTCCCTTATTTCCCTTTTATTTATAAGGAACTAAGTAATAAGACCATTTCTGGTAATCTTTATCTTGATTTCCATTATGTACATAAGAAATAATATTCTGTAAGAATTGTTTGTTTGCAGAACAAATAAAGAAACTAATGTGAATGGAACACATTAGATATTTTTTTTCTACAGCTGATTTCTTAAGGTTTCTCATCTTTTCAGCTTTCTGACCTAGAAATCTACAGTTACTATACGTCGTTACCTGACAGAGGATCTGATTTAGCTATTTTTGTAAAAGAAGGAACATTCAGTTGGGGACCAGATGCCAAAAGTGAAGAAGAAAAAAGAGAATTAGAAACCCAAAATGAAGGGACTAGCAAACCATTGTATACCAGGTTTGTCCTGAGCAGCATCTCTTTCACAGTAGCTAAAGTAAGTACTAGCATTATTTCTCCCAGGTAATTCACAGTAAGAAAAACATCTTTGTGCTTCTTGGAAAACATACAGAATTATTTCTGTATTTAAAATAAAAGTAAAACTGTTTAAATATTAGATGTAATTTTTGAGCTGGAATCTGTAATACTAAAAGGCAATTTTACCTGGGACATATCCAAAACATGTTCTGGTAAACTACAAGTATTATGTGCGCACCTTTTCTTGGGTGCTGATTTTATGGGGAAGTGGAAGTCGAGAAGAAAGTTCTACTGCTTATCTTTTTGCATTGTTGTCAACTTTCTTTAAGGCCCTCAGCCATTATGATGAATAGGTTATCTAACTTACTGCAAACTGGCTGAATTATTAAATGCATGAACTCTGGAATCTACTTACAGAATTATACCATAACATTGAAGCCTCTAGATATCAAATTGATAGCATACTTCATGTCCAATGTTGTTACTCTGCTCTTCTTCCGAAATTGCATGTAACCTACCAAATAAAGACTAGGAAGTTGAGTGCCCAAGAAAGTGTGCACATATTATTGATGAGGTATTACCTTGTGATTGACATTCCTGCTGACACGCAGCTGTATCGGTACGCTGTTGCCATATTTTCTCATTGTCCATCTGCAGCTTTGCACTCCCAGATCCTCTTCTTCCAGTTCTTTTTCGCTAATAAATTCATCCCATTCACTTTTACAATTTTTGCTGGAATCTCTGTTGTTATTTAAGTTTATAATCACACGCTCCACTGCCTCCTCTAAAATACCTTCTTCTTTCCATTCATTTTCTATCATACCTCTCATATGTTGAACTACTTTCCCCCACTTATTAGTTACCTCATATATTGCTTTCAACATTAGTTCCTCTACTTCACTAAACATAAAAGTTTTATTATTTTGGCTAACGTAACCTCAACTCATTTATTAAGTGTAAGACATTTAAAATCACATTGCCACTTGTGGTAGTTCAAGGATGAGAACAAGAGCAATGTTTGTGGGTTATAAAAGATAGCAACGATTATTGTAAATGTAAATCAGAATCATTGTGTAAAACTCAACCTAACTTTTACAAAATTAAATCAGATTCCAAACAATCAGACCAGTGTGTGCATGAAAATACATGCGTAAATTACCACTGAACCCTTAGGTGTTGCAATGCCAATGACATGATGTCTCTGACGGTAATGCATTCTTAGACTATGATTGGTCAGCAATCTGATGAGCTCCTGCCAGCTACTATACACCCCACAAGTATCAATTGTAGGAAATTTCTCCCTGACCGTAGTAAATGTCGTCACTTTCAAAGTTAATTAATGTTTCAAGACTTGTTCATTTCATTATTAGCATTCTCCAATTGATGTAGCATTTTTCCCAGTAGTTTTGAAAGGGGTTACCTTTGATAAGGGTGGTGCTTGTTAAAATCACCGGGGAAAAATACTGCATCAGTTGGAAAATACTGTTGATGAGATAATCAAGTCTTGAAACATGTCCTGATAAAATTACCTTTTAATTATGTTTTTAGTTACAAATGGCATCTGATTCAAACCATCACAGTTTCTAAATTCTGTAGACAAATTACATATTTAAAATGTTATAAATTCTTTCTCTTTTTGGAAAACCAATAGTTTATATATATATTTTTTACGTTTACATGCACAAATTAAAATATGGACACAAAGTTTGAAAACACAAGAAGAGAAATATGAAATACAAATAAACATAGAAAACTGCAGAGTTTTCGGTCCATGGATCATCAGTTGAAAGAGAAATCCAAGCTTTAAGAGCCCTTAGAAAAGTGGAGGATCTTTCCGATTGGGAAACATTATTCATACATCAAAATAAGCACAGTGTATTAAATTTTAATGTTTCATATCATGATATTTAATCTTACAGTACTTTCAGCCAGGAATAATAATAATAATAATAATAATTTTATTCACCATTAGACTTTACAAAAGCAATAGGTTTCGTCAAAAACATATGTACAGATATATGTAATGTAAGTATTATGGTACAGTTTTACAGTTATTGATATGAAAATTACAAATATTACTTAATTCTAGAAAACTTAAAAGTGTTAGGACTAATCTTCTACATACATGTAATCAAATAAAATCTGGGGTATGGATATTACACTCCATAAATTCATCTACAGAGTAGAATGCTGTTTTCTTAAGTCATTTTTTTACTATTATACTTTTTGGTAGGTCTCTTATATTTGGTGAGAGTTTATTAAAAACATTTATCTGTTGGTAGCAGTGGCTATTGATACTCTTGGTTAATCGGTTATGTGGTGTGTCTAAATCATATTTACATCGGGTGTTATAACTATGTACAGATGATCGATCTACAAAATCATTAATATTTTCTTTGACATATAATGCACAAGAGGAACTGCGACACTGAGTTAAGCTGATGATGGAACCAACAGTCTCTAAATCATGTCTTAGTAAGGTTTGGTGTAGAAGGTGAAGCTAGAGAGATTACAATTTTGTCTGCTGCTTGTTCTTCTTTCACTATTTACCCTCCTCATATGGAAGACTCAGGGTTTAAAGCCAGTGCCCAGGGTCAGATATCTACTGAGCAGACGGACTCTGTGTCAGAATGAGTTACCAGTATGGGTGATCAGCCCAATGCCTGGTTAGAGAGTGAGTAAGAAGATTATATGAAAGGATGGTGGAATGGAAGAAAGGAAATGTGATTATGGAACAGGTGATGGAATGATTGGCAGGGTAAAAAAATTAGAAAACCCAGAGAAAACCTGCCCAGTTGCTTCTTTATTCACCACTAATCCCACATACAATCTCCTGGGATCAAAACAAGGCCATCTTGGTGAGAGGCGAGCAGTTTACCCACTTGGCCACAGTGTCACCATACAATTTTAATTTGTGCATGTAAATTTAAATATGTATCTACTTTTAAATGTCTCGATATATTTAATACATTTACCAAATTTAACAAGGCTACTCTGCAAAGAAATACCAAAGGATAGTATCAATTTATAGGTATGTCCATTTATAGGGCAAGTAACATATAATAAATAGATGTAATCAGAATTGAGCTACTATTTGAAGCCTATAAAATCATTTGTACAATATCTGTATTTCAAATGCTGTTAAAGGAAATTTCATTGTCAGTAATGTGAAAATTCAGATTTTTATACCCTAGTATTATATGATTATCCCTATTTTTCACACCTATGTAACACGTGAAAAGTTCAATGCCATAATTGGGATTTGAACCAAGGATCTACAAGTGTCCAGCCAGTTACTCTTAACTATTACTTCTTGTTTATTAGGCACTACAACTTCAGAGAAGTTTTGGCCTTCTCAACAATTTTCTTCTACTCAGATTTATTTTGGATGCAGGCTGGCCAGTTTTAATTCCCATTACTTTTATGTTCTCTGTAATATCATTCAGCCATTTAGATGCCTGATTGCTCAATGGGCTTCCATTTTTACACACTTTTTACAAGTTTATCTTCTTGCATTCTGTTCACATGTTCAAATCAGCATAACCTTTGGGCCTTAATATAATTTATTATGTTTTTATTTCCATTTAAGATATTTAGTTTGAAATTCATTCATATGCGCCATGTACCATCTTTTTCTTTGACTGGTCCAAAGATACACCTCAAAATTTTCCTCTCAAAGGTTAATAATCTCTGTTTTATTGATTCCTTTAGTACCTGTGTTTCACTGCCATATACTGGTTTTGTCAGTGTATTATATAGCCTAAGTTTAGCTTCCCTAGACACAAGCTTGCTTTTAAAGAGTGCCTACTGAGCTAGCATAGCAATTTCCCAACTGACTTGCATGTTTCCTATAAAACCACAAGGAGATCTTAAATACATTTTTCAGGTGACATACCAAATAGTGACTTACAATGCATAAGTACTTAAGTTCCAGGCTTCACAGTTTAATGATTTATTAACTAACATGGTTCAAATTCTGGCTATGGCATTGAAATTTTCAGTTTCACTCTACCTTTCCAACTCCTGTCCTACACATGATTTATGTGGAAAAAACAATACTAAATGCTGCTTTTTGTTTTGTCAATGTGTGATCAAAACCTTTTATAGGGCCAATTCATAGGAGTAACAGGGAGTGTTGGAAGTGGAAAATCATCTCTATTAGCAGCATTGATAGCTGAATTAGAGAAAGAAGCTGGCATAGTAACACTTGCAGATCTGGATTTAGGTAAGAAGCTGAAGTGAAAGTTTGTCTTCAGTAGTGTTAAAAAAGAAAGCTACTGTTAATTAATAACATTTATTTTCAGGTTTTGGATATGTTGCACAACAGCCCTGGCTACAGAGAGGAACAATAAGAGATAATATACTCTTTGGCAGGTCTTATGATCACTTGAAGTACAAGTAAGCTTCATGCATTTTTATGTTTACATTTTAAAACATTTTTCCGCCTAGTGGCCATACCTTAATATTAAAATATGCTCTCTAACATTTATAGTTTGCCTGTGACTTTACGACCAAGAAGGCATTGAGAGAAGATTCAAAGTGTTATAGATGTTGATGTTTGGAGGAATTTAGTAACAGTGAGGGTCAAATTGTATGTTATATTAATTTGTTGAGTTGGTTTTTTAACACTACATTACTTACATTCTTATTATGAGGGACTAATTTCAGAAGCCTATGCTTCCATTTTCAACCTCACGGGTCCAACTCATTATAGATATTTTATAATGGGCATGACAAAACATTAAATTCTATTGTATTATATTGAACTTAACTTAAAAAAAACATAATTTGGTATACAGTACTGTGCTAGACCAGAGCTTATCTGTGTGTCTATCTTTCATCACGATTATGGTTGCCCGTCACTAGGATGCAACAAAATGCATAGCTTGAGGCTTTAAAATTTGATTGCATCACTAGTGACCTCCATTAAGCAGCAATAAATGGGTGCCAATATTTATAAATGAACAATTTGAATAATTGTAAAATCAGCGCCTTCAAGTTCATCACTCTTGTCACCAGTGAGTACCAGTAATCTATAGCTTCCCCCAGACAAGAAATCAGAAAAATTGTTGAGAATGGGAACAATACCCTGTTCCCGAAACGCATCCAAGTGAGTGTGTTTTCAGTGATGTGTGTTACCATTCCCAACTCCCTTATTACAAGTGAAGTACGTCTTGTATTTGGCAGTGCGGGGAGTTGGTACACGGTGAACTAATTGCTAATGCCAGCCCAGTGTCCTTGTATGTCAATCTCGGATCCTTCCTAATCATTGTTTCCACACAATGGTGATATTTTTCTCAGTCACTACTGTTGTTTGTCTCCTACTCTTTCTTTATCTTCAAGATGTGGCCCCCACTGTTCCCACATTGACATTGACAGAGAATAATTTCAAAAGCCCCCCCTCAAACGTTCAAGTGACTGCATTTTATGTAAGCCTCACTTAAAGTTATACAAGATCATTGCAAGAAAAGGTATTCTTTCTGAATCTCCATTGCACTTGCAAGAATGTTCCAAATGTCAAACATAAATTGAGAGAAAATGAATAATACAACAATGCTTGGCCTACAGCCATTGTCAGCTATTATTTTAACACAGCAACAATGATTTCTCCAAGGATGGCCAGTATTTCGTGTCTTAATACTTAGGTAATGATTCTCATATACAATAAATATTTTGTGACAAAACTTCACTTATCTTTGTAAATAAATTGAATTGTACATTTGTTGAATTTAATATTTGTGCTGTTTGTTTGAGTATTCTTGTGTCACACATATTTCCAAAAGCTATTATGGTTGGTTGGTTGGTATCTAATGTTGAGCAGTTAGCAGTGAAGCCATTCGCTCCCGTGCATTCCAGTATTTTGATGTCATATTATCATGTTGACTAAAGGTTGGGCAGCGCAGTAGATGGTTTCCTTCCATATCTTCTTTTAAGTGTACAGAAAGGACACAGAGGAGATCTCACTATACCAATCCTGAATAAATGTTTATTGAGACAGTCCTGGCCTGTTAGGAGTCTAAAAGTTGCTACAGAGGATTTTCTTGGTAATGTAGTGATTCTGGTCGTGTTATTACATAAATTTTCCCATAGTTTCCCTTTTGTTTGTAATGCATTATCTTCTTTAATTTTGTTATATGTTGATATAATGATTCTTTTGATAGAGTGATAACTTATTGGATCAGATGAATTAGATGTAATTTTACTACCTTTCTTGGCTAGAAAGTCAGCTGTTTCATTACCCTATATTCCGCAATGTGCTGGTATCTATTGAAGCTTTTGTTACTAACACGAAGGAGACCCTTTAATTCCTTTAATAATTAACTGAAGGCTTAAAGGAACCAACCTGGACAAAAGTCTAATGTCCGATCCCTCACCTTCACGTGGTGCAGCTGTTAGTAATCACATATCAATTATGTTATAATAGAAAGGAGACCGTTTAATTGCTTCTATAATTGAAGACTTAAAGGAACTGATCTAAACAAAATTATGTGATGAACTAAAGGGAAGGGCTGCTTACCAATAAGCACTGGTCAGCTGTGAGTTATTGACCTGGACTGATATTTCTTCCTTTCTGCATATCAGATCCCCTCTTTTACCTTTCCTATCCAGTCTTGCTTGACTTAACTCTTGTTTTCTTCGACCCTTATAGTATTTGAGGCCTAGAGGATCATTTCATTTTCTTTCATGTCCATACCTTTCTTTACTTAAGTGATGTAACCACCATTTATGGTGCCTAATTTTAAACAGTTACAAAAAGTTGAATAAAAACAAAAACTATTATTAATGTTTCTAATATTTTGCAGGGCAGTAATAGATGCGTGCAGCTTGGAGCAGGATATTAACTCATTTCCAGCTGGGGATGAAACTGGTATTGGAGAAGGTGGCGCTACTCTAAGTGGTGGTCAGAAAGCTAGAGTAGCTTTAGCTCGAGCTGTATATCAGGTATGTACTTTTATTGTTATCTTTTGACTTTCCCTAGCATGTATGTATAATATACACAATAGGTATTCCACCATAGTAGGTATACTGAGATGTTACCAGAAATACATGTTTTGAGGACCAATGAATCCAAGAAAAGCCTTTTTAGAAAAAGGTCCCTATCTATGTGAGTGTGTAGGAGGCCTGCATGCACTCAAATCAAAAGTCAGTTAAACACCAAATTTGGTTTTTAAGTTTAGTATCTTCCAATGATGCGACATGAAGATTTTCAGGAAAATCATTCACTTCAACTACCAATTACATGGAATATTTTCCGAAATTTTTGATTTTCCAAAACATGACTAACAATTTTTATTAAAATGCTGTAAATGAAAGATGTTTACAAGGCAAATAAAACGTATACCCTGAATTTCTTGGCAATAGCCCCTGAAGTCCTGTTCATTCTGAATGACTTTTGGATAGGTGGTAAACCGTAAGAGTAGACAAAAACTTACTACACAAAAAATTGTGTGTTTGTTTGTTTGTTGTTTTTTTTTGTTTTGTTTTTTCCCAGAATTTGGTTATAAAACCATTCTTTGCTTCCCAATATTTAGAGACTAGGTCTTCTTGATTTTTGAGGATTTCACTTACAGTTAGATGATCAATGTTCATTAAATCATATTTACTGCATAAAAAGTGTTGTGGGGAAGACGTTAATCCAACCTTGAATAAATGTCCAACCGGACAATCATAGCATGTGATTAATCTGAGCATTGCAACAGATGATTTTATAAGTAGATCTGGAATTGTTTTAAGTTTATTTTGAAGTTCCTTCCAATTAAGTTTTCAGAGGAAGTAAGATATTTGTCATGGTTGTGAAAAAGTTTTTAATTAATCTTTGAACTGTTTCATAGGAGATATTTTGTTTCGTTGTTTGAACAATTTTGCAACCCTTCTTGGCCAACATATCTGCTCACTCATTTCCAGAAATTCTACAGTGGGATGGAATCCATTGAAGAAGAAGGAAAAAAAAAAAACAACGTAGAACTCTTTAAAATATACAATTTATGTAATTGCCAGTTAGTTTTGCAGAGTTAACCATTCTCCATTCTTGGTTTCAATTTTCAAATACTAAAGTTTTCTGAAATGGGAATTTCATCTCTCTTTTATTTTACTGCCAACCATGGAAACAGAACTGAATTTAAATGACACCCACACATTATAGCTTTTAAAAGATTTGACTCTTGTTTAGCCTAGAGTATTCCTTTATTTCCCTTCTCTTTCTATGGAACTAAGTGATAAGGTGATTTCTGTTAATGCTTACCTTGTTAAGCATTAAGTAGGTAGAAGAATAATTTTCTGAATATTTTGTTACAGAATAGGCAGAGAAGTCATGTGAATGGAACACATCAAATTTTTTCACCTTTATTATTAGAAGAACCTACAGATTTCCTTACATGATATACGTGCATGTGCACATGCATACTGCTTTTCGTACTTATTTTGTGATGTTGAATCACAACTTTTATTTTCTTAATGTTTATATACATTTAAATATTATCAACAACATTTGCTAAATATGTTGAATTGAATCTCATTATCCAGAAGCTTTTTAAGGAGACTATTTTGTTCATGACACATGGTTGTAGGAAGTGGCCAATCCAATACATTGGTACGTAAAATTCCAACCAATCGGAACTCATTATCCCTGCCGTTTAATTTTTTTTTATCACACCCACATGCAATTGTTTTTCTAAATTTATTGCACCCACATGCATTTGTTTTCTCTCTGAGCTAATGTTTGTCTCATAATAGTATCAGTGTGCAGTTCTCTTACATAATGGTGGAAGTTTCAAAAGGTTTTGGGTAAAGGTCTATTGCTGAAATAGACATTAATTGAAAACTGAAAGCCGCAGAGTACTAAAAACAACAGAGAGAGAGTGTGGAACCAGTTCAACGAATTCTGTAAGCAACAAGGCCATGATCTCTTGCCAGACACTCCACAGTTTTGAAAGACTGGTCAATGAATATGAAGAAGTGTAATGAAGACGAGTACAAGGAATACTCCATCAAATTCGTTATTCTCGTAATAGTATATTGAATACAACTCGAGCTACAACTTTTCTCTAGATGAGTTCGCTTGCATTAAGTTGCTCGCGAATCATTGATAAAAGTTGGAGCTCTCCATTATATTATGATAAAATTCCAGATTGCATAAATTGCTTGATAAGTCAAATTGTTTTGTGTTTCCAGGATAAAAACATTTATTTACTGGATGATGTCATGTCGGCTGTGGATGTAAATGTGGCAAGGCACATCTTCCACAAGTGCATAAATGGTCTTCTAAGAAATAAAACTAGGATTCTTTGCACTCATCACGTACAGTACTTGCTCTCTGCTGATAACATTCTCATAATAGAAAATGGCAAAGTGGTTCAACACGGTAAGTAGCTTCACTGTTTCATTTGCAGAACTAACTACTGATATCTTATTGGAATATCTAATTTGTCGTTTCTTTTGGAGGTATGAGCTTTATACAGGTGGTTCAAATAGGAATGAAGCTGATTTTTACATTCTTTATATATACTATGTACATAATATATAAAGGAAGTATTGTATTCCATCCAAAAATTTGATACCTACTGAGATTCCACTGGAACTATATGTTTTGAGGTCCTCTTGAGTCCGAAAAAAGCATTTTTAGAAAAGGATCTGTGTGTCTGTGGACAGCATAGCTCAAAAATGAAAATCCTGTTAAATACAAAACTTGGTATTTAAGTTCATTGCTATCCAAAGATGTGACACAAAGATTTTTAAGAAAATCCCTCCACCCCCAACTACCCTTTACATGGAACATTTTTCGAAATTTTTGATGTTATCAAAAATGCTCTAACAATTTTGGTTAAAATACTGCATATTAAAGCTATGTACATCACAAATAAAATGTATATCTTGAATTTTCTGGGAACAGCTTCTGAAGAACTGTTCATTCTGGATGAATTTTGCTGAATTTCACTTGATTGGTAAACTATAAGAAATAGACAAAAATTTACTGCACAACAAATGTAGATCTTGTTAAAGCACACAATTTATGTCATACATTTTTTTGTGGAGATTTTTGAGATAGTCCTTTTTATTGGTTTCTGTTTTAAAATACTTTAAAACATTGTATAGCCTAGTGTATTCCCTTATAACATTGTATAGCCTAGTGTATTCCCTTATTTCCCTTCTACTTACATGGAACTAAGTAGTAAGACTGTTTCTGCTATTGTTAATCTCGATTAGCATGAAATAGAAGAATAAGCTTATTAAAATAATTATGCTTTAGGTTATCGCAGAGGTAGAAATCACAGGTGGTTAGATCAGGGGACCGAGGGGGCCACAAATCTCTACTAATAATTCTCCTAAAATGCACTTTCTACATTATGTAGTATATTACGTAACTAATTTGAATCAAATAAGGACACTATAGCTTCACTTAATTTTTCCCGGATGCATTTCAAAGATGTTCATCTTCATCGTCGGTGGGTATTTGACTAGCTTCAGAAGGTGAGATTACACTTTGCCTCAAATTAGTTACATAATAAATTAAAAGTTTCACTGTATAAAACACTTCATATCATACATTGTAGATAATTATGTAGTGTACTTTTTATTCCATATTTGATAGTTAATTGATTCTACGGAGAAGTGATTGGCTGATCTTGTTTTGTAGAAGTGAATATATTTTTTTGTTTGATTACTGAGTTGGTACATAGGAGGTTATACAGTGAATAGAGATTCACTGTATTTACAGAGATAGGAAAATGCCAGTATGTTTGTTTCTTTAAATACTTCTACGGAAGGTTGTAAAATATTAAATCCATAAAGAATTTTAATAGCTCTCTTTTGTAGCATTTCTAAACAGTTTAGCTGCTCTTTATTGTTGTTGGACCATACTGCGTTTAAATACAGAAAATTGGGGTGCAAGAGTGCAAAATAAAGACTCCTTTTATAGCTGTTATCTAAATCATTTAGTCTGTACAATATGTGAATAATAGAGTTTGTTTTGCTGACAATGTGTTCGATATTGTATGTCCATATCAAAGATGAGTCTAACGTAAGCCCAAGGTGTGTAAATCTGTTTACCCTTTCTATAACATCATCTTTGATCTTAATTAACATATTACTTGCACAGAGTTTATGGAATTTTGCTTTCATTCATCCACAAGAAACACAGTCTATCGAAAACTCTTTGAGGACACATTCAAGGCAGTAAGTTGAAGTTTTGACCTTCATTCTTTATCTGCTATAAGGTTAAATGCAACAAATTTTAATAATGCAAAACTTAAACATTTAAAAGTATCAAAGTTTATCTCAAAACAATACAACATATTTGGATACACTGAGTTTCAAGATATTGATGTCCCATCCCTAGTAGTAAAGATATTGGCAAACCATAACACCCCAAAAGTTAATTTTTAATGTTCAACATTTTATTTTCAGGTAAACCTACAGATGTGTTGCCAGATTTTGATGACTATTTGTCACCATCAGATTATGACATCAATGATTCAAATTCTAGTCATAAAGTGAAACGAAAGGACAGTAAATGTGATCCTGACTCTCTTTCTATTGGTGCGGATAGCATTCTTGATGAAGAGAGTCGGGAAACTGGAACCATTGGAGTTAACATCTACACAAACTATTTAAAGGCTGTGGGCTACTTGCTGAGTACGCTTATTTTGATCTCTCTTCTCACAATGCAGACATCAAAAAATATTACTGACTGGTGGCTGAGCTATTGGGTATGTTCTCACTTTATTATGGTAAAACGCTCGTGTATTTAAATTTGAAATTTAGTACAGAGACTCTATGTAATAAGTTCTTTAATGTCACCTAGAATCATCTGTATATCTTGAATAATATAGACATTAAAATGCTTTTCAAATGGGAAGCGAATGAGATGTGCTATCGTGCTTTGCTTTGCCAGATGACTACTCCCATTCTTTTCATATTTCCCACTCACTCGCACTGAGGATGTAAATCTGCCTGGTGACATAATTTTTATTTATGTGTATTATGAAAACTATTTGAGCTAAAAATCTGCGTTTTGCTACAAATCTTGGTCATAAATTCTTTTTTTAAAATTTGAATATTTTAGTATTTATGAGAGCAGAATCACTTAGCGTGTTACTCCCCAGTTAAGCACGAATGCAATATGTCAACACTGCAGCACTCCGATTAGCTGCCGGCCTGGTGCCATTCACGGACAAATCATCCCATTTGAAAATCACTTTAGTTCAGTGTTTCCCAACCTTTTGAAGTTCACGGCACCCTTGGGAATAACATTAAACACCAGGGGCACCCTTCCTTGAATTAAAAGAAAATTAAGCTTAATATGTTAATTTATGGAAATATTATATAATAATAACGTACACCATAACATAATACAGTAAACTTTACTACAATCACTGAGTAAAAATACATCAATAAATTTTGTTCGATTAATGATTAATGTGAAACTTGTGATTGATGCTTAGAGCACAGATATGTGATGTCGGGTCTTACAGTTGACAGTGAAACACGCAAATCATCCTCAAGGTTATTCAGTCTATTTCTTGCTTTGCATTTTATTGTCACCATGGCAGAGAAGGCTTGCTCGCATAGATAGGATGTTGAAAAGAGCAAAAGTGCGTTAATTGCTTTCTTCATTAGGTTAGGGTACTCCTCTCTCCGTTGAAGCCAAAAACTAGCCACCGACGCCTCACTCTTGGTGAACTTACCTTTGAGTGTGGAATCAGCGCAAAGATCAATAAATTCATCTCGTTCGCAAGCAGTGAAATCTATTTCCTCTGCACTATCTACGAAATCAAATGGTGAGACAACCCAGTCGAGATTCATAGTGGAAATAGTTGGAAAGTACGCATCTATTGCATCTTGCAATCTTGATAAGTGATCACAAATGCGGTCTTTCAGTTTACCCAGATCTTTATCTCCTGCCACATTAAGAAGAGATGGAAAGTTCGACAAATCTCCTTTTTGAACTGCAGACTTCCAAGAACTAAGTTTTCTTTTAAAACCTTTCATTTTATTGGTTGAGGAGATTATTGTTTCATGTCGACCTTGCATCGAAACGTTCAGTTCATTCAGCTTATGAAAAATATCTGCCAGATACGACAGTTCAAAACACCAAGAATTACTTAGTAAGAGCTCATGAAATGTGTCTTGATTTTCATCCTTAAAAACAGTTTTTAGCTGTTCTTTAAGTTCAAGAAACCGGTTCAATACACGACCCCGCGACAACCACCTTACTTCTGTGTGAAGTAACAAAGAGGTATGAGCTGCATCTGTTGCGCGACATAACTGTTAAAAAATTCTGCACTTTAAAGGTCGAGACTTCATATAGTTCACCATTAAATCTTCATTACACGCTTTCACAACTAATGCCTCTCTATGCAGAAAACAGTGAGTTATAATAATGGATGGATTTTCATTGAGAGCCCTGGCAGTAAAACCATTAATTTTCCCAGACATAGATGGTGCACCATCTGTACATATACCACAACAGTCTTTCCTTGAAAGATCATGGTCATTGAGATAGGAATTAATAGAAACGAAAATATCATGGCCTGTGGTTGTAGTCTCCAGCGGTCTACAGAACAGAAACTGTTCACTAATATCTTTTTCATCAATATACCTGATAAAACCAAGGAGTTGCGGTTTGTCACCAATATCGAGACTCTCATCTACTTGCAAAGCAAATGTTCTATAAATTTTTATTTTCTCCGTGACTTGTTCGTTGATATTGCATGACATTTCAGATATCATGCGGCTGTTTTCTTCTCCCCTTCTAATATATGTGAAAAATACATTACACTTTTCTGTGACACACTAGGATGCTTTGTTGTAAGATGCCGCTTCAGTTTGCTAGGTACCATGGCCAAGTGTTTCGCCACAAACTAAACACACAGGGATAGGGTTTTCTTCGTTGTTATTCCACTTAAATCCATACGCTAAGTAACTGACCTGGTATGTTCTTTTCTTTCGTTTGTCTTCTTTATGTGGTGGATTCGACGGTCCGGGAGAAACTGTAAGATTTGGCTTCTTAAAGCAAGCAGTAGGAGCCGATTGTTCACTTTCACTGTCCTGGCGTTTACATTTAACAATGAACTTATCCATAGCTAAACACTGTGAATCAACACGAGGAAGACAACTGAAAGCGCCAAGTGGCGTACACTTTTATATATTCATCTGTCGAAGTCTCGGGAATGTTCATGAGGAAGCGAGTAGTCTCGGGAATGTTCAGCAGGGTATAGCTGTAATGCCATCTGTGGGATACTAGTATAACTGAATTATTGAAATGAATCGACCACTATCACCATCTGCCGTGCATGAGAGTAATTGATTTGACTTATTTTATTTCAAGACCTTACAAGACTTAAGGCTTCAGTAGAAGGTATTTTTGTTTGTTTATCTCAATATCTCGCGGCACCCCTTAGCCAATCACACGGCACCCTAGGGTGCCGGGGCACACCGGTTGGGAACCATTGCTTTAGTTGATATCATTAGTACAACAATTATGCATTTTTTCTTCGACCTCATTTTTTCATAATTTATATTTTTTTCTGAAAGCTGTAATTGGATTCATTTTAGGTCACATTAAAGAACTTATTACTAAGAGTCTCTGTAATAAATTTCAAAGTTTTATCATGAATAGTTTGTGCAAAAAACGAACATAAAGTTCCAGTAAAAATAATATATAACCTCAGAATAAAAACAGCTGATTCATTAAAGTTACTTATAGATATATACATGTGTGTATGTAGCAGACACCAATGTACATAAAATTTGTTGAGCTTTTCTGTAAAAGTTTAAGAGAAATAGGTATTTTAATAAACGGATACATTTTGTATATTTCAGTCAACTATCTCCCCTTAAAAAATATTAAATACTTTATCTGAAATTAATTATTTATCATAACTTACATTGAAAAAGTTTAAAACTCAGTGTACAACAAATTTTTATGTTGATATACCAAGCTCTCATGATTAATTTTGGAGCTATAAACCATAGGATCCAAGGAGAATCTCATATTACCATATCAAAAAGTGATTTAATATGTTAAAAAAATAAAAAAAAAAAAAAAAAAAAAAAACAGTTGATATAGCTTGATCAATTTTTCTATGCACTGTATATTTTATGTTCTGAGAATATGGTAAGAAAGTCAAAGCAATCATAAGAAAACAGATACAAGGAGATGGTATCTCGGTGTAGCTGATAACTTGTTAATTGCCTCTCATCTAACTATATGATATTTTATGATGTACAAGTACTAATCATGTAATTAGATAGGAGGTAATTAACAAGGTATTAACTGCACTGAGATACTGTCTCATCATTTCCTTTTGTATCTTGTTATGCTTTCTAAAATTGTTTTAACTGTTGCAGGTTAGTAATTCTGCTGGAGCAAATAAAACCACTAACAGTTCTATGTTCGTACTATCAGAAAGTACAGCATTTTACGAAGGAGATGACATTTCCTTTTACCTTACTGTATATGGTGTACTAGTTGGTTTGAATACTATATTTACATTATTCAGAGCATTCCTGTTTGCTTATGGAGGTATTGAAGCAGCTGCAAATATCCATAAACAACTTCTTAAAACAATAATAAAGGTAATGTTTATTATATCTGTTCCATTTATGTGCTGTCTTTAACATCTAGATCACATTGGCAGCTTCCTTTGGAATAATTTTCATTCCATAATGGCATACGACATCATTCTTTGGGAAGCTGCAACTGGCTCAGATAAAATGTTCAAATTACAAAACAAAAATCATTTGTATTATGATGCACATTAGTCCAAGAAATTCCTGCAGGAACTTGTTTCGGAAACTAAACATACCCTGCCCTCATAATACATTTACGAATTAGCCAAACACACTTATGAAAACTTTGATAAATACTATATTAAATAAAACAAACATAAGCATGAAAGCAGAACACAAAATTATCTTAAATTTACCCGCTAATAGACTCGTACTATATGAAGAAAGCCCTTTCTACTCTGGTATAAAAATTTATAATAAACTACCAAACAAATATAGAGAAATAAGAGATAAAACCGTCCTTCTTAACACAGTAAAAAAGTCTCTCATAGAAAAAGCTTATTATTCTGTATAAGAATGCATTAAAGATAGTTTCTAGATCCATACATATTAGTAAATTTGTCAAATGTATATAAATTTATGTAATACTACTGTGTATGTCTGTAGTATTAGCTTTTTACATATGTTAACTTAATGAGTTTATCAGTTTACTGGGCTTTAGCCCAACCTTTGTAAATGTATGTGAAAAATAAATTATTATTGTTGTTGTTATTATTATTATTATTATTATTATTATTATTATTGCCCTGGTAATGGTGTTCACTTTGGTATTAATTTGAGGGAAGTATCTTTAATTTGCATGCATACATTCACTCTCTCATTCATACCTCCAGACTCTGGGAGGATGGCTAGAGAAAACATCCCTCCCACCAACCAGGAATCGAAGCCAGGACCCCTTGCACAGCAGGCAGGTGCTCTGCCAACTGAGCTATGGGACCAGTCATCTTATTATTATGAAATACCACAAAGAAAACTTTTAATCCGTGATTACTTGCATGGTTGCATAAAATCTGACAGCTGTTAAAGCTGCCAATATGACCTAGATGTTAAAGGCAGCATATATAAATGGAAGAAATAAATTTGAACATGTGACTTTAAGTGCAGATATTATTTCTTATTGGTTTGATTTTTCAGATACTTTTACTTTTGAAAGTGGTAATTTGCTATTTGTTTTTTCTTTGGTCAGACAAAGAGCATGGAATTTCAGTGCATTCACATAGCAGACTGCTTTTTAAAATCTGGGAAAAACTGTGACTGGTATACTGTATCCTTCCTATATTTACAAGTTATGCCAATATGTAGTGAACATTTAGCTCAATTAATAAGAAGTCTGTAAAAAGTAAGACTTTGCAAGAATAGTTTACAGAAGAGTGAGTAGAGAAAGCCATGCAAGCACAATGTATCAGGTTTTCTGTACTTTCTCTAGCACATACAATTTGCATAGTAGCTAGAGAAGGTGTTGTATTCCACCCAAAAATTTGATGCCAAGATATCACCACAAATATATGTATTGAGATCCTGCACGCTATTTTTCTCAAAAATGGCTAATGATTTTGGTTAAAATACTGTGTATTAAAGACATTTACATCATAAATAAAATGCTTATTTTGATTTTTCTGAATAGTCTCTGAAGATCTCTTTATTCTGGATGAGTTTTGCAGAATTTTGCATAATGGTCAAACCATAACATATAGACTAAAACTTACTACACAAATATGTAGATGTGTTAAAACTCATCATTTATATCATGTACATTTTTCTTGTACAGTCAATTGTTTTTGAGGTATTCCTTGCTAGTAGTTTCAATTTTAAACTACCTATCTTCTTGCATGTTAAGTGAAGTGAACCTCAATTTTTTTTACATAGCAAGCAGGTTTTAAACTATTTGACTATTGCTTTAGCCTAATGTTGCCCTAATTTCCCTACTGCTTACAAAGAAGCAAGTAATAAGACCAATTCTACTAAAGTTTATCTTGATTAGCATGAAGTAGACAAAAGAAAATTCTTTGTAAAAAAAGTTTGTGTATGGAACAGCTAGAGAAAATGATGTAAGTGGAACTTATCAGATTTTTTCCCCTGGTATCTTTACTTTCTTTAGGTCAATACTCAAAAAGCAGTAAATCTCTCTTAATATCCAATATACCTTTAATCATAAGCACAACTTTTATCAGTCCAAATTACAGTGTTGCCATGCTTAAAAAAAAAGGGCTTTATCAATGTAATTAGTAGAAGCTGTTGAGTCCAGCACTCTACAGTTTGGCAAACTCTCCAGAACTGATTGAGGTGCCTGCATTTGTGTTTTTACTTTCTCTACACGTACTATGTTATTTATTTATTTATGCTAAGCTTTATACAGGTGAATATGACCGGTGTTCAGCCCTGGCTCTTTACCGGTCATACTCATATTTTACAATAGTTTATTAATTCTAGTTTATTACACCATTTTGTCTATTTACTGTCCATATCCATTTATTTTTCACTTTGCATAAGAATTGTCCAATCTTCTTACTATCTTTTTGAAACATTTCAACTACTACTACATTTCTATCTATTTTAAACCATTTGTTATTAATATACTCTTTTCTCCAAATTTCAGTCCCTTTACATTTAAATAAAATGTGTTCCATATCTTCATTTCCGCCACATATAGGACATTGATTTTGTGGAATACCTTTCCTTAAACCTTTTAATCTCCATACTCCTGCTTTCAGCCATGCAATACCTTCTCGCTCCTCTTTATTTGTCATATCAATGTACTTTTCCCTTCCCCATGAGACTTTCATTGGTATATAGAAAACTAAAGATCTCTTTTCAGTTATTTCACTAAATATTTTTTGTATTTCTATATCCTCAAATCTTTTCCTTGCCAACTTCCAGAAGTTATTCACATTATTTTCTCTTCTTCTCCACATTTCCCCTAACCCACTACTTTCCAGCTTATTTCGAAGACAGTCTACCCATCCCTTGTTCTTTAAACTTTTCTCTTGATATACTAAACACTGTTTTAACAAATTCCTTTCTTCCAATTTCAATATTCTATGCCAAAATTTCAATGCCCTTTCCATAATCTTTCCCTTACTTGCCACTCTACCCAGCTCTATTTGTGCTACCTGCCTAACAGTTGCATTTGGTAACCCCATTATTTCTTTGCAAAATTTCCTATGCACCTCATCTATGCCTTCCCATCCTCCTTCTAATCCCCATACTTCTATCCCATATAGCATTTTTGCCTCAACACGTACTATGTACATAGGTATAGAAAAGGTATTGTATTGCACCCAAAAATTCAATAGCGATATTTCACTGGAAATGTATGTTTCGAAAGCACCTAAATGCAAAAAAAAAAACATTTTTAGAAAAATGTGTGTGTGTGGGTGGGTGGGTGGGTCAGAAACAATAAGTCTGTTAAATACCAAACTTGGCATTTAAGTTTAGTATTAGTATCTTCCAAGGATGCGACACAAAGATTTTCAAATAAATCCCACCCCCAACTACCTTTTACATGGAAAAATTGTCAAAAATGTTGATTTTCTCAAAAATGGCTCTAAAAATTTTGATTAAAATATTGTATATTAAAAATATTTACATGAAAAATAAAATGTATATCTTGAATTTTTTGGGAATAGCCTGTAAAGGCATTTTATTATGGATGAATTTTGCATAACTGGTAAACCATATGAGATAGACAAAAACTTAACAAAAAATGTAGATTAAAGATTTGAAGCTTTCTCAGTGTTGATTATTACAGATGGCTTCATGGGATAGCAACTGAGTTAGATTATAATCAAAGAAATCCAAGCTTTCAACCATTCATCAGGGAACTAACGACGAAGTTCCCTGACAAAGACCACAAAGTCAAGATAGTTGAAGCTTGGATTTCTTTGATTCCAGTCTAACTCAGTTGCTATCCCATGAAGTCATCTTTAAAAAATGTAAAGCTCGTTAACACACACAATTTATGTTACATAATTTTCGTGGAGTTGATCATTTTTGAGATATTCCTTGTTATTGGTTTCAGTTTTAAAATACTTCTACTTTTCCAATATGGGTATTTGTCAACTCCTAGCCATGCAAACAAAGGAACTTCAATCATAGGGTAGTGTTGGTATCATTACATCACTGAAAAATCGCTTACTTGGATGCGTTTTGGGAACAGGACAATATATTTAAGAGATGTACTCCATGAGGAAGTTAGACTGTGTTGAAATCGGCAAAATTATGCCAGTAGCCTAAAGAACTGAATGATGAATATATTATAAAAATTGTTGTCAAAGCTTCAAAAACTTCAGATTCAGGAGGTAGAAATCCAATGAAGGAGGAGCCATAGCAGATGAAACTAAATTCTCATAGGAACAGACCTCTGATGTGTTGCACACATTTATAACATTTGTTGAATCCAAAGAAGAGCTAGAACATTGCAATTAAATATAATGTAATTAAACACCTTTATCTTCAAATTTTAATTTTTTTATTTAGAGTTAAAGATTTTCTTTTAAAGGTTTAGTTAAGTAAGTAATCAAGGTATTAAGGGATTTTTAACTCTTTCATTATGATTTCAAGACATAAGCTTATTCATTAAGTTTATAACTCATTTAAATAAATTAACACTCAAATTTGTTTATAAGCCATAATAATGTTTTGAAGAAGAGATCTGAATCACAGAAGCAACATGATATCAGAGTAATTTTTGAACAATAATGTTCATGTATATTAATTTTTATTTTGTGCATTGAGTCATTTTTTTTAATGACATGAGTATTCCATAAAATAAATATTAAATGAATTCATTTTTGCTCTATATTTTTCTTAAAATACATGTTTTAATTGCTTGCATGTTTTGATTGTTTTACCTAAAGTGATTTATCTTGGTATTCCTGTTAAAATGATTGACATTAGATAACTGTTAGAATTCTAATTCATGTCAATCTATGCTATTAGGATTTATTTAACTTTATCTCTTCTCATAATTTTATCTAAGCTTGCATATTTTTATTACAAGAATACTCTTCATCCTTAATAATATGTTTTATTTTTCTGCATTTCAGGCACAAATAATATTTTTTGATATATCACCACTTGGTCGAATTCTCAACAGATTTTCTTCAGATACATATACAATAGATGATTCATTACCCTTCATTATGAATATTTTGCTGGCTCAGTTTTTTGGATTGTTAGGTAAGCTCCTTAAAATTACATTCATTAAAAAATGTATATTATCATAAAAATCCTCATGCAATTTGCCTTCTGGCAACTTCGAAGATCCATTACTAATTATTTAATTTTTTAATCATTCATAGTGAAATAAAAAGTTTAAAGTAAGTCATACTATCGCTCAATTAAGTCCAGTAGATTGAGTGTTACTGTAAATGTTTTTTAAACATTGTATTTCATTGTTTGAAAAATCACTTATTTATTGCTCAGTTGGTGCCAGTCAACAAAGCAATCAGCGTATTAGAAAAAAAATACTGAATTTATTATTATTTTCTTTTATATATATATATATATATATATATATATATATATATTTATATTTTAAAGCTTGAGATATTTAAATGTTTTCTTTGTAAGAACAAAGATGCTGCATTAACATTAGTTGTTCTATGCACAAACAATTTACTGTCTGACCAGGTCTAGGTTTTTTTCGTAATGTTACATCCTTTGTATCCAGCGCTGCATAACATAGGAAACCTATGAAAACAAAATCTAGTGGAATTTAAAGCTGATGTCATTTATGAAATTTGAAGTAGGTACTACATATTATAGCTTCTGTAATGGTTGAATAACATGGGGAATCAACAATTTCTGATTTATAAACATATGGATAGAGCTGGCCATGTACTTCGTTCAAGATAATTATGGGCCCTTTCATATAGTGATCAAATATAGCTAATTCATTTCCCATACAACATGAGGTAACTGTTAACTCATAACCTTATGCAATTCTGCAATATAGTATTAACCTTAAAAGTTTAGATGATATGTTTATTTAACAAACACAAAATTATGCCACAGAATTATGCAGATGGTAGTTAGCCACGTAACTGAAATAACTATTAAAGCATAACTTCACCCATTTCTGCAATACTAAATTAATCTTGAAATCTGGTTGCTTCATGATATAGAGGATAATTCGTAAGTCTCTGTACAAACTTCTTGGGAGTAATGTAGAGGCCAAAATAAGATGAAAATGTTCTATACCATGTTTTCTGAAAATGCTTTATTTCAGAGTTATGCAGCACCGTAGGTTTCACATTGGAAACATCAACCCGGTACATTTACTACACACGTTCAAACTGACGTCCATGTAGGTTAACACAGTACTACTCAAGGACTGTTGCAGATCCCATTCAGCTCACTCTGTACTGTTATGAACAGCATGGGGATCACAGAAGACAATTGCTTCCCCAATAACAGGTTAAAGATGAAGTCTGTGCACAATGTTGTACTGTGCATGTGGTGAAGCAGCAATACTACACAGTATTCAATTGTTTACATTTACCAGTGGTTCAGTAGGCTACAGTTGTGAGTGCACAGTACAATGTCATACACAAACAGTGAGTATGCAAATGTGCACCTTCTTTATGGCACAGCAGACGAAATTCAAGAGACAGCAGTTAAGACTATTCCACCTGCAGAAAGTACGTGATTTGCTACCTGCTGATTATCCCAGATGCCAGCAGTTCTGTCAGTGATTACTTCAGCAACATACAGTTGATTCCAAGGTATTGTTTACAGATGAGGCCTTGTTTACCCATGGAGGAGTCATCAACTCTCATAACATGCACAAGTAGGCTTATAAGAATTCATATGCAACCACGGCACAAGGGCATCAACATTGATTGTCAGTTAATGTTTGGTGTGTTATTGTGGACAGCCACTTGTTGGTACCACATGTTCTATCACCGCGCCTGACCAGTCCTGACTGTGTACTAACAGTTTTTGGAGCATGAGTTGCCTGGTCTGCTGCATGAAGATGTACCACTTGCTACGTGAAACTCCATGTGGTTTATGTGCCCCTGCACATTTCAGTTGCGTATCCCAGTCAGTGGATAGGTTGTGCAGGACCAGTTCCTTGGCCACCCAGATCACCAGATTTAAATCCCCTGAGCTTTTAACTTTGAGGACGTCTCAAGACGCTTAATTACACCACTGAAATTCCAAATGTAGCAGTACTACAACAGCGCATTGAAAATGGCTGTACAACAGTACAGAATGAGTTAAAGGGTGTCTTAAACATTCCTCGAGCAATACGATGACACGTATGGTACTGTGTTTATCTACATGGACATCAGTTTGAGCATGTTGTACGGTAAATGTACTGAGTTGATGTTTCCAGTGTGATTCCTATGATGCTGCATAATTCTGAAATAAAGCATTTTCAGAATACGTGGTATAAAACATGTTCGTCTTATTTTGACCCCTATATTACTCCCACAAAGTTTATACAGGGACTTTCAAATCACCCTATATTTAATAAACACAAAGTTCCGTCACAGTGTGCCAAATAATCTGACAAAATTATTAAACCGTAACCTCACCTTCACAATATTAAATTAACCTTAAATCTGAATTTCAATGTTTCCATGGGGAATTGAAATTGATTTGACTGCTCATTCTGTGTTGGATACTGCATGTAAACGTGGATACAATACAAATCATATTGGATCATGGATTCATTCCTCTCAGAAAGTGGGATTGGATTGAAATATGTTGCATGGTATTAAAATGGTATTGAATAGAGAAATAAACAATAGCAAAAGATCCTATATTCTACTGTACTCTTTGCAACACGCTGCATACTTGTCATTTTGCTTCTTCATCAAACTCACAAGGAAATCTGCTCTGTGCAGGAATAATAACACAAGCAACAGATCATTTGACATTACATCAGTGTTACATATAATGAAATTATATTTATTTATACATTTTAACCTAATGTTTTGATACTCTTTGTTTTGTGCAAAAAAAAAAAAGAAGGAAGTACATATGCTTTTATAGAGCACATTAAGTATAGTGCAGTGGCGTACAGGCCTCAAAAGCAAATGGTGTGATTATATGTCTAATCTGTTGTTTTTCTGTAACCCATGCTTTTAGCACTAGAGTTTTATACATTTTTTTTTTTTTTCTTCTTCTTCATAGTATGTAAACATATGTATACATGCATATGCCTTTGACAAGTTCTATGTTCAGTGGCTTCCTGGCCTAAACGACGCTACAGAATACTTTCTAATCTAATCTTTGCCCTGCAGGCCCTAACATTATGCCTCTGGAGATGTCCATTTTTTGTGTAGTATGTTTTCATTTATTGCTTAGCATTTACCAGTTATACAAAATTACACAAAATTTCTTCCAAATGAAGAGGTCCTCAGAGGCTATTCCCAGAAAATTCAAGATATACATTTTATTTCTCATCTAAATATCTTTAATACATGGCATTTTATTTAAAATTGTTAAAGAGCCAATTTTGAGAAAATACAACATTTGAAAAATCTTCCATGTAAAGGGTAGTTTTGGGGTGGGAAGACTTTGATGAAAATATTTTAAAGATACTGGACTTTAACTTAAAGTTCATTATTTAACCAACTTTCCTTTTTGAGTTCCGCTGTCCAGAGACACGAAACACTCAAATTTTTATCTAAAAATACTATTTTTATGTATAGTTCAGAATTATATTTTATACTGCAGAGAAAAAAACATAAGTTTTAAAAAACCTGTATTAATTTATGTTGAGCTGATGTGGACCAATTAGTGCTGTTTCTCAGGAGTAAACCATTTATTTAGCAGCTAGAAAAAATGAAAACATAAGTTCAATACATTGTAGAGAAAAGATTCTGCAAAATTATCTAAATATGTTCTACACATTTAACCTGCTGATGTAAATTTTTTTTTTTTTTTTTTCTTTCTCAGGTTCGGTTATCATTACGATATATGGTCTACCATGGCTGGTTTTAGTCCTAGTGCCACTTGTGCCGGTGTATCATTGGCTTCAGCACCTGTACAGGTTCACATCTCGGGAGCTGAAACGTCTTTCTAGTGTGACGCTATCTCCTATTTATAGTCATTACAACGAAACACTTCAAGGACTGTCTACAATCCGTGCCCTAAGGGTAGTGAATAGGTAAGATATTACTACAGTGCAATCCATATAAACCTGAACCATTTCTCTCTAAAAGCTTGTAGAAATGTGACATTTGTATTAATGATCTCAGTGGCTCAGGGAGAATGAACAACAATCATGGCAACAATCAGTCAGTGCCATCTGTTAACTATATTGATGATTTCTATGAAAATTATGAGCATTTTCATGGCATTGTAGACAGTTGCAGCTCTTTGACATGTGCCACATAATAGCTTAATTCCTAACTCAATCAATACAACAATTTGTTTGGAGAGTTCACTAACCTTCTTCAAGCATTTGTAACAGTCTCTGCACGCAATGGTGTCTATGTTTTCCACTCTCACTAACGAGTTTAGCAATTGTCTCCAGCTTTCTTGCTAGCGATAAAATTGTTGCTTTTGTCAGAACATCCTGTACATTAAATTCTCTTCATAATTCCCATTGTGTTATTACCAAGTAATTTGTCTTCCAGTATGTTCTCACAATGAAAACATGCTCTTGAAGTGAGTACTTTATGTTGCTGTTATAACTGCAAACTAAAGGCTGTCTTAATGCCATGAAAATGCTCGTAATTTCCATCAAAATCATCAATATTGTCAACAGATGGATTGTTGTCAATTCTCCCTGAGCCACTGAGATCATTAAAACAAATTTCACATTTCTACGAGCTTTCAGAGAGAAATTATGGTGTAATAAAATGGTTCAGGTTTATGTGATTCGCAATGTATAAGAGTGGTCCAATAAGTACCAGAGTTTCAAACTAGATGTTGTTGCTAAGGCAAATTGGTGTTTCCATTATACTGTCATTTGCTCCACATTGCTAAAACAAATTTGGTTTTATTTGCAGGTTAGTGTGGATTTGGCAGGCATTTCAGTTAGTTAAGAGTAAAAACATGGCATCACCAAACTTCACTAGTTAAAATAAGTAATTTATTTCAAACATGTTTTGGCAGCTATTGCCTCCAATTTCAGCAATACGAGTTCATCAGTAAATCTCTGCCGAAGATGGAGGCAATAGCTGCTGAAACATTTTTTTAGTAAATTACTTATTTTAACTAGCGAAGTTTGAGTGTTATGCCATGATTTTACCTCTTAATTGATTGCTTGCTTCATTGTGCATTCCCATTAAAGTTTTTATTTCAGTTAGTGTTTCATGCTTCTGACAAAATGTAAAAAGCATGGTGTAATTCAGAGAATTGCTTTTTACTTTTGGAGGGGAGAACTTGTGCAGGATGAAATTTTGGCACACCAGGGCACACTGTTAATAAAGAAATCATTTAATTTCCAGTCAATAACATTTATTGGATAACAAGCTTGTCTTTGTACCAAAAACTTTGAACATAAGATGTTGTTAATATAAAAATAATAGTTGCAACAAATCTTCACTTATCTTTTGGAATCCTTGCTTGGACTAGTTTCGCAATGATTTCATTGCATTATCAACATATCCTTTTGGTCTCTTTTTTGATGTTGTTTATTTACACTGTTATGGTTACTGCTACTAGGTGGATTGTGTACTAATGCATTGCTAACTACTGGAATCAAAACAAATTTGGTAAGAGTGTCAATTGGAGGTATATCAAAATTCATTGCATGATTTCTATACTTTAATATAAATATTTTCTCCCAAACCATTAAATCTATGGGCCCATTTAAGTGTTTTAATAATTTAACATCTGGATTTATTTCATGATTAAATTTCCAAAAATGTTCTGCTACAGCTGATTTATCAATTTGTTTGTATTTAATATTCCTAAAGTGTTCTTTTACTCTGGTTTCCAAATGACGTTTAGTCTTACCAATATAAACAAGGTCACAATTTAAACAGTTTAATTGATAAATGCTAGATTTTTTATTTTTTGAAATTTCATCCTTTTTAGAAAAGCCTAAAAAAATTTTTATACTGTATTTATTTTGAGGAACCAATATTATGCCATGCTCTTTGAAAATATTTGTGAATTTTTTATTTGCCCAAGGGTGATAAGTAAATTTTTTAAAAATGTAATTATCTTTTATTTTCTTAAGCGTAGAAATATCTTTAATAACTTTTTGATATTTAAACTTCTCAATTTTTTTATTTATAAAATCAGTATTAAAACAATTAATTAAAGCAATGTTAATAATGTGTTTATATTCTTTATAGAATTTATCTTTATTAAGGGATAAATTAATTAACCTATAAATTAAACTATTAAAAACAGCAAATTTATGTGAAAAAGGGTTAAAGCCATTATTTTTTATATAATTATCAGTGTGGGTTTGCTTTCTGTATATTCCAAAATTCAATTTATTGTCTTTTTTTATTATTTTTAAATCCAGGAAAGGGAGATAGCCATCACTTTCAGTTTCACTGTTACTAGCTTCTTTTTACATTTATAAGATGTTGTGTTTTACTTTGTTTGAGTATTCCATGGAGATGCTTTATTACCAGGTTCAAAAGGGAGAATGAAGAGTATGTGGAAGGGAACCAGAAATGTCGCTATGCCAGTCAAGCAGCTTCTCAGTGGCTGGGGCTGAGGCTGCAGTTCATTGGCGTTGCAATGGTGACAGGTGTTGGGGTCATTGCCTTGATTCAACACCAATTTAACGTTGCGAATCCAGGTAAGTTAAAAGTCTGCCCTTTACTTTCTCTAATATTAAACTGTAGTAAGTAGATCTACTGCATTCCACCCAAAAATTTGATACTGAGTTTTCGGTACAGTTTTGAAAAAAGGAGTGTGCGCATGTGCACATTTTCCAAAAATGTGACATGAAGGTTTCCAAGGAAATCTCCTATTCAAAACTAAACTTTTTACAAAGCCATGTTCAATATTTTTTATTATATTCAGTTTGATTCTAATGATTTTTATTAAAACACTGAAACATATTTATATGACAAAAAATCTCATTTGTTCCATTTACATGACTTTCTTACTTGCTCTTCAGCAAATTGTTCTTACAAAAGCTTATTCTTCTATCTACTTCATGATAATCAAGATAAACATTGGCAGAAGTGATCTTATTACTTACATCCTTATAAGTAGAAAGGAAATAAAGAACTACATTAGGCTAAATTAAGCGATAGTCAAATCTGTTAAAAGCCGGTTGCTTTGTGATTGAAATTTGGTTTTCTTTGCATGCAGCAGTAAAACAAAAGAAAAAGGAATGAAAAATGACATTTAAGAAAAATTTTAAAATTGAAATCAATAACAAGGAATATCTTGGAAATAGTTTGTTAGCTCCACAATAAATAAATTAATAAGAAAACGTATAACATAAACTGTGTGTTTTAATGAGCTCTATATTTTTCGTGTAGTAAGATTTTCTCTATCTCTTATGGTTTACCAGATATACAAAAGTCACCCAGCATAAACAGCATTTCATAGGCTATTCCCAGAAAATGTATGATGTATATTTCGTTCGTTATATGAATTTATTTAATATATGTTTTTTAATCAAAATCATTGCAGCTACTATTGAGAAAATCAAAAGTTTTGGAAATGAAAAAAATGTTTTACGTAAGATAAAAATGTGGAATTTTTCTTAAAAATCTTTGTCACTTTGTTGAAAGATGCTGAGCTTAAATACCAAGCTTGGTATTTAATTGACATTTTTTTTTAACTTATGCTTTTGACAGACACACACAAAGATCTTTTTCTAAAAATCCCTTTTTAGAGTGTTCTGGGGGCCTTAAAGCATATACACTTGCAGTGAAATAGTGACAACAAATTTTTGGGTGGAATATAACAATGCAGTGGAGAAGGTAGGTTTTAACCTTTCTTTTTTCTCCCTATTTAATTAACACATTTTAAGATTTTCATTCATTTCACACTTTCTGAAGCAGAATATGTGAATTTCATTCTATTCTATCTTCTTAGTGTTCTTATTTGTTGACAACACAAGTTCCACTATATAGTTTTTCTTTTCACAAATGATGGATGTCCGATGCTTGTAGAATATTCCAGCTGCTAGTGTCCAAAGATGAGGTGTAGTCAAGATATACTGCAGTGGTTTTTCCAAAGTTCCAGGTATTGAGATTTAAGTTTGGTTCTTTGAAGGTTAGAGGAAGAGCATTTTATGAGGATGCATTCAAGATCTTCTTCTTTATAAATGTTACACTAATGTTGCTTATTATGCATATTTTCATTCATTGATGACTTATGGGATAATATTTCGGGGAAATTCAGTAAATGCTAAAAATAAGAATAATGGCAGAGGAAAGACAATCAACTCGCTGCAAACCACTTTTCAAAATATTTGGAATTTTACGATTAGCCTGTGAATATATTCTAGACATATTGTCATTTTAATAAATAACCCAGAAAAGTTTACAAAAAATACAGATATTCGTAACAAAGAGACCAGACCTAGGCAGGACTTACATAGACCAACAGTTTTGCAGTTATTTCAAAAAGGAGCTTACTACAAAGGAATAGTTTTGTTTAATTCACTTCCCTCTTCTATAAAAGAATTGCAAATAAACAAAAACAAGTTTAGATCAGTATTAACAAGATACCTTATTATTCACACCTGCTATACAGAGGAGAATTTCATTACATTAGTAATGATGTAACATTGTAAATATAATAAACATGAATATTCCAAGAATGCAAGTGTACGGGTAGGCTTTTGGAAACAGACATGTAATTGAAAATTATGCAAAACTGACACCTCTGAAAATTCATTGTCAGAGTTATTATTTGTAAATAAATGTATTAATAAGTATGAATAAATGTAATTGATGATTTGATCTACATCTTAGAGTTTGGGCTTTGAGTCTAATCTCACAATAGGTTCTACAGATTGCAATGTAATGTATGTATATATTAAATACTAGAGTCAGCAAGAATGTGAATTTCATTGCATCTAAAAAACCTAAATAAGGGGTAGACACCTAAAATAACCTAAGTAGCTGTTTTTCCTTCTTCAAATGAAGCATGTTACTGTCCCATTGAAACTTGTCATAACATTTTTTTACCAAAACTATAAGCAGTAGGAGGGTGTTAGTTCAGGACTAAGTACAGTATGTCAATTTTTCAACTGACTTTACCATAAAAACCTTCAACAGAAAAATCAACTTATATAGACAATGACTCTATAGTCGGTTAAACTATTTCTGTTTCCAGGAAATAAAATGTGTACTAATTGTAAGTTACCATTGAGATTATCTCAGAAGTGAAATGCTTAGTGGTCTTCCTGGTAAAATCTTGAGTCAGTTGGGGAATTTAATGTAATACTGGCATGTACTCAGTGGTTAAAGCAATTGCACAGAGTAGATCTGTCCTCAAATCCTGCTCATGGCAGTCAGTTTTCAGCCAAATCTACCATAAAAATATGCAGTTGTTAAAAGAGGAACTACCAGAGACCCTCTTCCACCCCAGCCAATACCTAACACCTGTCATTTAATATGCAGAGCACCTAAAAGAAATAAATAAATTCATCAATGACTTTGAATGTAACAGAAGCTTTCTGCATCGCCAGGCCAAGAAATTGCTCAAGTGGGAGTTACGTGTTCATTGAAGATGCAGAAGACTCTTTAACACAATTGTGGTTTTGAGGACATGAAAATCATTGATTTAGTATTAGACAGAGAAAAGTGTACAGAAAAGTTACCCATAGAACCTGCTGCATTAGTATATTTACCATATGATCCAATGATGTTTTCCACTGAAAGAACTTTTTCCTAATACAAGAATGTGTTAAGCGATAATAGGAAAACATTAGGCCAAAAAATTTGGGGGTGAATGTTGTTATCTACTGCAATGCCAAAAATAACTTACAAAAGAAATAGTAAAATCAATTCTGTGAGTGTTTTTTATGGATATCTTTATCATTTGAAAAAACTAAAGTGTATAATAAATCTCAGAAAAATAAGAAAAACAGAAAATTAATGGTGCCTATACTGATCCACAAAAGAAAACCTTAAAAAAGGAATTATTTTAAGCACACAAGAAACCTAAAATTAAGTTTTATGCCACCTAAAAATTTTGGACCTGGTAATAAATGACAGTGAAAATCATGTGAATTCAGTACATCAAATTTTATGAATAGGTAAGTTGAATTTGTAACACTTTAAGTGTTATGTATTGTTTTACCAGACCAGTTTTAAAGCCATGTGGGCTTCATTATCGATGGTTTCCAATTTTATCTCTACAGGATGTTCCATGTTGAGGTGTGTTGGCCCCTGGTGACTGAGTGATGAACTTCCACAATACGTTTTGTGGCAGTAATTCAAAGTGGAATGTGTGGTTTCGGTTTTTATCAATGTGGATTTTCTTGCATGTCAAGCTCTGCTGTATATCTGGCAGGTTTTATAAGGAATATGTTTGGTGATATTTCATGGTTAGTAGACCAGAAGAGTGTCTGACAGCTGATTTGTCAGTTGGTTTATATTTTACTGCTGTTAAGTTTTCTTATAGTCTAGTTTCAAAATGTCCTTTTGTTTTTCCTATGTAAAATTTGTTGTAATCTGTGCAATCTATTCTGTAGATTCCTGATTTTTTGAGTTCTGGGATATGGTCTTTTAAGCTGTTGCAGAGCATTTTTTTAGACTGAACTTATTTTGGAGGACAAGTGTGATTTTATGTTTTTTAAAAATATTTTGAAACCTGTGGTGTAATTTTAGATGATATCTCTGTTCCAAAACACCCTTTCATAAAAAATTTGATTTACTAAAATGAATGTGTATTTGAATTACAGGTTTGATTGGTCTTGCCATTGCTTATGCTCTGACAGTAACTGGCATGCTGAGTGGTGTGGTGAATGCTTTTACTGAAACTGAGCAGGAAATGATAGCAGTGGAAAGGGCATATCAGTACATCGAGCAGATAGAGCCAGAGAGAACTCGGCACATAATAGCTCCTCCGTATGCTTGGCCATCCCAAGGAGTCGTTCAGTTTAATAATGTTGTTCTTCGTTATAGGTAAATAAGAGCATCTCATTTATATTTTGGTGTATTGGGTATACACATTTCTCACTAAAACCTGTAACACAGTGCATGCATTTTTGTTACTGAGTTTATGTTCTGTACTGCCCTCTTAAATTTTTGATTCTGGGAAAATGTTGTTCTGAAGCATATAACTCATTAAAAGTAACAACAATAGGCTGTAGCAAAATATTAGGAATATACATAGATGAATATCTAAAATGGAACATCCATAAAGAATGTATAACTAAACCTGTTTTAATATTCTCTTTCTGACACATATAATTAAAATAGAAAAAAATAAAAATAATAATAATAATAATAATAATAATAATAATAATAATAATACAGTCTATTATAGTTACTTTTACTCGATCCTGACCTATGGCATAATGTTATGGGGAAATGCACCAGGGTGGGAAACAAGTCTTCAGAATACAGAAAAAAATAATATGCATAATGTTACATGCAAATTTCAAAGGCTCTTGTAAACTACTATTTAAAAAATTAAAAATATTAACAATGCCCTCAATATATCTCTTAGAGTTGCTCATCTATGTTTATAAAAATTATGATGACAATTTCATGTAAAAACAAGACCGACCACTACAATAACCAGCAAGGATCCAGCATAAAATTCCCCATGCATAGACTAACATTCTATGAAAAAAAACCCTACTATAGGGGTATGAAAGTATATAATAGACTGCCACAAAAAATCAAAGATATAAAAACCTTATATTTATTCACAAAAAGAGTTTAAGAAATATTAGTAAATAAAACATATTACTTTATACAAGAATTTATGGATGACACAATGTTGGAATCACTAGGCTAATATACATATTATTACCAGAAATTGACAAATCAGGTTTCAATATACTTTAGGAATAATATGTTGTATACCATGTACATATTAAAATTTAAGTTACTCAAGTATGTGTTTGACGAGTCACCAGTTTAAGAACTTAGGCTCGCAATGTAAATGTCATATGACAATAAATATTCTATTCTGCAGATTCATTTGTGCTTTTTTATTGTGCAGTACAACTCAAGTGAAAAATCAGATAAAAACACACTTTCATATACAACTAACATCATTTAAGGATCCAAGAAGGTTTTTAGGAAATTTCACCCATCCCAAATAAACCCTTATTTTAAGAGATTTTCATTTTTTTATCAAGAATGATGTAACACATTGGATTTAAGTATGGTCAGTTTAACATTTTAGTATCATGAATAAAAGGTATACTTTTTCATGTAAGTGGGAGGCAGGATCCTATTGCAGGATAATCTAGAACAGACATGCCATTCAGCACACTCTCGTGTATGCACCATTTTCACCCCTTCCATTCAACATGATGTAAATAGGTGCATATTGTCAACCATTAGCCTGCGTTTGTGTTCAGATAGGTCATCGGGTTATGTGTAGTGATAAACATACAGTGGCATTTTGTAAACATGTCCAGTGCTCAGTTTAGAATTGAATGGAAGGAAGAGTTATTTTTTGTGCTTCATGAATGTAAACTATATTGTTTAATGTGTTCTAAAACGTGAATGTACTATCAAATTACAATACCAACAGACATTTCAGGAATAGTTATTCTAAATAATGTGTTTAGAAATAGTTGCAAATATACAATTTCATTAAATTAGGTTAATTACCTCAGACCTGGTTTCAAGGAATCACTTCCTCATTGTCAGCTGATTGCAATTGGTTGGCTCTCCTCTGATGGTTATATTTGTCTCATAGTCCCTATGGCGGTGGTTCTACGAATTCAGTGATCAGATTTTCATCCACTGGAATCTTGAAGTACATTAATCTTTGATGAAATTTCTAAAGAAATATTTTCTCCCAAGTATTTAAATTGGTGGGTTTTTGTATCTATCTAACAAGTAATGCCATGTTGACAATTTTATGTCATTGTATCCAAAAATGTGCTGCAACTGCTGATCTTTCTACTTCCCTGGATTTGATGTTCTAAAGTGCCCCTTAAGCCTCATTTCTATGTTTCACTTAATTTTACCTGTATAGGTTTGATTACATTCTTTGCAATTTATTCTATAAATCCTGGATTTTTTATAAGCCAGCACTTTTTTTCTTTTTGGTTAGTTTTTATGAGGAATTTTATGTTGAATTTATTTTTGGGATGAGTGCTGTGTTGCTATCAAGAAACCCAATATCAGTTTACAGAGCGACCTATGTACTTTATCTACCACACTCTATCCTTCTTCACCTCCCCAAATCTCTGATCCACATACATTCTTGCTTCCACAACCATTTTATACACAGCTGAAGGTATCAGAACAACTTCTCAACTAAAGTAAATGTTCATTCTGTATTGAATCTGTAGCTTTGTTTTTGTTCTATTAATTTTAAAACACATTTTGCTTGACGATTTTCAGAATAATACGTAGTTGATTCAGCATACTCACACTATCTTCAAATACATATCCAAGATCACATCAGAGACTTTTGTTTCATAATTCAACTTTAACAAAATGTTACATATTGTAACAAAATCTTCATATAATTTTTTTTCGACATTGGTTGTGGTGATGGTTACTGCTCGTTATGAATTTCCAGTCAAAATTCACTCAACTGTTGCACATGATGCATTCCCAGGGAAAAACTGAACTCTGACCAGGCTCCGCTTCCCTTTATATACCTGTTGATCAAATGAAAGGAAAGTTCCAGAAACAATCTCACATGCAAAACCACCAAAAGTGTCATAAACTCATTCAGGTGTGACAATGCATGCTTCACCATCAAAGAAACCTTCTGACAGAACATATGTCCACCCACACAGATTTAACAGTCATAGCTGCAATGGATGCCAACAATCAACTAGGAAGCCATTCACACATGTTTGGCAATTATGACCACAGGATGTAGTCACAATGTGCATATACTTCACATGACTTAATAAATAATAATAACATTTCAAACATATGTTTCAAGGCAAAATACAATCTTAATATCATTGAGATAATTGGTCTAATGGTTGGATCTTGGGGCACATTACTTTACATTTTTTAATACCTGGAAAAAGTTTGGACTGAAGAAGGAAAAAATAAAAGAAATTGCCATATCTGTAATAAGAGGTTCAATTTCTCTTCTTTGAAATCAGTTGTATAATAACCATTTCTTGCATTTTCATGGTCTATATTCCTTTGCTATAAATTATTTATTGTATGCCAATTTTATATTATGTTTAATAGTCCTTTTGCATTTTTTAGTTTCCTTTTCGATTGCCATACTAATGAAAGCTGTCTATATTATATTGTCTTTATCAAAGAGTCACAGATTTATTACTACCTTTTTACTTTCCCTACACATACTATGTACATAGTGTATAGAGAAGGTATTGCATTCCACCCAAAAATTTGATCCCGAGATTTCACCGGAAATACATGTTTTGGGTCCCCCTGAATCCAAAAAAAGCGTTTTTGGAAAAAGGTTCCATGTGTGTGTCTGTGGACAGCATAGCTCAAAAACAAAAAGGTTGTCAAATACCAAACTTGGTATTTAAGTTTGGTATCTTCCAAGGATGCGACACAAAGATTTTCAAGAAAATCCCCCCACCCCCAACTAGCTTTTACATGGAACTTTTTTCGAAAATTTTGATTTTCTCAAAAATGGCTCTAACGATTTGATTAAAATGTCATATATTAAGGATATTAACCTGACAAATAAAATATATATCTTGAGCTTTCAGGGAATAGCCTCTGAAGACTACTTTATTCTGGATGAATTTTATGGAATTTTGCATAACTGCTAAACCGTAAGAGCTAACCAAAAACTTACCACACATAAAATGTAGAGCACGTTAAAACACACCATTTATGTTATATGCATTTTTTCTTTTAAATAGTTCATTTATAATTTGTCTGGTTTATTCTGCCTTTGTTAGCAGCCCATAAATACGGGGAGTTGTTATTGTTTCAATAAATAAATACAATGATTAGTGTGAAATGGATGGAAAAATTAATCTGTGAACTACTACATAAGGAGAATTCTGTAACTTTTTTACATCAAATTTTTAAAATATAAATATTGTTTGTTGCTCATTAAGAACTCTCTTTTCAGGGATCATTTATCACCATCTCTCAAAGGTGTTAATTTCGCAACACGTCCTGCAGAGAAAATAGGTGTAGTTGGCCGAACTGGAGCTGGCAAAAGTTCACTGTTTGCTGCTTTGTTCAGGCTTGTAGAGCTGAGTAGTGGGGAAATTACAATTGACACAGTCAACATCGCACACATTGGCCTCACAGCTCTAAGGTAAGGATGTGCTTGTAGTGCTCTCACACAATTACTATGTATTCATTTGACCAATAAAATCATCTCCCTCAACAGGAATATATTTCTAGCCTCTACATATGAAATGCATAAACTCATTAGACGTCATCTTAGCAATCGCCTATGATATTTTATTTTAGATCTTCTATCACTTGAAGGTTATTCTTTATACATTTTTACTTTCTCTAGCCATGTATGTACAATGTATACAGGGTGTTAATGAACTACACCGAAATAATTTGAGAGATTGGGTACGTGACTGATATAAGTAATTTGAGATCAGCGATGCATGGTCCCCGGATAAACATAACACAACTATATAGCATTAAACTTGTGGGTATCAGGTGCTGATAAGTCACTGTTAAAGCAAAGCAAGTTGAAAAAATGACTTAGAATGTCTTTAAAACTGCTGCTCGAGTATAGAAATATCAATTTTTAGCAGCTCGTTACCAGCGTTCTCAAGATTTAATGTCGCAAAAATCTGTAAAATCTTGATCTAATCACTAGACAGTATGACACTGAGTATTCATTAACAGAGGTGGCCTACTCTGGAGGCATTTTTCAACTGCTCTGGTGGCTTAATGCGTAAAGCATAAGGACATTTCAATAAACAGGCCATAAGTATTCTATCTCAAATTACATATTTAAGTAATTTACATATTCTGTGAAAATATTTTGGTATATTTCATTATCACCCTGTATAGTGATTAGAGAAGGTATTGTATTCCACCCAAAAATTTGATACCGTGATTTCACCAGAAATACATGCTTCAGGACCCTCTGAATCCAAAAAAAAAGCATTTTCAGAAAAAGGTCCATGTGTGTTTCTGTGTGTGTCTGTTGGTCTGTCTATCTGTTTGAGTGTGTGTGGACAGCATAGTTCAAAAACGAAAATACAGTTCATATTTAAGTTTGGTATCTTCCAAGGATGTGACACAAACATTTCCAAAAAAATCCCCCCGCTCCTTAACTACCCTTTACATGAAAAAATTTTCAAAAATGTTGTTTTTCTTAAAAATGGCTCTAATGATTTTGATTAAAGTATCATCACAAATAAAATGTATATCTTGAATTTTCTGGGAATAGCTTCTGAAGACCTGTTTATTCTGGATAAATTTTGCTGAATTTTACATAACTAGTAAACCGTAAGAGATAGAAAAAAACTCACTGCACAAAAAATGCAAATCTTGTTAAAATACACAATTTTTGTGATTACATTTTTTTCATGGAGTTTGCCGTTTTCGAGATATTCCTTGTTATTAGTCTAATTATAAACTACTTAGGTTTTTCTCAGGCAGGAAGTGTCCGATTTTCTTTTGTTCTACTCCTGGTCAAGCAAAGAAGTGATTTGCAATGACAATCACATAACGACAGCTTTCAAAACATTTGACTATCGCTTTAGCATAGCGCATTCCTTTAGTTGCCTTCTACTTATAAGGAACTAAGTAATAGAACATTCTGCTAATATTTATCTTGATTAGCTTGGTGTAGAAAGAAGATCTTTTGTAAGAAGTTTGTTTGTAGAGCAGCTAGAGAAAGTCATGTGAGTGTAACGTATCAGATTTGTTTTTAAACATGATACAGAAATTGAGCTGGAAGAGGTTTCCATTGAGAGTTATTTTACCACTACATACCGACTGGAGTTAATATAACACATTTTGGTGGTGAAATGTTGTTAGTACATATGGCAGTAACACAATTATGTTTAAAAAAATAGTAATTTTAAGTGATTCAACAGCAGTCTTTCAAACAATTATATCACAGAAGTGAATAATTAAGATTTAAAATAAACAAAAATCATACAAATGCTTACTGCTTTAAAAAAAGGTAAAATTAAAATGGATACCTGCTTGTTGCTGTCTTCAGGGTATTGATCATGCAGATATTCTTGGAAAGAAAGGGACCCATAACCTTTCATTTTCATTACTCTTAAGTGTTTATGACATTTCCTTTCACTAGATCATTTATATATTTTGCATAATTAAATGACATTAATTCTTCGGCATACACTTTTGCAGTGGATTTAATTCCAGCTTCAAGTTAAGAGTTGAAAAGAACAAATGTTTTGAATCCACCATCAAATTCTTATCATAACCTCAGTTAGATGCAGGATGCTTAACAGATTTTCATATTTTTTGTACCACAGATCCAGATTAGCAATCATTCCTCAAGAGCCATTTTTATTTGGTGGCACTGTGAGAGAAAATATTGATCCACTGGATGAATACCGGGATACTGAGATATGGGGAGCTCTTCAAAAATGCCATTTGGCTGCAGCCGTTAACAGACTAGGTGGTCTCGAGGCTAAGGTTGGACAAGGAGGACAGAATCTCTCTGTTGGCCAACGTCAGCTGCTGTGTTTAGTACGAGCAGTTCTGCATAATGCAAACGTAAGAGTTTATTTAAGTTTATTGAAGCACTAAGAAATACATATCTTGTAATGCCCACTAGAATTAGAGCAGGGCCACTTTTTCAGTGAGCAGTCAAGTTTAAGCTATACAAAAAAAGAACATATTACTGTAACTATCAGTACTACTAAATGCTTATGAACTTATAGTTCTCCTCTGTAAACAGTCCATTTCCATTTATTTTTTACTTTTTCTAAATATTGTCCCAATGTCTTACAGTTTTATCTGTAATTTTATTTATATCAGATTTCCTAATCATTTTTGACCATATATTTTCTTCTCCATTTTTCAGTTTTCTTACAATCGAAAAGTATATGTTGAATGTCTTCCTATCCCCCACAGAGTGGATATTCACTTTGTTGGTGCCTGTTTTGTTATCCTTTTAGCCTCCATATTCCTGCTCTTAACCATGATATCCCCTTCCTTTCTTCCTGGCTAGTGTTATCTTTATATCTTTCTCTTTCCCAGCTATTTTTATGGGTTTATTAAATATAAGTAATCTCTTCTCTAATAGCCGACTAAACAATTTTTTAATTTCTATATCTTCAAATCTTTTTCTTGTTCCCTTTCAAAAACCTTCATAATTTGCTTCTCTTTTCCTTCAAATATCGCCTAAACCATTATTTTCTAAGTTATTTCTTAAATTACTTACCCAACTTGTACTTTGTAAACTTGTTTCTTGGTAGGGTAAGAGTTAAGCTATATTCACAATGAGATGCAAGCGCAAGGTAAGACCATAATGTAGTCATAAGCGTAACTCAAGTTGGCACAGGTTTCTAGATCTGTAAATTACATGGGTATATTTTCCAAGCACTCCACAAGTTTCAAATACCACAATTATTATAAAAGGGTTAAATTAACACACACTTCTTTATAAGTAAATTGAACCCTTTTATAATATTTATAAGTATAAATAAGTGAAGTGTGTGTAAATTTAAACCCTTTTTTAATAATTAGATTATACCTTCACTGTAAGTAGCTTCATAATTTACATTACTTGCAACAATACCATATCAGAAAATTCTGTAAATCTTTTATAAATGAATAAGTAGGTAATAAAATGACATACACACAACTGATGCTTGCAGCAGTAACATCACAATAATTGTTAGACCAAAATGTTGAAAATACTGCAAGCATGGAGACTGCAGAAAGTGATAAAGCTACACATTTAACCAGTGATTTAGTTGGAACAAAATATTTACAGGAATGCACCTTATTAATTCAGCAATTTCCAAATGGACTCGTATTGAGTGTCAAAATCAGCGGCCTCATGTTTTTGACAAGATGTTTCATCAGCTGAACATAAAAGCATAAAATAAAACTTGGATTCACACAAACATAACGAGTGGAAAAAAGATGTTGTGCTCACTTCCTGCTCTCTGAATCCAACAGCAGTGTAGCCAACCTTAGAGAACCAGAAAACCGTCCAGGAGTGTAAAGGCCACCGTATTTTGTGAACATAAAACCATAAGGTTGTATATTAATCTGCTAGAGTACACCCATGACATTTTAGCGCTATGTATAGATTATAAGCAATTTTCTTACTGAATGTCAAACTGTTATGTCATTCTAAAGTGGGAAAATATTTTCCAGAACAGCATTCTGGCCTGTTTCGGTCCAACTAAACCACTGCATTTAACCCTTAATTGCATGGTGTTCCACATATGCAACAAAGCTTTTAGTATTGTTAATGGACTTTTTTCTAATTTCGTATTACACTAAGTCTTACAATAAAATTAGGCTAGTTATAGCTGTTTAAATTGTAAAATCATTAATATTTTTGCCATAAAACTAGGTTTTTTTGTCTTTTTTAATATATAAAAATGTAACCCTGTCATCATCCAAGTGTGCCATCTCACAGATAATTTTACTTGGCCCTCCCCATCCTTTACCACAGGCACATTTGATTACAGTCACTGGTAAAGCCATGTTGGGACCATAACGGGGTAATTCTTGAACATTACATTCTGAGAGGTCAAAATATAAACAGTGAGATGTGTGTAAACCTTGAAACCAACAATTTTGTGGAAGTGACATGGACTGATGTCCAGTTTTTTTTTGTTTTTGTTTTTTTTATAGTGTTTAACACCTGCTTTTACTACTTGTGGCACTGTAGGCGATAACACTGGTGATACATGTACTGAAGATGGAGCACTAGTGGAATGCGATGGTGGGGAAACTGGAGAACCCAGAGAAAACCCGCCCCTCTGCAACTTTGCCCACCACAAATGTCACACGCTGTCATTGAGATTGAACCCGGGCTATCTAAGTGAGAGGTGAGTGGTCTAACCACTTGGCCATGGTGCAGCCTGATGTCCAGTGGCATACTGTTACCACATAATAATGTGAGGCCACACACTGTTAGAGTCTTTGACACCTGAAGTTCATCTATTTGCCCCACCCCCCATATTTTCTGGATCTGGCACCTTGAGATTATCACATTTTTAACCCACTGGAAGAAGCTCTTAGTGGCTCTAGGTTCGCAGATGAAGTCATGGCAGCAGTACATAACTGCTTATGCACATGCCCCCAAGAATTCTTTTCACATGGAATTGAGAAGCTTATTCAGCACTGGCATAAGTGCATAGAACTTGGGGGGGGGGGGATTATGTTGAAAAATAATAACTGTTGCATTCCCTTCTCATACTAAAAAAAAATTTAAAAATATTTCTGATTATTTATTGAATAACCCTTGTATATTGAATCATGATTAATAAATAAGGTACAAAAGCTACTATTGTAAATCATTTCCAAATAGCCCTTGTAAATGTTTTGTCAAGTGATTCTTAAAACAAAATTATATTACCTCAACATATTTATCTTAATTTTAGATTCTCTGTATTGATGAAGCTACAGCCAATGTAGATATTGAAACTGATCGCCATATTCAAAGAACTCTGAGAACTTCCTTTCTGAAAAGTACTGTGATAACAATAGCCCATAGAGTACGGACCATTATGGATTCTGATAGGTAAGTCTTTTAACTTTTAATTAAATAATTTCTGTCATAATTTTCCTTTGTGTAATTTAAAAAGTTTGTAAATGCAACCTCTATTTTACCAGACCTCCTATTGAAGCTCCAGAGCAGTCAGCAGAGAGGCTTTATGGAAGAAATTTCAAAATGCTATCAGAATGCATATATAAATAAATTCTTTACTTAAGGAGATGTATCTGTGAAATTTGGAAAATCTGCATGTAAGATGCCTTTGAGGCAATATTTATATATTATTCACAAAATCTGCCGACATTTTATGAGTTTTATGTCATGTTTATAATATTTGATGTTCAATTGTTTTTATTCCTTTGCTTCCGAAGTTGAAATTGTTGGATGCAAATTTTTACTACTCCTTGTGCTTTCGTCGCATTTAAGTGTTTTGATTTTCTCAATGCGATTTTGTTTTTCAACAGTATTTTTAGTTACGTGTTGATTTTCTGGCTGGTGACGCCAAGTTATCATGAAGAAGGAGGCTTCTTCACGCATAATGGAAAAGGCTGTTTAGAGATAACATGTAAAAATGTATTCGTGTTGAATTATACGTGCACATGGATTCACAACGTTCAACAAAGTAAAAAATTGCGATTACAGTTTATCTTTGGAATTGTAAAATAATAACTATAAAAATAAATTGCAATTCTACAAAAATCCTAGCAACTTATTATTTAAGAAGCCGCCAGGTAGTCTGGACCTGGGAAGCTCAACAAGCCCGATAAAAAATGCCCTGAGAAGAGTCAAACACCACACAAAGTCAAACATAAGCGCAAGTAGACTTGCAATCCAACATTTGACGAGCGCTTATAGAAGCTTCATATTTAATGCTTCACCTTGTACCAGTTAGTACACACAAATCAGTGATATTTTTGACGTGTATCAAAATTCTAGCCTCCTTGGTTATTTAAATAATAATTTTTATTGTCTAAATTTATTTTTCTAATAAAAATGCACTACATGATGCATTGGATGGGTAGAGTCAAACTGATAAATTCAATGCCATAGCTGGGATTTGAACCATGGATCTCCAGGTCTGCAGTCAGTTGCTCTAACCACAGCTACCACAGCATCATACTGGCATGACATTAAATTTGTCAACTGACAGAGTTATCCAGTAAAACACAAGCTGATCTCAAATTATTTTGAGATGACATACCCCAAAGGCAATTTACTATGTTGTTAGTACTTTAAGTACGGGGCTAGTGGAAAGTAGTGCATGTGAGGGAGCTGATAATATAATGATAATTTACAAAAGCCACCTGTTGTCAATGGAAGCTTCCGAGATGCTTGTGTAGCAGGAACAGAAGGTAGTCACTTCTGAATGGGCCAGTGTGCATTTGCCCATTAAATAACACAAATTCGACCCTCACAGAATTCTTTTGCTTCATTCTATTGTGGTTGTGATGTTCAGTATGGGTTAACCTTAAGAGTTCCGGATAGTTTCTTAGCCAAGAGCACCTCCCACATCTCTCTCTCTCCTACCAGATGCTCTGCAGACTATACCTGACTCCTACCATGGTGCAGAAATTAGCAAAGTCTTTTCAAACAGTCCCAAATCAGCTGTCCAAGAAATGTTGCAATCTTGGCAATTTCCATTTAGTCCACTAAATATCCAAGGAATACAAAAATGAATTAAACTTCAAAAAACTAAATTAAAAAAATCATATTTAATCTACAAGAAGTACAATACGAGGTGTGATAAAAAAGTTTCCGGAATGGCTTCACAACAAATCTGCGACTGAGATGTCTTTAATTCTTACACAGACTTTAAATGCATTGTACCTTCCTGATGAAAATGAGAGGCCATATGATTTTCTGTGATCTTGTAGTGCAGAGGTTGAAGCTCTGAAGAGAACGCGTGTTTTGCACATATGGTAAAAAAAGTTAAAGCAATCAAAAGAAAATTATAGCTTTTTTTTATTTTCACAGATGCACTGCCTTAACTCAAGATTATGAAGAGAAATGAAAAATTAGCACTGTATGGTTTGTTAATACATAAAAATCTGGTTTTTATTTGATTCACAGAATAATAGATAAGATATAAATTAGACTCAAATACAAGGTGTCTACAGAAATATTCCTTGGTTATAAACAGATATAGCATTATCCTGATATATCGTGGACTTTGAGACAGTGATGTGTTTAGCTTGGCATTTTTGGAAAGAGAAACACACTATAAATAGAAGCCCAAAAATCCTCAAAAACATCACAAGGAAGACAGAATTAAAAGTTTGGGAAAGCATATATATTTGGAAAAACAAGAACCGGGTTTTCAATTTTGAAATCCCACCAGGCGATCTACTCATCCAGAAGTTCATCAAACCACCACCAGGGACAGAGACAACCACCACAGCAAGCAATGCCGGCAGTCGACAAAAGGAATTGACAATGGAAGCACATGGCTTCTGAAACATGTTTTCCGAAATAAAAAAGTAAGTGATGTAGTGTTACAAAATCGACTCAACTAAATTTTAATAGATATAGCATTGTTGTCTGTAGTTGAATTTACATAAAATTGGTGTCATTAGAAAGAAAAATTAAACAGTTTAGTACCTATCTCAAAGTTACTGTCATACTGCAAACATTAAGATGATATTCCCATTCATGCTCCAATATATCTGCAGTGACAGTCTCGATGGCAGCAGTGATACAAAATCAGAGCTCTTGCAGATTAGACAAGATGCTTTGTGATCCCCATAAAAAGAAGCCACAGACAGTCAAGACAGAGGATCATGGACGCCAGCTACAGAAGACCTTATCTTGGTTCCTGAAAGCCCAGTCCATCTCCCTTCAAGTTGTTGATTCAGAACATTCCATTCAACAAGATGCCATTACATTTTAAATCAGGCTGTTCCAGCTTGGATGCACACCAAAGAACAGTGAGCTACTCATTTAGTCGCAGACCTGTAGTGTGCAATGCCTCATCACTAAAGCCAACCTATCATGGTTGAAGCAGGTGGAATGCAAGTGCAAGTATTTTCACTATAACCTTTGTCCAGTTATGTATCAGCTATCACCTTCCCCTAGAGTTGGAACAGCCTGCTCTAAATGCTGTAGAATTCACTCCGAGTTTAAAATTTAACCTTCAGACCATGTAACACAATTTGTTTCTATCCAACATAGAGAATTAGCAGCATTTTTTTTTTCCTCCTTTCTTTTCTTTCTTCTTGTGCTGCTATCTGTTGCTTCGGTCAATAATTGACCGTATTTCATTTTCAGAAACTGTTTGAGTTTCAATTTCTGTATTGGGTCCACTCTAAGAAATGCACTTTTACATTACTCTGGTCAACATGTGCATGCATACATTAAATCAGTATGTGATAACTTCTCAGTTTCAATAAATTGATTGATTTTTATTTCCAATAACAGTGAAAATGCAGGATACTGCAATGAAAGGATTAAAGCATTCATTGGTGAATTTTAACCTAAGAACCTAAAGAAACAATGTAATCTACTTTCTATTCTTATCCCTTTTAGTGCCAATAATGATCTAATCATAATCCAAAAATTCTGCAACAATTATGATCTGATCGTGATGCCCCTTTCATACATTTTAACTCTTTCCAGCAGGAAAGTCTATATACTTTCTACAGCATAGTCATAGAGAAAGATTTTCTGGAGTGTTTCAGGACCTTATCTTTACACTTCAAAGCATTAAATTAGCTCCAAATTTAATTTCTCTAGCTTGTGTTTGTTTATGTTGGTTGTCTAGCCAAAGGTTATGAAAAGAAGAGGAAATTAGAGCTGTAGTTCATGATGTATTAGAAGAAATTGAGTAATTTTGAACTTTCAGCCCTCGATGAAAGCATTTCTGACACAACGTCTGATGCATTTTCAGCAATGAAATGCATCAGATAACAACAGCCCCATATGCAAATATAATAAATAAATCTCCCCTAATTGTGTGATATCTTCTTATTCCATTATTATTATTATTATTATTATTATTATTATTATTATTATTATTATTATTATTATTATTATTATTATTATTACTATTTATACACTATACTTTTATAAAATACTAGTATTTCATCTGTTATATGCAAGGGTTGAAATAGTAGTTAGTGTTTTGATCTGTGTGGTGGCAGTGTTGAAGTTGGGTGGGAGAAGAGAAACCAATTGTTGCATCAACTTCAAGTCTATATGTGCTGTATTTACAAATAGAAATCACAAAATCAGTAATTATTAGCAGTTTGAGGTCTTTGAGTCGAGGACTTTGACAGTGGTCATAGTTATAAGTTGGTTATGGTAATGGCTAGTTCATCAGGATTAGAAAAGAAAAAAGAAATACTATTGCATGTTTAACGATGCCTGTAAAAGTTTATATGACTGGGCTTTTATCAATTTTTCAAGCTTTACGTTATCTAATTTTCTCCCAGAATTCAGTGTTCAGAAGTTGGTAAGCCTATCTACATCTTTTATAAGCAGGAACTGTTTTTGTGGACATCTTGTAGAGTTCTATAAAATTATTGTTTTATATGTTTTGAAGCAGCAAAATACAATATTTTCTTTAGTTGAGTTGATTTTGTAATACTACATCACTTGATGTAGTGTTACAAAATCGACTCAACTAAATTTTAATTGTTAAAACACATCACTGTCTCAAAGTCCACCATATATCAGGACAATATTTTCTTTTTAAAATTTGCAGAGTTCTGGTGATGGGAGAAGGAGAAGTATTGGAATACGACTCTCCAGATACTTTGATACAAGACCGAGATTCACATTTCTATAGTTTAGCTCATCAAGAATTTAACTAAACCTGCTGGGAACTGGAGCTTCAGCATTAATATATGTAATCATAAAGGTAGAATGATAAACACTTAACATCTAATGCTCCTCTACTTTATGTACTTGGTGCTTTGCTCTTGATGGCAGATATCCCAACGTGTGATACAAAAATGTAGAAATAGAGCATTTATAACTCTGTATAGAGAAGGAAACTATAAAATACCTCACACATCATAAGCTGTGGAAATTGATAAATGGCTGACCAAGAGGTGAAAGATTTTCTTGTATTTTTATATGAGGGGCCACACTTTTGATGCTGTGGTTAATGAATAGTCAGTGAAAGATTTTACAGGCACAATAAAAGAAAAAAAGATAGAAAAATAACCATAAAATAAGGATATTTAAATGTCCTATTATTCGGGGTCAAGGAATATAATACCGGTGATTCATTAGGAAAATCAGCATATTAATGGTATTTTAATCCAGTAAATTTTCTCCTTGACTATTGTGAAAAGTTATTCAGAAATGATATAAATCTTATCATTGATCTCAAACTTGTCATTTCAGTAAACATAGCCTTTCTAGGAAATGGTTTTTCTTTCCATGTTTTAATCACTTTGAAAGCCTTTTAAGTTATGTAGCATACTTTAAATGTGTAATATCCGCTATAGTTTTAAGCATTCATATATTGCTCACTTCTTTGTTTTTATATTCTGTATAAACATGTGTATTTCAAAGAAAATGTGTTTACCTCAGTAACAAAATAATAGCTTGTTATAATTAGAGGTAAGTCTGTGATTTTTACCTCCTGCACCTACCTACCCCAATAGGTAGGTTTCCTGCGAGGGAATCTGCGCATAGGCAGGCGGTTTGCCTCAATGCCAGGCAGGTCAAGAAAACCCTGTTTATACTAACTGCTTGCAGGAGTGGAGGTTTAGACAGGGTGAGGCAGGATTGGGAAACCTGTCTCTCATCTCTTGACTGTAAACAGGCTATTACTATCCATGGCCTCACAATGTGATATCGCAATGCTTATAACTATTTCCATACTTATATGCTCCAAACTGATAATGGTATAATAGAACTTCACCACTTTGAAATGTTTGGAAAGCTCATTGGGATTACAGTAGAGCCTCGGTAATTCAAGCTAATTGGAGCTGAGGATACGCCGAATTACAAAAGACTCGGATCATACAGAAATATCACTAAATCAATAGATTAATCATGAATTAATGTTTAATGAGCATAATAATGGTTAAAAAATAAGCGAGAAACAATATAATACATACCTGTGTTATATGTACATATATGAGTAAATATTTCCAAGTTACAAAAACATAAGTTACATTTTAAAGAAATTTTCCTATGTCAGAACTCACACAATGGGAAGGTAAAATATTGAAAGGGGAGGCGAAATGCCCTATCTTGCCAATGTTAAAGTTTGACCCATTATCTGAGCAACTATTTAACATAATGAGCTAATTTTTTCAAGGTATATTCGGCAATACCTTTACTGTTGATTGATGAAAGATAAAGATTTCAAAATAAGCAAATGTACCAACACTAAGTACTGACTGTTATAGTGTTTCACCGGTTAACAAGAATGCAATAACTGTTTTTCTGCTATCACAAAATGCCATATGGTCAACGTGGGGAGTTCAAAAAAAAAATTAAGGCAAATGTGTTGCTTAAGCAATGGCACTAATGAGTTAATCTCTAAATTCCAACCCCATGCGTAGTGCTACTACACCCAGAAGAAGAAAAAGATTGGACAATCACCAGTTAGTCCATCAACAACCAAAAATTAAGACAATAGATTCTCAAAACATGTCCTACCAGAAATTTGGTAAGTGTAGCTATATTGATGCTTAAAATTGATTAAATTTCCATAATTTAGCTTGTTATGTTGTTGGTTAACATCATGGCAAAATGAAGAACAAACTGATAGACATTGTGTTTCTTAAAATATTGTCATAAATACAGTGAACTCTGACATGAACCCTGAGGAGAAGTTAGTTATTGAACAGATACTGGAAAATAGCAAACTTTTCTTATCATGGAAGTTTGAAAACAGTGTTGTTATAATCATTTAATACGACAGTGAGTTGATTAATTACACTAAGCAATGCTTACTTGGGATTTTTGCTGCAATATGTTTCAAAGGACTAGTCTCCTTCATTTTCAATCGGACATCACTAATTCCTAGAGATGAAGCTGGTGATGTTGTCAGTGCTGTCTCCTCTGATGGTGGTTCAAGGAACTTGCAAAATGCATCCCTCTGTGGAATGTCAAAATTGAAAACTCTGTTCCTATTTTTTAAGATGAAAATGTGTTCCTTTGTGGCCAGCTTTTGTTTTCCTGTTATGTGTTTTAAAAGTTTTGGTCCTGAATTTATATTGTGGTTTTTTGTTCAAAAATGTTTAGTGTAATTAATCGACTCGTCAAATTAAAAAGCAAACTTCCTGTTTGTGATTACTCAACCTATAAATTAAGAAGCTTGTTACCAATAATTTGAATTGATAAGTTCAAGAACAAAGCAACACTCTCAGTATATTGATAATGCATGTTACAATGATCATTACATTTTTAAAACTTGGAGAGAAAAAAGGTATCAGTATTCTTAATTGATGTGCCATCTAAGAGAAAAAAAATAGCCCTGGCTATTAACTAACCTGCCTGAAGTGAACATGTTGATAATGAGGTATCTTGCATTTTAAAGTTGATGTGTTGGTAATTTGAACATAATATATAGCATAATACTTCACTTGGGGCATCTGCTTAAGCTGGTTTACTTTCAAAAATAACCCAAATAAAGCTATCAGTAAGTGATATTATGTTAATGCACTGATATACAGTGTGATCCATATAAACCTGAGCCATTTTAATAGGCCATAATTTCTCTCTGAAAGCTCATAGAAATGTGAAATTTGTTTTAATGCCACAGCTCTTTGACATGTGCCATATGAATAGCCTGATTCCAGGCTCATTCGATGCAACAATTTGTTTGGAGAGTTCAGTAGCCTTCTTCAAACATTTTTAACAGTCTCTGCACTCAATGTTGCTCTATGTCTTCCACTCTCACTCTCCAGCTTTCTTGCCAGCGATAAAATTGTTGCCTTTGTTGGAACATCCCATACATTAAATTCTCTGAAATTCCCATTATGTTGTTACCAAGGAATTTGTCTTCAAATATATTTTCATAATGAAAATATGCTCTTGAAGTTAGTACTGCATGTTGCTGTTGTAACTGCAAACTAAAGACTGTCTACAATGCCATGAAAATGCTTGTAATTTCCATCGAAATCATCAATTTTTATGATTTTTTCGATTCCCCCCGAGTCACTGAGATCATTAAAACAAATTTCACATTTCTACGAGCTTTCAGAGAGAAATTATAGCCTATTAAAATGGTTCAGATTTATAAGTATCTCTCTGAATACATTTTTAAAAAGTTATATTATCTCCTGTTTGTTGTGTTAGCAAACAAGGTAGATTTCTGGTTGATTCCTAAGTATGCAACTGTTAGTTGAAACAGCTGTTACAAGTATAATCCAGGAAGTAATGAATTCAAACACATTTTATTAAATGAAATTGAAAATGATACTGTATTTCTTTCAAATAATCATGAGCTTTAGAAATGCTGTGTTGATATTGACTGCCACCAGTCCTTAAACCAAATTGTCTACAATTTCACCAAGTAAAAATGAGAAATGTTTGGGAAAGAATTCTGTAGCTCATCCAGGATCACTCATCCCTCTTGGCATGATTTTGCCCTTGTTTCTTCAGATCATCTGTTAGGAGTGAAGATGTCCAGATTGATATAGGTCATGCACATTTTTTGTCCATTTTTTAAGGCATCACACCACTTTCTTACATTTCTTTCATTCATTATTGTCTTTCCTTACAGTTCTTTAAATGGTGGCAAATTTGTACAAGTTTGAGTTTCCAAGCATTAAAAAAACAAATAACACCTCTTACCTGGCAGTTGTTGGGACCTTGTATCACTCTATTAATTTTGAACAACTGCAGAATGCACAACAAGAACTTGTTTGAGCTGGCAGTTGCATAACACTGAGAAAAGATGTTGAGGAAATCATTCAACTTAGGATAAAAGCCCAATAGCAGTTTGTACAAACATTTGTTTCTCCTGGATTATTCTTGTACCTTCTTTGTTTATTATTTCCTGCTACTGTGAGCTGTTTCTTCATAATGCTTCATTTAAATATGTTTAATATTTGTTATACTTGTTTTATCTTATAAACCTGAATATGAGAAATTATTCAATTTTTATTTTATATTGTTTTACCATTGTTATTTTTAATGTATATAACTTAAGAAATATGGCTTGTTGCTGAGATATATCTGAATTACGTGAAATGATGAGGATTTTGGGACAGTGATGTGTGCTATAAGTTCAGCATTAATTTGAGTCAGTTACAACACTTTCCATGACATATTGTTTTGTTATTAAAGTCATATTTCATTGCTTCCATTATCAATTTTTCGACTGCCAATACCGTGATTATCCAGTGTTACACTAGATGTCTCTGGTGGTGGATTTAGGAACTCCTTGGCAAGGATGTCTCCAGATGGGATTTCAAATTTCCTCAACTACTCTTTACATGGGAAAAATTTCGAAAATGTTGATTATCTCAAAAATGGCTGTAACGATTTTGATTAAAATACTGCATACTAAAGATATTTACATGGTAAATAAAGTATATATCTTGAGTTTTCTGGGAATAGTTCTGAAGACTTGTTCATTCTGAATGAATTTTGTTTAAATTTGCATATGTGATAAACCTTAAGTAGACGAACTTATGACACAAAAAATGTAGAACACACAATTTATGTCATGTACATTTTTGTTGTAGAGTTGACCATTTTATAGATATTCCATGTTATTGGTTTCAATTTTTAGCCACATAAACTTTTCTCAAATGGTAAGTCACCTTTCTTTCATTTGTCTTTTGTTTGCCTATTCCTGGCAAGCAAAGAAAATGGAATTTCAATTGTTTCACATAGCAACCGGCCTTTAAAGGAATTGAGTATCAGTTTAGCCTAACCTTACTTCTCTTCTGCTTAAAAAGAAGCAACTAATAAGGCAATTTCTGCTAATGTTTATTTCGATTAGCATGATGGAGATAAACAAACAGTCTTTTGTAAGAAAAGTTTGTTCAGCTAGAGAAAGTCATGTGAATGGAACATGTCAGATTTTTTAAGTTTGTGTTCCTCAGATGTTCTTTGTTCCTAGTTGCCAAATTTCTATTTGTTTTTCCTCCGTAGTGACAAATTTTACATAGGGAAAACAATAATAAATTTTGCAACTGGAAACAAAGAACATCTGAGGAACACAACCTTAAAACAAGAAGATAAATCAGTAATGGCATGGCATCACAGCATAGAGAAGATCCCAAGGCACAAGAAACAGCTGGAAACTTGGGAGTGTGTCCACATCTAGAAGAGCAAGGAACAATTGATGAAATTTGAAATCCTGCCTAGAGACATCCTTGCCCAGGAGTTCCTAAATCAACCACCAGAGACATCTACTGTAACACCGGATAATCATGGCACTGTCAGTCGAAAAATTGATAATGGAAGCAACAGGACTTCCAAGATATGTCCTTAATAATAAAAACAATGTGATGAAAAGTGTTATAATCTACACAAATTAATGCTTAACTAAAATCTCCATTCATTTTATGCTCGACCATGATTAAATATAATTATATGTTTTGTAGGGGCACTTTGATGGACCTCGTTAAAATGCACCTTTTCATTAAAGTGAAGATTTCCAGTAATCAGAAGATCCGCATGTAACAAATAATACATATGCATCTTGTACATCTCGTAATGCTACCAGGCAGCAGCTGTTGAAAGCGCAACTATCAATTATCCTTGTATGTTCAATTGAAGAACAATTAGTGTGGTGTTAGAAAAAGAAATGTCGGACACGAGTGACAATGAGATGCAATTTAGACTACCAGAAATTTCTGCAATGGCACACAATGTGACTAATAACTTATTGCCACAAAATACCTGAAATTACTCTCAGGATTCTAGCTAGGTGGTGAAGGATACAGACTCTGGTGTTTGAAAGATCTTCATCGTTTTTGTCTTTAGGGAAACAGAACTGTTGGAGAAGTATTCCCTTACTAATCTTTAAGAGGACCATGCCCCATACATTGGTGGCTAATCCATTATATAGTACCAATGATTTTTTTAGTGTTAATTTCTAAGCTTTTATTGTATTTGACGTTGCTACACTGTAACAGTGTTTCCAGCAATAAAGATTATCTATCTATCTATAGGAAGATGCGTTTTGTAGATGTAAAACAAGATGAAACGTAATTGGCTCGGCTATTTGGAAGGTCTTCATATAAAACTACACTGTGATGTAGTCTATCTTGGGAATAGCCTCCTTAGAAAATTTGCGAGTTTTAGCAGATTTCTTCCCATGAAGTTGCTTTAAAACAGGTGTCCAGGTAGAACTAAGCTGAAGTGCAAAGTCACAATTTAAGTTGTTATTTTCTGTGGAGCTTGCATTGAAGTTCTGTGCAATGCTTTCTAAGGAGTCCATCACAGTGTAGTTTTATGTGAAGACCTTTGAAGTACGATGATCAAATAAGTCCTTAGAAAAAGCTAGAAAAATAAATTATTTTTGGTAGATTTTTATTTTTCAACATAATCTCCTTTTAGCTCAATACACTTTTACCAGCATTTCTCCAACTGTTTTAAACCTTCCAAAAAGTAGGATTTTGGAAGGTTTTCAAATTAGGCATTTCTTTCGAAATTAAAAAAAAAGATCCTGGGTGCTGAATCTGGTGAATACAGTGGATCTTATAGCAATTCGAACCTTAATTCTACAAATTTTGGCCATCGAAACTGCCCATTGTCTTGATGGAAGAGAATCGTTTTCTTTGCCAGATGAGGGCCTTTTTTCTTGATTTCTCCATTCAACGTGAAATAATGATGCATAATACTCTCCATTTATCGTTCTTCCTTTCTGCAAGTAATCATGCATCCCAAAAACCAAGGCCATCACCTTGTCTGCAGATTTCATTACCTTTGTCTTCTTCAGAGCCGATTTGACTTTAAAACCCTATTGTTTCAATTATACTTTTGTCTCTGGAATGTAATAGTGTATCCATGTTTCATCCACAGTTATGTATTGATGCAGAAGCTTGTCAGGATTATGACGGAAAAGTGCCAAACCAACTTCCGAAACAATCATACAATTGCATTTATTCTCCATTGAGAGCAAACACAGCACCCATAATGCTGAAACCTTTGTCAGACCAATTTTTGGTGCAAAATATGAGTACTATACCATGTGATATGCCTGTGGCCTCTACTATTTCATGAACTTTGATTCATCAATCACTCAAAACCATATCCTGGATTTTGTCAATCATTTCGAAGGAAATCACTTCTACTGGACATCAGGAACAATGTTCATCATTTACCCAATTGTAAATCGTTGCAAATGCAGGAGAAGATGTGCCTTGAACGTCATTCAACTTCACTTTTATCTTTTTCGGTATTAAGCCTTTTAAATAGAAGTGTTTAATCACCACACAAAATTCTTTTTTTTTCCATCTTTCTAAAGAAGCACAAGATTATTGATTCAGTTGCCAATAGAAATGAAACCACGTGATGGATATAGCACTTTAACTGCCATCTAGTAAGAGACGACGGTTACTAAATACAAACTTTTTTCGATGCTACGAGTGTAATTTCTTGGATTTTCTAAGGACTTATTGAACGCCCCTTGTAGCCAAACCATTATAAATTGGAGTCCAATACTTCACTGATGGTTCAGTTTTCCTGAAGACAAAGATGATGAAGGTCTTTGAAATGTCTTCACACACTGGCTGGAAGCCTGAAAGCAATATCTCACAAAATAATTTATAAGTACTTTAAACTTAGACACCTGGTCGAGCATAAATATCACCGCTGCTGTATCTCTGGCTCAGACATTTTGCACAACCAAGATGAGCACTGTTGCCTACTCTTGCCACTACTAAAAATGAAATTAAATAAATCTCATTTTTATTTAATAAACGATCCAAGTGAAACACATAATTTCATCTTCCAAAATTTATTATTCATGCAATACTGTGTATATATGTGCTATTTGTAAAATGAAAACAATGAACAGTAACAATATTGTTAGCAGTAACAATAAACACAACAATAGCCATAATTATAACAAAGATAACACAGAAAATTGCACACAGACAAAAAACCAACTTCATCTGGACTAAAGCAAACCGTTATTGACAATATGTCCTCCACTTACAAAAGATATGGCAACATAGCCAAACTCCAGTGCCAGTACATAGGAAGGAAGCATGCCTTCCTAGCAGATAGCTTCCACCCTTTGCTGTGCATTTCAACCCAACACTGCAAACGTGGCCTATATTTCTTTACTTTTCTTTTGCATTATAGTTTCTGTGTTGCAAAGCTCTAAGCAACAACAGTAAATTATTATCTTTATTAAAAATGTTACAGGAATTCAAATTAGATCGTCGATGATAGGTTCAAATGAATCAGAATAACTTGCTTTACCATGGAAATTCACAGCATTAGTATTGTTAAAGTTGGCTATTCGGATATATACCTATCTCATTCTTTACCCTCATAAGATGTCAGAGCCGGAAATAGAGCTGTAGTACTATTGTCAAATGGAACTTAACTTTAATGGCAGTTAAGATGCTCGTGTGAAAATTATGAAACTTGCTCTGTTCGTTTCATTAACATTCATGCATCTTAATTACTACTATTATAATCTTGTCACATAATATACTATTAATATATCTATTTAAAGGAAGTGTTCCTTTAATTAACTGATTGGCAAGAGATCAAATATATTTGCTGTAATATTTACAAAATGCATTAAATGAAGAGTTATGGATCATTGTGAAACAAAACTTTAAGGTTTGAAATAATAAAAAGTAGCTTCCAAAGTCATACGATCAGATAGAGTGACTTTATTTTTATTATAAATAAAATGCTGTGATATCATTTGCATGTAATGCCTGTAGAACCTGTCCATTAGAAATTATGAAAGGAATTGTATAATGGATCTCTTGTTAGGACTTCGAAATGTCCCACTGTTGTTATGTGTGGTTATTTTTATTAATGTGAAATTTTACTATGTTAAAAGCAGTTTGCAGTCATTGTAAGATTAGTATTATAAGTTGTTAAAACTGTACTCTCTATGGTTACAATGTTCTTAATGCTTATGTATTACAACTTGTATGGGTATATTATAGGTTGTTAAGATTCCATTTTAATAAATGACAATTTAAATTAACTGAATAGGTATTTATTATTGACAATGCAATTACCTATTTTAAATCACATATTATTATTCATTTTTTACTCTTGAAAAGAGGTCTATTTCTGTAGTTAAAGTTCTTTATCATCAAAATCTAAACTGGATTGAATGAAATCAAAATTATTTTACATTTATTCAGAGTTTGAATTAACAGAGGGGATATCCCCACTCATTAAATAATTTTCCTGGCTTGTTAAAGAACAATTCCTTCCTGCCAGGGAAGTATTGTTTTTCTTTTTATTATAAGCATTATTACTGCTCTTTTTGAAAATACAGGAAGACACCGAACACTTTCATTATAGACCACGCCATGGTTGAGTGATTAAGTTACTCGCCTCTCACCTAGGCAGCCCAGGTTCAATCCCAAGTGACCGCATATGGGATTGTGATTGACAAAACAGCGCAGAGGTGGGTTTTCTCTGGGTTCTCCAATTTCTCCCGTCATCAATTCCACCAGTGCTCCATCATCATTCCATGTATCATTGCCTGTGGTGTCATTTGTAGTAAAAGCGGGCATTAAACACTACCAAAAAAATAAAAACGTTCATTATACATGCGAGCTGTGAGTGCCACTAATAACAAGGAAGCCAAACAATAAACTATTAGCTTGGTTGGCATTCAGTCATAACGCCAGCATTTGAGCCAGCAATGATGATTGTAGCTTGCAGTATTCAGTTCAGTTTTTGCAACATTGTTGATCAGGTTGGATAGATTTGTGACAAAGTGTCAAGTAACTGTAAGTAATGACAATGTATTTCAGTTCAAACCTCAGGCTTCAACTTAAAGTTATATTAATATTTGTTTAAAAGCTACAGCATCAAAGTGACATGTGTTAGTAAAAATAGTAAGCATAAGTGCATTACACTAATCAGGGGATGTATAAACAAAGCTAGGCTTAATGTCCTTTAACCTGATTGGTCGTATCGGATGATGAATGAAATTGGTGAAATGATGCTCAAATGATCTCAAGGTCCATGGAGCTCAAAGTTACTCAACATTTGTCTTCTCAGGATAAGGGAAAACCTCAAAAAAAAACCTTTTCCGAGCAACTCACCCTAAGCGAGATTCGAACTCACAACTTTTCGAATGTGAAGCGGACATGCTACCACCACACTACCCGGTGGGCTAAACTGTATTTATTGGTGTATTAATTTTGTACCTTCTTGCACTTAAGAACATAGTGCAGCTTGCCACCAAATTTACACATTTGAGCAAACTTTCACATCAAAAATACTCCTAATCTTCTTAATTTTGTAACTGCAATCTAGGCCTTCTCCTCACTTTTTCTCTCTCATTTCCCCTCCCCATCCATCTCCCCTGCCTCCTCCTATCCACCCTCTCTCCCTTTTTTTCTCACCCCCTCACTTCTCTTCTTCCCCTACATATCTCCTATTCCATCTGCACCTCCTTTCCAACTCCCTCCCCCTCCCCCTCTTTTCCTCCCTTGAACTCTTGACAAACTATTGCATCCCTGTTATCAACATTTGTGCTTTGCTACAAAAACCTTTCTGAAATCAACCAGGATGACTTAAGGAGAACATGTTCTGTACCTAGCTTACATTTGGGGGGGGGGGGGGTAATGGATTCAAATCCTGGGTACTTGCCTCTGTACTTTCAGTTAGTGCTGTGTTCTGGTTTCATGCTTATATTTGTATATAGTATTTATCAAAGTTTTCAGAATTTTTTTTAACTAATTTGTAAATGTATTGTGAGGGCAGGGTAAGTAAGTTTAGTTTCTGAAATAAGTTCCTGAAGGAATTACTTGGACTAATGTACATCAAAATACAAATGATTTTTTATTTTTGTAATTTGAATATTTTATCTCAGCCAGTTGCAGCTCCCCAAAGAATGATGCCATATGCCATTATGGAATGAAGTATATTTTTTTTCTACTTTCGATGTTAGTAATTACTTTCTCTACACATATTATATACATAGTGTATAGAGAAAGTATTGCATTCCACCCAAAAATGTGATACCGTGATTTCACCGGAAATAGACGTTTAGGGTCCCCTGTATCCAAAAAAAGCATGTTTAGAAAAAGGTCTGTTGTGTCTGAATAAACACGAAAAGTCAGTAAAATACCAAAATTAGTATTTAAGTTTGGTATCTTCCAAAGATGCGACACAAATATTTTGAGAAAAATCCCCCCACACCAAACTACCCTTTACAGGAAAAAATTTTCGAAAAATTTTATTTTCTCAAAAATGGCGCTAATGATTTTGATTAAAATACCGTATATAAAGACATTTACACGACAAATATAATATATGTTGAATTTTCTGCCTCTGAAGGCCTCTTTATTCAGGATGGATTTTGCATAACTAGTAAACCGTAAGTGATAGGCAAAAACTTTCTACACAAATCATGTAGATTTCGTTGAAATGCACAATTTATGTTACATACAATTCTTTTGTAGAGTTGTCCATTTTTGAGATATTCCTTGTTTTGGTTTCGGTTTTAAAATAAACTCTTCACATACGGGAATTTGTCAACTCCTGGCAATGCAAAGAAACAGATTCCATCCACATGGCAGCCAGCTTTTAAAAGATTTGACAATCATTTTAGCGTAATGAATTCTCTTATTTACCTTCTACCTTCAAGAAAGCAAGTAATTAAGACAATTCCTGCTAATGTTTGGATTAGCATGAAGTAGATAGAATAAGATTTTTAACAATGTGTTACAGAAATATAAGAAAGTCATGTGATTGGAACACATCAGATTTGTTACTTTCTCTAGCCCGCATGTACAAAGTACATAGTTGATAGAGAAGGTATTGTATTTCACCCAAAAATTCGATGTCGAGATTTCATCGGAAATATATGTTTTGGGGTCCCCTGAGTCCGAAAAAAAGCATTTTTAAAAAAAAGGTCCGTGTGTGTGTGTCTAGGCAGCATAGCTTAAAAACACAAAGACCGTTAAATACGAAACTTGGTAATTAGTTTAGTATGTTCCAAGGATGCGATACGAAGATTTGCAAGAAAATCCCTCCACCACAAATTACCCTTTACATGCAAACATTTTCGACATTTTTGATTTTCTTAAAAATGGCTCTTAACGATTTTGATTAAAATCCGTATATGAAAGCTATTTACATCCCAAATAAAATGTACATCTTTATTCTGGATGAATTTTGCTTAACTGCTAAACCGTAAGAGATAGACGAAAACTTACTACACAAAAAATGCAGATCCCTTCAAAGCACACAATTTATACTCTTTACATTTTAATTGTGGAGGTAGCCGTTTCCAAGATATTCCTTGTTGTTGGTTTCAATTTTAAAGTACTTATATCAGACAGGAAGTGCCCTTTTTCTTTTGTTTTACTCCTAGTGAAGCAAAGAAGCTATGTATAATGACAATCGCATAACGACAACTTTTAAAACATTTGACTTACTTTAGCCTAGTGTATTCCCTTGGTTACCTTCTACTTACAAGGAATTGAGTAATAAGAACATTCTGCTAATGTTTATCTCGATTAGCATGGTGTGGAAAGAGGATTAATATTTTGTAAGAAGTTTGTAGAACAGCTAGCGAAAGTCGTGTGAGTGTAACACATTTTTTTTTTAATTTGAATATTTTATCTGAGCCATTTGCCCCAAAGAATGATGTCATAGCCATTATGGAATGAAAATAGCTATAGTATAATGTTTTTCTAGTTATGTAATTTTTGTTTGGCAGTTTATATTAAGGCAGGCGCTATTTAGTCTCTTGCCGATGTATTGAACATGTTAATCCTTTTTCAATTGTTAATGTATGCGTACCCCTAAGACTTTGCTAGTCGATACAAGACCTACTAATGTTACTTAAGTTATTTACAATGATATTTTTTCTCGGATGTGTTTTGAAAGATAAAGACATTCTTTAAATTGAACAAAGAGAAGTTTTATAGCCCGCTGAGATGTTAACTTTTGCTGGAGACTGTAGGCTGAGTATGATTCGATCTGTATGTAGCGGTCGCGTGTACGTAGTGTGCCATCAGCAGCAGAAGCAGACAAACGTGTCTGCACTGTGGCTCCACCAGGTAGGAAGCGGGGCAGTCATGTACAGGTGTGTGGAGGGGTACCTGGCCCCGTACCTGCTGTACCGTGACGTCTACGGTCACGTGACGCGCAATGAAAACTTCTTTTTTTCAAAAAGTGACGTCCTCCTCCGACCTATCAGTGGCCAGCAACAACAGCCACTGGAAGGTGTGTAATCGCTGTAGGAAGGACGCGAGCTGATGTCAAAAGATAAAACGAAAAGGAAGAAAAAGAAGTCGTTACTGTGAGGAAAAGGAAACGGTTTGTGTTTGAATTTAAATGCTTCACTATGGTAGGTAACGAAACACTATTTCATTTGTCGACAGACATATTGTAAAGCGTGGTGTGCGCAGGTTTGATATTACGCGAGTGATATATTGTTATAAAAACAAATGGCTGTAGTGTCTGCGTTGTAAACAAAGGTGGCCTATTTGAAACAGATTTAATTTCCTCCTGTTAAAAATGTGGCAGATAGTGTTAGGAGGTGGACAGTATTCATATTACTGTCATTTTAGGACAACAATGTGGTGGTTAATATTCTGTAGTGTTCTCGTGTGGACATCGGCGGCGAATGTCATGGAGGAGGATGTAGAGACACTGACTTTCGTACCTGCATCAACGCCGATGTACCCGGGTGTGGCGACAGCCCAACAGCCCGAAGAAAGGCTGACGGAACTAGCGGGGGGTGTCATCTCTGGAAGACAACAGAGATTGGGCAAGATACATAGCCCATATCTTGTGCGTGAGGATCTAATTGTGGAAAATACAGGTGAACTCGTCATCGAGGCCGGAGTGGAAATAAGGTTTTCTTCGATGGTGGGACTCACTGTTCGCGGCGTGCTTAAAGCACAGGTAAGAAATCAAAATATATTATCTGTTTCATTAATTTCTCTTCTTTTCAGTGACTAATATCACCCTCGATACCTGCAGAGGATTGTCATTTACCAGACGTACGCCCTTACTATATCTGCAGCTATTGCATTCCACCCAAACATTTGAATTCGAGATTTCATTGGAAATGAATACTTTAAAATACCCTGGATTAAAAAAAGAAAGAAAGAAAAGAAAAAAAAAAACATCGGCGCGCTTCTGTTAATTTATTGTGAACGCAACATAAAATATTGGAATTAAATTAAAATCCCCTCATAAAACTTAATGAAATGAAAAGAAGGTAAACCGTAACAGGTAGACAAAATTTTATTCCACAAAAAATATAGACCTCGTTAAAACAATTTATGTCTTGCAGGTTTTGCCTTTTTTAAAATATTTTAAGAGCTAACCACTTCAGATATGTTTCCAGGTATTGGTTTCAGCTTTGTAATACTTAAACTTCTCTCAAAGGCTTCACATATCTTTTGTTTTTCTCCTGGCCACAGAAAGAGCACCGAATTTTAATGAAATTTAACACTTTTCGGCCAGCAGATGGGAAAGAAGGGGAAAGAAAAGTTCATGCATCAAGCGGCACCCTTCCCCCTCCTACAAGTTCTATTCGAAAGGGAAAACGAATGGACTATATAAAGAACGTAGCAATAAGGCCATGTCTGGCGTGTTTAACTTGATTACCATTATGATATAAAAGAATAATCTTTTGTAAGAATAGTTTGTTTACAGAAGAGAGAGAAGATATGTGACATCAGGTTTTATGTGACGAAACCTTTCGGCTATCTCTTACGGATTGCCAGTCATGCAAAAGTCGTTCAGAATGAAGACTTCAGAGGCTATTCCCAGGAAATTGAGAATCATTTTATTTGTCATGTAAATATCTTGAATAAAAGGTATTTTAATAAAAATCGTTATAACCTATTTGAGAGGTAGAACATTTTGAAAACTCTTCCATGTGGTAGTTTGGAGAGGAGGATTTTCATGAAAATCTTCGTATCGCATCAAATATTATATGTCTGGTACTTGACAGACTTTTCGGTTTTGAGTTATGCTGTTCACAGACACACGCGGACATTTTTCTAAATTCTTTTGATTCGGGGTACTTCAAAATATACATTTCCGGTGAATTCTCGGCATCGAATTTTTGGGTCGAATAGAATACTTCCCTACTTACTCTACTTAGTAGAGAAATTAAGAAATAATAATACTGTGGCCAGAAGACGAGAAATTGGATTGTATATTATCTGTCCAAAACTGCAAGTGCATTATTTCAGGGTCACTAGACACGCCGTCTCTGGTGCTATTTCACTTCTAAAGCTAAGTACTCGTTATCGACGTAATTAAATTCCAAGTGGTTGTAGCCTTGAGTTTCTGGATATCGCCTCTATTCGACAGCCCGTTAGGACTTTTCTGAAAGCATAACTAGCAAATATTCGGCAAGTAAACAACTGCCTCCCGTAAGGTGATGAATATGGAACATTCACCGAGAAAAACAAGATTCCACCAGCTATTATAAAATAATGACTACTAGTTATCTTTCACCTGATTCCTCATAAAAGAAAATTGAAATTAGCCAAACGAAGCTTTCTGAAAATTAAACAATAAATTATTTCACATGGAAGGTACAAGAAAGGTATATGAATTCTCTGGCGGCACCATTTTATTTATTACTTTATTGTATTGCACCCAAAAATTCGATCCCGAAATTCCACCGGAAATACATTTTTTGGGACCACCTGAATCCAAGAAAAGCATCATTAGAAAAGAAATGTTACATACCAAACTTAGTATTTAAGTTCAGTATCTCCGAAGGATGCAACACAAAGATTTTCAAGAAAATCCTCCACCCCAACCCTTTACAAGAAAAAAAAAAATCGAAAATTTTTATTTTCTGAAAAATGGCTCTAACGATTTGGATTAAAATCCCTTATATTCAAGATATTTTCAGTACAAATAAAATGTACGTCTTGAATTTTTGGGGGGAATAGCTTCTAAAGACCTCTTTATTCAGGATGAGTTTTTCTAAATTTTGTATAACTAGTAAACCGTAAGAGATAGACGAAAACTTACTACGCAAAAAATGTAGATCACGTTAAAACACACAATTTACGTTATATACATTTTTTCGTGGAGTTGACCATTTTTTGAGATATTCCTGTTATCGGTTTCAGTTTTAAAATACTTGAACTTTTCACATACGTGAATTTGTCAACTCCTGTCATGCAGAGAAACGGATTTCAATTCCATTGCAACCACATTTTAAAACATTTGACTTTTAGCCTAGTGCATTCCCTTATTTCCCTTCTACTTATAAAGAGCTAAGTAATAACATTATTTTGTTAATGTTTATCCCAATTAGCATAAGTATGTAGAAAAATAAGCTTTTTAAGAATAATTTGTAACAGAGATGTACAGAAAGTCATGTGAATGGAGCACATCAGATTTTTTATCCATTTTTATCTATCTTTTTTATGTATAGGTCTCCTAAAGCATATATTTCTTCGAAATTTTTGGTTAAATATAAAGTATTCTCTAGCTGTATGTTAACGTGTTAATTTAAGAATCTTATTTCCTTGTTTTGCTGCGTTGCTAGCACGTCTCAATCCATATTTCTCAACAGCCTGTAAATCTCTTCCTTCATCGTAGTGTTGATGACAGGCAACGGCTTTTTTTGCTGCTGCCAGAATGCAACGGTACGTGTTCTCCAATTCCATTCAGAAATGACTTGGAAAAATCTCGGATTTCATGCTCTTGTTAAGGGAGGAGGCTTTTTATTGACAAAGTGACCTCTGTCACTTGGGGCGCAAAGGAAAGTATCGTGTTGCTTATAATGGGCCCTCGAGGTCATTTCGTAACCGGGAATTAATTGGATCAAAGGCAAGAACTATATTGATGACTAAGAGAACAAATAACACCGTCAGTAAAACGTCATGTCTTCCTGACCGATGTGACTAACCCATACAAGTATGTCAGTTTTTTCGTCACCAGCGTCTTTCATAATCAGCAGCATCTCGAAATGCAACTTAAGGGGAAAAACAGTGAAAGTAATCAGTCATACCAGCATACTAGAACATATACATAATAGTTAGAGAAGGTACTGTATCCCACAAAAATTCGAAAACGAGATTTCAGGGAAATATATGTTTTCAGACCCCCTGAATGCATAAAAAAGCATGTCTAGAAAAAGATCAGTGAATATGTGTGTCTGGACAGCATAATTCAAAAACGAAACGTCCGTTAAATGCCCAACTTGGTATTTAAATGTAATGTCTTCCAAGAATGCGACACAAAAATTTTCAAGAAAATCCCCAATTACTCTTTGCATGGAAACAATTTCGAATGTTTTTATTTTCTCATAAGTGGCTCTAACGATTTTAATTAAAATGCCGTATGTTCCCACGACATTCTCACGACATCATGGAAATAGCATAAAAATTCTAGGTCAGCGCTTAGCTACCCGTTTTTAAACAATCAGCTATTGCTGTTCCCTTTGTACCTACCTATAATGAAACTGTTAATGGAAATGTTTACTTTAATCAACTTTAAGCATATCACTTTTCAAAAATGACCGGCTGTTAATCGCCTCCTATTTGCTGTGTAGATATCTGGTAATTATTTGCAGAGGTTAGCTAACATTGAGGCAAATGGTGTGCACGCTGGCTACTAGGTGAGAAGCAATAGGGCTCGTAGTCATCGCTCGTTTCTGTCTGCTTGCGCATGCGTATTGGTAAACCTTCGGGCATCCTCGTGTCACATGTTCAAAAGTATCCTGGAATATTCTTTTATAAGAATTATTAATAGAAGTTGCTAAAGCAACACATGTGTTCCATTCACATAAGTTTCTCTATCTGTTCTGCATATTATTCTTACAAAAGATAATTCTTTTATCTACATCATGGTAATCAAGATAAACATTACTAGAAATGTCTCATTACTTAATTCCGTGCAAGTGGAAAGGAAAAAGGGGAATACACTAAGCAAAAGCGACAGTCAAGTCTTTTAAAATTTGTCGCTGTGCCATTGTCATTAAAATTCGGTTCTCTTTCCATTCCAGGAGTAAAACAAAAGGATAACAATATATATATATATATAAAACGGATGAGAACTTCAGTTTGAGAAAGGTAATTGAAACCAATGACAGAAAATATCTCTGAAATGATTAGCCTCCCCCCCCCCCCCCCCGCTATAAAATGTGTGTATGGCAAATTGTATGTTTTAACGAGATCTACAGTTCTCGTGCAGTAAGTTTTTGCGCATCTATTAGGGTTTACCAGTTTTGCAAAAGTAATTCAGAATGAAGAGGACTTCAGGGGCCATTCCCAAGAAATTCAGGACAAACATTTTCTTTGTCATGTAAATATCTTTGATATAGGGCATTTTAATCAAAATCGTAAGAGTCAGTTTTTAGATTTTCAAATAAATGTTCCATGTAAAGGGTAGTTTGAGGCGGAGAAATTTTCCTGAAAAGCTTCGTGTCGCATCCTTGGAAAATACTGAACTTAAATGCGAAATTTGGTATGTTGTCTACAGGCGCGCACATACACGTGTGCGCACACCTTTTTACTTTCTGTAGCCCCATATGTACATTGTACATAGGGATAGAGAAAGTATTGTAATGCACCCAAAAATTCGATACCAAGATTTCACCGGAAATATATGCTTTGGGGTCCCCTGAGTCCGGAAAAAGCATTTTTTAAAAAAGGTCCGTGTGTGTGTGTGTGTGTGTGTGTGTGTGTCTGTGGACAGAATAGCCCCAAAACGAAAAGACCCTTAAATACCAAACTTGGTATTTAGGTTTAGTATCTTCCATGCGACACGAAGCTTTTCAAAAAAATCCCCGTAATAAAAGCTACCCTTTACATGGAAGAAATTTCGAAAATATTGATTTTCTTAAAAATGGCTCTAACGATTTTGATTAAAATTCCGTATATTAAAGCTATTTATGTCTGAAATAAAATGTATATCTCGAGTTTTTGGGGAATAGCCTCTTAAGACCTCTTTATTATGGATGAGTTTTGCTTAACTGCTAAACCGTAAGAGATAGACAAAAACTCACTACACAAAAAGTGTACATCACGACAAAACACACAATTTATGTCCTTTACATTTTTGTTGTGGAGGTAACCGTTTCTGAGATATTCCTTGTTATTGGTTTCAATTACGAAGTACTTGACACTTTTCTCAGACAGGAAATGTCCGCTTTTCTTTTGTTCTACTTCTGGCCAAGCAAAAAGTGATTTGCAATGACAATCGCATAACGATAGCTTTTAAAACATTTGACAATCATTTTAGCATAGCGCCTTCCCTTATTCTCTTCTACTTATTAGGAACTAAGTGATAACATTCTGATAATATTTATCTCGATTAGCATTGTGTACAAAGAAGAAGAATCTTTTGTAGGAGGTTTGTAGAGCAGCTAGAGAAAGTCATGTGAGTGTAACACATCAGATTTTTTAACTTTTTTTTAGATTCGGAGGTCCTCGAAACATGTGTTTCAGTGAAATCTCGGTATCGAACTTTTGGATGGAATACTTACTTTCTCTACCTACTATCTACATTGTACATACATGCTAGATAAGGTAATAAACGATACTGGTATCATTCGAATTGATATTCAAATCTGCTGCGTAAATAAAACAAAGTATACTCTTGTAAAATTAACTACTATACATATGTTAGTTAAATTTCCATTTGCGGATGTTTAGACACGGTGCCAAGTTGAAGGACAAATGAAACGGAGCGTTCTGAACCGATAAAATCGCTTGCAGACAGCGTTCTAGCGGAATTCCTGGCGATTTAAACGAGGCAGGTGGCCTGAGGTGTTTAAATCCGTTGTTAGCTCATTCATGGACTAGCGTCTAGGAACACCTGTCTTCCATTTGCAACATCCGTTCCTTAATAACCGACAATCGCTGTTTAAAGTAGGAAGCCACGCTGAATAGCACTTCCAAAATGCGACTTTTTAATAGAAAACAACTTTCTCTAACCATTATCATTTATTTTTATACATTTCTACAAATTATTCTTTAATGAACTTATTTTTCTATTTATTTCATGTTAATGGGATATACATTTGAATTAATAGTTTACTTATACGTTTCGTCACAAAAAATTGCTCATTTTAATCAATAACAGTGTGTATCTTGAAAGTGACTTAGAAAATGAATTGCACATTTTTATGAAGTAAATGTTTTTGTGTATCTCTTTTGGTTTATTTACAACAATACAAAATTCATTCGAATAAAGAGAACCTCGCAGGTTATTCGCAGAAAATGAAGATCAGAATTTATTTTATTATTCATGTAAATACAATGTCATAAACTATGGCATTTTAATCAAAATTGTTAGACCTATTTTTAAGAAAACGAAATAAAGATAATTTTACGTACAAAGGATATTTTCAGTTTGGTTTTAAACCTAGCCATTCTTGTTCTCAGCAGCTACATCGAGAAGTCTACACCTCTCTTCTACGCCTATGAAGAAAAAGCTGTCTGTTTTGTCTGTTTCTTGACAGAGAAAAAGCTTTTGATAAAGTATAGCATGAAGGGCTCACAACAAAATAAACTCTTAGTGACACTATATTTTAGCAGTGTAATCTTATCTTTCTGGATGAACATTCTCTGCAAAGTGCAACGATGTGTTATCTTCAGCTCGGAAAGAGCAAGCAGGAGTTTCTCAAGGCGGTGTACTGGCTCCATTCTTGTAATTAATACGAGGGTCATCCAGAAAGTGACAGACGATTCGGCATAACTAAATGATTACGAAAATGAACAACACGAAACTTTATTTACAAAGTTTCAGAACCTTACTCTATTTCTCAACGTAATCTCCATTCTGTCAATACATTTATTCTCTCGTGGTACCAGTTTTTCAATGCCAAAAATGTAAATGGCGTGTTATTTATGTACGCTCTTTAACTATTGTGGTTCTCAGCGTCCCATTCTAAATTGGGCGTGAAAGACCGCTTAATTTTACTCAGAGGCCTCTCTATCAGGCTTGAGGTTCTTTTACATGCCGTAAATCTACGACACGGGACCAACGGCTTTACTTCCCTTCCTAAGGAAGCCATACTAAGGATTTTTACGCCCGAAAAAATCCATCGTTCTCTGCCGGGTTTGAACCCGCGAACTTGGGTACATGAAGTCAGAATGGTAACCATTACACCACGGAGGGCGACTTTTTCAATGCCGATGTTATATTTTTGTACCACCAAAGAATTTGTTTTTGTTTTTTGAATGCGCAAAATGTTCCGCCAATCGAATTTTATAGCAAATAACGCAAGTGTACAGTGATAATATAATGAACGAGCCTTCAATGAGGCAATGGCGCATACTTTACGAGTAAAGGATAGCTTGGGGTGGGGAGGTTTTCCTTCGTTCGCATCTTTGGAAGTTACTAAGCTTAAATACCAAGTTTGGTATTTTACCGACATTTCGTTTTTGGACTACTACCCAGACACACACGCACACACGGACATTTTTCTAAAAATGTTTTTTTTATTCAGGGATTCTAAAACATCGGTGAAATCTCGGCATCGAGTTTTTGGATGGGATACAATATCTTCTCTATACACTATGTACATAGTGGAGCAGTAATTTTAATCTTTAAAATAAAATGCAGAAAAACACATGAAAGTCATATTACAATGGGAACGTACAATCAGACTTAAAAATTCATAATTTTAGCAGGGACTTGAAGCTGGGTACTTAGCGGCTGTCATTGAAATTCTCAATGTTCTAGCTTTCCAGCTTTAGCGTGCCTACACCTGGCAAGGGCTATCTGAGTGGCATGCTCAGGCGATAGTCTGTGGCCTGAATTGGAGAGATCGCAGTTCAATCCCCGGTGACAGCCCATTCTAACCTTTGGGTTTTTCTGTGGTTTTCCTCTGGTCACCAAGGCGAAAGGTGTATATTACCATAATTCTTGTTCCTTCTCATTTCATCATTCAGGCTATGGGGCTGCGGTTCGGTCGGTGGCGGGCAGATGCCGCAGAAACTTGTGCTTTGGAATTTATTCACGGCCCTCTCAGATGTGAGTATCGAATCTCTACTGCAGGATTGTGTTCTCCGATCCTGCTAGAGGGACGTCTCGCAGCGACTCTCTCGTGAACTATGAGGGAACGCTTCGTATCTATATCGTCCGTGCTGACGCAATACATTCGTCTGCTGCTCCTTCGCCTTATACTTCCTCCCGGGAGTGTAAGTATACAAGACAGTAATCTCATTGTCATCATCAATAAACCTAGGACTTTAAAGTTCTTAAAAAATTGTAAGTTGTCAGTGCAGTATGTTATCTCAAAAAATGAATTTGAGAAAGGCTGACGGTTTATCGAAAAATATGAACAATTTGAGGAGTTTAATTTTGTACAGACCTATAAAAGCCAGGTAGGTTGGTAAACTGAATTCTCTTCTTTTCCGTATTATTTGCCGCACAGTAAATATATTGTTACGCTGTACGGCAGCGAATCCTGGGTGATGAGGATAAAGGCTGCAGTTTTTACGACCAGTTAAAGAATTTCTGATGAAGTAATTAGATAAGAATTGAATATTTTTGCAATAAAGGATAAACTAGAAGAAAATGCACAAAAATGGAAGGATCATCTGGAAAGAATGGAAGAATTAAGGGTTCCAAAGATGACCTTACAAAATAAACATATAGTAATGGCTAACTTCATATACCCAAGGTCGTGGGTTCAAAGCCGGCGGAGAACGATCGATTTTTTCGGGCGTAAAAATCCTTAACTGGCTTTCTTCGGAAGGGAAGTAAAGCCGTGGGTTCCTGTCGTAGATTTACGGCACGTAAAGAAACCCTGATAAAAGAGGCCTCTAAGCAAAATTAAGCGGTCTTTCACGCCCAGTATAGAATGAGACACTGAGAACCACAGCAGTTAAAGAGCGTCCATAAATAAGACGACGTTTCATTTCATTTATAGTAAAGAGGGACGTAGGAAGGCCAGTTAAAAGATGGAATTGAAGCCGTGACAGGTCGAAAATACCTAATCCTTGAAAGGCAGAAGAAGAAGAATTTTATACAGAATTTTATACATTTGTAACAGTTGGTTAGAGCAGTGGCAATCCAAATATCCGCGGTTCAAATCCTGGCTATGCTATTGACTGTTCTGTGTGGTTCAATTCCGTGCGGAATTGAACTCGATTTGAGTCCAATACCATTTCAATACGATCCGCGTTTCATACAATAATTTCAATACGAATTGTGAGATCGTTTTGAATATGCGCGCCTATGTTGGTCAACTTGGAATTGCGTTGGCGAATCTGTTAAAACATATATTTGATGTTTGTATATTATAAGAAGGTTTTGAAGTTAAATATTTATATTTAAGAATATATTGTAAACTATAGAAACTATAAAAGTGGTTCTATTATAATCTACCACAGAGAAATAAACAAAAATATTAACATATAACTACCGTGTGCAACGAGTATAACAGAATGAGAGTTTCTTTGCCTTTTCAAAACGATTTGAATACGCAGGTGCTTCCATTCGATCTCATTCCGATCCCATTTTCTAAAAAGATCGGATCCAAGATTCAATACGATTTGAATCTACGTTTCCATGCAGTATTCAATACTCAAATCGAATTCAATTCCCCATAGAGACGACTTCAACCTAAACATGGCATATGTGAAAGTACAATTATAATAACTTTATCTACACGTACTATGTACATAGAGCATAGGGAAGGTATTGTATTGTAATTGTATCCAAAACTTCGATACAGAGATTTCACAGGAAATACATCACCTGAATAAAAAAAAAAATGAAAAAAATGTCCGTCTGTGGACAGTATAACTGAAAAAAGAAAAGACCGTTAAATTCCAAACTTGATATTTAAGTTCATGTCTTCCAAGGACGCGACAGGAAGAGTTTCAAGAAAATCCCCCCACCGCAACTTCCCTTTACATGGAACAATTTTTGAAAAGTTTGATTTTCTTAAAAATGGCTCTAACGATTTTGATTAAAATATCGTTCATTAGGGATATTTACATGGCAAATAAACTGTATATCTTGAATTAGCATCTGAAGGCATCTTTATTCTGGATGAATTTTGCGTAACTGGTAAACCGTAAGAGATAGACAAAAGCGTACTTCACAAAAAATGTAGAGCTCGATAAAACACACAGTTTATGTTGTATACATTTTTTTTTAGTTGACCGGTTTTTTATGCATTCCTTGTTATTGGATTCAGTTTCAAAATACTTATACTTTTCTCATACAGGAATTTTTCAACTCCTGGCCATACAAACAAAGGAACTTCAATCGCATGGCAAACAGGTTTTAAAACATTTGACTGTGGGTTTAGTCTATTGTACTTCCTTATTTCGCTCCTATTTAAAAGGAAACAAATAATAAGACCTTTTTTGCTCATTTTATCTGGATTAGCATGAAGTAAATAGAAGAATAGGATTTTTAACAATAATTTGTTGTAGAGATGTAGAGAAAGTCATGTGAATGGAACACATCAGATTGTTTTACATTGTTTTGTCGTTTTACTGAGTGCGACAACTGTTTTCTCGTTGGGTACCAAAGACGTAGTAGGGACATTTTTGTCCATAAACGAAGTTCAGCGATACATGAATAACATCCTTTTATTTTTTCACGTACCCACTTCCGGTGAGCACTAGGGCGCGGAATTGTCCGTTACAGTAAAGGGGATACATTTTACTCAATATAAGGCGCTTAAAACGGCCGCATATTTGTATTATCTTGATAAAAAAAGGCACAAAATACAAAACCGTTTGCCACCAAACATATAGAATTCATTTCTAATGATTTTAAAAGAGATTATAACGGCAACAGCTTATATATCAGATTTGGTTAAAAAAATCTGATGTGTTCCATTCACATGACTTTCTCTGCCTGTTCTACAAACAAATTTACGAAATATTCTTCTTTGTACTTCATATTAATCGAGATAAACATTATCAGAATGGTCTTATTACTTAGTTTGTCATAAATAGAAGAGAACTAAAGGAATGCACTAGTCTAAAGCGATAGTCAACTGTTTTAAAAGCTATCGCCATGCGATTCTCATTGAAATTTGCTTCTTTGCATGGCCAGAAGTAAAACAAAAGAAACACGGACGATTTCCCGTTAGAGAAAAGCACAAATATTTTAAAATTGAAACCAGTAATAAGGAATATCTTCTAAAGGAGGCTATTTCCAGAAAATTCAAGATATACATTTTATTTGTGATGTAAATATCTTAAATATTTGTAACTTAATAAAAATTGCTATCCTAAAGACTAAATTAGGGATGCAGAGGGCAAGAAAATTACAAAATAATGACGTAAAATGACCGAATACATATTAACGTTCATAATGTGGAGCCATTATAAGGAGGTATGTAAGTAGGTACATGTTGCAATGCCTTTTATGCAACAATTAAAATATGACGTCATGAGTATCCGAGCTCTTTTGTTAAGTGTGTATTCAAAAAGAGATCAGAGGATTTATCGTAGCCCAAATTGTAGGTGTTTGCTATTCTGAGTGTAAACATCACGCGGCGGGTTAAACTTAAAACCAAGTTGTGTGGTGTTTTACGTGTTATAGAGTGCAACAGTATAATAACTGAGAAGCAAGCATGGCGAGAGTAACGGTTACGGTAAAAAATTAGGTCAGAGATGTATTAGTATGTCTACTTGAAAGTTTTCAGGGGTAAATGCGCCTACGCGTTTCCTAACGGAACAGACCGGCTCCTTCAAGTAGTCATGAAATGAAGCTTGTAGGTGAAGAGAAGTAATCATATTTCAGTTGAGAGCGTCCTTTGTACTGGGAAATTCCATTTTGATCTCATGACGGAGTTTTGTACGAGAACCATCCTCAAAGTGACAGATGATTTGGCATAACTAAACAATAACGACAGTTATCATAAGTAATATAACGAGAGCTCTAACTTGTATCGATAAATTTATTTAGAGAAAAGTTGTAGCTCGAGTTGTATTTAATAAGACTATTTCGTGAATAAAATAACAATTGGTATTGGATTAATTGTTTTTTCACACAAATCGTGTGTAGGACAGGAGTTGAATAGGTAGAGTCAGACTGAAGTCAGAACCCCGCTATTGGTGTCATCTCAAAATAATTTGAGAACACCTTGTAGTTTACCGAGAAACATGCGAGTCAGTTGAGAAATTCAATGCTATGCGGCATGTTGCCATGGCAGCTCAGTGGCAGAGATTGGGAGATCCGTGGTTCAAATCCCGGCTATGGCATTGAATTTTTCAGTCTGACTCTGTGTGAAAAAACAATTAATGCAACACCAATTGATCATAATAGTTGGCTATGCTATGAATCCTGGGACTTCAGTACTTGCAACATTGTAAGTCGCCATTGGGGCTGTCATCTCAAAATAATTTGAGATCATCTTGTGGTTTACCAAGAAACATGCGAGTCAGCTGAGAAATTCAGTGCTATGCCGGCATGTTGCCATGGTAGCTCAGGGGTACACAACAGGAGATCCGCGGTTCAAATCCCGGCTATGAGATTGAATTTTTTAGTCTGACAGCTCACAAGGCACGACAGCTCACAAGGAACCTTGGCCTACCGCCCGGCCGCTGCGTCCCCATCTCGGGCCATGATAGACGTCATGGATGGGGTGCAATATTGGAGGGTGAGACGTGGTCAGCGCCTCGAACCGATTATTGCGGTCCTCATGACCTGGAGCCGCTACTTCTCCATCAAGTAGCTTCTCAATTGGTCCCCCAGGGACCTCACGAGGTTGAGTGCACCCCGGTCTCCCAGCGGGGGAAAAATCCCCACGCCGGTACCGGGAATCGAACCCAGGTCTCCAGCTTGGTAGGCAGCTGCGCTACTTCAGTCTGACTCCACCTATCCTAAAATAACAATGATTAGCCTATATGGACACGAAGAATAATATTCCTAAACTCCCATTTGTCTTGACGTATATTTGCAACTTGATGTCCATATCATACATGTCAGATCTCTTTGTATTGCTATTCCATTATTTTGGCTTAGTAAAACATGATTGCAATTAATGTCTATAGGAACTTCCGTCATTATGTACAGGAATGTCATTGCACACTGATATTCAGAGAGAAAACAAATGCACATGGGTGCGATAAATTTAGAAAAACAATTTAACGTGGGTGTGATAAAACGATTAAAATATAGAGATAAGAGTTCCGATTGGTTGGAATTTTGCCCGCCAATATACTGGATTGGCCACTTCCTACAATCGCGTGTCATGAACGAAATAGTCAACACAAAACTTTATTTACAAAGTTACAGTATCTTATTCTATTTTAAACGTAATCGTCATTGCTATCAAGGTATTTATTGTCACGTGGTACCGGTTTTTCAATGCAGATGTTATACTCTTCCACCGCTTAAGATATGAGTCAAGATGTCACTTTCAGGTCTTCATCGGTTGGAATATCATTTCCACCCAAAAAGCCATATGCGGTGTCCAAAGTGAAACACCGGTTTTTTTAACTCCTTTATCAACATTTGCTCTCAACTCCTCCATAACGATTGATGAACTTTCATTCTGGTCTTTATTGTGTACACTGGTTTTTCCTTGATTACTCGTAAATTATGCGCCATTTCTTCACTGAAGATTCCTTCATCGCATTATCACCATACACTTGCGTTATTTGCCTATAAAATGTGACTGGCCGAATATTTCGTGCATTCAAAAAACGAATAAGTTCTTTGGTGGTAGAAAAGTACATCGGCAAAAACTGGTACCACGTGACAGTAAATGTCTTTACAGAATGGAGATTACGTTGAGAAATAGAATAAGGTTCTGTAACTTTGTAAAGAAAGGTTTATGTTGATAACTTTCGTTATTATTTAGTTATGCCAAATCGTGTGTCACTTTCTGGATGACCCTAGTAGTTTCTATAAAACATTTATCGTCGAAGCAGATATTATGTAATGCATCTGTTGATCAAAAACTTTCAGAAATCTAATGTGACGCATTCCTTTGTCATTCTTCAACATACTTTTCATATAAAACCTTATCTTCAAGATGAATATTTGTAGATACAGTTTTATTACGTACTTACTTGTAGGTACAAGGAAATTAAAATAAGAGCTGACTGTTATGGGATAGATTTGGAATTCCATTCTCTTTACATGGCCTGGAAGAAAAAAGAAATTGGAAAAAAGTAAATGTATTTGAAAATGTAAAGTAATAACAAGGTATCTCGTAAATAGTTAACTCACTAACAAGAAGTATTTGACATAAACTGTGCTTTAACAATATGTATTTTCTTTTTTGTGTAGTTGGTTTGTTTTTCTCTCTCTCTTTACAGTTTCATAAAAAACATTCAGAATGAAGAGGGCTGTAGAGCCTTTTTCAGAAAATTCAATATACGTATTTCATTTCTCATGATCAAGAAAATATTTTAAAGTATGGCATTTTAATTAAAATCGTTAGAGCCATTTTGGGGGAAATTAAAAATTTCCGAAAAATTGTTCAGGTAAAGGGTAATTTAATTTGGGGGCTTTTCTCAAAAATCTTCACATTGATTCCTTTGAAGATTATGAAACTTAAATATCATGGTGTGTGCAAGACTTTTCGTTTTTGAATCATGCTGTTCGCAGATACACATGGTTCAATTTTAAAGTGCTTTTCTAGGTTCAGGGGACCTCAAAATATGTATTTCCGGTATATGTATTTTGGGCGGAATACAGCAGGTACTTCCTCTACTTAGCTAAACGTAGTAGATACTGAAAAGACATATTCAGTATATCTAACAGATCTTTTGAAACTATGATAACTTGAGATTCGGAAAGAGAGCTTGTTTAATATTTTTGTGGAACTAGCCATTTCCGAAATGTTCCTTATTATCGGTTTGAATTTTTTACTTTCTTTACACGTACTATGTACAGTGTATAGAGAAGTATTGCATTCCACCCAAAAATTCGATACCGAGATTTCATCGGAAATACATGTTTTGGGTTCCCCTGAATCCAAAAAAAGCAATTTTACAAAAAGGCCTCGTGTGTGTGTGTGTGTGTGTGTGTTTGTGTGTGTGTCTGTGGACAGCATAGCTCAAAAATGAAAAGACTGTTGATTACCAAACTTGGTATTTAAGTTTGGTATCTTTCAAGGATGCGACACGAAGATTTTTAAATAACCCCCCCCCCCGCCCCAAACTACCTATTACATGGAAAAAATGTCGAACATTTTGATTTTATCAAAAATGGCTCTAACGATTTTGATTAAAATCTCTTATATTTAAGCTATTTACATGCCAAATAAAATGTATATCTTCAATTTTCTGGGAATAGCCACTACTTTATTCTGGATGAATTTTAGAGAATTTTGCATAACTGCTAAACCGTAAGAGATAGACAAAAACTTACCACACAAAAATGTAGATCATGATAAAACACGATTTATGCCATATACATTTTTTTCGTGGAGTTGATCGTTTTTGAGATATTCCTTGTTACTAGTTTCAGCTTTAAAAACGTTTACATTTCTCATACAGGAATTTGTCAACTCTTGTCCACACAAACAAAGGAACTTCAGTCACATAGCAACCAGCTTTTGACTCACTTTAACCTATGGTACTCCCTTATTTCGGTTCTACTTACAAGGAAGTTAGCAATAAAACTATTTCTGCTATTTTTTTCTGGATTAGCATGAAGTAAATAAAAGCATAAGCTTTTTAACAATAATTAATTTGTTGCAGAGATGTAGAGAAAGTCACGTGAATGCAACACATCAGATTTTTCAATACGTTGTCATTTTTAAAGTGATATCAACATTCGGTTTTTTCTCCCGACATGATGGAAAGACATTGGAAATTTCAAGGCTAAGCATATAGCGACCCACTTTTAAACACACAACTATCGATTCTGTTTCTTCTGTCCTACAAATGCACAGCTTTTCATAAGATTGGTTCTTCCAATGTATATAAAAATCATGTGATCCATTCACATAATGTTCTCTATCTGTTGTGCAAACAAACTGTTCTTACAAAAATGATTTTATCTACAGCATGCTAACCAAGATAAACATTAGTAAAAATGGTCTTATTTAGTTCCTTGCCAGGAGAAGATAAATAAAGGAATACACTAGGCCAAAGCGAGTCACAATTTTAAAAGCTTTCGCTCTGCGATTGTTACTGAATTCGGGTATCTTTCTTCATGGACTAAAACAAAAGAGATATGAAACTGATGACGCCTGCCCGCTTGAGAAAAGTTTAAGTACTTTAAAATTGAAACCAATAATAGGAAATATCTGGGAAATATTTAGATCTTCAAAAACAGCTATACGTGATAAAATAAGGGGGATTTGAGGGGCTATGGTATCCGTACACACACCCTCCGTGGTGTAATGGTTACCATGCTAACTTCATACACCCAAGGTCGCGGGTTCAAACCCGGCGGAGGACAATGGATTTTTAAGCATTTTTCGGGCGTAAAAATCCTTAGCATGGCTTCCTTCGGAAGGGAAGTAAAGCCGTTGGTCCCGTGTCGCAGATTTACGGCACTTAAAAGAACCTCAAGTCTGATAAAAGAGGCCTCTGAGCAAAATTAAGCGGTCTTTCATACCCAATATAGAATGGGACGCTGAGAACCACAGCAGTTAAAGAGCGTCCATAAATAAAACGCCATTTACATTTTTATATATACACACACACACACACACACACACACACACACACACACACACACACATTGTCGTTTTTCTAAAAATGTTTTTTTTTAAATTCAGATGTCTTCAAAGCATATATTTCCGGTGAAATCTCGGTATTGAATTTCTGGTTGGAATACAATACTTTCTCTACCTACTATGTACATTGTACATATGTGCTTGAGAAAGTAATAAGCTATATTAATAGAGAAAGTCATCTGAATGTAACCCATCAGATTTTTGCGCAATTAGCCTCCAGCTAACTGTACTGTAAGTTTAATAAATGCTTTTCTGAATTTCTACGGAATCGTCGAAGTATGCACAAAAGTTTGCTCTTCTTGTATTATTGCATAATGTTATGAAACATCACCTCTTGATTCCTACTCCTACTGCTTATATATTGCAGAAACGCAACAAAGAGCTAAAGTTAGAACACTGCTGTTATTATACTTATCTTCAAGCTGGTCTTATCTTGGGAAATATTAGTTTAGAAAAATATTGTTAGTGGCATTAGTGAGCACTATCACTTGGAAAATTATATTATATGCTAGATGTAATATCAATTACCCTATTTACACCTCAATTTAATAGCTGCAACGACTTAAACAATTACCACGTTTCTATGGGGAATTAAAATCGATTGGAGTCAAATACCATTTAAATACGATCCGCGTTTCACTTGTTGCTCAGTACGAATTGAGATCGTTTTGAATACACAAGTTTCGAGAGTAATATTTATCAAGCTTTTATTTTGTCGCCTTGAATTTGCGTTGGCGAAACTGTTAAAAATAATGTGTACTAAAGCAGGTTTTTAGGGCAATGATTGTTTTGGAGAAGAATAAATAGTGCGAGATTATCGAAACAATGAAATTTCTCGCGTCTATTACTATACCAGCTCCTGACAAGTTTAATGAAGAAAACAAAATGGCGAGCCTGCAGCGTGTTGCAAAGAGTACAATATAACATAGTGAGTGTATTCAATACGATTTGAATACGGAGGTGTTCCCAATCAACATATTTCAATTCGATCCCACAACCACATGCTGTAAACAATTTAAAGGTTTTATAGGATTGGTATATTACACCAGTCAAGCAATTGATCATATCTTTTATCCACTTTTGAAAAGGATACCCAACATTTGACACAATGAGCTGTAATTGTGGTTGTCATCCTTCTGATTAGAATGTGTGTAGTGTCATATTGAATATTTATGCTATTAATTTCCTGTGCAACAATTTCATATACTCTAACCTGAAACATCTTCACAAAGAATGTAATTACTGCATTTATGAGTATTAATAACAAAGACAGCAATCAAATAGTAATTAATGGCTGTAATAATACCATTCATTTTCTTCTTCTAAATATTAGCTCCTCAATCCGTTTAATTTATTGCTCATGCCATTCACAGTATATCCTTCATACACTTCACTAGTAGCTTCTTCTATGCTTTAATATATTTGCAGTCTTTTGTTTCTGTTTTTGTATTCTTTATGTTTTAAATTATACATTTCATGCGATTAATAATAGCAAATGAGCAGTTAGGTTGTAGTTATTGACCAAGTGTACCTGTCCGCCATTTTATTTTCTCATCACACATGTGATCAAAGATGCTATATTACACTGTAAAAGGTTTTATCATATCTATGTAATCACATTTTTGTATATGTGATGGTGTAATATAGGCTTAAGAGGATTGGATCCAGAATTCAGTATGATTTGAATCTGCGTTTCCATGCAGTGTTCAATATGGAATAATCGATTTCAATTTTCTATGGTAACATGGCACATACCTAAGCTCTTCTTCGCTTCTTTTCAATTAAACCGAACTAACTGAGAAATGGCATTGAAAGACTCGTAAAGTTCCCTAATGCTGTAAAAACCGTCAAAGCCCACAGGTCAATTAGAGTTTGAAACTACGACATAAATCAATTAACTCAAATGGTGACAGACAAATTAATAGGTAGCAAATTGGTGAGTAAACTCATTACTGTCTCTTCCAATTCCCTGAGTTTGCGATAGAGGGCGTTAAATTGACGTATGTTAGTGATAAGATAACGTTAAATTGTTTCACACCGTTGAATGTGGGTACGACCGGATGTGGCGTATGCAAATATGCATTATCTTAGTAAGTGATCCGAAAATATAGTAAGACGAGTATCTACTTTTCGTTAGGATTTGCAGGTTATGTTGGAAACAAGATCCTTGCCTGCAATTATTGTTTTCTAATAATTAGAGCTAAGATTAAGTCCATTAATATCGGATTGTGAATACATACATTTTCGCTAACAGGCTAGCACACATGACTCTGAAATAGGAATATTCTTTAAATGCAGACAGATATATAAAGAAATGTATTTCCTTCTCTCTTTTTTTATGTTAACTACCTGTTGTAGAATTATGTGCGGCTATAATTTGGTAGCTATTTGAGGTTATGTTATATATATTATGCTAGGCTATACCGTATTTATTTCGTATCCATTTGATTTTATGTTAAAATGAACGAGCCAAAGTTTATTCCCACATGACTCGGAATGCCATACATGCAGTGCACAATGGAAATCACTATAATCTTTGGGATAATTTCTTATAATTGTCACCCTTTTTTGGTGTGCACTTATGATTCTAAGCCTTCCCCAAACCTCTGTGTGTATGTTTGTGTGTGTGTGTGTGTGTGTGCGGGCGCGCGCGCGCGCGCTTACGTACATGCATTCTATATATGACTATAGACACATATATTCGTGTACTCAATAGAGGAATAAGAGTATATTCACTTTTTAACTTCATTTAGTGGAATTAATGAATAAAATGTAAATGTAAATTGCGTGTTATTTATGGACGCTCTTTTAACTGCTGTGGTTCTCAGCGTCCCATTCTATATCGGGCGCGAAAGACATTTTATATTGGGCTTAATTTTGCTCAGAGGCCTCTCTATCAGGCTTGAGGTTCTTTTACGTGCCATAAATGTACGACACGGGACCAACGGCTTTACTTCCCTTCCCAAGGAAGCCATGCTACTGATTTTACACCCGAAAAAGTCCATCGTCCTCCGCCGAGTCATATGACCTTGGTCATATGAAGTTAACATGGTTGCCCTCCTTCTGTTTTAGACTAAGAAATTAGAACAAAATTAAGTTATGACCTTGCCGTGATGTTTACTGCAATAATACCAATGTGTCAATAATAACTTCTGACAAGCCGATAAATGTGATTGTATTCTTTCAACTAGAGATCTCTTCTCTTCCATTGTCCTTTGTCTTTACTTCAAAAACTTGGCAAAACAATTAGTTTGACAGATGTTGCGTATGGTGTATATGGTAGTGTGTAGAATCGCAAGATGGCGGCTGGTCACAAAACATACTTCAAGAAACCGTTAAGCATTTCTACCCTGTGGTCTACAGGGAATATCGGTAAACTATTTTGGGTCGCAGTTATAGATATCGAAGAATGTCCTAAATAAACTTTAGTAAATATAACAGATCAGAATTTTGTTGTTTATTTATGTAACAGCATGTCAGATTTTATAGCTTTTAGTGCAAGAAAAGAGTATCACTGCTACTGTGTGTGAAAGTTCTACACTTGACCATAAAAGTACGCAGATAAAGGCAGACTAACTGCTTTCTTTAAAATAGACAGTGGAACAACATCAGCCTTGGATGCTGGTACGGTGGGCGGAGCTTATTTTCCTGTACTGTAAACCTTCGAACCGGTTTATAAACTTCCAATAGCAGTTTCCCTACAAAGAAAGAAGATGCTAATATGGGAGTGGTACATGCTCAGGGACTATGCGGCCCGAAGCATAGCATTTTGTGTTTTTGGTTGTTTCTCACAAAAGTAAATTAATTACTTTGACTTGTACGAATGTGCCAAATGAATTTTTACACTTTCTATACGTACTATGTACATGTGTATAGAGAAGGTATTGCACTCCACCCAAAAATTCGATACCGAGATTTCACCGGAAATATATGCTTTAGGGTCCCCTTTAACTAAAAAAAAAAAAAGCAATTTTGGAAAAAGGTCCGTGAATACGATAACTCAAAAACGAAAAGTCGGTAAAATACCAAACTTAGTATTTAAGTTTAGTATCCTCCAGGGATGCGACACGAAGATTTTGAGAGAGAGAAAAAGAAAAAAAACAACCCACCCCAAACTACCCTTTGCATGGAACTTTTTTTTCAAAAATTTTGATTTTCTCAAAAATGGCTCTAATGACTTTGCTTAAAATATCGTATATTAAAGATATTTACCTGACAAATAATATGTATATCTTGAATTTTCCGGGAATAGCCTCTGAAGACTATTTTATTTTGGATGAATTTTACGGAATTTTGTATAACTGGTAAACTGTAAGAGATAGACAAAAGCTTACCATATAAAAATGTGGTGCACATTAAAACACAACATTTATATTATGTACATTTTTTTCATGGAGTTGATCGTTTTTGAGATATTCCTTGTTTTTTAGTTTTAGCTTTGAAAAAATTTTACTTTTCTCAGACAGGAATTTATCAACTCGTGTCCATACAAACAAAGGATCTTCATTCACCTAGCAACCAGATTTTGAGTATCACCTTAATCTATGGTACTCCCTTATTTCGCTCCTACTTAGAAGGAAGCAAGTACTAAGACTAATTCTACTACTTTTTTCTCGATTAGCATGAAATAAATTTAGGAATAAGCTTTTTAACAATAATTTGTTGCAAAGATTTAGAGAAAGTCATGTGAATGGAACACTTCAGATTTTTTTAACAAAAGAATAGTTTGTAGTTTATTTATATCTTATATGCAATTAAAACTGACTATTGCCTCAGAAAACACCATTACTAAAACCTACAAAGGCTGTATATTGTCACATCCTGGCTGTGTACACAGGATATGGTAGCATTGTAATTTATAATTATCAGAATGTTGGCGACATTGCCAACTTTAACAGTTATTAAAACTTCAGTTGTACTAGTTGCGAAAACGGAGCTTCGGCTCCTCCGGGAAGCGAAGCTTGGCCTTGCGCCAAGATGGTGGAATGTATTCAGTAAAAGGTAACAATATGTTTGCTATTGATTTTTAAGTATTTGTTTTTACATTAGTAGCCTAGTTAACCTATATACGTCCTTTTTATTAGTGAATTAGGTTTTCCCTTGTATAGGATTTAGCCTATACGGGTGCGCCCCTTTGTAGTAAAAAGTATATTTTGTCTAGTTTTACCTCTCAGCAGCCAAGCGGGTCCCCTCGATTAGTGCGGGGTGTGACAATATACCGATAGAAATTAACAAAGAAGAACATATAACGGTAATATACGCTATTAATAATAGAATGAAGCTTGATATAACACTTTCTAGATTTGTGTTTAGAAAATGCTTACCAAATTTTGGCGTTGGCTAATCTGCGTTATGTTGGCTGAATTCGAAGCAGGTGAAAAATTTCTGATGTGCTCCATTCACATGACTATCTGTACATCTCTGTAACAAATAGTTTTAATGAGCTTCTTCATGCAAATCAAGATAAACATTAGTAGAAACGGTCTTATTACTTAGTTCTTATAAGCAAAAAGGAAATAAGGAATACACTAGACTAAACCGACAATCAAATGTTTTAAAATGTGGTTGCTATGGGATTGAAATCCGTTTATTTGCGTGGAGTTCCTGTATGAGAAAAGTTAACAAGTATTTTAAAACTGAAACCAATAACCAGCAATATCTCGAAAACGGTCAACTCTACCTAAAAAAATCTGATGTGTTTCACTCTCATGACTTTCTCCAGCTCTTCTACAAACTTCTTACATAAGATTATTCTTCTTTCTGCACCTTGCTAATGATATAATCATTAGCAGAATGTTCTTATTACTTAGTTCCTTATAAGTAGAAAGAAAATAAACCGATAGTCCAATGTTTTAAAAGCTGTCGTTATTCGATCGGCATTGCAAATCGCTTCTTTGCTTGTCCAGGAGTAGAACAACAGAAAGCGAACTGCTTCTGTCCCAGAAAAGTATAAGTACTCACAACTGAAACCAAAAACAAGGAATATCTCGGAAACGGTTACCTCCACAACAAATATGTAACGCACATAAATTATGTGTTTTGATCAATCTACATTTTATGTGTAGTACGTTTTTGTCTATCTCTTGCCGTTTAGCAGTTAAGCAAAATTTAGCAAGATTCATCCAGAATAAAGGGATCATCACAGGCTCTTCCCAGAAAATTCAAGATATACAGTTTTTATTTGGTATGTAAATATCTTTAGTATATGGGATTTTAATCAAAATCGTTAGAGCCACTTAGAAAATCAAACTTTTCGAAAATGTTTCCATGTAAAGGGTAGTTGGGGGTGGGGGGATTTTCTTGAAAATCTTCGTGTTGCATTCTTGGAGGATACCAAACCTAAATACCAAGTTTAGTATTTAACGTATTTTCGTTTTTGAGCTAGGCTGTCCACACACACACACACACACACACACACACACACACACACACACACACACACACACACACACACGGACCTTTTTGAAAATGCTTTTTTTTTTATTCAGGGGGTCCTAAAACATGTATTTCCGGTGAAATCTCGGTATCGAATTTTTGGGTGAAATACAATACTTCCTCTATACACTATGTACATAGCACGTATAGAGAAAGTAAAAATGCATGACATATAGTGTGTGTTTTAAAGATATCTACATATTTTGGTAGTATATTTTTATCTATCTCTTAAGATAAACAGTTATACGAAATTTAGAAAAATTCATCTAGAATAAAGAGGTCTTCAAAGGCTATTCCCATAAAATTGTTTATTTGTTATGTAAATATCTTTACTATACGGTATTTTAATCAAAATCATTAGAGCCATTTTTTGAGAAAATCAAACTTTTCGAAACTTTTTCCATGTACGAGTAAAGGGTAGTTGGGTAGTTCGAAATGGTGGGACTTTCATGAAAATCTTCGTGTCGCATCCTTGGAAGATACTGAACTTAAATACCAAGTTTGGTATTTAACGGAATTTTCGTTGTTGAGCTATGCTCTTCACAGACACACACATACACACACATAGACACGGGCATTTTTCTAAACAAGTTCTTTTGGGGGTCTCAAAACATGTATTTCCGGTGAAATCTCGGTATCGAATATTTAGGTGCAATACAATATCTTATTTGTATACTATGTACAAAGTACGTGTAGAGAAATAACAACTCGACTGTAGGTTCCTGGACGTTTTATTTTCTTCATACACACGCTGGGAATCGATCCCGGTACCTCCAGGTAAGAAATAGTTCGCTCAACACTCGACCACGGTGATAGTTAAAATAGATTTGTGCTTATAAAATGTTTACCAAATCAAATTTTGACGTTGGCTGATGTACGTTATGTTGGGTGAATTGGAAGTAGGTGAAAAAAATGGCATTGGTCAGTTTCAAACAAATGATGTCTCTAAGTGCTATGTCGACTTTTCACTCTGCTATCGAAATGGTCATCGATATGCATTTCCGTTCTCGTTACCGGTGTATTATGATCCAAAATTTTACATGGTGTTTTGTTTCACGTTCGTTTCCATTCTCGGGCTATTGTAAGCGATCCATAATCTGAACAAAATTCGCATCCTTTATGACTGTATTCACACGTTATAGAAATATAAATGGGAGTATTGATCTTGATGCAGCACTTTTAATTGTTATTTCCAAACACCTCCTTCAGAATAAAGACCAGTGTGTGATCGATAGATATAATTAGACAATGCTGAATAGAAACAAAAGAAAGTAATTAAAACAACTGGAAATAAAAGAAAAAAGGTTTCCAACCAAGCGAGATGGCGCCATGGAAACGTGGCAGATTCCTATTCTGAAGGTCACGGGTTCGAACCTCAATGACTTCTCACTCTGACCCAGGGGTTTTTCATGGTTTCGCCGGATTCAGAAGGCGAATGTTGTAATGCTTCCACTTCTACCATGGCTTTCCTTGTATTTCCAGGGCTGACTGTGAATGTGCGTGTTATAGGGGTTTCTTTCCAGGCATCGTTATGGAACAACTACACTTCCAAATGGGCCCCACCAGGAAAACTGTGGGTAGCCCGAGCGGCGCAGGATGTATTCAGTCTGAAAACGTTAGGGACCCTGTGCCCATCGTCTCCAGGTCGCTCCCCTCATCCCTTCCTCTCGTGTAGAAGCATTAGGGGCCATTGCGTGTGCTACTCCGGACCGGTTCGTCTGTACCTTTACATTTACCTTTTGCGTAATAAATGTTCTAAATGGAAATTTTATATACTTATGATGATGTATTTTCAATCTTATGTTATTATTTAGAAGGAACACAGTTCGTCGTTTGCAGAAGAATGACATCAATTTTTCGAATGTCACAGACAAAACCCTCGCCGTTGCTGTATCACAAGAATGTTGCCTACATGTGTGTTCGCCATTGCTTAGCATCACTTACATGCACTTTCTATTTTGCCAACTCTTTGTTACTGAGCGTAGCCTTGGTGACCGCGATAGAAAGTGAATAACGAATGGCCTTCCCGTTCGGATGAGTCAATACTGCACTTCCTTGTCAGTACTTGCCTCACATGTTAACCGCAAATATTTTTGTTCTTAGAATAATATTTCTTAATTGTTCATGAACATCGACAGAAACCGATCAGATTGCTCAAGTGTGTTTTATATGCTCAGTTTTGGACATGCGAGTCAGGTTTCAAATGCAGCTATTCAAGGCCGCAAAGTGGGGCAGCAAATTCATATATCTGTAACTATCCCGAATTTTGCGTAAATCAAATGGGACAGAATAATAATAAAAATAGTTTACTTTGCAAATACAAGTAGTGTATGTTAAAACTAACGATAAAAACTAGGGACCGTTAATTACTTGCAATGTGGTGCAACGCTCGTTTGCGCTGTCTGAAAAAATAGAGGGATCAAATCGAACGGAAACTCCCTGCTGCTCTCATTTTGCGGAATCAAATCAAATTAAACCGAACGGAAACTACCGCTGCTCTCATTTTGCGGAATCAAATCGAAACGAACAGAAACTCCTGCTGCTCTCATCTAGCGGAATCAAATCAAATAAAATCGAAACACCTGCCGCTCTCCTTTAGCGGAATTAAATCGAACCGAACGGAAACTCCCTGCTGCTCTCATTTTGCGGAATCAAATCGAAACGAACAGAAACTCCTGCTGCTCTCATCTAGCGGAATCAAATCAAATAAAATCGAAACACCTGCCGCTCTCCTTTAGAGGAATTAAATCGAACCGAACGGAAACTCCCTGCTGCTCTCATTTTGCGGAATCAAATCAAATTAAACCGAACGGAAACTACCGCTGCTCTCATTTTGCGGAATCAAATCGAAACGAACAGAAACTCCTGCTGCTCTCATCTAGCGGAATCAAATCAAATAAAATCGAAACACCTGCCGCTCTCCTTTAGCGGAATTAAATCGAACCGAACGGAAACTCCCTGCTGCTCTCATTTTGCGGAATCAAATCAAATTGAACCGAACGGAAACTACCGCTGCTCTCATTTTGCGTAATCAAATCAAATCGAGTCGAATCTAAACTCCTGCCGCTCTCTTTTAGCGGAATCAATCGAACCGAAGCATCAACAATGTCAATCCAGCATAACATTAACAAGCACTCGATAAAGTAACAATCTTCAGAGTAACAATCTTATGCCAAGTCTTTTTTTTTTGGGGGGGGGTGTTTTATCTGGAGTGGGGGGGGTGGAAGTTGTATGTTATTGAAACGGAGGAGAACATCTCGCTCACTGCAACTCACTGCTATACGCCGGGAGGTAGGGGTGAGGTGAAGAAGCAGGAGGTCTAAGACCCGCAGGTAACACCCACGCACCATTAGAGAGAGAGAGAGAGCGATCCCTAGCAGGCGAGACTGCTCACTCAGGCGGCCAGGAGGAGAAATTTGACGTCCATAGTGCAACTGCGTCATCTGCCCGCCATCGCCGACACTGCAGTACCTGAAAATAAACCTGAACCCCCTCCCCAAAATCAGGATTGTCATAAAAATGTCGGTATCGAATTTTTGGGTGGAATACAATACCTTCTCTATTTACTGTGTACATTGTACATACGTGCTAGAGAAAGTAAACATTTTAATATAGGGGACCTTAAAACGCGTATTTCCGGTGAAATCTATCGAACTTTCGCAACTGTATTTAAAAAAAAATGTCTATGTTATACTCTTCCACCGCTAAAGATCTGAACCAAGATGTTGAGGTTTTCACCGGTTGCGAAATCTTTTCCATCCAAAAAGTCATGTATGGTGACCAAAGTGAAATACCGTTTTTTTTCTTCTGAATTCTTTCATCAACATTTGCTTTCAATGCCTTTATAATGATTGATGAACTTCTAATCTGTCTTGTCTTTTTCGGACACACTGGTTCTTCCTTGATTACTTGTAAATTATCCGCCATTTCCTAACTGAAGAGTCGATTATTGCATTACCACTATACACTTGCGTTATTCGCCTATAAAATTCGATTGGCCGAACATTTTGTGCATTCATAAAAAGCGAATAAGTTCTTTGGCGGTAGAAAATTATAACATCGGCATTGAAAAACTGGTATCACATAATAAATGTCTTGACAGAATGAAGATTATGCTGAGAAATAAAATAAGGTACTGTAACTTTGTAAATGAAGCTTCATGTTGATATATTTCGTTATTATTTAGTTATGCCAAATCGTTCGTTACTTTTTGGATGACTCTTGTATTACTGGAAGGGTTTGCAGCGAAAGGTTCCAGGCATGTTATTTGCCTTTGCGGTCAGTACTAAGATTTCCCAAGTAAACTGTTCGTTTACAAGGCGCCAAAGCGCTCGAAACCTGAGCGCAGAAAAAGAACCACTTTCGTTTACATAGCTCTGCAATTAAAGTGATGCAGTTGTTCGCATCAGGGCCCACATTTTCTCACGTTACTAGTTGATTCCCAGCTGGGTACCAACTGTTTCAAGATGTTAACATTTCCTTCCGTAAAGAATGCCTTCCTTTGTTTGCGTTAACGTTTAAAGGGGTCTCGATACATCAGCAGCGATCACCAGCGAAACCATCTTATAGTTACCAGCAAATTTCTGACGCCACATGACTATGCATGGTGTTCTGGGACGTGAAGCTTATATGACTGTAATGTAAATATATTTTATTTTATAAAGACTGTAGTGGCCAATTTCAACCAATCGCGGCCATTGACTGGAGCGATATTGTCGATAAATCTTATCGCAGCTGATGTTCATTTCTTTGAAATCTGACGTTCATTTGTTTAATCTCCTGTCTTGGTTACTGGTAACAAGTTGACAATCCAGTCAGCCAACCTTCACTTTTAATGACTGTAGTTCCTTAATTGTACTTTCAATTAATTCAAATACAATGCTTATTTAAAGTTTTATCCAGTTCATATGTATTTAATTAAAATAAAAAGGAGTGAAAATATTCATTATGTATTTCTTATGCATGAGATGAGTGCAATTACCTCAAATAAAATAACGTTTGTTTCCATTTCATGTATTACTTATTAAAAGCTGAAATAAAGCAATTGTTCCCTATTTCTTTTATTATGATCGATATTCATACATTGGTTGCAGGCAAGGTCGGCCATATCATAATTCAGGGAGTAGTGAAGAAAGTAAAATATATATATATATATATATATATATATATATATATATATATATATATAAATAAACTTGGTTGAATATGTCATCTACCATTTGAGAACTAATGTATTACAATCATAAACTGATAAAATCGCCCTTCCTGTATATTATAAATTATGAATAGTCTATTTCGCTGAATTGTCTTATCAAATACAACTCGTGTCGCTTCGCTCCGGTCTTGAACTATCGATAAGATGAAAACACTCGTGATATTACTTATGATAATATTAAACTCTCACTTTCTCTGCACACTCTTCTACAAGCTTTGCTTACAAATACTTATACTGTTGTTTACTTCTTGTTCATCATAATAAACTTTCATGACACGTTTAGTAGAAAATAAATTCAGTAGACCACAGCGCAATGTAGCACGTATGTACAATGTACATATGAGGTACATTGTGCATACATTGTATTCCACCAAAAAAATTCAGTACCGAGATTTTACGGGAAATACATGTTTTGAGGGACCTTGATTAAAACAAGTATTTTTAGAAACATGTCCGTGTATGTGTGTCCGTGGGCAGCATAGCTCAAAAACAAAAAGACCGTAAAATACTGAACTTGGTATTTAAGTTTAGTATCTCCCAAGCATGCGACACGAAAAGTTTCCCTTTACATGGAAAATTTTTCGAACAATTTTAATTAAAATACCGTACCTTAAATATATTTACATCCCAAATAAAATGTATATCTTGAATTTTATATGAATAGCCTCTGAAAACCTCTTCAATCTGGATGAATTTTGCATTACTACTAAACCGTAAGAAATAGACAAAAACTTACTACACATAAAATATAGATGTCGTCAAAGCACACAAGTTATGTCATTTACGTTTTTGTTGTGGAGGTAGCAGTTTCCGAGATATTCATTATTATTGGTATTAAGTCTCAGACAAGTGTCCCGTTTTTCTTTTGTTGCACTCCTGACCAACTAAAGAAACGAATTGCGACGACTTCATGATGCAGTCACAGCTGACACAATGATGCCAATAACATTTGCGAACTCAAGCAGTTTTCTCGGAAATGTCACGTACGTACAGGCTGTGAGTCAGCGTTTGCTAACTTAGGAAACAGCTGTTTTTGCGTATACATATAACCTAAAGGAAAGAATTCTGCAAACTCATTAATATTCTAAATTTAAATTCGTTTCATTTCCATTTCAAGGCCACAGACAGATGCGCGCTTACCAACAACCACACGTTGCACATGAATGACCCCCCCCACCTTACATCTCTTCACGGGTGTCTTCTTTCTCTACAACATGCCTGTCGCCCTCCGTTGTGTAGTGGTTACCATATATATACCCAAGGTCGCGGATTCAAGCCCGACGGAGGACGATGAATTTTTTTGGTATAAAAATCCTTAGCATGGCTTCCTTCGGAAAGGATGTAAAACCGTTGCTGACGTGTCGTAGATTTATGGCACGTAAAAGAACCCCAAGCCTGATAAAGAGGCCTCTGAGCAAAATTAAGCGGTTTTCACGCTCAGTATAGAATGAAACGCTTAGAACCACAGCAGTTAAAGAGCGTCCATAAATAAACGTTTACAACATACCTAGTAAGCAGAGGAAGTACTGTGTTCTACTCAGAAATTCGATATCGATATTTCACCGGAAATACACGTTTGAAGGCTCCCTGAGTCCGAAAACAAAAGCACTTTCATAAAAGCTTCCTGTTTTCGATGTATTTTCACTATATAAAATCGCAGTATAATCTGCGACATCAATGTGGCAATGTCTCCATGTTAGAAAGAAAAAGGTAACATCCTTGGGTGTTATACCACCCTTTAAGCGGGCGTGCATTGCAGGAGTTGGCAGGCTGGACCTTTCTTTGTTTCCTTTTTCGTTCTTTCTTTCTCCCAGGTGGCCACCAGGAGCGAGAGAGAGAGAGAGGGGGGGGGAAATTAAATACTATGAGTAAGGATATAAGGCTATATATTTAAATTGCATTCTTTAAGGAACTTTGTTAGTACATGGTAAACTGGGTTTTGGCAAAGCTGTAATTTAGTACTGATACTGGCAGGAAAAGGGACGGAAAGTTTATGAACAGGGAAGAATTTTGGGAATTGTAACGGGATTGAGGTCAGCGCTTTCCTCGGGTCAGAAGAACATGCTGGGGTGTCGGTAAGATGACGATGAAGATCCATGACCAAGTCTCGTCCGGATCAATGTGGTGAGATGTCATCGTGCTGCGGTGTAGTCGGAGAACCAGGGAATCTTCTTCCTGCATGGTGGCGTAATGCTTTTCTTTCGATATTTTGGAAACTTTCCAGGCATTTGTATTTGAAAGTCTGTATATGGAAGTGCTGGACCATCGTAAGTATTTTTCAGAACATAATGTCCCTGCCCCACTCTTCTTCCAAGCTTTAAAGTTTGGGATTAGGGTGTATGCGGTTGGAAAGTCTTCCACTTACTATTCCCTTAATGAGGCACAATTCTCGACTTGCAAGCAGTGTCTCCAGGAAACAAATTTCATTACGTTGCCTCTCACCATTAGTACAGAGTTTTCTTTTGTTTGCTAATGGTTATTGCCAAGTGGAAGGGGGGAGCGGTCCCGTTTGTGGGTCGTCATAACATCCTTGCGTGTTATACCGCCCTTTAGGCATACGCGCATTGCAGGAGTGGGTTGGCTGGATCTTCGTAGCCTGTCTAGTGAACGAAAGTGCTGTTGATTCACGAAGAGAATGTAGTTAAATGGCAGCTAATGAGTCGCAAACCCATCTCCACGCCCCAGAAAAGGGTAACTTCTATCCTTGTTCGTGAAGACCAATAGCAACGTTGATTTTAAGAAAGTGGCATTCACTTGGAGTCTAGTTGACAAAATCCTGAATCCACATTTTGCCCATCTGCCCCGTAATTGACGTGTGCAGATAACTCTTTGTGCGTTAAAAGAGATGCACAACTCAACGGGGCTATTTCAAGTTTAAATAGGTAGATAGACAAAAACTCGACCTTCGCTTTACGTCCCTTGCTTATCAGCGGAGATGGAGAGTGAGCCATGCTCACTGAAAACGGTAAAACGAAGTCGTCGTCTTCATTTCCCCTACAATTTTAGAAAAAGGTCCTCGTGTGTGCGTGTCTGTCTATGAACAGCGTAGCTCAAAAACAAAAAATATTTAAGTTCAATATCTTCCAAGGATGCTACACGATGATTTTCAAGAAAATTCCCACCCTCAACTACCCCTTACATAGAACATTGATTTTCTCAAAAATAGCCTTAACGATTTTATTAAAATACTGTGTGTTTAAGATATTGAGTTTTCATGACAAATGTAATGAACATTTTATACTTTGTAGGAATAGCCTCTGAAGTCATCTTCATTCTGAATGTCTTATATAACTGCTATACCGCAATTACTCCACAATAAATATACACCTCGTTAAAACACACAACTTATGTCATGCACTCTTTTTGAAGAGTTAACCGTTTCCGCGATATGACTTGTTATTGGTTTCAGTTTTAAGGCACTTAAACTTTTCTCAAACGAGAAGTCATCTTTAGTTTCATATATTGTTTTTTTTTTTTACTCCTGGCACAAAGAATGTCAAATGTTTCGCATAGCGACAAGCTTTTAAAAGATTTGACTATCCTAGTGTATTCCCATATTTCCCTTCTAATTACAAGGAACTAAGTAATAAGACCATTTGTGCTAATGTTTATCTCGATAAGATGAAGATAAGGCTTTTGGAATAACTTGTTGCAGAATAAGTAGAGAATGTTAGAATTTATTTTTTATTATGCCTATACCTTAAAGTTTTCGTATTCCGGAGACTTTCTTTCTTAGCGTTATAATTTATATAAAACAATTGTTTTCCTCTATTAATACCTATTGTTTCTCTTATAAAAGAAAATAAGCCTTTCAATGAAATTAAAAAGAAAAGAAAAAAAAAGTTAAGAGAATTGTAGGAAGGCATTTTTAATAAAACAAAATTATAAAGTAATAGCACGAGTGTGTTCATCTTGTTCTAAGAGATGAAAACACGATTTGTATTTTTTTAGGACAATTCAGCGAAATAGACTATTAATAATTTATAATATATAGGATGGCAGGTTCTATCAGGTTATGATTGTAATACTTACATTAGTTCTAAAATGGTAGCTGACGCATTCGACCATGTTTATTTACTCAATGTCTTTTTTTTTTTTACTTTTTTTTTCCACCTTTCTTTCTTCACTGCCTCCTGAATTATGATTTGACCGACCTTGCCTACACGCACGAATATCGATAGCAACAATAGAAATAGGGAATAGTTATTTTATTTCAGCGTTTAATAACTAATGCATGAAATGGAAACAAACGTTATCTTATTTGAGGTTGTTGAACTCATCTCTTTTACATAAGAAATACAAATGATGATTATTTTTACCCCTTTTTTAACTAAGTACATTATGAACTGGATAAAAGTTTAAATAAACATTGAACCGAATTAATTGAAAGTACAACTGTGGAACTGACAGCTATTAAAGTGAAGGTTGGCTGGCTGAATTGTTACCAACAACCAAGACAGGAGATTAAACAAATGAAAGTCGTGTGGGACAAGATTTCAAAGAAATGAACATCAACTGCGATAAGATGTTTCGACAATATCGCTCCAGTCAGACCGCGATTGGTTGAAATTGCTTAATCTCGGCAGTTGCATTGGCGGTTAAATAGTTGAGCAAAATTGTCTCAGAAAGCTTTGAACATGTCCCAGACTTGTTAGTCATGTTCGTAATATGAATAATGTTTGCAAATTCAGGCTGTCTACTTTTAGGAACATTTGAATGTTACATGGCAACAGGCATTTTTTGCATGTGAGGCAGTTGTGGGTATCGTTTAGCATTCAGAGGCCATAGTAACAAATACCGGATACGACTGCTGTAGAGCGTCTTGCATACGCAGTGGCTGTGGCACTGGTCGTAGCACCCTTGTCCTTGTAAAGTCCTATACATTCTATGAATTTTGTATCATCTGAGAACTCAAAAGGGTTAATACTGCAGTTTTGTAAGATCTGAGAGCAAAAGAAATCTTAAATTGCGTTTCAGAATCTTCACACAAGAACATGCTGGGTAGTGTGGTGGTAGTGTGTCTGCTTCACATTCAACAGGTCGCGAATTCGAATTTCGCTTAGGGTGAGTTACCCGTATAAGTTGTTTTCGGGTTTTTTCCTTTATCCTGAGTAACTTTAAGCTCCATTGATCATTTGAGCATTATTTCACCAATTTCATTCATCGTCCACAACAAGGTTAAAGGACGTTAAACTAAAAAAAAAAAGTGTTTAACAGGTTCTCCAACGTAACTCCAAGTTGACCAACGTAAATGAATGAATAAATTTACTCTCGAAGCTTATGTATTCAAAACGATCTCTCAGTTTGTTTTGAATTTAATATGTGAAACGCAGATCGGATTGAGCTGGAATTGGACTCAAATCGATTTCGATTCCCATGGAAACATGATATTTATCTGGTAGCTATGGTGTCAAAATGCGTTTTTGCCGAATATTTTTCGGGAGTAAGTTGATCCACTAATTGGTGATTAGCGTTTCTGCAACCCAATGACAAACAGAACTGATCAGAGGTTAACTGATTGCTAATCAGCATCTATGTGATTTGATTTATTTTCCTACAACCGAGGATAAAGTTTCCATTAGCATAGTCATGACTAGGGAATGCACAAACCTACGAGGTGCTAGTTAGCCACATGGCATTGCATACGTTACCTGGAAGTTATTTCGTGTGCTGGGAATAACAAGCGGCCTTAATGAGTCACGAAATAACAAATACTGAGACATTGTCTCCCGGTGTCGATGAATCCAATCACGTGCTTCTGGACGTGTAAAAATGATTCAACAGGTGTCGACGTTATGCCCCTCCTCTACATTCATTGACTGAGAGGTAAAGTTAAAGGCAATGATCGGTGATATCTAGGCAGCAGCTTTTAGGCAAATATCGATTCTTTTTCTTATTATACACTTGCCTCATCTTTTGTGTTTACAAGTTTCATGAATTTTAGGTATAAATAAAGCAATTCAACAAGTGCCTAAATGCCTACTTTGGCGCTAGAGCCTGTTTTCCACTCTAAGTTTATTTTAAGCGCATATTTTCCTGTGTAAACTATTCTTCCGTGTTGCATTCGAATTTACATTTTATTTGTGATAATTACTTTCTCTACTTCGTACATAGTACATAGGCACTGAAGATCTCTTCCTTTTGGATAACTTTTGAATACCTGGTAAACCATAAAAGATAAACAAAATGTTAGCACAGAAATTGTCATGTATTCCATTCACATGACTTCCTCTGCATCTCTGTAACAAATCATTGTTAATAAGCTTATTCTTTTGTCTCTTCATGCTAATCGAGATAAACATGAGCAGAATTGGTTCTTATTACTTGTTTCCTTATAACAAAAGGGATTTTAGGGAATACACTGGGTAAACCGACAGTCAAATGTTTCAAAATCTGGTTACTATGGGATTGAAATCTGTTTCTTTGCATGGCCAGAAGTTGACAAATTCCCGTATGACAAAAGTATTTTAAAAATGAAACCAATAAGAAATATCTGAAAGCGGTTAACTCCACGAAAAGAATGTGTATGGCATAAATTGTGTGTTTTAAGATGATCTACATGTTTTGTGTAGTAAGTTTTTGTCTAACTCTTACGGTTTACCAGTTGTGTAAAATTCAGAAAAATTCATCCAAAATAAAGAGCTCTTCAGAGTCTATTCCCAGAAAATTCAAGCTACATATTTTATTTGTCATGTAAATATCTCAAATATAGGAGATTTTAATCAAATTCGTTGAGAAAACTAAAATTTTCGAAATTTCTCCATGTAAAGGGTACTTGGGGTTAGGGGTATTTTCTTGAAAATCCTTGGAAGATACTGAAATTAAATATTAGGTTGGTGTTTAACGGACTTTTCATTTTTGAGCTATTTTGCTCACAAATACACAGGCATTTTTCTAAAAATGTTTATTTTTGGACTCAGAGGGTCCCAAAACGTTTGTTTCCGATGAATTTTGCTCCACAGTTCTTTTACTTCCCAGCAAATCTAGGCCTCGTTTTTAAGCACACTTAAGAACCATCGTCTAAGCCCTGTTTGAACCCGCGACGTTAGGATATAAAGACCAGTGTCTAACCAAATGAGCAACCAGACCGACGTATCCATAATGGGTGTCCCAGTGATCGAAGTGTCCACCTTCGTTAGAATGTCCTATCCTATGCAACCCTAAAGGTGAATTCATAAGTTAAGGTCTTTAAAGAACATTTTAGTTTCGGATACATTTAACCTTACTTTCTTTACCCTGCTCATATATACAACTTATATCATTCAGGCCTTACAAGCCAGCGCCTGTTGAGGAGCAGAAGCTCTGGATTAGAGAGAAGCCTGGATGAATGATCAGCCCAATGAATGGTATTTAAGTGAAGAAGTTATTGATATGAAATGACGATGAAATAGTTGAAAGGAAGAGTGTTTGTGGACCTATTAGTGAAATGAATTGAGGGGAAACTGGAGAACCCGCTCAGAGGATGCTTCATTATCACAAATCCCATTTTTTTAAAAAAAAAATCGGATGTGTTCCATTCACATGATTTTTTCTACATCTCTGCAACATATTATTGTTAAAAAGCTTATGCTTCTATTTACTTCATGCTAATGGAGAAAAAAACAAAACAGAAATAGTCTAATTACTTGCTTCCTTGTAAGTAGAAGGGGAATAAGGGAGTACCATAGGTTAAAGTGACAGTTAAAAGCTGGTTGCAACGTGACTAAAGTCCCTTTGTTTGTATGGACAGGAGTCGACAAATTCCTGTACGAGAAAAGTATAAGTTTTTTAAAGCTGAAACCAAAAACAAGGAATATCTAAAAAACGATCAACTCCACGAAAAAATGTACATAACATAAATTGTGTGTTTTAATGTGTTTATATTTTTGTGTGGTAAGTTTTTGTCTATCTCTTACGGCTTAGCAGTTATGCAAAATTCCGCAAAATTCATCCAGAATAAAGTAGTCTTCAGAGGCTCTTCTCAGAAAATTCAAGATATACATTTTATTTGTCAGGTAAATATCTTTAAAGTACAATATTTTAATCAAAATCGTTAGAGCCATTTTCGAAAAAGTTTTATGTAAAGGGCAGTTGGGGTGGGGAATTTTCTTGAAAATCTTCGTGTCGTATCCTTGGAAGATACCAATCTTAAATACCAAGTTTGGTATTCTATGGTCTCTTCGTTTTTGAGCTATGCTGTCCACAGACAGACAAAGCCACAGGACCTTTTTCCAAAAATGCTTTATTTGGATTCAGGGGGACCCAAAACGTGTATTTCCGGTGAAATCTCGGTATCGAATTTTTGAGTGGAATGCAATATTTTCTCTATACAATATGTACATAGTACGTGTAGAGAAAGTAAACATATTTACATTATTGGCCTTCGGGTGTAAACTATTTGGCCATCAGGAAAGAGAAAGAAATTAATGCAGTGAAGAAGGTTGTATGTATAAATTGCAGTCATTCGGGAACTTTATTATTGCATGATAAACTGGTTTATGGCAAGGCTGATATATGGTAATGATTCTGGCGGTAAAAGGGACGGAAAGGAGATGAAGATTGCGGAACAAGGAATTATAACGAACAATGGAAAATAATATATTTCAGGTCGGCGCTCTCCCCTGGGTCAGATAAATGAAATGAAATGGAGTTTTATTTATGACCGCTATTTAAGTGCTGTGGTTCTCAGCGTCACAGTTTTGCTCAGAGGCCTCTCATCAGGCTTGAGGTTCTTTTACGTGCCGTAAATCTACTTTACTTCCCTTCGGAAGGAAGGATTTTTACACCCGAAAAATTCCATCGTCCTCCGCAGGGTTTGAACCCGCTACCTTTGGTATATGAGCTAGCATGGTAACCACGGAGGGCGATCTAAAGAAGAGTGATAGGTATATATTCGGGATAGTAAATATAAATATTGCATTATCACTAATATTATAAAACTTTTAATATTGTATTATTACTGTTGTTTTTTTTTAAGCTTAACGTCCTTTAACCTGGTTGGTCATATCGGACGATGAATGAAATTGGTGAAATGATACTCAAATGATCTCGGGGTCCATGGAGCTTAAAGTTACTCGACATTCGTCTTCTCAGGATAAGGGAAAACCTTATCCGGGCAACTCACCCTAAGCGAGATTCGAACTCGCGACCTTTTGAATGTGAAGCAGACACTACCCAGGCGGGCATTTTTACTGCTGTTATCATGATTATTATTTTGATAGTATGCTTTGATGTATTGTCAACAGCGCTGCCACTGGGCCATGCTCTAAGCAGTGAAATAAAGTCTATCCATGGAATGAAAGATGGAACAATGGCGGGGGAAACCGGAAAACCGGAGAAAACCCGCCACTGCTTTGTCCACCACAAATCTCTCATGCGGTCGCTTGGGATCAAACCCGGGCCGTCTAATTGAGAGGCGAGTGCTTTAACCACTCGGTCACGGCGCGGCCCAAGAGACGTGAAGACTGCGAAACAGGGAAGAGCGTTGGGAATTGTAACGAACAACGGAAAAGAATATGGTTCAGGTGGGCGAGTTCCACTGGATCAGAAGGACAACTGGGGTGTCGATAAGACAAGATGTTGAGGGTAACTTCATGACCAAGTCGCATCCGGATCAACATAATGAGATGTCGGCGAGCTGTACAATTCCCACACCTAGTTACCTGGAATCGAACCCGAGCCATCATGGAGTGCTAAACAGTATAATTTCCTCTAGAAATGGACATTTTCATGACTCTAACAGGTACTTTCATCTTGTGCTCCAGAAATACTTGAAACGAAGGCTGTATGTCAGAGATGACCTGCTATGATCTTTGCCTTCTCTACGGAACACATCCTGTGCCCATCGATCTCTGCCGGATTTGAACCCAAAGAGGTCAAGCACGCGATGCCGGAACAATTTGCATTAAGGGGAGATTAATAGTCCTCTCCGCCAGTTTAAATCTGATAAATTCATCACCCGTTATCTCACAAGTTCTTTACGAGACTTGACATTCCAGATTCCCTTAGCTAGTTCATTAACGAAGATTTTTTTTTTGTACTTTCTCTACACGTACTATGTACCTAGTTTATGGAGAATGTATTGCATTCCACCCAAAAATTCGATACCGAGATTGCACTGGAAGTACATGTTTTAGATCCCCCTGAATACAAAAAAAAAAAAAAAAAAAAAAAAAAGAAGATTTTTGGAAAAAGCTCCATGTGTGTGTGCGTGGATAGCACAGCTCAAAAGTGAAAATACTATTGGTATTTAAGTTTGGTATCTTTCAAGGATGCGACATGAAAATTTTCAAGAAAATCCCCCCACTCCAAACTACCCTTTACATGGAAAAACTTTCCAAATTTTTTATTTTCTCAAAAATGGCTCTAACAATTTTGATTAAATCTCTTATATTTAAGGTATGCCAAATAAAATATACATCTTGAATTTTCTGTGAATAGACCTCTTTATTTTGGCAGAAATTGTTTTATTATATATTTCCTTGTAGATACAGAGGCAATAAGGAAGGAATTTAGGTTAAACCTTTTTAAATCTGGCCTCCATGTGATTATATTGAAATTAGGTTCTGTTTGCATGTCCAGGAGTAAAAAAAGAACAAACGAATGACGACTTCTCGGTTGAAAATAGTATGAGTATTGGAAAAATTTAAATAAATCACAAAGAATGTCTCAGAAATGGTTAACTCCACAAGAAAGAAATGTATATGACATAAATTGTGTGTTTTAATGAGATCTCCATTTTGTGTCCATCTCTTATGGTTAAACAAAATTCTGCAAAATCATTCCGAATGAAGAGAACTTCACAGGTTATTCACTAAAAATTCAAGAAATGCATTATATTAGTCATATGCATATCTTAAACGTATAGTGTTTAAATCTCACACACATACACGATATTTTCCTAGATTTTATTTTATTTTATTCAAGACACCCAAAGGTGTTATTCCGGTTGAAATCTTTATGCAATTTTTGTGAAATACAATACTTCCTTTACACACTGTAAAGAACATAATCAATAGTGATATGTGGTTTAGATTATCTCTTCGTGTACATGGCCGTCCTTAAAAAATGATACAGGAAACCATCTCTTTGGGGGGACATTCTTAAGGTTTCCCTGGCAACAAAGAAGCTGATGGCCTATAGAGAGCCGTGCTTGTTTTACATAATAAGTGTTGTATAGGAAGAGAACTTAAAAAGTCGAGTAAGGCAGAAGTTCGATCCATGGTGCAATTACACTTGTTTTATTGTTTCCGCCTTCATAGTACAAACATAAACCTCTCTCTTTCTATATGTTGCAGGACTGTGTCAAAGAGAATATGTGCTTATAAATATAGAGCGCATTTGGGGTAGGTAAAGACTGAAGTTCACTGTTCATTTATCTACTGAGCCTTGGCGTTTCGTCTGGGACTTTTTTTTTTTTTTAACATGGATTTGAAAAAAAAAATAATACAGTTCTGGAGTCTATTCGGGACTCCGGCGCTTTATTCTCTTTTCCTTTCTCCTCTTTTTTCCTCTTCCTAACATTTCTTTTGCTCTTATATTTGATAACCGTTTGCTTTTTGCTTCTAATACACACACACATATATACACATATACTAATACACAAACAGCCATGCCGGAGGTGGAACTCGAACCCACGATCCTCTGCGCCAAGCAGCATTAAAGCGAGGCTCTTAAGCGAGCGCGGCCATGGGGACCGGCATTCGGGAGGTCCGGGTTCGATCCTCGTTGACCGCGCACTCTGGCCCTGTGTTTTACGTGGTTTTCATGGGTAGGTATATCTACCACGGTTCCTTTCCCTTTCATTTCTTTCTTCATCTTTCAGGTCGGCGCAGGTGTAGCTTGAGGCTTTGCAGGCAGATGGCACGGTTGCTTGCTCCGAGGGAAACTCTCTTCCCCCTGGTTGCGCTGGTTGAATCTAGGTGTCGTTGTATAGGCCTCTTTTTTTTTTTTTTTTTTTTTTTTTTTTTTTTTTTTTTTACCGTGGAGGGGAAAAATGCATTACAAATTCGACCCCCAACCGAAGTGCAATGGCTGGGAGTATATGTGGGACTCTCCGCCCTGCTGCGGTATACCCATTAAAAAACCTTCCACGTTATAACACGTAGTTTGCTGAAGTAGATCGTGTTTCGTAGCTTAGCGCGGTCCCGCTTAGCAACCGCGTTAGTAACTGGTCTAGGATACTCCAGCACTAAGTGTGGGAGCAGGTAAACGGTTGTTTCTAGGCTACAGCCATGAAACCTGACTGCAGCCTAGACGAACTAAAGGTGATATTGGAAAGGAATGAAGGTGTAGGTTGTTTAGGTAGTGAAGTTACATGTGAATCTGGCGGTTCTTGAACTCGTGGTAGTAGGTTACCTTCCCTGCCCTGGCGCTCGAAGGCCTCCTTGGAGCCAGGAGCCAGGAGCAGGAACTAGTCGCCCGAGTGTACTCGGGCGGGGGCAAATCACCACGGTACCTATCCGCTTTTCTTGCGGATTTACCCGTATAGGTAAGCCAGCCCGCGCCGGCTGCACAGAGGGAACACCCTGCCCAATTACTTTGACATTGACAAAAACGCTTGCATAAGACTACATCTACTTTATCACACGGAAGGCCTCCTTCCGGCCTCCCGGCGCCTTTATAGCCTCCGTGGTGCCCAGGCCTGCCATCTAGTGACTGTTAGGGATTTCCGTGTGTCTCTGCGCTTAGCTCCGTCGTTTCCTGTGTGCTGGCCTGTGGTTTACCCCTCCTATCCCGGAGGTGAAGGCTGCAATAGACAGAACTTGATCGCAGTTGCCGAGGTGTCCCTCGCTGTTAGCATGCTCTACCCTCTCTACATTTATCTGCAAGCAGCGGGTGTTCTATGAAACGGTTTTTGAGCAGTAAGGACAAACCAAAGGCAGATGGGACTTTACAGTCTTTGTTTCATGATTGCATTTTATATTCTAGTAAATATTTACATATACACATGGAAATGCTATTATATGTTTATTTATAATTCATGTAACGTAGGCTGTTAAAGCAGTATAATGTTATGTGTATGTGTATATACTTAAATATTTGTACGCAAATGTGTTTTGTAGATACAATTGTTAATTTATGTTGTACTCTTTCATCGTGGTCACTTTAAATGGAACGAACAATATTACATATTTTGAGAGATTGTGAGGTTAAGTTCACATAATATTTTGTTAAGATTAGATTAGATAGATGTAGGTTTGTTTGGCCAGCAATCCACTGAACATAGGGACAGTAGGTTCAGGGAATGAAGAAACCTCTACAGCATTCGCCTGGTGATCTGGAAAACCCCCGAGAAAACATGAATTAATGTCAGTTGGATGAATCTAACCCATGACATTCCGAATAACACCTAAGCCACCTGCCTCGGTAAGTCTATTTTAAGGTGAGGCATCCGTAACATTTGAAAAAAATTGTGAACATTTTAAAAAAGTATATTTTTTCATAGTAAAATTATATGAATTCTGAACTTTAAGAATATATTCATTTCTCCTCTTGGCGTATTTTAACTACCAAATAACTGAAGCTATAAATGAGTAAGCGCATGCTTATTAATAGGCACTCCGAACTTTAAACGTTTTTCTTGCAAATTTTTTCCAGCATTTTTCCATACTCAAAATACTCCACACGATGCAATTTTGTACCAATTTATTTTAAATATAGATTGCCTCTTAAAAGTACATTAAAGAAAATTGTAATATACCTTTTACAAATATTGCTCTAATTTTGATAAATAAATTATGAAATTATGAAAAATCAAGGTTTTTGCAGAGTACGAAAACTAACACTTTTTCTACATTAATTAGGGATAATAACTAAAATATAATGTGGCAGATATATTTATAAACTCATTTACTGTAAAACAAGAATTCTTTATGTGAATATTTTTAGAAATGCATCACGTGGCTTATTTAGCATTATTTAAATAACCATGCAAGTTAGAACTTTATATATGATAACAAGCTGTTGTGTTCAATTCATTTAGTTTCTCTACATCTCTGTAACAAATTATTGTTAAAAAGCGTATTCTTCTATCCACTTTATGCTAATGGAGATAATCATTAGCAGAAATGCTTTCCTGTAAGTAGAAGGGAAATAAGGGAACACACTAAGCAAATAAAATAATCGAATCTTTTAAAGCTGGTTGCGATGTGGATGAAATCCGTTTCTTTGATTTGCCAGGTGTTAACAAGTTCCCGTATATGAAAAGATTTAAAGTATTTTAAAACTGAAACCAATAGCAAGGAATATCTGAAAAAATGGACAACTCCACGAAGAAAATGTATATGACATAAATTGTATGTTTCATAGTAGATATGTTTTTGTCTATCTCTTACGGTTTACTAGTTACACAAAATTCCGTAAAATTCATCCAGAATAAAGTAGCCTTCAGAGGCTATTCCCAGAAAATTCAAGATGTACATATTATTTGTCAGGTATATATCTTTAATATACCATATTTTAATCAAAATCGTTCGAGCCATTTTTTAAAAAATCAAAATTTTCGAAAACATTTTCATGTGAAGGGTAGTTGGGGGTGGAGGGATTTTCTTGAAAATCTTCGTGTCGCATCCTTGGAAGATACTGAACTTAAATACCAAGTTTTGTATTTAACGGTCTTTTCGTTTTTGAGCTATACTGTCCACAGACACACACATACACACAGACAGACACTCGCGGACATTTTTCTAAAAATGCTTTTTTCGGATTCAGGTGGTCTCAAAACATGTATTTCCGGTGAAATCTCGGTATTAAATTTTTGAGTGCAATGCAATACCTTCTCTATACACTATATACTTAGTGCGTATTGAGAAAGTAATATTTCAATTGTTATGTTGTAATAATTTGTATAAATTTCAGCAAGAGATCTTATATATTGAGGATTTTCCAAATTTCTCACTTGCAACACCACAAGAATAGCAATTTACATAAAATCAGCTGTCTATTTATAAACAACAGCTCTACCTGATTCCTAAAAGCAACGGGCGGATGTTTCGTTTAGCACCAAATCCAGATATTTGTGTTATCAGGTGACGATAAAGAAGTTTGCTGAAGAGTTACTCACTCTAGCATAGCTCGTGATAAGCACACGCCGATAAGATACAGGTACATATTACACAAACTTCCATTATCTGCGGGAAAAGGGAGAATCTGTTGATATTTCTCTTTATTTTCGTATTAATCTAAATTTACTCAGGTAGATAAATACTTCGTGCAACCTTATCTAGGAGCTGAAATCGATTTTAAATCGTTTATACTACTCTGTTAAATTCAAATTCATTTGAAGAAATTATGTGTAAAAAGCTGATGTGTTCCATTCACATGACTTTCTCTTATCTCTGCTATTTACTTCATGCTAATTGAGAAAAATCTGATGTGTACCATTCACATGATTTTCTCCATATCCCTACAACAGATAATTCTTAAAAAGCTTATACTTCTATTTACTTTATGCTAATCAGAAAAAAATAGCAGAAATAGTCTTATTACCCGCAACCTTGAAAGTAGGAGCGAAATAAGGGACAACCGTAGGTTAAAGTGATAGTCAAAAGCTGGTTGCTATGTCAATGAAGTTCCTTTGTTTATATGGATAGGAGTTGATAAGTTCCTGTATGAGAAAAGTATACGTTTTTCATAGCAGAAACCAAAAATAAGGAATGTCACAAAAACGACGAACTCCACGAAAAAAATATACATAACATAAATTGTGTGTTTTAATGTGCTCTACATTTTCTGTGCAGTAAGTTTTTGTCCATCTCTTACGGTTTAGCAGTTATTCAAAATTTAGTAAAATTCATCCAGAATAAACTACTCTTCAGAGGCTATTCCCAGAAAATTCAAGATATACATTTCATTTGTCAGGTAAATATGTTTAATATCCGAAATTTTAATCAAAATCGTTAGAGCCATTTTTGAGAAAATCAAAATTTTCGAAAAAAGTTCCATGTAAAGGGTAGTTGGGGGTGGGGGGATTTTTCTCAAAATCTTCGTGTCGTATCCCTGGAAGATACTAAACTTAAATACCAAGTTTGGTATTTTACCGTCTTTTCGTTTTTGAGTTATCGTGTTCACAGACACACGGACACACACACACACGGACCTTTTTGTGAAAATGCTTTTTTTTGGATATTGGGGACGCTAAAACATATATTTCCGGTGAAATCTCGGTATCGAATTTTTGGTGGAGAGCAATATTTTCTCTATACACTGTGTACATAGTGCGTATGAAGAAAGTAAAAATTAGCAGAAATAGTTTTATTACTTGCTTCCTTGTAAGTAGAAGCGAAACAAGGAAGTAGCATAGTTTAAAGCTATAATCAAAAGTTGGTTGCTATGTGACTGAAGTAGCTTTGTTTGTATGTACAGGAGTTGACAAATTCCTGTATGAGAAAAGTATGAGTTTTTCAAAGTTGAAACCAATAACAAGGAATGTCTCAAAAACGATCAACTCTATGAAAAAATGTATGACATAAATCGTGTGTTTTAACGTGCTCTACGTTTTCTGTGTGGTAAGTTATAGTCTATCTCTTACACTTTACCAGTTGTGCACACTTCAATAAAAATCATCCAGAATAAAGAGGTATTTAGAGGCTATTCCCAGAAAATTCAAGATATACATTTTATTTGGCATGTAAATATTTTGAATATAAGAGATTTTAATCAAAATCGTTAGAGCCACTTTTGAGAAAATCAAAAATTTTTCTATGTAAAGTTTAGTTTGGGGTGGGGGATTTACTTGAAAACCTTCTTGCCGCATCCTTGGAAGATACCAAACCTGAATACCACACATAATTCATTTTTGAGCTATGCTGTCCAGACACACACACCTTTTTCCAAAAATACTTTTTTTGGGTTCAGGGGGACCCAAAAATTTATTTCCGGTGAATCTCGGTATCGAATTTTTGGGTGGAATACAATACCTTCTCTATACCCTATGTACATAGTACGTGTAGAGAAAGTATAAATTTAATTTGTTCCATTCATATGAATTTATCTAACTATTCTGCAACAACATAACTCCTACAAAACCTTGTTTTTCTACTTCATGCTAAATGAAATCAACCATAGACAAAGTTTTGTTATTATTTATTTCTTTATAGGTACAAGGCAAACAAGGCAAAACTATGCTAAAGAGATAGTTATATCTTTTAAAAGCAGGTCGCTATGTAATGTTTTAATCCCAAGGCCATGATGGGAAAAAGAAGAAAAGCGAATGACAACTTCCCATTTTCGAAAAGTACGTTTTGGAAATGTTAAACCAATAACAAGATCTACATCTTAATGTAGATGTTGTCTCTTACGGTGTATCAGTTGTGCAAAAGTCATCCAGAATGAAGAGTGCTTCAGAGTGAACAGAAAAGTCAAAAGCAAAAGATCAGTTAAATATCAAACTTGATATTTAAGTTCAGCATCTTCCAAAAATGCTAGAAGAATATTAAAAATAAATCCCCCTAACATCAACTACCCTTTACATGGTAACTTGTTTTCGAAAAGTTTGATATTCTCAAATGACTAACGATTTGATTAAAATATCAATTATACATTTTCGAGACAAATTAAATGAATGTCTTCAATTTTCTGGAGATAGCCTTAAAGCCCTCTACATTCTGATGTATTTGCATTAATGGTAAACGGTAAGAGATTAGACAAAACCTTACGCACAAATAAGGTATAACTCGTTAAAGCAGACAATTTATGTTAAATATTTTTTTTTTGACTTAACTATTTCTGAGGCATTTCTTGTTATTGGTTTAAATTTTCCAATATTTATACTTTGTTCAAACGTGTAAATTGTTATTTCTTTATTTTTCAACTTGGTCATGTAAGAACGGAAATTTAGTGTAACAGATAGACCCGTTTCTAAAATAATTGTTTATTGCTTTACCCTAGTGTGTATCTTTATTCGCCTTATACCTAAAAGGAAATATGGACTAAAACCTTTCTTGTAATTGGTCTCGATTAACGTGAAGTACATAGAAGAATAAGCTTTTGTAAGTATAGTTTATTGTACAATAGGTAGAAAAATTAATCATCATTTTTAAGTCGTCGTGTAGTATCACTAGAAAACCCTGTGCTAAAATACTAAGTTTGACATTTAGTTTTTAAGTTACGCTCTTCCAGACACATCCACACACACATATTTTTCTAAAATAATTTTTTAAAATCGGCAAAGTGTATTTCCGGTAAAATCTCAATATCTAATTTTTAGTGGAATGCAAATCCTCCTCTGCTTCCTATAAGTAAGCAATAAAGAAGGTAAAACTGGCTTCTCAGCCCAGTTTATGAGCAGACAATAGATATTATGGGTAATTTTTCTTTTTCGTTTAATGTGATAGTTTGGTGGCAACTATGGCTGTTTTCTATGAGCATGTTAAGTTAAAACATTGTCTTTTTATTTCTGGACTTGAGAAATGAGAACCAAAACAAAATTCTTTAAGAGTTCCAGGTAGAACCCTTATCAACCTAATTTCCCTTTATTTTGATTCCTTCCACTCCAGAAGCACTTGGTTCTTTATTACTCCCTTCCTGTAGTGGACTTTCAGAAGTGCTTTACTGGCCAGAGGTCGCGGCTTAAATGCTCACTGAGGCATGGTTTCATTATAAAAGCCCCTCTCTCGGTATGCTCTATGCTTTGTATTTTACCATCCTCGTGGTCTACGACCATTTTCAATAGAATTTGGATTTTAAAGAGGCCACACAGACCTACACTTGAAAATGTAATGACTAAGGAACGGTTTTCGTATGGACACTCATCTTTGTGTGGGTTTTGTGCATGCGACAACTATCGGACAATGTCGTGCGGTAAGAATTCGTGCGTCATGATTAACAATGCTTCTGTGTATGTACTGAGACTGTTTCTTTCACGACACGCAATCGTAGGAAGTGGCCAATCCATTACACTGGTGCGTAAATTTCCAACCAATCGGAACGCATTATCTCTGCATTTTAACGGTTTTTTTAATTTATTTATTTGTTTTTGTCATATCCATATGAATATCAGTGTGCAGTGATATTCCCGTACATAATGGTAGAAGTTCCAATAGACATATTAATTGCAATCATGCTTTACTAAGCCAAAATATAATGTTGCAATACAAAGACATCTGTAGCCCGCCTGGGTAGTGTGGTGGTAGCGTATCTGCCCCACATTCAAAAAGTTGTGAGTTCAAATCTCGCTTAGGGTAAGTTACCCGGATAAGGTTTTTATCGGGGTTTTCCCTTAACTTGAGAAGACGAATTTCGAGTAACTTTAAGCTCTCCATGGACCCCGAGATTATTTGAGCATAATTTCACCAATTTCATTCATCGTCCGATATAACCAACCAGGTTAAAGGACGCTAAACTACAGAGAGAGAGAGAGAGAGAGAGAGAGAGAGAGATCTTTGTTTATTTTACGCCACAATAATAGAATGTAGCAATACAAAGAGATCTGAAATGTATGATATGGACATCAAGTTGCAAATATACGTCAAGACAAATGGGAGTTTATTCTTCGTGTCCATATAGGCTAATCATTGTTATTTTACTCACGAAATAGTCGTATTAAATACAACTCGAGCTACAACTTTTCTCTACATAAATTCGAGAATTTATCGATAAAAGGTGGAGCTCTCGTATTACTTATAAAATAACGGGACGATAAATGTATCGCTGCGTAGTGAAAACCACACGACATGTTATGTCTTAGAGTACATAACGATTAAAGGATGCGCTGTCTTCTTACGCTGGCTTGAATGAGAGGAAGACTTCTTGTTTGAAACAGAACATTTCGTTGGTGAAATTAAAGTAATAAAATCACTATGGGATCAGCGTTAATAAGTAAATAATCATATGTAGTTAAAAAAATTCTCTTCACTCTGTTTGAGCATTACATATGGATTATGGAAAACACTGTTACCATACCTTGAAGAATTTATATGATGAACACTCCATCGTCCTACAAACTGTTCAAAGTATGAAAATAATTTTACACGGAATGCTCAAAGATGAAGACACGTTTTTTTATCTGCACACGATTATTAATGGTGATCCCACATTGATTTTATTACTTTTATTTCATCAATGAAACGTTCTGTTTCGAACAAGAAGTCTTCCATGTTTTACTAAAGGAAGTAACCGAACAGCTGTCAACACCGCAATTGCATGAACCTGACTGGAGAAACTATTAGGTGGCAGCACCAGCGTCAGGACGACCAACGACAAAAATATCGTACGAGTGCATAAACAGTCCCATTCCAGATAGTGTTATAAGAGAACGCATCCGATAGTTTAATCGTTGCGTTCTCTAAGAAATGTCGTGTTATTATTCACTATTCAGAGATAATTTTATCGTCCGATATTATATCGTAGTGCATAAACAGAATCATTTGTTTCCATTAGACACTGTTCATTACCCACAGTATCGTCCCATAGTTATCGCGTGCATAAATCCAGCCTAAGATTCTATACAACGGGTGCAGAAAGGCAAATCTTAAAACAATGATCATACCTGTTTTGGTTTTTCCTTAAAATGTACGGGATTGAAGACATTTTTTGAGCAAAGGGAGTGTCTCCACAACTTTTTGAGCAGATTCTAAGTGCCACAGAATTTCACCACGGACATAATAAAACATTAAACTCTATTGATATTTTAACTTAAGATTACAGATAAAGCTACCGCGTTAGCTGGTATACAGTGTTATGATAGGCCAGGGCTTATCTGTAAGTCTATCCTTCACCACGATCATAGTTCCCCTCCACTGAACTGCAACAAAATTCATAGTGCACCACCTGTGACTTCTAGCAATAAATGAGTGCAAATATTCAGCAATGAACGACGTGAATCGTAAACTCAACGCTTTCATGCAAATACTCTTTCTATTGCTGCGAAATATGAGTTTCCCATTTTGTGACATTTGTCCTTATAGTTCATGTTATCAATTCACCAATCAAGTTCCATTATGCCATGTCGGCGATTTAGGGAACCCATCGGTATTTTCTCAGATCGAGTGGAATTTCTAATTCGCCATTTGACCACTATGTGCATATAGTGCTGAGAAATCAATTCGTTGCCCATAGTGGGAAATCAAGACTTTGCGGACATGAAATGGCGAAAGTTTATCCAGGACCTCCGCTTTCATGGCAGGAGTTATTTTACGTGCGAACAAATACAACACGTGCCCAATTGCTTTCTTTTACTTCCAAAGAAAGCTATGCTAAGGATTTTTACGTCCGAAAAAAATCCATCACCCTCCACCGGGATTTAACCCGCGACATTGGGTACTAGCGGTAAGAACTACAGCAGGGAGGGCGACAGAGTTGTTATGAAGAGCAAAGTATGGACTATTCTATCTGTGTGTAGCCTAGACAGTGTTCTTTGCTGTAATCTCGTAATCGTTTATTGTGGTGTCAGAAAGAATTTTAGCATATGCGACAGAAAGTAGCAGTAATATCAGACCTTCAAGGATTCTTATAAAACAAAAATCACTTTATTTTGCATGTAATTTTTGTATATTTACTGCACTGGACAATTTATGTATTCTAAATTTCATGCTGTGTAAAATTGTTCCGCTTTACTGAAACAGGAAGTTTTCAAATGTGTATAAACAATGGGAAGACGGTGCATTGAACTCTAATGATGCTCGCTTGTTTATAATATCGATTTATTTCGGAAGAGGAGGAAAAGTCTATGCTTATTGATCCAACCCAACGGTTGGTGGCCATGAAAAATGTTCTCACACGCGAACCTTTCGTGTTGAAGATTTGAGTTGTATTGTCCAGCTGGCTAAACACAGCATCAGACTTGCGTATAAGGATATTTTACTAGTGTTAAGTAAGCATTAACTTTCACTAACAAATGAACTTTAGAAAACTTCAAATGGCAAACATTATGCGATCATTCAAGAGGTATAGCGACAATTCGATGGTTGCTCGTCGATATTCATCCGGATGCGGCTTGGTCATGGCTGTTAACAGTAACATTGTCATCGTACACATGTGACCGATTTTCCAGTTTGTTCTATGATTATCGAAGCAGGTGCCGCGGAAGTAGTGAATGCGTGGGTTCGATTCTCTGGACGGCGTTCCTGAACCATGTTTTTTCTTCTTCTTCTTCTTAGAGTTTCCCCGGATCGCCAGGTGAATGCTGTATCCCAAGAATTTTCTGTCTTTATTTCACCTCACTTATCCTTGCATTTCGCCCTTCATGTGTATGGTTTCGGGGTTATAAGTATTGGCGCTGCAGAGAAAAAGGATGCTTGCTGGTCAACTTCCTCCTCCGGCGGGGCGGACTATGCCCCCTCCCCCATTGGGATGTCTAAGCCCGCAGAGGTGAGAGAAGCCGGTTGTAATAAGCCGCTGTCAGAGAGTATCAATCTAGAAATGGTAGGGACTGTGTCCTTTGCTCTGTCACGACTCCTTGGGTCGTCCGCCCTCTGTCTCTTCTTGCCTCATCCGTTCTCAAGGGAGGTGTTCCGCAAGGGGCATAGGTATAAAAGATCGTCCAGGTCAATAAGCGAAATCCCCTCCACGCGTTATCCTACCCTATCATTTTATTTGGAGGACGGGGGGGGGGGGATGGCAACGCGAAAGTTCAAATCCCAGGCTTTGCGAACTGCAATAATATGAGGTCCTTCTTGTTGCTAAAATTTAGTGATATTCAATAGTTCAGAATGTTTGAGAGGGATTCACTAACAAACCTGCTGCTGACTACTACTCATCAAAAGGATTTTATATAATATTAACAAAATATTAAGACTATTTTGAGAAAGTAAAGCATTTCGAAAAATATTGCATACAAAGAGTAATTTGGTTGGAAATTCTTTTTGGAAATCTTCGCGACCACCCTTGGAAGATACTAAACTTAAATACCTAGTGGGTGTTTAACCGACTTTTCGTTTTTGAGTTATGCTAATCAAACACACACACACACTGCACCTTTTCTAAAATGATTTTTTGCATTCAGGTGTTCTCAAACGTATTTCCGCTGAACTCTCGGTATCGAATTTTTAGGTAGAATATAATAATAGTCTCCACCTATGTACGTAGTATGTGGTAGAGTGCTGGATACCAGTGGGTTATCAATTTTTGTTAATTTTTAGAAATAGTTAGGTATATAAGTAGTGCCTAGTTATCAGCCATTTGTGCTACTTAGTTTAGTAGAAGTGGAAATTGTTTTATGTCTATGTATTGTGGGAATTTCTTTTCTTGTTATTATATGTTATTCTATTCTGTACGTTATATGTTTCATTTTTTTTTTTTTTTTTTTTTTTTTTTTTTTTTTTTGTAATTTAACGTCCTTTAACCTGGTTTGGTCATATCGGACGATGAATGTAATTAATGATATAATGCTCAAATGATCTCGGGGTCCATGGAGCTTAAAGTTACTCGACATTCGTCTTCTCAGGATAAGAAAACCCCGAAGAAAACCTTACCCGGGTAACTCACCCTAAGCGAGATTCGAACTCACGACCTTTTGAACGTGAGGCAGACATGCTACCACCACGCTACCCAGGCGGGCGTTTCATTTATTATTACTTTTGTTTTATTTTAGTTGTTAGTGTATAAATTATATCTATAAAATAATGATGTGTGATAAATTAAGTGTAGTAAATAAATTATAAAGTATGCAATGCACGTTCCTGGATATGTACTACAGATTTGATTTTATTTTCGAGGGGCACTATTTGTATCTTGAGCCCTAATAATAAAAAAGGTAAAGTGTTATTGAAAATTACTTTATAGTTTCTCGAAATATTATCCTTTATGGTCAGTACATTTTCGCATACGTTCGAACCATTTGTTGCACCGTTTTTTCCAGTCTTTTTGGGACATCTCCAAAACATGGATTTTAAACTCATACACGGCTTCTTCTGCCGACGAAAATCGTTGTCTACAAATTTTATTCTTGATGTTCGGGAACAAATCAGAACTGTACGGCGGATGAATCATTATTTCAATTATTTAAGTGTTCAAATAGTCGGTTGTTAAACGATGTGTGTGAGCGCTAGAATTATCGTAATGAAGAATTATCCCACGACGGTACTTGTTTGTTTTCCTTATTGCACCGAAGACTTCCATAAACAAATGGTTGTGTACCATTCAGAATTGCTCGTTTTACCTTCTTCTAAAGGGACTGTTACCACATGACCAGTGTTTTGAACCAACAGGCGACCATTTGTTTCGAAGTGCATCGAGTGCGAACAACTTTTGTTGGATTTGGTTCATCTTAAAACACTCATACAGTTGACAAGTGTTTACGTTCCGGTCCATATGCATTCGTCACCTGTTACAATATTCCGACACGAGTATTCTTTTGAGAATGGAGTCCAACGAGAGCAAACCTTTTTCACGGCTAAATGATTTTATATATGCTGGTGGAACTTTTTAAGGGCTGCCACTATCTCACAGTATGTGGCATGTCAATCTTGCACTGTCAGTTTTTGCACAGAATCAATGTTTTCTGGCACAACAACTGATTTTTAGACGACCTTCACGAATTTTGCCAATGAGCGAACGACGGCCACGATTAAACTCCTTAGGCGAGCGTTTCACAGTGACAAAGGATGGAGTTTCATCGCCAAATATATAGTAAATTGATCAATGCACTCTTGTGATAATCCACTCAAAAATCATAAATTATCATCGATGGAACATTTTCACGTCCATCTTTTCGCTGAGACACAATTTTAAACTCACTGTAAACAAAACAAATAACGTTATATTGACAAAATAAATAAAGTATCTTAATATCAACAATGTCAATCTTTCCAGTGGAAATAACAGATGGCACCTACAGTGATCAGTGTTGCCAAGGCTCAAAATGTAAACAGTGGCCTGTAGAACGTGGAAGAGAAAGTACTACCAATAATTTGTATTAGCTATATCAACAATAGAGGAAGTTATTTGAATGTATGTTTGCTGTTTTGATTTTTGACTGAATGTTTACTCTAAATTCCTAACTTGATAAACATTCGTTCTTGAAGAAGCGGAATATAACCTCACTTGGGAACTATGTAAGCGACAAATCTCCTGTAGCTCGCAATGTAACTGGCGTTTTTTCTTCTGCGATTCACGATTAATTACATGGAAAGAGAGGCGTCGGACGCCGGAAATCTGCCCTTTTTAATTGGAGACAGCAGCAATATCCACCTTAAAGACAAGGAGGCGGTTGGATACAGTAAGCGCTAGTTTAGTTTAATTGGTGACCTCTTGATGAGCCACGGCAGATGGAGAGTAGAGGTCGTGGGTCAATAGCGAGGTCACGCGACTAGTCATGAATGAAACTTGGACCCTCTCCCACGCACTTAGTCAAATACCAGAATGGAAGTAATTAACAAAGCGTGGACCCTCTCCCACGCACTTAGTCAAATACCAGAATGGAAGTAATCAACAAAGCGTGGCTTTTATAAACTTTACTTGAATGAGATAATCCAAGAACAAACTTAAGCATTGCCAACCGTCCCACAAATTCTGAAATTTCTCCCGACGGCCACCAGGGAGGTGGCGCCGCGGTAACGTGTGCAATTCGCATTCGGGAGGTCGTGGGTTTCTTTCCTATTACTTTTTCTACACGTACTATGTATTCCACCCAAAAATTCGATACCGAGATTTCACCGGAAATAATGTTTTGGTTCCCCCTAAATACAAAAAAAATCATTTTTGGGAAAAGGTCCTCGCGCGCGCGCGCGCGCGTGTGTGTGTGTGTGTGGACAGCATAGCTCAAAAACGAAAAGACAGTCAAATACCAAATTTGATATTTAAGTTTGGTATGTTCAAAGGATGCGACACGAAGATTTTCAGGAAAATCCCCCCGCCCCAAACTACCCTTTACGTGAAAAAAATGTCGACAATTTTGTTTTCTCAAAAATGGCTCTAATGATTCTGATTAAAATCTCTTCTATTTAACTATTTACATGCCAAATAAAATGTATGTCTTGAATTTTCTGGGAATAACCTCTAAAAACCTCTATTCTGGATGATTTGTGTTGCATTTTGCACAATTGGTAAACCATAAGAGATAGACAAAAACTTACCACAAAAAAAAATGTATATCACGATAAAACACACGATTTATGTCATATATATTTTTTTCGTGGAGGAGACCGTTTTTGAGATATTCCTTGTTATTGGTTTCAGTTTTAAAATACTTAAACTTTTCTCATACAGGAATTTGTCAACTCCTGTCCATACAAACAAAGGAACTTCAGTCGTATAGCAACCAGCTTCTGACTATCACTTTAATATTATGGCACTCCCTTATTTCGCTTCTACTTACAAGAAAGCAAGTAATAAGACTATTTCTGTTAATTTTTTCTCGATTAGCATGAAGTAAATATAAGCATAAGCTTTTTAACAATAATTTGTTGCAGAGAACTAGAGAAAGTCATGTGAATGGAACACATCAGATTTTTTCTTTCTTTTATTTTATACCTTCATTATAATAGTATTATTTCAAATTTTTAAAACATTTCTCACAATTCTGAAGGGGAAAGCTAAAACTTGACAAACTTCCAGTCTACATTGTGTTCTCATTCAACTCGACCAAAAAGAATTAGAAATTGCGCCGCCTAATAACATTGAGGTTTACTGAAAGCGGCTTCTTTAGCAATGCCACGTTTATGAAGACAATGTTTCATTACTGCCACTAAATGTTTTATAATGGAGGCTGCGGTCATGGACCTCAGAAGCAGGATGCTGAAACATCATTTTACGGTATTTTTTCCAGCACGTCACGGATGAGATGTCAGCGCAGAGTGCTTGCTGTTTTCATTATAATCAGATTTAAAACATGCTCATTATAATTATCTTCATGTCCCAAATAAGTTTAATTAGTTTCTTACATTGTGCAATATTAGTATTGTGCATTGGCCAATGAAAAAAAAACAAAAAAAAAAAACTGATGTGTTCCATTGACATGACTTTCTTTCAGTTTAAGTGTTTCCCAAGCGGGAAACAATTTCCGTCTCTCTTTTGTTTACTCCTAACAAAGAGAATCGAATTTCAATTGTTTCACATAGCAACAAGCTTTTAAAAGATTTAGCTATCCCTTTAGCGTATTCCCTTATTTCTCCTCTCTTAACAAGGAAGGCCGCGCTGTGGCCGAGTGGTTAGATCACTCGTTCGATCCCAAGCGACCGCACATTAGATTTGTGGTGGACAAAGCGGCGCAGGGGCGGGTTTTCTTCGGTTTCTCTGGTTTCACCCGCCATCGCATTCCGTCGGTGCTCCATCTTCGTTCCATATAATCACCAGTGCATCGCCTGCGGTGTCGTAAATAGTAAAAGCGGGCGTTAAACACAGCAAAAAAAAAAATCTGAACAAGTAAGCAAGTAATAGCCCATTTCTGCTAATGTTTATCTGGATTAGCAAAAAGTAAATTGAAGAATAAAGCTATGCAAGAATAGTTTGTTTCAGAATAGCTAGAGAAAGCCATGTGGATGGAGCACAGCAGACTTTTTTTTCAAAGTCTGTGCGATGGAAAAGCCCCAAATAGTTATTTCTTACCTCAATGATGTCCAGAACCGCGAGAAAGAAAGACATTGGACTTGAAAAATAATTTTCATGATATCTTGTTGTTTGGTTTGTCGCGAAAGTGAAAACGTGGTTTTGTAGTTACTAAAGCATTTAGGCTTGCACTGATCATGCTGACCACAGCAAGCTTGATACTATTACTGTCTGAAACCTCAGAGACCACAATATTCTACCGTAATTACACCGCATTTCATTCCTCGTGCTCTCTCTCACAGGGAACAAAGGGTGTTTCCATAATGAACATTGTTTAGGCCAAGGCACAGAAAATTATGTTTTGGGAGTCAGCTGCAACGATTGTAACCCAAGAATCAAAAAGTCCCCGGAATCGTTTGGTTTCTCTTTAATGTATACGAAAGTAAAGGATATTTTACTTTTAGGTGTTGGTAACTCCATGACGACCTTCATTTCAATTTTCATGCTAATAATGATTGTTGTCTTCGCTTGGCAACTAGTATTTGTTGTGCATACATATTCGTTTATCGCATTTCATAATGTCGGCAAAGGAGCATGTTCGAACAAAGTTTTGTGTTTTGTTGTACACATCTCCCTCAGAGACATTGGAAATGGTGGAAGAAGCTTATGTTGAAGTAGCGATGAAGAAAACTCAGGTGTATGAATGGCATAAACATTCCAGTCAAGATTTTCGTATGCGGAAGAAATTACCGTAAATGTGACAAGGGTAATACAACCGGTGTCTGAAAATGGTTCCCAGTCCCTTTACACGCGGTGCCAGAAATGTGTCGCTGCGGAAGGGAACAATTTTGAAGGAAGTGTTGTGTAAATACCTTATGGTAGCTTGTTTTTTTTCGGGAACTTTTTGAACGTAGTATGTAGGTACTTGCTATTAAGTAGTAATTAGAAGTATTCAACCCAAAAATTCGATATCGAGAATTCCCGGAATTATACGTTTTGAGACCTTGAATTGTGTGGGAATCGATTGGAGTGGCAGAGATGGACTGAAAGATTTTTTCTTAACGCTTAAGGGAGCGAATGTGTGTCAATTTGTTAATTTCGGTAAAAAAAAAAAAAATGTTTGGTGCAAAAATTAGGTCTATCCATCTTGTGTTACATTTTTCCAAAGCTTTGTCATCCTACGACGTTTGTAACTTTAATGAATTACACCATTTTTAAAAGCCTGTACCCTTTAAATTTCCTCTTCATATAAAACTTAAACTTAATTTTTACTCATTTCATTTCTTTTAGTATTTTGCTGCAATCAAAAACCATTTCTTGTTATAATTCTTATGCAAAGAGGCTGAAAATTGACTCAACGTTCAAGCAACAATGACTAGTAGAGCTAAGTATTGAATTTTTACATAATTCATGTTTCATGAATTTAAAAAATCTGATGTGACCTATTCACATGACTTTCTCTGAATCTCTGTAACAAATTGTTAAAAAAAGTATTCTTCTATCTACTTCATGCTAATCGAGATAAGCATTAGCAGAAATGGTCTTATTAATAGATTTCCTAAATAGATGGGAAATAGGAGAGAATACAGTAGGCTAAAGTGACAATCAAAACTTTTAAAAGGTGGTTGCCATGTGGTTGAAATCCGTTTCTTTGCATGGTCAGCAGTTTACAAATCCTCCTATGAGAGAAAAAATGTCTACTCCACGAAAAAATTAATATGGCATATATTGTGTATTTTAAGCAGATCTACTTTTTTGTGCATTAGGGAAGTATTTGTCTATCTCTTATGGTTTACCAGGTATGCAAACTTCAGAATAAAGAGGACTTCAGAGGCTATTCTCAGAAAGTTAAAGATTAAAGTTTTATCCGTATATTAATTTTAATCAAAACTGATTGAGCGATTTTGGGGAAATCAAAATTTTCTCATGTAAAGGGCAGTTTGGGGTGGGGAATTTTTTTTGTCGTCCAAAATCATTACGTCGCCTTGGAAGATATTAAACTTAAATACCAAGTTTGAAATTTTAACGAGTTTTCGTTTTTGAGTTATCGTGTTCACACACACATACACAGGGGCCTTTTTCTAAAAATGATTTTATTATACAAGGGACCCTAAAACGTACATGTTTAGTGAAATATCGGTATCGATATCTTTGGGTGGAGTGCAATACATTCTCTATCTACGTACCATGTACTATGTAGAGAATGTAAAAATGTAAGTTCCTACTTTAAAACTCTGGAAGTTAGATTTGAAACCCATTCGCTCCCTTAATGATAATTGGAAAATGGAAGAGAAGAAGGAGGAAGGAAGGAATCTCCCCAAAATTAAAAAAAAAAAAAAAAAATCAAAATGCTGCATTCATATCACACAACTTTTAACTACTGAATATTTACATCATGTTATCAGCAACTTGGCTTAAGCGCGAGAGTAGAAAAGGACGAAACTAATGGCAACATGTGTGGGTTAGATAGGGACAAAGATATTCCAATTAACTCCATACTGTGTTTTGAGGTTGAGACAAGATATAGTAATATACTGCATTAAGACGTTTCAAGTGCATTATAGTTGCCATTTTTGAAGCAAACACTTCAGTTTGCACTAGGAAATCTCTGTATCGACAATGAAAGCGTGGGTAGATAAAGTAAACAGTAAATTGAAGTATTGATACTAATTTCAATGTTAAATTATAAAATGTGTTTGTTCAGGTTGGATCCCCTGAAAATTGGTGTTTTCCTATTTCCTTTAGGAAGCTTGGCAATGAGCCAGCGAGGATGACAGAATGTTTGTCAGAGAGTAAAAACACGTAGGAGTGTCTAGTTCGCCTAATTACCAAGTATGACGTGCATTGCGACCGTGTTCCTTGCACAGCGTCCGTTCAGTGAACTTGAACTGATGGCAAATCTGATAAAAGATCCTCAACAATGGCATCGTGCTTGTTCCGTTATCAAGCAATTAACCTGAGGAAAACAGAGTAGGTAATGGCAATTTACGAGGTCATCCAGAAAGTGACAGACGATTTGACAAAGTTATCAACACAAAATTTTATTTACAAAGTCACATTACCTTACTCTATTTCTCAACGTAATCTCCATTCTGTTAAGATATTTATTGTCACGTGGCACCAGCTTTCATGTCTATGTTATACTTTTCCACCGCCAAACAACGTACTCGTTTTTTGAAAGCACAAAATATTCGGCCAAACCAATTTTTAGGCAAATAACGCAAGTGTATGGTGATAAACGAGTCTTCAGTGAGGAAATGGCGCATATTTACGAGTAATCAAGGATGAACCAGTGTTTACGATAAAGACTGGATTGGAAGTTCATCAATCGTTATGGAGGAGTTGAAAGCAAATGTTGATAAAAAAATTCAGAAAAACCGATGTTTCACTTTGTACACCGTACATGACTTTTTGGGTGGAAACGATTTCCCAGCCATGAAGACCTCGAAGTGGCAGTGACATCTTGACTCAGATCTTGAGTGGTGAAAGAGTACATCTGCGTTGAAAAACCGGTACCACTTGACAATAAATACCTTGATGGCAAAGATATTACGTTGAGAAATATAGTAAAGTACTGTAATTTTGTAAATAATTTTTTGTGTTAATAACTTTCGTTATCATTTATTGAGCCAAATTGGCTGCCACTTTCTGGATGGCCCTCGTAGAACTTCTGAATTGTTAAATTTACACTCGAATTTAATACAAATAAACTGAAATATAAACAAATTCAGTCTATGATGTATCCTTGTATTGGATGAATTGAATCTGTTCCTCACTTTAACAAAGCTGCTCTCTTATTTTGGAATAACATTGGAACTTTGAGAGAAATTTTACTTTCTCTAGCACGTATATACAATGTAAATATTGTATTACACCCAAAAATTTGATATCGAGATTTCACCGGAAATGCTTTGAGGTCCCCTGAAATAGAAAAAAAAAAATTAAAAAAAGCTTCTATGTGTGCGCGCACCTTTGAAAAGTCAGTTAAATAACAAAATTGGTATTTATGTTCAGCATATTCGAAGGATGCTACTCGAGGGTTTTTAGGAAAATCCCGCTCCCCAACTACCCTTTATATGGAACATTTTTCGAAATTTTTGATTTTCTCAAAATACCATATGTTTGAGATATTTTCATTGCAAACAAAATGTAATGTATATCTTGAATTTTCTTTCTTCGTTCTGGATGACTGGTAGTCTCCTTAGCGTGGTGCTGGCGCAGCTGCTTACCAAACAGGAGACCTGGGTTCGATTCCCGATACCGGCTTGGGGATTTTTCCCCCGCTGGGAGACCTGGCCCGGGGTGCACTCAGCCTCATGAGGTCCCTGAGGGGGGGCCAATTGAGGAGCTTCTTGATGGATAAGTAGTGGCTCCAGGTCATGAGGACCGCATTAACCGGCCGGGGCGCTGACCACGTCTCACCCTCCAATACTGCACCCCATCCATGACATCTGTCCTGGACCGAGATGGGGGACACATCGGCCGGGCGGTAGGCCAAGATTCCTTGTGAACTATCGTGCCATGGAGTTATTATTTTATTCTGGATGACTTTTTCATAAATAGACAAAAACTTACTGCACAAAAAATATAAATCTGGTTAAAATACACAGTTTATGTTTCCTTTTTCTTTAGTTTATCGTTTCCGAAATATTTGATTATTTGTTTCAATTTTAAACTACTTAAAACTTTTCTAAAACTGGAAGTCCTCTTCTGTTTCAACTCTTTATGTTTTACTCCTGGCCATGCATGGAGAACTAAATGTCAATGACAATCATATTGCGACAACTTTTAAAAGATTTCACTATTGCCTTATCGTCGATCGTGTTTCTTAAGTACAATCTCCACAAATTACACGTAGTGGAAGTTTTATATTAATTATTAACGTTTGTTTTGAGGGCACCAGATGTACGGTGCCTCTGGAGCTAGTTTAATTGTTATGGCCAGCGAAAAGAACACAAAAGTTAATGCAGTTACTTTCATTTATTCACATGTGCTACCTGAATTTCCCCACAATGTTGGAGTTTCCTATCCGTTGCTTTCACCAGAAGTGCTGTAATTAATAACGTTAATTCCCGGACTAACTTGTTTAGTGTGGAAAGTAATAATTGCTTGAAGAATTAGAGGTTTTAGTGCAAAATTACTCTTGATTCAGATTGGGCCCACAAGTACAAAGATAATCATCGAGCATATTTATCATCTCGAAAAAATCAAGTTTTTAAACTACCAGGTAATATGTATGTACATAATAGGGAGAAAAGGTATTATATTCTACCCCAAAATTTGATACAGATGTCACCGAAAATACTTGTTTTGATGACCACTGAATAAAAAAAGCATTTTAGAAAAAGGTCCGTGTGTGTATGTGTAACCAGCATAGCACAAAAACAAAAAGTCCGTTAAATACCAAACTTGATATTCAAGTTCTGTATCTCTCAAAGATACGACACGAAGATTTTCAAGAAAATGCCCCCACCCCCAACTATCCATCATAGATCACATTTTGCAAAAAATTTGATTTTATCAAAAATGGCTTAACGGTTTTCATTATAATACCACATTTTTTAAGTTATTTTATGGCAAATAAAATACACATATATATTAAATTAAATTTTCTGAGAATAGCATCATTCAGAATTACTTTTGCATAACTAGAAAACTGTAAGAGATAGACAAAATCTGATATTCTGTTACTGGTTTCAATTCCACCATACTTATATCTTTCTCAAATGGAAAGTTGTTATTCGTTTTTTTCTCTGCGAGTCAAGCAAAGAGAACGTGTTTTCAAAGTCCTCGCATAGGGACCATCTCTTTAAAGATATGACTATCGCTTAAACCTACTGTATACCTTTAATCCTGTTGTATCTACAAGGAAATATGTAATTCTAGTATTTCTGCAGATGTTTATGTCGATTATCGCGAAGTAGATAGAAAAATAAGGGGGTCATCCAGAAAGTAACGAACGAATTGGCATAACTAAACAATAAAGAAAGTTATCAACGCAAAACTTATTTACAAAGTTACAGAACCGTACTGTGTTTCTCAACGTAATCTCCATTCTGTCAAGACATTTATTGTCACGTGGTACAGTTTTTCAATGCCGATGTTATACTTTTCTACTGCTAAACAACTTATTCCTTTTTTGAATACATAGAATGTTCTGTCAATCGAATTTTATAGGCAAATGACACAAGCGCATGGTGATAATACAAAAACAGAGTTTTCAGTTAGGAAATGGCGCGTAATTTACAAGTAATTAAGAAAGAACCAGTAGCACAATAAAGACCGGAGTGGAAGTTCATCAATCATTATGGAGGAGTTGAAAGCAAATGGTGATAAAAGAATTCAGAAAAACCGGTGTTTCATTTTAGACTACGTACATGACTTTTTGGGTGGAAAAGATTTCCCAAACGATGAAGACCTCAAAGTGGGTGACATCTTGGCTCAGATATTTGGCGATGAAAGAGTACATCTGCATTGAAAAACCGGTACCATGTGGCATTAAATACGTTGATAGTAATGCCGGTTACGTTGACAAATAGAAGATACTATGACTTTGTATCCTTCGTTATTATTTAGTAATGCCAAATCGTCTGTTACTTTCTGAATGACCATCGTATATTGCTGAAGAATGGGTAGAGATAGTCATGTGAATGTAACACAGAAGTATTATTTATTTTTGTTATGAGTGACTCTTGATATACAACCTGGACGAGCACAGCGCTAATAACAGGTTTTCTCCTCTGAGTGCTCGTGCAGACGATCAGGTAGGCTAAATGTTTGTTGTACAATTGACTGTAGCTGGGAATAGAGAATCATTGACCTCTCTCGCCGAGAGGTAGTTTCTCCATTTCTGTAAGGTTCTCTGCTTTTCCGTCAGGAGCAGAGTTGCTAGAAAGCGATAGGGCTGAAATTGGGCGTACAGTTTTTTGGATAAAGTGTTACTATTACTATTAAAGATTATACTGACAGCATGAAAATTGATTTGTTTTTCTAGATATAACCATTTCCAATATATTCCCTGTTATTGGCTCAATTATTAAAACACTTGAAACTTTTATATGGGAATGCCCTCATCTCTTTTCTATCTCTTTTGTCATACTACTAACCTTGCAAAGAGAACCGAATTTCAGTTGTATCACATAGCGACCGACTTTTAAAAGATTTGACTATCGCGTTAGTCTAGTGCATTCCCTTATTTCTCTTCTGTTTAGAAGGAAGCAAGAAATAAAATAATTCATGCTAATCTTTTATAAAAATAGTTTGTTTGCAGAACAAATAGAGAAAGTTATGTTGAGATTTCACCGGAAATATGTTTTGAGGTCCCCCGAGTCCGAAAAAAAAAGCGTTTTTAGAAAAAGATCCTATGTGTGTGTTTGTGGGCAGCATAGCCCAAAAACGAAAAGTCGGTTACTTAGTCTTTAAGTGTAGCTCCTTCCAAGAATGCGACACGAAACGTTTCAAGAAAATCACCCCACCCCCAACTACCCTCTACGTTGAGCATTTATCGAAACATTTTATTTTCTGAAAAAGATTCTATCGATTTTTATTAAAATACCGTATATTAAAGATATTTATATGACATAACGACACAAATACAATGTATGGAATTTTCTGGGAATAGCCTCTGAAATCCTCTTTATTCTGGATGAATTTTGCATAACTGGTAAACCTTAAGAGGTAGACAAATACTTACCTTATCATGTATACATATATAATCACAATTTATGTTATATACATTTTTTGTAGTGTTGACCGATTTTCCTTGTTATTTGGTTTATTTTTAAAATACTTTAAAACTTTCCTTCTACAGGAAGCCCTCGTGCGTTTCATATATCTTTTGTTTTACTCTTAGCCCTGCAAAGAGAACCTAATTTCAATTATTTCACATACCGACTATCGCGTTAGTGTATGTTAACACCTCGGCCCTAGGGAAAGGGTTGAGAGGAGGGGAAACCAAGGAAACGACGGGGAAGCGCTGTACCGGTGCCGGTGTCGGTAGCGAGATTGCAGATTCTAGTTCAGTTTTAGACCAAGTCTCTTTTCTATTGGTTACGGAGACTATATAGCTACGTGACAGGTGAACCGCAGGTTTCGAAATAAGAAATGTAAATGGCGTGATATTTATGGACGCTCTTTAACTGCTGTGGTTCTCAGTGTCCCATTCTAAATTGGACGTGAAAGAACCGCTTAATTTTGCTCAGAGGCCTCTCTATCAGTCTTGAGATTTTTTACGTGCCGTAAATCTACGATACGGGACCAACGGCTTTTCTTTCCTTCCGACGGAAGCCATGCTAAGGATATTTACGCCCGAAAAAATCCATCGTCCTCCACCGGGTTTGAACCCGCGACCTTGGTTATATGAGCAGGTTTCGAGATTTCGTCGAGGTTAAGCTACGTTAGGTTAGGTGTATATAAACGAACTGGATCGAAATAAGAGGTGAAAATGGACTTTCTGAAAGTTGGTTCTGCTTTCCAATGCGAGATGCAGTCTTCCGTTCGTTCTGTCTGCTTGCCAATGGGCAGTCGTGTTGGTCAATCGACCAATGGCAGAATCTGAATCTGCAATGTCGCGTGCCGGGAGACCGGAAAGAGGCCACCTAGCCTCAGCCAGCGACCTGTCATTTGCCTGCAAAGCCTCAAGCCACATCTGCGCCGACCTGAAAGACAAAGAAATGAAATGAAGGAATGAAAGGGAAAGGGACAGTGGTAGATATACAGCACCCCAGCATTCGCCTCCAGGAAAAAAACGAAAAAGCGAATCTGAACCTCCCGAATGCCAGTCCCAGATGAAACGCCTGCGCCATCTGGCTCGGTTTAATCTTAGGTATTCTCCTTGCTCTTCTCTTTAGAACGAACCAAGTAATAGAGAATTCCTACTAATGTTTATCTTCATTAGTATGATTTAGATAAAAGAATATTTTGTGAGAATAGTTTGTTTGCAGAATAGGTAGAGAAAATTCACATGAACGGAACGGATGTTTTGGGGGTGAAATGTAACATTTCCTCCACCACTGTTCAAGATAAAATCTTTTTAGATAGTTGATGCTAAAAGTAGGTCTTTCACCAGATGTCAGTAGTGTTAAAAGTAGAAAATTCTGTCACGTAGTGTCATAACATTTTAACACTCCAATGTAGCCAACTTTGATTTATGCGTCCACGGCCTCATTCAAGTAGGCTATGACTCTGAAAGCTCGTATCGATCCATAAAATGGCGGATGATTTGAGTGTCAAGAACCAGACGGAATTATGTAAGCAGCGGAGAGAGCAAAATTACAAATGCCTCCGTTGTATAGGATGTTTTCGTTATGTACGAATAAGTCATCTTGCCAGCACTGGTTTTAAGCAAGGCAACAACTGAATATCGCAGTCATTAAACATGAACTCCGTGAAATAGGTAAAACAATCTACTTATAATTCCAATATGTCTGTAAATATTGAGAACTGTCTAAAAATTGCGCATGACACGTGTGTTAAAATTGTTTTATATTGGAATAATTGTTTGTTGTTGTTTTTTTTTCTAAAAAAGCCGTGTGTAGGACAGAAGTTGGAAAGGTAGAGTCAGACTGAAAAATTCAACGCCATAGCCAGGATTTGAACCACGGATCTCCCGATCTCTAGCCGGTTGCTCTGCCACTAAGCTACCATGGCAACATGCCGGCATAGCATTGAATTTTTCAACTGTTTCCCGGTAAACCACAAGGTGATCTCAAATGACAATGGCGACTTACTATGCTGTAAGTACTTTAGGCCCAGGATTCATAGCATAGCCACCTATATGGTCAATTATTCCAATACCAATTGGCCATATCCGTGGTTCAAATCCCGGCTATGGCGTTGTTTTATATTGTTTGTAGTATTACTGTACTCGGCCTACTGCCTCGTTTCGCAATCTTCCTATTAACAATATAAAACACTAGTTTTACTTTCTCTTCACGTACTATGTACATAGTGTATAGAGAAGGTTTTGCATTCCACCGAAAAATTCGATACCCAGATTTCACCGGAAATAGACGTTTTAGGGTCCCCTGTATCCAAAAAGAACATTTTTAGAAAAAAAAAGTCCGTGTGTGTGTCCGTTAACATGATAATTCAAAAATGAAAAGTTCGTTAAATATCAAACTTGGTATATAAGTTTAGTATCTTCCAAGGATGCGACACGAAGGTTTTGAGGAAAATCCCCCCTCTCTGACGTTTTTGATTAAAATGCCGAATATTAAAGATATTTATTCGACAAATATAATGCATATCTTGAATTTTCTGAAGAGCTCTTTATTGTGGATGAGTTTTGCGTAACTAGTAAGCCGTAAGAGATAGACAAAGATATTTTTAATTTTCACTACACGAAATGTGTAGATCTCATTGAAACACACAATTTATGTCATATTCATTTTTTTTGTGGAGTTGGCCATTTTTGAGATTTGCTTATTATTGGTTTCAGTTTTAAAATACTTAAAAGTTTCACATACGGCAACTTTCAACTCTTGGCAATTCAAAGAAAAGGATTTCAATTCCATAGCAACCGTATTTTAAAACATTTGACTGTCGGTTTAGCCTAGTTTATTCCCTTATTTCCCTTCTACTTATAAGGAACCAAGTAATAAGATCGTTTTGCTAATGCTTATCTCGATTAGCATGAAGAAGGTAGAAGAATAAGCTTATTAACAATAATTTATTTTGCCCGCCTGGTGGTAGCGTGTCTGCCGCACATTCAAAAAGTTGTGAATTTGAATCTCGCTTAAGGTGAGTTACCCGGATAAGGTTTTTTTCGGGGTTTTTCCTTATCCTGAGAAGACTAATGTCGAGCAACTTTAAGCTCCATGGACCCCGAGGTCATTTGAGCATCATTCCACCAATTTCATTCGTCGTCCGATATGACCAATCAGGTTGAAAGACGTTAAACTAAAAAAAGAAAAAAGAAAACAACAAACATAACTAGATTCTATTACTATATATATATAACTATATTCAATCAATTACATTAGAAACAACTCGTCTGTAGTTTCTTTTACGTTGGATTTAAATTGTTTTATTTTCCTCAAACCATACACACATTCACTCTCAAATACGTACTTCCAGACTGCGTGGGCGTTAGAGAATAACTCTGGCTGTCCACTCGCCCACGGAGGCAGTCCAAAGAATAGCTTTCTTGCAGAACAGATAAAGAAAGTTCTCATAAATGGAAGCAACGGATTTTTGGGGGGTGAAATGTAACACTTCCTCCAGGGCTGTTCAAGGTAAAATCTTTTTCGGTGGCTGTGAAGTCCAGAGCTTTTAGAGTCCTCCCTCGTATCTTCGTCCCATCTCTCTTGTAACAAAGCAAGCTTAATTGTCCCTTCTTTTTTCTGTTATGCGCATGATTCATATACATTTCGACAAAGCCTGCTGTCGTGTAACGTTAGTTATTATGGCCTGACTTGAGCTGTGATGTGCGCGGTTAGGGCGGGTAACAAAATCTCGGTTTTATCCATGTGGGCAGAGTAACCTGACCTCTTTAAGCGCATTCTCTTCTCCAGTGTATGCCAAAACCACATCTTCGTGATCTTTACTGACATAATCCTCACAGCTTTACTTTACAACCTAGCAGCATTAGTCTGTTATTTGATCATTGCTCTCTGCTTTCTCTACTACGTATAGTAAGCAGGGAAAATATCGTATTCCACCCAAAAATTTGATTTTGAGATTTCACCGGAAATATATGTTTTGAAGTTCCCTAAATCCAAAAAAATAAAAAATGTTTATCTTTTCGATCACGTATGTACAATGTGCACCGTGGACACAAAAAGTGAGTCTTCCCTAGATTCAATGTGTTGATCGATGAGCTTCGGGTATCTTCGTGAAAGCTGTGTTCACAACACACAAAAGAACTGCACAGTGGTCTGTGACTGACAGCGCAATGGTTAATTTCTGAGTATTGAAAACAGATCACGGAACATCGTTACGGTGACACTCATAAGCTCATAGGTTCAAATCTTGCGCTGCTTTTTTATGTTAATTTTATGACTGGATATGTACAACATAATTCATTGATATAATTTTGGCATTTGAAGTTATGGGCCTATCTATGCACACAAAAACATAATTCTACTAACACTCGTGTTAAATAACTAAAAAAAGATATGTGTAAATAAACGGTTATCTTCTAAAACTAAAACACAAAAAATAAGCATAATTAACATCGGGTGAATGAACCCTCAAATTGTGTAACTGCCCTCAGTCTTCGGGGCATAGACAACATAAATGCCTACAATAATGTGGACAAGAAGCTACAAGAGCCCAGGCTTCTTGAATTTGTGTCCAGAAGCCATCTTTTGTCCGTCGCCCATTTACAGTTAATTGGAGCGCAGCTCCCTTTTTACCTCAGCCCACACATTCTCAATAGAGAACACTTTCTCATAGAGGAAATCAAAATATTATCAAAGTATTACCGTGTATTGCACACCGTTCATTGTATTGTCAAGCTACTACAGCACACCTAGACTGTCCCTTGATATCCAACCCAACACGATACAGATACGAGACCATGATGGAATTGTGAAGCCACGTATTTTGCATGTATCGGGTCCCCTTTGGACGATAGACAATCACAAGAAAATGCACTTCGTCTGAGAATATCACCACGGATTTGTTTATGAAGGGTGCGTTTGATCGCTTTGTGAAGGGTGTGTTTAGTAAAACTAAAAATAAATAAATAAAGTTACTAGACATCTCCCAAAAACGTAAAATTTGTCAAACATTGGATCCTAAAAAAATGTTTAAAACACTGGTTTTCTTAATAATGCTTTTAGTATTTCTGCAGACCATATGCCTTCGCGTGCAGCATGTTGATGTTTGATAGAATAAACGCTTATCATAACAATTATATTATTAACTGTACCGAAAGTCGTGTATGAAATAAGTATGTCAAATAAATAACCGCTATGTGTCGATTCGTGATCATTAAGAGAAGGAATACAAATGTTTGCCACATGCGAGAAGCGAACCTGCGACCCTCACCAGAGGAGTAACCTACGTTTTGTCACAGTGGTACAGTGAACACACTTAAAAAGGGGCAGGTTTTACAATTCAAATTGTATCATGTTTTGTGTCGTTAATATGTTAGTATTGATTGTTTGTTGTTGAAGAAGCTTAAGTTATGTATTTGATTATGATTATTGATCATATGAGTTAGTAATATTAAGATTTGGAACTAGAGACAACTTATTGCTACCGCTACACAACTATATTGCGGATAGTGTACATAAGGCGCTGTGCCATGAGGGACAGGCGAATTTGGCGTTCCAGACATTATTTTTTTTTGGCGATGGGTGTACATAGTAGGTAGAAAAGGTATTGTATATACCGTAAAAATCGATGTCGAAATATCATCAAAAATGTATGTTTTGAGATCCTTGAAATCAAACAAACATTTTACTTTCTCTACACTTTTTCTAAAAAAATTTGGGTGATTCAGGAGTTCTTAAAACATACATTTCTCGTGAAATCTCGGTATTGAACTGTTGGGTGGAATACAATACTTTCTATACCTACTGTGTTCATTTAACACGCGAGCTTGAGAAAGTAAAAAATTGAACATTTTTTTCCATTCAAAGATTTTTTGGGGGTGGAAGATTTTCTTAGAAATCTTCGTGACGTATTCTTGTAAACTGCTGAACAAAACAAAGATTTTTGATGTATTGATAGACTTTTCATTTTTGAGTTGTGCTGGACACAGGAATTATTTTTTGGTTGGGGGGGGGTTAGATAACCTCAAACCTATATTTCCGGTGAAATCTCGGTATCAGTATTTTTGGGTGGAATACAATATGTTCTCTATCTAATATGTACATTGTACATAGGTGCTAGAGAAAGTAAAACATTAACAATTTTTTTCATTCAAAGGTTTTTGGAGGGTGGAGGCTTTTCTTAAAAATCTTCGTGTGGTATTCTTGGAAGTCACTGAACATAACGATGTTTGATATATTAATAGATTTTTCGTTTTTGAGTTGTACTGGTCACAGGCGAAGGCTTTTTTTTTCTAAAATGGTGTTTTTAGGGTTTAGAGAGACTCAAGCCCGTATTTCCGGTGAACTCTCGGTATCGTATTTTTGGGTGGAATACAATACTTCCTGTAAGTAAGGTAGAGAGTGCAAAAGAAGAGTACACTAGCTCACTATATAAAGGACATTCTGTGAGAATAAGGAGGCTTTGTCCCCAGAGATGCAGCAACCATGCGACTGCGGTCCAGATGGTGAGCGGTGCAATTTGAGGCCGTAAAGGGTTCTTTGGTAGCAGGCATCACGCTTCAGGACCCACGGCAGCAACCGTCGTGCTCTAATTCTGCATTTGGAACGTTACATCTTTCCTCTCAAGCTCATTACAAACCAGAACAGGCACAAAGAGAAATTTTAATTAGCGTAATGACTGTCAAGAATCGACTTAATAGTCTGCTGAGCCTACTAAAGGAAGCCAGGACATCTTTTCACTCTTTCATAATCCAATTAATGTCAAACTCTTTATTTCTCTTCCTATCGTTAGTGAAAGGAAGATATTGCAACATTCTCTACTCACAATCATGCATTTTCATTACTCTCCTATTCTTAAGAAATATGTGTTACATTCTGAAGACCTTCTCTACAGATTCTTCTACAAAGTACTCTTACAAAACCTTAGGTATCTTTCACCATAAATAACATAAAGAGAGCTCCAACTTGTATCGATAAACTCGCGAGCAACTTGTTGCGAGAAAAGATGTAGCGAGAAAAGATGTATGTAAAAGCTATTTCGTGAGTAAAATAACAATGATTAGCCTATATGGACACGAAGAATAATATTCCTAAACTCCCATTTGTCTTGACGTATATTTGCAACTTGATGTCCATATCATACATTTCAGATCTCCTTGTATTGCTACATTCTATTATTTTGGCGTAAAATAAAGCGATAGACCTTTCCTCAAAACATTTTGAAACTTCCGCCATTATGTACGGGAATATCACTGCATACTGATACTATTATTATGAGACAAACATTAGTTCAGAGAGAAAACAAATGCATGTGAATGCGATAAATTTAGAAAAGCAATTGCGCGTGGGTGTGATAAAAACGATTCAAATGTAGAGATAATGAGTTCCGATTGATTGGAATTTTACGCGCCAATATACTGGACTAGCCACTTCCTATGATCACGTGTCATGAACGAAATAATCCTGTTAATAAACTTTTTTCATAGTCAGCTTACCCATATATAGGACTGACATCCCCCTAGGACTTATAGGCGGATGCCTAGGGTCCAGAAACCTGTCGGGGAGCCAACGATACGTAACCATAGAATGAAGAACCTGGAACGAGTATTCGGCCCATAGCCAGGCATGATATGAAATGCAAACGAAATGGTTGATAGGAAAGGTGATAATGGAGCAATTGTTGAAATGAGTGGCGGGGGAAACCGTAAGACCCGGAAAAAACCTGCCCAGACGCCACTTCATCCACCACAAATCTCACATACGGGCGCTTGGGATTTAACCCGGGCCGTCTAGCCGAGAGGCGAGCGGTCTAGCCACTCGGCCACGGCGCCGCTTTTGCTCAGAGGCCCCTTTGTTGGATTTGAGTGTATTTTACGTGTCGTAAATCTACGTCACGGGACTACCGGCTGTACTGAAATGCTAAGGATTTTTAGGCCGAAAAAAGCCCTTCGCCGGGTTTGAACCCACGACCTAGGGATAAACCTTCGAAAAACTTATACTTTTCTCATACAGGAATTTGTCAACTCCTGTCCATACGAATAAAGAAACTTCAGTCACATAGCAACCAACTTTTAACTTTCACGTTAACCTATGGTACTCCCTTATTTCGCTCCTACTTACAAGGAAACAAGTAATAAGGCTATTTCTGCTAATTTTTCTCCATTAGCATGAAGTAAATGGTAGCATAAGCTTTTTAACAATGCTTTGTTACAGTGATGTAGAGAAAGTGAATGGTATACATCAGATTTGTAATAAGCTAGAGCTTTCAACCTTCAATTAACGCAATGCACGTGCTGCAGATAGACATGATCTGTTTAAATGTACCTTCCCAGACATCACACCACATCTGGAAGTAATATGCAGCACTTTCGCTCCTGGTGAACTCGGCCTCCTGTAGCCTGAACAGTGATCGATACATGCAATAAAATACAAATTAAGATACTAACTATAATTATTTTGTTTACTTTCTGTACACGTATTATGCACATAGTGTATAGAGAAAGTATTGTATTGTACCCAAAAATTCGATACCGAGATTTCACTGGAAATGTCTTTTGAGACCCCTTGAATGAAAAAAATCAGTTTTAGAAAAAGGTCTGTGTGTCTCTGAATAACATAGCTCAAAAACTACAAGACCGTTAAATACGGTATTTAAGTTTATAATCTTCCAAAGATGCGACACGAAGATTTTCAAGAATATCCCCGCACTCAAACTACTCTTTAGATTTTCTCAAAAATGACTAACGATTCTGTTTAAAATATCGCATATTAAAGATATTTACATCCCAAATAATATGAATGTGTTCGGCGCTATGTGCCATGGTGACGTCGCCCAGAGATGGCAGTGTATGACAAAATCACGACTTCCGGACGCGAAATGATGGAACTTTGCCCAGGAACCTTCTTCTTTCATGGTATGGTACATGCAAATAAACATTACACGAGACCACCGGATTTACTTTCCCTCCGAAGGAGGACATGCTGAGGATTTTTGAGTCCCAAAAAAAATGCATCACCCTCCGCCAGGTTTGAGGGTAACCACTACACCCCGGAGGGTGACATAAGATGTTTTAGCTTCAAAATATTTTGTGATTTGTTTCTACATATGTTAATATTTTGCTAAAAATATCATATTTTCCTGACGTTTTCCGTCCCTAGTGATTATCATGTAAACTGATGTTTGCTGGAAGTCAGTAAAGTTGTTTACTCCAAGTGTGAAGTTAAAGGCGCCGTTTCCCCCCCCCCCCCTTGCAAAGGAACTGTACAGAATGTTATGTTTTAAATGCGTTTCCCCTCGACAGGGCCATCATGAGTGACAATAGAAGGTGTCATCGTCACGCTCTGGTGGCGCCATAGTGGAGCCTGGCCACGGTGTGTGTTGCACGGCCATTAACATGTCATTAGATACATAACGTTTTGGAAAGGTACTAGCATTAATGGCCTGTTATTGCTTCTCGTGCCGCATGACTCAGTCTTTGTCTTCAGATGTTTCTAAAAAATGCTAATGCTGAGTGATGCACCCAGAAATTACCACTGAGATGTCACCGGAAATACATGTTTTAAGGACTCCTGAATAACATAGTTTGGTATTTAAGTTCAAAATCTTCCAAGGTCATGACACGAACTTTTCAAGAAAATTTCCCCACTCCTAATTTTCATAGAAAATTTGTAATTTTTCTATTTTCCCAAAACCAACTAACAATATTGGTTAAAATATTCGCATTATAAATATCTCGGATTTTTATGAACAGCCAGTGAAATCCTCTTCATTCTGAAATACTTTTGTGAGGTTAGTAAACCCAAAGGGACAGAAATACTCTTACTACTCAAAAATACATTTTCGTTACCCACCCCCACCCCCGCGCCCTCAAATGCATTACAAATATATTTTTTGTAGCGTAAACGATTTTCGAGATAATATTTTTTTTTCTTTTATTTTGCTTAACGTCCTTTAATCTGGTTGGTCATATCGGACGATGAATGAAATTGGTGAAATGATGCTCAAATGATCTTGGGGGTCCATGGAGCTTAAAGTTAGTCGACATTCGTCTTCTCAGGATAAGGGAAACCCCCGAAAAAAAACCTTATCCAGGTAACTCACCCTAAGCGAGATTCAAACTCACGACTTGTTGAATGTGAGGCAGACATGCTACCACCACACTGCCCATGCAGGCTTCTGTCTTATTGATTTGAAGTTTGTTTTTTTTTCTGTCGTAATCAAAGAACATGGATTTCAAAGCCAACATATAGCGACCCGCTTTTTTAAAAATCCTATATCGTCTTACATACCTTGTAAGTTGAGAATCGCGCCTCAGTTAAGGAACCAGTAAGTGGAAGACTTGTCAACAGCAAGGGTTGGTTTCCAACCACACACAACCTAATTCCAAACTTTAAAGACTTTGGAACAAGAGTGAGACAGAGTCGTCATGTTCCGAAAAGTGCTGCACCTTGAACGAATGTGTGAAAATGGTACTGAAAGTTTATCTCGTGTAGTAAGAGTAGATTTTTTTTGGTAGTGTTTAATGCCCACTTTTACTACTTGTGGCACCGCAGGCGATGACACTGGTGAATCATGGAATAAAGTTGGAGAACCGGTGGAATTATATAGCGGGGGAAACCGGATAACCCAGAGAACCCGCCCCTGTGCCACTTTGTCCACCACAAATCTCACGTGCGATTGCTTGGGATCGGACCCGGCCCGTCTAGGTGAGAGGCGAGTGGTCTAACCACTCAGCCACAGCGCGGCCAAGACGTAGACTGAAGAATATTTTGTAGAAGAATGGGTAGAGAAGGTCATGTGAATGTGTGTGTGTGGGTGGTGTTTTTTGTTTTGTTTTTTTTTTCCTAAGGTTCTACGGTGAACATGAATGTCTGTAAAAGAGATGACCTTAGTTGAGAAGTAGATTTCCTGTGAAGCCTGCTGTTTAGTGTAGATTTATTTGTAAGATGGACTTTAAAAAACTCTGCGACAGATGGTCTTAGTTGCGCTGTCACTTCTAACTTGCTGGTATTTATTTGGCAATTGAGAAAAACTCGTAAAAGGCCGGTGCATCAATTTCGTACCCACGATGTCCCATATGTGAGTCACAGACGCATCTCGCTGTGATTTTGTGTAACATTTTACATTAAGAAGTATAAATGTCAACGCCCATCGCGTTATGATGTCTATTGAAGTTTATAAAAATGGGTTTGAGAATCGTCTGTCCCCCTTGCAACTTAGATAACTCTTTATACGTAGTTGTATTGCAGAAAACAGCATACACAATTTTATCAAAAGACATGCCTATTTATTTATATTTTAAATAATATTGCTACTTGGAAATTTTGCTTTCTTTACTGCGTGCGTACAGCAAGTAGAAGAAATGTTGTCCTCCATCCAAAAGGTTCGATACTGAAATTTCACCAGAAATGCATGCTTTGAGACTCCTGAATCCAATAAAAACATCCTCTTTAGAAAAAAAAAAAAAAAGTCTGCATTAATATGATGTGCGTGTCTGTAAACAGCATAACCCAAAAAACTGATGTGTTCCATTCACATGACTCTCTCTGCATCTCTGTAACAAATTATTGTTATACAACTTATGTCTACTTCATGCTAATTGAGATAAACAGCAGAAATTGTCTGATTACTTGCTTCCTTGTAAGCAGAAGGGAAATAAGGGAATATGCTAGGCTAAAGCGAGAGTCAAATCTTTTAAAATCTGGTTGCAATGTGGTTGGAATCTTTAAATCATTTACCCATATTCATTGTCACAGGTGTGTTGCGCAACCTAATTTCTGTGGTTTTTCACATTACAAAAGAACAGTGTTGCTGTAAACCTAGATGGTCTACTGTAATGCCATCATGCACAGGTGTCAGTATTACCTTTAACTGTAAACAATCCTTCCTTCGTGTAACCAGAACTGGTAGACACGGTCTCACAGATTGCCCTGAGAGGTCATCCAGCACACGTGTATACAGAAAATCAGTAACCATTTATGGAAGCAGAAACCGTTTGCTTCAATTATGACGTTTGGATGACCAATGATGTATGTCGCCATAGAGACTTCTGAACATTAAGGGAAGTAGAAATTCCCTATCTTGCCAGTGTTAAACTTTGACCCATTATCTCAATGTTAATGGAGTTTTATTTATGGACGCTCTGTAACTACTGTGGTTCTCAGCGTCCCATTCTATACTGGGTGTGTAAGACCGCTTAATTTTGCTCAGAGGCCTCTCTATCAGGCCGTAAATCTACGACACGGGACCAACGGCTTTAGTTCTCTTCCGAAGCCATGCTAAGAATTTTTACGCCCGAAAAAATCCATCGTCCTCCGCCATGAAGTTAGCATGGTAACCATTACACCACGGAGGACGACTACCCCCATTAGCTCAGCAACTATTTAACATAATGAGCTAAATTCTGTCAAGGTATATTCAGCAATACTTTACTGTTGATTAACGAAAAATCTTATGTGTCACATTCACATGACTCTCTCTGCAACTAATTACTGTTAAAAAGCTTATGCTTATATTTACTCCATGCTAATCAAGAAAAAATTGGCAGAAATTATCTTATTATTTGCATCCTTGAAAGTAGAAGCAAAATAAGGGAGTACCATAGGCTAAAGTGATAGTCAAAAACTGGTTGCTATGTGACTCAAGTTCCTTTGTTTGTATGAACAGGAGTTGACAAATTCCTGTATGAGAAAATTTTAAGTTTTTCAAAACTGATACCAAAAAACAAGGAATATCTCAAAAACGATCAACTCCACGAAAAAAAAATGTATATAACATAAATTGTGTATTCTAAGTTTTTTTTTTTTTTTTATCTCTTACGGTTTAGCAGTTATGCAAAATTAGTAAAATTCATCCAGAGTAAAGTACTCTTTAGATGCTATTCCCAGAAAATGCAAGATATACATTTTATTTTTCAGGTAAATATGTTTAATACACGATATTTTAGTCAAAATCGTTATAGCCATTTTTGAGAAAACCAAAATTTTCGAAAAAAGTTCTATGTAAAGGATAGTTGGGAATGAGGGGATTTTTCTCAAAATGTTCGTGTCGCTTCCCTGGAAGATACTAAACTTAAATACCAAGTTTGATATTTTACCGACTTTTCGTTTTTGAGTTATCGTGTTCATAGACACACGGACACACACATACACACGGACCTTTTTCTGAAAATGCTCTTTTTTTTATATAAAGGGGATCCTAAAACATATATTTCCGGTGAAATCTCTGTATCAAATTTTTGGGTGAAGTGCAATACCTTCTGTATGTACATAGTACGTATAGAGAGAGTAAAAATAACTAACATGAAAACTTTTTCGTTAAAATAAAGGCTATTTAAGCGCAAATGTGTGGTAAAAATTGCAGCCCTTAATGTCAATTAGTTTCTGGGATAATGGGGCAGTTGTATAGACAATCAATCTTACTTCTTCAAAAAATTGCTTTCAAAATAACACAAAATATTTCGCAGTATTTCAAAACTCTCACATGAAGGAAACATGAGCGGGATTCCAATGCTGAGCATAGCTGAAGCAAAACTTGCCAATCAAAATAAAAAAAAAAAAAAGTATCTTCTCTTAATAGTAATATTTACAAACCATTGATGTTTTACCAAATGAGGTACCAGAAATTTCTAAAAAATATAACGCAGCACTATTTTTCAACAATATTTTTAAACTATTTACAATTACGTATACCTATGAAAGTTATACAAAAATGAGTGGGGGATTCGAAGTATTTGTATACAACTAAAACATGGAAATGGAAAAAAATAATGAAAATCCCATTTTCACTCCCCTTAAAGAGTCTTCAGAATTCTAGAAGAGGAACGAACACTTATACATAAATGTAAGCAAGATAGAAATTAAAACTCTTGCATTCGGAGCTCAGTACTATGATGCTTTCTTCTACCAAATTTTAGAATAATGTAAGCAGGTCTTCCAGTTTTAATATTTTTCTTTGTTGTAATTGCTTTTTCTTATTAATTGTATATTTAAGCAGTTTCCCAACAAAAACTGATGTGTTCCATTCACATAGCTTTTTCTACTTGTTCTACAAACAAACTACTTACAAAAGATAATTCTTCTTTTTACTCCATACTAATCATAATAAGCATTAGCAGAATGTTAGTTCTCTATACGTAGAAGTGAACTAACGGCATATACTCGGCTTAAAGCGATAGTCAAATGTTTAAAAGCTGTTCCTAAGCGATTGTTATTGAGGTTCTTTGCATGACTAGGAGAAAACAAAAGAAACACAGACCACTTCCTGTTTAGAAAAGTGTATTTTAAAATTGAAACCAATAACAAAAGGAACATCTTGGAGACGTTTAGCTCCACTCAAAAATGTAAACGATAAAAATTGTGTGTTTTGACGAGATGTGCTATTTTTGTGGAGTAAGTTTTTATCTATCCCTTACGGTTTACCAGTTATGCAAAAGTCATTCAGAATGAAGAGACTTCAGAGGATCTCTCCAGGAAATTCAAGATATACGTTTTATTTGTCGAATAGATGTATTTAATGTACATTATTTTAATCAAAATCTTTAGAGCTATTTTTCAGAAAATAAAAATGTTTGAAAATGTTTCCATGTAAAGTCTAGTTGGGGATGGGAAATTTTCTTTAAAATCTTCGTGTCGCATCCTTAGAAGATACTAAACTTTAATATCAAATGTGGTGTTTATGGTATTTTCATTTTTGAGCTATGCTGTCCACAGACACACACACATACATACACACACAAGCGGACGTTTTTCTAAAAATGCTTCTTTTTATTCAGAGGACCTCAACACATGTACTTCCAGCGAAATCTCGACATCGAATGGGTGGAATACAATAACTTCCCTACGTGCTCTATGCATGGTAGTGTATAAAAAGTAGAAATCTGATTAGTTGCATCCAGTAATAAAGTAATTATTCTTACAAATTCTTATGCCGTATATTTCTTGTTAATTGAGGTAAACTTTCACAGTACATTCCGCTGTACGTGTAAGAAGGCTAAAGTGATAGTCAGATATTTAAAAAGCATGTCGCTGTATGGTGGTTTTAAAGTTCCATGCTCGTGAGCATTTATTATTAACCTTACATTGATTATCTTTAACTTTATTAATTTTGAAAAGAGATTTTATGTTAAGTTGGTCAATGACTTCCTTTATTACCGTATTTTGTGAGAAAGTATAATTTAATCCAAAAATAAAAAACGAATATAGAATAACCTCTTGAAAATAAAGTGTGGATATTCAAATATTGGAATTCAGAACAATTGTTTAGTTTGTGAGTAGTATTATTGTGGTGAATTCGGTATAAATTGCCTCTGAACCCAGCAGAAGGTTCTAAGATTTTAAACGAAGATGATTCTTGTAATTAAAGAACTTATTTGTATAAACAACTGAAGAACGTACTTTATCCCACAAATCATTGGCAAATCAGCACTGATGTCATTTTAAGTCTTGGTAAGCCATGAAAGCTAACTGCACCTCCTTCCACTTCCTGTTCCCATAGATATAGCTGAAGCTTTGTTGTTCCCAGCAGATGTTTCTACCTGGACAGGTAGGTATGCGACCTTGGCTTTTTATTTCTTTGGTTTTCGCGCGCTTGAAAATAGAAGACAAGTTCATGGCCAGATGAAACTTCGTCTGTATTCTTGTTTCTGCGTCCGGAAAATTCTGGTTTTGAGAAACAACATTGCTGTCACATAAACTCCAGTCTATCTAGTTCTTCCCCTAGTTAATTTCACCTCTACAACAACCATTAAAATAATAATAATAATAATAATAATAATAATAATAATAATAATAATAACAACAACAACAATAATCCTTCCAAGAATTGGGTTGAAGTCTGCTTCTGATCCAAAGGTTAAAATTGGTCACATAACCTCTTTCTTGAACGTCTCTCGTCGTCCAATATACTACGTTTGCATGGAAAATTGAAATCGATTTGAGTCCAATTTTATCTCAAAACGATGCGTGTTTCACATGTTAAATTCAATACGATTTTTTTTTTTTTTTTTAATACGGTACCGGAGTCTGATCGGGACTCCGGCACTGTATACCCTACTTTTATTTACCTTTTTTTTTTTTTTACCTTGTTTTTCTGAATAATTACTGGATTGCTGTTTTCTTACTGTTACAACACACGCATAAACACAAACATATAACACCCATGCCCAAGGCGGGACTCGAACCCACGATCCCCAGCGCTGCGAAGCACCAAAGCCTTGGCGAGCGCGGCCATGGGGACCGGCATTTTTGAGAACGTTTTGATACGCAAGCTTCGAGGGTAGATATATTCAACGTATTACGTTGGTCAACAAGGAATTGTTTTGGAGAATCCGTTAAACATTTTATTTATTACTCTGTCTATTATAAGCAGGTTTTGAAGTTAAATAATTATATTTGAGAACACATAAATTATAGAAACCATAAAATATGATAGATAGTAACCACATTTTAAAGCATTTGACTGTTGGTTTAGCCTAGTGTATTCCATTATTTCCCTTCTACTTATGAGGAACCAAGTTCCTGCTAATGTTTATCTCAATTAACATGAAGTAAATAGAAGAATAAGCTTATTAACAATAATTTGTTACAAAATGTAGAGAAAATCATGTGAATGGAACACATCAGATTATTTTTAAGCACCGGTAGGTATTTCTGCCCACTTGGGATAGTATTACATTTGTTACAGCACGGAGTTAGCCTCCGGAAACTGGTTTGATTGCCCGGAGGTAACTGGAAATTTGGTATGGTTCACACTTGAGTTGCTACAAACAGGGTTTCCTCTTAAGGGAAACGGCACATAGACGGTTTTAAATGGATAGCAATTCATGGTTGTAACTCATTAAGGGTAATGAATTGCCTTTACGAAAATCACAAGGGGCAAGGGGAGCCCCATTCTGCATCCTCCCCCTCAACTGTATTCCAAGTACCATTTGAAACAATTGTTTAGCAGCGAACCTGCATGATTCATTCCTTTTCATTTTCCACTGCATTTATCAAGGTAATTTACAAAATTAAATCATTATGAGAGGGATGCATACTTGAGTCCACAAGGAGAGCAAGGGGGGGGGGAGTAATCACCTTTACTGCCTTTTCATTGCTTTTCTGGCTTAATCAACACAGATAAAAGAAACGAAAATAAGAAATGTTTTTGTATTGTTCCTTACCCCATCGCAGAACATCTGTTTACAAATCTCTACTGCGTATAATTAAGCAGGGGAAGTATTGTTTTCCCCGAAAAATTCTATTCCAAGATTTCACCGGAAAAACTTGTTTTGGGGACCCCTAAATCCAAAAAAGGCAGTTTTAGAAGAAGAAAGTCTGTGTGCAGCATAACTCAAAAACGAACTTTAAATTTAGTTGTGTACTATGCACATAGCAGTAGAGAATGTATTGTATTCCACCCAACACCTAATCTAGATGTTTTGAGGTACCCTGAATCCAACAAATCTGATGTCCATTCACATGACTTTCTCTAAATCTCTGTAACAAATTATTGTTAGAAAGTTTATTCTTCTATACACTTCATGATAGATAAAATTAGCAGAAAGCCTTATTGCTTGCTTTCTTGTAAGTAAGTAGAAGGGAAATAAGGGAATACACTAGGATAAAACGACAGTCAAATGTTTTAAAATGTGGTTGCGATGGAATTGAAATCCTTTCTTCGCGTGACCAGGAGTTGACAAGTTTTCGCATGAGAAAAGTATTTTAAAACTGAAACCAAGGAATATCTCGAAAACGGTCAACCCCATGAAAAAATGCATATTACGTTTGTTATAATGTGCATTGACCAGAAATGCAAAATTCAAAAAAAATCATCCCGAATGAAGAGGTCTTCAGAGGTATTCCCAAAAAATTCAAGATATACATTTTGTCATATATATATATATATATATATATATATATATATATATATATATGAGAACATAAAACATTTTAATCAAAATCGTTAGTCATTTTTGTCGAAACTTTTTCCATGTAAAGAGCAGTTGGGGGTGGGGGATTTTCTTGAAAATCTTCATGTCTCATCCATAGAAGATATCTACCAAAGCTAAATAAATTTGGTTGTTAACGGTCTTTTCGTTTTTGAGCTATGCTGCCCCCCCCACACACACACACCCACGCACGCACGCACACACAGGGACATAATTCTAAAAAAAATTTGGATTCAGGGGGTCTCAAGACATGTATTTCCGGTGAAATCTCGGTATCGAATTTTTGGGTGCATTACAATACCTTCTCTATACACTATGTACATAGTACGTGTAGAGAAAGTAAAAATGACCTGATCTTTAACACCAATATTTACAAAGTTAATGATGTTTTACCAAGTGAGTGTACCAAAATGTTCAAAAACAAATCTTAACATGTTAACCCATATGATCAAAAACTACTGCACAGGATTGTTTTCAAGAATATTTTAAAATTATTTTCAATCAGCATATCTCTATGAAAGTTATACCAAAATGAGTGAGGGATTCCAAATATTCATATGCAATTAAAACATGAAAATGGAAAAGTTATGAAAATCCCTTATCGACACCCCTTTAAACACCGAACCCGACGCTGCTTGGGCTGCGGTGCAGGATCATTACAATATAATGTTTTCACGACATAAAACTCTGAAGGCCTGTTTGAATAGGCAACCTTTTATAATTATGTTTTTGTTTCTATTTTCAGGGTTTCCCAGAAGAACCAATTGTTTTCACGAGTGTCTCACCACCATCTGCCTCACCTCCTGTGTTGCCAGAGGTTCGTCTCGTAGATGGTCCATCTGTCTTCATTGGAAGATTACAGATGCTTCATCAAGAACAATGGAGATCTGTTTGCACCAATTCCAGAAAGTATGCATTATTAACTAGATATGTACTATTTTTATATGATAAATAAGAAAAATATTCGCTTCATTGTAATATATTGACATTGAATTTGTATGTAAATGCATATTTATACTTCCACTGAAATAAGAAACACACTTATGGTAAACAGAGGTAATAGACAGCCCCAAGTATTTGGCCATAGTGAATGCTTTATTGGCTCTTGACCACAACACACACTATACGAATAGAAAACAGACCCAACATTTTTTTTATGTAATTAATTTCTCTACACATACTATTTACATAGTGTTTAGCGAAGATATTATATTGCACTCAAAGTTTTGATACCGAGGTTTCACTGAAAATACATGTTTTGGGACCCTCTGAAACCAAAAAAGAAGCATTTTTAGAAAATTATCTGTGGACAGCATATCTAAGAAAAGTGGCTTAAATACCAAACTTGATATTTAAGTTTAGTATCTTCCAAGGATGTGACATGAAGATTTTCAAGAAAATCCCCCACCCCAAACTACCCTTTAAATGGAAAAAAAATTGAAAATTTTGTTTTTCTTAAAAATGGCTTTAATGATTTTGATTAAAATATCATACATTAAACATATTTACATGACAAATAAAATGTATATCTTGAATCCTCTGGGAATAGCCTCTGAAGACCTCTTCATTCTGGATGAATTTTGCCCACATTTGTATAACTGGTAAATCGTAAGAGATAGACAAAAACTTACTGCACAAAAATGTAGATCTCTTCAAGACACACAATTTATATACGTTGCATTTTTGTTGTGCAGTTAACCGTTTCTGAAATATTCCTTTTTTATTGGTTTCAGATTTGAAATACTTATACTTTCTCATACAGGAAGTATCTGTTTTTCTTTTGTTCTACTCCTGTCCAAGCAAACAAGTAAATTGCAATGACAATTGCATATCAAAGTTTTAAAACATTTGACTATCACTTTAGCATAGGCATTTCTTTAGTTCCCTTTTACTTATATGGAACTAAGTAATAAGAACATTCTGCTAATGTTTTTCTCTATTAGCATGGTGTAGAAGGAAGAAAGGCCTTTTGTAAGCAGTTTGTAGAACGGCTAGAGAAAGTCATGTGAGTGTAACACATCAGATTTTTTTTTCAATGTGCTAATGGATACATAAGTGATTTCAATGCAATATGCTGGATTTTCACTGTTATTTGAAAATATGAACCAAATTGGTTTATTTAAACTAAGTAGTTATTGCATATTGATTGCATATACTGTGTTTATGTTGTGCAAACTAAAACAAAAGTGTGTTGGGACTGCCTCCGTGGTCAAGTGGGAGGTCCCGGGTTCAATTCCCGGCTGGGGCAGTGAATTTTTCTTTAACCAGAATTATTCCCTATCCCCCACAGAGTCTGGAAGTATGTATGTGAGAGTGAATGTGTGTGTATGCGTTTTTGAGGAAAAAAATATGATTTAAACCCAACATAAAGTAGCTACAGACAACAAGTTGTTTCTAATGCGAAGCCCTGATATGACCTTAGATGTTAAAGGGGGCTATATAAATGTAACAAAAAAAAAAAAAAAGTGTTGCTTTTAGTGGATCCAAATATAGTTTGTTTTTACTGTGATGTGGAATCAAGTTTTACACTCATGGGCATTTCTTAGTGTAGAATCAATGCTTCATATATCATCATCTAACTTTTTTCTAAGTTTAGCATGAAAATTTAAACAAAAATTGTAACTTCAGAATTAACTTGATAAAAATATATTTACACATCAATGTTTTCAGAGTATTTTGTAGCTATGATACTAATCAGTAGAATGTTAAAAAAAAATATTAAACGATATTGATATTCTTGTAAATTATCAGAGAATAGCAAAGAAGTGCAATATGCATGACTGCCATTTTGAATGCCCACTTATCTTTAACTGCATATTAGGTAGCGTTTAAATATATAGGCATATTAGCAAAACAGTTTTATTTTTCCTTAACAAATTTAATTTTTGTAGTGTAACCCCTTACTACAAATAAAAAGGTTTAATAATGTTTAATGTTCTGTTAGAGAGAGAGAAAGGGAGAGGGGTGAGGCTCCAGTTTATTAAATTAGCATAACCTTAAAAAGTATTCAATTCACATGACTTTCTCTACTCGTTCTACAAACAAACTCTACAAAATAACCTTGTTTCTATTCCATACTAATCAAGATAAGCATTAGCAGGATGCTCTTATTACATAGTTCCTTATAAGTAGAAGGGAACTAAGGGAAAATACTATGCTAAAGTGATAGTCAAATGTTTAAAAGCTGTACTATACGACTGTTATTGAAATTTGCATCTTTGCATGGTCAGGAACAGAACAAAAGACACATAGATGACTTCTGTCTGAGAAAAATATAAGTATTTTAAAATTGAAACTAATAACAAGGAATGTCTCAGATGAGTTTAGCTCCACAACAAAAATGTTGGACATAAATTTGTGTGTTTTGATGACATCTAAATTTGTTTGGTGTAGTAAGTTTTTGTCTATCTGTTACGGTTTACCAATTAGGCAAAAGTCATTCAGAAGAAGAGGACTTAAGAGGCTATTTACAGGAAATTGAAATGTATTTTATTTGTAATGTAAAATTCTAAATATACAGTATTTTAATCAAAATCATTAGAGCCATTTTTGAGAAACAAAATTAAAGAAGGTAATGTATTACAAACAAAAGGAAAACCATGGGAAAATTTATGTAATAACACGACCAGAATCACTACATTACCAAGAAAATCCTCTGTAGCAACTTTTAGACTCCTAACAGGCCATGACTGTCTCAAAAAACATTTATTCAGGATTGGTATAGTGAGATCTCCTCTGTGTCCTTTCTGTACACTTAAAGAAGATATGGATGGAAACCATCTACTGCGCTGCCCAACCTTGAGTCAACATGATAACATGGCATCAAAATACTGGAATGCAAGAGAGCGAATGGCTGCACTGTCAACTGCTCAACATTAGATACCAACCAACTATTTTTGAGAAATTCAAAATTTTAAAAAATTCACACAGGCACACACACACTGATCTTTTACTAAAAATGCTTTTTTTGGATCCAGGGGGTCTCAAAAAGCATATTTCCAGTGAAATCACTGTATCATATTTTTAATGGAATACAATACCTTCTCTACCTAATGTACATATACACTAGAGAAAGTAATTAATGTTTGCAAGTAATATAATCTGCTTGCGATACAGTAACAGAATGAATGCATGAGCATTTATGAATTCATACTCTGATCTCATGTATAATAAAATTAATATACTTGTTTTTAGTTGGACACGAGCAGATATGGAGACTGCCTGCAGACAGCTGGGCTTTCAAGGAGGTGCATGGTGGGGTTGGGTGGACAGACAGCCTGGAAACAAACCAAGACTGTTGTATGAAGAGCCAAAATGTGTAGGAACAGAAGCTTCACTATTAGAGTGCAACTGGTCTTCTCGGCAACTTGGCTCTGGAGTGTGTGGTAAGATGTTTAGAGCCTATGGGTGGATTAATAAATTACAAAATTATATATGTAGCTTATTATAATAAAGAAAGATAAATAATTCTGGCCTTGTTCAATAAATTAAGTTACCAAATCTAAGAATTTCTAACTTCTAAAACCCGAAGTTCCAAATTCAATTTAGTGCTAAACTAAGCATCACCAACTGGTTGCTCTTTGAGTAAAACAGAGAGAGCAACCTTACTTGTTGCTCATACTAAATAATCTACTGTCCATTGCATAGAAATTTGTTCAGCATAGTGGCAGAATGCAAACAGCCTGCTCATAGGTTAGTATACATATTGTAGGTTCGTGATCAGTAGGACAATTGCTCTGTTATAAATTGTCTTTTACATTAGTATTCATATTTCTGATGTGAAATAGTCACTATTGGTAGACACTATAAACAATGATGTGTTCCATTCATATGATGTTCTCTACATCTCTGTAACAAATTAACGTTAAAAAGTTTTTTCTTTTATCTACTTCATTTTAATCGAGATAAAATTAGCAGAAATGGTCTTATTACTTGCTTCCTTGTAAGTAAAAGGGAAATAAGGAAATACACTAGGCTAAATGAATAGCCAAAACTTTTAAAAGCTGGTTGCTATGACAGATTCCCATGTGAGAGAGATATCAGTATTTTAAGCAGAATATCTTAGAAACGGTCAACTCTACAAACAAACAAACCAGAAAAAAAGTAATATATATGTATATATGAAATAGATTATGTACTTTAACAAAATCTATATTTTTTTAAATTGTAGGTTTTTTCCTTATCTCTGATGTTTTATCAGTTATACAAAATTCAGCAAAATTCGTCCAGGATAAAGAGGTCTTAAGAGGTTTTTGAAAGAAAATTCAAGATATATATTTTATTTGTCATGTAAATATCTTTAATGTACAATATTTTAATCAAAATCGTTAGAGCCATTTTTGAGAAAATCAATATTTTTGAAAACTTTTCCAAGTAAAGGGTAGTTTGAGGAGCGGGAATTTTCTTGAAAACCTTGTGTTGCATCCTTTGGAGATACTAAACTTAAATACCAAATTTGGTATTTAACAGACTTTTCAATTTGAGCTATGTTGTCCACAGACACACACGCACACACACACACACACACACACACCTTTTTCTAAAAATGCTTTTTTTTGGATTCAGGGAGTCACACGTATTTTCAGTGAAATCTCAGTATCAAAATTTTGGGTGGAATACAATGTCTTCCCTATAAACTATGTATACATAATGTGTGTAGAGAAAGTGAAAATTATTGTTATTATTACCATCATCACCATAGTATGTGCCAAGCTCTTTAATTGGTGAATACAATTGAAATCATATTGTAAGGCTAACAGTATGAGAATTAATTTCTGTTGAAAAGCTTTCATAGTTATCTTAGTAGGGCATATTGGTAATTAATTGATATCTGTCAGCACACCTTTTCTTGACACTAATTTTATGGGGAACCGAGGGCTGGGAGGAAGAAGAGAAGTTGGTTTAATTGTTTTTTCACACAAGCCATGTGCAGGACAGGAGTTGACTCTACCTATCCAGCTCCTGTCTTACACACAGCTTGCCTGAAAAAACAATTAAACCAATACCCATTGACCATAATAGTTGGCTATACTATGAATCCTGAGCTTAAAGTACTTACATGTCATTGGGGTTGTCATCTCAAAATAATTGTGTTTTACCAGGAAACATACGAGTCAGTTGAGAAATTCAATGCTATGCCAGCATGTTGCCATGGTAGCTCAGTGGAAAAGCAACCAGCTAGAGACCAGGAGATCCGTGGTTCAAATCCCTGCCATGGCATTTTCAATCTGACTGTACCGATCCAAGAAGAGAAGTTGCCTGCCTCTCTTACTGCAGTGTGGTCACCAAAGAAGGTTTCTTTCTTTGAGGCTCTCAATCATTAATGATGAATAGGTTACATAATTTACCATGAACTAGCTGAATTATTAAATAAAATACTGTGCACGTGCATATGCATGAACTCTGAGATCTATATACAGAATGAAACCTCAGTATCGAAGCCATAACATATTTGATGTCTCAATGTTGTTGCTCTGTTTCTGAAGCTGCACAAGACCTACAGAATGAAGACCAGAGAAAATGTGTATGCCTAGTAAAACATATTTAATAATTAAAACTATTACAAAGTAGATGATATACAATCAATGGCTGCCACTTTCTATAAATAAGAAAGATTCTTTTAAACATTAGACTGGATGGCCTGCATTTGAATTGCTTTCTATAGTTATAAACCGACACACAACACACTGTGACGATTCATCACTTCTGCAGTACACAGAGCAAGCCTATTTGTTCTAGCACAAAATCAAACCAGTTGGTGCTTGACAGAGAAATTTTTCTTTTATTAGAATTGCTCCCTAAGTGGAAATCTACTTTTTAGTTCAATGTCCCTCATTATTCCAAATGTTGTTTAAATGAGTAGTGAACTTTGCATGCTTATATTCTACATTCCCATTTTTATTGAAGTAGCAACTTCATTACCAAACCTCTCTTCTTATTAGATTCAACATATATTTCATTCATCACATTTTAAAGGCACAATTTATTTAAATCTACGAATTTTAGTTTAGACGATTGTTTTAGCAAAGACTCTTACACAGATTGCATTTGTGTATTACCTTTTTCAAAATTATTATTCTCATCATTATTTTTATTCATTAATTTCATTGTTATTAAATGTGGAAAGGGCTTATTTGTGTTCATGCTTTGTACTTTCCAAATATTCGTTTTGGGAAAAATCACACACACAGATACACAGATAAAACAGTTAATATTCCAGCATTATAAGACTTAACATTCTGATAGTAAATAACTAAATAATAAACTAATCCCCGATCACACAAATCTACAGAGGGGTCCAAAATAAACAGTTTGAGATAGGGAACCTATGAGCTATGAGTTCTAAACTCTTTGCTACAACATAAAATGTATTAAGTGTTAGCACACCACTAATCAAACTGCAGTAGACTGTGGTGGGAGCACCTGGACTTCAGAAAGAGAAGAAATAGTGGTATTATTTAGTGCTATGATTTCATGTGGGCAATAGGTTAAGTTATCGAGTGAATTGAAGGCTTAAGTCTCCCTAGATACATTTATTTTTATACTGTCTCCTTTTTTGCATTTTATAATGAGTTGCTCATATTTTGCCATTTTATTCAATATGATTTATTCACACTGGCAAATAAAATAGATGTAATGTCCAATTTTCATGTATGTGCAATGAGAATGTTTCAATAACAATTGCATTTAACACATGAAGGGATACACTTCTTTGTACCCTTCAAGGAGTTTCTAAAATCAGTGTTATGTACATTACAATTGTTGGCATAGTTTGTAATTAACAAAACAATATTATTGTTGTGTCAAATGAACTTCAAATGAAATAAAAATATACTAAAGATATTTAGTACTGAAGTAGATAGAAAAATAAGCATAAAGCAATAATTTGTCATAGAGATGTAGAAAAAATCATGTGAATGGAACACATCAGATTTTTAGAAAAAGAGTTGTGCATTGTTTATTTCTATGGACAGCATAACTCAAAAGCCAGATCAGTAAGTTGCATTTGAAGAAGTAATAGATGGTAATATTTTGTGTTGCAGATTACCATCCTGACTTAGGCATCGAGTGTTTGCCATATCATGTTACCACACCAGATCTTGTAAAGCACTGGAGGGGCTTACACTTTGATGGTGCAAACTTTGAACGTTCTCTTATCCAGCAAAATACACTCTATGTGCGCACATCGCTATCAGAGCTCTCTCATGTAGAAATCAGGTATGTTTTTAAAGTATTTATGTATGTATTGATGAATATAATATGATAAACCTAGCAGTATACTGTGTTTTTACGAAGGGCATTCAATAAGACTTTAAAAAACCCAAGAAATTACACTCGTAGCATCGAAAAAGTTTGTATGTAGTTATCATTGTCTCTTACTAGATGGCAGTTAAAGTTTTAGCTATATCCATCACATGGTTATGTTGCCATAGGCGATTGAATCAACAATCTCCTTATTTAGAAAGATGAAAAAAAAAAAAATGAGTTTCGTGCAGTGATTAAACACTTCAATTTAAAAGGATTAACGCCAAAAGAGATAAAAACCAAATAGGATGAAGTTCATGGCACATCTTCTCCTGTGTTTGCAACAATTTACAATTGGATAAATGAATTTAAATGTGGCTGTACATCCACAAATGATGAACATCGTTCCAGATGCCCAGTAGAAGTGACTTCTTCCAAAATTATTGACAAAATCCAGGATATGGTTTTGAGTGATCAACAAATCAAATTTTGAAAAATAGTAGAGGCTACAGGCAATTACAAGGTAGAGTGTTCTCAATTTTGTATTAAAAATTAGGTTTGACTAAGGTCTTGGCAAGATGGGTGCCATGTTTGCTGTCAGTGGGGAATAAACACAATCATGTGATCAATTTGGAAGCTGGTTTGAGACTTTTCTGACAAGTTTCTGTTCAACACAGAACTGTAGATGAAACATAGATACACCAGTACACTACAGAGAAAAAAATACAGTTAAAACAGTGGGCTTTTAAAGGTGGACCAGCTCCGAAGAAGGCAAAAGTGGTGAAATCTGCAAACAAGGGGATGGCCTCAGTTTTAGGGGATGCATATGGAATCATCTACATTGATTACTTGTAGAAAGGAAGAATGATAAATTGAGAGTATTATGCATCGTAATTGCACCGGTTGAATGGAGAAATAAAAAAATACGCCCTCATCTGGCAAAGAAAAAGATTCTCTTCCATCAAGGGTGCACACCTGCGCAGTTTTGATGGCAAGAATTGTAGAATTAAGGTTAAAATTACTGCAACATCTTCTGTATTCACCATATTTGGCCCCCAGTTACGTTTTTTTATTTCCAAACTTGAAAAGGTGGCTCAGCAGAAAACTATTCATGTCTAACGAAGAGGTCATCTCCCAAACAGAGGACTTTCCGAAATTGTACTTTAGAAGACTTAAAACAGTTGAGAAGCACTGGGAAAAATGTATCAAGCTAAAAGAAGATTATATTGAAAAATAAAATAAAATAATCTATCAAAATAATTTGTTTTTCTATCTTTTTCTAAGAATTTTATGTCTTTTTGAGAAGGTAAGCCATGATAATTATAAGCATACATCATTATTGTGTAATGCTTAATCAGCTTTCAAACGGATGCATGGTCTTATAATGGGCAATACTTCATTGCAGTAGGTGAAATTTAAAACTTTGTACCTTCTATTTGGTCTGACAGTTATTTTAAGAACATAAAAGTTGCATGGTTTTTGCATAATTCAGAAACCCTTAACATAGACGTTGAAAAAGAGGTGAGATAATAAAAATGAAGATGCTGCACTCCCAGGCCACCAAGTTAACCTCTGTCTTTTCAGTTATAACTATACAATTTTGGTAATAGGTTTCTATTGTTATCAACTTTCTTTCAATTATTTAGAATGCCCTGGTAAAGAATTTGATTAAAATATAAGTACAAAGGAAAAAAATGAAAACTTTCTTACATTGGGGTTATTAACATATTTTGGCATTAATATCACATATATTTTATAGTATTATAAGCAGATTAGAGTATGTTTTGATTTGCTACTTCTGTTTTCTTAGTTGTTAAATTGTGTATATATTGTTGGAATCAAATATCTACGGCATTTGTCTTATTTTACATGTATTTTATGTGGGGAAACAACAACCATTTTCTATTTAACAGCACTCTCAATGAAAAGTCAAAGCCTTCTTTGCAAATTTGTTCTTTTATAACTCCAATTTAGACTTTGAAATCCTTTTTAGTATTTTAGTAATTTATTAACAGAAACAGAAGGTGCTATATCCATAAGAAAGAAAAGGGATTACAACAGTAAAAGTACCATCAGCATCCACTGGTAGCCACGGACACAATTGTACTGTTTCTGATATTAATATAATTATCCTCTATGGTGTAATGGCTGCCATGCTAGCCTCTAATAATTAAGGTTGCGAATTCAAACTTAGCAGAGGGTGATGGATTTTTTCAGATGTAAAAATCCTTAGCATGGCTTCCTTCAGAGGGGAAGTAAAGTCATTAATCCTGTGTAATGTTTATTTGCATGTAAAAGAACCCCATATCTTGTTAGAAAAGATCTCTGGGAAAAAATTGCATAATTTTCATGTCCACATAGATGTGATTTAGTTCTATTATGCCATCTATGGCGATGAGTTGATCCTCAACACACGTGACAAACTTGCACACTAGAAATTACATTGATAAGAAGCCACCATTAAGTTGTCCCAATAAGCTGACATGGTCTGACAGAACTTGCATGAATATTAATGTAGATTTTGTTTGCCTGTGCTGTAAAGCTTTATGTTTGCAGGTATACTTGCATTATTATTTTATTTCAGGTTTGCAGGTTCTGGGCGTGACTATAATACCGCATCAGCTCTTCAGATAGATGGAGTGCCCCCGAAAATGAATGCTGTAACAGTAATACACTCTGCATATAATGGTATCAACATTACAATGCCAGAAGCTCCTGTTAGACTGACCAATTGCACCCTTAAATGGAATAGAGGTAATGCCTTAAAAATAACCTGAAAATATGGAAGTTGAATTTCTTCTTGTCTTGTTCTTCTTCTTTCTCCCCTATCTCCTTTGTGCTGTTAAGCTTCTGTCCATTTGTTCCTCTCTACTCAGTCCTTTAACATTAGGGTTACCAGACAACTGAGCTTACCCAGACATATCCTAAGTATTATACATCTAGGAAGGAGGGATACCAAATTGCCAAAGCATCATTTTGAACAGAATTAAATACATGTATAAGAATAAATATTGCAATTGTTTTAGTGGTGGAGATATTGGCAATTGTTTCTTCATTCATCTCTGGTTTCTCATAAGCATTAATAATTTGAATGATAATCTTATGCTCTTCGTGTCTCACTCTTATCAATTCAAGTAATTTGGTCAAACTACTTCAGTTTTTCAGAGCATAGTAAAGTTCTATTAGAACTGCATAAACCAATTCAGTTTTTCCAGGCATTTCAGGCCGCAATGTAAATATACCACATTTCCATGGGGAATTGAAATCAATTTGAGTCCAACTCCATCTCAATACGATCCTCGTTTCACACGTTAAATTCAGTACGAATGAGAATAATTTTATTCATCATGTTGGTCAACTTTTAATTGCATTGGCGAACCTGTTAAATATATATTTGTTATCTCTGTATTACTTGCATGTTTTGAAATTAAATGACTATATTTGAGAATACATTGCAAACTATAGAAACCATAAAAGTGGTTCTGTTATAATCTACCACAAAGCAATTTAAAAAATATATAAACAAATGACTACCATGTGCAACAGATATAACAGAAGAAGAATTTCTTTGTCATATTCAAAACGATTTGAATTTGGAAAAAACAATAAAAATCAACTTTAAATAAAATATAAATGAATTTAAATGAGAACTAAGAAAAATAATACATGTTTTCCATGCAACATATTTCGATTCTATCTCATTCCGATCCCACTTTTTAAGAGGATCAGATCCAAGATTCAATATGATTTAAATCTTCATTTCCATGCAGTATTTAATAAGATAAGTGTACTCAATCGATTTCAATTCCCCATGGAAATGTGGTAATTGAGAGAATATTCTCATATCATTGAGTCAATGCACAAAATAAATTGCATCTCAGTTGACTCCATTTATGGAATACAATATTTATGGAATGTAACTTGCAGATTTTCATATATATATTTAAGGAAATGTAAATCTAACTAAAATTGTAGTCAAGACAAGAAAGTATAACAAAAATGTTTCTTTAGCAAATAAGAATTCATATAGGAGCATCTCAAGGACTTACAAGCCAATGCCTTGGGTCAGTAGCCTACTGACAAGCAAGCAAACTCTAGATCATAGCATATCAAAGATTGGTGATCAGTCCAAAGGCTGGTATAATGGTTAAGAAGAAGGAAAGGAAATGTGGTGATGAAAGGGGTAGCATGTATGTAATAAAATATATTTATTGCTTCCAATTGTGTAGCACACTTTATTCTCTCATCGCTATAATGCTTGTTAAAATTTACAACTATCTCTCTACTGCAACTGTACGCTCCGAATTCACAGTCAAAGCTGAAAAGCTCTGTGAGCCTCACTGCCCTCCTTTAATACCTCACAAGAAATTTTGAGAAGCAGGGGTCATTATTTTAAGAATAAATTACATGCAGGTGTGACATTGCTGGTGTTATGCACCCATCAGTCGCTCACCTGTTCACTCACACAAGTGCAACAATGGATTCACCTATGTAAAGGAAACTGCATGTGCTACAATTCGATGGCAATAAAGATGCCTGCACATGGGTGCATAGCCACAATAGGAAAATTTGCAAATCAAATTAACCTAGCCAGTATTTGGCTATTGGCTCAGGAAGAAAGGGTCAAAAAAACCTAAGGTCAGGTTGGTCCACCTTGGGGCTTCCTGAATATGAGTCACACATGCTACTGTGGTGTCCCTTGCTCACTACAGTAACAGTTATTATAATTAGTGACAAATTACCTTGTGATTGACATTCCTGCTGACACATGGCTGTCTCAGTATGCTGTTGCCATATTTACTTTCTGTCTGTCTGCAGTGCTACATTTACTTGCTGTTCCACTGCTTCGTCTAAAATGTCTTCTTTCCATGCATTTTCTATCACACTTCTTGTACGTTGAACTACTTTTCCCCATTTCTCACTAGTTACCTCGTATATTCCTTTCAACAGTCCTGCACTTCACTAAACCTAGAAATGCTATTATTTTGGCTAACGTAACCTCAACTCACTATCACAGCTGTAAGACATTTTCATATCAAGTGCCACTTATAGTAGTTCTAGGATGAGAACAAGAGCAATGTCCACGATATATAAAAGGATCACCTTGTGGTTTACCAGGAAACATGCGAGTCAGTTCAGAAAGTTAATGTCATAGCAGCAAGTTGCCATGGTAGCTCAGTGGTAGAGAGACTAGCTAGAGACTGGGAGATTTGTGGTTCAAATCCTGGCTATGGCTTGGAATTTTTCAGTCTGACTCTACCTATTAATACATTTATATACAAAGATTAACTGTGATCTTGAATATTTATAGTTGTCAATTTTGCATAATTTACAATTACAAGTCTGTTTCCAAAAACCAATTTATACAGTTTTCATTCTTAGAATATTCATGCAAATTGTATTAACAACACTGTATTAATTATTACTAGTATTTTTGATTGAATTAAATCATCCTCTGTATAGAAGTTGTAAGTAATGAGGCATCTTTTTAATACTGACCTAAACTTGTTTTTGTTCATATGTGATTCCTTTATAGAAGATGGAAGTGAGTTAAATTAAACTATAAGATGTGGTAAATCCTTTTTTGGTATGTCTGCTAATTATTTGTTGGTCTATTTAAGTCCTGTCTGTGTCTAGTCTCTTTTTTATGTATATCTGCATTTTATGTAAACTTTTCTGTGTTATTTATTATAAATGACAATATGGCTAGAATGCATTTGCAGTCTAATGGCAAAATTTCAAACATTTTGATAGTGGTGTATAGTGAGTTGATTGTCTTGCTCCTGCCTTTATTCTTATTACTTAAACACATTTTTGGCATCAGAGGCAATGGCTGAGTCAATAGACAATGCTTCAGGAATATTTTCTATTGTCATTAATTACAGATGGAAATTACGCCTTGCAAAGCAAGATGTGTTAAATTAATTAGCAAATTAAATGTTCATGCCATTACCTGTTCTCTAATTAGTATCAAAAGGTTGCTAAGTGTGCAATCAATAACTTCTTACATTTAACATCACAAAAGCTACTTAATAAGTGTCTGTGTGAATGTTATAGGTTATGGACTGTACATCAACAGCAGCTCTGATCTTGCGTATGTAGATGGTTGCTCAGTTCTTGAAAATGGTGGAGATGGCATTAAGTTTGTGCATCATGAGGAAGTAGCAGCTGAAAAATTGGATCGAACGAACATATACGATTTTTGTACTTTTCCTACAACAACTAGTCAGACCTACCCCATTTTTGTTACTGTTGAACAAAACCAATACTCGCCAACCACTCAGAAATGTTCTAAGGTAAGCAGATCTTTTTTTCTTTTATCAAACTTATTTTTTGTGGATGTTAATTATGTTTTTCAGAAAAATCTTGCTTTTGCATGACTTTCTCTACTCACTCTTCACCAAACTACTCTTAAAAAGCTCATTCTTCTATCTACTTCTTATTAAAAAGCTTCATTACATATTTCATTGTAGCTTAAAAACATACATGAGGCCAAAGTGACTGTCAGATTTTAAAAAAGCGGATTGCTATATAATGAGAAAAATAAATAATGATTCACCACTTGAAAAAAAAGTAGACTAATTATAAATTCAGACCAATATGAAAGAATCTCACTAATTTGGCATAAGTTGTGTGCTTTAACATGATCAGAATTTTTTGTTTACTAACCGTTTGTCTATATCCAATGGTTAACCAGTTATATAATAGTTATTCAAAATGAAGAAGACTCCCCAGAAAATTCAAGATATACATTTTATTTGTTCTGTAAAAATTTCAAATGATTGCTATTGTAACAAGTTTGTTATAGCCATTTTGCAGAAATAAATGATAATGAAAAAGTTAGCATAAAAAGTGTAGTTTGGGACGGGGGAATTTTTTAAAATCTTTTAAGTTGTACTCTTGGGATATACTGAACTTAAATGCATGTTTGATGTTTTTATCAGATTTTTTATTTTGATTTATGCTTCACACATGCATTTGCATGCGCCTGGGTGTGCACACACACCCAGGTATATTTCTACAAATGCATTTTTTGTATTCAGGGAGTCTCAAAAGATGTATTTATTCTGAAATCTTGGTAACAAATCTTTGGGTGGAGTGTAACACTTCCTCTGCTTTCTATAGGTAATCAGCAGAGTAAGTAAAAAGATTAGAATTAAAGACTCACATACACACAAACAACGTGCTATTGGTCACTTGGACTGAGAGATGACCAATGCATCAATAAATCAACAGCAATGAGTTATTACGCAATAGTTAACCAGCACCGTCCTAAACAAATAATACATTCTAATCATGGATTGAACATTTGCAATCCTAGGTTTGTACTCAAGTTGCAAAATAAATAGCTTATTTCCAGTTGATGATTTAATGTTTGTTACGTGTAGACAGCGGTGCAGTTATCCCTTCTGATTTCCAGCGCTAATAATAATATATTTTGTTTCCACTAATAATGATAATGATAATGGTGATGGTGATGATGATGATGATATATTTTGCTTTTTTTTAAAAGATTACTTTAAAAATAATTCCTATATTATATGTAAGTTTAAATCAATGTTTTTCATTTCCTTTAGTACTTCTATACACAAGCTGGCCATGCTCTTACATTGCATTTCATCTGGATGAGGACAGACCGTAATGATAGTGCAGTAATTGAAGTGTTTGATGGCTTAAACCCGAATGAACGACTTCTGGGATCTTTGAGTGTGCGTAATGGTACACGAGCTCAGAGCATAACCACATCCAAGAACATAATATTCATACAGTTCAAAGCAGAACCCAGGACTCAGATGCTGGCTTTCATGAAACTAACATCTGGACATCGTAAGTATACAGTTTTGTTTTTTGTTGTATAGTTTTAAGGAAAACTCACATTCTCTTGTCTTTACACGGCTAAATTTACTCATAAACTAGCAGTAACAAGCATGAAAATGTTGTATGTATATTGATTAATTACTGAAGTTTAAATGTTAAAGATTAGGCCCTAAATGAAACATTCATGCTGCTGTACTTCTTCAGTGCATGTGCAACAAAACCTAAAATATTAATCTCAGAATTTCTTTGTTAACATACAAAATTATTGATATCTAAATCAGTGAACACTCTTTGATAAAAAAAGACCAGACCCTCTAGACATAACTCTATATATTGTATTTATCGAAATACAAGACAATGGGTTTTTTTTTTGTTGTTGTTTTTTTTTTTATCAAAATATTAATTTTGAAAACTCTTGTATTTGTGATATGTTTCCAAATAACATGCTGGAAAAGTAAGTTTCAAACTTTCAGGTACGGCAATGGCAAACCCTGGGGGAGATAGTAAAGATTATCACCAAAGTCTAACTCTGACATATGCAGCAGATTCTGCGTTTCTTTTACTACCTATAAAATTCTCATTAGAAAAAAATATTTCTCTCCAAAACTAGAATAAAAATAGAAGACTTCTTTTTACATCTGTGGCTGCACATAATACCACTGCATACATGCTGGTACATTCCCGTATTCCCTGCTCCGTCTCTCTCTCCTGTTCAAAATGTTTATTTTCATGCAAATTTGAAAAATGAACTAAATTAAAACTTTTTACAATGTGTATTATCTCTGATTCACACACACACTCACCACATGAATTTTCACAAATTCAAATTATATATACCAAAAACAAGAATTGGCTTAAGTGTATCTTGGTCTGTTCAAAATATACAGCAAAACTTTATATTTAATTTAAAAATTATGTCTTCTGTTTATATAGCTGATATACTAAATTCCAAAATTAAGTTGCGAAACATGGGTGTCGTCTGGCATTTGAGGTTGTCTTGTATTTGGATAAATATGGTAAGTTTTTAAAGGCTCTATAGTTGATTCACACCGTATGTCTGCACATGAGCCTTTAGGTTCTTACTACCAGGTGAACAGCAGTACAAATATAATAATAAAATTACCTACCTATATGAATATTACCCAGATACTAAGTACTTACGATATGTAAAGTTGCCATTAAGGTGTTTTCTCAAGTCATGAGACATACTGATTGGTTGATCAGGTTAAAAACATGAATCAATTGGAGGATTAAATATCGTACCAGCATGTTGTCACAATAGCTCAATGATTAGAACATATCATGGAGAGTAGCAGAACCATCTTCAAATCCCAGGTATGGCACTGGTTCTAATATAAGAAATAAGTTTTGTTAATCAGTTGCTTAAGGGGCATGATATGTGTAGAGATCCATTTTTAAAAAATCAATATAAAATAAAATGATGAAATCAATTAACCGTGAGGTTGAAGTTTTCAAAAAGTTTATTTTATATTCACAGATTTAGATGCAGTTATTGGAATTAAAATTGGGATCTTGCTATTAATTTTTACATTTCTTTTTAGCAAGGGATAGTTCCAGCTTCCAAAATTCTTCCTTAGCTATGTCTATGTTATCAATCTACATATATTAACAACTCTCTCGCTCCCAGTAGTGGTAACAAGAAAATAAGGCTACTTCCAACAGTCATATCTATGTGTTGTTATTATTATTATTATTATTGTTGTTGCTGCTGCAGTTATCATCATCATCATTGTTATTGTCATTGTCATCAGGCCGCACCATGGCTGAATGGTTATACCACTAGCATCTCACCAAGGTGGGCCAGGCTTGATCCCAGGCAACCACCTGTGGGATTTGTGATGAACAAAGTGGTTTTCCAGGTTTCCCCACCATCACATTCCATCTTCATTCTATGTGTCATTACCTGGAGTGCCATATGTAGTAAAAGCGGGCATTAAACACTGTAAAAAAAGTTGTTATCAACATTATTATTATTATTGTTGTTGTTGTTGTTTCTGTTGTTATTACTTAAAATTTATAATGCTTTTTTTAAAATTACTGTGACTTTTCTTTTTTATTTATTTATTTTTTGGCTGCATATTTTGATTGCTATAAATGCCTAAACATCTAGTCTGTAATGTATTATAATGCTGACCAAGAGTGAGTTTACATTGAATGCTATAACAGAAATTTGTGTTACAGGCAAAGCATACGATCTGAATGTCACAAGATCAACCGTGGCTGACAACAATGGCCGTGGCATTGCTGTGGAAAAGCTTCAGAGTCAGCTCCACATCCACCAGACCTCAGTTTCAAACAATAATCACGTCGCTGGAATACACGTATCACGTGGTGTAGGAGATGTGAATGTTACAGAAAGTCGAATTGCATTCAACATTGGTGACGGCATCAATATCTCGTACACTGGCGGCAACCGAAATGTCACACAAAGCTTTATATCATCCAACAAAGGCCATGGCATAGCAGTCTGGCTTAACGACAGCATCAACACTGAATATGTTTCCTTCAACCAGACTACAGCTGTCACATATTCTGAAATTTTCAAAAATAACGAATTTGGTGTTATTGTTGGTAACTTCTGTAGGAACTCATACGTCAACGTAAGTGGAAATATTTTTAATAACAGCAAAAACAGTGCAATTGAAGTCTTCTCATGTTGGAAACCACAAAGTGGAGTGCTGAAACTGCAAATAGGACATAACGAATTTAGACAAAATAACAAACTTGGAATAAAATTAAAGCCTGCTCTTAACATAGAGGGACTAATAGAATACAACTATTTCAGTAAGCATACTCAGGGATGCATTCTAGTCAGAAATCAACCAATTGAAGAGTTTGATGTTTTACCAGCAAGACTGTCAATAGAAAACAATCAGTTTGAGTTTAATAAAGGAGTGTACGTGGTTAACATAGGGCTTTCACCTTACAGCGAAGTGCAATCTCTGCTTTTCACCAGAAATTTTGTCAAAGATAACCACATTCGTGAAGCATTTGACATTGGAGAAGGTAGCACAGTGAGATTAGTTCCACGAAGTAGAGTGGCAGCACCAGTAGTGGTCAGTTCTAGCAATGTGGATGTCTTCAGGAATATCATTCAGAACCCAGAATCTCAATATGAGATTGGCTCTCATCTGGAGGATCAAAGCTTGATTATCAACTGCACTTATAATTGGCTGGGATTCTCAACAGAGGAAAAAATATTTCCAAGATTATTCCATAGGTAAGTTATTGCTTAGTAATTGTTTCATTGTTTTGTTAATGCTGCTGTATTTACATTACCATGGCTATACTTTTTTGACCAAGAACCAGCTGAATAATTCAATATGACAGCCTGGATGTGAACACAGTTCTCCAACAGTAAAAGAATCTAATGCATTCCATTCACATGACTTTCGCTACCTGCTCTGTAAACAAACTTCTTGCAAAAATATATTCTTCTTTCTACTTCATGCTAATCAAGAAAAACACTAGCAAAATAGTCTTATTACTTAGCTCCTCATAAGTAGAAGAGAAATAAGGGAATACACTAGGCTAAAGCAATAGTCAAATATTTTCAAAACTGTTCCTGTGCGATTGTTATTGAAATTTGCTTCTTTATGGCCAGGAATAAAACAAAAGAAACACGGGTGACACAGTATTATTATTGTATTTATTATTGTTATTATTATTATTATTATTATTATTATTATTATTATTATTAGTATTATTATTATTAACATAAAGTGTAACTGTTGTTAAAAAAATTGACGTGTTCCATTCACATGACTTTCTCTACATCTCTGTAACAAAATATTGTTAAAAGGCCTATTCTTCTATCCACTTGATGATAATTGAGGTAAACATTAGCAGAAATTGTCCTTATTACTTGGTTCCTTGTAAGTAGAAGGGAAAAATATCTAATGTATTTCATTCACATGATGTCCTCTAGCTGTTTATTCAAAACATTAAGGTGTTATCTACATCATGCTAATCAAGATAAGATAAGCAGAATTACTCTTATTCCTTGTAAGTAAAAGGGAAATATGAAGATACACAGGCTAAAGCAAAGGTTTCGTCCTTTAAATCCGGTCGCTATGTGAAACAATTTAAATTCCATCTCTTTTCTTTCCAGGAGTAAACAAGCGAGAAACAAGAAGAAAGACGTTTTCCCATTTGAGAAAAGTTTAAGTGGCTAAAATTGAAACCAATAATCTGGAATATCTCAAAAACGGTTAACTCTACAAAAAAAAAAAAAATGTATATGACATAAATTGTGTGTATTATTGAGATCTATATTTTTTGGTAGTAAGTTTTTGTATATTCTTAAGGTTTGCCAGTTATACAAAAGTCAACCAGAATGAAGAGATATTCAGAGGCTATTCCCAGAAAACTCAAGATATACATTTCGTTTGTCATAAAAATATCTTAAATATAAGGTATTTTAATCAAAATCATTAGAGCTATTTTTGAGAAAATTAAAATTTTCTATGTAGTGCGAGGGTTTTCTTGAAAATCTTTGTGTCGCATCCTTGGAAGATAAACTTAAATACCAAATTTGGTATTTAACGGTCTTTTTGTTTTTGTGCCATGCTGTCCACAGACACACACAGACATAAAGACATTTTTCTAAAAATGCTTTCGTTTTGGATTCTGGGGGACCCAAAACATGTATTTCTGGTGACATCTTGGTATAAAATTTTTGGGTGCATTACAATACCTTCTCTATACACTATGTACAGAGTATGAGTAGAGAAAGTAATATATGCAATTTTTCTGATGGTACTTTCTGTCATTGTTTGTAGGAAAGATCGTTATAATCTGGCAAAAATAGAGTATTTGCCATTTCTGCTACACAACAGTAACCCAGGTAGTACTTTAATCATGACCAACCCAACATACGTACCTCAGTTCAATCCTTTTGGAAGCAACATCGTTGGAGGCGAGGTAGATGGAGTGGAGAATTTACGTCAAGGGGAGTACATTGTAGAAAGAGATATTAATGTACGTCCTGGAGGCAGGCTTACTCTACAACCTGGAGTTACTCTAAGGTAAGGTGTAACTTTAGTTAGTTTTAAGGAAAGATATGAAGGTTAATGTCTTAAAAGTTGCAAAATAATTAATTACATTGATTACAATTAACATAACCAGTATGAAGGCAGGACATTTTTAGAATTGATGAAATAAAGTGATTTATTCTTGAAAGTCAGATTTTCTTATTCTAAGTATAAGAATTTATTGATAGCTTTATTGATTTAATTAAGTTTATAATAAACATGTGTTAAGAAATGAAAAAAGGCAATTAAATGAAATCTATATTAGTAGGGAAATTAAAGCACTCTTAAATTAGTAGAACAAGTAAAAATATAATAATTCTTTAATTTGTTTTTAATGCTTGTTTTAACTAAAGTAAATTATTACATTCTTTATTCTTTAAAGTTGGTGGTGATTTTTAAAACACTTGTACACAAAAGCCTCATTTATCCAAACTAGGTGGGACTGGAGGTAATCTGGAAGTGAAAAGTTCAAGTATAATAGCATGAGTCGGAATATTGACACTCATTTCAGACAAAAAGTTATATATAAAAATTCACTTAGTACCCAACAGCAGATTCAAACATTTTTTCAAAAAATGCAATAAGTTTAGCTTCAAGTAACCAATTCAACATGAAAAATGCACTGAAAACAGACATTAAAGACCCCATACCTAGGAACCAGAGATCAGACATCTACAAAATTGATTGTGAGGACTGCAAATTATGTTACATTGGTCAAACAAAAAGATGACTAGAAACAAGGTTAAAAGAACATTTCAGACACACCAAACAAAAACAAATGGATAAATCGGCAGTAGCACACCATTTTTGGACATCACATCATGAAATAGAATTTGACATAAAGTTGCTTAAACCTGTAAAGAACTTAGAGCACTCACAGTTTGGGAGAATATTTCCATCACACAACATAGAGACCTGTTCATGAATTTTGAAATACCGCCACATGAGTACAAACTTCTGTTGATAACACCAGATGTCTCCACCATAACAGACCACAGAGCATAACTTCCAGTTATCAGTCGGACTTCAACTGAAGGAAAGAGCAAACACTCTTGAAATACATGTTTTGTAAATTTCATTTTAAGTGAGGTGACTACCTATCCCAACTCACACTATTATATTTAAATTAATTCAAACAAGGAGCATGATAGTAAAATTTGGATCACTGCAAACACAAAAGAGAGAAAGATCGAAAGTGTTTAGATGAGAACTATTCAATTGGTATCAGGATTGTCATGAAATATAATCTCAGTTAATTTTATTATGTGATACTGACCTTGATAATCGTACATGTTAATTTAAAGTGTGCAACAGATAGTGATTTCTACTCCCCCTGTGGTGTATACATTACAGCCATATACAATAACATGCAATAAAAGAATGCATGCAATCTCACGTATGTGATTGACGAGTATTTTTAAATTAGCTTATTGTTTGTTTTAAGTCACATTAATGTAAATGCTTTAGAATTCCATTTTCTTATAAATTTCTGTATTTCTTAACAACCGGATTCTTGGGTTGAATAAGAGGAACCTTAATGGTTTTTTTTGTTATTATAACTAGATGTGTCTTCCTCTGAATAATGGAACATTTTACCACATTTTGCAACTTATGAGCTTGCGTGGGCTTTCAACCACTTCCCGGAACCTATGTGACATTTCGTAAGCTAGGACAGACTTTAATCCCAAACACGTCATATAGAAAGCCCTGTCTTATCTTTTAAATACTGTATTTTGATTGGTGGATTTATTAAGAGCCTGGGCATAGATTCTGAAGAATCCCCTAGAGCAATGGTTCCCAACCGGTGTGCCGTGGGTGCCGTGTGATTGGCTAAGGGGTGCCGCGAGATATTGAGATAAACAAAAAAAAATACCTTCTACTGAAGCCTTAAGTCTTGTAAGGTCTTAAAATAAAATAAGTCAAATCAATTACTCTCATGCATGGCAGATGGTGATAGTGGTCGATTCATTTCAATAATTCGGTTATACTAGTATCCCACAGATGGCATTACAGCTATACCCTGCCGAACATTCCCGAGACTACTCGCTTCCTCACGAACATTCCCGAGACTTCGACAGATGAATATATAAAAGTGTACGCCACTTGGCGCTTTCAGTTGTCTTCCTCGCGTTGATTCACAGTGTTTAGCTATGGATAAGTTCATTGTTAAACGTAAACGCCAGGACAGTGAAAGTGAACAGTCGGCTCCTACTGCTTGCTTTAAGAAGCCAAATCTTACAGTTTCTCCCGGGCCGTCGAATTCACCACATAAAGAAGACAAACGAAAGAAAAGAACATACCAGGACAGCTACTTAGTGTATGGATTTAAGTGGAATAACAACGAGGAAAACCCTATCCCTGTGTGTTTAGTTTGTGGCGAAACACTTAGCAACAAGGCCATGGTACCTAGCAAACTGAAGTGGCATCTTACAACAAAGCATCCTAGTGTCTCACAGAAAAGTGTAATGTATTTTTCACATATATTAGAAGGGGAGAAGAAAACAGCTGTGCAAATGGTAAAGAGAATGACCATAGGTGATACTGCTCTTGAAGCCTCATTTAAAGTAGTAGGACTGATAGCTAAAAAAAAGAAACCTCATACTCTTGGAGAGGAACTCATTGGCCCTGCATGTCAAGTTATAGTTTCAACAATACTTGGCAAAGGAGCAGCTAATCAAATTTCGAAAGTTCCCGTGCCCAACAACACAATCAGCCGCAGGATATCTGAAATGTCATGCAATATCAACGAACAAGTCACAGAGAAAATAAAAACTTATAGAACATTTGCTTTGCAAGTAGATGAGAGTCTCGATATTGGTGACAAACCGCAACTCCTTGGTTTTATCAGATATATTGATGAAAAAGATATTAGTGAACAGTTTCTGTTCTGTAGACCGCTGGAGACTACAACCACAGGCCATGATATTTTCGTTTCTATTAATTCCTATCTCAATGACCATGATCTTTCATGGAAAGACTGTTGTGATATATGTACAGATGGTGCACCATCTATGTCTGGGAAAATTAAAGGTTTTACTGCCAGAGCTCTCAATGAAAATCCATCCATTATTATAACTCACTGTTTTCTGCATAGAGAGGCATTAGTCGTGAAAGCGTGTAATGAAGATTTTGCTGAAGTGTTTAACTAAGTTGTGAAAATGGTGAACTATAAGAAGTCTCGGCCTTTAAAGAGCAGAATTTTTGAACAGTTATGTTGCGCAACGGATGCAGCTCATACCTCTTTGTTACTTCACACAGAAGTAAGGTGGTTGTCGCGGGGTCGTGTATTGAACCGGTTTCTTGAACTTAAAGAACAGCTAAAAACTTTTTTTAAGGATGAAAATCAAGACACATTTCATGAGCTCTTACTAAGTAATTCTTGGTGTTTTGAACTGTCGTATCTGGCAGATATTTTTCATAAGCTGAATGAACTGAATGTTTCGATGCAGGGTCGACATGAAACAATAATCTCCTCAACCAATAAAATGAACGGTTTTAAAAGAAAACTTAGTTCTTGGAAGTCTGCAGTTCAAAAAGGAGATTTGTCAAACTTTCCATCTCTTCTTAATGTGGCAGGAGATAAAGATCTGGGTAAGCTGAAAGACTGCGTTTGTGATCACTTATCAAGATTGCAAGATGCAATAGATGCGTACTTTCCAACTATTTCCACTACGAATCTTGACTGGGTTGTCTCACCATTTGATTTCGTAGATAGTGCAGAGGAAATAGATTTCACTGCTTGCGAACGAGATGAGATTATTGATCTTTGCGCTGATTCCACGCTCAAAGGTAAGTTCACCAAGAGTGAGGCGTCGGTGGCTAGTTTTTGGCTTCAACGGAGAGAGGAGTACCCTAACCTAATGAAGAAAGCAATTAACACACTTTTGCCCTTTTCAACATCCTATCTATGCGAGCAAGCCTTCTCTGCTATGGTGACAATAAAATGCAAAGCAAGAAATAGACTGAATAACCTTGAGGATGATTTGCATGTTTCACTGTCAACTGTAAGACCCGACATCACATATCTGTGCTCTAAGCATCAATCACAAGTTTCACATTAATCATTAATCGAACAAAATTTATTGATGTATTTTTACTCAGTGATTGTAGTAAAGTTTACTGTATTATGGTGTACGTTATTATTATATAATATTTCAATAAATTAACATATTAAGCTTAATTTTCTTTTAATTCAAGGAAGGGTGCCCCTAGTTTTTAATGTTATTCCCAAGGGTGTCGTGAACTTCAAAAGGTTGGGAAACACTGCCCTAGAGACTACTAGACTGTCTAGTATAAAATTGTCTGGAATCTTGAATTCCGGGCGCTTTTGATTCTTAGTACTTAACAGAGGCAGACTCGCTGCCCGAGGGACGTCTGAGGCCCACCCCTGGTCACTGGCTACCATACCGACGCACATCTTTCTTCTCGTCGAGCTAATCAACCTAAAAGGTAAGAACCTTTTGTTGTATATTAACTATTTTATAATTTTTGCCTTTGGTATTTGGAATTAGTTCTCGCTCAACATGGAATGCCTGACACGCTTGTCTTGTTATTGTAATTTATCTTACTATTTTATTGTAAAGTATATTAGCCTTTCGTTATTTGTCAATATATTTGTATTTATATTATCAGGATTCCCTTTGCGTTGTTATCATTGCTCTACCATCTGCCTTCCTTTTACCACCCTCAAATAGCTATCCCCCACGTCGTAGAATCATGTTCGCGACAATGGTGGAGGCGCCGGGTGTGTCACGTAAGTGATTGACCCATTATGTCGCGAACATGATTCTACGACATGGGGCATAGGTATTTGAGGGTGGTAAAAGGAAGGCAGATGGTAGAGCAATGCTAACAATGCAAAGGGGGTCCTGATAATATAAATATAAATATATTGACAAATAACGAAAGGCCAATATACTTTACAATAAAATAGTAAGATAAATTACAATAAACAAGACAATCGTGTCAGGTGTTTCGTGTCGAGTGAGAACTAATTCCAAATACCAAAGGCAAGAATTGGTAAAATATTAATATACAACAAAAGGTTCTTACCTTTTAGGTTGATTAGCTCGACCAAAAGAAAGATGTGTGTCGGTATGGTAGCCAGTGACCTTGTGTGGGACCTCGGACGTCCCTTGGGCAACGAGTCTGCTTCTGTTAAGTACTGAGAATCAAAAGCGCCCGGAATTCAAGATTCCAGACAATTTTATACTAGACAGTAGTCTCTAGGGGATTCTTCAGAATCTACGCCCAGGATCTTAATAAATTCACCAATCAAAATACAGTATTTAAAAGATAAGACAGGGCTTTCTATATGACGTGCTTGGGATTAAAGTCTGTCCTAGCCTACGAAATGTCACATAGGTTCCGGGAAGTGGTTGAAAGCCCACGCAAGCTCATAAGTTGCAAAATGTGGTAAAATGTTGCATTATTCAGAGGAAGACACATCTAGTTATAATAACAAAAAAAACCATAAAGCTTCCTCTTAATCAACCCAAGAATCCGGTTGTTAAGAAATACAGAAATTTATAAGAAAATGGAATTCTAAAGCATTTACAATAATGTGACTTAAAACAAACAATAAGCTAATTTAAAAATACTCGTCAATCACATAGTGACAGTATTTTGATGGTGAAAAAGTAAGCAAAAATTATTCAGGATTAATTAGAGCCAGATAAACAAGGTTCTTATGCACTTAATACTTCTTGTAATAATCCACACTTTCTTAATTATTAATGATGAAACTTTGTACAGGTTTCCTCCAAGCATTGGAATGATGGTAGCAGGAAAATTGGAGGCTCGTGGCCGAGGACCAAATGACATTAGGTTTACCTTAAAGGAGGAAGTGGTTGATGTTCCTGATAATGACACTGAGGCTTTAAATCCAGTAGACAGCAAAATTCCAGTACGTCTGATGGGCGGTAGAACCAGCATGGAGGGCAGACTTCAGGTAAGTGAAGCTTCTATACATTATACTCTTGATTATTATCTGCATGCAGCTTATCAGTTTCTGGATTACCTGTGCATGGGTTTTTTTTTTTTTTTTTATATATATATATATATATATATATATATATATATTGTGATCTTGCTCTTCCTTTGCCACTTCTTCCTTCTGTCACACTTTCTATTATAATATTCAGTGTGCTCTGATGTCTTAATAAATGTCCTATTAATTTTGTTCTTCTTCTTTTAATTTGGTTCCAAATTCGTTTTTCCGCTTCTGCTCTTTTATATACTTCTTCATTTTTAGTTTTGTCACTCCATTTAATTTTTAGCATTTTCCTATAGCACCATGTTTCAAATGCTTCTATTCTCTTTCTTTCTGCTTTTAAAATTGTCCAAGTTTCACATCCATATAACATAGTACTCCATACATATGTTTGTAATAAATTCTTCCTGGATTCAAGGCTAATATTGTTTGCAGTAAGTAGCTGGTACTTTTTATCAAAAGCAAGTTTTGCGTGCTGTATTCTACTGGTTATTTCTGTTTTGCTCCTTCCATCAGCTGTTATTTTGCTTCCTAGATATTGAAATATTTCGGTTTCTTCTAATAGTTGTCCATTTAGTTTAATTTTTGTGTTACTATTCCCTTTCTTCCTGCAAGTCATAATTTTGTTTTTGATTGCATGGTTTACTCCCCAAAAATATTTAGGGTTGCTTGTATAAAAACCACTGATTGTACAATTTAATTTTAATTTGAATATATTTACTTTTCCTTCCTTCAGTACATTATTACAACTTTACAAATTCTTCAAATTTTTCCAAGAGGTCCCATAGAGCTGAATTTTTCCATGAGGTTATATTGTGTGTGGGCCGTGCTGTGGCCAAGTGGTTAGACCACTCACCTGTCTAAGTCCAGGTTCAAACCCAAGCGACTGCATGTGAGCTTTGTGGTGGACAAAGCAGCGCAGGAGCGGGTTTTCTCCAGTTTCCCCCACCATTGCATTCCACCAGTGCTCCATATTCATTTCATGTATTACCAGTGTTATTACCTGTCATTGCCAGTGTCACAAAATATATATCCTCCCTTTCATCTCTGGATGTTTCCCACTGTTTGTCTTACCTATTTGTCTTATCTCCTTCTTTCTTTGCATTCTTTACTGTTCATTTCTTCTTGGTCTTCTTATCTTTTTTGTTGTATTGTTCTCCATTGACCCCACGTTCCCTTACCTCTTTAACCTCAACATATTCTCCCCTTTTTCATACTCAACTATAACCTCAATCTAGTCACCATTGGTGATATATTTTTTCTTTTTGCTTTTCACTTACCTTTACCTTCTTTTCCACAATGCTCCACCCATTCATTTTATGGGTTCCTATACTTGATGATAGCCCAAATAATTTGGAGTATACTGTAATTTTAAACACAAATTTTTATTTGGATTGAGCAATACTTTTAGAGCAATCATTTAATTTTGTTGTGCTCTTCAGGTTCGCATTGGAGGTAAATGGGGTACTGTGTGTAACTACGGCTGGACAGTGATTGATGCAGCTCTGGTATGCCATCAGATGGGGCTAGTGTTGAATCCTGAAGATTGGTTTTTGGAGAGATCAGAGATTCCACAAACTGGAATATCAGAGGATATAGCACTCAGGTAAGATAAGTGAGGCAAAATTGATATTCATGTTTCTCTGCTGCTATGGGCCAGATAGAGGTCAGCGGCATGAACCATTCATCTAGTATTGCATATACCAAGTGGATAAATTTATTTGGCATTTACCGATTTGAACTGATGAAATGATTTCTGTCAGTCTTCAAAACTGACTGTGATTGAGATGGTAACCATTACGCCACAGAGAGCGACAATTAGTAAACATTTACAGCTACTTTGTCATGGAAAACAAAAGAAAAGCAAAAGTAAATCAGAAAAATGGGTAACAAAGAATTTATGAATTACGAGGGGCATACTGAAAGTCATGAGCAACACTGTTTTACAATCTTAATATTTATTTTTAAGCCAAACCAAATACATCATCATAATCTACAGACTTTCTTTCTCTTTTCGACATAGTCTCCATTGTTTTGCACACATTTTTCCCATCGTTCTACAAGTTTGAAAATGCCCTTGTGATAAAACTCTGTTCCAGCTGCCCGCAGACCCTGACGCACTGCTTTCCGAATATCCTCCAGCGTCTCATAGCGTTGGCCACGCATCTGCTCCTTCACAGTACCGAAAAGATGGTAGTCGGAGGGTGCCAACTCGGGACTGTAGGGAGCATGTGGAAGAGTTTCCCACCCTAATGCCCTGATCTTCTCCATAGTGGCACGGGCAGTATGCGGACGCGCATCATCCTGTTGAAGGATGATCCTCTTTCCAGGGCGTTTATCACACAAAGCCCGACGGAGCTTCAGAAGTGTCTTGAAGTAGCGGGCAGAATTTATGGTTTGTCCAGGTTCAAGAAAGTCAACCAGAATGCAACCTTGTGCATCCCAAAAGACACTTCCCATAACTTTTCCTATAGACTGCACTGTCTTCGCTTTCTTCTTCGATGGCGAGTTCAAGTGGTGCCATTCCATACTCTGACGTTTCGTTTCTGGCTCATAGTGATGGAACCAGCTCTCATCTCCAGTCACAATACACGTAAAAAATTCATCACCTTCATTATGAAATCTCTAAAGAAGGTTTTGTGCAATGGTTCTTCTCTGAAGTTTGTGGTCTTCAGTCAATAAACGGGGGACCCAACGGGCACAGACCTTTCGATAACCCAAGCTGTGGATCATTTCTTGCACTGCACTATGTCCTATTCCAAGTTGCGCAGAAATTTCATTCACAGTGAAATGGCTATCTCCTGTAATGAGCTCATCAACTCTTTCCTTGTTGCGTTCTGTAGAGGCAGTTCGAGGACGCCCGCTACGAGGCACATTTTGCAGACTCGTGTTTCCATCTTTGAAATGTTTCACCCATCTTCTAACATTGCTGGCACCCATGCAGACACCTCCATATGCACGTTGAAGTCTGAGATGAATTTCAGGAGCAGATTTTCCTTCTTTCACAAGGAATTCAATGACAGCACGCTGTCGAAACGAAACATCAATGTCAGCCATTTTTCAAACACCGTCTGTGGTCACGTGATAGAAGCTAATGACGTCACAATTTGTCAGCATGTGGCTTAAAGTCTGTAGATTACGATCCTGCAATTCGTTTCGTTACATTGTTGAAATTTAAATTTTTACAATGGGCTGCTCGTGACTTTCAGTATGCCCCTCGTATCTTTATTTTTTTTATTTTCACCCTTAATTGCATGATTTATTTTGCTACATATGCCATTCTTCCTCTAATTTGTCAAGCTGTATTTGTATCCCTTCCACCGACACACCTGAAGCGACTTGTATAGCCATGACCATTAGTGTGATACCTAATTGACTGGCCATCCATTAATAGTTAAACGTCACAAGTTTGAGTCCCAGCGACTGTAGTCAAATGCGCCTGTGGTAAAGGATGGGAAGGGCCCAAGAAAAGTGACCGGTGTGATGCCACACTTAGATGCTGATGGGATTACATTTGACTACAGTTGCATGGATTTTGCTCTTTTGTATTAAAAGAAAAAATACTACAGTTTTATTGCAAAAATATTAATAATTTTACAGTGTAAAACAACTATAACTAGCCTAATTTTATATCTGAAGGTTAGTGTAATATGAAATTAGAAAAAAGTCCACTAAAATACTAAAAGCTGTAATTAATCATCTTTGTTGCATATGTACAACACCATGCTATGTGGCAAAGAACATATATCAGTTATCATTTAGTTGTCTGATTTGTGCTACCATCTGTTTTCGCTCTAGTCCAGTATTAAGAAATTTAGGAGAGTTAGTAATATTGGCTGCTCTCATGTAGTCACGCCATTTTCCTAATGGTGGTGATCTGTTTGTTACATGTTGTACTCTTAAATGTTAAAATGCTGCATTTTCCTCGATTTCTGTGAACTGAAGCTGAAGTTCAGGATAAAAATGATGCTCTGGAAAATTCTGAAGCCAAGGGAGAGTTTTATGAACTTTCAATAAATGGAGTGTAAGCAGCTTTACGCAGATTTTTTCAAACTCATATTTGATACTTGTAAATTTAAAATAAAATATTAATATGGAAGTTATGATTATTTTCTTACTTGTTCAGAAATCCTTGAATACCATACTTTTAGACTGTACCAATAATTTTTGGCAGATATGATTGATGTACTGTAAATAATAACTCAAAGTAGGCGTAAAAATCCTGGGTTTCTTGGCCCTTCAACTAAAGAAACGCCTGGGCTTCAATGTGTTAAGAGGTTAAACTTTTATTTTACAATAGCTTTTCTTCACAAACATACCTGTTTAACATTATTATTGCTTATTTTTTCACAGTAATGTGCAATGCACTGAAGATGATGTGGATATTTTGTCGTGCCAAGCAGAAAGAAAGAATGACTTTGATAAGTCTTGTACCCATGAACATGATGTTGGTCTTCGATGCTATGAGCCTTCCTGGGCAGGTATACGATTAGGAGTGTTGGCTGAAAGGGCAGACCTACAGTTCATTACCGTCGAGAGAGCGGGGCTTCTAGACTACAGCACCAACATTTTCAAACCAGGTAATTTATCACTTACCTGCTTTAATTTTGCAGTGTTTAGATCTTAGTTGTAAGATACAAATACACTATGGGTAGATTTGTTTTTGAAAACTTTGAAAAGTTAGTCTTCTCACACTTGCCAACCTTTATGATTTTCCCATACATTTTCCCTATACAGCAATGGAGGCCTTTTATGTCTACCTATGGAAAGCAGACATTTTAACACCTCTGTGGGCAGATTCAAAGTATTATAGACTATACTATAACATGATAAAGCATTAAATTCTATTGTGTTATATTGTAAATTATATTATTGACTGAATGTACTGTGCTAATTGGTATACAGTGCTTTGGTAGTCCACAGCTTATCTGTGTGTCTGTCCTTCATCATAGCCATGGTCCCCTCCACTGGGCTGCAATGTATACAGGGGAAATTTAAAATTTGATTGCACGAATAGTAACCAGCAGTATGGGTGCAAATATTCAGTAATGATGAACTCTAAACACTCACATATTTTTGCTTATCTTATCTGCATTCTATGTCTACTGTATATAAATTTCCAATTTTATTTACAGCTGATGTTATAAATTGTAAAATAGAATTATATTGATAAAGGTGTTCTTTGCTTAAATTTAAGCATGTGGAACAAAAAGAAGCAGTACAGGACTACCACATCTTCAAGGATTTCTTATAGAATGGAATTCTCATTTATTTTATATATTTTTTAACTTTATGCACTGAAGATTTTATGACATCTAAATTTCATGTCATCAGAAAAATTATTATAATTTGCTGGACAATGGAAAGTTTATGTGTCTCAGTTTCAGGAAGTTGGCAAGTATGCACTCTAATTTGCATACCATTTTATATAAGCATTTTTTGTTGAAGGTAGTTTAGTAATTTTGCATATGTCTATTGCAGCATTGCAGGTGGACTTTGCAAGGCATGCACTTGAGAATGTTCGAATAATAAATAATTTGCACGATGGATTGGGTATAGTGTATTCAGACATATACTCCTCAGGAGTGGCAAACACTGTGAAAAATAGTGAATTCAGTCATAATAAGGCCAGTGGCATCAGTTTTCGACAGCTTGGACTTAAAATATCAGGTAAAGAGAATTCAGTACATCTTCATTCTGGATGACTTTTATATAACTCAAACAATAAGATATATACAAAAACTTACTACACAAAAAATGTAGATCTCACTAAAACATACAATTTGTGTCATATACAATTTTTTTGTAGGGTTAATCATTTTCAAGATATTCCAGATTATTGGTTTAATTTTAAGCCACGTAAACTTTTCTCGAACAGGAAGACATCTTTTTTTCTCATTTGTTTACTCCTGGCAATATAAGAGATTGGAATAAGACTAATTCTGCTTATGTTGATCAAATTAGCATATTGTAGATAACAGATTAATGTTTTGAATAAAAGGTTTGTTTGCCGAACAGCTAAAGGACATCAAGTGAATGGAACACATTAGATGTTTTCCCTTCTACTTATAAGGAACCAAGTAATAAGGACATTTTCTGAATAAGCTTTTAACAATAATAATAAAAATAATAATAACAATAACAACAACAATAATAATAATAACATTCATAATAATTAATAAATAATAATGATAATAACAATAATAATAATAAAAATAAGTTTTTAACAACAATTTGTTACAGAGATGTAGAGAAATTCATATGAATTGAACACAACAGATTTTTTTTTTTTTTTTTTTTTTGTCTTTCTAATCTTGTGGTCATACAAAGGAATAGGATTTCAAAGTTTTATCGTTAAGCCTATTGTATTACCCTTATAGCTTTATTAAAATGTGTAACAAAACTATTTCTGGATATATTTATCTTGATTAACATGAAACAAAGAGAAAGTCATTAAATGCAATTCAGAATTTTTTATATACAGCAATTGCATAGAATTAAGTTTGCTAAAAATCTTGTTTTTTTTTTTCTTTCTTCAGGTTCATCTCTTGAGGATAACAAATTGGCTGGAGTGCATCACAACCCAACACTATTAGCATACCAGCAAAGAGAACTGGCAGGATGGTTCAAATTTCCAAAAGATTTAAATATTCAATATTCTTCATATAAACCAATACTCATTCCTCAGCATTTTACTGACATTGACATTGAGGTTGGAGATACAAAGTACTTTTTGACACAGAGAGTTGGCCCTGATCATATTGACAGAGACTTCAAAATAAAGGTAACAGCAACTGTAGTTATTACTCAAGTGTAACGAAAATTTATGTCATTGAAAAGAAAAAAGATTCATTATTATAGGGAATCCAAATATGAGTAATTATCTGACACTCCATATATTACCACTTCCTTGCATATATATATCAGAAGATATCACATTTGTTAAAAAATGTCCGGTATACTTTTGGGAAAACTGTGAAAAATATAGCTTTCACTCAAGAAATAGGCATAAATTAAACATAAAAAAATGAAATGGCATTTTATTTACTGATGTTCTTTATTATTCTTATTTTGTTTACTATTTACTGTTCTGATGATACCATGAATTCTTGTAATTTCTATGGTTGGCAATGAATCTTATCTAATCTACTTATACAAAATGCTACAACTAGACTTGACAGATTTGTAAAATGATAATAAGGGACACTCGCCCCCCTCCCTGATTTGAAGGTCAGAGGCAGTAACATAAATATTGACTTGCAAAAAAATAGTACATATTTACATCAATTAAAGACCATTTATACTCCATGTTAAAAGTTCAAAGAAATGCCAGAGGATTTTGCCTTGAATTATAAATGCATTAAAACAATATTTTTGAGTAAGTTTATTATTTCCATAAGAAAATTGCATCTAGTATCCAATTAGCCATCTGCATATGTTGATGAACTATCATCATACTTCATACTTACTACTTTTCATTGTATTGGTAAAAAAAGTTTGCATTATTCTAAAGAAGCTCATAAAAACTCTTACATGCCACACTCAGTTAAATCTCTGACAGTACAGATATCCCAAAACCAAGATTTAAACCAAAAGAATATTTGTCGAGCAAATGTACATACAGCCTAGATGAATTATAAATTAAGTTGTAAAATATATTATTATAATTGTATAATATGTATGTACCATGCATATTTTTTTTATGTTTAAGATTTGAGGTGTGCAAAATCAAATTTAAATTGATAAACTATATCAATAAAATCATTGTTGTTATTATTATTATTATTATTATTATTATTATTGTTATTATTATTATTATTATTATTATTATTATTATTATTATTATTATTATTATTATTATTATTATTATTATCATCATTACTATTATTATTATTCAGCATGACTTTAATTTCACACTTTATAAAATAAACAACATTCACTCCTTTCAGTGTTCAATTGTTTGTTTTAAATTAGTAACACTCCCTCTTACAGTCATCTGGATCAGAAACATTCAATAAATATGAGCTTAAGATACACAATTAAATTATATTACTGAAACATTTTAATTTCTTTTCAAATTTTAGATTATTCAGAGACCTTAAACTATCTCAAAATACATAAAATATGCATCTTTCATTGCACAAAGCAAGTTTTCTCTCTGTGAAAGTGTGAGCATGTCATTGCAATTTACGAGGGAAGAGGAAATGAAGTCACATTGTAATTATGCTCTGTGTATTACAGTGTCAGCCAGGCTATGTGATAGGAATTCAGCTTCTAAATCCAATCCACAACCGTAGCACAGAGGACATTGTGATACATGATGGCCAGAGTGTCAGCAGCTCTACCAATGTGTGGGTTTTGACACGTGACCTGGTGGTTTTCCCAGCAGTCAGCAGTTCATTTGGAATTGTCATGCAATATCACAGTGGCAGTAATGCATTGGGAGGCACTGTCTTAGCTATATCAGCTGTTCCAGGTAAAAAACATTTTCTCATCTATTGTGAGAGGATGTAAAGAGATCACACTTTTACTTTCTCTACACTATGCACTCAAAAGTTCAATACCGTGATTTCACCAGAAATACATATTTTGGGACCCATTGAATCCAAAAAATGCATATATAGAAAAACGTCCATGTGTGATTCTTCTGTCTTTTGTGTGTGTGTGCCTGCGTGAGTGTGTCTGTGGGCAGCATAGTTCAAAAAACTCCCTTAAATACCAAACTTGTTATTTAAGTTCAGTATCTCCCAAGGATGTAACTCAAAGATTTTCAAGAAATTCCACCCCCACCTCCAACTACCTTTACATGGAACATTTTTCGAAAAGTTTCATTTTCTCAAAAATGGCTCTAATGATTTTGATTAAAATCTCTCTTATATTTAAGATATTTACATGAAAAATAAAATGTATATCTTGAATTTTCTGGGAATAGCCTCTCAAAACCTCTTTATTCTGGATCAATTTTTTTTAAGTTTTCATTATTTGTAAAATGTAGAGCTCCTTAAAACCAAACACACAATTATGTCCTATACATTTTTTTTCCTGGTGATGACTGTTTTTGAGATATTCCTTGTTATTGGTTCCAGTTTTAAAATACTTAAAACTTTTCTCATACTTGTCAACTCCTGGCTATGCAAAAAAAATGGATTTCAATTCCATAGTAACCACATTTTAAAACATTTGTGTGTGTTTTTTTTTTTTTTTTTTTTTTTTTTTTTTTTTTAATTGCTTCATTTGTATAGCCCCCTTTAACATCAATGGTCATATTGGGGGCTTTCACTTGTGAAACTGTAGGTTCAGAACATTAGGTTAAACTTTGTATTACGAAGCACACGCACATTCACTCTCACATTCATACTTCCAGACTCTATGGGGGATAGGGAATAATTCCGGTTAAAGAAAAATTCCCCGCCCCAGCCGGGAATCTAACCCGGGACCTCCGGGTGAGAAGTCAGCTCACTGACCACTCGACCGTCATTCCCTTATTTTCTTTCTACTTATAAGGAACTAAGTCATAAGCAATGTTTATCTTGATTAACGTGAACTGAATAGAAGAATAAGTTTTTTAACAATAATTTGTTACAGAGATGTAGAGAAAGTTATGTGAATGGAACATATCTGTAACTAAAACAGCATAAGCTGGTAAAAATACAGCACAGATACTGAACCATCTCTGATGTTATCTGGCTTACATACTCATTGTATGTAATTTATTTTTAATTTTACTGAGCACTATTCAGTATAGTTTAAGTACCTTATTTTCTTCTGAATTTACTTATATTAATTTGTTTTCATCAAGCTTTATGTATTGTACATCTGTTAAAAAGATGAGAAAAGGAATACTTATTGTGTCAGACCAGTATTTATGAAATCTGACACATTGTTTAGTTGTAAGACAGCACTCTTAGACTCCTCAGTGGACCTGGCACATTTAGGATTATGTGAGATATACTTTTCTGTGGCATTAAAGTAAGACTTCTTGCTAACTTCAATTACAGCCTGAATGTATTGCACAAATAGCATATAGTGCTATGATAAACCAAAGATTATCTGTGCATCTATCTTTCTTCCCCTTCAATGGGCTGCCACAAAATGCATAGCATGCTACTATACGTCCTTGTTTTCTTGGGTCCTTGGTTCCCTAGTCTTTGTTCAGTAGGTTTCGCGCAATTTTGGAACCAGAACATAGTAACAGCATTGAGATTTGAAGTACACTATACCTATACCCTGATAGCTACTGGCTTCAATGAATGTGCGCTGTGTTTCATTTAATAATTCAGCTAATCTGTGGTAAATTAGATAATCTATTCAACATAATTGCTGAGGATTTCAAAGAACAAATGCTTCTGTCCTCACTTCCTGTAAAACTAGCGCCCAAGAAAAAGTACACACACACAGTACTTTGTTCTGTGGCATTTAACCCATTCGCACACTTTGACAGGTTCGCCCATCATTGCTTAACTTAAACATTCTGTACAATGATGGGTATTTCCATCATCAGCGTTTGCAATAATTTTATACGTGCTGCATTACTGATCAGACTGATTTGATTATATCATCTGTTTTGATCCTACAAGTCTTCAAGAGATGTCTCTGACTGAAAAAGCTGTCATGGTTATTTGTATTGAACTTGTATCAGCAAAAAAGCTCAGGATGAATTATTTCTACTAGAGGCTACCAAATTTCTACCATTACATGTACGGCAGAGCAGTAACAAAGGCTTTAGCTTTTTTATTTGTGTTTTTAAGGATAGTGATGTGCCTTCAGATTATACATTTTTAGTGAATCATCAGAATCTGATAATAGCAAGAAAGACAAAAATGAGAGTGCCTATATGCTGGCTTTACCGAACATTAGTGTGTCTGCCACCATAATAACTTACAAATTTGTGAGGGATGTGATATATAATTCCATTTCAAGCACAATACTCATCTGTAGGTGAAACCAATCCTTCAACAGACTTGGTGAAAATCCAAAAAGAAACTTATGTTAATAGTAAATATTTGACAGAGTAATTTTTTGCTGAAAAAATGGTATTTCAGGACAGAAATTGTTCAATAAAAATGGTAAGTCAATGGGTTAAAGTTTGATTGCACCACTAGTGGTCTCTAGTGAAAATCAGCAGTAAATGGATAACTCGTTTAGTAATGAATGACATGAATTGTGAAGTGAACTCTCCCTTGTAATAAATATTTATACTATTCATGTTGTGTGTGTGTGTGCGTGTGAGGGCGCGGGCGCATGCACAAGTGCGTGTGTGTAGCACATCAGATTTTTTTAATCATCAGCCTTCAGGTTACATGTATCCATTTTTGGTATTTTTAAAAATAAAGCACCAGACAAAAACAGATTGCTGTTTTAGTAAACAAATATCTGTGCTTTCATTTCATTAGCCACAACTCTCTGTATAGTACGGTTTTATATGCCTAATTATTGATTATTTTTGGGTTTTTTATTTTAGTTTCAAATTTTTCTTTTGGTTTTAATTTATTAAAAAAAATTGAAGAGACTTTCCATCCTTATAATACATATTTATTGGTGGACAAAAGGGTTTATTAAACATAAAAAAAGATTCAGCTCTCTATGTCATTTATTCTCATTTTACTACTAATAATTTAAAACCTAGCATTCTGCTCTAAAATTGCTTGGCACTTTTCAGACAACATTCTGTTATTCAAGCTGGCACTAAAAGAGTTAAGCATTAATTCTACCATCTAGAGCAGTGTTTCCCAACCTTTTGAAGTTCACGGCACCTTTGGGAATAACATTAAACACCAGGGGCACCCTTCCTTGAATTAAAAGAAAATTAAGCTTAATATGTTAATTTATTGAAATATTATATAATAATAATGTACACCATAACATAATACAGTAAACTTTAATACAATCACTGAGTAAAAATACATCAATAAATTTTGTTCGATTAAAGATTAATGTGAAACTTGTGATTGATGCTTAGAGCACAGATATGTGATGTCGGGTCTTACAGTTGACAGTGAAACACGCAAATCATCCTCAAGGTTATTCAGTCTATTTCTTGCTTTGCATTTTATTGTCACCATAGCAGAGAAGGCTTGCTCGCATAGATAGGATGTTGAAAAGGGCAAAAGTGCGTTAATTGCTTTCTTCATTAGGTTAGGGTACTCCTCTCTTCGTTGAAGCCAAAAACTAGCCACCGATGCCTCACTCTTGGTGAACTTACCTTTGAGTGTGGAATCAGCGCAAAGATCAATAAATTCATCTCGTTCGCAAGCAGTGAAATCTATTTCCTCTGCACTATCTACGAAATCAAATGGTGAGACAACCCAGTCGAGATTCGTAGTGGAAATAGTTGGAAAGTACACATCTATTGCATCTTGCAATCTTGATAAGTGATCACAAACGCAGTCTTTCAGCTTACCCAGATCTTTATCTCCTGCCACATTAAGAAGAGATGGAAAGTTCGACAAATCTCCTTTTTGAACTGCAGACTTCCAAGAACTAAGTTTTCTTTTAAAACCTTTCATTTTATTGGTTGAGGAGATTATTGTTTCATGTCGACCCTGCATCGAAACACTCAGTTCATTCAGCTTATGAAAAATATCTGCCAGATACGACAGTTCAAAACACCAAGAATTACTTAGTAAGAGCTCATGAAATGTGTCTTGATTTTCATCCTTAAAAACAGTTTTTAGCTGTTCTTTAAGTTCGAGAAACCGGTTCAATACACGACCCCGCGACAACCACCTTACTTCTGTGTGAAGTAACAAAGAGGTATGAGCTGCATCCGTTGCGCAACATAACTGTTCAAAAATTCTGTTCTTTAAAGGTCAAGACTTCATATAGTTCACCATTTTCACAACTTGGTTAAACACTTCAGCAAAATCTTCATTACACGCTTTCACGACTAATGCCTCTCTATGCAGAAAACAGTGAGTTATAATAATGGATGGATTTTCATTGAGAGCTCTGGCAGTAAAACCTTTAATTTTCCCAGACATAGATGGTGCATCATCTGTACCTATACCACAACAGTCTTTCCATGAGATAGGAATTAATAGAAACGAAAATATTATGGCCTGTGGTTGTAGTCTCCAGCGGTCTACAGAACAGAAACTGTTCACTAATATCTTTTTCATCAATATATCTGATAAAACCAAGGAGTTGCGGTTTGTCACCAATATCGAGACTCTCATCTACTTGCAAAGTAAATGTTATATAAGTTTTCATTTTCTCCGTGACTTGTTCGTTGATATTGCATGACATTTCAGATATCCTACGGCTGATTGTGTTGTTGGGCACGGGAACTTTCGAAATTTGATTAGCTGCTCCTTCGCCAAGTATTGTTGAAACTATAACTTGACATGCAGGGCCAATGATTTCCTCTCCAAGAGTATGAGGTTTCTTTTTTTTAGCTATCAGTTCTACTACTTTAAATGAGGCTTCAAGAGCAGTATCACCTATGGTCATTCTCTTTACCATTCGCACAGCTGTTTTCTTCTCCCCTTCTAATATATGTGAAAAATACATTGCACTTTTCTGTGAGACACTAGGATGCTTTGTTGTAAGATGCCACTTCAGTTTGCTAGGTACCATGGCCTCGTTGCTAAGTGTTTGAGATTTGTGCCTCAGTTAAGGGACCAGGAAGTGGAATACTTGGCAACTGCCAGGGTTGGTTTACAGCCGCACACCTCCTAATCCCAAACTTTAAAGTCACACCAACTTTGGCAGAGAGTTATCATGTTCTGAAGAATAGTATATGAGCATGGAACTGTACATTTCAGACTATCCATATTCTCTGCAATTTAATTTACACATCACTTCATTCTTGCCTTAGTATGTACCTATATTTAATGATGCACACAACAAACATCCACAAGAAGTAGCCTTTCTTTTATAAGACAACCTATACATCATTATCATCACCATTGTCACCTTTTTTGTTGGGATTTGGTTGCAGTTGTACCAACTTGTTCATAACTATTACGGAATAGGGCTCTCTGACTCTTAAACTTTTGTGAACACCCAAATTAATACTCATGAGGCACTACTGGTATAATATAGGAACTGGTGTTCTTTGTTACCATTTACTTCTCATCTGTGACATCAGGAAGAATTTTTTGCATGTGTGACAGAAAGAAGCAGTACTACTAGATCTTCAACGATTCCTATAAAATGGAATTCACATTTATTTTATAAATCATTTTTGTATGGTTGCTGTATTGAACATTTACACATTCTAAATTCCATGTTATTGCAAAATTATTATGCTTTGCTGGACAAGGGAAAGTCTTGTGAGTTTCAATTTTAGCAAGTTGAGAAGCATGTTTTCCAATCTCACAAATAGAATTTCCCATCTTGCTTCTCATTTATTTAGGCTGAAGAGCATATGAACAAGTTTACACTACTATACTTCATACTCCATTGTTTCAGAACATAAAACTCACTTGATATCTCAATTCTGCTTTTCCAGCTCCAGTTCAGAACATAAAGAATAAAATTGTAGGAGGGCCAGTACCAACACTGACCATAACTGGCTCTAGAATTAAAGGAAATAAATATGGACTTAAAGCTTCTTTTTACAACAGGTAAGGTGCTATTTATTTCATCTCCTTCCCAATATAGACATACATAGATATATAACTAAAGCTACTATTTATAGAAATTATTTGGAATATGTTGGATGTTTTTGTGTTATTTTGATAATACACTAGTCTTTAACAATAAAGTAAAAGTATTTATAGTTATTTTGCATCATAAATATATTAAAGTCTTAAATTCACTATGATAATTAATTTACTCAATGTGCGCCAATCTCCAATCTCCAATCACAACTCAGTACAACACACTAACACACCAGTTTGCAATTCTTCCTCTTTTTATAGCTAGGAAAAACATCACAGAACTTTCTGGAAGCTTGTAGAAACTGAAGGTTCTGGAGGAATTAGGAGACATCTTACATTCCAAAGTCTGGTTATCAGTATGCCACACTTGTTCACATTCCAAGGTCTCTAACTGTGACAACTCACATACCATGGCAAACTTGAAAACTATTACAGAAGACAGTCACAGTATATATTTAAAATCAGGGAAATAAAAAAACAGGAACTGTTTTAACAAAGGATTGAAAGATCTATTAATTGACATACTTCTCAGTCACTAAAGGACTTTTCCATAACGAGTAAACCATATGAGATAGACAAAATCTGACTACACTAAAAAGTGTAGATCTCATTAAAACACACAATTTATGTCTTACACTTTTCTAAAATGGGAAGTTGCCCTTCATTACATACCTCTTTTGTTTTCCTGGCCATACAAAAAGAATTGAGTTTCAATTTGACTATCAATTTAACCTAGTTTATTTCCTTATTTCGCTTCTATTTACAAGGAAATACGTTTAAACCATTTCTGCTAATGTTTAAGCCATATAACCTGAAGCAGATAGAAAAATAAGTTTTTGTGAAAATAAGTTGCTGTCACCCAGAGGTCATGAGTTCGATTCCTGACTGGGACAGGGAATTTTTCTTTAACCAGAATCATTCTCTATCCCCCCACAGATGTATGTATGAATGTGCGTGTGTATAAAGAAAGGAAAATTATTTAAAAACCTATGTTCAAGGACCTAAAGTCAATGAGTTGTTTCTAAAGCAAAGCCCCAGTATGGCCATAGATGTTAAAGTGGACTATACAAATAAAACAATTAGAAAAAAAAAAATATTGTTGCCAAATGAGGGAGAAAGTAATGTGAATGGAACATGTTAGATTTTTCTCAAATGGGAAGTTGTTATGAACTTTTTTCATTGTGGTCATACAAAGAGAAGGGAATTTCAATTGCATCACATTTAAAAGATTTGAACTATTGCTTTAGCTAAGTAATACAATTTCTGCTAATGTATATCTTGATTAGCTTGAAGTAGAAAGCAAAATAAGCTTCTGTAAGAATAATTTATTGGAGAATAGGTAGAGAAACTATGTGAATGGATCACATAAGATTGTTGTTTTCTTGTTTTCAGATATTTAAATGAGCTTGGCGATCACTTTTTAAGGAAATCAAATGAATCAATACAGCTCTTTGGGTGTGATATCTCATACAATTCAGAAGAAGCCATTTACGTTGATTCACCATTCTGGGACGTTTATCATTCAAACATATCGGAAATTACATTAATGATCAACAATTCTCTCATTACAGAAAATGGAAAAGGCATTTTGCAGTTCAGTAGGTATGTTAATCAACAACATTATTGATTATGTGAAATGATTACTTTGAATGATATACTATGATATTGCTTTATGATTGGGAATTATGTTTTGAATTATGTTGGGAATTTCAGGGCTTCTCTTAAGGAGTACCTTTACAATAAATCATTTTACTCTGTAGATGAATATTTAAGAGACGAATCTGTCTGACAATACTACAATAATCATTGTATTTATAGGTATTATAATGTATTTCATTTTGTGTATATTAGTGTGTGTGTGTTTTATATTAAAATTAAACTGATGTATACTTTGACTTGCACGAATGTGTCAAATGAATGTTTTAGTATTTAGCAATGACACAAGGTCTGTAAAACCTGATGCTTTGATACTTTAACTCTAGTACATAATTGTAAATTTTTGCATTGTAAATTCTATAACTTATTTGTAAATATGTATTGTAATTTGTTGACATTTATGAAGAGTACATAATACAATAATCATATTTAATTTTATATAATTACTAGTAGTAACTATTATATTGATAATTAGAAAACTATCTTCTGACATTTCATCAGTGTTATATATAATGAAATTATATTTATTTATGCATTTTAACACTTATTTTTGATACTCTTTGTTTTTATGTGCAAAAAAAAAAAAAAAGGAAGTACATATGCTTTTATAGAGCTCATTAAGTATAGTGGAGTGGCGTACATGCCTCAAAAGCAAATGGTGTGATTATATGTCTATTCTGCTGTTTTTGTAACCCATGCTTTTAGCACTAGAGCTTTATACATTGTTTTTTTTTCTGTAGTATATAAACATATGTATATGTGTATATGCCTTGACAAGTTCCTTGTTCAGTGGCTTCCTGGCCTAAACAAACCTACAGAATGCTTTCTAATCTAATCTGATTTACATTTGTAACTAACCTTTGTTTTGTTCTTTCAGGGATCTCCGCAGTTCTAATAATTTGTTTCATTGGATCCTTCAAGACAACTTTATAGAAAGAAACAAAGGTGGAGGATTTGATGTTTCATTACCTTATGTATGGGAGTACAATGAGAATTTCACTCATTCCCTCTATATCTCCAATAACACGTGGAGAAATAATAAACACTTTGGTTTTGTGGTGGATGGACATTTTGCTCAGTTCAATCTAACAAAAAATGTATTTGAAGATAATCGGTGTAAAACAGGATTGATTTCTGTACGGGGAATGGAGAAACGGATGAGGATAGTATACAACAGAATTCTTCGAAATATAGGAATGTATATGGTGGAATTCATGGCTGACAGTCAGTCAGAGATTATGGGAGAAGTTGATGCTAAATTTGTGGAAAATGAAGTGAAAGAAAATAGATATATGGCCACTGCCCGAGGTTATCTTCAGGTAACTGTACTTTTTCATTATGTTTCATTGAATAACTTAACAGTTTAAAACTACCTACTGTACTATGTCTTGCTGATACCTTCGTTTTCTTTTAACCAACTGTCCAGTGACTTATGTGCCAGCCTGTATAATATAAGCAGAAATTCTCCCTCTAACAGTAGAGCTTCATGAAAAAATTTAGCTTTTTTGAATAATGACACCTTCTGCTTGTTTTTGACTAAATCATTGCATAAGAGCAGTATCTAATTCATTGAATGTGGATCTCTTTATGCTCTTTTTGTGCAGATGGTCCAGAATTAGGATCGCTGTTGTGGACAAAATCCTGTACTTTCTGCTCACTCTTTTTAATGTCTTCAACAGTCTGAATTCTAATACCATAATCAGCATTTAGTTTTGCAGCAGTTTCACCTTTTCAAATCTTTCAGTTAATTCTAATTTTTGTTTTAATGCCAATATATGTTTTTATTTATTTATTAATTTTGTTTTGTTGTGTTTCTCCACCATCTCCGGTCGCCCTCCGTGGTGTAATGGTTACCATGCTAACTTCATATACCCAAGGTCGCGAGTTCAAACTTGGCGGAGGGCGATGGATTTTTTCGGGCATAAAAATCCTTAGAATGGCTTCCTTCAGAAAGGAAGTAAAGATGTTGGTCCCGTGTCATAGATTTACAGCACATAAAAGAACCTCAAGCCTGATAAGAGTGGCCTCTGAGCAAAATTAAGCGGTCTTTCACGCCCAGTTTAGAATGGGACGCTGAGGACCACATTAGTTAAAGAGCGTCCATAAATAACACGACATTTACATTTCCACCATTTCTTTTAAAATTTTATTTTAACTTACTTCGTTGACACTTACACACTGATTAATATCAGAAAATTGTACTTGATTTTTATTTACATGGAACAGGCTGGCTGATAACAAAGGAAACAGTGCTCTGTTGCCAGGTAGCAATTGGCAATAGCACTTAAAAATTAAAGGAAATTGTAAAAATGAATGTGATAATTATTTTCACTGATCTTAATTGTCCAGTCAAAGATGGATAGGAATGTATATATTATCATAATAAATAAATGGCTGGTTTTGAATATGCTGTTTTCTTTTTATGAATAATAGCTCTAACAGATTGTTGTACTTCCCAGGTTTACAACAAACAGCCTTCTTCGATAGTGAAATTCCAAGGAATCCAAAAAGTTAGAGTAAACAGGAATTTATTTGGAAACAATGGTGTAGATTATGAGCTTATAGCAGGAATACGAACAGCAAAAATTAACAACTTCATTAATGTTGCTGAAAATTGGTGGGGAACAGCAAATATCACAGAAATCAAAAGGAGAATCTTTGATTTTGACGACTGGAACAACCATGCTATAGCTAAATTCAGGTCAGTAAACATAAATACACTTTTAAAGTTTAGGCAATTTTTGTTTTTCCTACTGCAATGATTTGAGTGTCCGCTTAAAAATGTTTTTGTTTTAATTGAACTGTTTCTAGTTCATTTTTCCAGATATTCTGCCTTGATTGTCTTTAATCAATGTAATCTCACTCTTTTGCTATCACATAGGAAGTGTATGACTAATTAATTTGGAGTCACACTTATCTGTACTTGCCTTCACTTAATATTGTTGAAAAACATTGAAATGTTCATCCTTGTCTTCTGCAGTTTGGTGACTGACACTCCTTTTTTGCTTCCTTCTCCTCCTCTTCCTGTTGTTTCTGACCCTGTTGCTAGCTGGTGTTGGGGATGCAAAGTTTTAATATTTCATTCAGTGGTGAGATTTCAAAATTGATTACGTAGTTGATGTTTTTTATTATGTGTATTTTTTCTCCAATTCTATTCGTGATGCTAATGGTTTTAACAATTTTGTATTTTGCCTAATATTGTGGTTTTCTGTCCAAAAGTGGTGAGACACAGTGGATTTGACAAGGAGAAACTTGGAAATAGGATAAGGGAACACCAGAGAAATATAAAACTAAAGCAAATAGTAAAAGCCATGGCCCTGAGCCATGATTAATACATTATCCAATTTACATCTCATTACTTGAATTATTAAATGAAATAGAGTATTTATGCACGTGTATGAATTTTGGGCTCTATCGACAGAATGAAACCTTTATATTGACACCACTAAATGTCAATATTATACTATACTTGATGCTTCAATGCCAAATGTGCTATGTACAGGATGGGGAGGGCCCAAGTAAAATAATTGGTGTGACTTTACACTTATATTTACAATATAAAACATCAATAAATAGTTGTAATATATTGCTGAATATTGGTATAATGGGAAATTAAAAAAAAAAAAACCTTTAAAAAGCTTAAAATCTTAACAAAATACCTTTGTGTAAGGAATGCTACAGCAGGCACTAAGGGCTTCCTTAAGATGAGAGCATTCCAATACATGACGTCACTGTAGCTGTTATCAGATGCAAAACTCTCTGATTACTCAAATAACAATGACGCTAGTCTGCACACTCAAAGCATATATTCTTTTTTAAGTTGTTTCTATAAGCATGAGCATCCATTTTGAAACATTTATTTTAAAGATTTAATAACTCAGTCCTAATAAGCACAAGACTCTGAACATTCACCACTTTTACACTGCACTGTGACTACTGATACATAACAGTGTAATTAGTGACTAATTTGTTTATTGTTGATAAGCATAATTAATGTAAAATTCATTTGCATCCTGTATACATATAACATTGAGCACTTTGTTTATCTTTAGGCCGTATTTAATGGAAGACACTTTTGATTCTTCATTTTCTGTATCCTGGGATGAGCCAACAATAATAGATTTGGATGATCTTGGTGGAAGACTGAATGGAGATTTAATATTGAGAGCACGGGATCGTCCATATGTTATCAAGCAAGATATTACTGTAATGCCTAAGGTATGTTTTACTATAATCATACTTAGTTCATTAATTACTCATGTATTTATTATAGTTATGTAATTATTTAAGACATATCTGGTGTAAGCATATAATGTTGATTGGTTGGTTGGTTTCTAGTATTTAGCACTTGGCAATGAAGCCATTCATTCTCTTGCACTTCAGTATTTTGATGAAAGGCTAGTATGGAGTTTGAAGTTCACAGACTGAACCTATAGGAGATTCAGCAATACCAATCCTATGTAGGTGTTTGTTAAGGCAGTCATGCATGAACCTGCTAGTAGTCTAAAAGTTGTTACTCAAGATTTGGTAGCGTAGAAATTTTATTTTTACAGATTTTGCAATCTTTTTCATTTTGCTTGTGATGCAAATTCTTCTTTAAATCTATTGCTATATATTGCATTAATTATTCTTTTAATATTGTGAAAAAACAGTAAAAAAGGTAATGGCAGAAGTATACTCCTGGTTTCAAGTTAACAAACTAGTAAAAAATGAAAGCAAAACTACTGCGATTTCCTTCCACACATACCAAAATAAAGCACATCTTGAACCCAAAATTTATTATAACAATCTCAACATTAAGTATAGGAAAGATACACAATTTCTGGGAATCATTTTAAATGGGAATCTAAAGTGGAAGAACCATATTGAAAAGTTAGCGTCTAAATTGAGCTCAGCTTGCTACTTACTAAGATCTATTAAAAATAAAGTGAACTTAAATATCCAAAGGAATGTTTACTATGCAAACTATCACAGCAATAATGCGCTATGGATAATTTTCTGGGGAACATGTTATGAGAGTGAACAAATATTTAAACTACAGAAAAGGGCAATTAGAATAATAAGTGGCAAGGATAGTCGGTGCTCATGTAGAGCTCTTTTCAAAGAACAAAAAATATTGCCTCTTACTTGCATATTGATATTGGAGACATTAACTTATATTATAAAAATGTACAATCAACTTGAAATAAATCAAAACCTGCATCAATATAGCACTCGACAAAAGGATGCACTACATGTTCAGTTCTGTAGAACTAACATAACTAAAAATAATGTAAAGAATTTGGGTATTAGACTATTTAACATATTGCCTCAGAATATCAAAGTAATTACTAAAATCCCCCATTTTAAAAAACGTTTAAAATCGTTCCTACTACTGCATGCATTTTATTCCATATTGTACAAATACCATGAGTTAATAAATCTGTGTTATAGAGTGTTTTCAAAATATAATGTGAATTACTAGCTCTTAATAACTTAATGATGTGTAATTGAAAATTGTTTATTGTCTTATCATTTAGCTACAGTACTACTGTACACATGCATAAAGTTAGTGGAATATTTATACCATTGACATGTCCTAATAACAATGTAAATTGTTCTAAAAGGATTAATAAACAAACAAACAAAAGGTAAAGATCAGATGATTTTGATATTATTATCAGCTGTTTTATTGCCTTTTATTCCACAATGTGGAAGTACTACTTTTTTATTTAAACTAGTTAGCTATTTTTATAATTTTGCAACATTCTGTAATATTAGGACTTTTGATGATTGTGTCAGAAGCAATGGCTATAATTGCTATTTTGGAATCAGATAATATTAAAATTCTCTTAACTTATTAATCTGATATAGCAGATTTTGTAAGCTGAGCAAGATTGCTAAGATTTCACCATCAAAATTTGTAGAGTTAAGATTTAATTGCATGTGAAAGGAAAATAATGCAGCACCAGTGCCATCATTATTTGGTAAGCTGGATCCATCAGTAAATACATGTAGCCATTCATTAGCTGGATATTTTAAATTTATTGTTTCTAATGCCATTTGCTTTAAAATAGAAGTGGATGTTTCAGATTTTTTAAATTCTTCTGTTAATTGCACATAATATTCAATGTCAAACAGTTCTAAAGTGTTTATTTTTGTTTTTAAGTTTTCTTTTAAGGTATGCAAATAACGTACAAAGTTCTAAACACTGCTTCAAAATTCTTTTTATCCAACAGGCATCATTATCTATTTATCCAGGAACTATTATGGAATTTGCTCCTAATGTTGGAATACTAGTATTAGGAGTTTTGAAAGCTCGAGGACAAAGAGAGCAAGAAATCATAATGCGGCCCATGATAAGCCATGGGGATACAGAGAGTAACAACATAGGAAGAAGGAAACGTTATACCTCCATGATGCCTGGAAGTGAATCTATTAGACTGTGTACTGGGAAGAACTGCACATCCCATTCTACACCTGTTTCTCAAGAACTGGGTAAGATGTGCTCATTTTACAGTTTTAGCAGTCAAACTAGTTAATTCTTATTATAATGGTAATGTTCCTCTCTTTTGTGTATTGAAAAGTACACAGGGGTAACAGTTAGTATTATTAGAACCAGTTAGTTACGAGGGTGATTCAAATATAAACAATAATTGTTGCATATCACGGAGGACGCAGTTCAGAGTGGGGCAGTGGAGTGGGGGTTGAAGGTCGGTGTGTTAGGGAGGGGGAACTAGCTTTGTTGGCTGCTTTGCTAGGTTCTGGCTTCAGTACAGCCATGAGTGAGCAAGAAGACACTTTGTCTGTTGTGCAATGCATTATTATCAAGTTTGTAACCAAGGAAGGGGTTAAACCTTTGGATATTTTAACTTGTTTAATGGCACAGTTTGGGGACATGCACTGTCGCAGAATTGAGTGTTTACTTGGGCTAGACAATTTAAGGGCGGCCAAGAATTTGTGGAAAATGAAGGTCATGCTCAACGCCCAAGGTCAAGTCTCACAGATGACAACATCCATGCTGTTTGAGAGCATATTGAAGATGGTCGCCGCTCCACAGTCAAAGAAATCTCATCAGAAGTTGGTGTCAGCATTGGGAGTGCTCATACCATTATTAGGAACCATCTTGGCTTTAGAAAAATTAGTGCTCAATGGGTTCCGAAGTTGTTAACCGGGCAGCCAAAACAGGTCAGGTTGCAGATCTGTGAGAGGCTTCTGAATCGATTCTGGCAAGGAGAGGATATCTTGAGATGGATCGTTGCATGTGATGAGACATAGGTTAATTATTACACTCCGGAAATCAAAATGGCGAGTAAGGAGTGGCGATGGAAGGATGAAGCCTGCCCAGTGAAGGCCAAACAATACCACTCTGCCAGGAAAGTCCTCGCGACTGTGTTTTTCGACTACAGAGGAGTTTTGCTGGTTGATTTTCTTCATGATCAAGTACAGTGACTGCAGCTTACTATTACCAATTGTTAAGGTCTGTAAAAGCTGCCTACCGAAGCAAAAGATGTTGTATGCCCATCAGAGATGTCATCCTTCTCCAAGACAATGCTACGCCTCACACTGCCAATTTGACAATGGACACAATGGCGGATATGCACTGGGAAACCCTTGAACACCCTCCCTATAGTCCAGACTTGTCCCCCCCCCCCCAGACTATTTTTTGTTTGTACTCATGAAAGAATCGCTTGGAGGGAAACATTTTAAAAACAACGAAGATGTCAAGGAGCATGTGCGCAAGTGGTTTGCGACACGCCCTCAAACTTTTTTTGAAGAAGGAATGTTCAAGCTTCCAAAACGTTGGTAAAAATGTGTAGAGTGTGAAGGAGGCTATCTTGAGAAATGCTGATGAAGTCACTTGTGTATATATTTAATCAATAAATATTTTTAACAAAATTACTGTTTATATTTGAATCAACCTCGTAATATTATCCAGATACTAAGTACTTATGATGGTAAGTCACCATTAAGGTACTCTGAAATGAAACATACTGGCTGGTTGAAACGGGTAAAACATATATAATCAGTTGGAAGGTTGAATGGCATACTGGCAAGTTGTCACAGTAGCTCAGTGGTTAGAGCAACCGCATGGAGAGCAGGAGAACCGTGTGAAAAACCCGGCTGTGGCATTCAATTTTCCAACTGGTTCTAATAATAGTTAATACTTGTTTTACAGGTTGTGCTAAAAGTTGCTTTCATGAAAATTAAAGGAATATAGTAATTATAATCATAATAACAACAATCCAGGTTGCTAGGCAATGATTTAAAACTAAGGTGTAAAATAAATGAATGAGAAGAGCAAAACAATTGAATACTCTGTTTTTAAATTTTGAAAATAGGCAAAAGAAGCTTGTGATAATGATCTATTAATATCCAATGAAAAGAATACTCTATATTTAAGTATAAAAATATAGGCATGCCATTTGAATTTTTCAAAGTGGGGGATGTTGGGTGTGAGGGGGTGAAACCTAAAATGCAATTAAGACTAGTTTTAAGCTTGCTCCTCAATAACTAAGTTGGTATGCATTTTGTTTAAGTTAAATTGCTTTTAAATAAATTGTTATTTAGACTAGAATATACTTGATAGTGATAGTGTAACATAATTATTATTTCAGTTCAACAGTCATATGGCGTATTCACTGCTATAAGTAGTAAATGGATGTAAATCTGAATGTGGAAGATATTTATTCAGCTATAAAATTATGATATTTACATTTTTTGTTGCAGGTTCTTTAGCAGTAAATGAGGGTTTTCTAGAATATTACAATCGTACAACGCTGCAATGGGTTCCCATTTGCGATTCACGCTTTACTGAACGTAATGCTGAAGTTGTGTGTCGTGAATTAGGATTTGAAGCATTGAATGTTTTTATGGATCGTGGACCTCGTGTGGAATTTCATCCAAATTCTTTAACTCGCATCTGGTCATGGCCAGAACCCCTTCAATGCAAAGGTGAGGAGTAAAGAGAACTGTAGCTTTATGAAATTACTAAGCTTGTGGATAACTATGGTACAGGTAAATAAAAAAAGTATATACATATATATCTCTTCTTTAGTGGAGCAAATGCTGGAAACATTTTATTCAGGAAGTATTTTCCTACAATAAATAACTAAAATCCAAATATGCTACCCCGGCACTAGGTAACTATACCAGGATATATATTCAAACTTTAAATTTATTTCCAAAACCAAGCATTACAAATTGTCTATTATGTAATTTTTTTAGATAATTAACTAATCTAAAAACTAAAACTTCAAATTAAAATCAGAAACAACGATCTATAAAGTATGGTGTAAATAAATTAAAATATAGTATAATAAAGCAAATGAAAACCAGCAACTTTACAACTGGTATCAATCACTAAGTTGTATATTTACTATATTAAGTTTATTCTATCTACTAATAATGTAATTTATGAATATGTATTTAACTATGTTACTTTCCACATTATTTTATCTATATAATTTAATATTTAATGTTATTATTGTATTATATTAACAAATTATTTTTCATAATTATCCTTATATTTCTTTAATAACTCTTCAACTTTCGTAGCTAAATAAAGTAAACTATTAAATACTGTTTCTTTTATCCATTATATAAACACATTTAAACAGCCTTGTATTTAATGTTACAATATTAAGTAAAGCCTGCCTGGGTAGTGTGGTGGTAACGTGTCTGCCTCACATTCAACAGGTTGTGAGTTCGAATCTCGCTTAGGGTGAGTTACCCAGATACGATTTTTTGGGGGGTTTTCCCTTATCTTGAAAAGACAAATGTCGAGTAATTTTAAACTCCATGGACCCCGAGATCATTTGAGCATCATTTCACCAATTCCGATATGACCAACCAGGTTAAAGGACGTTAAGCTACTAAAAAAGAAAGAAAAGAAAAAAAAAAAAAATGCTTAATTTTAAATGCCATTTTTCTTAACTTTTCTACTGGCTAATTAATTAATTTCCTACTAAATACTTATTTACTCTAATCATTTAAACATTTAACAATCAATACACATTTGCTTTATATTACTCCATATGCTTAGGTATATATGATCCTTTATTTCTTCTCTCTTTATCGCCAACTAACCAACTATCACTTATTTAACTTTTTTAAAACACTACTTCCAGTTCCATTTTTAACACTTTCCTCCATTAAACACTAAATATCTCTCCTTTCTATTAATATTAAATACTTTTTCCCTCACTTAACAATCACTATTCACCTCACTACCTATTATTCATTCAACTCCCCCTTCCTCCATTTTCCCTTCCTTTATTCTAAAACTATTGTATAGCTACCAATAATTCCACCTTTACCTCACTATTGTCACCATTTCCACCCCTATCATATTCCTTCCTCACCACCATGGCCACAAATTCAGCAATGACAGTCCTGTTTTCTACACCGGCTCCTTCTCTCTCATCTCCATTCTCCTTCTTCCTCGCTGACTCCATAAGTATTTTCCAACAAACAACAACACATAAACTCACTTACAATCAACAAATTATTAAGAAACCTATTATCAACAGCTTTTAAAAGCATTTTGGTCACTGAGCTAAGTCAGTACATATTACTTTAGGTGATGAAGCAAAGTTTGAAGACTGCCCCATTCGACTGAATGGCCAACTGTATGGATACCAACACAAATGTTCCTGGGACAGTAGATTTGTCTTCATTCATTGTGGAGAAAGGAATATGGATGCAATGAGAGATTATTGGGGAGGCATAAGGTATGATATTTCATATATAACTCATTTAAAACTTTGAATGTAAGGTATAATCCAATTAATACAATCTTCAAGTGTCTATAGTCTTAAGTACAAAATAAATGTCACTGTGTTGTATATTGGAAACTATTTAAGATGAAGAAATAGCATATTGTGATGCAAAAGTGGTAAGCCACCTTCACAATAAAGAGATCGCGAGTTAGAATCTCACATAGAATAAGGATTTTTTTTGGATTTTCCCTTATCTTGAGAAGAAAAAAAGCGTAAATACATCATTGGAATATGAAGAAGAGTTTGAAAATATGCTGATGAGGTTGATGTACATATGCACATTGGACACTAGTTTTTCGGGAAAGCAGGGGCCAGGGGGAAGAAGAGAGGTCACTTGCCTGTCTTTCTGCAGTATTGAGACCCTCAACCATTATGGTTATCTAATTTATTATCTAATTTACTGCAAACTAGCTGTATACTTACTTCATGTCTCAACGTTGTTGCTCTGCTCTGCTTCCAAAATTGTGCAAAAACCTACTCAACACAGATTAGGGACTCAAGCATGCATTTTTTAAGAGTAATTTTTACTAATTGAACAGAATTTGTACTAATTTTCTATTTTAAAATTGCTACTAGTGACATTTGAAGCATTTTAAGGGAGTATAATTACATAGAAATGTGAATGAAACATCCTGATAAGGTATGGAAGGTGTTCCACTGTAAACCAAAATTAATTAATATATATTTCTGCAGATAAAATTATAGTAAAATCATTAAAAAGGCTAAAAAAATGATTGAAATTTATATACTTAAATTAGAACCATTATAAAAAAAAAAAAAAACCAGTCAGCATTGTAATTAAAATCCTGCAAAATCCTCACATTTGTCATCTAAGGCAAACAGTTGCTCAAGTACATCCTCAATTTCATCCCTTGCTGCATCATTGTTGTTTGATTCTTTAACCTGTTTTATGACTTTTAACTTAAAGCTTGCTTCTATTTCCTCCTTTTCATTGGTTCCATGATTAGCCCACACTTTACAAATGTTATTCTGATTACTTTTATAGTACAAACTGTTTGAACACACAACACAACCTATAACGATACTTGTTAGAGGTACATTGAGTTCATGATTCAGTACACGCTTCTATAGGCAAAACAGTAACAATGCTGAAGGAGGCTTTTCCTTTATGTGTGCATTGTAATTATTTATGATGCTTTAGTGATTGTGCAAAAATTTGAAAAATAATGCATAAGACAGAATTTCATATATGCTGTACACTATCCAGATATGATCAGTGATGTGGGTAAACTAAATTCCAGGCCATTGATCATTTGCTGGTCATCTTATAGCAGATTATGTGTTAAACCTATAGAACTTGGAAAAAAATTTATACATAATTTTATCTAAAGCTTGTCTTCTTTGCAGAAATATATGATTGATTTGTTTATCTATTTACATAGAATGTCCCAATGAGCATATTGTCTAGGTAGGGACGTCCTTTAGTGAGGCGGTAAGAAAAATACAGCAATAAAATAAACACATATGAAAAGGAGTAAACGTAACTCCATGGCATGATAGTCCACAAGGGACCATGGCTACTGCATCCCCCATCTCGACTTGAAGGTGTCATGAATGGGATGCAGTGCTGGAGGGTGAAATGTGATCAGTGCCTCAAGTCCCTCACAGCCCGTTAAAATGGTCTTCTCAATCTTGAGTTGCTACTTCTCAATCAAGTAGCTCCTCAATTGGCACCCCCAGGGACCTCACAAGGTTGAATGCACCCTGGACCAGGTTCTCCAGCTTGGCAAGCAACTGTTCTACCATCGTGCTAAAGAGACGATCATAAAAAGGAATACATAAGTATAATTTTTAACCTATTTTGTGTGGTTGTATGATTATGTGTATGATTAATCTTAATGCAATATTTCAACAAACACCATGAGGATTTCTGTTATCAAATTTTTAGAAATTACAGTATTGCTCAAGTAGATATTTGAAGAGTTTGTTTTCAAATTGGAATAAGTTAAGTGATTTTTTGATGTTAAGTGAGAGACTATTGTATGTTTTGGTGGCACTATGTAATATACTTTTTATTAAATATTTGGTAGAGTTAACTGACTCTATGGAGAAGTGATTGGCTGATCTTGTTTTGTAGGAGTGACTATGTTTTTTGTGTTTGATTATCGAGTTGGTACATAGGAGGTTATTTTTAGTTTTGTACATGAATAAAGATTCACAGAGATAGGAAAATGGTAGTATGTTTGTTTCCTTAAATACTTCTATGGAAGGCTTTAAAATATTAAATCCATAAATGATTTTAATAGCTCTCTTTTGCAGGATTTCTAAACAGTTTAGCTGCTCTTTATTGTTGTTGGATCATACTGCATTTAAATAGAGAAAATTGGGGTGTAAGAGTGCAAAATAAAGACTTCTTTCACAGCTGTTATCTAAGTCTAAATCTTTTAGTCTGTACAATTGCGAATAATAGAGTTTGTTTTGCTGACAATGTGTTCAATATGGTATGTCCATGTCAAAGAAGAGTCTTAACTTAAGCCCAAGGTATGTAAATCTGTTTGCTCTTTTCCTCCCTATATGTAACTGGAATTCTATTTATGTTATGTATTACTCTGCAGGTTTGCAAATGGAGAATTTGAACAAAATCTTTATGAGCATCGAATTCATGATGTTGTTACTCATCAAACCACACGACGCGTAGAGTCTGTTATGGAGTTTGTGAATATAACAGGAGCTGGAATACTACACAATGAGAAATCTCCAGCTATCCAAAGTATCTCTCGTTCTCCACTTATCTCAAATATTAACATTACATCATGTGCATCAGATGGAATCAATCTCATCTCTCCTACAGACAACACTCAACTGTTGCATAACAGGTAATTTTATGAAATAACTCAGAAGTTTGAGACAAGTGAAGTAGTTCAAACGTAATAATAAGAGTCGGGATAGTGACATTCAGCCCACTTAAATGAAATTGACAATACATATATATATATATAAAAATAAGTATTTTAGACAGTGGAGTGCCACAATTTAAATGAATTGAGTCACCTTTTTTACACTTTTTGCTCCACTTTGCCTTCATTTGGGAAGACTGATTTCAGGGTACCTATCTTCAGTTCCTAGGTTGATGCTACTACATACAAAACATATGTTTCAAGGGCATTCACTCTTCTTCAGTTGAAGTTTGAATGGTGGCCGGGAGTTATGCTCTATGGTCTGTTATGGTGGAGACATTTGGTGTCTTCAACAGAAGTTCATTTTCATGTGGCAGTATTTCTAAATTTGTGAAGCAGTTTTTGTGTTGTGTGATGAAAATATTCTCCCAAACTGTGAGCGCTGTCAATTTTTGCACATCATACCATGAAATAAAAAATGACATAGAGTTGCTAAAACCTGTAAACAACCTGGCAACTGCTGATTTTTCTGTTTGTTTGTATTTTAGATTTCTGTCATATGCTCTTTTAATCTGGTTTCCAGATTCCTTTTTGTCCTTTCTATGTGTACTGAGCATTTAATTTGTGTACTTAATGCTAGTGTGAGTTGCTGTGTACCCTGGGGCCCAACAGACTCAAACCCTGAGGTTGTCAAGTTATTGGTTCCTACCTAAATCTTAAATCTAATACATACTACCTACTCTCATTTAATTTTCATCTTTGTCCTGCTTGTTATTTTCCTCAACCATTTGGCTCTAACTCTATCCAAAAGTTTCCAAATTTGATTTAACTTCTCCTAGATTTTACGTTCATTATTGTTTGAATTTCTTTTGATTATACTGACCATTTCCTTTCCCTAAGCTCCTAGTTTCTTCACATTCTAAAACTGACTTTCGTTATCCTTCAGACAAAAACAATCCAAATCACTCTCTCTTCTCAAACCCTTCATCACCACCCCTTTTCTAGCTCATGTAAACCTTCTCTTGCTGCTTTATCACATATATCAATGTAGTTTTCCCTGTTCCACTTTACTTTCATTTCTCTATATATTGCCAATGAAATTTTCTTATTGAAACTCGCTATTTTTCTTGTCTTTCAACATATTCCATTCTGAACCTATTTCTTTCCAGAACTCATTTTGTAATGATTCCCTACTTTCCAAAACCAATGTTCAACACAATTTCCTTTTTCTTATAGAAGAATAAGCTTTTGTAAGAATAGTATGTAAAGGAGTGTGTAGAGCAAGTCATGTGAATGTAATGTATCAGATTTTCCCATCTGATTGCCATTTAAGCCATATGTGGAAAGAAAAAAAAAATGCATAGAAGTATTATTCACATTAGTAACTGGTGACATTTTGATTATTGTTTGCAGCATTGAATCCACTTTAGGTATAGGAGTGTCAGCAGTGTCTCTCACTGGAGAAGGCAGAGAATCCAGCGAGAGCTCATTTGTACCTCTGAAGGAGATACACATCCCATACCATTTGTTTAGCATGATCGACATCTGTGACACTACAAAAGTCATCACCATGGAAGAAAGAGTGCTTGTATATTACAAGTATGATAATAACCCTGTCAACTGCATCAAGATCTTTAACAGTGTTTATCGCAGCAAACCTTTTGGATTTAGGTAAGCTTAAGTAAAACTTTCATCATTAGTGTAACAGTTTTGTGTACTCCATTAACTGGTAGTGCATATTGTTAGATGAACAATGTATCCTTTCAATGAAAATTGCCCTCCGTGGTCTAGGGGTAAATTGCTAGTCTTTTGTTCCTAAGAACACTGATTTAAACCCAATGGAGGGCAATGGATCTTTTCGGGCATAAAAATACCCAGCCTGGAACCCTGTTGGTCCCATGTATTTACAGTACATAAAAGAACCTAGAGCATGATAAAGAGCACTCTGAGCAAAATTAAAGTGGGAAACTTGGAACTAAAGCAGTTAAAAGAGCACCCATAAATAATTCACAATTTAATTTCAAGAAATATGTTGTAAGGCTGATACTGTGTAATAAACTATTGTGGCATTTGAAATGTTAAAGGTAACACTGCAGCCTATGGTTAGCTGATTCTTGTGGAGCAATTTGTTAGTTTGAATTCTAATTTTGAAACTTTGCAGTTGGCAAAACTTCAACTGCAAAAATAACTATACTAGGTGTTCATTTTTATCTGTAACTGCTTCGCACGGGTGGTGTAACCAATTAAAAAAACTCAGTCAAAATCTTCCGTTTACAGTAAGAATCTGCAATGGAGTAAAATTACAATTACATAATTTGACAATATGTTATTGTAATGCCTTGTAGTACACAATTTTGCTTCCGGAGAGAAAACAAATAGCGGCGATGTTTTGTCGACTCTCGAGCTCACAAAGTACAACTATCCATGCGAAAAACACGACAATTGAAGCTATATTCCACACACTCATAATTTTTTTAACAGTGAGTTTTGTTCTGCAGCATAAGTTTGGCTGATTGAGATTGCGTAGCATAATTATCACAGAGTCAACCTTGAGCTGTAAATGTGGTGGGATTCCTGGTAAATCCAATGAATTTAAGAATTCAGTAAGATAACTGACAACTTCATTTGGATTGGTAATGGATCTCCATTTAACCCAAAATATTACTTGATCAAATGTATTAGGAGCAGTGCAGTTGTAGTGTGATGGTGATGCAGGTATCTTCATGTTCTTTAGCTAGCTCATGTACCACATAACGTCAAATAACCAACATCTGCAATAGGAAGTTAAAACTAAAACGGATCCCATTATTTCTCCGCCATTTTCAGATTCCAAGAAGGGTTAATGGTTCTGTGCGTTGTTTATAACTAGTTCATTTTAAAGAATTACAACAAAAATATACTTATTTCTTTATTTATACGATATGACCAAGGGAATGATAGTTAATACATAAGAAATATATTTGATTTCCACAGTTATCTTGCATCATTGTCTCCATAACCGGGTGCATTACCTTAGCACTGAAGAAGAAAAATAGAGCAGGAGTTACTACAGCCATTTGGTGGCAAATAATAAGTATGTATTTAACGTGTTCTTCGCCAGGAAACTCCTTTATTTTAAATGATAGGAGTACGGAAAGGACAGTTAATACTTAAAAATGTATTTGAATTTCACTGCTGCGTTGTGTCATCTCCATAAACTGTTTCGTTAGCTTAACATTGGATGGGGAGGGAAAATACCACTATGGCCATCTAGTGGCAAATAAATAAGTACTTACTCTAGCAGTTAGTCGCAAGAAAATTTTCTTTGCTGGTTTATTTTAAACAACAGGAGCAAGGAAAGGACAATTAATATATGAAAATGTATTTGAATTTCACTGCTGCGTTGCATCATTGTGTCGATAAACTGGTGCGTTGCCTTAACATTGAATGGGGAGTGGAAAATATAGTAGTACTACGACCATTTAGCAACAAATTACCACGATACCACTGCCATCTGGTGGCTATTAACTGAAATGCATTTGCTTGGCACAGTTTTTATTCGTTTTATGAGATTTTAAATACTTTCCCGTACTATTTTTAATCTTTTTCTATTCCACAAACCTTATCGTGACAATAACGAACACAACAAAAAAAGAATTTTCAATTTGATGCAGTAGTTCGGAAGTGATACGCATGCATACATTTCAGCGATTCATTTTTATATATATATAAGATTTCCTGCATGTCAATAGGCAAGAATAATATCATAATTGACTGGTAAGCCTACATTGAAGTCTAGTGCTCTCTACTGAGACGGAGTAGTGCTTGCTTGCAGAAAGTAAACTGCACCACTTTTTTTTTTTTTTTTTTTTTTTTTTTTTTTTTTTTTTTTTTTTTATGCCTACTTTTACTACTATGACACTGATGAATGTGGTGGGGGAAACCAGAGAACCTGGGAGAAAATCCACCCCTGCCTGCTTTGTCCACCACAAACCCCACATGTGGTCGCTTGGTATCTAACCTGGGCCACTTTAGTGAGAGGTGAGTGGTCTAACCACTCAACCATGGATCATCCGTGCACCACTCTGGATATAGTTGCATTGCTAATTATACAATCAGCCTTCCCATGCCCTCAAACAAGTTCTCTTAGGCTGCTCTGTTCTTTGTTGACAGGCTGAATTTGAGCACACATAACCTTGTCAGTGTGGTTGAATATTATACTGATCTGTGTCAAGATAGTAGAAGAGACATATAAATGTAGTTTATATCGCTGCATGAAATATGAAACTAAAGGCTGGTTCACAATAACCCAAGAACAGTAAACAGAACAAGACTCAGAATGGGAAGCCAGGCAGTATTTAACATTTTGATTCATAATAATGTGGTAACAAGAACCAGAATGCATTCATTTGTTTCTTATTGACCAATTAAATTTTTTCACCTACTCTCCAGCTTAGCCAATGTAATCTATAAATTCAATCAAAATAATACAGATAGCCAACTTCAAATTTCAGAAGCCACTGCTATTTCCAAACTCCTTAGAACTTCTTAAGCAGCCCAACTGTATGCTTTTGATAAACAACTGACATTCAAACAATTTGAAATATAAATAAAGCTCTTTTGCTAGAATTCCTTCCTGTTTGATTTTCTCAGCATGTAACTGTGACTAGAGAGAGCGCTAGTGGCCATGGCTGCATGAAATAATTGCTACAATGAAGAAACTTTAAAATAAAGAAGAATAAAAATCTAATATACACAATGTGGATCATGTATGCTGTGCCTAGAACCAGAACATGAAACCTGAACTTGGGCAAGTAGTGCCTCTTGTTCCTGTTTGAACTCTTTTAATGTAGTGCCTGTGAAAAAGATACGTGAAGACTGGTTTAGCAAGTAGAGGAAGAGTGGCATATATACCAAAATAATTTTGGAATTTAAGGATTAAGCAATGTTTATATTTTAGAATTATAATTAAAATCTTTCTTGAAGTATCCAGCTCTGCGAGGCACACAACAATGTAATTGATGTATGTGTTTCTTTTCTGACCCAAACCTTCTCTTAAATTTAAATTTCACTTCACTGTTACTAGCTTTTCCAAATATTATATGAGTGAATTAAGACATATTGCCAATTTTAAACATAAAGAGAAGCTCAGTATTATCCATACAATCCAGAAGAACAAATTATTAATATTAGCAATTAATAATTTGTAGCCCACCTGGGTAGTGTGGTGGTGGCGTGTCTGCTTCACATGCAACAGGTCGTGACTTTGAATCTTGCCTAGGGTGAGTTACCCGGATAAGGTTTTTTTGAGTATCATTTCACCAATTTCATTCATCATCCGATATCACCAACTAGGTTAAAGGACATTACACTACAACAACAAAAAATGTAACAAACCTCCACTTATCTTTATGAATAAACTGAAATACAGAGGATTAGTTTTGCAATTCACAGTTCATTGCATCATAGCTTCATTCATCATCAGTGGAGTTTTGTTACAAATTATTAATTGCTATGTTAATATTTGTGTCGCTTCACTGTTACTAGCTTCAATTTTTAACATATAAGAAAAAATTATTACTTTGTTTGCTTTGCAAAGAAAAAAAAAGTATTAATTATAAGGAATTTGTTAAACTGTTGTTAAAACTGACAAAATAGTTTTTCTTTTCTTTCATTCACTGTAAAAGAAGTTTGTATTAATTTATCCCCAATAATTTTGAATTGTACTTTTTAGGCTTCTGCAATTCAATTTATTCAACTCCACTGGTAAACCTGGGAAGCCAGACAGCATCACACTTTATGATGGAGATATATACAATGTGACTTCAACAATTATAGCTACAATAGAAGTGAGCAGTCATAATGAACGACATTTATTTCGTACCGTTGGTCCAAGCCTCAGTGTGAAGCTGTTTGCTACAGGAGCAAGTAATCTTCATGGATTTATTGCTGAAGTTGTAACACTGCCAATCTCAGTCATCGGTTTCAGTAAGTATCTATTACTTGTATACTATAACGTACCAGAATATGCATTTTTTATTTATCATAAATTGTTGAAAATTAAGGAGTTAACAGATATTTATTGTTTGTTATTTAATCTACATATTAAATGCACTTCCTTTCAGTTCAATTCAATTCCTTTATTTGTTGTGAATATACTTTTACAAGTGTCTCTATTTTGATAGCGTCAAAAGTAAACTATTTACATAAAATACAAAGAGAATATAATTAAATAACGTAAGAGGTTAACTTACAGGCTACATAACTTGTGTATACATTTAAAATCTTAGATCAAAATTATCATATTTAGGCATTAGATAAGATAACTTATTTCACCTTTTCAAGTTAGATACATATATACTTTCCTGGAGTTGTTGAATTTGATATTGTATACAGTTAACACCCTGGTATCATATTTAGGCATTAGAGCTTATTATAAATTTTTTCTGCTAATGGTATTCTTTTATTTAATGATTCTTGTTTCTTGTTCTCAATTTATTCTTTTAATGTTTTCTAGTTGGAAGAAAATCTAAGATAGGAAATACTTACAATTATATCTAGCAACAATTAAATTACTTAACTGTTTCATGTAAAATAAAGTATAGATGCACAGCTATTAATTTTCAATGCATATAACTGATTTTTACTTTATCTGCAAGTAATATGTATGTAGTGTACAAAGGAAGTATTGAATACAGAATACAGAAATATATATTTTGAGACCCTCTGAATCCAAAAAAAAACATTTTTTTAGAAAAATGTCCGTGTGTGTGTGTGCGTGCGTGCATGCGTGCGTGCAGCACAGCTCAAATATGAAAAGTCTGTTAAATACCAAACTTGGTAACATCCTAGGATATGACATAGAGATTTTCAACAAAATCTGCCCCCCAACTATGTTTTACATGGAAAATTTTTCAAAAATGTTGATTTTCTCAAAAATGGTTGTAATGATTTTGATCAAAATACTGTATATTAAAGATATTTACACAATAAAATCTTTATCTTGAATTTACTGGGAATAGCCTCTGAAGACATCTTTATTCTGGATGAATTTTGCGGAATTTTGCATAACTGGTAAAACGTAAGAGGTAGCCATAAACTTAATTAACAAAAACTGTAGATATCGTTAAAACACATAATCTATGCCATATTAATTTTTTTCATGGAGTTAACCACTTTTGAGATATTCCTCGTTATTCATCTCAGTTTTAAAATACTCATACTTTTCTCATACGATAACGTGACAACTTCTGAAGAAATGGATTTCAATCACATGGCAACCACATTTTAAAACATTTGACTGTCGGTTTAGCCTAGTGTATTTGCTTATTTCCCTTTACTTATATGAAACTAAGTAATAAGACCATTTCCGCTAATTTTTATCTTGATTAGCATGAAATAGATAGAAGAATAACTAATAATTATTAAGAATAATTTGCTACAGAGATGTAGAGAAAGTCTTGCAGATCTTTGAAAGCCAAAGATTGAGATTCAACAAAGGATTAACAAATGTGAAATTTTCAGATCGTGATGTGCAGCACAATATATCATACTCCCTCATGGCAGATAATAGGAAAGGTGCTCTTAGTTATGCCAGCGCTGGTGAAGTGAATCCTGCTGTCACTATGGAATGGAATCAGTTCTCAGGAAACTGTAAAAAGCTGTATGGAAACTTTACTACCTGTGAAGCAGCCATAGATATGGATATACAGAATACTCAGAGTATCTATTTTAGGGTAAGCACATGTTCCAAACAGGATTCTGAATCAGTGATATTTTTGTCTTTCTACTTTCATACTTGGTACACAGAAGATAGCTAGAGAAGTTATTACATTCAACCCAAAAATTTGATACTGAGATTTCACTAGAAAAGCTAGTTTTAGGGTCCCCCTGAATCCAAAAAAAAAAAGCATTTTTAAAAAAGGACAGAGAGAGAGGAGAGAGAGAGAGAGTGTGTGCATGCATGTGTGGTTGGGAGGGGGTCAGTTAAATACCAAGTTTGATATTTAAGTTCATATTCCAAGGATGTGACCCAAAGATTTTCAAGAAATTCTCTCGCCCTAAAGTACTTTTAAATGGAAAAACTTTTGACATTTTTGATTTCTCAGAAATGACTCTAATGATTTTGATTAAAATACCATATATTAAAGATACTTACATAACAAATAAAATTTATATCTGGAATTTTCTGGTAATAGCATCTGAAGTTCTCTTCATTCTGAATGACTTTTGCATAACTGGTACACCATAAGAGGTAAATGAAAAGTTACTACAAAAAAAAATGTAAGAACTCGTTAAAACACACAATTTATGTCATGTTGAATTTTTTATGCAAAGTTAACCATTTCCAAGATATAATCACAAAGCGACAACTTTTAAAAGATTTGATATTGCTTTAGCCTAGTGTATTCTCTTATTAGTCAAAAAAAAATGACAATTTGTATCCAGGGTACCAATAGTTAAATATTCAGATGAAAATATTGATAGCAATTAAAATTTTAACATTGCTAATCTATTTGTGAGTAGAGTTGTAGTGACAACGTCAGAAAGCTACAAAGATAAAGGTTCTAAGTTTTAGGCTTATTTTGTTTGATTATATAAAAAGTAACAACATGTTTAATTTCAGAACAATTTGGTGCGAGACAATCAAGGTGGGCTGTTGATTAGAGCAGACTCGGGTGGATCAGCAACTGCTCTGAAGGGCTGGATACACAATAATTTGTTTACAAACAATCAAAACAATCCATCTTTATATGTGGAGGGCCGACAGAGTAGTCCATATCAAGAAGTGACAATCTACAGGAATTATTTCACCAAGAGCCACTGTCCCTACAAGAATGTTATTGTGCTCAAGCAGGTATTACTTACTCCTTACTGAACTGTGAATTCAAAAATGCCTCGACTATCAACTACAGGGTCATTATTTTATATGGTAACTCACTCGTGCGCTTTCTAACAACGCGTGAGAGAGCTGGAGTTGCCAGGAAAACTATGCGGGCATAGGTGGGCTAAAATCCTTACGTTATAATAGAAGCTGAAAATGTTGTTCTTCTGCTCTCAAAGTCACCCTCTGTGGTGTAATGGTTACAATATACCCAAGGTCGCAGGTTCAAACCCGGCAGGACAATGGATTTTTTCGGGCTTAAAAATCCTTAGCATGGCTTCCTTTGGAAGGGAAGTAAAGCCGTTGGTCCCGTGTTGTATATTTACAACACATAAAGGAACTTCAAGCCTGACAAAGAGATCTCTAAGCAAAATTAAGCTGTCTTTCACGCCCAGTATAGAATGGGATGCTGAGAACCATAGCAGTTAAAGAGCGTCCATAAATAAAACTCAATTTAATTTAATTTTTTCTGGTCTCAAACAAGCATTGTATCTCTTAAAAAGTTGTCATCCAATAGCACAGGTTTTTCTGAAGCCCAGTATCAACTGTTGTGAGTATTCACAGGCCCCTTTTAAGTGAAATCAAGATTCATCAGAGAAAACAAATGTGTTGGGCCATTGAAACCTCTTTCTACAGATTGGAAAAACCAATTACAATAATTCACACATTTACTGGGGTCATTTGCTTTTAATGCTTGCACTTATGAGTAGCAATAAGGTTTGTTTCAACAGACATGAAGCATTTCTAACAGAAGATGGACATACACCTGTTTGCTGTGCCAATTTGTTCAGCGATTTTCGGGTCAAATGCTCCAAAGTACCACCGATTTTATCCAGTTTCTTTTCTACTAACACTGACCTTCTCCTAAAATGTTTCTTGTCCAATGCTGAACCTGAAGCTTCAAATTTATTGATGTCCACATGTATAGTTTTGTTGCTGGAGGTGCAGAGTTTGTAAACTTTTCAGCAAACTCCCTGCACATGGTGAGCAGATTCATGCTTAAAGTAAACTTTACAAATAGACTTGCATTCTTCCATAGTTAAATGACGCACCATGTTTACTGCAGCGACAGAAGCAACTAACTAACAATGATTGGCTGCATGTAATCTGACTCAGTAACACAGAAATGGCAACAATGCATTTTCGAGCGGGAATTGGCAGTCCGAAGCCCTGGCAGATGGTACAGGAGTAGCAAAGGAGAGAAAGGCCGCAAATGGGTTACCATGTAATATAATGACCCTATATGTGTACCTAGTTAACCCAGATATTTTACATTTAGAGAGGTCTCATCTCCTAAATAAAATTGTATTTAATTTTTGTGCTTTTAATGAACTTTCTAATGCAGCATCCAAAACCAGAATATCATAATTATTAGGTATTTTAGTTACCTATTATTCATTGCTAGGTTTGCTACTATTGTTTACACCAGAAATGAATAATAATATATACATTAGAAGTTTGTAATGATTGATATAATGAAAATAAAGTAGAGAGAATGGAAATATATGAAGCTTCAACTTGTTGAAACCAAATTTAATATAGTAATGTTAATTGAAGACATTATTCTAAATTTTAAAAATAATTTTCAAATATTCTCTAAACTTTCTGTAAGCAAGAACAGTTAAATGTGGGAATACAAAACATTTATGGTGCACAGTTGTACAATCACTTGCATGTTTCCTGCTTAGGAATGTCTATGTCTTCCATTACTGTTTGGCATACATTTTTCCTTTGCTCAGGAATATCCATTTTACTCAGGAAAGTGCATCTTCCATTGCGCTTTGCTCAGAAATATCCATGGATTCCTTTACATGTTTGAATATCCATGCACTCCATTGCTATGCTATATGTGTTGTTATTATGGATACATATGAATGAAATCAAAGAAACAATTTTTCTTCTTTGCACCTGATCCAGTTTCCTTTAGTCATTCCAAGTCATTTTTTCTGAAATAAAAGTATTACTAAACATAAAATATCACTCCTCCTCTCTCCAATACATTTCAAGTATGACCCAATTCTGTTCAATATTTATATATTTATACTATTATTAATAAAGCCACGGTTAAACAGTATTACGTATTATTATTGATTTTGTTGATGGTGACAATATCAATGATGATAATTTACTGTTTCATTATATAAATGCATAAAAATATTTTATTATAAATCATTTCCAAGTACAGATTTCCATTTATTCTTTCTTATGAAAACTTAAATCTGCTGGAGCTGTGAGAATATTCAGCACATCAGTTTGTTTTTATCAATGGATTCTAAAATATCTAAAGGATAGAATTTTCTTTTAATACAACTTCAATTACATTAGTATATCCACAGTTTACATTTAGGAAGCAATTTTTTGTTTCAGGTTGTTTCCAATTTTTCATATAATTATGTGCATGACAACTGGGGGTACCATATACTGGAAGTATCTGGGTTTGAAAAAGTACGCCTTCCAATTTACCAGACTACATCTCACAATGGGTTTTACAAGTAAGTAAATGTTGAATTTTGGAGAGAAGTTAAGTTCATTGAAGATTTGTTCTACTTCTTTAATTTTTTGCAATTACATTCTTTTCTTAAAGAAAGGTAATATATTTTATATTGCAGAAATTATGCATTAGACCGTGAAGCGAGAGGAACTGTTGTAGCTGGCACAGCAGGACAGCAGTTTGTGGATAATGTTTTCTTTGATCCAGACAATGACTATGAAATAGTTACAGTCAATCGAACTCTGTAAGTATATTGGATAATTTTCTCTTACTTGTCTTATACAGAGTGGATTAGGTTTTATAACTGTTTATTTAGGGGTAATACTAAATCAAAGATTGGAGTGGGGGGAACATGTAAACTCGATCACTGGGAAGGCATGAAAAGCGTTGCATTTCGTAATGAGGATTTTAAAACGCAGCAATGGAAAGTCGCAAAATTTGGCATACACTTCTTTAGTTCGACCAATATTAGAATATAGTGCTGCATGCTGGGATCCGTATCGGCTTGGGCAAAAACTGGCACTAGAGAGAGTTCAAAAAAGAGCAGCTAAATTTGTAGACAGAAGTAAACGATTCGAAAATCATACCAGCACTGCTACTTCCTGGGAAACACTAGAAAAACGTAGGAGACGAGCAAGGCTAGGTGCAATTTTTAGAGCCTATAAGGGGGAACCTGCATGGAGAGACATATCCAAGCCATTATACTGTGGGAGGAATGATCAGTCAGAAAAAATAAGAAATAGGGAACAGAAAACAGACATAGGTAAATTTTCCTTCACAAATAGAACAATAAACGAATGGAACAAAATACCTGCAGATTTACTGGAGACTTTGCCTCAAAGCGTAAATAGTTTTAAAAAGAGACTAAAGAAGAGTAATTTATAGTCACGATAGTAAATAAAAGTATTGTGTTATTATTACTGTTGTTACCATTATGTATATATTAGTATACTATGATGTCATTGGCATTTTAACAGGGTATTACTCACATTATTGTTTATTTAACTCAATTGTATTGTACATTGTATTATTACATTGACAGCGCTGCCACCGGGCCACGCCCTAAGCAGTGAAATAAAGTATCTATCTATCTATAACTTTTCTTATAAAAATATATTTTATTAGGAAAATAATTAGTTGAAGTTGTGTGATAGAGATGATGATCAAATAATAATACACATGCAGATTAGCATAGTTATGTAATAGTAAAATCACTCACACAATAATTAGATATTTTTTTCACATGTGTTCTTTAACTGTCTATTGGTCAATAGAGGCTTGAGAGACCCTAGAATTATTTAAATATTACAATTTTCAAACAAACACACCCAGGCAATTGTCTGGCAAGAGCATCAAACATTACATAACGCTATGGCACAACAGTCCGCAAGGGACCTAGGACTACCACCTGGCCACTGCATCCCCCATCTTGGCCTGGAGGGTGAGACGTGATCATAAATGCAGACATAAGCACAAAACTGTAGCGTGGGTCTCCTAGGCTCTGCATAACCAACAGTGTTCTACCAAAGTGCAATCTGACGTAAAATTAAATGGAATTTTATTTATGGACGCTCTGTAACTATGTGGTTCTCTGTGTCCCATTCTATACTGGGCATGAAAGACCACTTAATTTTGCTCAGAGGCCAGAGGTTTTTTTGCATGCCATAAATCTATGACATGGGATCAATGGCTTTACTTCCCTTCCGAAGGAAGCCATGCTTAAGATTTTTATGCCCAAAAAAATCCATTGTCCTCTGCCAGATTTGAACCCACAGCCTTGGGTATACGGGGCTAGCACAGTAACTGCTACTACACGGAGGGTGATAGAAGCTTTCTCTATCATTAGAGAAGGCTCTATCATTAGAGAAGGGTTTAAGAATTCTTTTTGAAGCCAGGATAAGGATGAAACAGGTCTATATAGATAGCTTTGTTTGTTCAGCTGTTTCTGTGACATAAAAGGGAGGGGGAAGGAATGAGGAAGGTGACAGTGGATGGCCAAGAATGCCTTACATCCATTGTTGTATCTGGTGGCCTTCTGCTGTTTTGTCACTTCACCATTGTTAGTCACACTTGCTCTTTGTATTACCAGCTAGCAAGGGCAATGAACCACTCAGAAAACAAACTCAGGGCATGGATTATCCAGTTCAAAAATATCAGTTTAATTGTCATTGAATTTATTTATTTTTATATACCTAAAGCATTCTACCAATAGCATATCCCCCTCATAGAATGTGATTCAAAGCACTCCAAAACTTGCAGATGAAAGATGCAATCAATATGATTTGCAAAACTAGTCCTTGATTTGAATCATTTGAGTTTATTTATAAAGACAAGTGAAGTTTTGGTGCAAATTATTGTTATAGTAATAATGAATTAGGTATTAATGTTATTATTAATCAGTGTTGGCTACATGTGTGCACTGTTTATATGTGGCTTGAGACACAGAACAAGAAACTAATGATAGAAAGGTGCTTGATCAGCTGTTGTTAGCTGGCCACTTCACAGCCACAATGTAGCCAACATTACATGAAGCAACACAAATTCTCAAGTGCAAAGTTTGAGCGGTGGGAATTATGTAGATTCATTGTTTCACCAGTGTTCTCTAAATTTACATAACTGATGAAACACTTTTTATTATTAATGCAAAAACACGAGGGAGAATATGTATTCACTTAGTAATGTTAGGACGTTAATTAAGTTCTGAAATGGCTTTATTTGAATAGACTTCTTTTACAGTCTATAAAGATTTATTTGCTTTCAACATAACTATCCCAGAGAATGAGACAATGCTTCATTATTCAGCATATACACCATTTTCAAGGTAGAGTTTGAGGAAGCAACTGTCTAAGTATTTTAATTGTTGTCAGAAAAGAAATATCATGAGGACATAACACTTGCCATATTTGTTAAAAACTAAGTAAACAATTATTGTAAGTTGAATTAATCAAAGTGGTACATATTAACACCTCACTTACTTTTATTGTGCAATGGTCTGTGAAACAATTGTCCAGCACAATAAAAGTAAGTGAACTATGTGTTAATACGTACCACTTTAATTAATTCAATTTGATTATTCCTTCACTGTAAGCAGCTTCAAAATTATACAATTGTTGTAAGGTTTTAAAGTCCTTTTGGAGTGAATGCAGATCATTAATAATCCACAATCTATAAAGTAATTGTCATGCGTCACCCTTCTTTGTTATTTATAACACTATTGCACATAATGAAGTGTTCTAACAAGTGCTTTTCTTTTCTTTTTTCTGGATTTGTTTGGAACGTTTAAAATCATACACCAGGGCTGGTATAAATAGGTAAGCTGCAGATATTTGAAGATATTTGTGTTTGTGCTGTTATCAATGTGTAGAAGCTTAAACCATGGCTGTTGCTCTAGTTCAGCTAATGTGTGTGTGTGTGCCAAGTACATTATATTCATATCTTAAATCTTATCATCTTTCAGTTGACAGCAACTTCTAGGCGAAAAGACTTCCAATAATTGGCATTCATTAAAATTTACCATGTTTCCATGAGGAATTGAAATTGATTTGATTACGCTTACCTCATTAACACTGCATGGAAACGCAGATTCAAATCATATTAGTCTTGGATCTGATCCTCTTAGAAGGTGGGATCGGAATGAGATCAGATCAAAATATGCATGGAAACACCTCTATATTCAAATTGTTTTGAATACAGTAATGAAACTTTTTCTGATATACTCATTTCATGCAGCAGTATTATTTTAATGCTTTTTGTTTATTGCTCTGTGATAGATGTTATAGTTTCAAAATAATTTGAATACAGCAATGAAACTTTTATCTGCTATACTCATTTCATGTGGCAGTATTATGTTAATGCTTTTTGTTTATTGCTCTGTGATAGATTGTAAAAGAACCAGTGTCCGCAGTGCATTTTAAATATAATTATTTAACTTCTAAATCTTCTTAAAATATACAAATAACATGTTCACCCACTAAATTCTAAGTTTAACATAAATGGATGTATAAATGTATTCTCAAAGTTTCTGTATTCGAAATGATCTCAATTTGTATTGAGATCGAATCAACATGATCAACATGATCTCAATTCATATTGAATTTAACATGTGAAACACAGATTGTATTGAGATGGAAATGGACACAAATCGATTTCAATTCCCCATGGGAATGTGGTGAATGATTGTGCCATGTTTGTATGTCTGCATGCTTGTGAAAGAGAAATGTTTGTGTATGTAAACCTCTGTACTAATGCAATGAAATCTGTTTCAATACTGATCACTGATGACAAGACATGATCCTAAATTCTTTTTCTCTTTTGGAAACATTTCTGTAATATTCATATATTCCAGAGTATTTTCCTACGATAGTTTATAAGATTGATCACAAACATCACATCAATAGTTTCAATATCATGCATTTTGTTGAAAAGCATTCATCTTTGCACATATGTAGTTTTATATGCACTGCATAGTCCAGTACATATTATGTATGTTACATACATTATTTCAGTCTCACTGCCCTTTCACCAACATATTCATCAAAACAAATTAAGAATTGTAAGGAACCATTCACAATGAAAATTAAATAGTAATATGACAGTAAAACTTGGATGAAAACAATGCAATATTCTGTGATTCACACTGACAAATGCAAATGCAATTACCAGTCAATTTGCAGGATAGTGTTAACCAGATGAGCTAATATGATGGCTGCTGACAAATGTATCAAAATTAACAAGAGTAACAATCCAGTTAAAAGACACTAAAATTATAAAAATCTGATGTGTTCCATTCACATTACGTACCTTATACACAATTTATGTCATATACAGTGGAACCTCACTTATACGTTTTTCAAGGGAGACTACTAAAATATTGTGTAAATGAGAAAATCTGTAACTGATTTTCTCTTCATCCAGAATTTTTAATTTTTCACCAAGAGTTAAGGATTTTCTTGTTTTCTTCCTTGCTAGTTGATATTCACACATGTTTCTTCTCCTGTTTATAACTCGAAACTCCACATAAAATAGATAAGTGACTGTTGGAACGATATGACGACAATCAAAGGATAAATGACAATGAAAACAGAACACTAGCAGTACTTGACTTAAAGCAGAGAAGTGACTGTTGGAACCAAGGTTAATAGATTGTTGGAATGATATGAAGACAATGAAACAATAAGCGTCAATGAAAACTGAAAACCAGGCAATTCCAAGGCTATACACAGCAAGCATACCACTATACTTTTTTTTAAAAAAAAATATAAAAATGGGTACATTTTGTGTATGGGGATCAGAAAAAGTTACGCATTACCGAGAAAACATATAATCAAAAACATATAATTGAGCAAAATTTTAATGGAGAACGACTGGTCCCTAGAATTTTAGCGTATAAGTGCGAAAAATGTTGAAATGAATAACGTATAAGCGAGTTTCAACTGTACATTTTTTCGTGGAGTTGATCATTTCCGATATATTCGTTGTTATTGGGTTCAGTTTTAAAATACTTCAAACATTTTCTCACATGGAAACTTGTCAACTCCTGGGCATGCACAGAAATGGATTTCAATCACATAACTACCGGCTTCAAATGATTTGACTATTGCTTTAGCCTAGTTTACTCCCTTATTTCCCTTCTACTTACAAGGAAACAAGTTGTAAGACCATTTCTGCTAATGTTCATCTGGATTAGCATGAAGCAGACAGATTTTTCCAAAACAGAATTGTACCTTATTCAAGTAGTCCAATTTGGGCAGGTTTCACTGTATTATAAACTACAGTATATAAAATCAATGTCAGTAACAGCTATTTTCCATATCTTATTGTGTGCTCAGCTTGCATTGTGTTTAATTTGTGTTTATATGAATAAGATGAGGAGCTTCTTTACCTGTATGCTATCAAATGTTAGCACGGAAGCATGGTGCTTTTTGCATTCTCACCAATATTGCAAAAAAAATGAACTGGCTTGCACTTTCACGAGACTGACCAGCACTGTACTGGCTGATTCTAACTATACTTAGATGCCATGCTGCCAGAAATTAATTTGGAAAGCTTAACCTTAAGTGTAAAATTGTTTAAATTGAAGGGAGGGTTACTGAGCAGAAAAAAAAAAAGAAAAAAAGGTGAAGTCATTAATAAATGGCAGTTGATAATAACAGTTCTGTAATTAGTCATCATTCTCTGAAATTGAATGGAATTTTACACTAGACTTCATTATTGTTATGAATTGCCCTCAAACATATTTCAGAGGCATCTTGCCTCCATCATCAGCTGTTATCCACTGATGAGTGGATGTGGCTTTTAGCAGTGATATTTGGGAAGCTTACGCTGGTTTTGTTTTTCTGTATTAATAGTTTCTCCAAATGGTCAGCTTGATTGGGTGGTGTCATTTTTATTAATTTGTTTCATTTTGCAATTTATGATTTGTTTCTCATACTGCAGAAACAGTGGCCTGAAGCTTAAGGAATACCAGAGATGCAGGAAACACATAGGTCTGCTTCCTAGCAAATCAGTGGTAGTTTGTTTCAGAGAATGTTTTTTTAAAGTTGTTTTCCATTTAACAGTGGAGTATTATAATTCTAAATACCAGGAGAACCAATGAGCTGGGTGCCATCTGTGCAGTGTTTTCTCTCTGAGAGTGTAGACACACAACTCCATACTGCTGCTGTAAACAAGGTCAATGCGGTTTTACTCTGTTCTGGAAGCCTGTAAGGACACTTGGTAGTGTCAGAGTAGCAATTTCCATGTAGAATTTCAATGCAGTATGTGTTAGTGTTTCTTAAAAGCTATGCAATCTATAATAATGAAACTGTTAGCACTTATATTTCAGCCTCTTCTGATTCAGATGCCATAATCAAATCATAAATAAAGTTAATAATTTTTGCTCTATTGATATTCCAATAAACACAAAATTTTCAAAAATTTTCACTCATTTTCTTCTTTAGGTACACTTTTCTAGAAAACTGTTATAGATAGAGATTTGAATCTTTTAGTGCATATGCAGAATGTACTGTTCTAAACAGTCGGTAAAAGCTTTATGTGTTACACTTTCATGAAGTTTCTCAAAGAAATATTTTCATATATAAAAAATTAAAAAAATAAAGAGTACATTATTATTTACTTTTTAAATTGCTATTATTGATTAAAATGCTGTAATGGTTTACTAGCTATGTTGAATAGCATGTTTGTAAAGTGATAACAAAGTTTGAAATGTGTCATTTTAACTGTTTGGGAGAAAATTGTACCTAAAGGAGAAAATGCGTGAAAGTTTTTGAAAATTTTGTGTTTATTGAAATATCAATAGAGCAAAAATTATTAACTTTATTTATGATTTGATTATGGTGTCTGAATCAGAAGAGGCTGAAATATAAGTGGTAAAAGTTTCAATATGATAGATTGCATAACTTTTAAGAAACACTAATACATATTGCATTGAAATTCTACATGGAAATTGCTACTCTGACACTACCAAGTGTCCTTAAAAGTAGTTTGAAAAATGTTACATGGTTTCATCTGGGGCTTTCTATAATAGTGGCATTGGCAATGAGCGCCAAGGACGCAGAGAGGCAAAACACTGCACAGCCAGTTCAGATGTTTTTGGATCACCCAGTAAAAAATGAGGACATTTTATGTGATTGGCTAATATTGCTTGTGCTGTTTTATGGCTTAAGAATGATTTAACTTTAATATTTTGTGTACCTTTGCTTGCTAAATCTGTGTGAATTATAAAAGGTATATGCTTTTGTGCTGCACAGCTTGCATCTCAGTGGCTTATTCAAAGCTTGACGGAGACTGTTATTCTTTTATTTTCAGTAGTCACGATGTTTGGAAAACACCCATTGATGCTAAGCATAACTGGTGGGGTTACAATGAGACTTTAGCTGTCATGGGCCGCATACGAGATCATCACGATGATCGAGATCTCTTGGAGGTGGACTTTCGCCCATTCCACTTGAATAATCAAAGCATTTTAAGTGGTAAATGTCCACCTGGATGGATTCAAGTTGGAGACACCTGTTATATTTATATTGGTGCACCAATGGCCTTTGAAGAAGCTCGCAATTTTTGTAGAGTAAGTATACAGGAGGAAATATGCATCGTACTGAAAGTATTCTTCTATGTTAAATATTAAAATATACAATGAAGGATATGTCAAAATCTTATGCGGTGGATTTACATGATTCAAAATTCTATAAATTCCATAAGTAAATAATTTTAATTTCTATCTAGGATATAGGATAAGGTCTGTCAATTTTATGTAATTGCCTAATGACTTTATTAATTATTATTATTATTATTTATTACTACTATTATTATTAATATTGTTGTTACTGTTATTGTTAGTGGTGGTGTTATTAGGCAAAGCACATTTAAAATTGCCATGATGTGATATTTATACTTTATTGTGGCTGTTATTCTACAGTCTGTGAATGCTTCCATGCCATATGTCATGAGTAACTACTTGGAGCTATACTTATTTCTAAGACGTCAGCAAGAAAACTATCGATTTTATGATCGTGTTTGGGTACAACATATAGACATGATCAACCACTGCACAGCTTTCTCCTATCGCACCGTAGAAAGTGATAACTGCAAAAGACTGAATCCATTCTTGTGTGAAATTGGTGAGTAATACACATAAATTGTGAAGGTCTCTAGGCTTTAGTTTTGCTAGCTATCATATTGTAATCTATCAGTGCCAGCTAATAACTATAAAATCAAATAAATCCACTGGTGACTTATAATCAGATGTATATTGAATTTTTTCTTGGGGTGGCTTGTAATTTTATGCTATAGTTATGCTTTATTAATAAGAACCATTAAAACTATACAGCCTTTTACTTCCATGCCATTTACGTAAAGGAAAGCTTTAAACTTCAAATTTGTTTTTCTGAATTCTTAAAAAAAGTTCTCTCAATATCACTATTGTTAATTTAGATGCTGAAAATGCTCAGTACAGCTTCAAGCAATTAGAATTTAAAAACTTCTGTGTAATTTTTGTTCTTAATAAATTTAGTTATTTTACTTATTAATGTTTTTGTGTTTAAAAAACGCATGATTTCAAAATCTATCTCCTGCAATTAATGCAATGAGGGCAAAAATCTTAATAAATGTTCTGGAAACTATGATTAATAAAATTAAATATCATATTTTTGATAATTACTTTCTGTGCAGAATAAAAAATTATTTAATGTACTGATGACAAATTTTTGTGGTTGTTGTCTCACATACTTTATTTTTTTTATTTCATGAACAATGCAATATATCAATAATTCAATTGTTAGTTTTATTAGACATAATGTCTTAAACATCCAATGCAATTTTCAGCCTCTTTGTATAAATATTGTAAGAGAAGATAGCTTTTGATTGAAGCAAAATGCTACAAAAATGAAATGGGAGAAAATAAGGGGCATATGAGGGGCATTTAGTACATGCAGACTTTTAAAAATTGTGTATTTTATTACAATATAAACTTAGGGCCACAAAACTTCATAAGTATGTAAAACAGATTGAATAGATTTGATTTTAGTAAAAAACGAAAAGTGATTTTTTGAGCAAAAATGACATATTGACACCTGTTTGTCCCCTTATGTAGTTTATTTCCAAATACATTTTTAAAAACAATTATATTAGCACATCAAAAGCAATTAGCTATAAATAAATATCTCAAAAACAATTTCACTCATTAAAATGCTGCCTGTTTCATGTGTGTTCTGTGCTACATACAAGGGTCATTCAATAAACAACCAAAATTATTTTTTTAAAATATTTTTTATTAGGAAAATGGAATACAACAGTTATTTATTTTTCAACATGATGCCCTCCCCCCCCTGCCAGCACTGGATAAGCTTCTCAATTCCATGTGAAAAGAATTTTTGGGGACGTGTGAGTAACCAGTTTTGCACTGCCACCTAGACTTCATCATCTGCAAATCTTGAGACACTAAGAGCTTCTTTCAGTGAGTTAAAAAAGTGATAATCTGAAGGTGCCAGATCCAGAGAATACGGGGGTTGGAGCAAGCAAATGAACTTCAGGTCTCTAATGGTATCTAATGTGACTCTAGCAGTGCATGGCCTCACGTTATCATGCAGTAGCAGTACACCACTGGATATCAGTCCACGCCCCTTCTTCAAAATTGTTGGTTTTAAATTTTGACACATAAGGTTTATATATGTCTCATTGTTTATATTTTGACCTCTTGGTATGAACCTAATGATCAAGATTTGCTCGCTTATGGTCCTATCATGGCCTTACCAGTACTTCTTTCAGTTCACATTAATCTTGGTTTTGGAACTCGTTTGAACTTATCTGCCCACTCACACACCTATTGTCAAACAAATTTCACCATATTACACTGTCATCTGGCAGTGAATTTCGATTGATTTCAACCCTTCTGATTATCTAGAAGGGTTGAATATCAAATGACACTTTGCTGCTCCACCCGGTTCAAACCTGATAATAGTTTGAAGCATGAGATCCTTTTCACATTCACACTAAATTTGAAATAGAAATCTGCCCATGCTTATGCTTAGTTTGGAGTAGCAATCGGCTCTTATCTCAGGGCGTTTTAATGGGCTTCACAGATCCAGACTACCTGGCGATTTCTTAAATAATAAATCACTGGGATTTTCTTTGTAGAATTGCAGTTTTATTCACAATTATTTCATACAAAGCTTATATGAAACTGCAATCACTCGATGCAATTATGTGCTTTGTTGAATGTGAATGTACTTTCTCTCGCAACTCTTGACTTCTTTTACAAGTTCCGACAGGAAAATCTGATTCCTTGGAATGATATGTTTTCACTTTTTAACATAGGTGAGCGGAAATTACTCAGCGCTCCGGCTGCATATATTTGTATGCATATAATTCTTCGCGAATACATTAATGTATGCATATTCTTATTAATGACCTCCAAGTGGCCTTTTTCATGCTTCTGAAAACCTCTTTTTATAATAACTGACTTCATACCAAGAAAATCAACATGTAACTATGATACCTATTGTTGGAAAACAAAATCTCATAGAGAAAATCAAAACACTTATACACGATGAAAGCATAAGGAATAATAAACATTGTATCCAGCGATTTCAACTTCAGAATGCAACAGAACAAAAACATTTGAACATTATATATTACAAAAATTACATGAAATTCACAAAATGTTGGCAGATTTTGTGGTTGGGATATAAATATTGCCTCAAGTTCTAGGACACCACTGAAACATAACAAAGAGATACATGCTTTGTCCCAATTTTGTATTTTTTATACAACTTTTCCGATTATTTATTGAATCGACCTTGTATATTCTAAAAATATGAAGGTAATAATAATAAAAATAAAAAAAAAGCATCTGTGGTGTTAATGATAGAGAGAGAGGGGAGGAGGTGCAGAGTCTTACAAAAATATGTGCTTAATTAAAACATATAGTCACAAATTAAAACTTACTTCACTTTCGTCAGTTGACTGTACAGTCACCAATTACCTCAATGTTCCTGAGAAACCTTGCATTTTTAATAACCAGAAAAAATATGCTTTAATGTGAATATTTCTTCTCTGTTAATAGTACTTTGAATCTTAACAATTTTAAAAATTCTAATGAGTTGAATTGTTTGTTTTCCAGACCCAAAAGTGCTTATTGACCCTTTGAGTTGGCGTGAAGACATTGTGACAGTAGCTGTAATGGGTGCAGTTGGAGCTGCTTTACTCCTGGTTGCATTGGCTGCTGGTTTTTGGTACAGCAAATCTCGACATCGTCGAATAGAGCGCCTAGAGCGTCGAAATTCTATTCGGCAGTCCTTACATTCAATTAGATCTGTTGGACTTGCCTCCTCACAAGGAGGGTTTACAGACATTGGACATCGGAGGAAGCCAACTTCAGTAAGAATTCACATTTTATTCACTTATCTACCTGCTGCTCGTCAAGGTATTCTAAGAGTAGGGAGGCAATGCATTTCACTTTATTTTAAAATTAGTTTGAGTTGAAATAGCAATGAATAATTATTGTTCCAGTCTCAGTGTGGAGATTTTAACATAGTTGAACATAAAGCTTTAATAGCACTTCTCTAATTTTACTTTCTCTTGCCCATGTGTACAAAGGTATTTTAAGTTTAATATCTTCCAAGGATGTGACACAAACATTTTCAAAAAAATCCCCCCCTCCCCAAACTAACGTTTACATATAAAAATGTTGAAAAATTTTGTTTTTCTCAAAAATGGCTCTAACAATTTTGATTAAAATACTGTACATCTAAGATATTTACATCACAAATAACCTGTATATTTTGAATTTTCTGGGAATAGCCTCTAAAGACCTCCTTATTCTGAATGAGTTTTGCAGAATTTTGCATAATGATTTCACCATAAAAGATAGATAAAAACTTACTACATAAAAATTGTAGCTCTTGTTAAAACATATAATTTATGTCATATATGTTTTTATGTAGAGCTAACCATTTATGATATATTCCTTGTTATTGGTTTCAATTTTAAACTACTTAAACTTTTCTCAAACAGAAGTGATGTTTTGTTTCATCTCTCTTGTTTTACTGCAGGACATGCAAAGCGAGTTGTTTCACATAGGACCAGCTTTTAAAAGATTTGACAATTGATTTAACCTAGTGTATTCCCTTATGTCTTTTCTGCTTACAAGAAAGCAAGCAATAAGGCAATTTCTGCTAATGTTACCTTGATTAGCATGTCGTAGATAAAAGAATAATCTTTTGTAAGGAAAGTTGTTGATGTAACAGCTAGAGAAAGTCATGTAAATGGAACATATCACATTCTTATAAATACAATAGATAAATAAGTAAAGAAAACTATGGTTCAAATTATGAATTTTGGATGTTCATACAGTAAAGTTACTATAAAATCTATTGAAAGATAAAATAAACTGATTAAAATACTCTTCTGCTCCACTTTGGTTCAGTTTTCATCGCTGAACAATTGTTTTATTCTGTTATGTCATATGCTTGGTATAGATCTTAAAAATCTGAATTTGGCATTCACATGACTTTCTCTTTGACAAACTATTATTTAAAAAGGCGTATTTTACTATTTACTTATTGTTAGTGGAGATCAACTTTTATTACACATGCATGCATTTCATTGTAAGTGTAAGAAGAATACCACAGATTAAAATGATGCTCAGGTTTTTAAAACATGGGTCACTATATGGTGGCTTTAAAATTCTGTTTGCAGAACAAGAAAAAATGGATAGCAATTTTCTACTTTGAAAAGTTAAACATCATCATTCATCATCTTCCTGCCAAGTATTAGACTAGTGGCCTGTTACGGTCTCATTCCATCTTTTCATTGAACGACCCAATAGTCTTCTTCCTTAGGGTCTGTAATTTAATATTTGGCTTGGAATTCTTGATGCAGGTATTCTGAGTACATGAAACCTCCAATTTGGACAATAATTTTGAATTTTTTTCTATTATTGGATCAATTTTCAATTCTTTCATAATATCTATATTCTTTTTCTTATCCTGGAGTTCTTCTTAAAAATGTAATTTCATTAACTGTGATGTGGTGTTGATCACTTTGTCGTGTGGTCCAAGCTTCGCTTCAATACATTAAAACTGGCCTCACTTGTGTCTTATAAGTCTTTATCTTAGTGTGTCTTTGGATCTGAGACGGTTTGAAAATATTATTAATAGTACTCATAACATAATTGAAATTGTAATTTTATTACTATGGGTGCATAGGGTAGTGAAATACATTTCATAGCCTCTGCTATCCAATTCCCAACCTTTGCTTGTTTGTGGCACACCCTGCTTCTACTAAAAAGGCTCTGGGGACCAAGTCCTGGCAGTATAGTGTTCCATCAGATGCGAGGAAATGCTTTGTCCTATGCCTGTCCAGGGGCTAAAGGGGACCACTGGACTTGCTTTCTCTTGGATAGCAACCAATTGAAAGGACTTGAAAATTGCTTGCAAGTATAATAACAAAACAAGTCAGATGAAAAGTTAAACAAATAACAAAAAATATCTCAGAAATATTTAACACCATCAAAAATTCAAAATTCATGTGGGTTCAAACCCGATGGAGGGTGATGCATTTTTTTGGATGTAAAATCATTGGCTTCCTTCAGAAGGGAAATAAAGCTTTTGGTCCTGTGTTGTAGATTTATGACACATAAAAGAACCTCAAGCCTGATAAAGAGCCTCTGAGGAAAATTAAGTGGCCTTTCATGCCCAATATAGAATGAGATGCTAAGAACTGCAGCAGTTAGACAGCATCCTTAAATAAAACTCAACATAATTTAATTTTTCTCCACTTAACTGGTATTAATTTTTTCATGTTTCAAAGACTAGCAACCACATCATCGACTGCTGGATTCGAAGAGCTGTCTCTTTGAGTCTGACAGCCAATGCTAACCAAATAGAAATGCTTGCAAAACATTTACTTGTTAACAATGGTATATGAAGTAAGTTTTTAACTCAGTTTGAGATTGAATATCATAATACCTTTGATTTGCGAAGTTCCCATGTGATTTAAAATATTGTCCTAATGTTCAAAATTTATTTTCAGAGCCAGCGTTCCAGCCCAAGTCTAACAAAGGGCTCAGACTACAAAAAGATGGTGAATGGAAGTCTGGATTCAATGGATAAATCTCAGTTCAACTCTTCAGTAGAAGACAACCACAGCTACGACATATATGAAGCCCATAATCCGAATGCTGTCCAAAACTTCAATGGCTACGCTTCTAGAGACACAAGCGAAGCAGTAAATCCAAGCTTTGACCTAGCATACAGGAATGAAGGTTTCCGTGATACGTCAACATTTTCCTCTCGTGACAATTGGCAACCATCAACTGTACCTAGCGACTATAATGATGAAGCCATCACTCCCACTACCGAATACTTGCATAACTCTTCTACACTTCCTTTGGATGCAAGCCTAGCTATGACAGATTCAACATTAGAAATGAAGCATGGTTCTGAGTACGATAATCAAGGCGTTTATCGTCCTCCCTATAGTGAACAAAAAAGCTACGACTCCTCTATTCTTCCAGAACCTTCAGTATCTATAGATGACAATTATAAGCAAGAGGGGGAATACCCACTTCTTCCCCCAGTGCCTTCACCAGAATATCTATATAACTCAGGAAGGACTAATCTTCTTGAAACTGACCTCGACTCAGAGCCACTTGAAAGGCCTAAAAGTCAGCAGTTACTTGAAACAAGTTTTGATGAAGAACAACCTGTACCTTCAAGGTCTAAAAGTGAAGCTATATTAGAGACTAACTTAGATCAATATGTTCCCGTCCAAAGACCAACAAACTTTAATCGAAGTAAAAGTCAACCTCTTGAGACTGCGATGTGAATGTATTATGGGTTACTTTAAAGCCAGGATTATGAACTTAACTTAACGTGACATAACTCGAAAGTTTCATGCATTGACTTAAGATCATTTAACTTGAGTTTGGCAGTATCATGCATTTCGTCCCTGTTAGGTTAATTAATGTCACATGCTAATTACAACAAATCAGCGAGAAGTAGTAACATAAAGTAATAAAAGCAGACACCAATCATTAGTCATCCTTATTATATTGTTTCCTAATAGGACTTCAGTTTAGCAACAGTTTTAACTTCATGTTATGTCCTGTCATAAAGTAAAGTTCATCATAATCCCAGCTTGAAACTTGCAACTTCTTTCTTTGTGGTAAAACTGCAGTATTAATTTTCCACATAACCTACTGCACTTTGACTGTGCACTGACCATGTCCCCACATTTCATGCTGTAATTTCCACATAACCTACTGTGTGCCAGCTATTTTAATGCTTTATTTTGATCTACTTGTTTTGACATTTCAGTTTCAATAATCAGAGGATCACAAAGAAGACATTGTTACAGTCAGTGATACTTATTAAGTTTTGCTGAAACAAGATATTTTAAGCCTCTCACCTAAAATTTTCTAGATGTTATCTTTAATCAGTATGCTGTGATAATCTTTATGTGAGAGATCATATAGCTCTGTGTATGCAAAATCAGAAAAATTATATGACTTTTTGCACATAGCAGTTTCCTTGAATGACAGAAATAGTTGAACTGCAAGAAGCTGTCAAGCAGTAAACCAGTATCCTCTATCTATTTACACATAGCCTACCATGTCACAAATATGTCTCAGTCATTTCATAAAATAATCTCATGACTGATTCCCGGCAGTACAGCCATTGCATGAAAGGTGATGTGGAAATGAATAACAGGCTTTTGTCATAAATTACATGGAGGATTAAATTTATGAGTTGAGGTGCACACTTATTGCTTTAGTTACTGTTTTTCTAAACAGGACATGTTTCAAAAGCTGTTTCTTTTATCTTCAGCTGTAGTTTTTGACTGGTGTGAATCACTTGTCTTATTTATATCTATGGTTTGTAGATGGCATAATGTACTTGTCGAATACGTCTGATGGTGGTATTTCAAAATTCATGACCCCATGCAAGTTTTTTTGATAAATATTTAGTGATTTACATGCATTACTAACTCTAAGGTTTTGTTTATTTCATGGTTGGAACTCCAAAAATGTGCTGCAACTGCTCACTTGTCTGATTGCATTTTTATGTTGTACATCTTTGTTCCGGATGCTGATATTTCTTTTGGTTCTTCCAATGTGTGCTTTATTGCAGTTATTGCAGTTTATCTGATAGATTCCTAGTTTTTCTTACCTATATGTTTAGGAAAAAATATTATCAAAAAGAACTTGCACCAGGTCATGAATTTTGAAATATTGCCACCAGACATATTCGATAAATACAGTAGGCTATCTAGAACCCTTAGGTATGAAGAAGAGTACATCATCCGTGCCAGTAAAAAAACTACAGCTGAAGATAAAAGCAATGACTTTTGAAGCATGTCCTTCACAGTAAGTGAAGCAATAAGTGTCTATACCCTGACTCACAAATTTAATTCAATGGTGCTTTACTGTCTCTAAGCTTCTAAATTATTGCTTTACATGGGAGACGTTATTTTGCTAGCTTCCAAACACAGCACATTACAGAGTCATGATTGGTGCACAGTCAGAACACAATTGGTTATATACAAACCTACTTTTAATGTTTTCTTCCTTGTGCAATCTGAACATAATGCACTGTTCTTCTTCCAAGAGAAACAAAGATATGTAAATAATGAAGTTGTTCTTAGATACATAGTAAAACAGTGTGAGTACTTCAATTTAAATTTTTTCTGATTTTCACAGTTATGTTTTGAGTCTAAACATTTCTAACAAGGGAGCTCTCCATGATTTTGTGCTGAAATGCTGTTCAAAAATCTATATCTATACACAAAAAATAAGCTGCATATCTTTTTAATTTCCAGGAACAGAATTTGTTAAAGTAATAGTGAAGAGGAATGTAGAGAAGGGGTATTGGATGCAGTTGTGACTATGTATTATTTTAACACCCATTCCAACTCCCAATGATATAATGAAAACTGAATTATTTTATAACTCCTTGTGGTTTACTGCAAAAAACATGAATCATTTGTGCATGTGTGTTATGTGTTCACAGATATGCACGCATGCACACACACCACACAGACGTTTTTCTTTTATATTCAGATGTCACAAAATGTGCATTTCCAGGAAATTTTGACATAAAATCTTTGGGTAGAATACAGAATCTTTACTACAGGGTATATGATAGAAAAATTATATATAAAAGAAAAATAAAAGGACACACTAAATTAGTAAGCAAACTAAAATACATTCAAATGTCACATAAAAAAAAAAAAAAAAAATATATATATATATATATATATAGTAGAAAACTGGAGAGATTATAAATGAAAATTATTACATAGACATTGCTGTTTTTTTTTAATAAGGGGAAAAACAAAGAGAGTGATTCTATTTTATTTAGTGCACATTTTGAAGCTCATTTCATGAACAACAAATTTTTTTAAAATGAGAAATTCAATTATTTTTAACAGATTATGGCATTATCTACATATAAAAACAAACAACTTTTGTCTGAACAAACCAACCATGTTTAAAAAGTTTAAAAACAATCATTAATAAAAATATATCAAAAGATTAACTTAGATTTCATTTGTTTGAATTTAACAAAACAGAAGCACTGTTTAAATCAAGCAGATTGGAACTGAGAGGGGGACTCATTTATATAAACTGAAATCATGAGGTTGTGAAGTTACATGTGTCCCACATTGTAATTCTGATACTCATATTGCTTTCATTGCAATTGAGACAGAAATATATTTTATAAGTATTGAAATATATTACCTAAGTATTATGTGCTTACCTTTTCTTGGGCTCTAGTTTTACAGGGAAGTGTGTCACCCTCTGTGAAGTAATGGTTATCAAGGTTGTGGGTTGAAACCTGGCAGAGGATGATGGATTTTTTTGGGCATAAAAATCCTAAGCGTGGCTTCCTTTGGAAGGGAAGTAAAGCCTTGGTCCCATATCATAGATTTACAGCATGTAAAAGAATCTCAAGCCTGATAAAAGGTCTCTGAGAAAATTAAGCAGGCTTTCAAGTCCATTATAGAATGGGATGCTGAGAATCACAACAGTTAAAGAGTGCCCATAAATAAAACTCCACTTCCATTTCTTATGGGGAAGTGAGGGCTGAGGGGAAGAAGAGAGAGGTTGCCTGCTTCTCTTTCTGCAGTGCTGTCAAACAAAAAAAGTTTCTTTGAAGTCCTCAGCTATTATGGTGAATAGGTGGTCTAATTTACTGCAACCTAATTGAATTATTAAACAAAATACAGCACATGTGCATGTGCATGTGCATGAACTCTGTAATCTATAGACTGAAAGAAACCTTAGAATTGAAGCCACTGTATATCAGGGTGCTTAACATACTTGATGTCTTAAAGTTGTTGTTCTATTCCATTTCCAAAGGTGCACGAAACCTACTGAATGAAGACTAAGGAGCCGACTGCCTAAGAAAACATATGCTCATAGTATTATTCACACACTTTTGCTAGAGCTCTTAGATGACATTCTTATCATAGGATGAAAACAGGTTTCTCAAAGCACAGTTATCTTATAGAAGGCTGTGAGATGCAGTTTTTGCCATTGTTTTCTTGGTTAACTAATGGTTAACATATTTAACAAATGAACCATTATGATTCAGGTTTATTTCACTGCCAACAATTTAACCACGTTTTAAGTGTGGTGTCAATGTAGACTATCCTGGATCTGGTTCAGCCATTTGGAAGTTAAAATTACTGTTTGAATTGGTTAAACACTGAGTAAACCAAAATAAGATAATGTAATACAATAATTAAATGCCAAGAAGTAACATTGGAACATGGGCAATGATGCTCAATTGTTCCTTTGGCAAAGCACATGTCTTGTTGACTTGGACTGTTCATAGCACTATGACTTCAGAGCTCAAGAAAAAGTGTGCAAGTAGTAATAATATTAATAAATAATATATTGTACTTTCCACTTCCATTTTTTCTTTGTTGTCATCACTCAAACAAAATAATGTCCATCTCCAAAATAGTTCTTCATTTGAGCTGTTGAACAAATGGTTTCCTATTTTCCTGACAATATTAGGTAATTGGTAAAGATGGAATTGGGATAGCACTCCCAAGGAAGAACAAAAGAATCCAAATTTTTACTGTGAACAATAATACTTTTAATTCAAGATCTTCTCGGGCTTCTAGCCCGAGAAGATCTTGAATTAACACGTCGCCAGGAAAGCTATAGTTCTTATTTTAATAATACTTTTCTTTATTTTAATACTGTTAATTCCAAACAACATCCTTTATACTGATATATACAATATTCTAGCGAGTCCCTCTCTCAGTTCTACTCCTCTTGGTTTAAATGCACAAAGGCTTCTATTGTGTTTGTTAAGTTATTTGTTCACAACGGCGTGGCCTATTCCCCACCATAGCCACTCAGGTTCTCTTTGCATTGCCTAATTAAATGCACACATACTACTGCTTTAAGTAAATTAATTAAAATATTTCATATGTGCAGAAATATTTAATAGCTTCAAAAAAACTGTAGTTCTATAAAGATATATCATTCATTTCTACATATACTGGTGAAAAGCCCATGTTTCTAATACTGTTTGTTAATTTTTTAATTTCAGATTTTAACTTTGGTTATATCTAATAAAGAAATTGTTTGTTTTCATTTCACTGTGATAATGTTTGTCCTGCAAAATATTCATACACTTAACACTGTAACAAAATAAGCCTGAATCAGATTATAGTTATGCAAACACAATCAGCCCTATAAAGCAGTACCTAACAATAATTTATTAATAGTTTGCAGTAGCTATCTTATGTTTAACGTTTCATGATATACCAGTAATACTGGCGGGTGTTAAACTGGAGAGTGTCCAGGATTTATGTTTTACTAAATATACATTATAAAGAGTGCAGTGCCAAAATGCCAGAACAAACCTAGTACTTTTAATGGAAAAAGAGTAAAAACCTGCCTAAAGCTATGTTAAAGTATTACTTAATTATTACAAAATGGAATCTTGTTTTGTTTATTAGTTATTGTAGTGTTGTCCCTTGAATTGCCTCACATGAATCTGTAATGACTAAATATCAAAGACTTCATTTATAGCTGCCACTACAGCACGTTTGTTACAAAAGTTGGCTGCCAGCAGCATGGCCCATGTGACCTTCACTGCATCCTACATTTGCTCTGTCATAGGTGCATAGGTCTTACTTTGTCCTAGCCTGTCTGACATGTGAATAATATTAGGAATGTTTAAAAGTGTATAGTTTTGTTGAAGTGTTTTCCAAATGCAGTATATATACCATAAAAAGTGTTTATGTACATTACATATGTGCTTACATCATCTTGTAGGGAAGTTGTAAGACAATTTGAAACTAAATTTCCTGATGTGCGTGTTTTGAGCAGAGAAGCCATTTGTTTGTATGTAAATAAATTCAGGAAACGGGATCTTTTTGTGATAGGTAAACAGGTGTATGCTTACGAAGCAGAAATTAGACGAAATCGGAGAAAGGTTGGAGCAGTCCCCCTGAAAATCTCTTAGGTGCCTTGCACAAGAAACTGACATTTTGAAATTTTCAGTATGGAAAGCAACAAAACTTTTAAAACTCAAACCATACAAGGTTACTGTTGTCCAGGAATTGCTACCATGTGATCACCAGAGTCTGGTAAATTTCTGTAACTGAATTAAGAGGAATGTTAATGATGGAACAATTGATGCACAATTAATACTGTTCAGTGACGAAGCATGGTTTCGTTTGCATGGTCATGTGTCATCACAACACAACCAATAATATTATGCTACAGACAAACCCAATTTTGTTCATAAAACTTCCTTGCATGAGCTAAAAATCAGGGTATGTTGCACAATAAATGGATACAATCCCGTGATAAGGTATGTTTGGGTTTATTCTGATAATTGTTAATATGATTTGGGATTTTATTTGACATCCACAAATGTGTAACTGGGTAATGGGCCAGCCAAGTGTACAGTGCGTGACCAGGAGAGGGACCATGCACCTGACAGCCAAATTTTGTAGCATACTTACTGTATTAATATAGTGCTTAGATCTGCTCTCCTCGCATTCACGTACTGCTGATAGAATGTCCAACACTGCACTGCTTCTGCATTGGCTGAGCCCATGATCTAATTTGTATGACAAGGATAATAGCATAAAAGCACTGTAATTGTATTGTTACTTGTTATATTTCCTGCTGCAGTGGCTTGATCTCATGATGCTGCCCATTATGAAAGAAGTTTTGCAATCACTGCCTTTTAAACATTTTATGTACCAGTGGGATTCTGAATTCTTCACTATATGTATATAGTTTATCAACTATTGTATTAAACTTTGCCTTCTGATTTTTCTCTCCCTAGTTGTAAGTTCAGTCTACCCTTAAATCCTAAATACATTTTTATGATGCAAGGATGCTACTATGATCTAAAACCATAATGTATAAAGTATATGTTAAATTCGGGAAGTGTGTACCACACAAACTGAAACTTCATAGTGTTGCAGTGTGCAATATTAAGCTATGTATACTTGATTTGTGAATATTTCATTGGTATGTAAAACCTTTTTTATACTCAATGCTGTTTTCATGAACAACTGTGATATGCAGGGTCCAGATTCTGATGATCTAAAAATAATTATAAGAGAATACTTTAGACTAAAATAAGTCAAATCCTTAAGAGCTGGTTGCTAATTAATGACATTGAAACTGTTTGTGTGGTCAGGTATAAAAAAGAAAAGAAGAAAAATCTTATGTGTTTCATTCACATGACTTACTCTACATCTCTGCAAAAATATATTATTAAAATGCATATGCTTCTATTTACTTCATGCTAATTGAGGAAAAATTAGCAGAAATAGTGTTATTACTTGCTTCCTTGTAAGTAGAAGTGAAATAAGGCAGTACCATAGGTTAAAGTGATAGTCAAAAGCTGATTTCTATGTGACTGAGGTTCAGTTGTTTGTATGGATAGGAGTTGACAAAGTCCTGTATGAGAAAAGTATAGTTGTTCAAAGTCGAAACCATAAACAAGCAATATCTCAAAAATTATCCAACTCCATGAAAAAAATTCATATAACATAAATTGTGTGTTTTAAAGTGCTCTACATTTTTTGTGTGTTAAGTTTTTTTCCATCTCTTACGTTTTAGCAGTTATGCAAAATTCCATAAAATTCGTACAGAATAAAGTAGTCTTTAGAGGCTATTCTCAGAAAATTCAAGATATACATTTTTTTTGTCATGTAAATATCTTAAATATAAGAGATTTTAATCAAAATCATTAGCGCCATTTTTGAGAAAATCAACATTTTCGAAAAATGTTCCATTTAAAGGGTAGTTGGGGGAGGGGGAATTTTCTTGAAAATCTTTGTGTTGCATCCGTGAAAGATACTTAACATAAATATCAAGTTTGGTATTTTACTGACTTTTCGTTTTTGAGTTATAGTTCACAGACACACACATACACAGAGAACTTTTTCTAAAAGTGCTTTTTATGAATACAAGATGCTGTAAAACGTGTATTTCTGGTGAAATATTGGAATTTTTGGGTGCAATACAGTACTTCTGTATACACTATGTACATAGTAAGTGTACAGAGATGAAAATGGCATTCAAGAGAATCTGGGCCCTGTTTTTACTATAAACTGGAATAACAAATTGTAACTGTGTGTAATGCATGCATTACAACATAGTGAGCATACTGGACATGGTGCAATGGTGTGTTATTAATGTGATTTGTGAAAATCATCATGCATCTGTGGAAGAAATCAAAAGAAAGTGTGTCATGGAGCATGTGAAGATGTTTCTCAAAGCTTCCAGCAAACTCAAACTGAAACATCAAAGTGTATATATTGTGTATGTTACAATGCGTACTAATAAATACATTTTTCATTCATCATATCATAGTCATCATGTCATTTTTAAGTTATATGTGAGCAGGGTGTGAATATTTGATAACTTCTGTGAATAAGTGAATGATCATGAGCAGTGAATGACATATTTTTATAAAAATACATTTTAATGATAGAATACCAACAAAATAACTGTTGAAGAATTTTAATATAGTTTGTTTAACTTTAGTTTCATCATCCAATCATCTTTTCAAGCATAAAAAAAGCAACAATAAAATATCTGTGATATTAATTGCTATAATGAAATGTGTTTCATTGTATTTTACCTCATAGAATCAAATACAATATACCCTTGATTATCCAAGCTATTGTGGGGGAGAAGAGGCATGAATAATTGAGAAACCCATAATTTAATGTTTTTAAGATACAACATACACATGTAAATAGGAAATTATATTTAAAAGCTTTTTTCTTTTATTTATTTGTTTATTTTTTCATTTGTATGGCCCCTTTAACATCAATGGTCATATCAGGGGCTTTGACTTGTGAAACTGTAGGTTCAGAACATTAGGTTAATAAACTTTATATTATTAAACACACTCACATTCACTCTCACATTTACACTTCCAGACTCTATGGGGGATAGGGAATAATTCTGGTTAAAGAAAAATTCCCCACCCCAGCCGGGAATCGAACCCGGGACCTCCGTGTGAAAAGTCAGCTCGCTGACCACTCAACCACGGAGGCAGCCAAAAGCTTTTTTCAAAATATATTCTTTGTTCAAAAGTTTATTCAGTGCATAGGTGTTTTTTCTTTTTTCTTTTTTTTTTTTATTTAATACATTGCCCCTTAAGATCATATCTTGGGTTTTGCACTTGAAACAGCTCGTCTGTAAGTTTTAATCATTTTATTTTCTTCAAACACACACATTCACTCTCACATACATACTTCCAGACTCTGTGGGGGGATGGGGAATAATTCTGGCTAAAGAAAAATTCCCCACCCCAGCCAGGAATCGAACCCAGGACCTCGGGTGAGAGGCAGTTGGTGTATAGGTATTGTAGGCCTGTTTATTTCTAAAATATTCTATGATGTTAGTCTGCTTCTGAGAGGAGTTGACATTTTTTCGCACAGCACTTCAAACTTTTCTCGCAGTAAGTTTGCAAATTTCATGATGTTTGAATGTGGTTAGCCAATCAGATGGGGTATTAAATTCTCTCTCTAACCCTAGAATTTCATGAAAAAATGTAGCCTTTATGGCACACATCGTGCCTGAATCAATGACACATTCAACTTGTTTTTGGCTGAGCTATCGTAAAAGAGCAGCATCTAAGTCATTGAATGTAGATCTCTTCATGCTAGCTATAATCTTTTTATTAATCTTCATAAAATTTCAATTAAATCCACCTTCAAATTATACTTTCAATAATAATCCATATTATAAATAAAGTTAATAAATTTATAAATAAAATAAATAAAATAAGAACTGAAGCTTTCCTGGCGACGTGTTAATTCCAAATTTTCTCGGGCTTCTAGCCAGGTAAAAACTTGGCTTGACACCAACGTTTCGAAGAAGTGCATCTTCCTCGTCTTCAGGGTGAACTGATGGTTTGAGCTTGCGGAGACTGGTATTTATAAGAGCTCTTATAAATACCAGTCTCCGCAAGCTCAAACCATCAGTTCACCCTGAAGACGAGGAAGATGCACTTCTTCGAAACGTTGGTGTCAAGCCAAGTTTTTACCTGGCTAGAAGCCCGAGAAAATTTGGAATTAAAATAAATAAAAATACGAATTTGGAACCAAATTAAAAGAAGAAGTACAAAATTAATAGGCCATTTATTAAGACATCAGAGCACACTGAATATTATAATAGAAGGAAGAAGTGGCAAAGGAAGAGCAAGATCACAATATATAAAACAAATTATGGAAGATATGAAATGCAGTAAATATGAAGAACTCAAATGGAAAGCAGAGAGAAGATCTGAATGGAGAGTCGCTGCAAACCAATCCAAGGATTGAAGACTCCTAACCTAAAATTATAAATAAAATTTATTATAATTCTCATTATACATGTTACTTTTAGGGATATTAGTTAGCGCTTTAATTTTACTAATATATTAAAGATTTTAAGTTAAAAAAAATAGTTTTGCAGATAGTCCAGAATTAGAATCACAGTTTCTGATAAAATCCTGTGTTTTCTGCTTATTGTTTTTAATGTCCTGAACAGTTTGCATTCCAATCCCATAATCAGCTCTTAGTTTTGCAACAGTTTTACCCTTCTCAAATCTTTCAATTAGTTCTAGTTTTAATATCCACACATGTTTTGTTTTGTTTCTCCTCCTCTTTTACCAATTTTAATTTAACTTGCTTTGTTGATACTTACATGCTGATTAACATCAGAAAAACTAAACTTATTTCTAACTTACACAGAACAGGCAGGCCAATAACAATGGAAAGGGTACTCTGTTGTTACACAGTGATTGTTTAAACAATGGAAATGGTACTTATTGTCACACGGTGGGTCCTTGATTGCTGTTTCCTAAAGAAAAAGAATGTACAATATTTTTTTTTTTTTGTGAGGGGGGGATGCATAGATAATCCTTACAAAAATAAGTGGGAGTATATTATAATTTACAAATGCAAAGAAAGAAAAGTGCAGTATATGTTGTAAGGTTCAGCATGGTGCACCATGCATGCACGTTTTCTTGGGTGCTCAGCTTCCTAGTCTTCATTCAGTAGGTTTTGCACAATTTCAGATGAAGAGGCTTCAATGATAAGGTTTCATTTAATAGTTCATATAGAGTACAATAAATTAGAAACCTATTCAGCATAATGGCTGAGGGCCTCAAAGAAAGAAATTTTCTTTGGTTGGCAACACTGAGGAAACACAGGTTGGCGAGCTCTCCCTTCTTCCCCCTGCTACCCTGTAAAACCAACACTAGCAAAGGTGCATGCACGGCATGTATTATGGAATTTTATCAATTTAAAATAGAAGAAAATATGAAGGTTATCTTGTAGCGGTTTGCATTATAGGTTGGTTAAGCGTTCCGGATTCCAAACCTGCATGATGACTTGGGAAATTAAGGAATGGTGTGGAAGTGTGAATGCCCTAGCTCAGGATATGTCAGCATGGAATCTTTCTCACAAATGGTTTTCTTTCAAAGTCCCTGAGATAGAGTAAAAACTATTTGAGTTTTTCTTTCAATGTCTATGAGGTATAGTAAAAAACATATGAGTTTTCCTTTCAATATCTATGAGGCATAGTAAAAAACATTTGAATTTTCCTTTCAATGTCTATGAGGTATAGTAAAAAACATTTGAGTTTTCCAGGAGCCAGGAGCAGGAACTAGTCGCCCGAGTGTACTCGGGCGGGGGCAAATCACCACGGTACCTATCCGCTTTTCTTGCGGAATTACCCGTGTGATTCAAAAGATGTAGTCTTGTGCAAGCGTTTATGTCTGTGTCGAAGTAATGTGGGCAGGGTGTTTCCCTCTGTGCAGCCGGCGCGGGCTGGCTTACCTACCGGAGTGGTCACCCACCCAGAGAGGGACCAGGTCCGATGCTGCTTAACTTGGCCAGCCGCTTGCGGGCTGTCAAGGAAAGCAGTGCCGGCTAGCGGGGAGAACTGAAAGGATGTAGGTACGGGGTGGGGAAAGCCAGTGTTGCAGATCTGGTCTGAGTACAACTGGACGGTCACCTGTCCGAGTTGAGACTGGGCCCGATGCTGCTTAACTTGGCGGGTAGAACTGTAAAGAAGGGAGAGGCGGCCGGAAAACTACCATCCCAAGGCGTCCTTGGGAAGGCGGTAGCTTACGCGTCTCCTAGGCAGCGTGTGGTCGTAAAGACCGAGAGTGTTCACCTGAGGATTTGGGTGAGGAGCAAGTTTAGTGTATATTGTGCGAGCTCTTTCTCGCACAACGTTCACTATGTAAGGGATTCCGGAATGGGAATGGAGAATGTGGGACGGGAATCTACGGTCTGTGCCATATATCATCCTCAATGCCCTGTTCTGCACGGTCTGCAGTCTGCGGATGGTGGAACGAGCCACCGAACCCCAGACCTCGCAGCCATACAGCATCAGGGGCGGGATGACCGCGCGGTACAGCCGTAGTTTTAGGTGTGTAGGCATGGCGGAGCGGAAGATGGGAAACAACTGCCGTAGGGCAGCGTGTCCCATACCGACCTTCTCCCTGACATGTGGAGTGAAAGTAAGGCCGCGGTCGAGGAGGACTCCAAGGTATTTGGCGGTGCGGACCCAGGGGATCCGCCGCCGCCGCAACCTCAGCGACCTCTCCGGTCGCCAGCCACGGATTTTAGCCAGCAGTAGAGCTGAGCTCTTCTGCGGGCTGATGGCCATCCGCCACTGTTCACTCCATCTGCCTATGGCCTGGAGCTGTCTCTGAAGCGGGGGGAAGCAATATCGGGCGTTCTTGTTACGTGCCATTATGAGGATATCGTCGGCATACTGGCACGTAACTGTTCTGGGTTCTGTGGGGAAGTCGGACATGTAGGCGGCAAAGAGTAACGGCGACAGCACGCTGCCTTCCGGCACTCCCGCCGCTATGGGTCTGACTGTGGAATGCCTCCCCTCCACCCTCACCCTGAAAGTGCGGTCCCGAAGGAAGCTACTAAGCAGGCGAAGCTAGGGGGGAGGGATTTCTGCGTTCTTGAGCTTGTACAAGAGTCCCTGATGCCAAGTGGTGGCGAAGGCCTTTTCCACGTCCAAGAGTACCGCGACTGTTTTGAAGTTGTCCTGGAAGCCCAGGGCAGCCTTCTCAACCAGTCGCAGCAACTGCAGGGTTGTGGAATGTCCAGTACGGAAACCAAACTGGTGATCCGAGAGTAGGAGTCTCTCCTCGAAGAGAGGGGTGAGGCGAGATAGGAGTAACCGCTCGAATACTTTCGAGACGATCGGAAGTAAGCTAATAGATCTATAGCTTGACGGGAAGACCGGGTCCTAGCCGGGTTTCAAAATGCATACTACCCTCACCTCCTTCCAACACGTTGGAAAGTGACGTAGGTGTAGGCATGCATTGTAAATCCGCGTCAGGTGGATTACGGCCTTTCTGGGTAGGTGCTGGAGTATAGGCGCCGTAACGCCGTCATGTCCAAGGGCTTTGTTAGGCTTTAGGTTGTTGAGTTGGGAATCCACCTCTTTCGGGGTGACTAAAGGAATGCGGATCTCCTCGTGGGGCGGCGGGGGCTCCTCGTAGAGGTAGTCTACCGTCGCTTCCACGAGCTCAGCAAAGTCCTCGTCCTGGGGGTCTTCGCGGGTTCGAATTGAGACTCCAGATAATCTGCGAAATCCGTGGCTTTATCCTGGGGCTCAAAAGAGAGTCTCCCACGGGTGCCATGGATGGGATGCTGAAACTGACTTTTGTCTTTCCTGAGGGATCGGATGATCCTCCAGGGTTGTTTCTCTTCCTGGTTTACATTTGCCATTGTGTGTTCCCAGGCCGCTTTGCGGTGTGCGCGAAGCAGGCGCCTTGCCAGGGATTTGAACCGCTGGTACACATCTTGGATCCTGGGATGGCGGAAGCGCTGCCATAGCTTCCGTACGGTTGCCTTGGCTTTTAGCAGCTGACGGAGTTCATTAGGTATGGTTCTCGGGTTAGGTTTGTTAGATGGGATGCGGTAGGTATGCGCGCGTACCACATTCAGGAGTTGTCGGGAGAAGGCCGTGGCTGCCACTTCCAGCGCTTCGATGGAATCGATGCGCGGTCGCGGGTCCACGGTTTGGTTTAGGTCTAGGACGGCTGCGTCCCAGTCGATCTCATTTATCTCTGGTATTACCAGAGCTGATACGGTCTCGGCTGTATCCACCACGACAGGGTCATGGTCGGAGTCCAACTCGTTGACCGCCGAGAGGTCTAGATGAAATGGTATGCTCTTGGTGATTATGATGTCAAGAACATCCGGTCTGCCGCAAGCCGGATGACACGTAGGTCCTCTCGGTCCGTGCGCGACGAGGGCGGGGTTGCCGCTGATGAGGCGGTGGAGCCCGCGGCCTCGGGGGTTGTTGGTGCGGCTATGCCAGAGGGCATGTTTCGCGTTGAGATCTCCTGCGATGCATACCACTGGGTGAAGGTTGAGTAGGGTGGTGTAGTCCACTTCATGGAAGAGGTGGTTTGGTGGGTCATATGCAGCTATCAGCAGCGCGTCTAGCCCGCCAACGGCAAGCCGGATTGCATAGGCCTCCACGTGCTGTAGTGGTGAGAGTTGGACAGGAGTATGGGTTATGTGGTTCTTAATGAAGATAGCTGTACCGCCACCCTGTCGGCCGACCCGATCGGACCGATGGGTGACGTAACTAGGCAGCGAGAAGTCAGCAACAGCATCCAGATGGGTTTCGCAAACCATCAGGATGTCAATTCCGTACGATTGTACAAACTCAAGGACGCCTGGGCGTTGTCCCCGGATGCCGTTCGCGTTCCAGTACGCGAGTCGCAATGGTCTCCGAACGAATCTAGAGGCCATTACTTAAGCGGAACCCGGGTACAACTGCTCCAAGGTTTGGAGGAACCGGGTGTGTTTCTGGAGGGGGGAGAGTCTGGTGTCACTGTACTGCAACCTGAAGTTTCGCAGTATAGGTAGGACCTTACTTAGGAGGTCACCGAACCACAGGGCTAGGTCCTGACGTTCATCCAGGTCCGCCTGTGGGATGGCCGCTGTAAAGGCCGAGGAAGCCGCTGTGGTGGTAGGTGCAGCGAGAGCCTCCGCTGCTGGAGTCGGCACTGTGGCGGCAGCTGCTGGAGCTTCCGCGACTGGTAGCTGATGGTGTGCTGGGGGCGTGACCTCGGGTCTCTCAGAGGTGAGAGCCTCTGATTGGCCCGACTGGCCGAGCGCCCGGCGGTTCTTCTTTCCTCTCTTCTTACACTTCTTTTTTGAAGAAGTCCGGCGTGGGCCCTCTGCCGAGGGCGTCGGGGCGGCTTCCTCCGTCGACGTAGACGGACCAGGTTGGGGTCTCCGTCGAGGACGGAGCTGGCACAATCTCTGCAGTGACTGCGGGGGTGGGAGTTGCTGCTGCCTCTGCGGCGCGCAGCGTTCCCTCAGCGCGGTTTAGTGCCGAGGAGAAGGACACCCCAGGGCGCACATTAGCTGGCTCCTGGGGGTCTTCGCGGCGGCTCTCAACGAGGCGCTTCCGCACCTTACAGCCTTTATATGAGCCCACGTGCGCCTCCCCACAGTTCACAGAGTGGCGAGCTTCATAGGGCTTTGTGCAGACCCTCAGTAGATGGGCTTCACCACACCGCAGGCATGCGAGCTTGCGCTCGCACACACTGCTAGAATGATTGAAGCCCATGCACCTATGGCACTGCACAGGTCCCTCTTTGCCGTGGTATCTTTCGATACGCACGACGGTGAAGATAAGCCGACGGACAGCGTCTATCGGCTGGACTGTCTGGGCGCGTTCCCTTCTTTCAATGTTTGTGAGGTATAGTAAAATCTAGCTGAGATTTTCTTTCAATGTCTATGAGGTATAGTAAAAAACATTTGAGTTTTCCTTTCAATGTCTATGAGGTGTAGTTTTTTTAGGTATGCCGTCCACAGACACACACATATGGATCTTTTTCCAGAAATGTGTGTTTGGGGGGGGGGGATTCAGGGGAACCCAAAATATGTATTTCCGTGAAATCTCGGTATCGTAGCGTGTAGGGGTTATTCCTTTTCCCCACTCCTCAAACCACAACATAGACGGCTGGCTCGGCCGTGCGCATGTAAAAGAACTTAGAAATCGTGCGGTTTTTGCGCAGAAATAAATAAAAACAATTGGTTTACGTGATCGAACTTACATAACAGCCCAATTCTCTTCAAAACTTTGTAAAATCCTCCTGGTACATACTCAAACAGAGTAAATACGGAACCTTTACTAAATTAAACTAATACCTTTTTAGTGTTTTAAAAATCTCTGCATAAAAATGTAATCTTCCTTACAGTTTACTTAGAATTATTTCAACTTCCTTTCCTTTTTCAAATTTTAAAATAAGATAGGTAAATGAAAACACTCGAGCTATAATTTATATTAACCAAATTGAAATAGTTCGAGTTTAACCTTATTATCTGAGTTTGCCGGGCTTGTTGGCCGTGGTCCAATTGTTTGCATCACCGACGTTTCGCCGAAAGCTGCGTCTGGCGAACCGTCGGTTATGCAAACAATTGGACCACGGCCAACAAGCCCAGCAAACTCAGATTATATGACTGATAACGCCGGCCGTGAAAGCCTAAGTTCGAGTTTAGTTATGTAGATGACAGACTTCTCAGAAAAAGTATATATATATATATATATATATATCCTGGTTGGTCATATAGGACGATGAATGAAATTGGTGAAATTATCTCGAATTCTCTAGGTCCATAGAGCTAGAGCTTAAAGTTACTCTTCATTCGTCTTCTCAGGATAAGGAAACCCCTCAAAATAGAAACCTTATCCGAGTAATTCACCCTAAGCGAGATTGTACTCCTGAGGCAGACATACTACCACAATACTACCCACAGATATAGAAAAACGAATCTACTATCTCATATTAACAACCCACGTTAATAACTATACAAGCTGATTCAAAACAACGAAAGCTACGTGCTGTGAAAGTTCACCCAGCCGTACAACTCATTAAACTCCAAGGCAGTTCTTCAATAGCAATATGTAAAACAGATAAACTTGCAGGTTTCATTTAAATGCCTGTGTATACCGAGAATATGAATTGCATTCGCGTTATCACTAATATAATAGTTGAAGCGACTCTAATAAACTAAAATACATAAATAAAAAGTTTACTAATTTTTCTCTCGCACATGAGAAATTTCCCGCGACCTGGCTGACAATACTGGACCACAGGGGGACAAAATATAGGAAGTGTTGGCCAATCTGCAGAATTTTGTCGAATCGAACGTTATGCATTCGCGAGTGACGACAGGTTATTTCAATTCAAACTTTTAAATGCAAGGGTAGAAAATACTGTATTATTGCGTTTTGTTTTTCATCGATAAATTGCTCCTATGATTTTCTTTAACCAAATACACATTCTTCGCAGCTGCTAGTGATTTCGAAATGCTTGTTAGTTGGTAAGTATTTCCAAAGGATAAGTTTTTTAAATAAACAACAATAATGAACACACAGCATGTTATCTTTAGACACCAGCTTTATCGTTTTTAAATATATCGTTTGTGTTAACAGATCCTGCCCATAATGGATATCAATGTGGACCCCAGAGAAGTTGTTGAACATTTACATGAACTCGGATTTTCCAACATTACGAATGAGCAGCTTAAAGAATTTATTAAAGGTAAGAAAGATTCCATTCCCAAAAAAGTACTTTTTGGGGTTATGGAACTAATGATCAAAGTCATCATGTAACAGAAGAGACCTTCGAAAGCTTTTGAAGTCTTAGGTTACAACTATTTCAATGATATTTGTATTCTTGACGTGTCCTTTAACAATTGTATCTAAAGGATGAACAAAATGAGTTAATGATAGTTTCAGTCAAGTCACAGTAAGTTTGTGTTGTTTAGAATTGTAAATGTATGTCATGTGGGACAAAAAAATCAGCTCTACGACTGCTAATATGACTTGTGAATTTTTTGGTGACAGTCCATTGATGCAGATAGGAGACAGTAGTCTTGTGTGAGAAAATATTCCAGTTGGCCCTGAAAGAGGGGAAATGAGGAATGGAATCTTGTTTACTTGCATCTTAAAGGTGGAAGAGGGAGATGTTACCAGAAACTATAAAATTAGAATTAGATTTAGGCTTTGTACTATGTCTACTTAACTAATTAGCTCATGGTTTAGCCATTAGTTGACAGTTTGTGGCTATGCAATTTAAGCAGAGGCACAAACATTTAAGCAAGATAGAAATAAGTATCTTGAAAATTAAGTAGATATGGAACAGTTATCAGAAAAAGTTCACTTTAACTACAGAATGGATTTATTAATTTTTCTAATGTAATATGTCATTTTGAGCCATAGTTCTATTTGGGTTATGTCTTGGAAATGCTCTGCTCTTGAGTTTTTAATGTGTAAATTGATTAGGACTGAGTATATTTTTGTGTCTTACAAGGTAAATCATGCTTTCAGGGATTTGGAAAATATGATTTAGTTGGTTAATTTTTCTGCCAAATGGTATGAGCCAATGTTGTGGCCAATGATATTCCAGGATTTGATCACGTGATAGGTCATTGAATATTTTGAGTTAACAGCTGTGAATTGGAAGGGCAGGGGGAACAGTAATGGTGATGATGTATAAATCTGAAACTGGGCTGAATTTTTTTTGGTGTATTGAGGTTCCTCAGAGCAAATGATTGAGTTATTTATTAAACACAAGTATTAGCAGAAACATTTCACCAAGTGTGCAAATTTGGAAGAAAAAAAACTGTAAAAACCAATTACTTTTAAATGAATCTACTCACTAAAATGGTCAATATATCCCAAAACATCAATGAATTTGTTCTGTTGCTAAAGAAAATAATTAGCCATAATTTTTTGTGTTTATGATATTGTTTCAGATTTGAAGAAGTTAATAAAATATGATATTCGTAGCTGTAGGTGCCAAAATGCAGCTCCAAAGGAATATTCATACAGGGAAAATTCTTCAGAAATATTTCAGTCTCTAAAGTCTTCATATAGAGAAAGTGACACTAGTAATAGCAATAGTAGCCATATACTGAGAGAAAATTCAAATCGTCAAATAAGCAAAGAAAATGTTTCAAATGCATCTGATGAAACAGGTAAGCTGTTCACTTAAGATCAGTTTTAGAAGAAGTATTTTTTCTTCCTCTAATCATACATTGTCTGCATTCAAGCAGAAGTCACTAAGTCCAAAATCTTATTTTGAGATACAACCAATTTAAACTTTAGAACAACCATGAAAAACAATAAAAAATGGTTTAATACTTCCTTCTTAGAGACTGAGTACTGCTGTATCTCAAGATAAGATATGTGCTTCTGTCTGAATGCTGGTGACATTTCACTATCTGATAATTAACCCTGTTAGTGCCAGTTGCAATCTAATCGTGATGCCAGTTCCATGTGTTTTAACTCTTTCCAGTGAGAAAGTCTGAAGTTTCTATGTCATTGCCATAGAGAAAGGTGTTCTGGAGCATTTCAGTGTCTTATCTTTGCTCTCCAAAGTGCTAAATTAATTCCAAATTTAGTTTCTCTAGCCAGTATTTGTTTATGGTGGTTGAAAAAATGGTGTAGTTTAGCAAAATGTTACTGAAGAGGAAATAAAAGCTGCAGTTCGCAATGTGTTAGAAGAAAGCAAGTTATTTTGAATTTTCAGACCTTGATGAAAGCATTTCTGTCCGACATCAATGTACTAGAGAAGGCTGTATATTCTAGCTTCAGTGATTAAAATGCAACTGATATCAATAGCCCTGTACACATGCAAATAATCAGTGTATTTATCGAAATGAATTTACGGAGGTGTAACCAGACGGCGGAGACAATGTGAATCAACCGTTCAGCTATGCAACAACATAAGTGCTAAATTGTACAGTAATCTACGTTACATTTATACCCTATTGCTTCCCATCTGGTACAGCTTTCCTCAACTCTGTGCATTCCAGTGGCATTTTAGTCAGTATTGCAGATCTTACATGTGTTGTTATTCACAAAACCAAACCCATGTGGATGTTCCGTCAAACAGTCATGTCTAGAGAGCAACTGCTTCTTTCCTTGGGACATTTCTTATTTTTTGTACTATTTCTTTTTTGTAATTTTCATTGGAAATTTCCTTTTGCATATTATGTCACTATTTTTGTTCAATATTTTGATATTGTTTAGTTTTGCATCTAATCTACAACACTTTAAAGGTTTCGAGTATAGTACTCCACCCTTTTTGGCTAGAAAGTCTGCAGTCTTGTTAGCAATCACTCCCACATGTGCTAGTATTCACTGTAGTATTTGTTGAAATTTTGTTTGGAGTCATCTATAATAAGATCTCACACCCTTAATATTATAAAATTCATATGGACTATCATAACATTCTATTGTTTGAACAGCATTTAGATATGTGTTGTTATTAATTATTGCATGTTATAATTATATTTTCTCAATATGTTTGTAATTTTGGTTACCTTTGTTTTGCCGCATACTCAACAATGCATCAGCATATACATACACATTGTCAGTCTGGGTAGTTTAATTGGTTAGGGGCTGGCCTACTGAATTCAAGGTCATGGGTTCAAACCCTGCCCAGACCAATGCTTTTTAAGTGTGCTAAAAAGCGACAGCCGGAGCAGGCAGCTAGTATGTGATATTATATGGATGTGTGTTACCTTTATTTACTCCATATGAAATCCAGGTCCTAGGATCATTTTTGTGCCTGTGACTGGTAATTCAAAATAAGTAAAATCCCAAATAGAAATGCATTCTTTCAGTAGATAGATTTTCTTATAGATATAACATAGAATGCATAAATTATTATTTTCTCTACACATGTTATGTACATAGTGTGTAGAGAAGGTATTGTATTGCCCCCAAAAATTTAACACTGATCACCAGAAATATATGTTTTGAGGCCCCCTGAATCCAAAAGAAGCATTTTTAGAAAAGAGAGTGTGTGAGTGTGTGTGTGTGCATGCATGTGTGCAGCTCAAAAATGAAAAGTCTGCAATATTAGTAATAAATAGCTATAAATTTACACATTTTGTCTTTTAGATTTGAAAAGATTACTTGATATTTAAATTTAGTATCTTTCAAGGATATGACACAAAGGTTTTCAAGAACCCCCCCCCCCCCCCAACCCTAACTACCTTTTACATGGACAAAATGTTTGAAAATTTTGATTTTCTCAAAAATGGTTCTAACGATTTTGATTAATATATTGTATATTAAAGACATTTGCACGAAAAATAAAATGTATATCTTAGATTTTTTGGAAATAGCCTCTGAAGGCATCTTTATTCTGGATGAATTTTGTGGAATTTTGCATAATTGATTAACCGCAAGAGATGGATATAACTTACTTGACAAAAAATGTGTATTTAAAATTTGTTTTTAATTTAAGGATGTTAAAATTTAATTCTTGTTTAATTTATCTATTAAAATCTTACATTTTAAAACACACAATTTATTTGCATTTTTTTCGTGGGGTTGATTATTATTGAGACTTTCCTAGTTATAGGTTTCAGTTCTAAATTACTTATATTTTTCTCATATGGGAATTTTTCAATTTCTGGCCATACAAACAAAGGAACTTTTCAATCACATAGCAACCAGCTTTTAAAAGGTTTGATTATCACTTTAGCCTATGGTACTCCATTATTTCCTTTCTACTCACAAGGAAGCAAGCAATAAGACCATTTCTACTAATTTTTTCTCAATTGGTATGGGGTAAATAGAAGAATAACTTAGCAATAATTTGTTGTAGAGATATGGAGAAAGTCAAGCAAATGGAATGCATAAGATATTTTTTTTAATTGTATTCCCTATCACTGTTTTGACAATGAAGATGAATTCTTTTATACTTCACATTGTTTTAATAAACAAGTTGCTTAACATATGGTAAAAGTTTTGTGTCAGCTTAAACCAAAGCAGAGATATTCTCTTCTGACTCTACAACCCTTGATAAACCTTTGGCCTCCTGCGTAATCTTCCTCCACAAATGTCTATCTTCCATTTTACTTCAGCAGACATTAATTCCAATCCTTTAAATCTATCACATCATCTGACCACCATTTTGTTTCATGCCTTCCTTTTTCCTTCTGGCATGCAATGTTCCTTTTAGTATTCCTTTTGGGAGTCTATCTTCAATCATTCTCTCAAAGCAGAGACATTACCTTTTGAAAATAGTATATCTCGCCCACCACAACTCTTCCCAGTGCCCTTAAGTAATCTGTACTTTTTACTACCTTGCTTTTTAACAGGCAGCAGCAGTTCCTCGTCTTCTGGATCATCAACAAGTTCTGATAGCACATCCACTTCCTCAGACTTCTCACAAGAATGTGTTATCCGCAGCAAAACCGGAAAACCAAAGGATGATACTCAGCAAAAGAAGCTAAGAAGTGCTTGTATGTAATGCTTTTTTGAAAGTTAGAGTTCAAGTACTGTATTTATCCAAATACAAGATGACCTCAAATGCAAGATGACCCCCATTTTTCAGAACTTAATTTTGAATTTAGCATATCAGCTATATAGGCAGATGACATAATTTTTAAATTAAATATAAAGTTTTGCTGTATATTTTGAACGAACTAAGGCATACTTAAGCTGATTCCTTTTTGTTTTGTTTTACTTAATTTGAATTTGTGCAAAGTTCACGTGGTGATTAGGAGTGAGGGAGAGGGTAGAATGAAAATGAAAATAAAGCAGTGGTATGAGTGCGATCAAATTACAGAGAGACTGTGTATAGAATACAGAAATGTACCAACATGTATGCAGTGGGAGAACGTGACAACAGTGGCAGCAGCATAGCTGTAACGATGCTGAATACAATTTTCTATTTAGAGAACATACCAAATATAATGACATCATCGAATTTTCAAATTTACGCATTGTGAGAGAGAGAGAGACAGAGAACAGAAATGTGCCTGTATGTCTGCGCTGGGCTGTGACAGCAGCGCCAGCTTAGCTGCTGTAATGATGATGGATACAATTTTTTATTCAGACAACATAATATATCGTTATAAGCTAATTCGAATTTGCACGTAAATTCATGTTATGGATTGCAGAGGGGTGAACCAAAGGAGGGAAGCATGCAACTAAACCTTTTCTCTCTCTGCTTGACCATTGGCTAAGATTACAACATTATGTGCAACAACTTAAGTGAAAACAAGTCTTCTATTTTTATTTTAGTCTCAGAGAAATATTTTTTCTATTGAGAATGCTTATAGACTGTTAACAGCTAATTTTCGGCACAAAAGGAAACCCATAGAATCTATTACATACATTTCCCCCAGGGTTTGAAACTTACATTTCCCGCATACTATTTGGAAAACATATTTCGCAAATGCAAGATAACCCCCAATTTTCAAAATTAATAGTTTGGCAAAAAACATCATCTTATGTTTGGATAAGTATGGTAATTAGCTATAACTGCTGATTTACATCTATGGAATTTAGTGATTTACAGTTTAGCATTATTTTTGCTAGTTATAAGGACGTGGAATCTTCAGAAGGGTGCAGTTCCAAGTGGAACAGCCCAGCGCAGTGATCCTGTTAAACTGTATCATCAGTATCAATCTGTTTGGAAGAAACAGAAGATACCTGGAGAAAATTGTCATGCAGATTTGAGATGGGCTGTGCGTGAAAAAATGCTGGGAGACAATCCAAACCCAAGGGTAAGCGTAAATGATGTTAATTTTCTGGACACATGGCCATATTATTGGGAATTGCTTGCCTGCATTGCACTGTATCTAACTGGTTCTGTACCCGCTCTTTATACCAGCTGTTTAGTTGGTGCTGTTCTAATGCAAAAATTCTATACAAGATGTTAGGGTATGACTTCACAGACTTAGAGAGCAACTTCTTATTGTTAAACTGAAACCTTAATTCCTCTTCTATTTTGCTTTCTAGCAAATTGTTTCGTAATTAAAAGATAAAATGAATCAATAGTATTGATTGCTGCTATGTCAGTGCTCCTTTAAGTGTTACTTATTAAATAAGTTTAGTTGGGTATTATGTTTTTATCATTTGTTGCTAAAACAAGTCATTTAGCCTCAAACTTTTGATAAGCCACCCTCTGTAGTGAGGTGGTAGCGCATCTGCTTCACATTTAAGAGGTCCCAAGTTCAAATCTCTGGGTGAGTTACTCGGATAAGGATTTTTCCGGGGTTTTCCCTTATTCTATCACAAATGTTGAGCAACTCTTAAGTTCTATGTACCCAGAGCTCACTGGAGCATCGTTTCACCTATTTCATTCATTGTCTGATATATGAACTATCAGATTAAAGGACATTAAACTACAGAAAAATCTTTCTGTATCTGTTCCCTATACAAATTATTCTTACAATAGTATATTATTCGGTCGTTAGGATCGCTCATGTAGTTGTTTACAAATTTTTCGTTGTTTTCGTCTCTATAATTCATCATGGCCGTGGTTGCCCACATTGATAAAGATAATACCATGAGATGACTATTGGTTACGGAGGCAATATGGCTACGTGACAGGTGAATGATAGTTTTCAAGATAAGTTTTTGTCCATCTTGTACGGGTTAGTAGTTAAGCAAAATTCCAGAAAATTCATCTAGAATAAAGTAATCTTCAGCGGCTTTCCCAGAAAATTCAAGATATACATTTTATTTGTCAGGTAAATATCTTTAATGTAAGATATTTTAATCAAAATTGTTAGCCATTTTTGAGAAACTCAACATTTTCAAAAATAAGTTCCATGTAAGGGTAGTTGGGTGTGTGGGGGATTTTCTTGAAAATGTTTGTGTCATGTCCTTGGAAGATATTAAACTTAAATACCAAGTTTGGTATTTTACTGACTTTTCGTTTTTGAATTATCGTGTTCACAGACACACACACACAGACCTTTTTTCTGAAAATACTTTTTTTTTTATACAGGAGACCCTAAAACATATATTTCCGGTGAAATCTCGGTGTTGAATTTTTAGGTGGAATGCAATACCTTCTTTATACACTATGTTCATAGTACGTATAGAGAAAGTAAACATCTGATGTGTGCCATTCACAAGACTTCTCTAGCTGTTATACAAACAACTTTCCTTAAAAAAGATTATTCTTTTATCTACGACATGCTAATCAAGGTAAATAAATATTAGCAGAAATTACTTGCTTCCTTGTAAAGTAGGATGGACATAAGGGAATACACTAGACTAAATGGGTAGTAAAATCTTTTAAAAGCTGGTCTTATGTGGAACAGCTGAAGTTCATTCACTTTGCATGGCCTGCAGTAAAACAAGAGAGATGAAAAAGAACGTTCTTCCTGTTTGAGAAAAGTTAGTTTCAAATTGAAACTAATAACAAGGAATATCTCAGAAATGGGCAGCTCTACATACAAGCATATATGACAGAAATTGTGTGTTTTAATGAGATCTACATTTTTTTTGTTTAGCAAGTTTTTGTGTATCTCTTATGGTTTAACCATTAAACAAAATTCTACAAGACTCCTCCAGAATAAAGAGGTCTTCAGAAGCTATTTCCAGAAATTTCAAAATATACATTTTATTTGCCATGCAAATATCTTTTAATGGGCAGTATTTTAATCAATATCATAACCATTTTTGAGACAAGTAAAATTTTCAAAACTTTTTCCATGTAAAGGGTAATTTGGGGTGGGGATTTTCTTGAAAATCTTTGTATTGCATCTTTGGAAGATATTAATCTTAAATCCCAAGATTAGTTTTTAAGTCTTTTCGTTTTTCAGCTACGCTGGCCACCATACCATACCATACACCGTTTTCTAAAAAGGCTTTTTCAGAATCATAGGACCTCAAAACATACATTTTCAGTGAATACACCTTTTTCTAAAAGGCTTTTTCAGAATCATGGGACCTCAAAACATACATTTCCAGTGAAATTTCTACATCAAATTTTTGGGTGGAATATACCACTTTCTCTTTCCACTATGTGCATATGGGCTAGAGAAAGTAAAAACTAATGTGGAATAAATTGTGTATTTCAAAGAGTCCAGTATTTTTTGTGCACTATGTTTTCATCTATCATTTACCAATTATACAGTATTATAGGAAATTGCTTCCGAATGAAGAGAGCTTCTCAGGTTATTCCCAGAAAATTCAAGATATACATTTCATTTGCCATGAAATTATATTTTAATCAAAATCCATAAGAGCCATTTTTAGAAGATAAATTTTATGGGGGGGGGGGGGATCATGTAAAGGGTAATTAAGGGTGGCGGATTTTATTGAAAAAAACTTTGTTGCATAAGATGCTGAATTTAAATATCAAGTTTGGTATTTACACATATTTTTGTTTTTGAATTATGCTGTTAACAAACACTCAAACCTTTTTCTAAAACAATTCTTTTTTTTTTGGGGGGGGAGAGGGAATGTTGGTGTAATACAATACAATACTTCCCCTACATACTGCATGTAGTTCATTAATCTTTGGCACTATAGTCCATGAAGGGCCTGCTTCCTCAATTAATTGAAACCATCAACCAACTCTCTCTTGGGCCAACCGTCTCACATTTCTACACTCAACTCTTCATAGGTCCTCCTCCATATCCTGTAACCATCTCAATCATGGTTGACCTCTTCTCCTCTAGGTTAACCATATATTGCTTGTCTGGGCCATCTTTCCTCCACCAGTCCTCTTTTAATGAAAGATACTTGCAGGTTCTTCATACAATTCCATCAACTGATTATTTCCAAGACAAGGACCGTATATTTTCCTAAGGACTTTTCTTTCTCACACTGCTAACATATTTTCATTTGCAGCTGTTAATATCCAGGCTTCAATAACATATATAACTACTGGTCTAACTATAGCTTTTAATCTTTTTTGGTGGATCTAGATAGAGACTGCAGTTTTAATAATTTTTCAAATCCAAAAGGGCAACTATGTGAAGTAGATAAAGTAATAAAACCATAGATACAATTCACAAACATGAACTATTATTTATTATTAATGTTGCATTACTGTACTGAATAAAGTATTAATTATATTTACATATTTTGCAGTGTATGTTAAATCTAAAAGTTCATTAATTTGTTAGGGATCTGTTAAATTGAGAGTTTGCTGTTTATTGCATTAATGTATACTTAACACAATTCCAGACTGTATGGCAGATACAATACAGATGGAGCCAGAAGTGAAATTTAAGTTTAAACATAGCCATGGGTGCAGCTCAAGACCATTCCACTGTAAAATAATTATAAAATTAACAAAACCATAATTGGAGTCCTCCTATGTTATGGACATGCATTTTAACAATCCTGTAAACTGAAAAATCAATACATTCATAGAATTCCTCTTGTATTGTTTTATTTAGAAAACATGATACAATATGATGCTAACAGTTACATGTTTCTTATATTTCAGCCAATATCTCGAGCTTCCTCGCTTAACACCCTGCACAGGCGCAGAAGAATGTAAAATAAGATTTTACTTTGACACAGGGCAAAATGTTGTCACTTGTCCATTGTATGCAAATAACGTGGCAATCAGGAATTATTTTTGTATCCAAATGTATTAATAAAAAGTGCTCCATTTAATTTTTTCTTTTATCATAATCCAGAGTCTCTTCTCGTCATACATTTCCATTAACTATAATTCTACACAATCAATGCTGATCCATCTTGAATGATTTAGTTACATGCCTGAAGTCTGGTCTGTGTAGCTGAAACAACAGTTTTTCTTCTATGCGCTGCACAGCTGCAATGGTAAGCACCAAAGTGGCATGTTTCATCATGCTGTACACGTTTAAACCTGGAAACAAAACATTGCGTTACCAAGTATCAACATTCCACATACTGAAGCTATAATTGGAAATTTTCTTCCCTGAATGAAGACAACCACATGCCATAATACAAATTTGCTGATATCATATGAAATTTTAGAATTTATGAACCTAATCATCTCACATGTTACTTTCTCTACTTACTATTTATTTTTATATTGCTCCTACAAAATATTCTTATGAAAGGCTATTTAATTATCTAGAGAGAAGTAAGGAAATGGCTACTGACGAACAGCCAAATTGCACTTTTACTTTCTCTACAGTATTATGTACATAGTGTATAGAAAAGGATTGTAATGCACCAAAAAATGTAGTACCAAGATTTCACCGTAAATGCATGTTTTGGGTTCCCCTGAATCCAAAAAAGGAATTTTTAAGAAAAATGTCTGTCTGTGTCTGTGGACAGTATAGCTCAAAAACAAAGACTGTTAAATCCCAAACTTGATATTTAAATTCAGTATTCCAAGGATGCAACACAAAGCTTTTCAAGAAGATCCCTTCACATGGAAAAATATTTTAAAAATTTGGCTTTCTCAACAATTTTGATTAAAATCTCTTATATTTACATAACAAATAAAATGAGTACCTTGAATTTTCTGGGAATAGACTCTGAAGACCTCTTTATCGTTTCTGAATTTTGTATAACTGGTACACCATAAGAGAGACAAAAAATATAGATCTCCTTCAAACACAATTGTCATATACATTTTTTTTTTTTTTTTTCATGGAGTTGATGTTTTTTGAGATATTTTTTGTTATTAGTTACAGTTTTAAAATGCTTAAAACTGTTATCATACAGGAGCTTGTTGATTCCTAACCTCGCAAAGAAACATTTCAATCCCATAGCAACTGCATTTTAAAACATTTGACTGTCAGTTTAGTATATTCCCTTATTTCCCTTCTACTTATAAGAAACTAAGTAATAAGACCTTTTTTATTAATGTTTATCTCAATTAGCATGAAATAGATAGAAGAATAAGCTTATTAACAATAATTTGTTAAGAGTCTGAGAAAGTCATGTAAATGGAACATGTCAGATTTTTTTCTATAAATCTTTTTAGATATTTATTCAAGGACCTCAAAACCAGTAACACCTTAAAAGGAGCATTTCCATTTAACCTTAATTTTACAATGAATTATTTTAGTGCATAGATATCTGCACTATAGTTACTTAATGAAAGAGAAAATGCTCACCATAAACTGGCATCAAGTTAACGTGAGAAATGGAATCTGTGGCAGCAGTAATATTCCTTGGCATCATATCAGTGCTGAAACAGCCATCATTAAAACAAAGTATTATTCTTGGGCACAACGCAGGCTGAATCTACAGAGCCTGCATTTGGATGTGTGGCCAAAATAACAGGAGTTTTCTTGGCACCTGGAAGCTCGGTTTGCTGGTGGAATTAGACATTCATAACCCAACAAAACTTCTTAACCATAGTACATAAAATCAAACAGAAATTACAAATCCTAAATTTAAAAGAAAATTTACAAATGAGAAACAATCCTCTGGAACTCTTTCAAATTCAATATAATGTCCATCTAACAAAAGATGTCAAGAAATTAGGAACTCTCCAGGCATCTTCAAACAAATGTCACTGGAAATAATAAATTTACAATATCCTTCCCCTGAATGATTACATATTTTTACAAATGTTTCCAGTCTACCAAATGATGGGGGCACATGCTCACTCTTTTATTTTATTGAAAATTAAATATGTATTCAACAAATTTTGATGGCGAGATCGTGGCAAAATCTCTTTAATCATATAAAAAAAAAATTGGAAAAACTGTAATCCTATCTAATTCAAAAGCAGACATTATCACTATAATACACGATACAACACCAAAAATGGATTCCAGTCCGATGTGGAATAATAGGCAATGAAATGGCTGATTTTCTGGCCAAAAAAGGGAAGTAAAATTATTACCAAATCAACACCTTGTTCAATCCCTTTTTGCTCTATTAAAAGAATAATATTAAATAAGTACAAAAACAAATCAATGAAGAATACACAAACAAAACAATGGAAAGATTATAATATTTCTACATTACCAAAAAAATCTGCAGTAGCAACCTTCAGACTACTAATGGGACATGGTTGTTTGCAAAAATACTTATACAGATTTGGCATAGCAGAGACTCCTATATGTCTTTTCTGCAACTTAAATGAAGAAATGGATCGTGATCATCTTCTACAGTGTCCGACTTTTACAGAGGATTACAATCTCCCAGTTAAATATTGACTTGCAAGAAAACAAATGATTTCATTATCAAGCGTTTAACATTAGATACCAACCAACCATATTCATAAGCCCTTAAATTCAAACACACAATATCTAGATGTCTGTACATTATTACTATAATAACCACACACTTCATCTAGAAGATGTTTTGGAAATTGCATCCTTTGGTCATCACACTTCTTTCACATCTTTTAACAAAATTGGTGGTATATGCAACTAGTTATTTGTTCTGCCTTCAAGGTCTTTCAGCCATTGTTTCTTGGGTCTGCCCACAGGTCTCTTTCCTTTAGAATTTTATTTCATAATTTCTATAGTGTCAGGCATTCTCTTCACGTGTTCCTTGTTCTTTAAAACCCTTTAACTTTTGGTTCTTCTGAAAGATTTTTAGTTCTTCTCTAACAATGTTGTTGCTAATGCTCTTCTACAGTGTAAATGTCCTTGAGCACCACCAGGCTGGCAGCCAACTGGAGTGCTGCTGTGTTGACATATTGCATTCCCGCTTAGCTGGGGAGCAACATGCTAAGTGATTCTGTCTCTCATAAATACTACTTGTGCTAAGACAAAATATTCAAATTTTGCGAAACATAATTCATGATGAAGATAGGGAGTAATGTGTGTAGCTGAACCGTAAAAACCACAGATTTTTAGCTGAAATAGTTTTCTTAATGCACATGAATAAACATACCCATGTATTTTATAATCCGAATCACATAAGCACTGTAATGACCATTATTATTTGTATGTATATATGTATGCCCTACTATAGAGTACAAACATGCATAAATACACAGATATGGAATGTAAACTATTGACATGACTATACTAAAAGAATTATTACATTTAGTATGTTTAGCAAGCTGTTAAAGTCGAGAGACAGAGAGCAAATACACTCTAGTTAGCAGTAGAATGCGGTGTCAGCTATCATATGTTTATGTCTCAAAATTAGAGCTTGTGTTTATTTAACCCTAGTCCCTACAGAGTTCAAGTCAGTTTTCAGTTGCTGTTTAGTCAGGAACAGAGCACTTGCAATGGCTTTTAGTGGTGAAAAACAGGTATAAAATATGTAAATATGCATGTTCAATTCAAAACTTGCAAATACGCATAGAAGCTTGTGACAGTGATGTGATTAAATAAAAAAAAAAAGAATTTGAGTCGGTTTTTGTAACACAAACATCACTTATTTTTACTTACTGCGGACCGGTTTCGGGTAACAGTTGTTCCCATTTTCAACCCTTAATTCCGACTAAATCTTTTTTCGTTGGCATCAACGATGGGGGTGGTGCCTCCACAATTAATACACCACCACCCCCATCGTTGATGCCAACGAAGAAAGATTTAGTCGGAATTAAGGGTTGAAAATGGGAACAACTGTTACCCGAAATCGGTCCCCAGTAAGTAAAAATAAGTGATGTTTGTGTTACAAAAACCGACTCAAATTCTTTTACTTTTTTATGCATTTTCAAGTTTTAAATTTAAAGAATTGCAAAATTATAGAAGTTTAAAAAAATCAGTTAGGGTTTACTAATGTCGAGCATTATGTTGCCAGGCAGATTTACATGCTCAATGTACAAGTGAGAGGGAAATATGAAAAGAGTGGGGGTAGTGACCTATCAATGCAGAGCACGATAACACATCTCAGTTGCTGCAGAGTAGAACTCTTCCCATTTGAAAAAAAAAAATTGTATTTTCTCCATTTTTTACAGACTTCGCAATAATGCTTACAAAGTAACTGGAACATTAGTATTAATTTTTGAGATTGAATTAACATTCATTACTGTCTGTGGGTTGTTGCATGGTATACATTCTCAGTACTTTCATTTCTAATAATGGCCCTTTTTTTTTGCATCCCTTTACACTCCTTAAAAATTTCGCTTCTGAAACTTGTATATTGGTTTTCAGTCTTTTAGTTAATGGCCAACTTTTGCTTCCATATGTTAGAGTAGGTACAGCTATAACTTTATACCATTTTAATTTTGTCTCTTTATGTACTTTGTTTTGGAATATCCGATTATGATTTACATATTTTATTGTCAATATCACAGCGAAATCACATCCAAGTAGGCAAAATGGTTCACCTACTAGATACATCATAAAATGTTATTTATTCTTCATGGCCATGTAAATAAAACCAGGCTTCATCCATAAAAAATTAAGTATGGGTCATAACACCCAATTGCAGAGATTAATTCTACTCACATTATTGCATAGTTGCAATTCCTGAGTTACAGTTATCTTTATTAGGTTTTCATTTTAAAAGTTTAGTGAAATTGTAAGTCATGGTTTGCAAAAATTCGTGTGTAAACTTTCTTACAGATTTCTTTGAGCTTTGTTCTAACTTGTCTCTGATGTCATCAACTGTGTCCTCTATTAGTTCATTAATGTTTGTTTCTTATCAAGAATAGATCCCATTTTCCCAAAATATATTCTCAAGACTGTATTTATACAACATTTTATGTGGTAAAGTAATACACTACAACACATGGTCTATTACATACTTCAACTGATTAGCTGGCACACAGAGAGGAAGGGCAAGCAATTCCCTGTAATATGGTCACATGTCCAAAAGAAGTCTCTGAAGATACTATAATAATAAGTGAACACAGAAACTAGCAATTGTGAAGCTACACAAATATCTTGGACACAGAATAATTATGTGACATCACCTCACTATTTTCTTAAAATATTAAAAAACAATGTTTAAATTATTCAAGCAGACTGATGAGTCAGTGGTGGAGGATTATTTTTTGGTCTTTTAACCATGAAATAAATCCGGAAGTCAAATTATTAAAGCAATTAAATGCACACATACATTTATTGGTTTGAAAGAAAAATATTTATTTTGAAGAATAGAAATCATGTGAATTTTGATATAGCGCCAATTGATTTTGTCACCAAGTTTGTTTTACCCCTGGTAGCTGGCAATATAGATACAAACAATCTATCACTTAGTAACTGTAACACTGGATTTAAACAACAGCTATTGGACTCTGAAAATTCATCCAAAAAAGGATGCGAAACATGTTCTTTGTTTTTGAATAATTTTAAGTAAATAGTTAAGTGGTTAAAACATTAATGGGAATGCATAATGAAATAACTAATCAATTAAGAGTAAAAACACAGTATCATGCTCCAACTTCACTAGTTGAAATAAGTAATTTACTTAGAGCATGTTTCAATGGCTATTGCCACCATCTTCAGCACAGATTTACTGATGAACTTGTGGTAGTGGCCTGTAGAGGTCTCTCTTGTGAGCAGATGAATTTTTGAGATGAGACTGTTTGTGGTACATCAAAATTTGTGTTTTTTTTTTTTTTTTTTTTTTTTTTAGAATTAATAGATTTTCCCAAACTGTTAATCCAATTGGATTCTGCACTGATTTTAATAACTTGAGTCTACTGTGAAAATTATGGTTTTGAGTCCAAAATTGGTTTACCACAGCTGACTTATCTGTCTGCTTGTGTTTTAAATACCTCAAGTGTTCTTTAAAACGTCTCCAATCTTTCTTTTTGCTTTCCCTATATACACCGTTTCATATTGCTTGTAGCTGATTTCATATATCCCTGATTGTTTCAGTTTTATAGAGGAGGTTTATAAACTGTGCTTATTAACTGGGACTAACTTGACCTTCCATTTTTTAAAAATCTTTTGAAAAGTTTGGTGTGGCAAAGGGTGGTAAGTGAATTGTTTTAAACTGGCTTTAGATTTTGTTCTTTTTAGAGTGCTAATTTCTTTTCCTTTCTTCTGTTTCATAAATTTATTAATCTTCTTCTTTACCAGATGTTCTGTGTTAATTCTAAAAAACAAAAATGTCATAAATTGTGATATATCACAAAGAGTCTCACATCAAAATCCATGTACACAGAAGAGAGACCTCTACAGGCTGCTACCACGAGTTCATCAGTAAATCTGTGCTGAAGATGGTGGCAATTGCCATCAAAACATATCCGAGGTAAATTACTTATTTCAACTAGTAAAGTTTGAGCGTGATGCAGTGTTTTTACTCTTAAGTAAAGTGGTGTCACAAAATTATATTACATTATGTATACTTAGCTGAATTCTGAAATATTTATTTAGCTATTGAAGTATGTCCAGCAGAGGAAGGTAAAGCTAAAACAAAACTTACTCATCCACAATCAGGACACTTTGTTCCCAGTTTCTGCTCTCTATAAGATCTTCAATATATTTGGGGTCATCTGTCGGAATATCCAACGAGTCCACAATGTGAAGATCATCCTGTAAATGTATAGTATCCTTCAGCTATACAGTATGGTAGTACATAGCATGTATTACTATCCAGAAGTAATTTTTACATTTTGCTTTAAGAAAACCACAGTAATAAAATTATACTAATCTCCCTCAAGATAATCATATAGAGGGGGGAGAAAAACATGCATGCAGGTGTGAGGCAGAAAACTGTTAGGCTGCTAATTGGTGGAGTGAAGTTCATGGGTGTTTTCTTTTATCTGCTATCACACAATAACTGCCTCTAAGAAGTATACAGAACTGTAAATAGTTTTCTAAACACTGTTCAGAATTAATTAATTTTCAGGAAGAGAAACATATACAGAGATTAGATTCATTTCTCAGTATTCTGCACATACACCACAGAATAGCTCTAAGCTTGTGAATTCTGAAAGAAGTATTCACTACAGAGAGATATAGTCAGTGGCGGCTCATGTCTAAAAAACATATGTGTTACATGGGGGGGGGGGACACAGCATGCAGCTACACCTGCCCAGGATCATGAATCAGAACTTCCAAAGAGGAGGCAAAGAAAGCAAAAGAGCACATTTCTGATTTCACACCCACAGAGCCATCATTCTCATAAATATTTCTATTAAATTTTTTTGTGTAAACAGAATTTTTACTTCCATTCGCTTTTTGTTTAATTTTTAGATTAGGTGTAGGTCGCCCTGCAGTTTTTTGCTAATCTTTTTATCTAAAGTTTGTCTTGAAAAGGGAGTTTTCAACAGCTCATCAACTACATTATGTATTGGCTAAAACGTTCTTACCTATGAAATTAACACATGCATACACAAATGAAAGTGAATTATAATAAATTTTGCTTCACACTTGAAAACATACACTCACCTGAATTACTTCTACAAGACAAGAGTACTTTGTCACAATGTGAATCACATGCAACTTGCTCCACATTCGCGCAAGTGCAGCATCATGCCAACATGAACTAATAGATCACAACCAATCATCTTTTTTCATCTTTTTCTTTAAAAAACTGAAGTATGAGAATAACACTCCATTGCATGCATCAGTTTATAATTATAATGAACATTAATTACTTATTACACTGAAATACATTGAAATTCTGGAGCTGTGTGCCAGCATTATTTGATCTGTTGTCAAAGTATTTGTAAAGAAAACAGCTAACATTCGTAATGAGTACATTGAATCCCATGCAATATCGAAATCTTGGGGCCTGCAAGCATCAAGGAGGTAAGAGGGGTTCTACAAAATCACAGTGCTGACCTAGCGAGCTTCCAATTTGCCAATGCATTCTATTTGAAAAGCTTATGTGTTTACAATTCTTTTAGCATTCATTTCTTCAACATTTCCGTTCTTGTTCTGGTTGTTGTGAACCAGCCTTAAACATTATGCTACCAGAGATGATTATTAGCCCTTTTAGTGCCAGCCCAAATAGCAAAATGTTGTCTGAAAAGTGCCAAGCAATTTTAGGGGAGAATGCAGGGTTTTAAATTATTAGTAATAAAATGAATACCAAACAACACAGAGAGCTGAATCTTTGTTTATTTTTAGTAAACCATTTTGACTACTGTATAATATGTATGGGAAGTCTCTTCTATATTTCTAAAAAAAATTAAAACAAAAGAAAATTTTGAAAACAAAATTAAAAATCCCACAATAATTAGGCATACAAAACCTTACTATACAGAAAGTTCAGGCAAATTAAATGAAAGTATGGATATTTCTTTACTAAAACAGCTTCCTGCTTTGGTCTGGTGTTTTATTTTTAGAATACAAAAAATGAATTCACCTAACCTGAAACTCACCTAACCTGAAACTGAAAAAAAAAAGTCACCAAATACACACACACACACACACATAAGCATGATGCCACTATTAATGAAAATGGCATAAAGCAATACGACAAATGTAACATAGATTATTGTACAATTTAGCACTTGTGTTGTTGCTTAGTTGAATTATTGACTCACATTGTATTCCTTGTCTGGTTACACCTCTGTAAATCCATTTTGATAGGTAAGTACATGACTATTTGCATGTGTACAAGAGCTGTTGTTATCGGATGCATTTTCATCATTGAAGCTAGAATATATATCACCCTCTCTTATGCTGATGTCGCAAACTCTTTCAACAAGGTCTGAAGATTCAAAATCACTTGCTTTCTAATAATACATCGCAAACCGAAGCTCTTATTTTCTCTTCGGTTCATAACCTTTGCCTAGACCACGCCATGTTTTAACCAGGATAAATAAACACTGGCAAGGGAAACACTCCAGAAAGCTTTCTCTATGCCTATGACATAGATAGTACACAGACTTTCCGGCTGGAAAGAGTTGAAACATATGAAAATGGCATCATGTTTTGATTGTGATTGCCACTAAAAGGGTTGATTCTGTAACAGAGATTTAATAAGTTGTGGCAATGTCTTACTTGATTTATTATCAAGATATTGTGTGCTACAGCTAGTGCTGCAAAGCTAATCTGCACACATGCAGAGTCCCCTCACCTGTTGTTTACCACAGGATCCTTCTTGTCTGAGATAAAGAATAATTTAAATACCTGTGCTTGTTTGACTGAAAGGGTGGATGTCAACCCATATACTCTCACATAGAACGGCAACATGTAAAAGTAGCTTTGTGGTGCACGAGGTCCATGTGCAACACCTCCTCCTTTCCACAGTGGCGAACGAATACTGCCATGTCGTGCTCTTCCCAATCCTTTCTGTGGCCAAGGCTTGCGTCCACCTCCACAAACTTCTGCTCGAGTTTTAGTGTGATCATATCGCTGAAATAAAAACAAATATAGTCTCTTGGTGAGAGAAAGAGAGAGGGAAATAAAAACAAAAAAATCTGAAGAATTCCATTCACATGACTCTCTACATCTCTGTAACAAATTATAGTTAACAAGCTTATTCTTGTATTTACTCTGAATGTCATAATTTTAACACAAATTAGACTATCCAAGATGTAGATTAGCTCTTAGCTCAAATGCCTGTTTCTATAATGGTATTAATATGTTTAAATAAGTTACCAGAAGCTGCTAAAGACATTTCACTCAATAGATTAAAATCATATGTTCACAATTGGCTAGTAGCTACGCCTTTTTATTCAATTGATGAGTTTATGGATAGTGATGTAGATATTACGTTGTAATCTTTCTTGGAATGAATAATTGTACCTTACATGTAAATTCAAATATTTTTAAACTTTGACGATGTCTTTTCCAGATGTATATGCTGGTCTCAGACAAATAAATATTATTATTATTATTATTTCATGCAAATCGAGATGAACATTAGCAGAAACAGAGTTCTTTATAAGTAGAAGGTGAATAAGGGAATACACTAGGCTAAACTGACAGTCAAATGTTTTAAAATGTAGCTGGTATGAGATTGAAAGCTGCTGTTTCTTTGTGTGGCCAGGAGTTGATAAGTTTGCGTATGAGAAAAGTTAACTATTTTTTAACTGAAACCAATAACAAGGAATATCTCAAAAAAAAAAAAAAAAAAAAAAAAAAAAAAAAAAGGTATATGACATAACTTGTGTGTTTTAAGAAGATTTACACTTTTTGTCCATTGTTTATAGTTGACCAGTTATGCAAAAGCTATCCAGAATGAAGTCTTCAGAAGCTACTACCAGAAAATTCAAGATACACGTGTTATTTGTCATGTAAATATCTTAATTAATCAAAATCGTTTGAGCCATTTTTGAGATAACCAAAATTTTCAAAATTTTTTCTATGTAAAGGGTAGTTGTGGGTGGGAGGATTTTCTTGAAAATCTTTTTGTCACATTCTTGGAAGATACTGAACTTAAATACCAAGTTTGGTATTTAACAGACTTTTTGTTTGTGAGCTATGCTGCCCCCAGACACACACACATTGACATTTTTCTAACAATGTTTTTTTGGATTCAGGTGGTCTCAAAGCATATATTTCTGGTGAAATGTTGATATTGAATTTTTGGGTGCATTACAGTGCCTTCTCTATGCACTATGCACATAGTATGAGTAGAGAAAGTAAAAAGAAAGTAAAAAAAAAAACAACTTAGCTATAAAGTTCGGTAATTATAGAGAACTTGGGCCCCTCTAGAAATTAAACTAATTGTGGTTTGACTGTAAGTTTGGTTTATACTTGTTACGTTTTCATCAATTTTTTTTTATCGGAAAAGCTCCATAATTAAGTTAAACGCTAATTTATTACGTGCGCGTAGCGATCCTTTTTTGTGAATTTTTATGAAGTATGCTGCCTAGAAGGAGTAGAATATACATAAAGAAGTCTTGTAGTACTTTTGCAATGTAAATGTATAATAATACTACACATTAAAGTGCCTAAAACCTGAGTTTCATTGTCGGCGGCAGGCGAACAGTGTTGTGGAATGCAACACCGGCATATGTCGCTAGACGCTGTGCTGCTGTATGACAAGTATGTTTCACGCAGATACAGCTGTTCAGTGAATTTTATTATACAGAACTTCGGCCACTCTAAAATCGAATGAAACTAAGTGCGATTGATTGACTTTGTATTTATGATGACAATTTCAAAGCCTGTGGATTTCAAATTTAGCGCGAGGTTAGGTTCCAATCCGTTTAGGTTAGTGTGTGTATATAAATTTATGTTTCTAATTTTATATCGTGGTAGTACCTCATTAACGATATTTCCAACAACTCCTAACAGCGCAATGGATACAACATTAGTTTTTTAAACCATCTCCCCACCCATAATCCCTCTCTAACCACACCGGTCCTGTTAGAGTGCAAAACTGGCATAAGTCGCAGCGGAGAGATGTAGCGGCCCAACTTGTAAATAATTACCTAAAGTTCATCTAAATTGTAGTTGCTCAGAAAGCTTGAGCTTGGTTCTCATTAGGAACAATCAGTTGTCTGAGTAAGAATTCACTTGGGGTTTCTAGCAACACCCTCACTCCCAGTGTATTCATTTTGAAAGACCCTGGCAATTTAAAAAACAGAAAAGATCAAGCAAATACCTACAAAAAAAATTTATCATTAGCCATTTGTGAATGAACTTACCACTCGCTTGTATTTTGTCTGCCATTCAACATTAGCATGGATAATGTCAATTCTTGGCTGTGTACCAAATATGTCTGGGTGTAGGTCTATTATTCCAAGCTTTTGTTCATCTAATGTGTCCAAGTTCTCAACCCAGGCTTGCTGAGGTTTTCTGAATTTTGGTTGAAAATTGAGTTCTCTAGAAGTAATTATTGGTACTGATCTGCTGGGTGTTTCAATAACTTCTGAAAAATAGGGAGAGGTATTTGAGATTGCAATGTATTAGGAATATTTAAAGAAAATATACATAAAAACATGTCTAGTATTATAATAGCATTCCGAGGTGCTAGACATATTGATTGTTTGGCTAGAGAGAATGTTTTATATGCATAAAAAATATGGGGTTGCACAATTACACAGTAAAATAGATCATGTCTACAGAATATTCTGAAAAGAGTTACTGGAATTTGTATGGGAAGGAATTAGGCAGAACAAGAGGAAACCCTTAGGTATAAGTGCTTACAAAGAGAAGATTAGGACTTATTTAAGGTATATATAAATAAGCAGAGGGAAACTTAAAAAAATTGTTGATGGAAGGGATAGGAAGAGTGTACGGATGGGGGGATATATGAAAGAGGATTTTGAGATGTATTGAGAAACACGGTAGAAGAATAATGAAGAGACAAGAAACTGGGCAAATCTAAAAAGTAAAAACTCCTTAAAATTATACAAAACAGTACGTAAAGAGAGGCTGGGACACCCAAGGTTGTGAATTTGTAACAGACAGAAAGAAAAGATCTAACATTGATGAGAACAGGGGCACTTCCTAAAAAGGTTAAAAGGCAGAATTAAAGAAAATGGAGACAAATTTGGGATTCAGAATGGGAGAGAATTAATTAGAAAAATGTTGACGGTGAAAAGAAGATATGCAAGGCCAAGATGTAAAGTACGGCATGAAAACGAATAAGAAAATCGAGGAAAGCTAAAAAGAGAATCATAGCTAACAGCTCAGAAGCCAATTAGGAACTATTCCATAAGAAACAATGAGTAATAGCAATCTGATTATTCTAAGCTAACCATTTAAGGTTAGGTGTTTTTCTCATTTAGTTTCATGTTCGTTTCTAACCTGTTTCACTCTCCGTCGAAGTCGTGGCATAAAAGCGGTTGCCTGTAATTTTACAGGAACATCTTCTAGAAAGCTGTACAACATTAAGCATGCACCTTATTATTTCTGGGCGTGCTGAATTCACAAAACACACGAACACCATGTTTGCATGTGTGTTTTGTTTTAACGGGTTAAATGTCCCTTTTACAGTTTACTCAGAGTCAAACAGAACCTACAAAATTAAATAGAAAGGGTAAGAATTTTGAAATAATTTTATTTTATTCTTCTTATTTTTTATATTGAAAGAGACAAGGAAGAAGTCTGAAAACGCTTAAATAATATTATCGTAATTTATGCTAGCGGGAAATGTAAACAAAACATTGGCTGTACTGAAAATGAAAGAAACATCGGTAAGCGTAATTTGCGCGCATTCTAAGCTACCACAACATTACGTTAAAGCAATTGTCTTGTGAGCTTTGAAATAAACATGTTTTGTGAAAAAGCATTAGAATTAATAAAAGAATTGCACCGTTCTCCTGACTCTTTGCCAATGTTTAACGTAAGTGTAGTGGAACAAATATAGCAAGTAAACAGCTTTGATATTTTTTGTTTACCCTCACCAGAAAAATTCGTCAGTACTCTAGTCATGCCATGTTAATATATGCTGCTTTTAGAAAATACAAACTTACACAAATTTCTCCAGTTTCATGAATAAAGTCATTCATTTCAAATTGTTGTTTGATGTCTTTACTTATGGCTTTTGTCATAGTGTTAGGTAATCTTAGTTAACGGCCAGTAAATGCGCTTAAGCAGAGTTTGTTTTCAATCTTCAGATTCCTTGGTGATACTGCCGTCATAACACATCTGTAGCACACAGTATATTTACATCATAGTTTTACGTCTACATTACTGAATGCATTGATAAAATTCTGCGATTTAAGTTTACTGAAATGTTAAAATATTTCATTTCAGGAGGATTCAGTCCGCCAGATATTAGAAGAAATGAAGGCCCTTTTTGAACAAAATCAGAGAGATGTGTAAGATATTTCATTTTATATGAATTTTCAAAGCGATTTGTAGACATCCCCAAGGAGTTTACCGCTTTTAAAGCGTACCTAATAGTTTCCATAATATAAACCTTAACCCATTTACTGTTATAACCAGAAGTTCTACTAGACAAAGAATGGATTTACACGAACCATGTGTCAGAATATTCAATGTCCTTCCAAATGACTTAAAATTACTATTTTCTGCTCTGAAAACTATCCATGCAGAAGAGCCTATTAAAAGATTATGGATGATCCTCTGCCATAAGGGAAATGTAATGTGTCATTATACTGAGTTTTAAATGTATTGCACATATTATTTATTGAAATTTCTTAAAATATCTTTATACTTGTCTGGTGTTTTGGCCCGTAGGATTGCATGTTTTTCATCCTATTAGTTTTGATCCTGCATGATATAAAAGCACTGTTTACTGTTTTTCTGGAATATTGATAATGAGTAATTATATAATATGGTGATTGTAGTAATTAAAAAAAAAATGCATGTATTCCTAGTAGTTAAATATTTAGTGGTGGTGGTGGTCGTCGTCAAAATGGTTAGGTGACAATTGGTTTCTCAGTGTCCCTCAGCCTTGCTTGATAGTGGGACCAAAGGAACAAAACAAAACATGCTGTGAATGGTTTCCCTAAGTTCTTCTGCTTTCAGTTTTAAGCTGCAAAAGCTGAGATATGCATATCTAATAATTTGTCTAATGGAACAAATATAGCTAATTGTAGCCATAAGTTACATTTCTTTCATGCTTCAAATTGTAAGCAATTTTACTGCTTCTATTCACATCAATATTTTGCCTTGTATTTTATATTTTGATTTACTGTAAAGACAAAATGTTTCTGTTGCATTATAATGAATGTTATCATAATATATTATGCATCTTAACATTGACTAGTGACAGAGAAATCGCTTGAAGCCATTAGATGAAAGTCACCTCCTTGGTTTATGCCATTATAAGTTTGTGAAAATTAGCATCATCAGTATCTGGTTTGTATTAATTTCATTGGAAGTACATGTTTTGAGTTCCTTGAATCCCCCCCCCCCCATAAAAGCATTTTTAGAAAAATGTCTATGCATGTGCTTATTATGCATTGTTCAATGTGTTTGTTGTTGGTGAACAACTGAATGATTACACTTGATATTAGGAGTATATGTTTAATGCAGTATAGTGTATGTTGCATATTACATGAAGGGACTCTAAAACACATACAGGATGTGACGTCATTCACAGTCTTCTTACATAAGGTTTTTTCCAAAACATGATTGCCCTCAAACGGGCCACTCCCCTCTTCCACTGGGCAATAACCATTAGCAAACAAAAAATGAACCTGTGTTAGAGGTGAGAGACAACATAGTAAAATCTGTTTCACTGCTTGGAAGCCAAAAATTTCGCCTTATTTAAGGTACCAGTAAGTGGAAGAAATTTTAAAAACAGTATTAAGTCTTCAGGAGGCAAAAGAAAGTAATTACAACTATGACCAATGACTCAAATAAAACTAGCTGTAAAACATAATTTAAAAAAAAATTAATTTTACCTTTACCATGCATGTTTATGAAACACTAAACAATACAAAAGAAAACTTAAAATCCTTCAAAACAAATGTTGAAGTTCATACACACAACACCAGAGCAAAGAAAAATTTATTTGTAAATTCACATAGAATCAAACTCTATGAAAATAACTTCACATATGCTGTCTACATTTATATAACAAACTACCCCAATATATAAAGAACATTGAATCCCAGCTAAAATTCAAAAAAGTTTTGTTTAAATTCTTAATGGACAACAGCTTTTATAGAGTAAATGAATTTATACATCAGGAACTGGTGTAAATTGTACAATTTGTGAAAATTGTCTTTGTGACTCAATTCTGTGTATTCTTTCCTTTTATATTTAAAAGTGTTAAATCTTATATTTCTGTCTTTTAATCTGGTATGCATCTTGATATATTTTTGTTTTTCCTTGTATTTTGAATTGTTGTGTCCTATAACATGTGTCATGTTTCTATAGATGAAAATAAATACAATACAAACACTTGGTAACCTCGAGGGTTGATTTCCAACTGCAAACTTTAAAGAAGAGTGGGGCAGGGCCACCATGTTTTCAAAAATAGTGTACATACATCCAACAGCTTCCCCTTTGACTTTTACACTTTACATAACATTATATTTCTTCTACAGGAAGATTACCAGGATAGTTATACACATACACATATAAACATTAAATACAATAATACTCTTATAAGTTAAGGCTGTCTGCCTATTTTATAATTCACCCTGAACATCATACTTGGGGTAGTGGTTCAACTGATATAGTACTATGTTGTTCTTTTGGTTCATGGAGGTGTCTTCTTTGAGGAATAGTACCGTGGATAAAATCTAAACTGTGGGGGTTTTGCGAATCATCATAATTAGCCTGGTTATAGAAGGCTTGATCTAGCTGGTGTTACGTCCAAGGGTTTTATTCTTCATACACACCCAATATTACTGTGGTTCATTTGCAGGCCTTGGTTCCCATATTGAACCTGGCACTTTCTACTTCATCAGCTGCTTGATAACTTATTTCTTTCCTCAACGCAGTCTTGTCATGGTGAGCTTTAACCTTTTTTTGTCTTTCTGTAAAAATGTTGTAAACAGCTCTTGGTTTTAACCGTTTAGCAGGTACAGGTAAATGAGGTTCTTAGGCGCTGAGTATGTAGAATTTCAGATGGGCCTACTTTCAACAATGTGTGATGCTTAATGCGTTTGTTATAGGTGAACAACTGAATGATTACACTTGATATAGGGAGTACATGTTTAATGCAGTATAGTGCATGTTACATCTTACATGAAGGGACTCTAAAACACATACAGGATGTGATGTCAGTCGCAGCTTCCTTAGTATATAGCCTTCTTTTAAATCTATATTCAATTTCATATGTATTTGCTGTAATACACAGTGAAGGTATGAGAGTACTTTCTTACAATTGAGGAAGTAGAAAATTGGTGATTTAAGTACTGCTAGCTTCACATACTTGTTTGATGATTTAAGGCACATAATTTTTGTACTGCTAGCTTCACATACTTGTTTGATGATTTAAGGCACATAATTTTTGTACTGCTAGCTTCACATACTTGTTTGATGATTTAAGGCACATAATTTTTGTACTGCTAGCTTCACATACTTGTTTGATGATTTAAGATATGTAATGTTTGTACTGCTAGCTTCACATACTTGTTTGATGATTTAAGATATGTAATGTTTGTACTGCTAGCTTCACATACTTGTTTGATGATTTAAGATATGTAATGTTTGTACTGCTAGCTTCACATACTTGTTTGATGATTTAAGATATGTAATTTTTGCATTGTTAGCTTCAATGTGTGTTTGAAGATTTAGGGCATGTAATTTTTGCACGGTGAGCTTCACATATATGTTTGAAGATTTAGGGTATGTAATTTTTGCATTGTGAGCTTCACATATATGTTTGAAGATTTAGGGTATGTAATTTTTGCACTACAAGCTTCACACATTTGTTTGAAGATTTAGGGCATGTAATTTTTGCACTCCAAGCTTCACATATATGTTTGAAGATTTAAGATATGTAATTTTTGCACTGCAAGCTTCACATATATGTTTGATGATTTAAGATATGTAATTTTTGCACTGTGAGCTTCACATATATGTTTGATGATTTAAGATATGTAATTTTTGCACTGCAAGCTTCACATATATGTTTGATGATTTAAGATATGTAATTTTTGCACGGTGAGCTTCACATATATGTTTGAAGATTTAGGGTATGTAATTTTTGCATTGTGAGCTTCACATATATGTTTGAAGATTTAGGGTATGTAATTTTTGCACTATAAGCTTCACACATTTGTTTGAAGATTTAGGGCATGTAATTTTTGCACTGCAAGCTTCACATATATGTTTGAAGATTTAAGATATGTAATTTTTGCACTGCAAGCTTCACATATATGTTTGATGATTTAAGATATGTAATTTTTGCACTGTGAGCTTCATACATTTGTTTGAAGATTTAGAGCATGTAATTTTTGAACTGCAAGCTTCACATATATGTTCGAGGATTTAGGGCATGTAATTTCGCACTGCGAACTTCGCATATATGTTTGATGATTTAAGATATGTAATTTTTGCACGTTAGTTTCACATATTTGTTTGATTCAAGGCATGTAATTTTTGCATTGTCAACTTCACACATGTTTTTTAAGATTTAGGGTATGTTTTATGAGCTATTGGTCTCGCCATCTGTAGATCAACTAAAAAGAACTATTTCAGCCACTTCCTGATTCTTTTGGAGACATTTTGTCTTGTAATGATTCTGTGGACCAACACGGGTGACCAAGGCCTTTAAGGCACATTCATGAACAGGAGTTTTGTGATTCAATTCCCATTACATCCCTCAAGTTTCCTTAGTGCTCATTACTGGCAAGTGCCAGAGAGATGCCCTAAAATTAGAAGTTTCGTTCCCAAATTTTTGTTTATTTCCTATCTGCCTGTGTATGAATTTTATTAAGAGCACACACTCTTCAAAAAGAACAAGTGGGCAAAAAGAGTATACTGAGTTCAGAATATCAAATATTGGTTGTTTAAATTTTTCTGATGTTTCTTCAGAGTAGAATGTAGAATGTCTTTAACCATAATATTGGATAGGTAGTCAGACTGAAAAATTTAATGCCATAGCCAGGATTTGAACCATGGATCTCCCGGTCTCTACCACTAAGCTACCAGAAAACATGCGAGTCAGTTGAGAAATTCAATGCTATGCCGGCATGTTGCCATGGTAGAGCAACTGGCTAGAGACCAGGAGATCCGCGGTTCAAATCTCGGCTATAGCACTGAATTTTTCAGTGTGACTCTACCTATCCAACTCCTGTTCTACACATGGATTATCCACCATACATCTTACACCACAGTTATATGTGTATAGTGCACCTTGCCCTATATCATGCAACTATTCTTTCTACCTTTTTATTATTTTCTAAGCTCTTTCCTGTTCCATCTTGTACATTTTTATCCATTTCTCTCGGACCTTACCCAAGAAATTTCTATTCATTTTTCTCTCCTTTTGCAGTCAGAAACCTCCAGATTACTATTTCCCTATCCAGTGTATCCCATTTTTGTTTCCTTATTTAATCTCCATATGAGAGACATCTCTTCAGAGTAAGTAAAAATCTACAATTAAAATGTGAGTAATGTTATTTTTTATTTTCAGAAATGCTCATGTAGCAGGGGATACATCATTATTGTCCAGCGTTCATATTCGGCACTTGGCACTGGAGAGAAATAAGCGATGTCTTTTATCTTACTTGTAAGTATTTCATATGTCAAGTTCTCTGTAATTTTTATCCAATAAATGATTTTTATTTTGTCTACCAAGGTAGACTTAACTATTGCATTCTATCTAAAAAGTTGGGATTTCACCGTAAATTTGTTTTGATGGCCTTCGAGTAAGAAAAGAAACACTCTTAGAGAAATGTGTTGTGTTTTTCTCTGTATAATGAGTTTAGTGTCTTGATATATTGCTCCATATTCTACTTTGGTTTTAGCCCAGACTGTACTTCCAATGAAATATTCTCCATGCATTACACAATTATTTACTTCCTGTCAATATCACAGGGGCAATTCCTAATCTTTCTCCAAGCACTCCATCTACTCTTTTGACTTGTCAAAATATAGCCCATTCCAATGGTTTCCAAACCTTTCTATAATTTTGATGCCCCACATTGAATTTCCTTCTATTCACAGCTTTTCGTGGCAGCAGACTGCCCTAATTAGGTTTGGTCTCTATGAACAATTCTCAACAATATAACTGCTCTGATATATCCATTATTAATGTGTTGAATTGTTGAATACTTTATCATTTTGTGAAGATGCTGTAGCTGTTGATATTGTGGAAACTGTGGAATTTATAGGCCAGCTTTTAGCCTATTGGCTTTTAATTATATGACTCTCTTGGTTTTGCTCTATTCTATTCTGCTTTTATCTAGAATAAAACCTGTAATGGGACTAATTTTGCCTAGTGGTTAGACCATTCGCCTCTCACCTATTCAGCCGGATTCGGTCCCATGAGATTTGTGTTGGACAAATGGCACAGGGGCGGGTTTTCTCCAGGTTTCCCCTGCCATCTCATACCACCGGTGCCCCATCTTCATTCCATGTATCACCAGTGTCATCGCCTGCAGTGCCACAAGTAGTAAAAGCGGGCATTAAACACTATGAAAAAAGGTATAAGAGAATAAACAATAGTGGGTAAAAAAGTCATGTGACTGTAACTTCAGATTTTTAATACTTCTATAATATAATTAAATTAATTATTTAACACACAGTGCAATATTTTATGCTTACATTTGTATATAATATTTCCAAAAATGACTCTAATCTCATAAATTTATTATATATTTGAGTACTTGAAGTTGAAAATCAAATAATGTTTAAACTCTCTTCACAGATATAATCGCTTGACCAGAATCCGGCAGATGCGTTGGGAATTTGGAAGTATATTGCCACAAGAGATCAAATCTTCTCTTTGTGAACCTGAGGTAAGGATTAACTCAAATTATAACTGAGGTATAACATCTGCTGACTGGTTCAGCAATGTTTCTTAATGAATCCATTCAAGGATATCCAATAATGCAGGTGAAGTATTAAAATAATAATTAAATGTATATATATATATATATATATATAGGATGTCCGGTAAGTAAGGACAAATTTGCATTTGGCACCATTTTGTCATATGACGGTTGGCAGCCGTGGTTGTTTCATGTTTGTTATCTCCTATCTTTCCATATAGTAATCTGATAGGTTTTGTGGTGAGCGTTGTTTTATGTTCTGTTGCAAATGTTAAGAAAACAGGACAACCAAGTTCTGATCGAACACAAGAAAACATTGCGTGTGCGTGACAATATGACCATAAACTCCACAAAATTGGTTTGCCGACGAGCCCAACTGCATGCAATCCTTTCAAAAGATCTGAAAATGCATATGTACAAGATTCAACTTACACAAGAGTCAAAGCCTGCCAGATCATGTGATCTTACACCATGTGACTGCTTTTTTGAGGGGATTTGTGAAATCAAAAGTGTACATGAACAGTCCACCAATTGAAGGATGAAATTCAAAGGGTTTATTAAAGGTGTCCCACCAGATGCTTGTGAATGCATCATCGGGGAAAAACTTCAATGGACACATTGCTTGTTGCTGCGCGGCCTTAGGTGGATATAGTTTTTCTTACATAAATCAGGGATGTTACTTAATGTGTTTATAAAAGAAAAATGTTACATTTTCAATAAATTTTGTATGCTCTATAGCACTTTAATTTTCGTCCCTGCTTCCTGGGCAGCCTATATTTTAGTCCTTTGAGGTGCAAACCTTTGACCATGGATAGCTCTCACCCACTGCCTTATACCGTGCTGTCACATGAATAGATTATAGCTGCACTATTATCTGATCTTATAATGCTACATTATGATTTCAGTATGTTTTTTTTTTTCTTTCTTCTTCTTCTCTCTCTCTTTTTTTTTTCCCCCTGCATAATAAAATGGTAAAATGCATATATCTGATTTCAATTGAAACCCAGCAGCATCCAACCACGTCATCACACTAATGTGGGCTCTCCCTGTCCTTTATCACAGTTTCTCTTGAATGCAGAATTTATATTTTGATTGGATTCAATCCTGTGATCCTGGTTTGATAGGTTAGGCACTCATATCATGCCTTAGACCCAGATATGCCTTAAACCCATATATTGAGGTTTGTATTACTGAATGAAGTTATCCAATGGTACCATTGGTAAAATGGTTTATTAAACAATTATGCACAGCACGTCATATCACATCCATGGCACTGAAGGGGTTAAGGTTATCAGATATTAAAACAGAAAATACAGAATTTTGAAAACAGGAGCACCAACCATCTCAGGCAGAAAAAAGAAAAACAAAACATTTCAAGGGTTGTAGTTAAATATAATATTCTTATTATTGTAAGTTCTCTCACTTAATATTTTTTTAAATATCAATATATGCAAGGGATTAAATAAGTATGCATTTATTTCACTTCAAATAGCAGAGTTAAATATGTGTACAAAATAATACGAGGTACGTCCAGAAAGTAAGTTCCGTTTGGTAATAAAATTAAATTGTGTACAGATACAGAATAATTATTTATTGCACAAAATTCTACAACTCTTAAACTACTTTTCCACATAACTGCCAAAATTTTGCAGGCATTTGTCATAGCATGACACAAGTTTTTGTATACCTTCTTCATAGAAGTGTGCCGCCTGTTGCTCAGTAAGAATCTTTGGTAACCAACGTGAGCAAAGTTTACGAAATTTCAGTTTTCCGGTAACAATTTCATGAATTAGTGATCGAGATCTTTGGGGAAATTCCATAGCGAGAGCACTAATTGTAAACTTGCTGTTTTCCTGGATCTTGTCATCAATCGCATGCCCACTTCGTTCTTCATTGTGCACTTCACTATATCCTTCATTGAACTGTCGGACCCATCTTCTCACCAGAATCACTCATCGCATTTTGTCTGTAAACTTTGCAAATTTGCCGATAAATTTCAATTGGTTTCACTTTCCTAGCATTCAGAAAACGAATCACAGATTTGATTTCACAAGCGGCGGGATTTTCAATCAACACCAACATTGTAAACAAGCACAACACAGCGTATGTGGCTGACAGCGATCTCAAAATGGCGCACGCATGTGCGGAACTGCGGTCACAGCGCTGCAGTGGAGATAAATTGAAACAGAACTTACTTTCTGGACGTACCTCGTATCACAAAGAATAAATGAACAATAAAAATGTATATAAACAAAACAATCCAACTGCACATCTAATTACATTAAATTTATAAACAGTTAATAAAAATAATGTGAACAGTTTTGAAATAATTATAGCCACTAGGTTTTGACTTTGTACGACTAGATATAATAGTAAATTACAGACAATTTTGAAGTAATTATTTTACTGTTTCCATTTATTAATTGGTATCACCAATAAGTGGGCCATTACTGTTTAGAACAATATAAAATCACAAATATACATTTAAGTATAAATTACAATATATTATCCAATGTTTATGAATTGAGATTGTTCCTAAATTTCTTCAAGAGTGGCGGACATCACTGAAAGACTGCTACTGGTAATTCATTCTATTCTGTAATGGTTCTATTAACAAAAGATTTTCCTACATCGGTTCTGTACCTTCTACCCTTAATTTTTAAAACAAACGATCTTCTGTATACAATCTGTTGGATTCTTTAATATGTCAGTAACGTTTGCCAATGCATTTGAACCAGTATAAGCTTTAAATGACAAGCATAACCTCTGATTTGTAATATCTTTTTTTTTTTTATTTATTTATTTATCTTTTTTTATTTTTTTTTTTTTTAAGGTGTGGCGGGTATTTTTATTTTCAATATGCATTCAATAACTCAGTGCCCGCCTGGGTAGTGTGGTGGTAGCATGTCTGCCTCATATTCAACAGGTTGTGAGTTCGAATCTCGCGTAGGGTGAGTTACTTGGATAAGTTGTTTTTTTTTTTTCGGAGTTTTCCCTTATCCTGAGAAGACGAATGTTGAGTAACTTTGAGCTCCATGGTCCCCGAGATCATTTGAGCATCATTTCATCAATGTCATTCATCGTCCGACATGACCAACTAGGTTAAAGAATGTTAAGCTACAAAAAAAAAAAAAAAAAAAAAAAAAAAAAAAGAGAAGAGAGAGAGAGAGAGAGATATCAGTCTTAACATGTATGACAGTAACTTCTTATAAGATTAAATATTGCAATTTTTTTTTCCAGATTCAGTGGTTTAACAACTACAGCAAATCTCTTGCAGTTTATATGAAGTCAATAGGAGAAGGTCAGGGACTGAATCTTACCCAAGACACCAAACCTCCAAAATCACTCTATGTTGAGGTAATTAAATATAGCTCTTTGTTACTATAAGGACTAGTTTTGACATCCAGTCACATGCTTATTGCTAAACTTGATGCAACAATAACATTGTTTTCTAGGTGCGATGTCTTGTTGACTATGGAAAGTTTGAAATGGATACGGGTGAGACTGTAGTGTTAAAGAAGAATAGCCAGCATCTTCTTCCACGCTCCCAGTGTGAGTCACTAATACGTCAAGGAATCTTAGAGCACATTTCTTGATGACTATATTACTGGACTGTACCAGGCATGGTCATGTTTTATACTAAATAAATTGTGTAATTGTTTTTTGTGCTTGAATGGGTGATTAAAGAAACAGATAAATAAATATTTTATATATTATATTTAATCTGGAATGTTTTTTATTCTAAATATAGTAGAATGCCGCAAAATCATAAAACAACTAATGAATTTAAATAAAAAGATTAATACTTCAATGGATACCAGCACATTGCAGAATACAGGGTGATGAAACAGCTGACTTTCTAGCCAAGAAAGGTAGTAAAATTATATAAAATTCATCTGATCCAGTAAGTTATCACTCTATCAAAAGAATCATTATATCAACATATAATAACAAAATTAAAGAAGATAATGTATTACAAACAAAAGGAAAACCATGGGAAAATTTACTGCATTACCGAGAAAATCCTCTGTAACAGGCCATGACTGTCTCAATAAACATTTATTCAGGATTGGTATAGTGAGATCTCTTCTTTTTTCTTTTATTGTTTCATTTATATAGCCCCCCTATAACATCTAAGGTCATATCAGGGGCTTTCCACTTGAAACAACTCTTCTCTAGGTACTTTTACGTTAGTTTAAATCATTTAGTTTTACTCAATCATGCACACATTCACACTCGCATACAAACTTCCAGACTCTGTGGGGGATAGGGAATAATTCTGGCTAAAGAAAAATTCCTCACCCCAGCCGGGAATCGAACCCAGGACCCCCGGGTGAGAAGTCAGACCACTCAACTACGCAGGCAGTCAGATCTCCTCTGTGTCCCTTCTATACACTTAAGAAGATATGGATGGAAACCATCTACTGCACTGCCCAATCTTTAGTAAACATGACATCAAAATACTGGAATGCAAGAGAGCGAATGGCTTCACTGCCAACTACTCAACATTAGATACCAGCAAACCATATTATTTTTAAGTATTTCTATAAAGCTTTTAAAGCAAATTAATTTACATGTATTCTTTTTTTGCAACTATAGGGTCATTAAATCGTAAGGTTACCCCTCTCCTGGCCTCTCTCCACTGTGCGGGAGATCCGAGAGTTGTCAGGAAAGTGGTCCCAGCAAAGGTGCACTGGAGTTCTTACCTTAAATAAATTTTGACCATCTGCTCCCAAACAGGAAGTATAACAAGTTAAAGGTGTTCTTGCTCAGCAGCAGAAATCCCTGTGTAATCTACAGTGATAACATCATGCAAGAAATCACAAGGATTCCTGCTGCTAAGCTTAAACAAGTGAGCAAGAATATTTTCACAAATTGTGTTGCCCATACGTGAGCAGGTCAACAGTTCCATGACTTATCTTAAGATACATATTTTAGTGCACCTTTGCCAGCACCACTTTCCCGGCAACTATCGAATCTCTCGAGCAATGGGGAGAGGCAGCGATAGGGGTTACCTTATAATTTAATGACCCTACATTATAATCAGGTATATGGTATGGTATATATTCTCTCTCTTTCCTTCATGAGAGGATTTTCCATTTAACATTAAGAGAAAGAAGAAAAAGACGCATATTGCTTTTAAAATGAATTGCACTAACATTCGTTCTACTTCACTAATGTATACTTAACTAATATTTATGTTCAAGTTTCTGTGTCCATTACAAAACTTCTGTATCCCTTTCACTATTTGTGCATAAAATGTTAATAATTCAATCCTGTACCTGTACATAAAAATGAAGCATGACTAAACCTGAAACATGAATATTATGTTTATGCATCAATAAACTACTATTATTTTTAGTGGGTATTACCATGCTTTGGCAATCCCCTTGCTTGGCCGAGTTTTCCACTCTGTAGCCTGTAAATGGGTTTTTCCCCTCCTCTCATCGCAAACCAGGAGTAAAACAAGAGCGTTATGAAACGAAAGGTGACTTCCATTTTGAGAAAAATTTAAGTGGTCGAAATTGAAACCGATAACAACAAATATCTCAGAAATTGTTAACTTTACATAAAAAAGTGATGACATAATTTGTGTGTTTTAACAAAATCTATATTTTTTCTACAGCAAGTTTTTGTATATCTCTTTTGCTTTAGTAATTATGCAACAGTCATCCAAAATGAAGAGCTCTTCAGAGGACATTCCCAGAAAATTTCTCGTACATTTCCTTTGTCATAAACACATCTTGAACATATCAAAATCATTTAGAGCAATTTTTGAGAAAATGAATATTTTCGAAAATGTCTCGTTGTAAAGGTTGGGGAAATGTGCTTGAAAATCTTTGTATTGTATTCTTGAAAGATTTTGAACTTAAATATCAAATATTTGGTGTTTAACTGAATTTTCATTTTTTGACTTAACATGTTGACAAACAAACACACGCGTACGCACGCATGGTCCTTTTTCTAAACATGTCTTATTTTATCATGTGACCCTAAAACGTCTATTTCCTGTAAAATCTCTACCTATGTAGAGAAAGACAAATTCAAGTAGTTACTAATTTGAAAATGTAGCGTATTTTTACTTTCTGTGTATATATACTATGTGCATGGTGTATAGAAAAGATATTCTATAGTACCCAAAAAATCGATACCAAGTTTTTGCCGGAAATACCTGAATCCAAAAAAAGTAATTTTTAGAAAAAAGTGTGTGTGAGCAGCAAAGCTCAAAAAGGACATGTCCGTTAAATACTAAACTTGGTATTTAAGTTCAGTTATATATCCCGCACCTTCAACTACACTTTTAATGGAACATTTTTTGAAAATTTTGATCTTCTCAAAAATGAGTAACTATTTAGATTAAAATCTCCTATATTAAAGATATTTACATGACAAAATGTATTTCATGAATTTTCTGGGAATAGCCTCTTAAGGGCTCTTTATTCTGGATGAGTTTTGTAGAATTTTGGATAACGATTAAACCATAAAAGATAGACCATAACTTACTTGATGCAAAATGTAGATCTCATTAAAACACACAATTTATGTTATATACATATTTTCGTGGAGTTAATCATTTTTGAGATATTCATTGTTATTGGTTTCAATTTCAAATCAATTAACTTTTCTCAAATGGAACGATGTAAAAGCAAACCGATTAGAACCTCAATTGTTTCAGATAGCGATCAGTTTTAAAATATTTGCCTATCACTTTAGCCTAGTATATTCTCTTATTTTCATTTAGATTAGCAGAAATTGTAAGAATTGTAGAATTGTAAGAAAAATTTGTTTGTGGAATAGCTAGAGAAAGTTATGTGACTGGAACACGTCAGATTTTTACTTTCTCTACACATACTATGTACATAGTGTGTAGAGAAGGTATTGTATTATACCCAAAATTGTCTCCAGAAATACATGTTTTCAGACCCCCTTAAATAAAAAAAAACATTTTTAGAAAATGTGTGTGTGGGCAGCATAGCTAAAAAATGAAAACGGCCGCGCCGTGGCCGAGTGGTTAGACCACTAGCCTCTCACCTAGAAGGCCGGGGTTCGATCCCCAGCGACCGCATGTGAGATTTGTGGTGGACAAAGCGGCGCTGGGGCGGGTTTTCTCCGGGTACTCCGATTTCCCCCGCCATCGCATTCCACCGGTGCTCCATCATCATTCATGTATCGTCAGTGTCACCGCCTGCGGTGCCATTAGTACTTAAAGCGGGCGTTAAACACTACCAAAAAAATGAAAACACCGTTAAATACTAAACGTGGTATTTAAGTTTGGTATTTTCTAAGGATGTGACACAACGATTTTCAAGAAAATCCGCCACCCCAACTATCCTTTACATGGAAAATTTTGATTTTTTCAAAACTGGCTCAAACGATTTTGATTAAAATACCTTATGTTTAAGATATTTTTATGACAAACGAAATTGTTATCTATTCATAGGTTCATAGCCTTTGAAAACCTCTTCATTCTGAAAAACGTGTATAATTGGTAAACTTAAGAGATATACAAAAAATGTGGATCTCATTAAAACAAACAATTTATGATATATACTTTTTTTCTTTAGAGTTAACCGTTTCCAGATATTCCAGATTATTACTTTAAATTTTAGCCACTTAAACTGTTCTCAAACGAGAAAATATCTTTCTTCTCGTTCCTCTTTATTTACTCCTTACAAGCAAAGAGATTGGAATTTCAACTGTCACGTCAGTTACAGATGTAGAGAAAGTTATGTGAATGGAACACATCGCGGAGAGGTTTGCTTCCCTGAAGGCCCGAAGTGGGAAGACCTTGTACCACAGACGGACAGTATCAAGTTCCCATTGCTGTTCATTAAATCCATGGTTGACCTCCAGCAGGCCGAGAAATTCGTTAAGAGCGGAGAAACCAGGGCAGATGCCCGTAACCTGAGGAAAGCCCGTAGTGGGCGGTTGTGGGATCCGTGTTCCCGGAAACCATCAAAACGCCAAGACTACGACCGCACGCTGAGGAATGAGGATTTCCTTTCGCTCATTCTGATTCCAGGCTCAAGGAAAACCAAGTTACGCAACTTCTCTCAGCTGAACGGCTTTCCTCAAACTTTTCGTTCTACATACTCTGTCGATAGAAGCTTGCATTTTTTCTTTCTCTACAACGAGTAATGTATAAAAGATAGGGTAGATATTGCATTCCACCCAAAAATTCTGTCGTACAATGTATGTACAATGCACATATTAGGTAGAAACGGAATTGTATTCCACCCACAAATTCGATACCCAGATTTCACCGGAAATACTTGTCTAGAGAACTGTAGCAGTAGGTTATACGTGACCATGCATTCTGACATAATTGCACTGGTATTAATACACCAGCAGTATCTATGGAAATAACAAAAGAAGGATGATTTTGTGTATATAAATGAGATTTTGTTCTAACCATAGATAACTATAAACGATAACTAAGGTTATCAAACAAATATTGTTGGAAAAATGTTCACTCTTAAAAAGATTACAAAGTGAGCGTTATACATTTTGGATAGACGAGTGATATACCTCGATATTTCTAAATACATTGTATACATTCAAGTAATGCATGATAATTAAAGATGAATGTATTATTAAAATGTAATAAAAAGACTAAGTGCAAATAGACGAATTTTGTACAACACGCGCCATTGTAACAAACGCATTGGAGTTATATCAATCAAGTGTAATATAATATAAATTATGTTTGGAAAGAAGAGTATTTTAATATTTGCAAAGTGTTAGTAGATTTCTAGGTGATTTGGGCTTAAGTAACGAAGCCACTAAAATGGTATGATATATTAAAAAACAATGCGAGAAAACTGTAGAGCAGGAAGATAGTACCTATCGTAGTATTTTGAGGTTAGGAGCATACGGATGCAAATAGGGTATAACAGAAGTGCTGTATAAACATATTGTAGAGTAGAAAGAAAGTACCAAAAACTACATATTTTGAGATTAGGAGTATATAGTCGCAGATAATATTGTATGAACATATTGTAGAGTAGAAAGATACAGCACCACACTAAGAAGTTTGAAGTTAGGAGCATATGGTCGCAGATACAGTATAATAACATGAGCATGTACATATTGAAATTGAATTATGAAACATCTTCAAATGAAATGTAACTCATACGATATACGCGTATATTCAATGGATCAACTAGTGAGTTCCGTAATGAACAAATCGTATTACCGTACCATCACATTAAAGCAGCCAGCAAAAGTGGCTAGTACCTTTCTATACAAGAGTGTATTCTGTTTACGTATGCCACGACACAAAAAGGTTTCACAATCTGAAACTCTAATATGACGGGTTTAATGTTGACGCAAGAAGCAGTTAAAAAAAGCGTCTGTTTCCTAACCTCAAACTGCTTATTTTTATACTGTAGTACAAAGTATGAAGTTTCAATTAGATCGAATAGGAGATATCTTATGTTGCTAACGACCTAGACTAGTAATGCTTTTCTTGATCAACAAAATTGGCACATTATCAAGGAATTAAATATAATCTCTCATCTGGAGTCGCTTATCAGAACGGCCTTGCTTGAATAACCTTGACAGTGATGAACCACAAAAGCCACGCGCTATTAGCGTAATTATCACCAAATCAACATATTAAATAGTAAATGTTTGATGTATTGCTGTCAGCAAACTTTTCCGTTACTTTTTTGCTATTTAAACATTTTCTTTTAGAAAAGACATGAAATACTCTATTAACGTTATTAGAAATTATGGAGGTATTTTACTTTCTCTACAGGTACTATGTACATATCGTATAGAGAAGGCATTGTATTGCACTCAAAAATTCGATACCGAGATTTCACAGGAAATAGACGTTTTAGGGTTCCCTGTATCCAAAAAAGTATTTAGAAAAAGATTCGTGGGTGTGCGTGTCCGTGTATCTGTGAACACCATAACTCAAAAACGAAAAGTCGATAAAATACCAAACTTGGTATATAAGTTTACTATCTTCCAAGGATGCCACACGAAGATTTTGAGGAAAATCCCCCCTCCCCCCAAAACTACCCTTTACATGGGGAAAAATTCAAAATTTGTTATTTTATCAAAAATGGCTTTAACGATTTTGATTCAAATACCGTATATTAAGGACATTTATACGGCAAATAAACATTATATCTTGAATTTTCTGGGAATAGCCTCTGAAGACCTTTTCTTGTGTAAGCTTCGGCGATTAGTGTCCATTATGTCTAGGTCTTAAGCCAGGTGAACTGTGCTGGTCTGTCCGTGATCTGGTGGACTAGTGGTGAACATGGTATAGCTTCTGAGTACCTACCCTGGTAAGGTTTTAACTACAGGAATGAGGAGTGTGGTTTAGGTTGATGATGTTAAGGCGATAGCGTTGGATGGGCTTCTCGAACTGTTGCACTCTTTAGAAGCAGCTCCTTTTCCTCTGCTCCGCTGGTGTTTGATTTGATTAAAATTGATTTTGTTGGATAATGTTGATTGACCATTTCCAATGTTGGGAGGGGGAGTACTTTGTTAAGCTAATGTGCTGTTGGCTGGTTTGAAGCCGTTGTTACCGGGGGTGTCCGCAAGCCATGCGGGATACCCGATACCGCCTGAATCGGCGTTCAGTAGGTAAGTACTCCCCCAGAGATCTGACAAGTGTGTTCTCATGGTCGCCCAATCTGGCGTAGAATTTCTGAGCCCGACGCCTAATAACATCTTCCACATATGGGAGGGCCGAAGTTTCATGTAGTAGCCTCAAAGGGAAACGTCGACATACAGAATATATGGACCGGAGTCCTTTATTCTGTATCCGCTGTAACCAGAGAAGCCAGGAATCTGCTGCCATACCCTATACCTCAGAGGGATTATGAGCGTCTTGAAAAGACGTAACTTTAAGTGGACCGGCACTTGTAGGCCAGAACAGGTAAAGGGCGGCCACGCTCTGTCCGACGTTCGCGGCACATGTTCACGAAAAGTTAAGCGCTTATCAAGAGTGACGCCTAGGTATTTGATGGAATTTCCGCACTCTATCCTCTGACCTTGGTAGGAAAAGTTGGGTATTCTGGGCTGCGGCGGGGCGTTTTCTGGTGAACAGAACAGCATGGCTTTTGCCCGGGTTAGCGGAAAGCCGCCAATGTTCCTGGACGATACGGAGGTGTCTCAGTATTGGATTGAAGGTCCTGCGTATGTTCCTGTCTGTGCGGTAGAGCGGGACGCCGTCAGCAAACTGGACCATGTTGACGCCCTGCATTGTAGGGAAGTCTGCCATAAAGAGGCTAAACAAGGTGGGTGATAAGACAGAGCCTTCGGGGACTCCGCCTCGTAGGGGATCTTGAGTTGATGTTTGCCCCGCAACCGCTACTATGAAGGTGCATTGGTGTAGGAAGCTGTGTATAATTTGATGAGCTGTCTGTGTAGGCCAATCTGGATGAGTTTGAACAGGAGTCCCTCATGCCAGGTGGTTGAGAAGGCCTTCTCGACGTCCAATGACACCGCTAGCGTGAAGGCCCCGTCCTGGAACCCCAGGGCGGCAGCCTCCTCTACCCTCAGCAGCTGTTGGGTGTTCGAGTGCCCAGGACGAAATCCAAACTAATGGAGTGGGATGGCTTGAATGCCGGCAAGCTGTGGCGACAAGCGGTGGAGTACTAACCTCTCGAAGACCTTCGAGATGGTAGGAAGGAGGCTAATGGAGCTGTAGCTAGAAGGAAGCGCAGGGTCCTTTCTAGGCGTCAAAATGCACACCACCTGCGCCACCTTCCACTCGCGCGGAAATTGGCCCAGGTGAGGCACATGTTGAATACCTTAGTGAGGAACAGCACTGCTCTAAAGGGAAGGTTACTAAGCATGGCGGGTGTCAGTCCGACTTGCCCGCAAGCCTTTTTGGCATTGAGACGCCGGAGTGCGCCTTGGACTTCACTAGGGTGGATGATTGGGAGGGCATCCTCCGCTTCATCAGGCTGAAGCCGCAGATAGTGGTCAACTTCTTCATGAACGCGGGCAGTGAAGAGTACATCCTGGGGGTCCTCTCTCGGCCTGCAGGTTTCCTCTATGTAGTTCGCAAGCACGCTTTGGCTTGTGGTTCGTATACAAGGCCAAGGTTGTCTTGAAGCGGGGAGTGGTACTGGTTCCGTTGGCTCGGAGGCTTTTTGCGATTCTCCAGATGTCGCCACCCTCCAGGTCTTGCACAGCCATTGTGGCCTCCCACACTTGCACTCGGTGCTCGCGTAGTCGGACACGGACCTCTCGACGGAGGCGCCGCAGCAGATTCCTGGCTTCTCTGGTTACAGCGGGTACAGAATGGAGGACTCCAGTCAATCTATTCTGTATGTCGACGCTTCCCTTTGAGGCTCCTACATAAAGCTTCGGCCCTCCCATACGTAGAGGATGTAATTAGTCGCCGGGCTCAGACATTTTACGCCAAATTGGGTGAACATGAGAACGCACTCGTCAGATCGCTGGGGGAGTTCTTACCTACTGAACGCCGATACAGGCTTGCGGGCACCCCCGGTAACAACTGCTTCAAACCAGCCAAAATTAAGCGAACCAAGTACTCCCCCCCCCCTCCCAACATTGGGAGTGGTCAATCAAATTCTCCAACAAAAATAACTTTAATCTGAACAAACACCAGCGAAGCAGAGGAAAAGGATGGATGCTGCTTCTAAAAATTGAAACCTTTCGAGGAGCCTATCTGGCGCTACCTCCTTAACATCATCACTCGAAACCTGAACATTACCAAGCCTTAACCCATTCCTGTGGTTAAGCCATTACCAGGATAGGCACACAGAAGCTACACCTAGGCTCACCACGAGTCTACCAGGTCACGGATGGACCAGCACAGTTCACCTGGCAACTGTCGTGGAGAGAGATGAAGCCCCACATAGTTAACTATTTCTGACACAAAATAAGAACACCATAGCAGAACGCACTCTATACTATTATAGCAATAGTTCTAAGAAATCTAATGTGTTCCATTCGCATGACTTTCTCTACATCTCTACTCTGTTGTTATAAAGCTTATTCTTCTATTTACTTCATGCCAAAAAAATATGATGTATTCCATTCACGTGACTTTCTCTACATCGCTATAACAAATTGTTGTTGAAAAGCGTATTCTTCTATCTACTTTATGATAATCGAGATAAACATTAGCAGAAATCGTCTTAATTATTTGATTTTTTGTAAGTAGACGGGAACTAAGAGAATATCTAGGCTAAAACGATAGTCAAATCTTTTAAAACCTGTTGCCACGTAGATGAAATCCGTTTCTAAGGTAGGGCCAGGAATTTGTAACTTTCCGTGTGGAAAAAAGTGTTTAAATCTGAAACAAATAACAAGGAATAGCTCAAACGGCTGACTCCACTAAAAAGTATATAATATACATTATGTGTTTTAACGATATCTACATTTTTTGTTAAGTTAGTTTTTGTCGATCTCTTATGGTTTACCAGTTATACAAAATTCCGCAAAATTCTTCCAAAATAAACATGTTTTCAGAGGCTATTCCCATATATACATTTTATTTTCCATGTAAAGACTTTTAATATACGATATTTTAATAAAAAAAGTTTGAGCTATTTTTGAGAAAGTCAAACATTTTTAAACATTTTCAATGTAAAGGGTAATTGGTGATGGGGTAATTTTCTTGAAAATCCCGGAAGACACTGATTTGAAATGCCAAGTTTGGTATTTAACGGACTTTTCGTTTTTTATGCTGCACACACACACACACACACACACACACACACACACACACACTGACCAATAGATAGACACACACAAATATTTTTCTAAAAATGCTCCTTTTTCTGGATTCAGAGGGAACCAAAACATGTATTTCCTGTGAAATCTCTGTATCGAATTTTTGGGTGCAATACATCTTCGCTATACACCATGTACATATTACATGTAGAGAAAGTAAAAGTGGTGACATAAATTGACCTCCCTTGGTCCATCTAGGGCTAAAGGTTGTATCATACATATACTTTACACTAATGTAAAATACATTTAGTGGATAAATATTAAATGTATATCAGCATTCAGTGTGAAGAATGAAACGTTATATAAATAGAAGTTTTCAAGGCATGAAGCATGCTGATTCTAACCTCTGCTCTCAAAGTAATTTTATCTTGAGGTCAATGACTTTAGGTTAACATATGTGCTAGATTATTAACAATGCTTTATCAGGATGTGTCTGCGGAGTTTAATCGGCCATATAGCGTACTTTCCTAATTAGGTTTGGTTATTATTATACAAAAATCGGATTTTCCATTCACATAACTTTTTCTAGCTGTTCTGCAAATAAATCTTTCTTACAAAAGAGTATTCTTTTATCTTCAATAGGATGTTAATCTAGATAAACAGCAGGAATTGTCTTATTACTTGCTTTCATGTCAGTAGAAGTGAAATAAGGGAGTACATTAGGCTAAAGTGATAGTCAAATCTTTTAAAAGCTGGTCGCTATGTGAAACAATTGAGTTTCGGTTCGCTTTGCATGGTCCCGTTTGAGAAAAGTTAGGTAGTTTAAAACTGAAACTAACGATAAGGAGTACTCAAAAACGGTTAACTCTACAAGAAATAAAGTGTGTGTTTTAAGGAGCTATATTTTTTGTGTATTAAGTTTTTCTCTATGTTTTACGGTCCTACAGTCACACAAAATTCAGCAAAATTCATCCAGAACAAGAGGTCTTCAGAGGCTATTCCCAGAAAATTCAGGATATAAATTTTATTTGTCATGTGCGGTGTTTTGAACAAAATCGTTAGAGCCATTTTTGAGATAACAAAACAGTTCAAAAGTTCCCCATGTAAAGGATATTTAGGGTTGGGGGGATTTTCTTGAAAATATTCGTGTCGCACCCTTGGAAGATAATAAACTTAAATACGAAGTTTGGTATTTAACGCCCTTTTAGTTTATGAGCTATGCTGTCCACAGGCACACGAAACTTTTTCTAAAGATGCTTTTCTTTTTAATCAGGGGGTCCCAAAACATGCATTTCCGGTGAAATCTCGGTGCCGAATTCTTGGGTGCAATATAATATCTTGTCTATACAATATACACAAGGAGAAAGTAAAAGTTGAAAAGTAGTTTACAAGCGCATTCCATGTTACTAAATACTACGACATTATATGAAATTGGCACAGAAAAAGCCGTAGAAGTTTGGAAAAATAGGTGTAAAAAACTGACGTGTTTCATTCACATTACTTTCTCCATCTGTTCTACAAACCAACTATTGTTACAAAAAGTTATTCTTTTATCTACATCAACCTAATTCTCTGTTTCAACGATATATACTTTATACTTTCTCTGCACGTACTATGTACATAGTGTATAGAGAAGGTATTGTATTACACCCAAAAATTCGATACCGAGATTTCACCGGAAATACATGTTTTAGGTCCCCCTGATTAAAAAGAAAAGCATCTTTAGAGAAATGGCCGTGTGTGTGTGTGTATGTGGGCAGCATAGCTCAAAGACGAAAAGACCGTTGAATACCAAACTTGGTATTTCAGTTTGGTATCTTCCAAGGATCCGACAAGAAAATTTTCAAGAAAATCCCCCACCCCCAACTACCCTTTACATGGAATTTTTTTCGAAAATTTTGATTTTCTCAAAAATGGCTCTAACGACTTTGATTAAAATCTCTTATATTTAAGATATTTACATGCCAAATAAAAGGTATATCTTGAATTTTCTGGGAATAGCCTCTGAAGACTACTTTATTCTGGATGAATTTTACGGAATTTTGCATTACTGCTAAACCGTAAGAGATGGACAAAAACTTACCATACAGAAAATGTAGACCACGTTAAAACATACAAATTATGTTATCTATATATTTTGTGGAGTTGATCGTTTTTTTAGATATTCCTTGTTTTTGGTTTCAGCTTTGAAAAACTTATACTTTTCTCATACAGGAACTCTTGTCCCTATAAACAAGGAAGTTCAGTCACATAGCAACCAGCTTTTGACTATCACTTTAACCTATGGTACTCCCTTATTTCGCTTCTACTTACAAGGAAGCAAGTAATAAGACTATTTCTGCTATTTTTTTCTCGATAGTATGAAGTAAATAGAACCATAAGCTTTTTAACAAGTATTTGTTGCATAGATGTAGAGAAAGTCATGTGCGTGGAACCCATCAGATTTTTTAGGAAAAGGTCTGTGTGCGCGCGTCTCTGGACAGAATAACTAAAAAAACGAAAAGTCTCTTTACATGGATTTTTTTGTCTCCCTCCGTGGTGTAATGGTTACTCTGCTAACTTCATATATTCAAGGTCACGGGTTAAAACCCGGGCGATGGATTTTTTTCTGGCGTAAAAATCCTTAGCATAGCTTCCTTCGGAAGGGAAGTAAAGCCGTTGGTCCCGTGCCGTAGATTTACCGCACGTAAAAGAACCTGAATAAAGAGGTCTTTCGTGCCCAAAATGGAATGGGACGCTGAGAACCACAGCAGCAAAGTGTGTCCATAAATAAAATACCATTTCTTTTCTTTCTGGAATTTTTTCGACGTTTTCTAAAAAGCGTGTGGTTCTAACCGTTTTGATTAAAATGACGTATATTAAAGATATTTACATGACAAATAAAATACGAGGTACGTCCAGAAAGTAAGTTCCGTTTCAATTTATCTCCACTGCAGCGCTGCGATCGCAGTTCCGCACATGCGCGGTAGACGCTCTGTATCAAGGAGAAGAAACATGCGCCATTTTGAGATCGCTGTCAGCCACATACGCTTTGTTGTGCTTGTTTACAATGTCGGTGTTGATTGAAAATCCCGCCGCTTGTGAAATCAGATCTGTGATTCGTTTTCTGAATGCTAGGAAAGTGAAACCAATTGAAATTTATTGGCAAATTTGAGAAGTTTACGGACAAAATGCGATGAGTGATTCAATGGTGAGAAGATGGGTCCGACAATTCAATGAAGGGCGTAGTGAAGTGCACGATGAAGAACGAAGTGACGTCCATCTTTAGTTAAAGAAGAACTGGTTCACGTGATTGATGACAAGATCCAGGAAAACAGCAAGTTTACAATAAGTGCTCTCGCTATGGAATTCCCCAAAGCTCACGATCACTAATTCATGAAATTGTTACCAAAAAACTGAAATTTCATAAACTTTGCTCACGTTGGATACCAAGGATTCTTACTGAGCAACACAAAACAAAACGGATAGGTAGTGCACTTCAGTTTTTAACCCATTATGATGAAGACGGCAAGAATTTCTGACACAGATAGTCACAGGAGATGAGACTTGGGTTTCTTACGACACCCCTGAAAGTAAGCAATGGAATGGAGGCACACTTCATCCCCAGCAAAGGTTAAGCCGAAAAAAAATCTTGACACCTCGTAAAATGATGTGCACAGTGTTCTGGGACTGGAAAGGTATCTTATTCATTGATTTCTTACCACGTGGTCAAACAATCAAAGCAGATGTTTATTGCGAGACACTTAGGAAATTGCGGCGCGCAATACAGAATAAGCGCTGAGGATTGCTGTCAAAAGGTGTTGTTTTTCTTCACGACAAAGCACGACCACACGCTGCAAATGTGACGAAAAACCTCCTGCAGGGATTTGGCTGGGACGTGTTTGACCATCCTCCGTACAGCCCTGACCTCGCTCCTAGCGACTTTCATCTGTTCTTACATCTCAAGTCTTTCCTTGGCGGTTAACACTTCAACAATGACGAAGAGCTGAAAGAAAATGCTTCCAACTTTTTGAAGACACAGGCGGCAAACTTCTATGACGAAGGCATACAAAAACTTGTGCCACGCTATGACAAATGCGTGCAAAATTTCGGCAGTTATGTGGAAAAGTAGTTTAAGAGTTGTAGAATTTTGTACAGTAAATAATTATTCTGTATCTGTACACAATTTAATTTTATTACCAAACGGAACTTACTTTCTGGACGTACCTCGTATATATCCTGAATTCCCTGGGAATAGCACCTGAAGTCCGCTTCATTCTGGATGACGTTCACATAACGCAAGAGATAGACAATAACTTATTTTTCGTAGTCGGCTTACGTAGTCGGGAGCCATTGGCACGAATCATAGAATGAAGAACCTGGAACGAGTGGGCAGCCCGTAGATAGGCATGAGTAAGAAAAAGTGTATGGTGTGAAATGTAAGCGAAATGGATGGTAGAAAAGGTGACGATGGAGCAACTGATGGACTGAGTGGCGGGGGAAACCGGAGGGACCTGAGAAAACCCACCCAGACTCCGCTTCGTCCACCACAAATCCCACCTGCTCGAATCCGGGCCGCTCAGATGGGAGACGTGTGGTCCAACCACTCAGCACGGCGCCATCAGGGAAAAGCTTGCCACAAAAACGTAGATCTCGTTAAATCGCACTGTTCATAACCAATGGGCTTTTTTGTGGTATTCCCAGTTACTGATTTAAGTTACACTTTTCTCAATTGGCAAGTTTCATATCTCTTTTGTTTCACCCCTGGCCACGGAAAGAGAACCGAGTTTCAATGATAATCGCCTAACGGCAGCTTTTAAAGGTTGACGATCACTTTAGCCTAGCCTATTCCCTAATGTATTTCCTACTTATAAGAAACTAAGTAATAACACCATTTTTGATAATGTTGTCTTGATTAGCTTGGAACAGATAGAAATAAGCTTTAGCAAGTTTGTTGCAGAATAGGTAGAGAAAATCATGTGAATAAAACAATTCAAATATTTTTATCATATCCTATAGACCATATGTATACATTTCATGTATCCTTGGAAACAAAAATGAGTATTTCATGTGAAATAAAGTAACTATTTTATTTCATTGTAAATTATTTTAACTCCTTTGGTAGCTCCCCGCTCTTTAAATAATGAAAATTCCTTATCATATGTTATTCGATTTGTCGGGTAATAAACTCAGTACAGCTTTTTAGCATACTCTAAAACTTCTTCGGAAATATCCATTTTCATTCATTTATTGATTTATTTGGTGCAGTTTAAACAACCAGAAATGAAACTGTTTATCCGGCGGGGTTACGCAGCAACGACCAGAACTACCTACGTCACGACTAAAATGCAATTCCTCGTAATGACGACTCTAATGATATGAATATTAATAAATATAAGAATGTTTCAGTTGATATTAGGATAGATAGATTACGTGCTTGTGTACTATACATCTCATAATAGTCGATTTAAGCCACTTATAATACAAATAACTATTACGAGGGTGGTCTGAAAAGTTTTCGGCCTCACCCAGCGGCACCACTTTCATATTTTTTTCCCCTTACGTTGGTACACATGTTAATAGACCCTATGTAAAATTACAAGTCGTTCCAGGCAATAGTTGACTGTAGACTGTTGTTTGAAGCAGTGGAAGTGCGCATTGTTTTGAAAATGGAGAAATTCGAGTATCGTGATGTGATAAAATTCTTCGTAAAAGAAGGTTTAACACCTACAGAAATTCATTTGCGGATTGTAAATGTCTATGGTGACTCTTCAACTTCAGTTTCCACTGCGAAGATATGGGCGGCCGATTTTAAACGTGGCCGTGAAAACATCCAAGACGATCCACGCGAAGGACGCCCAAAAACTGTAACCACACCGGAAATCATTGAAAAAGTGCATGACATGATTTTGGAGGAACGGCGTACAAAGTTGCGTTAAATTGTTAATGCTCTTGGAATTTCAAAAAAACGTATTAGTCACATCTTGCATCAGGAATTAAATACGAAAAAACTGCGCAAGATGGGTGCCGGATATCCTCACTGTGGATAACAAACGCATTCGCACGACACTTTCTGAAAAGCGCTTGGCGCATTTTCAGAAAAACAGAAGTGATTTTTTGCACCGATACGTCCAAATGGATGAAACATGGATTCACCACTACACACCCGAATCCAAGCAGCAGTCGAGGCAGTGGACAGAAGCTGGTTCTTCAGCTCCAAAGAAGGCGAGGATGGTGCCATCGGCGGGAAAGATCATGGCGTCAGTGTTTTGGGATGCCAAAGGAATTTTGTTGATTGACTATCTCGAGAAAGGTAAAACTATTACTGGAGAATACTACTCTCAGCTTCTAACCAAACTGAATGCAAGCATTCGTGAAAAAAGACCCGGGTTAAAAAAGAAAAACATTGTTTTCCAGCAGGACAATGCACCTGCCCACAAAATGTTTTGGCAATGGGGAAGTGAAGTGCTGGAACATCCGCCCTATTCCCCAGATTTGACTCCCTCAGACTTCCAGCTGTTTCCAAAACTGAAGAAATTCCTCGCTGGTAGGCGCTTTTCGTACAATGAAGAAACAATTGCGGCTGTAAATGGGTACTTTGCAGCACTTCCAGAGAGGGGATAATGGCATTGGAACACCGCTGAACAAAATGTATTGATATTAGAGGAGATTATGTTGAAAAATAAAACTACTTTGAAAGCATGAATTGTCGTTTTTTATTATCAGGCCTAGAACTTTTCAGAACACCCTCGTAAATTAATTTCCACGTGAATATTGCAGGCTATCAATCATGTAGTATTTGCATGGCAGCTATTGGTGGTGAAACATCTGTTGCTCGAGGTCATGACGTTAATAGCTGCACCGAGAAAAACTTGGGACGTAGTTGGGAAATCTCATATCAGCCAGCGTGACTTCGACGAAAGCAGATGGCAACAAAAAACGCAATCTGGAAAAACACTTCACTCATCTCTGGGTTACTGAATGCTTACTATGGAGTAGAATAGTGCGCAGTCGCATTTTAAGTGTTTAGCTCATCACTATTTACCGTGAGGCAAAGCCTTCCGCGCAGGCGTCAAAGAAAAATCTGATGTGTACCATTCACGTGTTTTCTCTATATCTCTGTAATAAGCGTACTCATGCCAATCGAGATAAACACTGGCAGAAACTGTCATATATTGTGGTAGTTTAACGTCCTTCAACCTTGTTGGTCACATCGGACGATGAATGAAATTGCTGAAATGATGCTCATATAATCTCGGGGTCCGTGGAGCTTAAAGTTACCCGACATTCGTCTTCTCAGGATAAGGGAAACCCCCCGAAAAAACCTTATCCAGGTAACTCACGACCTTTTGAATGTGAGGCAGACACGCTACCCAGGCGGGCATTGTCTTATTACTTAGTTCTTTAAGTAGGAGGGAAATAAGGCTAAACCGACAGTCAAATGTTTTAAAATATGGTTGCTATGGGATTGAAATCCGATTCCTTGCGTGGCCAGGAGTTGACAAGTTCTCGTGTGAGTATTGTAGAACTGAAACCAATAACAACAAATATCTCAAAAAGATCAACTCCACGAAAAAAAATGTATATGGCTTAAATCGTGTGTTTTATCGTGATCTACATTTTGTATGTAGTAAGCTTTTGTCTATCTGTTACGGTTTACCAGTTATGCAAAGTTCAATAAAAATCATCCAGAATAAAGAGGTCTTTAGAGGCTATTCCCAGAAAATTCAAGATTTAAATTTGATTTGTCATGATAATATATTAAACAAGAGATTTTATTCAAAATCGTTATAGCCATTTTTGAGAAAATCAAAGCATTCGAAATGTTTTCCATTTATAGGGTAGTTTGGGGTGGGGGATTTTCATGAAAATCTTCGTGTCGCATCCTCGTAAAATAAAAAACTTAAATACCAAGTTTGATTTTTAAGAGTCTTTTCGTTTTTGAGCTGTGCTGTCCACAGACACACACACACACACACACGGACCTTTTCCCAAAAATACTTTCTTTGGATTCAGGAGGACCCAAAACATGTATTTCAGGTGAAATCTCGGTATCGAATTTTTGGGTTCAATACAATACCTTCTCAATACACTAGGTACATAGTACGTGTAGAGAAAGTAAAAATCTGATGTGTTCCATACACATGAATTTCTCTACATTCTGTAATAAATCATTATTAATAAGCTTATTCTTCTATCTACTTCATGATAATCGAGATAAACACTAGCAGAAACCTTCTTATTACTTAGTTCCTTATAAGTGGAAGGGAAATAAGGGAATACACTAGGCTAAACCGACAGTCAAATGTTTTAAAATGTGGTTGCTATGGGATTGAAATCCGATTCCTTGCGTGGTCAGGAGTTGACATTTCATATGAGTATTTTAGAACTGAAACCAATAACAACAAATGTCACAAAAACGGCCAACTACACGAAAAAATGTGTATAATATAAATCGTGTGTTTTAAGCAACCTACATCTTTTGTGAGCTAAGTTTATGTCTAACTGTTTTGATTTATCAGTTGTTCAAAATTCAGAGAAATGCATCCAGAATAAAGAGTTCTTAAGAGGCTATTGCCAGAAAATTCAAGATATACTTTTTATTGCCATGTTAATAAATGTAATATACGGCTTTTTAATAATAATAAAAAAAACATTAGAGCCATGTTTCACGTAAAGAATAATTAAGGGTGGGGAGATTCTCTTGAAAATCTTCGTGTCGCAACCTTGGAACATACTGAAGTATTTAACAGACTTGTACACACTGACTTTTTTCTAAAATGTTTTTTGCTTTTTATTCAGTGGTGCTTAAAGCATATATTTCCGTATCTTTGGGTACAATACAAAATCTCTACTGTCGCCCGCCTGGGTAGTGTGGTGGTAGCGTCTTTGCCTCACATTCAAAAGGTCGTGAGTTCGAATCTCGCCTAGGGCGAGTTACCTGGATAAGGTTTTTTCGGGTTTCCCCTTATCCTGAGAAGACAAATGTGGAGTAACTTGGACCCCGAGATCAGGACGTTAAAACTACAAAAGAAAAAATACGTCTACATACTATGTAGATTGTACATACGTGCTAAGGAAAGTAGAATGTTTTGCAACACTTCTGGGAAGCGATAAATAATACTTTTGGCGGTTAATAAACGCGGCATTAACGAATCGCCGTCAATTTGTTCGAATAGACCGAGTAGAAGTGCTCAGTCTGGGAGATGGCGGGTTCGATTCTCGTGACCGGCCTACCTGACCTATGGGTTTTTCGAGGGTTTCCCCGGTTATTCAGACGAATACTGTGTAGGTTTTTACCTGAATTTCCTGTCCCTCCATGTCGTTGCCATTGTGATTTCAGTCATCCTTCAGGGCTGGAAGTGTCGGTGAGGGTGCTCGTTGCAGCGTGGCAAGGAAAAAGGGTGGTCCCGACGGGCCGGTCTACCTGTCCTTGTGTTTCTATCTGGAAACTGTAGGGACCCTGTCATTGCTGTGCCGTCGCTCCTGGTTCCGACCACCCGCTGTATCTCTCACCTCATCACTCCCTCCCGGGGGCGCCACCTCGTGTGGTATCTTAATCCCAAATTACTTCGGGGATTAATATGTTTACTTTCTCTACACGTACTATGCAGATAGTGTATAGAGACGGTATTGTAATGCATCCAAAAATTCTATACCGGGATTTCAACTGAAATACATGTTTTTGGTCCCCCCTGAATCCAAAAAAAAAGATTTTTCGAAAAAAGTCCATATCTCTCTGTCTGTGTCATAGCTCAAAAATGAAAATGCCGTTAAATACTAAACTTGGTATTTAAGTTAAGTAACTTCCTGGGGTGCGACACGAGGATTTTGAGAAAAATCCCCCCACTCCAAACTACCCTTTACATGGAACTTTTTTCGATAATTTTTATTTTCTCAAAAATGGCTCTAACGATTTTGATTAAAATATCGTATATTAGACATTTACCTGACAAATAAAATGTATATCTTGAGTTTTCTGGAAACAGCCTCTGAAGACTACTTCATTCCGGATAAATTTTACGGAATTTTGCGTAACTGCTAAACCGTAAGAGATACACAAAAACTTACTCCACAAAAAATGTAAATCACGATAAAACACACAGTTTAAGTTATATACAGTTTTTTCGTGGAGTTGATCCTTTTTGACATATTCCTTATTTTTGGTTTCAGCTTTAAAAAACTTATACTTCTGTCCATACAAACAAGGGAACTTCAGTCACATAGCAACCAGTTTTTCACTGTCACTTTAACGTATGATAGTCCGTTAAACCGCTTCTAGTTACAAGGAAGCAAGTAATAATACTATTTCTGCTAATGTTTTCCCGATTAGCATGAAATAAATAGAAACATAAGCTATTTAACAATAATTTGTTGCAGAGATGTAGAGAAAGTTGTGGGAATGGAACACATGAGAGATTTTATATTTCACTTTCCTGTACAAAGAATATGGGACATCAGGGTTTGTATGTCGCACTCGACTCTGGACATTAGTGCTAACGATGGTGTTGCTCCAGGACTAGTGTCGTAAACAAGAGCATTAATTTGAAACGGATTTTGCGATAAAAAGCGCATGATGTATGTTGTGTTTGACATTTACAAATTAATTTAACAGAATTAACTTTTTGCAGGTTTAAACTTGGAAACCGGTGTGAAGTTCAAGAGTGCTGTTATGGTTGGTTGGCTAAGCGCATAAATTTAGCTTAGACAGGTCGCTGGAGCGTTTAATCCATGCACAAAACAACCAACTGCTGGTTCAACGGGCTCCAGTTATTTCAATATACTGTTAAACTAATTGCTCTGTGGTAAAGACACGCCAGGGAAACGGAGATCATTAAAAATGTGATGTACTGCATTCACGTGACTTACTCCACTCATTCTTATAAAAACTATTCTTTAAAAATCTGATGTGTTCCATTCACATGACACTCTCTACATCTCTGCAACACATTAGTCTTAGAAAGCTTACTTCTATTTACTTCATGCTAATCAGAAAAAATAGCAGAAATAATCTTATTGCTTGCTTCCTTGTAAGTAGAAACGAAATAAGAGAGTAGCGTAAGTTAAAGTGATATTCAAAAGCTGGTTGCTATGTCATGAAGTTCCTTTGTTTGTACGGACAACATTTGACACATTCCTGTATGAGAAAGGTATAAGTTTTTCTTAGCAGAAACCAAAAACAAGGAATACCTCAAAAACGATGAACTCCATAAAAAAAAAAAAATTTATATAGCATAAATTGTGCTTTAACGTGCTCTACATTTTACGTGAGGTAAGTTTTTGTCCATCTCTTACGGTTTAGCAGTTATGCAAAATTCCATAAAATTCATTCAGAATAAAGAAGTCTTCAGAGGCTATTCCCAGAAAATTCAAGATATACATTTCATTTATCAGGCAAATGTCTTTAATATACGATATTTTAATCAAAATTGTTAGAACCATTTTTGAAAAAATCAAAATTTTCAATAGTTTGGGGTGGGGGGATTTTCTGAAAATGTTCGTGTCGCATCTCTAGAAGATACTAAACTTAAATACCAAGTTTGGTATTTTACCGACTTTTCATTTTTGAGTTATCGTGTTCACAGGCACACGGACACACATACGCGGACCGTTTTCTGAAAATGCTTTTTTTTTGAATACAGGGACACTAAAACATATATTTCCAGTGAAATCTCGGTATCGAATTTTTGGATGGAGTGCAATACCTTCTCTATACACTATGAACATAGTACGTGTAGAGAAAGTATAAACATGTGATGCATTGCTTTCGCGTGACTTACTCCACTCATTCTTACAAAAACTATTCTTAAAGAAACTGCTGTGTTCCATTACATAACTTTCTCTACAGCTCTGTGACAGATTATTGTTAAGAAGCTTACTTCATGCTGATCGAGAACAAATTAACAGAAATTGCTTCCTTGTAAGTAGAATGGAAATAAGGGAGTGCCATAGGCTAATCGACAGTCAAATGTTTTAAAAGTTGGTTGTTATGTCATTGAAGCCTCCTTTGTTTGTATGGACAAGAATTGACAAAGTCCCAAATGAGAAAAGTATAAGCATTTTAAAGCTGAAACCATTAACAAGGAATATCTCAAAAATGGACAACTCCACGAAAAAATGCATATGTCATAAATTGTGTCCTTCAGAGGACTTCAGAGATTAGAAAATTCAAAATGTACATTTTATTTGTCAAGTAAATATCTTTAGTATGTGTCATTTTTAGAGCCAGTTTTGAGAAAGTAAAAAGTTTCGAAAATATTTATACGTAAAGGGCAGTTTGGCGTGGGGCACTTTCTTGTTTTAGTGAGAACTACATTTTTTGTGTTCTAGGATTTTATCCATCTCTTACGGTTTACCAATTATATAAAATTCAGGAAAATTGATAAATCGTTAAATACATTTTTGAGAATATAAAAAAAAAAAAAAAATTCCATGTAAAGAGTAGTTAGGAGTGGGGGATTTTCTTGAAAATCTTCATGTCGCATCCTTGGAAGTTGCTGAACTTAAATATCAAGTTTGGTGTTTAATGGACTTTTCGTTTTTGAGCTATGCTGCACATAGGTACACTTCTATTTTTTTATTCAGAGGGTCTCAAAACATGTATAAAGTAAAAAAAAATAAGTAGGTAACGATTTCACATACAGCACATACTAAAACATAAGCTGGGCCGCGCCGTGGCCGATTGTTTAGACCACTCGCCTCACACCTAGAGGCAATCGCATGTAAGATTTGTGGTGGACAAAACGGCGTAGGGGCGGGTTTTCTTTGGGTTCTCCCGTTTCCCCCGCCATCGCATTCACCGGTGCTCCATCTTCGTTCCATGCATCATCAATGCCATCCACTGCGGTGCCACAAGTAGTAAAAGCGGGCGTTAAATACTATCCAAAAAAAAAATATCTGACGTGTTACATTCACATAACTTTCTCTACATCTCTGCAACAAATTACTGTTAAAAAGCTAATTTTGCCATTTACTTCATGCTGATCGAGAAAAAATTAGCAGAAATAGTCTTATTACTTGCTTCCTTGTAAGTAGAAGCGAAATAAGAGAGTACCATAGTTTGAAGTGATAGTCAAAAGCTGGTTGCTATGTGACTGATGATCCTTTGTTTGTATGGACAGGAATTGACAAATTCCTATAAGAGAAAAGTGTAAGTTTTAAAGCTGAAACCAAAACAACGAATATCCAAAAAACGACAAACTCCGCGAAAAAAATGTACATAACATAAACTCTGTGTTTTAATGTGCTCTACATGTTTTGTGTGGTAAGTTTTTGTCCATCTCTTACGGTTTAGCAGTTATGCAAAATTCCGTAAAATTTATCCAGAATAAAGTAGTCATCAGAGGCTATTCCCAGAAAGTTCAAGACAAATTCATTTGTCTGGTAAATGGCTTTAATATAGATACGATATTTTAATCAAAATCGTTAGAGCCATTTTTGAGAGAATCAAAATGTTCGAAAAAAGTTCCTTGTAAAGGGTAGTTGGGGGTGGGGTGATTTTTCTCAAAATCTTCGTGTTGCATCCCTGGAAGATACTAAACTTAAATACCAATTTTGGTATTTTACCGACTTTTGGTTTTTGAGTTGTGTTCACAGATACACACACGGACCTTTTTCCAAAAATGCGTTTTTTTTTATTCAGTGGGTCCTGAAACATATATTTCCGGTGAAATCTCGGTATGGAATTTTTGGGTGCATTACAATACCTTCTCTATACACTATGTACATAGTACGTATAGAGAAAGTAAAAAGATCACATAAGCTGGCATTCCTGTGTTTTCTATAGGATAGGTATTGGGTGTTTTACCAATCCACAGATCCAATGAGGATATTGTACCAACGGAACAGAGGGGACATAAGACACCGGGCGAATGGAACCAGGATTGACGACCCAGAAATGAGGGTCTCTACATTTTCCAGATTGAGCAGCCTCGTCATCTGGACAGGCAGACCGGAGACCCTCGCCCTACTTAAAGAGTCCATATCCTGTGGTTATGAAATAGAGAAGGCCGCGGAATAGAGAAACTTCCACAGGAAAATCGATTTTTCATACCATGCCTCACCGAAACACCATCATCGATTTTCGAACTCTAAAACAGCTCAAACGTGGTGAAGGATAAATGCAGTGATTAATAGAACGAAATGAAGGGGCAGGAAATTCGGTGAGAGAAAAATCCCTGACGAACGATGGCAACCCTCGAAAAAACATTTGATTGGAGTAACCGGTTCCCGAGAATGAAGTCCGGCCCTTCCGAAAGCCGGCTGGGGCGGGGAATTTTTACAAAGGCCGGTCCCCATGGCCGCGCTCGCCAAGGCGTCCCGCTTTGGTGCTTCTGATCCAATTCACTTCTCTCTTACTGAAAAGGGAGAAGAAGAGTTTTATTCTTGCTTAAATTTGTTCATTATTACTATAATCTATATGTAGCGCTGGGGATCGTGGGTTCGAGTCCCGCCTTGGGCATGGGTGTTATATGTTTGTGTTTATGTGTGTGTTGTAACAGCAAAAACAACAGCAATCCAGTAATAATACAGAAAAACAAGGTAAAACAGAAAAAGGTAAATTAAAGTAGGGTATACGGTACCGGAGTCCTGATCAGACTCCGGTACCGTATTTAAAAACAAAAAATAAAGCGAAATGCATGCGTTACCGCGGCGCCTTCTAGCTGGGCGAATTTCTTGAAAAGTTCCTAAACTCCGTTCCAATATACAGGTCACAGAAAAACGTTTTCATTCAAGTACTGCAACTAAATTTGATTAATGATATTTCTAAATCAAATTAGGGTAAGTTGGTACAATTTCGATATGGGCACAATTCCGGTTAACTTAAAGTTTGGGGCCATTTTAAGTTTCGTAGTGTTGGTAGCACTTGCCTTACTATGGCATTGCAATGCTGAAGGTCTCTGCATCTCCTCCTATCTTTTCCCGGAATATATCTGTTTGTCCTACAGAGATGTATAATTTTTCTTGTTAAGAAGTAATTAAGTTACTTAGTTTTATACGCTCTTACCAAATTGCCTGGCGTCTATGTGCTTGTAAATGTCATATTGAGGTTAGAGACTTGCATTTCTTTTCTGCGTGTACTGTGACAGCCATAGGAAAAGACTAGTGACATGTGCTGCCATCTCTTGTCACAGTTCAGTAATATTTTTTTGTAATTTCATTCCTACAAACTGTACATTTTCAATCTTAAAAATGATACAATTTCGTTATCCTGATACAATCTCGCTGTTATTTAGTTATTTATTTAGTTTAGTCAGCCAACATTTGTTACTATTGACATATTATATGCCATTACTCCAAATAGCTATATATATTTAAGGTCATTTCTGCTTTTCTTCTCGGAAGTATCAAGTACCTATAAATATTTACAACATTTGTATGAAATGTTAAAGGACTATTTTGTTTGACAAACCAGTATGCGCTTTTCTGATCGAAGAGCACGTATCTTCAAAATAAGTAACTGAAGAGCTCGGCAAATCCATAATGTCATATCCAATAAAATATCTCCGCACATTGTTGTCAAGGCAATTTTGCGACTCTAGAAAAAAAAATCAGATGTGTTCCATTCACATGACTTTCTCGACATCTCTGCAACAAATTATTGTTAAAAATCTTATGCTTATATTTACTTCATGCTAATCAAGAAAAAAATAGCAGAAATAGACTTATTACTTGCTTCCTTGTAAGTAGAAGCGAAATAAGAAAGTACCATAGGTTAAATTGGCAGTCAAAAGCTGGTTGCTATGTGACTGAAGTTCTTTTGTTTGTATGGACAGGAGTTCACAAAGTCCATTGTGAGAAAAGTATGTTTTTACAGCTGAAACCAGAAAAACAAGGAATATCTCAAAAATAATCAACTCCACGAAAAAAATGTAACATAAATTTTGTGTTTTAAAGTGCTCTACATTTGTTGTGTGGTAAGTTTTTGTCCGTCTCTTACGGTTTAGCAGTTAAGCAAAATTCCGTAAAATTGACCCAGAATAAAGTAGTCTTCAGAGGCTATTCCCAGAAAATTCAAAATATACATTTTATTTGTCAGATAAATATATTTAGTGTACGATATTTTAATCAAAATCGTAAGAGACATTTTGTATATAATAAAAATTTTCGAAAAAAAGTTCCATGTAAAGGGTATATGGGGGTGGGGGATTTTCTTGAAAATCTTCGGTCGCATCCTGGTAAGATACCAAAGTTAAATACCAAGTTTGGTATTTAACGGTCTTTTCGTATTTGAGCTATGCTGTAAAAACACGCACACACGGACCTTCTTGTAAAAATGCTTTTTTTGGATTCAGGGGGACACAAAACATGTACTTGCGGTGAAACCTCGGTATCGAATTTTTCGGTGGAATGCAATAGCTTCTCTATACACTGTGTACATAGTACGTGTAGAGAAAGTAAGAAACAGGTTTTTGAAATAGAGTCATTAAATTATAAGGTAACTCTTCTCGTGGCCTCTCTCCACTGCGCGAGAGATCCGAGAGTCGCCGGGAAAGTGGTGCTGGCAAAGACACACTGGATTCCTTATCTTACATAAATACTGAAAATATTGACCATCTGCTCCCAAACAGGCAATATAGCAAGTTAAAAATGTTCTCGCTCAGCAGCAGAAATCCCTGTGTAATCTACAGAAACTTAGTGATAACATCATGCAAGAAATTACAAGGATTCCTGCTGCTAAGATTAGACAAGTGAGCGTGAGTATTTCAGCAAATTGTGCTGCCTTAATGTGAGCAGAAAGTCAACATTTCCGTAATTCATTTTAAGATATAACCTCCGATAGACTATAAATAAAAGACAAGTTCATAGCAAACAATTATTTTATTACTAAAAGTTTTTACTTTTATGGTTATTTTTCAACATAATCACCGAAAAGATTGAGACATTTATCGTACCTGTGCACAATCTTTGCAATATCCGCTTCAAAAGATGTTGCCGCCAATGATTTCAAATGAGTATTGACGTTGTTTTGAAGATCTTCGTACTTTACGACGTTTGCGGAGAGCCATTCAAAACAAACAAAGAGGAATGCTGACTTCAGGAATTGTGTTGATCCATGACAACGCTCGTCCATACACTGCTGGCACAACCCATCGGCTCCTTGAACAATTTCAATGGGATATTTTCGATCACCTGCCGTACAGTCCTGACCTGACACCCAGCGACTTTCACCTTTTCCCTGAACTGCAAACGTGGCTAGGAGGGCAATACTTTCAAACCAACGAAGATCTTCAAAAGCTTTTGCAATAGATAAGTATGAATTAATGACTGTTTTTGAAACGTAAGTAGATAAATAAAGATTTTCTACTTAAACGACTGTGTATAGATACTTTTTTCCATGACTATATATATATATATATATATATATATATATATATATATATGCAATAAAGCACAGAAACCGTCGGATGCTTTAAAAGTCTGTGATTTGTAGTACCAGTGAAGGATTTCTCCCTTATTTGCAATAGTACAATGTAAGACATGCAGTTCTGTAAGTCTGTGGGAGACGGAATAAGTTCCTGCCAAATATTTCTTGTGGAAGTCCGCGTGTCATCATGGGACATTTTGTTACTGGGTTTTCCGCTGGAGACGGGTTTTCCTAAACGGACGAGCAGACAATGTGCGACCCAAGTTGATTTATAGGCTTTAAATATATTTTCACTCTTTAGCTTTACTTCTTTGTTCTGGGAAGCTATAATAAAAACAAACTTTTGGTGCACATGACCGTAAATATCTTTGTGCCTAATTTCCGTCTCTTTTACATTGTCTTTGTTTTAATTTTCCTTGTGACCGTACAGCCATCTGTGGCTGCGGGAGAAAGGTCTGACTTCTTAGAAGTTAGCATCATGCTTAAGAATATCTCATATAATGCTGCAATCATTTTGGTGAAGGAAAATAGTTATTTGTTATACAAGTGGATAAACAGAAAGAGGTTAGTTCACTTGTTTAATACATTATTTTATACTACAGATACGATAAATTAATATATGTCAATATGCAGTTAATGATTTTACAACAGATAGTAATAAATTAAATAAGGAATCAGGCTTTGAATTACGGCGTTCTTATAGTTATAAAATATGGTAGGCTATGTATGAATACTAATTTTGTTTTTATTGCTGCTGGTTTCAAATTGATTAATTAACGATGGACGTTGAGAACGTTAATATATCGGTACCAAATGATATATTAAATGAAGCCAAAGAAGCAGTTGAGGCTTAATACCGTCCACTTCACGGAAATTATACGAAAAAGAGTTTTAGCAATTTAAGGATTGCCAGATACCAAAAAATGTTCAGGGCATTAATGAAGAACTGATTCTCGCTTATTTTCTTTCTTGATGTTGATGTTAAAAGGTTATAGAAAAATCTGATGTGTTCCATTCACATGACTTTCTCTATATCTCTGCAACAAATTATTGTTATAAGATTATGCTTCTACTTACTTCACACTAATCGAGAAAAAATCAGGAGAAATAGTCTTATTACTTGCTTCCTTGCAAGTAGAAGCGAAATAAGGGAGTACCATAGGTTAAAGTGAAGTCAAAAGCTGGTTGCTATGTGACTGATGTTCCTTTGTTTATATGGACAGGAGTTGACAAATTCCTGTATGAGAAAAGTATGTTTTTTAAAGCTGAAACAAAAACAAGGAATATCTCAAAAACGACCAACTCCACGAAAAAAAAAAAATGTATATAACATAAATTGTGTGTGTTTAACGTGCTCTACATTTTTTGTCCGGCAAGCTTTTATCCATCTCTTACTGTTTAGCAGTTATGCAAAATTCCGTAAAATTCATCCAGAATAAAGTAGTCTTCAGAGGCTATTCCCAGAAAATTCAAGATATACATTTTATTTGCAATCAAAATATCTTTAAAAATTGACATTTTAATCAAAATCGTTACAGCCATTTTAGAGAAAATCAAAATTTTCAAAAAAAGTTCCATTTAAATGGTAGTTTGGGGTGAGGGGATTTTTCTCAAAATATTCGTGTCGCATTCCTGGAAGATACTAAACTTAAATACCAAGTTTTGTATTTTACCGACTTGAGTTATCGTGTTCACAGACACACGGACACACACACACACACGCACACACACACCACATGGACCTTTTTCTGAAAATACGTTTTTTGGATACAGGGGACCCTAAAACATATATTTCCGGTGAAATCTCGGCATCGAATATTTTGGTGGAGTGCAATACCTTCTCTATACACTATGTACATAGCACGTATAGAGAAAGTAAAAATTGTAATCAAGCTTTTATTTATTTACTTGATCCCACTTGTTACCGGAGCAACGAGTGAATTTTGTTTACTTTATCCCACCCGTTGCGCTAATATCTATCACTTTGATTAAAAGTCCAAGTTTTCTTATGTCGTTTCTGCATAGCAACGGTCTATTACAAGTATCTGTAGCATATGTATTTTAAAATACGCACTATAGTCATACTTTTAGGATCAATGTAGTGCGCGGAATTTTTTAAAATAATTCAAGATATGCATTTTATTTCTCATGTAAACTTAATGTACGGTATTTTAATCATAATCGATAAACCGTGATTGGCAAAATCAAAATTTTCGATTTTCTTTAAAATCTTTGTGTCGCATCCTTGGAAGATACTAAATATTTATTTATGTCTTGGATTTTCTGGAAATATCCTCTGAAGACCTCTTCATTCTGCATGAGTTTTGCATAACTGCTAAACCGTAAATTATAAACAAAAACTTAATACACAAGAAATCTGATGTGTTCCATTCACACGACTTTCTCTACATCGCTGTAACAAGTTATTGTTAAAATCATATTACTTTCTCTATACGCACTATGTACATAGTGAATAGAGAAGGTATTGCACTCCATCCAAAAATTCGATACCGAGATTTCACCGGAAATATATGTTTTAGGGCCCACTTTAACTAAAAAAAAGCATTTTCGGAAAAAGGTCCGTTTGTGTGTGTGTGTGTGTGTGTGTGTGTGTGTGTCTGTGTGTCTGTGAACACGATAACTCAAAAACGAAAAGTCAGTAAAATACCAAACTTGGTATTTAAGTTTAGTATCTTCCAGAGATGCGACACGAAGATTTTGAGAAAAATCTCCCCACCTCCAACTATCCTTTACATGGATCTTTTTTTGAAAATTTTGATTTTTTCAAAAATGGCTCTAACGATTTTGATTAAAATATCGTATATTAAAGCTATTTACCTGAAAAATAAAATGTATATTTCGACTTTTCTGGGAATAGCCTCTGAAGACTACTTTATTCTGGATGAATTTTACGGAATTTTGAATAATTGCTAAACCGTAAGAGATGACCAAAAACTTAGTGCACGAAAAATGTAGAGCACATTAAAACACACAATTTGTTACATACTTTTTTTTTCGTGGAGTTCATTGTTTTTGAGGCATTCCTTGTTTTTGGTTTCTGCTTTGAAAGACTTATACTTTTCCCATACAGGAATTTGTCAACTCCTGTCCATACAAACAAAGGAACTTCAGTAACATAGCAACCAGCTTTTGACTATCCCTTTAACCTATGGCAGTCACTTATTTCGCTTCTACCTACAAGGAAGCAATAACAAGACTATCTCTGCTAATGTTTTACTGATTAGCATAAAGTTAATAGAAGTATAATCTTTTTAAGAATAATTTGTTGCAGGGATATAGAGAAAGTCATGTGAATGGTACACATCAGATTTTTTTATTACTTTAAGATAAAACATTAGCAGCAATTGTCTTAATAATTGCTTCCTTGTAAATAGAAGGAAAATAAGGGAATACGCTAGGCTAAAGAGATAGTCAAATCTTTCATAAGCTGGTTGCCATGTGTTGAAATCCGTTTCTTTGCAGGGCCAGGAATTTACAGCTTTGCATGTGTGAACATTTTAAGGATTTTGAATCTGAAACAATTAACAAGGAATATCTCGGAGATTGTCATTTCCACGAAAAAAATCTATCTGACATAAATGGTGTGTTTTAACGAGATCTACATTTTTTGTCTAGCTCTTACGGTTTACCAATCACGCAAAATTCAGCAAAATTCATTCAGAATAAGGAGGTCTTTAGAGGCTATTCCCAGAAAATATAAGATATACATTTTATTTGGCATATAAATATATTTAATATACGGCATTCTAATCAAAATCCTTAGGTAAATTTCTAAAAAAATTAAAATTCTCAAATTTTTTTTCCATGGAAAGGGTAGTTTGGGGTGGGTTTTTTTTTCTCAAAATCTTTGTGTCGTATCCCTGGAAGATACTAAACTTAAATACTAAGTTTGCTATTTTACCGACTTTTCGTTTTTTAGTTATCGTGTTCACAGATACACGGACACATCCACACACGCGCGCGCGGACCTTTTTCTAAAAATGATTTTTTTTTGGATACAGGGGACCCTAAAACTGTATTTCCGGTGAAATCTAGGTAACGAATTTTCGGGTGAGCTCTACATACTATGTACATAGTACGAGTAGAGAAACTAAAAATATAGATCTGGTTAAACAACACAATTTATGCTATTTTTTGTGGAGTTAACTATATCCAGACATTCCTTGTTATTGGTATTTAAATGTCCAATACTTAGAGTTTTCTCATTGAAGATTGGTTATTCAGTTTGTTTCATCCTGGTCGTGCAAAGAACGGATTTGCAATTGCGATAGTGAGAGATTTTAAAATATTGGAGTATCTCTTTAATCTAGTGTATTCTCTTATTTCCCTTCTACAAATAATAAGACGATTTCTGCTAATGTTTATCTCGATTAGCACAAAGTAGATAGAAGAATAAGTTTTTGCAAGAATAGGTAGAAAGGTTATGTGAATGAAACACATCGGGTGTCCTCGAAACATGTATTTATGGAAATCTCAGTATCACATTTTTGAGTAGAATGCAATTCTTTCTCTTCTTGCTATGTTTATACTTGATAGAGAAAGTGAAAACCACAGTCTCGCCGAGAACTTTTAGAGCGCCTTCGTAGCATTGTCAATAACTAATACTTTTAAATTCTGCTTGTTTAGTGAGGATAGGAAAGGAAAAGGTCTGAGGGGACTCGGCAACGGATCTGAGGCTATGTACCTACAACTCCCTACAAGGGTGGAAACACTGGGCGGCCGGAATCAGGAGCCACGATACAGCAATAACAGGGTCTGCACAGTTCCCAAACAAGGGCCCCCGCCAGGAACGATCCTCATCCCCGCAGCCTGCCAAAGTTGGGGGAACATCCTTTTACTCTGCCATGCCGCACCGAGCACCACCACCGACACTTCCAAACCTTTGAAACCAATGGGTTGAAGGATGAATTAAATTACAATGGAAACGACATGGAGGGACAGGAAATTCGGGGAATGAAAGAAACCTACCAGCATTCGCCTGGCGATCTGGGGAAACACCCGAAAAAAAACGTGGGTTAGACCACGGGAAGTGAACCTGCGACCTCCCGAATACGAAACACAGACAAACGGCCTGAACCTCACCACTCGGTATATTTAGTGAAATCCTCTACTCATTGAAAATCAATTCGTTTGCGGAAATCCCTAACGCTCTGTTGAATACCTCCAAGGTTTATGTATTTCTTATAAACAGGAACTGCATTCACTTTTACTTTCTCTACTAGTAGATACAAAGATAGAGAAGGTATTGATTAAAAACAACAAATCTAGCAACCACTATAATTATTGCGGTCGCAAAGTTTATAAAATAATCAACGTTAAGGCAATAAATTAATAAAAAGAAAATCTGATAAGTTTTATTCACATATCTTACTCTACATCTCTCTAACAAATGATTGTTAAAAAAACTTATACTTCCATCTACTTTATGCTACTCAAGACAAACATAAGCAGCAATAGTGTTATTACTTGCTTCCTTGTAAGTAGAAGCGAAATAAAGGACTGCCATAGGTTGAAGTGGCAGTCAAAAGCTGGTTGCTATGTGACTGATGTTCCTTTGTTTGTATGGACACGAGTTGACAGATACCCGTGTGGGAAATATATAGGTATTTTAAGCTGAAACCAATAACAAGTAATATCTCAGAAAGGGTCAGATCTAGCAAAAAATCTGATGTGTTCCATTCACATGACTTTCTCTACATCTCTGTAACAAATTATTGTTAATAAGCTTATTCTTTTATTTATTTCATGCTAATCGAGAAAAATTAGCAGAAATAGTCTTATTTCATAGGTTAAAGTGATGGTCAAAAGCTGTTCCTTTGTTTGTATGGACACGAGTTCACAAAGTCCTGTATGAGAAAAGTGTGTGTTTTTTATAGCTGAAACCAAAAACAAGGAATATCTATAAAAAAAAAAAACAAAAAAAAAAAAAAAACAATCAACTCCATGAAAAAAATGTATATAACATAAATTGGGTGTTTTAAAGTGCTCTACATTTGTTGTGTGTTAAGGTTTTGTCCATCTCTTACGGTTTAGCAGTTATGCAAAATTCCGTAAAGTTGACCCAGAATAAAGTAATCTTCAGAAGCAGTTCCCAGAAAATTCAAAATATACACTTTATTTGTCAGGTAAATATCTTTTAATATACGATATTTTAATCAAAATCGTTGGATCCATTTTTTAGAAAATCAAAATTTTCGAAAAAAGTTCCATGTAAAGGGTAGTTTGAGGTGGGGGAATTTTTCTCAAAATCTTCGTGTCGCATCCCTGGAAGATACTTAAGTTAAATACGAAGTTTGGTAGTTTACCGACTTTTCGTTTTTGAGTTATCGTGTTCACAGACACACGGACACACTGACACAGGAACACACACACACGGACCTTTTTCTGAAAATACTTTTTTTTGATACGGACCCTAAAACATATATTTCCGGTGAACTCTGGGTATCGAATTTTTTGGTGAAGTGCAATACCTTCTCTATACACTATGAACATAGTACCTATAGAGAAATTAAAAAGGTCGTGTGTGTATATCCGTGAGTGTCTGTGAGCACAATAACTCAAAAACGAAAATGCCATAAATTACCAAACTTATTTAAGTTAAGTATCTTCCAAGGTTGCCTCACGAAGATTTTGAAGAAAATCTCCCCACCCTAAACTACTTTTTAGATGGAAAATAAATCGAAATTTTTTATTTTCTCAAAAATGGCTCTAATGATTTTGATTAAAATACCGTACATTAAAGATATTTATATGCAAAATAAAATGCTTGTCTTAAATTATCTGGGAATAGCGTCTATGGACCTCTTTATTCTAAATGAATTTTGCTGGATTTTGCATAACTAGTAAACCGCAAGAGATAGACAAAACCTTACTACTCAAAAATGAAGATCTCGTTAAAACACTCACTTTATTTAATTCCTATACATTTTTTCCAGGAAGTGACCATTTCCAAGATATTCCTTGTTTTTTTTTTTTTGTTTTTTTTTTTCTCCGGTGGTTTAACTTCCTTTAGCCTGGTTGGTCATATCGGACGATGAATGAATGAATGAATGAATGAAATTGGTGAAATGATGCTCAAATGATGTCGGGGTCCATGGAGCTTAAAGTTACTCGACATTCGTCTTCTCAGGATAAGAGAAACCCCCCAAAAAAAACCTTATCCGGGTAACTCACTCTAAGCGAATTTCGAACCGACGATCTTTTGAATGTGAGGCAGACACGCTACCCCCACACTACCCAGGCGGGCTATTGCTTGTTATTTGTTTCAGTTTTTAAATACCTAAACTTTTCTCATTTGGAATTTGTCAAATCCTGACCATGCAAAGGAAAGTATTTCATCCACATGGCAACTAGCTTTTGAAGCATTTAACTGTCGCTTTAGTCTGGTGTATTCCCTTCTATTTATCAGGAAGTAATTAATATTACCACTTTTTGCTTGTATTTATCTTGATTATCTCGAAGTAGAGAGAGGGAAGAAGAATAATCTGGTGCAGAATAGCTAAAGAAAACTATTTGAGTGGAACATTTCAGAGTTTTTGTTATTCATCCTTCATTGTTTGAAAGTAGATTTTCTTGCCACTAGAGGAGCCCCATTACCGTATTAAAGTAAAACAAGCGAGTTCTTTCTAGCTGACAATGTTTTATTGGATTCCTGAACACTCGGCTAAAACATGGATGTAAATTATTGCTTTCAGCTCCGCTCTGAGACAATGAGAAACAGCCGAAGGTTACTAACAGGCTTATCCTCTCACAGACAACATCCGGAATGTTTTTATCATAGATCGGTATTCTTACAGCGCCATTTATGGCTCGAGATTCGCTGTGGTTTTGTGAATAATTTTAAGGTTGAGTTGATAATAGCTCTCACGTGATCAGATAAACGTATCCGACATTGTAACTATAGAATGCTTCCAATCGTTCCGTTGGGACGGGTCCAGAGAAAGTTGCAGACCGTGGCAGAGCATTGAGATAATAGCACTGAATGTATTGAATAATCGTGTTGAATGCAACTTTATGTACGCAGCACAATAAATACAATTAGCAAGTTGAATAAAAGTCAGTATTTCAAATTTGAGGTTGGAAACTTTATCCAGTCACCTGCCTTTGCCTCAATTCTATTTGCCACGAAGTGGAATGGTGAATACAAAAATCTCCTAAACTGGGTCAACTAAATGGCGTAAAAATGCTAATGTGAACTCAAACTTCCACCCTTTATTTCATCCACAAACTCTTTTACTTACATTATTTTCAATACTAGTAGGGAATAAAGGGGGATTTCGGGACTCAAAGGATGCCGCCCATGTAAAACATCATGTACATATGTAACACTTAAGATAAACATCAGCCGACAGACCACCCACACAGCGCTGCCTCTTTGCCAAGACAACAGTCTAAAAGCTTCCCCATGTACCTGTCAATCAAAGTATGTGCTGCCGGCTACTACCCCCTCCCCCTTTGCCAAACCACCTGTCTAAAAGATTTTACTTGCAGGGCTCTTAATCACTTGAACAATCGTCTTTCACATTCACAGATCAAATTCAATTTAATCGATTGACCACGCCCACTCGAATTTCTAATTTTTGAGCTACAAGGTTCATCTGCATATCAAATCGATCTAGTTTTTCACGAGGAATCTGAATCTCTAATCATAAATACAAAATTCTTTTGATTTCAATTCGATAGTCTCTTTTAATTAAAAACACGTATGATTTCTCTATCTCTGGCAATTCGAGAGCTACAAGGCTCATTTGCATGACAAATCAGTCTAACTTTTCACAAAGAATCTGAATATACAAACATAGTTCAACTGTCATGGCGAAAAAACTCGATAAAATTACTGAGTGGAATATTTGATATAAATTATTAGATATCAATTGAACATGCGTTAGCGGTAATATTTTTGCAAGGAATTATAACACTCACACGATTGAACATGTTAAAAGTTTTATTATTCAATACCAACATATAAAATGAAAAATAGCAAGAGAGAGAATTGCTTTTATAAAACATACTAACTTATCACATCAAAAACCAATATGGCGGCGAAGTGATTGTGTTTCCAACGAGCAGAGGGCACCCAACAGGGAATTGAACCTGGGACCTCTCGAACACTGAGAATGCCAACATCATTCCAACACTAGACATTATAAATCTTAATAACGGTTCTTACACGGAGACCTACAATGAACTTTCAGCGGGGGTGCAACCACGCGACTTTACTGCTATGTAAAATTAAACAACCTCAAAAAGGATTGAATGTAGAATGCAATTATAACACTCGCTATACATAAAAGCTGTTTTTTATTCCCTTATAATCCCCTATCCAGTACAAGAATTAACTTCACGAATAATCAAGAAACTTTAATTACAATTACACTAATTAAAATGACAATAACGCTTAAAGAATTGAGGTTACAATAAAACGCCATAACACTTTTCTTATTCCTTTATCAGCCCATACCCAGCACAAGTACAAGATACACGATTGGTTAATTTTAATAAATTTGAATTACAATTACGCTAATTAAAATGTTAATAGCGGTTAAAGAATTGAGATTACAATAAAATACTATCAGACTTTTCTTGCTCATTTATCACCCTGCATACAGTACAAGAATGAATTCCAGCTATCCCACACTCGAAAAACTTTAATTACTATTACGCCAATTAAAATGCCAATAACGCTTAGAGAATTGAAGTTACAAAAACGCTATTAGACTTTTCTTATTCCTTTATCATCCCATACCCATTCCACTGGTGCTCCATAGTCATTCATGTATCACCAGTATCACAGCCTGCGGCGCCAAAAGTAGTTAAAGTGCGCGTTAAACACTACCAAAAAATCCCATACCCAGCATAAGTATAAGATTCATGATTGGTTAATTTAAGAAATTTTAATTACAATTACGCCAATTAAAATGCCAGTAACGCTTAGAGAATTGAAGTTACAATAAAAGGCTATTAGACTTTTCTCAACCCTTAACATCTCCTATTCAGTACGAGCATTAGATTCTCGGTTAATTCAATAAATTTTAATTACAATTATGCCTTTACTTCAATTGAAAAATGTAAATAACAACTCCATTTGCAACGATGTAGCGAAATGGGTGATACAAATTCTTCACGAAATTACATCTACATGCTAATTACATACTTGGATTACACGCCTAGTGCATTCAAACATTATTCGTATAACTATCACAAGACATATAAAATGCTTTTATTTACGCAAATGTCAGACCTATACCAAAATATGATGTGTTCCATTCACGTGACCTTCTCTACCTCTCTGAAACAAATTATTGTTAAAAAGCTTGTACGTCTTTTTACTTCATGCTAATCGAGTAAACACTAGTAGAAATAGCCTTCATACTTGCTTCCTTGTAAGTAGAAGCAAACTAAGGGAGTACCATAGGTTAAAGTGATAGTCATAGTCAAAAGCAGGCTGCTATGTCACTTTCCTGTATGAGAAAATATACGTTTTTAAAGCTGAAACAAATAACAATGATTATATCGAAAAAAAAAAGGGTTCACTCCACAAAAATCATGTATTTAACATAATCGTGTGTTTTAACGTGCCCTACATTTTTGTGTGGTAAGCTTTTATCTATCTCTTATGGTTTACTAGTTATAACAATTTTTTTCAGAGTAAAAAAGGTCTTCAGAGATTATACTCAGAAAATTCAAGTTATACATTTTATTTGTCAGGTAAATATCTTTAATATGCGATATTCTAATCAAAATCGTTAGAGCTATTTTTAGAAATAAAATGTTTCCAAAAAACGTTCCATGTAAAGGGTAGTTTGGGGGGGGGGCTTTTCTAAAAAATCTTCGGGTCGCATACCTGGAAGATACTAATCTTAAATACCAAGTTTGGTAATTTACAGAATTTGCGTTTTTGAGCTATGCTGCACAGGCACACACATATACATACCAACACACGCAAACACACAGACATGCAGACACACACAAACCTTTTTCTAAAATGGATTTTTTTATACAGGGGACCCTAAAACATATATATTCCCAGTGAAAAATCAGCATCCGATTTTGGGTGGAATACAATACCTTCTCTATACACTATGTACATAGTACGTGTAGAGAAAGTAGAAACAACTGCTAACACAATTTGAAATCACTTAGACTGCCTACAACTAACTGAGGGATACCATACTAAAACCAACAGCTAACATGGCTTGAAATCACTTAGACAGCATACAACTGACTCAGCAGTATTCTCTAATTTCAACACTGTAGTATAAACTATAGCTTGAAGCATCACGTACCTTGACGATTATGCATAAATAAATACCTTCAAATGAAATACCATACCAAAATAACAGCTAACATTGCTTGAAACCACTTAGACAGACTACAACTGACACAGCAGTATTCTCTAATTTTAACACTGAAGTATAAGCTATAACTTGAAGTACTCTCCACATACCTTGACAATTATGCATAAATAGACATCTTCAAAAAATAAATACCATACCAAAAATAACAGCTAACATTGCTTGAAATCACTTAGACAGCCTACAACTGATACAGCAGTATTCTCTAACTTCAACAGAGAAGTATAATTTATAACTCGAAGCACTCATCACATAACTTGAGGATTGAGCATAAATAAACATTTTCATAAAGGGGGGGGGGATATTTAGTAGCCACTTATCACAATCGCTATGAAAGAAAGCCGCGCAAGGCTGCTCACCTCTTGGCTAACATATAACACAAGGGAAAACGGAAACATACTACCTATTACAAAAAGCGAAGCATGATCCGACCAGTTTCAGACGATAAAGAAGGCTGGCGACATTTTGAACAAAACATCCTAGCTCTCCCCTTCAGAGCTTTCTGTTAGAAAAACATCCTCACTCGGCCCCTCTAGGCTAAGAACAGGCAGATACATGCATTCCCCTTCCTTAGGTATACACTGAAGAAAACATGTTTTTTTATGTGAGCAACTATATAAGCCTGAGGTCTGCAATATAGAGCTACTTATTCAATATAACCGCCGTGAAAAAGCATTCTTGAAAACAAACGTCAAAGCTTTTGATGATATGAACGAATACAGGAGAGAGTGTGCTGAAGATTCGCATCATTATACATACTTTCACAAAGAATCGTGCAATGGACGAATGCATACGATTACATGCATATACCCTGCTTACCATAATCAGATACCTTCAAGGAATCCCTGTTCCGAAGACTGCTCTGTCTACAAGAAAGATATATTGTAAGTACAATACATTCACGTCTTTCTACTATTATAAGTACTACAAATGTATTCGAGTAATGATGGCTAATTCCAATACATTTTTATATATCTAGGGGTCGGAACACACAAGAGCTTCACGATTCAGATACCATAGATGCAACGGATATGTTTAGATCAGCACATGAGATTGAAGATCACTTAGAATTATGCAACGGTCGCACTCATGTGGTGATTTGTTCAAAACCCGCAGTGCATTATAGAATAACATCATACTTCATCTGCAACTCAACCTGTAGCGTGTATTGGTCAAGGCATATGAGACAAAGGTAATTACAAACTAAAAATACGACGAGTGGCCAGCACATCACACATTTATTTCTTGAAAAAATTAATAACTCTCATTGTTCTTTCCAGAGTTCGAGAGTCAATCCCGGTACCGCCAGAGCTCATAGACCCTGCTAGGACTGACGTTGACGAGGTGGATGTCTGCATTTCAAACCCATGGAACAACTGCCCTGTACAAGATTATGATGACATTCCGAATATGAGTACATCGAATCAAGCATCAATGTGAGTATAATATATTGCTATTACATCAAGAAAGAAACTAACCTTATTTCCATTGCAGTGATCGAGTCAAAGGAAAACTAATAACATTTACTAATTTTCAATAATTCTAATGTTCCAGATCCAAGGAGATACAAGAGGAGAAAGACCCTTTTGCTAGTCATCTCAGGAAGCTGAGATTGCTGGAAGACCGCATGCACAATATTTGTAAACGAGAGGCAAGCATAGAGAAATATGAAACCCAGAGCAGACCAACTAAACGCATCCATCCCATTCTACATATCCAAAACAAATAATTCTAGTGTAGTGCTTTATTATGAACTACCAGTGCTTCTCAAAAGCAGTGATCATAATGGCTTTGTATATACATGACATATATAAAGCGCGCCTATGACTCCCTAAATTCTGCATGTGCACAAAAGACAAAGTGCGCACATTGTGAATATATTGAAAAATATAGTGCTATAATATATAATTGCATTCATGAAAAAAACGAAGCCGCTAGACTCTTTTAATAAAATAAAACAAAGGATGAGTAGGATTTTAAAAGAAATGAAGATGTAAAGAAGCTGGCACATTTATAAGCAAACATTTATTTAATCTAACTAATGAAAATAAAACATTTTGAAGAGGCACAGACATGGAGAAGGAATGTAATGAAAATACTTATAAATAAAACTATTATGTACATATAATCCCACTAATGTTTTTATTCCACAAAAACAAATACAAATTTTCAACATCCTAATCCTTTGCATAATTAGACATTTAAATTATCGATTACATGACAGGTGATAAGGGCTTGTAGGTGAATACCTCATTGTGTATAATCAGACAATTTAATATTGTAATTTCTGGTGATAGACGTCCTGCACGCTTTAAGGTTGAGAGCGAAAATACCCCTTTACACCAGCAAAACAGGAACACCAGGCTGAGTCGCAAATATCTAGAGGGCACTTCTGTTTACTAGCATTCATACAGGAAATAATCCGTTTCTTCAGCTTTACTTTTATCACACACTTCTCTAACAAGAATGTAAGTAATACATAGCTCGACCAATGAAAAACAGTTTCAATGCTAAAAACCCAATCAAGTTTACGGTAGAAGCCCATCTATAAAAGTGGAACATGCAGATATCAGATAACTCAATTTAGAGAAAAGGTTTCAGCGCAGTGGTTGGTAGGAATCATCTGAAAAACTACGAGCTAATTCGCAAAAAAGAAGATACCTAATCAATCAAGAACCTTGAAACGGCTGGTAGGATTTTTAAAAAATTCGCTCTCCTTGTTCTTAAATGTATAATATACAGCGACAGCTTAATTTACTTATAATGCTTTTTCAGAAACTTTACAGGTGATTGGCTAGCTTCATGAGAAAAAATTGCATTACATAAGAACTTCATATATTTCTACAAAAGAGAATTTGTACAAGTAAGTTCGATACAAAAGGTTTTTCACACTGAATACACGATTTGAGGGCAACCGAACACTTAAAAAGCAAGTTTTAGACAAAGTATAGTGTGCGAGTGAGTGCATGTGAAGCAGCGTACCTCTAAAAATACACAAATTCGAAGTGACAATTGAAGTGCTTTGGCACATTAAATTTCTTATTTCTAATGTACAACGGAGTAACATGTAATGAAAACATTCTGCTATTATTTAGAATTATAAGCGTGAATTATATATAAAAGAAAATCTCATCTTAATGATGGGCGATTCGTTCAAGTCATGGGTGCAGGAGCACAAGGACACTAATCGGTTGAAAATACCAATTGAGCATTTTCAGAAAAATATTAGTGTTGTATGTACAGTATAACTTAAACACTCAATTTTTATTTACTTCAGATTTATACTACTTCAACTCTCTTAAACCGGAAGCGATGTTTCGTTTCATCTTTATTGGTTTACTCATGTCAATGCAAATCATGAGGCCGCGCCAAATGTCGAGTGGTTAGACTACTCTCCTCTCACCAAGGAGGTCCGGAGTCGACCCCAGGCAACAGCACGTGGGATTTGTTATGGACAAAGCGGCGCAGGGGGCGGGTTTTCTCAGGTTTCCCCCTGCCATCACATTCCACCGGTGCTCCACGTTCATTCCATACATCAGTAGTGTCATCGCCTGCGGTGCCACAAGTAGTAAAAGCAGTCGTTAAACACATAAAAAAGTGAACGAATTTCAATGAGAATCGCAGGGCTAAACATTATAAAAGATCCGACTAACCTAGTAATTTCCGCTAATGTCCCTAATTATAAGGGGAACAATTGAATAAGAACATTTTTTTTTCTGGAAAATGTTTATCTTGAATAGCATGAAGTAACAGAAGAATATAATTATTTTAATATTGTCTATCATGAAATCTCAACCCTTGTACACGCTTCTGCTAAAGAATGTTTCCTTACACCTACATCACGCCGAAAAGAATACTACAGGTGAACTCATGGTTTCACTACAGAATTTCATGTCTAGTTCTTTATTACATTAAAACTCTTATAAAGTGAAGGAAATGAAAATCCATTTATGTTGATAGAACTAAACCGAACACGCAGTTTTAAACGGTCACTCCTACAATCACTGCTTCTAATCAGATCTGCAATCATACAAAAACAAGGTTAAACATTCAATGCACTTAGTTATAATATCAGAAAATAAGACTGTCTCCGTGGTCAAACGGGTAAGTGAGCTGACTTCTCACCTGCAGATACCGGGTTCGATCCACGGATAGGACGGCGAATTTTTCTTTAACCGCAATTACTCCCTATCCCCACAGAGTCTGGAAGGTATAAATGGGCATGTGTTTAGTAATATAAAAAATAATTACCATAAAGTTCTAAACCTACACTAATACGAGTTGCTTCATAAGTCAAAGCCCCTATGTGACCATTGTATTGCAACAGGTCCCTAAAGAGATATAATTACACATTCATATATCTCAAGGTTTTTCTCAAGCTCACTCAACATCCAGGATTCACAAATATTAGTTTCTTATATTCTCTCTTTATAACATGGAAAATATTTTAGCATCATCAATTTCTTCTTCTTCTTTTATTATTATTATTATTATTATTATTATTATTATTATTATTAATATTATTAGTTTGTCACATTTCTGGAAAAAAACACGACTGTAACTCAAGTACAAATTAAAAATCGAATGCTAGCAGTTTTGGTTTGTATGAGAACTGGTAAAATGACTTAAGGATAAACCCATGCGGATTTTATTATATAACGTTACAAACTTATTTGTTGCTTGCCAAGCGGTAGATCTGCGATCGATTCATAGTACAGGCATAGGAATTTTTTTCCCCACCTAGGATACATGGACCGGGGTGCACTCAGCCTCGCGAGATCCCTGGAGGGGCCCAATTGAGGAGCTACTTGATGGAGAAGTAGCGGCTCCAGGTCATGAGGACAGCATTAACTGGTCAGGGGGGGAGGGAGATCGAAGCGCAGTCCACGTCTCACCTCCTCAATAGTGCACCCCATCCATGACGTCTGTAACGGAGCGAGATGGGGGACACAGCAGCAGTCCAAGGCTCTTAGCTGTGCAAGGGAGTCACAAGCTTATACTAAAAAGCCTGCGATTTTCACAATGCACACAATAATTTTCTTAATAAGTAACATTTAATTAGTTGACCCACCCTAACCTAAATAACCTAAATTAACCTAACCTTCCTAAACTAATCTAACATCATAGCCAATAATAAACATCAGACACACCCCATTCATTATAGAAATACATTACAACATCATATGACATCATTTGTCAATTTTTCGCTCTATTACAGCAGAATCATTCATCTCACGCATATTCAAGAAGATTTCTTTTGACTGCTTCCCTTTGTAAGCTGCTTGCGAGTACATTAGCAATCGCAGCCGATCTACCAGAGAATTTACATCATCATAAGAAGATGTTTTATCTACACCGCTGACTTGGTCCAACCACTTCATTGCTGAGACATGTAGCTTCTCTTTAATCTTGAATAATAATCATGGCTAACACAAGACTCGTGACTTTGAATTATATACAGCATTAAATGATGTTGCCAAGCATGTTGCATCAGGAAGGCAAATCACAGCACAGGCAAACACAATTGCAATGAGATACTTGCACAGCATTGTGCAAAACATAACATAGAATTCTATCAGAAAATTACAAAAATAGTTGCACAATGCTAATTTAACAAATCAATGTATGATATCCTAAGGACAACCTAACCTCAGTCATCATATTCAACATAACGCAAGCAATAACATTATACGTTAAATGAAGAAAATCCATTCTGTATATATTAATTATGACAGACAATAGACACATCTTTATCTACCAATACGTTTAATTCTTGGAGAACTCTTCAAATGGGATATACACTTTCCTAAAGGAACCGAAGTACATACCACTATCCAAGAAACACGATACTCTCTTCGAGAAAGAAATGGTCAGATAGTGGTATGTACTTCGGTTCCTTTAGGAAAGTGTATATCCCATTTGAAGAGTTCTCCAAGAATTAAACGTATTGGTAGATAAAGATGTGTCTATTGTCTGTCATAATTAATATATACAGAATGGATTTTCTTCATTTAACGTATAATGTTATTGCTTGCGTTATGTTGAATATGATGACTGAGGTTAGGTTGTCCTTAGGATATCATACATTGATTTGTTAAATTAGCATTGTGCAACTATTTTTGTAATTTTCTGATAGAATTCTATGTTATGTTTTGCACAATGCTGTGCAAGTATCTCATTGCAATTGTGTTTGCCTGTGCTGTGATTTGCCTTCCTGATGCAACATGCTTGGCAACATCATTTAATGCTGTATATAATTCAAAGTCACGAGTCTTGTGTTAGCCATGATTATTATTCAAGATTAAAGAGAAGCTACATGTCTCAGCAATGAAGTGGTTGGACCAAGTCAGCGGTGTAGATAAAACATCTTCTTATGATGATGTAAATTCTCTGGTAGATCGGCTGCGATTGCTAATGTACTCGCAAGCAGCTTACAAAGGGAAGCAGTCAAAAGAAATCTTCTTGAATATGCGTGAGATGAATGATTCTGCTGTAATAGAGCGAAAAATTGACAAATGATGTCATATGATGTTGTAATGTATTTCTATAATGAATGGGGTGTGTCTGATGTTTATTATTGGCTATGATGTTAGATTAGTTTAGGAAGGTTAGGTTAATTTAGGTTATTTAGGTTAGGGTGGGTCAACTAATTAAATGTTACTTATTAAGAAAATTATTGTGTGCATTGTGAAAATCGCAGGCTTTTTAGTATAAGCTTGTGACTCCCTTGCACAGCTAAGAGCCTTGGACTGCTGCTGTGTCCCCCATCTCGCTCCGTTACAGACGTCATGGATGGGGTGCACTATTGAGGAGGTGAGACGTGGACTGCGCTTCGATCTCCCTCCCCCCCTGACCAGTTAATGCTGTCCTCATGACCTGGAGCCGCTACTTCTCCATCAAGTAGCTCCTCAATTGGGCCCCTCCAGGGATCTCGCGAGGCTGAGTGCACCCCGGTCCATGTATCCTAGGTGGGGAAAAAAATTCCTATGCCTGTACTATGAATCGATCGCAGATCTACCGCTTGGCAAGCAACAAATAAGTTTGTAACGTTATATAATAAAATCCGCATGGGTTTATCCTTAAGTCATTTTACCAGTTCTCATACAAACCAAAACTGCTAGCATTCGATTTTTAATTTGTACTTGAGTTACAGTCGTGTTTTTTTCCAGAAATGTGACAAACTAATAATATTAATAATAATAATAATAATAATAATAATAATAATAATAATAATAATAATAATAATAAAAGAAGAAGAAGAAATTGATGATGCTAAAATATTTTCCATGTTATAAAGAGAGAATATAAGAAACTAATATTTGCGAATCCTGGATGTTGAGTGAGCTTGAGAAAAACCTTGAGATATATGAATGTGTAATTATATCTCTTTAGGGACCTGTTGCAATACAATGGTCACATAGGGGCTTTGACTTATGAAGCAACTCGTATTAGTGTAGGTTTAGAACTTTATGGTAATTATTTTTTATATTACTAAACACATGCCCATTTATACCTTCCAGACTCTGTGGGGATAGGGAGTAATTGCGGTTAAAGAAAAATTCGCCGTCCTATCCGTGGATCGAACCCGGTATCTGCAGGTGAGAAGTCAGCTCACTTACCCGTTTGACCACGGAGACAGTCTTATTTTCTGATATTATAACTAAGTGCATTGAATGTTTAACCTTGTTTTTGTATGATTGCAGATCTGATTAGAAGCAGTGATTGTAGGAGTGACCGTTTAAAACTGCGTGTTCGGTTTAGTTCTATCAACATAAATGGATTTTCATTTCCTTCACTTTATAAGAGTTTTAATGTAATAAAGAACTAGACATGAAATTCTGTAGTGAAACCATGAGTTCACCTGTAGTATTCTTTTCGGCGTGATGTAGGTGTAAGGAAACATTCTTTAGCAGAAGCGTGTACAAGGGTTGAGATTTCATGATAGACAATATTAAAATAATTATATTCTTCTGTTACTTCATGCTATTCAAGATAAACATTTTCCAGAAAAAAAAATGTTCTTATTCAATTGTTCCCCTTATAATTAGGGACATTAGCGGAAATTACTAGGTTAGTCGGATCTTTTATAATGTTTAGCCCTGCGATTCTCATTGAAATTCGTTCACTTTTTTATGTGTTTAACGACTGCTTTTACTACTTGTGGCACCGCAGGCGATGACACTACTGATGTATGGAATGAACGTGGAGCACCGGTGGAATGTGATGGCAGGGGGAAACCTGAGAAAACCCGCCCCCTGCGCCGCTTTGTCCATAACAAATCCCACGTGCTGTTGCCTGGGGTCGACTCCGGACCTCCTTGGTGAGAGGAGAGTAGTCTAACCACTCGACATTTGGCGCGGCCTCATGATTTGCATTGACATGAGTAAACCAATAAAGATGAAACGAAACATCGCTTCCGGTTTAAGAGAGTTGAAGTAGTATAAATCTGAAGTAAATAAAAATTGAGTGTTTAAGTTATACTGTACATACAACACTAATATTTTTCTGAAAATGCTCAATTGGTATTTTCAACCGATTAGTGTCCTTGTGCTCCTGCACCCATGACTTGAACGAATCGCCCATCATTAAGATGAGATTTTCTTTTATATATAATTCACGCTTATAATTCTAAATAATAGCAGAATGTTTTCATTACATGTTACTCCGTTGTACATTAGAAATAAGAAATTTAATGTGCCAAAGCACTTCAATTGTCACTTCGAATTTGTGTATTTTTAGAGGTACGCTGCTTCACATGCACTCACTCGCACACTATACTTTGTCTAAAACTTGCTTTTTAAGTGTTCGGTTGCCCTCAAATCGTGTATTCAGTGTGAAAAACCTTTTGTATCGAACTTACTTGTACAAATTCTCTTTTGTAGAAATATATGAAGTTCTTATGTAATGCAATTTTTTCTCATGAAGCTAGCCAATCACCTGTAAAGTTTCTGAAAAAGCATTATAAGTAAATTAAGCTGTCGCTGTATATTATACATTTAAGAACAAGGAGAGCGAATTTTTTAAAAATCCTACCAGCCGTTTCAAGGTTCTTGATTGATTAGGTATCTTCTTTTTTGCGAATTAGCTCGTAGTTTTTCAGATGATTCCTACCAACCACTGCGCTGAAACCTTTTCTCTAAATTGAGTTATCTGATATCTGCATGTTCCACTTTTATAGATGGGCTTCTACCGTAAACTTGATTGGGTTTTTAGCATTGAAACTGTTTTTCATTGGTCGAGCTATGTATTACTTACATTCTTGTTAGAGAAGTGTGTGATAAAAGTAAAGCTGAAGAAACGGATTATTTCCTGTATGAATGCTAGTAAACAGAAGTGCCCTCTAGATATTTGCGACTCAGCCTGGTGTTCCTGTTTTGCTGGTGTAAAGGGGTATTTTCGCTCTCAACCTTAAAGCGTGCAGGACGTCTATCACCAGAAATTACAATATTAAATTGTCTGATTATACACAATGAGGTATTCACCTACAAGCCCTTATCACCTGTCATGTAATCGATAATTTAAATGTCTAATTATGCAAAGGATTAGGATGTTGAAAATTTGTATTTGTTTTTGTGGAATAAAAACATTAGTGGGATTATATGTACATAATAGTTTTATTTATAAGTATTTTCATTACATTCCTTCTCCATGTCTGTGCCTCTTCAAAATGTTTTATTTTCATTAGTTAGATTAAATAAATGTTTGCTTATAAATGTGCCAGCTTCTTTACATCTTCATTTCTTTTAAAATCCTACTCATCCTTTGTTTTATTTTATTAAAAGAGTCTAGCGGCTTCGTTTTTTTCATGAATGCAATTATATATTATAGCACTATATTTTTCAATATATTCACAATGTGCGCACTTTGTCTTTTGTGCACATGCAGAATTTAGGGAGTCATAGGCGCGCTTTATATATGTCATGTATATACAAAGCCATTATGATCACTGCTTTTGAGAAGCACTGGTAGTTCATAATAAAGCACTACACTAGAATTATTTGTTTTGGATATGTAGAATGGGATGGATGCGTTTAGTTGGTCTGCTCTGGGTTTCATATTTCTCTATGCTTGCCTCTCGTTTACAAATATTGTGCATGCGGTCTTCCAGCAATCTCAGCTTCCTGAGATGACTAGCAAAAGGGTCTTTCTCCTCTTGTATCTCCTTGGATCTGGAACATTAGAATTATTGAAAATTAGTAAATGTTATTAGTTTTCCTTTGACTCGATCACTGCAATGGAAATAAGGTTAGTTTCTTTCTTGATGTAATAGCAATATATTATACTCACATTGATGCTTGATTCGATGTACTCATATTCGGAATGTCATCATAATCTTGTACAGGGCAGTTGTTCCATGGGTTTGAAATGCAGACATCCACCTCGTCAACGTCAGTCCTAGCAGGGTCTATGAGCTCTGGCGGTACCGGGATTGACTCTCGAACTCTGGAAAGAACAATGAGAGTTATTAATTTTTTCAAGAAATAAATGTGTGATGTGCTGGCCACTCGTCGTATTTTTAGTTTGTAATTACCTTTGTCTCATATGCCTTGACCAATACACGCTACAGGTTGAGTTGCAGATGAAGTATGATGTTATTCTATAATGCACTGCGGGTTTTGAACAAATCACCACATGAGTGCGACCGTTGCATAATTCTAAGTGATCTTCAATCTCATGTGCTGATCTAAACATATCCGTTGCATCTATGGTATCTGAATCGTGAAGCTCTTGTGTGTTCCGACCCCTAGATATATAAAAATGTATTGGAATTAGCCATCATTACTCGAATACATTTGTAGTACTTATAATAGTAGAAAGACGTGAATGTATTGTACTTACAATATATCTTTCTTGTAGACAGAGCAGTCTTCGGAACAGGGATTCCTTGAAGGTATCTGATTATGGTAAGCAGGGTATATGCATGTAATCGTATGCATTCGTCCATTGCACGATTCTTTGTGAAAGTATGTATAATGATGCGAATCTTCAGCACACTCTCTCCTGTATTCGTTCATATCATCAAAAGCTTTGACGTTTGTTTTCAAGAATGCTTTTTCACGGCGGTTATATTGAATAAGTAGCTCTATATTGCAGACCTCAGGCTTATATAGTTGCTCACATAAAAAAACATGTTTTCTTCAGTGTATACCTAAGGAAGGGGAATGCATGTATCTGCCTGTTCTTAGCCTAGAGGGGCCGAGTGAGGATGTTTTTCTAACAGAAAGCTCTGAAGGGGAGAGCTAGGATGTTTTGTTCAAAATGTCGCCAGCCTTCTTTATCGTCTGAAACTGGTCGGATCATGCTTCGCTTTTTGTAATAGGTAGTATGTTTCCGTTTTCCCTTGTGTTATATGTTAGCCAAGAGGTGAGCAGCCTTGCGCGGCTTTCTTTCATAGCGATTGTGATAAGTGGCTACTAAATATCCCCCCCCCCTTTATGAAAATGTTTATTTATGCTCAATCCTCAAGTTATGTGATGAGTGCTTCGAGTTATAAATTATACTTCTCTGTTGAAGTTAGAGAATACTGCTGTATCAGTTGTAGGCTGTCTAAGTGATTTCAAGCAATGTTAGCTGTTATTTTTGGTATGGTATTTATTTTTTGAAGATGTCTATTTATGCATAATTGTCAAGGTATGTGGAGAGTACTTCAAGTTATAGCTTATACTTCAGTGTTAAAATTAGAGAATACTGCTGTGTCAGTTGTAGTCTGTCTAAGTGGTTTCAAGCAATGTTAGCTGTTATTTTGGTATGGTATTTCATTTGAAGGTATTTATTTATGCATAATCGTCAAGGTACGTGATGCTTCAAGCTATAGTTTATACTACAGTGTTGAAATTAGAGAATACTGCTGAGTCAGTTGTAGGCTGTCTAAGTGATTTCAAGCCATGTTAGCTGTTGGTTTTAGTATGGTATCCCTCAGTTAGTTGTAGGCAGTCTAAGTGATTTCAAATTGTGTTAGCAGTTGTTTCTACTTTCTCTACACGTACTATGTACATAGTGTATAGAGAAGGTATTGTATTCCACCCAAAATCGGATGCTGATTTTTCACTGGGAATATATATGTTTTAGGGTCCCCTGTATAAAAAAATCCATTTTAGAAAAAGGTTTGTGTGTGTCTGCATGTCTGTGTGTTTGCGTGTGTTGGTATGTATATGTGTGTGCCTGTGCAGCATAGCTCAAAAACGCAAATTCTGTAAATTACCAAACTTGGTATTTAAGATTAGTATCTTCCAGGTATGCGACCCGAAGATTTTTTAGAAAAGCCCCCCCCCCCAAACTACCCTTTACATGGAACGTTTTTTGGAAACATTTTATTTCTAAAAATAGCTCTAACGATTTTGATTAGAATATCGCATATTAAAGATATTTACCTGACAAATAAAATGTATAACTTGAATTTTCTGAGTATAATCTCTGAAGACCTTTTTTACTCTGAAAAAAATTGTTATAACTAGTAAACCATAAGAGATAGATAAAAGCTTACCACACAAAAATGTAGGGCACGTTAAAACACACGATTATGTTAAATACATGATTTTTGTGGAGTGAACCCTTTTTTTTTTTCGATATAATCATTGTTATTTGTTTCAGCTTTAAAAACGTATATTTTCTCATACAGGAAAGTGACATAGCAGCCTGCTTTTGACTATGACTATCACTTTAACCTATGGTACTCCCTTAGTTTGCTTCTACTTACAAGGAAGCAAGTATGAAGGCTATTTCTACTAGTGTTTACTCGATTAGCATGAAGTAAAAAGACGTACAAGCTTTTTAACAATAATTTGTTTCAGAGAGGTAGAGAAGGTCACGAGAATGGAACACATCATATTTTGGTATAGGTCTGACATTTGCGTAAATAAAAGCATTTTATATGTCTTGTGATAGTTATACGAATAATGTTTGAATGCACTAGGCGTGTAATCCAAGTATGTAATTAGCATGTAGATGTAATTTCGTGAAGAATTTGTATCACCCATTTCGCTACATCGTTGCAAATGGAGTTGTTATTTACATTTTTCAATTGAAGTAAAGGCATAATTGTAATTAAAATTTATTGAATTAACCGAGAATCTAATGCTCGTACTGAATAGGAGATGTTAAGGGTTGAGAAAAGTCTAATAGCCTTTTATTGTAACTTCAATTCTCTAAGCGTTACTGGCATTTTAATTGGCGTAATTGTAATTAAAATTTCTTAAATTAACCAATCATGAATCTTATACTTATGCTGGGTATGGGATTTTTTGGTAGTGTTTAACGCGCACTTTAACTACTTTTGGCGCCGCAGGCTGTGATACTGGTGATACATGAATGACTATGGAGCACCAGTGGAATGGGTATGGGATGATAAAGGAATAAGAAAAGTCTAATAGCGTTTTTGTAACTTCAATTCTCTAAGCGTTATTGGCATTTTAATTGGCGTAATAGTAATTAAAGTTTTTCGAGTGTGGGATAGCTGGAATTCATTCTTGTACTGTATGCAGGGTGATAAATGAGCAAGAAAAGTCTGATAGTATTTTATTGTAATCTCAATTCTTTAACCGCTATTAACATTTTAATTAGCGTAATTGTAATTCAAATTTATTAAAATTAACCAATCGTGTATCTTGTACTTGTGCTGGGTATGGGCTGATAAAGGAATAAGAAAAGTGTTATGGCGTTTTATTGTAACCTCAATTCTTTAAGCGTTATTGTCATTTTAATTAGTGTAATTGTAATTAAAGTTTCTTGATTATTCGTGAAGTTAATTCTTGTACTGGATAGGGGATTATAAGGGAATAAAAAGCAGCTTTTATGTATAGCGAGTGTTATAATTGCATTCTACATTCAATCCTTTTTGAGGTTGTTTAATTTTACATAGCAGTAAAGTCGCGTGGTTGCACCCCCGCTGAAAGTTCATTGTAGGTCTCCGTGTAAGAACCGTTATTAAGATTTATAATGTCTAGTGTTGGAATGATGTTGGCATTCTCAGTGTTCGAGAGGTCCCAGGTTCAATTCCCTGTTGGGTGCCCTCTGCTCGTTGGAAACACAATCACTTCGCCGCCATATTGGTTTTTGATGTGATAAGTTAGTATGTTTTATAAAAGCAATTCTCTCTCTTGCTATTTTTCATTTCATATGTTGGTATTGAATAATAAAACTTTTAACATGTTCAATCGTGTGAGTGTTATAATTCCTTGCAAAAATATTACCGCTAACGCATGTTCAATTGATATCTAATAATTTATATCAAATATTCCACTCAGTAATTTTATCGAGTTTTTTCGCCATGACAGTTGAACTATGTTTGTATATTCAGATTCTTTGTGAAAAGTTAGACTGATTTGTCATGCAAATGAGCCTTGTAGCTCTCGAATTGCCAGAGATAGAGAAATCATACGTGTTTTTAATTAAAAGAGACTATCAAATTGAAATCAAAAGAATTTTGTATTTATGATTAGAGATTCAGATTCCTCGTGAAAAACTAGATCGATTTGATATGCAGATGAACCTTGTAGCTCAAAAATTAGAAATTCGAGTGGGCGTGGTCAATCGATTAAATTGAATTTGATCTGTGAATGTGAAAGACGATTGTTCAAGTGATTAAGAGCCCTGCAAGTAAAATCTTTTAGACAGGTGGTTTGGCAAAGGGGGAGGGGGTAGTAGCCGGCAGCACATACTTTGATTGACAGGTACATGGGGAAGCTTTTAGACTGTTGTCTTGGCAAAGAGGCAGCGCTGTGTGGGTGGTCTGTCGGCTGATGTTTATCTTAAGTGTTACTTATGTACATGATGTTTTACATGGGCGGCATCCTTTGAGTCCCGAAATCCCCCTTTATCCCCTACTAATACTGATAACAAATTGAATAAACCATAAGTTATTACTTACTTATTACTTCACTGATTACTCTTAAGTTACGAGGTACGTCCAGAAAGTAAGTTCCGTTTCAATTTATCTCCGCTGCAGCGCTGCGATCGCAGTTCCGCACATGCACGGTAGACGCTCTGTATCAAGGAGAAGAAACGTGCGCCATTTTGAGATCGCTGTCAACCACATACGCTTTGTTGTGCTTGTTTACAATGTCAGTGTTGATTGAAAATCCCGCTGCTTGTGAAATCAGATCTGTGATTCGTTTTCTGAATGCTAGGAAAGTGAAACCAATTGAAATTTATCGGCAAATTTGCGAAGTTTACGGACAATATGCGATGAGTGATTCAATGGTGAGAAGATGGGTCTGACAGTTCAATGAAGGACGTGCACGATGAAGAACGAAGTGGGCGACCATCTTTGGTTACAGAAGAACTGGTTCACGCGATTGATGACAAGATCCAGGAAAACCGCAAGTTTACAATTAGTGCTCTCGCTATGGAATTTCCCCAAAGCTCACGATCACTAATTCATGAAATTATTACCGAAAAACTGAAATTTCGTAAACTTTGCTCACGTTGGGTGCCAAAGATTCTTACTGAGCAACACAAAACAAAACGGCTGGGTAGCGCACTTCAGTTTTTAACCCGTTATGATGAAGACGGCGAAGAATTTCTGACACAGATAGTCACAGGAGATGAGACTTGGGTTTCTTACGACACCCCTGAAAGTAAGCGGCAATCAATGGAATGGAGGCACACTTCATCCCCAGCAAAGGTTAAGCCGAAACAAATCTTGACACCTCGAAAAATGATGTGCACAGTGTTCTGGGACTGGAAAGGAAAGGATTTCTTACCGCATGGTCAAACAATCAAAGCAGATGTTTATTGCGAGACACTTAGGAAATTGCGCCGCGCAATACAGAATAAGCGCCGAAGATTGCCGGTCCCCATGGCCACGCTAAAGCGTCTCGCTTTGGTGCTTCGTGCGCAGGGGATCGTGGGTTCGAGTCCCGCCTTGGGCATGGGTGTTATATGTTTGTGCAATGTGTATATGTTTGTAAAAGAAACAGTAAAACCAGTAAACCAGTAATCAGTAAAACCTACGGGGGAAAAGTAAATAGGGATACAGTACCGGAGTCCTGATCAGACTCCGTTACTGTTTTAAATAATAAAAAAAAAAAAGATTGCTGTCAAAAGTTGTTGTTTTTCTTCACGACAACGCACAAATACACACTGCAAATGTGACGAAAAACCTCCTACAGGGATTTGGCTGGGACGTGTTTGACCATCCTCCGTACAGCCCTGACCAGGCGACAAACTTCTATGAAGAAGGTATACAAAAACTTGTGCCACGCTATGACAAATGCCTAAAAATTTCGGCAGTTATGTGGAAAAGTAGTTTAAGAATTGTAGAATTTTGTGCAATAAATAATTGTTCTGTATCTGTACACAATTTAATTTTATTACCAAACAGAACTTACTTTCTGGACGTACCTCGTATTACTTTTAATTGTCCAGTAATTAATAGTTTTTTCCAGAAAATACTTAAAATTTGTTTGAATAACATTCAGTGATTATTTGTTGAGTTAAGTATTTGCTAACATATCTTTAACTTTGCTGTAGAGTTGACTTGCAAACAACTATGGCAGCATTTTTACCAACACACCAGGTGAATAGCTATAATGAGAGAAGGGGAACAGCCTCTCAAGACTACTTTATTCTCCATGAATTTTACGGAATTTTGCATAACTGCTAATCCGTAAGAGATAGACAAAAACTTACTACACAAAGAATATAGAGCACGATAAAACACACAATTTTGTCATATACTATACTACTTTCTTTAGCCCCGAATGTACAATGTACATAGGGATGCAAAAGTATTATATTCCACCCAAAAATTCGATGTCAAGATTTCACCAGAAATACATGTTTTAGGACCACCTGAGTCCAAAAAAGCATTTTCAGAAAAAGCACCGTGTGTGTATGTGTGTGTGTGTCTGTGGACAGCATAGCTCAAAAATGAAAAGACGGTTGAATACCAAACTTGGTATTTAGGTTTGGTATCTTCCAAGGATGCCTCACGAAGATTTTCAAGAAAATCCCCCCACCCCTAACTACCCTTTACATGGAAAAATTTTCGAAAATTTTGTTTTTCTTAAAAATGGCTCTAACGATTTTGATTAAAATATAACATATTAAAGCCATTTCTATCATAAATAAAATGTATATCTTGAATTTTCTGGGCATAGCTTCTAAAGATCTGTTTATTCTGGACGAATTTTGCTTCATTTAGAATAACTAGTAAACCGTAAGAGATAGAAAAAAACTTACTACACAAAAAATGTAGATCTGGTTAAAATACACAAGTTATGTCATAAATATTATTTTCGTGGAGCTTACCGTTTCAGAGTTATTCCTTGTTATTAGTTTCAGTTGTGAAGTACTTATACTTTTCACAAACGGGAGTGTTCGTTTTTCTTTTGTTCTACACCTGGCCAAGCAAAGAGGCGATTTGCAATGACAATCAAATAACGACAGCTTTTAAAACATTTGACTAGTGTATACCCTTAGTTCCAGTCTACTTATAAGGAACTAAGTAAAAAAAATCTGCTAATGTTTATCTCGATCAGCGTGGTGTTGACAGAAGAATTATCTTTTGTAAGACGTTTGTTTGTAGAGTAGCTAGAGAAAGTCATGTGAGTGTAACACTTTTTTTTTTTTCGTGGAGTTGATTGCTTTTTGAAATATTCTTTGTTATTGGTATCAGCTTTAAAAAACTTATACTCTTCTTATACAGGAATTTGTCAACTCCTGTCCATACAAAGGAACTTCAGTCACACAGCAACCAGCTTTTGACTGTCACTTTAACCTATGATACGCCCTTATTTCGCTTCTACTTACAAGGAAGCAAGTAATAAGACTATTTCTGTTAATTTTTTTCTCGATTAGCACGAAGTAAATAGAAGCATAAGTTTTTTAACAATAATTTATTGCAGAGATGTAGAGAAAGTCATGCGAATGGAACACATCAGATTTTTTCATTGAAGCAGTGTGCATTAATAGAACGTTTCTTACGAAAGTTGTTTGTTTTGAAGATGTGTATCTAATCTTAGGTTAGGTCAGCTAAGATTAGATTATTTGCTTTCCATTGTAAAGTCACTAACCTAACTTCGTTGCTAGCGCGTCGCCCTCCGTGGTGTAATGACTACCATGTTAACTTCATATACCGAAGGTCGCGGGATCAAACCCGGCGGAGGGGGATGGATTTTTTTAAAAGCCCTTAGCATGGCTTCCTTCGGAAGGGAAGTAAAACCGTTGGTCCAGTGTTGTAGATATTTGGCACGTAAAAGAACCTCAAGCCTGATAAAGAGGTCTGTGAGCAAAATTAAGCGGTCTTTCACGCCCAGTATAGAATGGGACGCTGAGAACCACAGCAGTTAAAGAGCGTCCATAAATAAAAATTCATTTCGTAGCTAACGAGATATACAGCCACGCGATTCTTGTAGTCCAGTCATGGCCCGATGAAGTAAAATTACAATCGCCTAATACAGCTATATTCTACACAGAGAAATAAATTGCTTGTTAAATTCTAGAAAGATAAGCTAAATCATGGAGCTATTCAAATGTTAGCCATGTTTAAGGCCTATATTACACTAGCTCGACTTTGCTCCCATCTAGGCGGCCCGGGCTCGATTCCCGCATGTGGGATTTGTGGTGAACGAAGCGGTGTCTGGGCAGGTCCTCCGGTTTCCCCCGCCACTCATTCCATCATCACCTTTCCTACCATCCATTTCGCTTGAGTTTGATATCATCCACTTCCTCGCGCTCATGCCTGGCTACTGGCTAACCACCCGTTCCAGGTTCTCTATTCTGTGGTTTCGTGCCGTTGGCTTCTGGCATTCGCTTGCCACGGGGAGGGTAAGCTGACTATGAATTACACTATCACATTTTAGTTACATTTTACAGAGAAATATGCATTTTTAATCACGCCTAGCTGTAACATACTTCTGTGATAAAAGGTATACCAGATATATCACATCTTTGATGTGATTAGATGATAAGATTAGAAAAGAAAATGGCAGAAATTACACATGTTCAGTGGTTACAGCCAAACTTCATTTCCTATTATGAATCACAAAAATGCTGTACAATTAAAAATTGTTATAAAAACAAAAACAAAACACCGTAAAAATTTTAAGTGTTCCACTCACATGACTTTCTCTACATCTCTGCAATAAATTATTATTAAAAAGCTTATGCTTCTGTCTACTTTATGCTAATCGAGAAAAAATTAGTAGAAATAGTCTTATTACTTGCTTTCTTGTAAGTAGAAGGGAAATAAGGAGTACCATAAGTTAAAGTGATAGTCAAAAGCTGGTTGCTATGTGACTGAAGTTCGTTTGTTTGTGTGGACAGGAGTTGACAAATTCCGGTATGAGAAAAGTTTGGTTTTTAAAGCTGAAACCAAAAACAAGGAGTGTTTAAAAAAAGATCAACTCCATGAACAAAAAATGTATATAACCTAAATTTTGTTGTGTAGTAGGTTTTTATTTATTTCTTACGTTTTAGCAGTTACGCAAAATTCCGTAAAATTCATCCAGAATAAAATAGTTTTCAGAAAAATTCCCAGAAAATTCAAAATATACATTTTATTTGTATGTAAATATCTTTATTATACGATATTTTAATCAAAATGGTTAGAGCCATTTTTAAGAAAATCAACAATTTCGAAAAAAGTTCCATGTAAAGGGTAGTTTGTGGTGGGGGGATGTTTCCTCAAAATCTCCGTGTCGCATCCGTGGAAGAGACTAAACTTAAATACCAAGTTTGGTATTTTACCGACTTTTCGTTTTTGAGTTATCGTGTTCACAGACACACGGTCCTTTTTTTTAAATGCTTTTTTGGGTACAGGGGATTCTAAAACATATATTTCCATTTGCTCTGCTGATGTTCTACACCAAGTGCCTCAAACAGTGACGCTTGACCAGCGGTAGCATTGTTTTTTGTTTTTGTTTTTTTTCCTTCCCGTTATGTTCCCCTCGGGCAGTGTCCTCTCACCCCTTTCGGTTCAGTGTTCTACCCTAACGGTATACTGTGCTACCAGCTCGTGACAACTCGGCTACTTATAGTGTCTGAAATCTTTCTTCCCTGCCCATTTTAAGTGTACTATTTTCCTTCTTGGTATAATCTATATTATTTGCTACGATCTATCTTTCCCTTCTGAATAACTCTTAACCCCGTGACAAGACATGTACCGTCTCTTAGTGTAACATAGGCCTAGATTGTCTGTCCTGTTAGCCATGCCCAACTTCCAGTATGGCTTCCTTCTGACCAGCCTACATCTGAATCATCCTGGAGTTGGGGGATGGCTTTCTCTGGCAGTTCCCAGACAAGGCGGAGGATTTCCCACCGCGCCCATGTCAAATTCAGAAGTGAAATGAATCCATTACGACGTCCACTATGTTGTGTTAGGTCAAGAAACAAGTGCATTGCATTCACCTTGACCATTACAAGAGCTGTAATTGAACAGGAACTGAAGCTTTTCCCCTCGGCGCAGATTAAATAACAATCCAGCAAGAATGAATCACTTTCAAGGTTTCCAAGGCCTTTATGCACTCCGGAAAGATTTATATCCGGATCAGTTGTTCATTACTGCTTCAGGAGATCAGGTAAGTTACATCCCGTGGTTTAAGGTATACGGGAGGAATGTTGTCCATGAGATTCTGTCTAGTGCAGGGATGCCCAACCGCAAGATCCGTTCACCCGCTGCGACATGTTATTGTGACTAGGCAAGCATACTTTACGTTGCAAAACGTGAACTCAGCGTTGCCAGATTGGGCGAAAAGTCGCCGATCGGGCTACTAAAATCCGCTTTTTACGACCAAATTTTGATGAAGGCATTTTGCGAGTTTTTGGGCTACTAAAATATTTCTGCAAAGTATAACTTTTATTAATGTTTGTTTTTAACTTTATACGCCGTTTGCTAGAGAAGAGAGCTCTAAGTCTAAATTGACGAAATACAAATACTAAATGCTCTCTGACGTGAGCAACGTTATTTTAAGCCTGCCTGTAATTACGTTTTTTTTTTTTTTTGTTTTTTTTTGCGCGCGCGCGATATGATTAATTTGCGGTACTTATTAATATTGTTGCTATGAATGGATCATAAGTTGGCATTCTCACTTGCAATGTGGTTTCAATGAAATCAAAACAAATTTCATAGCTGGTGGTTAATATTTCATTATGCTTCTTATATATTAGAATTGTTGGTTTGGTTTTATCGATATTTTAACAATTAAAATTAATAAATGATCAAAAACATTGGTGCGGGAACTAAAACTATACGAGTAAAAATCTGATGTGTACCAGTCACATGACTTTCTCTACATGTCTGTAACAAATTATTCTTAAAAAGCTTATACCTCTATTTACTTCATGCTAATCAGAAAAAATTAGCAGAAATGGTCTTATTACTTGCTTCCTTGTAAGCAGAAGGGAAATAAGGGAGTACTATAGGTTAAAGTGATTTTCAAAAGCTGGTTGCCATGTCACTGAAGTTCCTTTTTTTTTTTTTTTTTTTTTGCGTGGACAGCAGTTGACAAATTCCTGTATGAGAAAAGTATAAGTTTTTCAAAGCAGAAACCAAAAACAAGGAATGTCTCAAAAACGAAAATCTCCACGAAAAAAAATGTATATAACATAAATTGTGTGTTTTAACGTGCTCTGCATTTTTCGTGTAGTAAATTTTTGTCCATCTCTCACGGTTTAGCAGTTATTCAAAATTACGTAAAATTCATCAAGAATAAAGTACTCTTCAAAGGCTATTCCCAGAAAATTCAAGACATACATTTTATTTGTCAGGTAAATATCTTTGGTATACAAAGTTTTAATCAACATCGTTAGAGCCATTTTTGAGAAAATCAAAATTTTCGAAAAAAGTTCCGTGTAAAGGATAGTTGGTGGTGGGGGGTTCTCAAAATCTTCGTGTCGCATCCCTGGAAGATACTAAATTTAAATACCAAGTTTGGTATTTTACCTACTTTTCGTTTTTGAGTTATCGTGTTCTCAGACACACGGACACACATACAGACACACACACACACACACACACCTACATTTTTCCGAAAATGTTTTTTTAGATAAAGGGACTCTAAAACATATATTTCCGGTGGAGTCTCGGTATCGAATTTTTGGGTGGAGTACAATACCTTCTCTATACACTATGTACATAGTACGTCTAGAGAAATAAAAATTTCAGAAATTTGTCAACTCGTTTCTATACAAAGGAACTTCAGGATTCTTATTTCAAAACAAGAAAAAATGTTCATATATACACATGTTCTAAAACCCTTCGTTCCCGATTTATTGAGGTTCAAAATGCTATTAACCAAAATATTTTAGTGACACATTATTCTATTTCTGACGTTTTCAGCTTGTTAAGGGGTGTTCCACACTAACACCACTTATAGTAAATGTCTTCCTCTTGCATCTATACACACGTGCTCTCGTCGAAGCATGGAATGTCAAATACTCCCAGTCGGTGTGGTATGGTTTCGCAGGCTTCCATGACACGTAGATTAAGAGTTTCTTCATCTTCTACATAAACCAATGGTTTAAAGTGCCTCCAAAAGATAAAAATCTAAAGGATTGAGGTCGGGGAAACACGCAGGCCATGGAACTGGTCCCTCTCTACCTATCCATCTGTCACTCTAGATGCCAGCCAGTGTATCTCTAACAATGAGACTAAAATGTGCTAGAGCATTATGCAGAAACTACATGTTTCCTCTTACTTACAGAGGCACATTTTCTAATAAGTCTGGGAGAGTGTTCTGAATGAAATTCCTGTAGACAGAACTTGTAAGGCGTGCAGGGGAAATGGCCGCCCTCCGTCGTGTAATGGTTACCATGCTAACTTCATATACCCAAGTTCGCGGGTTCAAACCCAGCGGAGGACGGTGAATTTTTTCGGACTTCCTTCGGATTGCCCGCCTGAGTAGTGTGGTGGTAGCATGTCTGCTTCACATTCGACAGGTCGTGAGTTCGAATCTCGCTTAGGGTGAGTTACCCGGATAAGGTTCTATTCGGGGCTTTCCCTTATTCTAAGAAGAAGATTGTCGAGTAACTTTAAGCTCCATGGACCCCGAGATCATTTGAACATCATTTCACCAATTTCATTCACCGTCCGATATGATCAACCATGTTAAAGGACGTTAAACTATCAAAAAAAAAAAAAAAAGCCATTGGTCCGCTGTCGTAGATTTATGGCACGTAAAAGAACCTCAAGCCTGATAGAGAGGCCTCTGGGAAAAATTAAGCGGTTTTTCACGCCCAGTATAGAATGAGACGCTGAGAACCAGAGCAGTTAAAGAGCTTCCATAAATAAAACTCCATTTCATTTCTGGGGAAATGTATTACACATCTGATAAATGACAAATATTAACAAATATTATTGCTATGGCAACACAAGGCCAACTCCGCAAGGGTAAAATGGGTCAAAGCCTTCTATGAATGAGTGCATACATAAATAAAACTATTAGGTTGTACCCGGAAAGTCGTTGAAGATGACTTTCATTAATAAATTGATAACGCGACAACGAAAGCGTTTTTGAGCATATGTTTATATACATCTATTTTCTTGTTTCCGTGTCAAGAGTCCATCCCCAAACGTTGTAAAAGTATTTTTGAATCACTCTGTATATTCTATGTATCTAATAATCTCCTACAAATATCCACATCGTTGCAACTGACAAAATACGTATCTAGTGTCAAATTCCTTGATCTATCAACTTTCCACTATTCGATAAAACGCACATGCACAGTCAGTGATCCTGGAATGTCCATTTGGATATCTCAAGTGGAGGACGATAAACGATTCATCGAGCTCTAAATGTGTGAGCGCCGATCCAAGTCCAGATGCTGACGTTACGATATATGTGTCAGGTGGATCCGACCGATTCCCTCCCAAAAATCTGATGTGTTCCATTCACATGACTTTCTCTACATCTCTGCAACAAATTACTGTTAAAAAGCTTATGCTTCTATTTACTTCATGCAGAAATTGTCTTATTACTTGCTTCCTTGTAAGTAGAAGCGAAATAAGGGAGTACCGTAGGTTAAAGTGATAGTCAAAAGCTGGTTGCTATGTGACTGAAGTTCTTTTGTTTGTATGGACACCAGTTGACAAATTCCTGTAGGAGAAAAGTATACGTTTTTTTAAAGCTGACACCAAAAACAAGGAATATCTAAAAAACGGTCAACTTCACACAAAAAATGTATATAACAAATTGTGTGTCTTAACGTGCTCTACGTTTTTTTGTGTAATAAGTTTTCATCCATCTCTTACGGTTTTGTAGTTATGCAAAGTTCCATAAAATTCATCCAAAATAGAATTCAGAGGCTATTCCCAGAAATCTCAAGATAGATCCATTTTTGAGAAAATGAAAACTTTCGGAAAATGTTCCATGTAAAGTGTAGTTGGGGAAGGGTTGAAAATCTTTGTGTCGCATCCTTGGAAGATACCGAACTTAAATACTCACACAGACAGACAGACAGACAGACACACCAGAACATGTTTGTAAAAATGCTTTTTTTACTTTCTCTATGTACATAGTGAATAGAGAATGTATTGCACTCCACCAAAAAATTCGATACCGAGATTTCACCGGAAATATATGTTTTAGGGTCCCCTGTATCCAAAAAAAGTATTTTCAGAAAAAGGTCCGTGTGTGTGTGTCCGTGAACACGATAACTCAAAAACGAATAGTCGGTAAAATACCAAACTTGGTATTTAAGTTTAGTATCTTCCAGGGATGCGACACGAAGATTTTGAGAAAAATCCCCCCACCCCAAACTACCCTTTACATGGAACTTTTTTCGAAAATTTCGATTTTCTCAAAAATGGCTCTAACGATTTTGATCAAAATTTCGTATATTAAAGTTATTTACCTGACAAATAAAATGTATATTTTGAATTTTCTGGGAATAGCCTCTGAAGATTACTTTATTCTGGATGAATTTTTCATAATTACTAAACCGTAAGAGATGGACAAAAACTTAACATACAAAAAATGTAGAGCACATTAAAACACAGAATTTATGTTATATACATTTTTTTTCGTGCAGTTGATCGTTTTTGAGATATTCCTTTTTCTTGGTTTCTGCTTTGAAAAACTTATACTTTTCTCATACAGGAATTTGTCAACTCCTGTCCACACAAACAAAGGAACATCAGTCACATGGCAACCAGCTTTTGGCTTTCACTTTAACCTATGGTACTCCCTTATTTCGTTTCTACTTACAATAAAGCAAGAAATAAGACTATTTCTGCTAATGTTTTCTGATGAGCATACAGTAAATAGAAGTATAAGCTTTTTAAGAATAATTTGTTGCAGGGATATAGAGAAAGTCATGTGAATGGTACACATCAGATTTTTTTGTATTCAGGGGGTCTCAATACGTGTATTTCCGGTAAAATCTCAGTATCGAATTTTTGGGTGCAATGTAATGCCTTCTCTATACACTTTGTACATAGAGTGTAGAAAAACTAAAAATTTAGCTCATTATTTTAAATAGCACAGATAATGAGTCAAACTTGAACATCAGCAAGACAGGATATTTCGACTCCCTTTAATGAATGCAAACACCTTTGTGGGTCATTGCTCGTGTCAGAATGAAACTTCTACTGAAGCAATTAACAACTACATTCATAAGAATAACGGAAGAGAAAACACGGGAAGCGGTGAAGGTGTTACGGGCCAAAGGTAGAATACTTCCTTCATTATCTCCTAGAAACTGTGAAACTGGTGCTGCGGTTTTCATTCCCATCGTTTGACTCATTTACCAGGAAAACATGCACACTAATTCATTCTCACGTATTATACTACAAAAATCTGATTGTTACATTCTCAAAACCATCTTACAAAAGATTATTCTTGGTCTACTTACCGAGATAAACATTAGCAGAATTGGTCTTATTATTTACTTTCTTGTAAGTAGAAGGGAAATAAAGGAATACACTAGGCTATGCTTCTGACTTTGAAATTACGTTGTCTTTGCTTGCCAGGAGTAAAACAAAAGATGACGACTTCCTGTTTGAGAAAAGTATAATTAGGTTTTAAAATTGAAACTAATGCCGCCGAAATTATTAATTCTAACAAAAAATGTATATGACATATATTGTGGTTTAAGCGAAATCTTCATTTTTACTTTCTCTACACGTACTACGTACATAGTGTATAGAGAAGGTATTGCATTCCACCTAAAAATTCGATACCGAGATTTCACCGGAAACATATGTTTTAGAGTCCCCTGTATCCAAGAAAAACATTTTTGGAAAAAGGTCAGTATGTATGTCCTTGTGTCTGAACACGATAACTCAAAAAACGAAAACTCGGTAAAACACCAAACTTGGTATTTAAGTTTAGCATCTTCCAGGGATGTGACATGAATATTTTGACAAAAATCCCCCCCACTACAATTTCTCAAAAATAGCTGTAACGATTTTGATTAAAATACCATATATTAAAGATATTTATATGGTAAATAAAATGTATATCTTGAATTTTCCGGGAATAGTCTATAAATACCGTTTTATTCTGAATGAATTTTGATGAATGTTGCGTAACTGGTAAACCGTAGAGTTAAGTAGAAACTTACTACACAAAAAATATAGATCACGTTAAACCGTACAATATACGTCATGTACTTTTTTTTCGTGGAATTGACAATTTCGAGAACTTCCTTGTTTTTTATTTCAGATTGAGAATACTTAAACATTTCTCACACGGAAGGTTGTAAACTCCTGGCCCTGCATAGAAACGGATTTCAACCACATGGCAACCAGCTTTTTAAAACATTTGACTATCGTTTTAGCCTAGTGTATTCGCAAGAATATTTTTGCTAATGTTTATCTCCAATATCTCCATCATTTAAAGTAGATAGAAGAATATGATTTGTACAATAATTTGTTACAGCTATGTAGAGAAAGCCATGTGAATGGAACACATCAGATTTTTTGTGTATTAAGTTTTTATCTATGTCTTACCAGCTACACTAAAGTCATTCAGAATGAAGATATCTTCAGAGACATTCCCAGAAAATTCAAGACATGCATTTTATTCGACATGTAATTATCCTTAATATATGGCATTTTAATCAAAATAGACCCATTTCAGAAAATCAAACATTTTGAATTTTTTTCTACATAAGGAGTAGTTTAGAGTGAGGGATTTTCTTGAAAACCTTCGTTTCGCATTCTTGAAAGATGATGAACTTAAAAAAATATCTATTTTGGGAGTTAACCGTCCTTTCGGTTTTACCTTCTCTGCTTATTTTATAATACGTGGGTGCAGACAGTGTTATACTCCACTAAAAAATTCGATACCGAGATTTCACCGGAAATACACGTTTTAGGGTCCCCTGTATTAAAAGAAAATCATTTTAGAAAAAGGTACGTGTGTGAGTGTTTCCGTGTCTGTGAACAAGAAAACAACAAGTCGATAAAATACCAAACCTGGTGTTTAAGTTAAGTATCTTCCGAGGATGCGACACAAATATTTTGAGGAAAATCCTCCACCCCAAATTACTCTTTACATGGAAAAATTTCGAAAATTGTGATTTTCTTAAAACTGGCTCCAACGATTTTAATAAAAATACCGCATGTTTAAGATATAGTGACTATACCTTACGGTGTACGGCTTGCTTCGTAAGTCATAGCTAATTGTTGGCTCACGTGTTACACGTGCGTTAGTGTACATCTGTGCAACGGCAAGTTCTTTTGACATCACAGCTAAAATTTGTTATACCTGTGCGAATGGACACGTGTTTTCTCGGAAGGTTCTTTGTCGTCAAAGCCTGCAATGATAAGCCTGAGTGAGTTTGTGATAGCTGCGGTGGTTTTTTACTGCGACGGTGACCTGACCAACTGGTAAAAACAGGGCAACAAATTTCCTGTCCAGCGTTCAGTTATCAATGGGAATTCATCGCACGCAAGAGTTGAGTGATTTCGACGGGAATTTCGTAGCGAGCGGTATCGCCGCCGCAGTGAACGATATCGAGTAGGCAGAATTGTTACTAAACGCGTTACTTCAGAGTAGATTCTGATTGTACTCAGTTTGTGGAAGAAATAAGGAGTTGGAAAAAGAGAATTCTTCTTACAATATTTTCTCTGAAAACATCATTCAGGATGACTTTTGTATAATTGGTGAGCCATAAGAAATACGAGGATCGTTTTTTTTTTTCAACCTCCGATAGGCTATAAATAAAATACAAGTTCATAGAAAATAATTATGATATTACTAAAAGCTGTATACACTTATGGTTACTTTTCAACATAACCACCGAAAAGATTGAGACATTTATCGTATCTGTGCACAAGCTTTGCAATACCCGCTTCAAAAAATGTTGCCGCCAATGATTTCAAATGAGCATTGACGTTGTTTTGAAGATCTTCGTTGGTTTGAAAGTGCTGCCCTCCTAGCCACGTCTTCAGTTCAGGAAAAAGGTGAAAGTCGCTGGGTGACAGGTCAGGACTGTACGGCGGATGATCGAAAATGTCACATTGAAATTGTTCAAGGAGCCGATGGGTTGTGCCAGCAGTGTGTGGACGAGCGTTGTCATGGTTCAACACAATTCCTGAAGTAGTCAGCATTCCTCTTCGTTTTGAATGGTTTTCCCAAAATGTCGTAAAGTACGAAGATTTTCAAAACAACGTCAATGCTCATTTGAAATCATTGGCGGCAACATTTTTTGAAGTGGGTATTGCAAAGGTTGTGCACAGGTACGATAAATGTCTCAATCTTTTCGGTGGTTATGTTGAAAAGCAACCATAAGTATACAAAACTTTTAGTAATGAAATAATTGTTTTCTATATTTATAGCTTATCAGAGGTTGAAAAAAACGGCCCTCGTAGAAAAAAACTTACCATACAAAAAATGTAGAAATCGTTAAAACACACAGTTTATGTCATGTATATTATTTTCGCGGCAATAACAATTTCCGAGAAATTACATTTTACTGGTTTCAATTTTAAAATACTTAAACTTTTCACATATAGGAAGTTGTCAACTTCCTGTATGTGACCTCCTTCGCAAAGAAACACACTTCAATCACATAGCAACCAGCTTTTAAACGATTTGACTATCGCTTTAGCCTAGTGTATTTTCTTATTTTCCTTCTACTTACAACGAAGCAAGTAATAACATTTCTGCTAATGTTTATGTTGATTGGTTTGAGTAGATAAAGTTTTTAACAACAATTTGTTACGGAGATAAGAGAGAAAGTCCTGTGAATGGAACACATAAGATTTTTTCAAATACTTCGGATCGTATTACCTTTTGCTGCTAGTGGTACATGTCTGGTTTTCATCACAGAGCACATAATGGCGTCTGAGACTGAAGACGTATTATGTAACCGTTGTTTCAGTCACTTGTTTCTTATATTACGTCAAAGTTTTGTTTTTGTAAGAAGCACTTCTCTGAGAAAACAGGCATTTACATAATAAAGATTGTTTTGTTCAGTGACTGCGCCTGAATGGTATGAAAATTATAGTCAGATAAATAGATATTGTTACTTGGGTTTTCCATCGCTGATGACTGTACAAATAAAAACTGCGTTTTCGTGAAACAGGATACAAAAGCTGCGCATCAGTCTGACCGTCATAGGCTGCCTTCCTTTTCAAAGATGCTCTGTTCTCCATGAGCGTATTTAGAGACAGGTTGAATGTGTAATCGGTAGATAATATTTTCTTTCCCTGTTACTTGGTAAGTAGAGTATTAATAATAGACAGAGCAATGTTGTATACGACCCAAACATTGGAAATACAGATATTACACAAATATTCGTTTGAGCTACCCTTAACCAAAAAATCTGATGTGATCCATTCACTTGACTTTCTCTACATCTCTGCAACAAATTATTGTTAAAAAGTTTATACTTCTATTTACTTCATGCTAATCTAGAAAAAAGTAGCAGGAATAATCTTATTTCCTTGGAAGTAGAAACCAAATAAGGGAGTACAATAGGTTAAAGTGATAGTCAAAACCCGGTTGCTATGTGACTGAAGTTCCTTTGTTTGTATGGACAGGAGTTGGCAAATTACTGTATGAGAAAAGCGTATGTTTTTAACGATGGAACCAAAATTAAGGAATATCTAAAAGATTATCAATTCTATGAAAAAAATGTATGTAACATAAATTGTGTGTTTTTAACGTGCTCTACAATTTTTATGTGGTAACATTTTCTTCAACTCTTACGGTTAAGCAGTTATGCAAAATTTCGTAAAATTCATCCAGAATAAAGTAGCCTTCAGAGGCTATTCCCAGAAAATTCAAGATATACATTTTATTTGTAAGGTAAATATCTCTAATATCGATATTTTAATCAAAATCGTCAGGGCCATTTTTAAAAAAATCAAAATGTTCGAAAAAAGTTCCATGTAAAGGGTAGTTTGGGGTGGGGGATTTTTCTCAAAATCTTCGTATCGCATCCCTGGAAGATACTAAACTTAAATACCAAGTTCGGTATTTTACCGACTTTTCGTTTTTGAGTTATCGTGTTCACAGACACACGGACACACACACATACACAGACCTTTTTCTGAAAATACTTTTTTTGGATTCAGGGGACCCTGAAACATATATTTCCGGTGAAATCTCGGTATCGAATTTTTGGGTGGAGTGCAATACCTTCTCTATACACTATGTACATAGCACGTGTAGAGAAAGTAAAAACAAATGTGTTCCATTCACACAACTTTTTCTACATCGCTGCAATAAATTATTGTTAAAAAGCCTTTTCTTCAATCTACTTCATAATAATCAAGATAAACAATACCAGAAATTGACTGCACCGTGGTCTAGGATCAGCGAGTTGACTTCTCACTTGGAGGTCCCGAGTTCGATTCCCAGCTGGGGCAGGGAAGTTTTCTTTTACTAGAATTATTCCTTATCGCTACAGAAGTATGTATGTGAGAGTTAATTTGCAGAAAATCGAAATAGCTGAAAAACGAAAAGATCGTTAAATACCAAACTTGAGCACTTCGACCTCGCCGCTGCCACCGAAGATGTCTGCCGTAGTCGCAGACGAAACGTCTGGGAAGAAGAAGGAGGAGCCCAGTAGACCACGGCCCACAAGCCCGGATTATACTCCAGCCACAATAGTCTTATTACTTGCTTCCTTGAAAGTAGAAGCGAAATAAGGGAGTACCATAGGTTAAAGTGAAAGCCAAAAGCTGGTTGCTATGTGACTGAAGTTCTTTTGTTTGTATGAACAGGAGTTGACAAATTCCTGTATGAGAAATGTATGTTTTTCAAAGCTGAAACTAAAAACAAGGAATATCTTAAAAACGATCAATTCCTCGAAAAAAATGTATATAGCGTAAATTCTGTGTTTTAATGTGCTCTACATTTTCTGTGTGGTAAGCTTTTGTCCATCTCTTACGGTTTAGCAGTTATGCAAAACTCTGTAAAATTCATTCAGAACAAAGATGTCTTCAGAAGCTATTCAAAGAAAATTCAAAATATATATATGCTATTTGTCAAGTAAATATCTTAAATATACGAGATTTCAATCAAAATCGTTAGAGCTATTTTTAAGGAATTATAAAAGTTTGAAATTTTCTCCATGTAAAGGGTAGTTGGGGGTGGGGGGATTTTCTTGAAAATCCTCGTGACGCATCCTTGGAAGATACCAAACTTGGTATCTTTTCAAGAAAATGTTGATTTTCTCAAAAATGGCTCTAACGATTTTGATTAAAATATCGTATATTAAAGATATTTACCTGACAAATAATATATATCTTGAATTTTCTGCGAATAGCCTCTGAAGACTACTTTATTCAGGAGGAATTTTGCGTAACTACTAAACCGTAAGACATGGACAAAAACTTACGACACTAAAAATGTCGAGCACATTAAAACAACAATTTATGTTATATGATTTTTTTTTCTCGAGAATTTGATCATTTTTGAGATATCCCTTGTTTTTGGTTTCAGCTTTGAAAAACTTATACTTTTCTCATACAGGAATTTGTCAACTCCTGTCCATAAAAATAAAGGAACTTCAGTCACCTAGTAATCAGCATTTGACTTCACTTTAACCTATTATACTCGCTTCTACTTACACGAAAGCAAGTAATAAGACTATTTCTGCTAAATTTTTCTCGATTTGCTTGAAATAAATAGAAGAATAAGTTTATTAATAATTTGTTACACAGAAGTAGAAAAAGTTATGTGAATGAAACACATCAGATTTTTTTTTATTCAGGGGGTCTCAAAACATATATTTGCGGTGAAATCTCGGTATCGAATTTTTGGGTGCAATACAATACCTTCTCTATACTCTTTGTACATAGTACGTATAGAGAAAGTAAAAATCTGATGTGTTACACTCACATGACTTTCTCTAGCCGCTCTAAAAACTCCTACAAAAGATTATTCTTCTTTGCACACAATGCTAATCAAGATAAATGTTAGCAGAATGTTAATACTTAGTTCCTTATAAGTAGAAGGGAATAAGGGAATGCACTATGCTGAAGTGATTGTCAAATGTTTTAAAAGCTATCATTGCAAATCACTTCTTTACTTGGCCAGGAGTAGAACAAAAGAAAAACAGACACTTCCTATGTGAGAAAAGTTTAAGTACTTCACAATTGAAACCAATAACAAGGAATATCTCGAAAACGGTTACCTCCACAACAAAAACGTAGATGACAAAAATTGTGTGTTTTGTCATGAGGTACATTTTTTTTTTTTTTTTTTTTTTCCATCTCTTACAGTTTAGCAGTTAAGCAAAATTCAGCAAAATTCATCCAGAATAAAGAGGTCTTCAGATGCTATTTCCCAAAAAATTGAGATATACATTTTATTTCGGACATAATAGACGGGATTTTAATCAAAATCGTAAGAGCCATTTTTAAGAAGATCAAAATTTTCGAAATGTTTTCCATGTAAAGGGTAGTTTGTGGTGGGGAAATTTTTCTTTTAAAATCTTCGTGTCGCACCCTTGGAAGATACTAAACCTAAATACCAAGTTTGGTATTTAACGGTCTTTACGTTTTGGGGCTATGCTGCCAAAAGGCACACACACACACACACACACACACACACACACACACACACACACACACACAGAGATAGACGGACAGACAGACAGACAGACAGACAGACACACACACAGATAGACAGACAGACGGACAGACAGATAGACACACACACACACACACACACACGGACCAATCTGATGTGTTAACTTACATGACTTTCTCTAGCTCTTCTACAAACTTCTTACATAAGATTCTTCTTCTTTCTGCACCTTGCTAATCGAGATAATCATTAGCAAAATGTTCTTATTACTTAGTTCCTTATAAGTAGAAAGAAAATAAGGGAATACACTAGGCTAAACCTATAGTCAAATGTTTTCAAAGCTGTCGTTATTCGATTTCATTGCAAATCGCTTCTTTGCTTGACCAGGAGTAGAACAAAAGAAAAACGGATACTTCCTATCTGAGAAAAGCTTAAGTACAACTGAAACCAAAAACAAGGAATATCTCGGAAACGGTTACCTCCACAACAAAAATGTAAAGGACATATACTGTGTGCTTTGAGCAGATCAACATTTTCTGTGTAGTAAGTTTTTGTCTATCTCTTACCGTTTAGCAGTTAAGCAACATTTAGCAAAATTCATCCAGAATAAAGTAGTCTTCAGAGGCTATTCCCAGAAAATTCAAGATATACATTTGATTTGGTATGTAAATATCTTTAATATACGGGATTTTAATTAAAACCGTTAGATGGATTTTTTAGAAAATCAAAATTTTCGAAAATTCTTCCATGTAAATAGAAATGGGTTGGGGGATTTTCTTGAAAATCTTCGTTTCGCATCCTTGGAAGACACCAAACTTAAACACCAAGTTTAGTATTTAACGGTCTTTTTGTTTTTGATCTATGCTGTCCACAGACACACACACACAGACACACACACATATACACAGACCTTTTCTTGAAAATGCTTTTCTTCGAATTCAGGGGGTCCTAAAACATGTATTTCCGGTGAAATCTCGGTATCAAATTTTTGGGTGTAATACAATACTTCCTCTATACACTATGTACACAGTACGTATAGAGAAAGTAAAAACATACCTTTTTCATACGGGAATTTGTGAAATCCTGTCCATTAAAAACAAAAGAACTTCAGTCACATAGCAACCGCTTCTGACTATCACTTGGACGTATGATACTCCCTTATTAGGTTTCTATTTACGAGGAACCAAGTAATAAGACTAATTTTTTTTAGAATAGCATGAAGTAAATAGAAACATTACCTTTTTAACAATACTTTGTTGCAGAGATGTAGAGAAAGTCATGTGAATGGAACGTATCAGATTTTATATATATATATATATTTTAAGTTATTTTAGACAAATTAACAGGTGCTTAACTTCGTAGCCGTAGTAATAAATATCCAGAAATGCAGTGTTGTTAGCGTGGTATACTTTAATGGGTTTCCTCAGAGAAACAAAGATAAAGCGGGGAAATTCCGGTCGTTACCGGCAGATTAACGTTGTCTGACAATATTACCGTACAAATGTTCTCCAAATCGCTTGCCTCCGGAGCCTAGACCTTGTAAACAAGACCAGAGTTCAAGCACCTCTAAAAATACAGCGATCTTTGCCTTCAAATATGCATACAAGCGCTTGTAGCTTAAGGGCACTGCCAGGTTGGAATGCTTAAAAAAAACCTGATGTGTTCCATTCAAATGACTTTCTCTACATATCTACAACAAATTATTGTTAAAAAGCTTGGGTTCTATTTACTTCCTGCTAATCGACAAAAAAATTAGCAGAAATAATATTATTGTTTGCTTCCTTGTAAGTAGAAGCGAAATAAGTTAAAGTGATAGTATAAAGCTGATTGCTATATGACTGAAGTCCCTTTGTGTGGACAGGAGTTGACTATTTCCTGTATGAGAAAAGTATAAGTTTTTCAAAGTTGAAACTAAAAACAAGGAATATCTCAAAAACGATCAACTGCACGAAAAAATGTATATGACATAAATTGTATATTTTAACGTGCTCTACATTTTTGTGTGGTAAGTTTTTGTCCATCTCTTACCATTTATCAGCTATGCAAAATACCTTAAAATTAATCCAGAATAAAGTAATCTTCAGAGACTATTCCCAGAAAATTCAAGATCTATGTACATTTTATGTGTCAGGTAAATATCATATACGATATTTTAATCAACATCGTTAGACCCATTTTTGAGAAAATCAAATTTTCTAAAAAAAAATTCCATGTAAAGGATAGTTGGGATGGGAGGATTTTCTTAAAAATCTTCGTGTCGCATCCTTGGAAGATACCAAACTTTTTCTTCGTTTTTGAGCTATGCTGTCCACAGACACACATGGACCTTTTTCCAAAAATTCTTTTTTTGGATTCAGGGGGACCCAAAAGGTGTATTTTCGCTGAAAGATCGGTATCGAATTTTTGGGTGGAACACAAATAGAGAAAGTAAAAATAATTTCTCGCATCATTATCACTTGATGTGTCTGTTTTTTTTCCTATGCCCAACTGAATCTTGGGTTAAAGGGCACACGATAGGATACCGTAAAAGACTGGAGCTATGGAAACGTTGAAAGCAAATGTTGATAAAAGAAGTAAGAAAACCGGTGTTTCACTTTGGACACCGTACACGACTTTTTGTGGACAAGATTTCCCAGCCTTGAAGACATCTTGGCTCATATCTTTGGCTGCGGAGGAGTATAAAATTTGCGTTGAAAAATCGGTACCACGTGACAATAAATACCTTGATAGCAATGGCGATTAGAATAACGTAATGTAAATATATTTAGTTATGCCAAATCGTCAGTCACTTTCTGGTTGACACTGGTAATGGTAAAAGCTGTCGTTGTGATTACGTTTTTGTTACCAAACGTTCACTTGTTATGTGTAGGTAAGTCTCACAACCAATAAGCGAGTAAAGCATGTAGAGAAACGCTCGCTACACTACTTGCTCAGTGGAGTAAGTGCGCTCTTCAACTTGTTATGTGTAGGTAAGTCTCACAACCAATAAGCGAGTAAAGCATGTAGAGAACGCTCGCTACACTACTTGCTCAGTGGAGTAAGTGCGCTCTTCAACTTGTTATGTGTAGGTAAGTCTCACAACCAATAAGCGAGTAAAGCATGTAGAGAACGCTCGCTACACTACTTGCTCAGTGGAGTAAGTGCGCTCTTCAACTTGTTATGTGTAGGTAAGTCTCACAACCAATAAGCGAGTAAAGCATGTAGAGAAACGCTCGCTACACTATTTGTTCAGTGGAGTAAGTACGCTCTTCAACTTGTTCATGGTCAAAGACTTCCATCAAGTTCTCAGACCGATGATGTTGCAATCTTGAGTGGGTCATGCTGAGGAATTGGGGCAGGCCCCCTCGTGCTGATAAACCATTGCTTTCCAAGTATTTCAAAGAGTTTCTCACTAAAACTGTCTTGTCTTGTGTCTTTCTCTAGTGCATATATACTACATACACAGTAAATAGAGAAGGTATTGTATTCCACACAAATTCAAACACCCAGATTTCGCCAGAATTACATGGTTTGAGACCCCCTGGATCCAAAAAGAGACTTTTTAGACTTTTGAGGCTGTGTGTATTTGTGTGCAGCATAGCTCAAACAGAAAAGATCGTTAAATACCAAATTTGATGTTGAGATTTAGTATCTCTTAAGTATGCGACACGAAGTTTTTCAAGAAAATCCTCCACCTCTACCCTTTACATGGAAAATGTTTATAAATTTTTGATTTTCTCAAAAATGACTAACCATATTGATTAAAATGCCTAAATTAAAGATATTTACATGACGAATAAAATGTATATTTTGAATTTCTAAACATCTCTTTATTCTGGACGAATTTTGCTGAGTTTTGCATAACTGGTCAACTGTAAGAGATACACAAAAACTCACTACACGAAGAATGTATATAATTAAAGCACACAAGTAGTTTTTATACATCTCTTACGGTTTGTCAGTCATCCAAAATAAAGAGGTCTTTAGAGGCCATTCCCAGGAAACTCAATATATACATTTTAATTGCCATATAAATATCTTAAATATACAGTATTTTAATAAAAAATCATTAGAGCCATTTTTGAGAAAACCAAAATTTTCTAAAGTTTTTCCATGTATATAACTAATAACTCGCGGTGAACCCGCCCGCCGCGTCCCCCATCTCGGTCCACTACAGACGTCATGGATTGGGTGCAGTATTGGAGGGTGAGACGTGGCCCCCCCCGGCTGGTTAATGCTGTCCTGATGACCTGGAGCCGCCACTTCTCCATCAAGCAGCTCCTCAATTGGCCCCCCAGGGACCTTAAGAGGCTGAGTGAACCCCGGGCCAGGTCTCCCGCCGGTACTGGGAATCGAACCCAGGTCTCCCGCTTGGTAAGCAGCGGCGCTACCACCGCGCTAAGGAGACGACCTAGGCAAACATTTACTACACAAAAATTGTAGATCTGCTTAAAACATTCAACGTGTTATATACTTGTTTTTGTAGATTTAACCGTTTCCTAGACATTCCTTGTTATTGGTTTCAATGTTAACTTTTCCCAAACAGGAAGTTTTCTTCCGTTTCATATCTCTTTTGTTTTATTCCTGGCTGTACAAACCGGCCAGCTTTTTAAAAAGTTGACTATCACTTTAGCCTAGTGTATTTCCCTTCTACTTATAAGAAAGCAAGTAATAAAACAATTCTGCTAATGTTTATCTCGACGAAATGATAAGCCTGATTCCCCACAGTTGAGCCAAAAAGTGACAGAGGCCCACCCCTCCAACATATGTAGCTGGACACGCCCATGGCTCTTACCCACAGTAAGCATTATATTCAACCCAAAAATGCATTCAAAAACAAATAAGTATTTTCAGAAAAATGTCCGTGTATGTGTCCGAAAACACGATAACTAAGTTTAATCTTCCAGGGATGCGACATGAAGATTTTGAGAAAAATCCCCCCACCCCCAACTACCCTTTAAATGCAACTTTTTTTGAAAATCTTTATTTTCTAAAAAATGGCTCTAACGATTTTGATTAAAATATCGTATATAAAAAATATTTACCTGACAGATAAAATGTATATTTTGAATTTTCTGGGAATAGCCTCTGAAGACTACTTTATTCTGGATGAATTTTGCAAAACTGCTAAACCGTAAAAGATGCAGAAAAAATTACCACACAAAAAACATAAAGCACCTTAAAACACACAATTTATGTTATATAAATTTTTTTCGTGGAGTTGATTGTTTTTGGTTTCAGCTATAAAAACCTATACTTTTCTCATACAGGACTTTGTGAACTCGTGTCCATACAAACAAAGGAACTTCAGTCGCAGAACAACCAGCTTTTGACTATCACTTTAACCTATGTACCCCCTTATTTCGCTTCTACTAACAAGGAAGCAAGTAATAAGACTATTTCTGCTAATTTTTGCTGCATTAGATGAAGTAAATAGAATAATTTGTTGCAGTGATGTAGAGAAAGTCATGTGAATGGAACACATCAGATTTTTTTTTATTATTACTATAATAACTCCATGGCACGACAGCTCACGGGGAACCTTGGCCTACCGCCCGGTCGCTGCGTCCCCCATCTCGGTCCACTACAGACGTCATTGATGGGGTGCAGTATTGGAGGGTGAGACGTGGTCAGCGCGTCGAGTCCCCCCGGCCGGTTAATGCGGTCCTCATGACCTGGAGCCGCTACTTCTCCATCAAGTAGCTCCTCAATTGGCTCCCCAGGGATCTTACGAGGCTGAGTGCACCCCGGGCCAGGTCTCCCAGCGGGGGAAAAATCCCCACGCCGGTACTGGGGATCGAACCCAGGTCTCCCGCTTGGTAAGCAGCTGCGCTACCACCGCACTAAGGAGACGACCTTATTATTCCTATTTATGTACGTATTGTTATGTACGTATTACTATTCATACTTTATATTTTATTTTCAGTGCTGAGGGATCATCGTGTGCCAAAGCCCGCAACAAAAATTTGCACATTCACTTTATTGAAAATAAAAGGTTCACAACATCCCCACAGTTCAGCATATGTTCCCAGTATATTTCCAGATGTGTACAAAAAGAGTTCTACCTTTTGAAACAGCATTTACAGGCAGAAAACTTGGAATAATACCCACATCGCACATGGCTTCCGCTTCTAACTATCCTCCTAATAAGTACAAAGTATGACACGGAGCGGCGCCACCAGTACGATTTTCTGGTCCGTGCACGGTGCCTATACTAAATACTTTTTTTTTTGAAAGTAACATTTGTATAAATTTTGAGTGGACTAACTACACATTTCAGACTAAAGGATATTATATCAAAGTAATTAAATTGCAGAAACTACCAATATAAAATTCCTGTGTCTTATTAACAGGTCGTAATATGAATTGGAAACACCATATTGATTACATCTTTTCCAAAATGAGCCCTGCATGTTTTGCAATCAGATGATTATAATTAATTCAGCTTATAAATAAGAGCATGCTAAGGAAGTTCGTTCTGTTTCTTTGTTGTTTTTTTTTCATTCGTTGATGACCTATGGAGTAATATTCTGGGGAAATCCGGTAGATACCAAGAAAGTGTTTGTTATGCACAAAAATATCAATATGAATAATGACAGGGTCAAGACAATCAACTCACCATACACCACCATTCAAAATGTTTGGAATTTTGCCATTAGACTGAAAATATATTATAACCGTATTACTTTCTCTACACGTAGTATGTAAATAGTGTATAGAGAAGGTATTGCAATACACCCAAAAATTCAATACCGAGATTTCATCGGAAATACATGTTTTGAAACCTCCTGAATTAAAAAAAAACATTTCTAGAAAAATGACCGTGTGTATGTGTGTGTGTCCGTCGCTCAAAAACGAAAAGTCCTTTAAAAACCAAACTTGGTATTTAGGTTCGGTATCTTTCAAGGATGCGACACGAAGATTTTCAAGAAAATTCTCCAATCCTAAACTATCCTTTTGTATGACAAGCTTTTTGAAATTTTTGATTTTCTCAAAAATGGCTCTAACGATTTTGAGTCAAATATGGTATTTTCAAGTTATTTACTTGATAAATAAGACGTATATATTGAATTTTCTAAGAATAGCCTCTGAAGTCTACTTTATTCTGAATGAATTTTACGAATTTTACATAACTGCTTAACCGTAAGAGATGGACAAAAACTTACCACACACAAAATGTGGAGCACGTTAAGATAGACGATTTATGTTTCGTGGAGTTGATTTTATCTAGCTATTCTGCAACCGACTAATCTTACAAAAGTTGACCCTTCTCTCTACTTTGTGCTAATGAGGATAATTGTCGTATTTGGAGGGTGGTCTGAAAAGTTCTCGGCCTTACCCAGAGATCGCGGCACTACACACACACACACACCTTTTTTTATTAAACATCTGATGTGTTCCATTCACATGACATTCTCTACATCGGTATAACAGATTATTGTTAAACAGTTTATTCTTCTATCTCTGATGATCTTAAAAATCTTCGTGTCGTATTCTTGGAAGATACTACACTAAAATATCAAGTTTAGCATTTAACGGACTTTTCGCTTTAGAGCTATGTTATCTACAGACAGACTCACAGACATTTTTCTAAGAATGTTTTTTTTTTTTGGACACGGGTTCCTAAACATGTATTTCCGGTGAAATCTCGGTATCGAATTTTTGGGTGTAATACAATACCTTCTGTTGCCCGCCTGGGTAGTATGGTAGTAGCGTGTCTACCTCATATTCAACAGGTCGTGAGTTTGAATCTCGTTTAGGGTGAGTTGCCCGGATAAGTTTTTTTTTTTCTCGGGGTTTTCCGTTATCCTGAGGAGACGAATGTCGAGTAACTTTAAGCTCCATGGACCCCGAGATCATTTAAGCATCATTTCACCAATCTCATTCATCGTCCGATATGACCAACCAGGTTAGAGGACGTTAAACTACCAAAACAAAAACAAACAAAAAAACTTCTCTATACATCATGTACATATTACGTGTACAGAAAGTAAAAATATTACAGAACCTGAAATCAGTTTTCTTTGAAAATCTGATGTCTACCATTCACATGACTTTCTCTATATCCTTGCAACAAATTATTCTTAAAAAGCTTATACTTCTATTATTTTATGCTAATCAGAAAAAATCAGTAGAAATACTCTTATTACTCGCTTCCTTGTAAGTATAAGCGAAATAAGGGAGTACCATAGGCTAAAATGATAGTCAAAAGCTGGTTGCTATGTCAATGAAGTTCCTTTGTTTATATGGATAGAAGTTGACAGGTTCCTGTATGAGAAAAGTACATGTTTTTCATAGCAGAAACCAAAAATAAGGAACGTCTAAAAAAAAACAAAAAACGATGAACTCACGAAAAAAATGTATATAACATAAATTGTATGTTTAAACGTGCTCTACATTTTTTGTGTAGTAAGTATATGTCCATCTCTTATGGTTTAGCAGTTATTCAAAATTCAGTAAAATTCATCCAGAATAAACTACTCTTCAGAGGTTATTCCCAGAAAATTCAAGATATACCTTTTATTTGTCAGGTAAATATCTTTAGTATACGAAATTTTAATCAAAATCGTTAGAGCCATTTTTGAGAAAATCAAAATTTTCGAAAAAAGTTCCATGTAAAGGATAGTTGGGGGTGGGGGGATTGTTTCTCAAAATCTTCGTGTCGCATCCCTGGAAGATATTTTGGTATTTTAGCTACTTTTCGTTTTTGAGTTATCGTGTTCACAGACACACGGACACACACACACACACACACACACACACACACACACACACACACGGATCCTTTTGTGAAAATGCTTTTTTGGATATTGGTGACCCTAAAACATGTATTTCCGGTGAAATCTCGATATCGAATTTTTGGGTGGAGTGCAATACCTTCTCAATACACTATGCACTTAGTGCACTATAGAGAAAATAAAAATGTACTGGCAAGGTGTGTTTCTGGCATCGGAAATTCCCTGGACGTTTGCAGCTGAAGGCGGTACATGTGCCTGGGTTTGCACTAGGACCTGTTGATGGTATGTCTGCCCAGTAGGGGTGTGATCTTACCACGCCCCCCCCCCACTCACTGAGGTTTTCCCCAGATAACAACTCGCTCGTTCCTCTATTATTATATAGTACGGTTTATCTTCCACTAGAGCCATACCTTGATAAAACTCGAGAGACAGCAAGCCAATATGTTCAGAGATTAGAACACTTTGAGCTGCAGAGTTTGTGTACATTGTCTCCTTAAGCTACTCAAAATATACAATTTTTACTTCTCTACACGTACTATGCACATAGTGTATAAAGAAGGTATTGTAATCCACCCAAAATTCGATACCGAGTTTTCACCGAAAATACTTGTTCGGAATGCCAAAAAAAAAAACATTTTTGAAAAAAGATCAATGTGTGCCTTTGGACAGCATAGCTCAAAATCGAAAATTCCGTTACATACCATTCTTCTTGATTAGCATGAAGTAAATATTAGCATAACTTTTTAACAATAATTTGTTGCAGAGATATAGAGAAAGTCATGTGAATGGAACATCAGGTTTTTACTTCCTCTGTACGCACTGTGTACATAGTGTATAGAGAACGTATTGCACTCTACCAAAAAATTCGATACCAAGATTTCACCGAAAATATATGTTTTAGGGTCCCCAGTGCCCAAAAAAAGTATTTTCAAAAAAAGGTCCGTGTGTGAGTGTGTCCGTGTGTCTGTGAAAATGATAACTCAAAAACGAAAAGTCGGTAAAATACCAAACTTGGTATTTAAGTTTAGTATCTTCCAGGGATGCGACACGAAGATTTTGAGAAAAATCCCCCCACCCTAAACTACCCTTTACATGGAATTGTTTTCGAAATTTTTGATTTTCTCATAAATGGCTCTAACGATTTTGATTAAAGCATCGTAGATTAAAGATATTTACCTGACAAATAAAATATATACTCTTGAATTTTCTGGGAATAGCCTCTGAGGACTTCTTTATTCTGAGTGAATTTTACGGAATTTTGCTAAACCGTAATGGATAGACTAAAACTTACCACACAAAAAATGTAGAGCACGTTAAAACCACAATTTATGTTATATACATTTTTTTCGTGGAGTTGATTGATTTTTTGATATTCCTTTTTTTTTTTTTTCTGGCTAGTTTTTTAGATATTCTCTGTTATTGGTTACAGCCTAAAAAAACGTATACTTTTCTTATACAGGAATTTGTCAACTCCTGCCCATACAAATAAAGGAATTTCTGTCACATAGCAACCACCTTTTGCCTATCAGTTTAACCTATGTTACTCCCTTATTTCGCTTCTACTTACAAGGAAGCAAGTAATAAGACTATTTCTGCTAATTTTACTCGATTACCATGAAGTAATTAGACGTACAAAGTATGTAACAATAATTTGTCGCAGAGATGAAGAGAAAGTCATGTGAATGGAACACATCAGACTTTTTTTCTAACCATGTTTTAAAATCTAGTTGGGGGCCAAAAAAACAGGTATTTTCAATGAAATCTACGCATCGTATTTTTGGTTGGAAATCGAGACAGTAATTCATCTGCTTACTATAATATGCAGCAGTAAAAGTAGATAATAAATGATTTAATTATTACAGTAATTGTTTATTCAATAAATCTGCTATTTCTGTGTACCAAAAATATCACAAATGTACGCCTATATCGAAGTAAATTTCTGAAGTTTGTTTAATGTAAAGCAATAGTGCATTTTCAGATTCTATTACGTACTGACATTACTGAGATACATAATTAGAGTTTGTGTGTTAAAGAAATACATCACAGCTGTAGGACAAAGATCTGAAGATGCTATTTCGACAGATAAACTTGGTTTCTGTTAATTGCGTTTAACTGAAATGCGAAGATCTCAGGCCAGAAATGTAAGAGTTCACGCCCTCTGGGTTTCCCCCAAGATTATCTGAGACTGTCAATCCTGCCCCAAGGACACTATGTTAAGTATTATCGCCAGAGATAAGCTCAGGGATTATTAAGTGCAGAAAGTCTCTGGTCGGCTTAATTTATTGATGACTATTTTCTGAAAGTTGGCCCTGTATGTATGTATGTATGTATGTATGTATGTATGTATGTATGTATGTATGTATGTATGTATGTATGTATGTATGTATGTATGTATGTATGTATGTATGTATGTATGTATGTATGTATGTATGTATGTATGTATGTATGTATGTATGTATGTATGTATGTATGTATGTATGTATGTATGTATGTATGTATGTATGTATGTATGTATGTATGTATGTATGTATGTATGTATGTATGTATGTATGTATGTATGTATGTATGTATGTATGTATGTATGTATGTATGTATGTATGTATGTATGTATGTATGTATGTATGTATGTATGTATGTATGTATGTATGTATGTATGTATGTATGTATGTATGTATGTATGTATGTATGTATGTATGTATGTATGTATGTATGTATGTATGTATGTATGTATGTATGTATGTATGTATGTATGTATGTATGTATGTATGTATGTATGTATGTATGTATGTATGTATGTATGTATGTATGTATGTATGTATGTATGTATGTATGTATGTATGTATGTATGTATGTATGTATGTATGTATGTATGTATGTATGTATGTATGTATGTATGTATGTATGTATGTATGTATGTATGTATGTATGTATGTATGTATGTATGTATGTATGTATGTATGTATGTATGTATGTATGTATGTATGTATGTATGTATGTATGTATGTATGTATGTATGTATGTATGTATGTATGTATGTATGTATGTATGTATGTATGTATGTATGTATGTATGTATGTATGTATGTATGTATGTATGTATGTATGTATGTATGTATGTATGTATGTATGTATGTATGTATGTATGTATGTATGTATGTATGTATGTATGTATGTATGTATGTATGTATGTATGTATGTATGTATGTATGTATGTATGTATGTATGTATGTATGTATGTATGTATGTATGTATGTATGTATGTATGTATGTATGTATGTATGTATGTATGTATGTATGTATGTATGTATGTATGTATGTATGTATGTATGTATGTATGTATGTATGTATGTATGTATGTATGTATGTATGTATGTATGTATGTATGTATGTATGTATGTATGTATGTATGTATGTATGTATGTATGTATGTATGTATGTATGTATGTATGTATGTATGTATGTATGTATGTATGTATGTATGTATGTATGTATGTATGTATGTATGTATGTATGTATGTATGTATGTATGTATGTACGTACGTACGTATGTATGTATGTATGTATGTATGCATGCATGCATTGAATTGTAATGTATTGTATTGTAATGTAATGTAATGTATTGTATTGTAATGTAATGTAATGTAATGTATTGTAATGTATTGTATTGTAATGTAATGTATTGTAATGTAATGTATTGTAATGTAATGTAATGAATTGTAATGTAATGTAATGTAATGTATTGTAATGTAATGTAATGTAATGTATTGTAATGTAATGTATTGTATTGTAATGTAATGTATTGCAATGTAATGTATTGTAATGTATTGTATTGTTATGTTATGTTATGTTATGCTATGCTATGCTATGCTATGCTATGCTATGCTATGCTATGCTATGTTATGTTACGTTATGTCATGTTATGTTATGTATTGTATTGTAGTATCGTATTGTATTGTAATGTAATGTTATGTTATGTATGCAACTGTCGTGGAGAGAGGACAAGCCCCGATGAAGCAAGAAATTCAGCCAAGACGCGGCCTTCCCGAAAGACCGGTAACACAAGGAAAGGTCTTCAGAGGCTATTCCCAGAAATTTCAAGATATAATATTTATTTGTCAGGTAAATATCTTTAATATACGACATTTTAATCAAAATCGTTACATCCATTTTTGAGAAAATCAAAATTTTCGAAAAAAGTTCCATGTAAAGGGTAGTTGAGGGTGGGGGGGAATTTTCTTGAAAATGTTCGTGTCGCATCTTTGGAAGATACCAAACTTAAATACCAAGTTTGGGCTTTAACGGTCTTTTGAGCTATGCTGTCCACAGACAGACAGACAGACAGACACATCCTTGGAAGGTTTTCTAAAAATGCTTTTTTTTTTTGGATTCAGGGAGCCACAAAACATGTATTTCCGGTGTAATCTCGGTATCGAATTTTTGGGTGCAATACAATGCCTTCTCTATACACTATGTACATAGCAAGTATAGAGAAAGTAAAGAAAAAAACAATTTAAACAATAAAGTGTTACAAAGATGTAGAGAAATCATGTTAATGGAATACATGAGATTTTGGTGTATTAAAACAAGAAGATACAGCGAGTATTGGTACTTCCTCTTTAGTATTCGCAGGTAAATGAGCAGCACTATTTAAGGGTTACGTAGTCATGGCCTTGTTGTGCACTTTGGTGCCGAGGATTAACGAACTGGTTATGTAATTGCTGGCACACGCGTGCATGCTGCGTGTGCCCTCTATGTCACCTTATGTCATCACAATATTATCTCATGTTACATTATTACTTTCTCGACGCGTACTATAAACATAGTGGATACAGAAAATATTGTATTCCACCCAAAATTCGATACCGAGATTTCACCGGAAATTTGTTTTGGAACCCCTGAGTCCAAAAAAGGCAATAGCTCAAAAACGAAAAGACCTTTGAATACCAATCTTGTTATTTAATTTCAGTATCATCCAAGGATGCGACATGAAGATTGTCAAGAAAATCTCCCCGACACAAACTACCCTTTACATGGAAGAATGTTCGAAAATTTTATTTTGCTTAAAAATGGCTGTAGCGATTTTAATTAAAATATCATATATTAAAGATATTTACCTGATAAATAAAATGTATATCTTGAATTTTCTGGGAATAGCCTCTGAAGACTACTTTATTCTGGATGAATTTTACGGAATTTTGCATAAGTGGCAAACCGTAAGAGGTAGACAAAAACTTACTTCACAGAAAAAGCAGAGCTCGTTAAAGCACACAATTTATGTTATATACATTTTTTTCGTAAAGTGGATCGTTTTTCAGATATTCTTTTTTATTGGTTTCAGCTTTAAAAAACTTTTGTTCTCAAACGGAAATTTGTCAACTCGTGTCCATACAAACAAGGGAACTTCAGTCACATATTACCAGCTTTAGACTATCACTTTAACCTATGGTATTTCCTTGGTTCTCTAGCAATGGTTTTTTAACTAACTGTGACAAAATGCAAAACATTATTTTTAGCCTTAGACAAAGCTCAAATGATGCTGAATACACTAATGTAAAACTTTTAGGAATGGTTTTAGGTACAGAATTAACCTGGAATTCACATGTTGAAATGGTCTGTAAAAAGTTATCTAAATTTGTGTATTTACTGAGAACCATTTACAACAAAGTACCTTGTAGCTATTTAAAGCAAATATATCTTGCTTTGTGTGAAAGTGTACAATTGCTATATATTACAATTATTATTATATGTGCACAAGAATTTAAATCATTTTAAACTGAATAGACATGTACACACATTAAATACCAGAAATATTGATAAATTGCATGTTCCATACGCTAGACTAAAGAAAGTTAAGGATAGTTATTTGATAACCAGTATTATAGCCGGTAATAAGCTTCCTGACCACATGAGAGATCTAAATGTAATACAGTTTAAGGCAAGTAAAAAATTGGTTGCTGGACAATGTATTTTACAAAAATGGATGAATTTTTTAATACTAGAATTGTTATATGACTGACTCTTACTTGTATATATTATTTTGACCATGTCTATTGTACTAATGCACCTAATGACTAAACAAATAAATACTAAATTTCCCTTCTACTTACATGGAAGCAAGTAATAATACTATTTCTGCTATTTTCTTCTGGATTAGCATGAAATAAAAAGAAGCATAAGTTTTTTAACAATAATTTGTTGCAGAGATATATAGAAAGTCATGTAAATAGAAAAAATCAGATTTTTAGAAAAAGGTCCATGTGTGTCTGTGAATGTGCCTTGGACAGTATAGCTCAAAAACGAGAACGGTGTTAAATACCAAACTTGGTATTCAGGTTTCGTATCTTCCAAGGATGTGACACAAAGATTTTAAAGAAAATCCCCCCACCCTAAAATTTTCGAAAATTTTTATTTTCTCAAAAATGGTTCTAACGGTTTTGATTAACACCTCTTATATTTAAGATATTTACAAGACTAATAAAATGTATATCTTGAATTGACTGGGAATAATCTCTGAAGACGCCTTTATCCTGGATTATTTTAATTGAAATTTGTATAACTGTTAAACCGTAAGAGATAGACAAAAACTTAGTGCACAAAAAATGTATCTCGTCAAAACACACAACTTATGTTCTTTACGTTTTTGTTGTGGAGTAATCGTTTCCGAGATATTCCTTGTTAATGTTACGGTGAAATCTCGGAATGAAATTTTTGGGTGCAATACAATACTTTCCCTATACCTTACGTAGGTGGTACGTGTAGAGAAAATAATAAGATTGTTGTATGTATTCATTCGTTTAATGTAGTTTTGAAACAGTCTGTAGTGTGCTCTTCAAGTACTGATTTGTGACTTCTACACCTGTTACGGATTTGTATTAGCTGACACAGTGTTCGTAAACTAATGTTTTTACATTGTAAACAACCGCGCATCTTTCATTGACTACGTCATTCCTGTACTTGATGTGTGTACAAATTTTTATTGAGGTTATGCAACAGGTTCTCTGCGGGGCCTAGAGTTCCAGAATCATAACCTGATAAAATCTCTCTTCCTATATATTATAAATTATTAATAGTCTATTTCACAGAATTCTTTTATCAAATACAGCTCGTGTTTTCATCTCTTTGACAATGGACTGTCATCCCTTCGCTCCGGTCGTGAATTATCCGCAAGTTGAAAACACTCGTATTACTTCTGAAATTAATCATACAGGTGTATCGAATTAGCATATATTTTCACTTTCTCTACTCGTACAATGCACATAGTGTATAAAGAAGGTATTGCATTTCACTCAAAAATTCGGTACCAGGATTTCACCAGAAATACATGTTTTGGGTCCCCTTGAATCCAAAAAAAGCATTTTTAGAAAAAGGTCCATGTGTGTGCGTGTGTCTGTGGACAGCAATGTTTATAAACGAAAATTCCGTTAAATACCAAACTTGGTATTTAAGTTCAGTGTCTTCCAAGAATGCGACCCGAAGATTTTCTAGAATATTTTGATTTTCCCAAAAATGGCTCTAACGATTTTTATTAAAATGTCATATATTAAAGATATTTACGTGACAAATAAAATGTATATCTTGAATTTTCTGGGAATAGCCTCTGAAGACTACTTTATTCTGGATGAATTTTGCGGAAATTTGCATAACTGGTAAACCGTAAAAGGTAGACAAAGCTTATCACACAGAAAATGTAGAGCTCGTTAAAACACACTATTTATGTTATATATATTTTTTCGTGGAGTGGATCTTTTTTAGATATTCCTTGTTATTGGTTTCCGTTTTAAAATACTTATACTCTTCTCATACGGGAATTTGTTAACTCGTGTCCATACAAACAAAGGGACTTCAGTCACATAGCAACCAGCTTTTGACTATCACTTTAACCTATGGTACTCCCTTATTTCGATTCTATTTACAAGGAAGCAAGTAATAAGACTATTTCTGCTATTTTTTTCTCGATTAGTTGAAGTAAAAAGAAGCATATGCTTTTTAACAATAATTTGTTGCAGGGATGTAGAGAAAGTCATGTGAATGGAACACGTCATATTTTTAAATAATGATGTGTTATTAACAGATAGATAAGTTTATTTTCCAGAACAAAGTGCATTGTGTAGCAACGTCAAATACAAGTAAGATCAAAAAAAAAAATCTGATGTGTACCATTCACATGACTTTCTCTACATCTCTGCAACAAATTATTCTTAAAAAGCTTATACTTCTATTTACTTCATGCTAATCAGAAAAAATTAGCAGAAATAGTCTTATTACTTGCTTCCTTGTAAGTAGAAGCCAAATAAGGAAGTACCATAGGTTAAAGTGATAGTCAAAAGCTGTTTGCCATGTCACTGAAGGTCCTTTGTTTGTATGGACAGCAGTTGACAAATTCCTGAATGAGAAAAGTATAAGTTTTTCATAGCAGAAACCAAAAACAAGGAACGTCTCAAAAACGATGAACTCCACGAAAAAAATGTATATAACATAAAATGCGTGTTTTAACGTGCTCTATATTTTTTGTGTCGTAAGTTTTTGTCCATCTCTTACGGTTTAGCAGTTATTCAAAATTCCGTAAAATTCATCCAGAATAAACTACTCTTCAGAGGCTACTCCCAGAAAATTCAAGATATACATTTTATTTGTCAGGTAAATGTCTTTAATGTGTGATATTTTAATCAAAATCGTTAGAGCCATTTTTGAGAAAATCGAAAATTTCGAAAGAAGTTCCATGTAAAGGGTAGTTGGGGGTGGGGGATTTTTCTAAAAATCTTCGTGTCGCATCCCTGGAAGATACTAAACTTAAATACCAAGTTTGCTATGTTACCAACTTTTTGTTTTTGAGTTATCGTGTTCACAGACACACGGACACACACACACACGGACCTTTTTGTGAAAATGCTTTTTTTGGATATAGGGGATCCCAAAACATATATTTCCGGTAAATCTCGGTATCGAATTTTTGGGTGGAGTGCAATACCTTCTGTATACACTATATACATAGTGCGTATAGAGAAAGTAACAATTGGCAGTATTATAAAATTTATCCTGACAATAAATTGGATTTAAAATCAAAGTGCGTTTCACTGACCTCTTAAAAGATTTAATGGAGAGAGCTCTAGTGCTGTTGCTGAGTTTGTTAAATAGATTTAATGATATTGTCTCAAAGGAATTTTGTATCTTGCTATATTTACATCTATTTATGTAAATATTGGAACTAGTTCTGGTGTAATGAAGATGGATTTCGGAACATAGATTGCATTTATGTCTATTTTTCTTAGCAAATAAGAGGCAGTGGAACACAAACAAGAAGTCAAAGTTAAAACACCCAACTTAACAAATAAAGGTTCACAATGAGTATCTTTTTAGCTAAAGCATGGTTAAAGTGATATTCAAAAGCTGGTAGGTATGTTTGTATGGACAGGAGTTGACAAATTCCTGTAGATCTACTCCAATAGTTGTCATGGAAACATCCAAAAGCATTATTTGTCTGCTAACAAATTATTGTTGACAGAATTAGCAGTGCACTTCTGGCAGGTAGTATCTCAGTTCTCACCCCTGCACGCGTCTCTTGTCAATACCAATGACAGTTCGATTGCACCTTACAGTGATTATAAAACGCGCACGTGGGTCATGGTTGGAATTCCCGGGTTGTCTACCGTACCGATATGTTGTATGTCGTCAGTAAAGATGACTTGTTTTATTCTCTCGGCGTCATTTTTCACTTTTGCGTCAATTTTGTTGCACACGTGATCAATCTCACGATACGCAATCAATTAATCGCTGTGCAAACAGTTGCGAATCTGCAGCAAAACTTACTTCTTGAACGAGGAAATCGATACACATACGTTGTTTGCTTAAGCAAAGAAATTGCAGAGTTCGTGACGTAAATGTGTGAAGTTCTCGATATCAGTCAGTGTTTCTATGTCTGTTTTTACTTTCTCTAGCCCTATATGTACAATATACATAGGGTTAGAGAAGTATTGTATTCCACCCAAAAATTCGATACCGAGATTTCACCGGAAATACATGTTTTAGGACCCCCTGTGTCCAAAAAAAGCATTTTCAGAAGAAGGTCCCTGTGTGTGTGTATCCGTGTGTCTGTGAACACGATAACTCAAAAACGAAAAGTAGCTAAAATACCAAACTTGGTATTTAAGTTCAGTATCTTCCAGGGATGCGACACGAAGATTTTGAGAAAAATCCCCCACCCCAAACTACCCTTTACATGGAACTTTTTTCGAGAATTTTGATTTTCTTAAAAATGGCTCTAACGGTTTTGATTAAAATATCATATATTAAAGATATTTACCAAACAAATAAAATGTATATCTTGAATTTTCTGGGAATAGCTTCTGAAGACCTGTTTAATCTGGATGAATTTTGCTTAATTTGGCATAACTAGTAAACCGTAAGAGATAGACAAAAACTTACACTACAAAAAATTTAGGTCTTGTTAAAATACACAAGTTATGTCATATACATTTTTCTCGTGGAACTTACCGTTTTCGAGGTATTCATTGTTATTAGTTTCAGTTGTGAAGTACTTATACTTTTCTCAGACGAGAGTGTCCGTTTTTCTTTTGTTCTACTCCTGGCCAAGAAAAGAAGCGATTTTTAATGACAATCGCATAACGACAGTTTTTAAAACATTTGACTATTGGTTTAACCTAGTGTATTCCCTTATTTTCTTCCTACTTATACGGAACTAAATAATAAGAACATTGTGCTAATGAGCACCACGATTAGCAAGATGCAGAGAGAAGAACAATCTTATGCATGAAGATTGTAGAACAGTTAGAGAAAGTTATGTGAGTGTAACACATCAGATTTTTACTTTCTCTACACGTACTCTGTACGTAGTGTATAGAGAAGGTATTGTAATGCACACAAAAATTCGATACCGGGATTTCACCGGAAATATATTTTTTGAGACTCCGTGAATACAACAAAAAATCTGATGTGTTACAATCACATGACTTTTTCTACATCTTTATAACAAATCATTGTTAATAAGCTTATTCTTCTATCTACTTCATGCTAATCGAGACAAACACTAGCAGAAACGGTCTTATTACTTGGTTCCTTACAGTATAAGGGAAATAAGGGAATTCACTAGGCTAAACCGACAGTGAAATGTTTTAAAATGTAGTTGCTATGGAATTTAAATCCGTTTCTTTGCGTGGGCAGAAGTTGCAAACTTCCCGCAAGATAAATGTATAAAAGGAATATCTCGAAAACAGTCAACTAGTAGTTTGGGGTGGTGGGATTTTCTTGAAAATCTTCGTGTTGCATCCTTGGAAGATACCAAACTTAAATACCAAATTTGGTTTTTAACGGACTTTTCCTTTTTGAGCTATGCTACCCAAACACACACACACACATATACACACACATAGACGCGCGCGCGTACATTTTCTAAAAATGTGTTGTTTTTTTGTTGTTGTTTTTTTTTAGATTTAGGGATTCTGAAAACATATTTCTGATGAAATCTCGGTATCGAGTTTTTGGGCGCAATACAATACCTTCTCTATACACTATGTACATAGTACATGTAGAGAAAGTACAAACAATAATACATCAAAGTTGCTTTTCAATATTTTATTCAACATTAGAAAAAAATCTGATGTGTTCCATTCACATGACTTTCTCTACTTCTGTGTAAAAATTATTGTTAATAAGCTTATTCTTCTATTTACTTCATGATAATCGAGAAAAAATTAGCAGAAACAGTCTCCTTATTTGCTTCCTTGTAAGTAGAAGTGAAATATGGGAGTACCATATGTTAAAGTTAAGTCAAAAGCTGGTTGCTATGTGACTGAAGTTCCTTTGTTTGTATGGACACGAGTTGACAAATTCCTGTATCAGAAAAGTACAAGTTTTTTAAACCTGAAACCAAAAGCAAGGAATATCTCAAAAATGATCAACTCCTCGAAAAAAATATATATAACATAAATTGTGTTTTAATGTGCTCTACATTTTTTGTGTGGTAAGTTTTTGTCTATTTCTTACGGTAGCAGTTATGCAAAATTTCGTAAAATACATCCTGAATAAAGCAGTCTTCAGAGGCTATTCCCAGAAAATTCAAGATATACATAGTATTTGTCAAGTGAATATGCAATATACGACATTTTAACCAAAATCGTTAGTCATTTTTGAGAAAATCAAAATTTTCGAAAAAAAGTTCCATGTAAAGGGTAGCTGGGGGTGGGGGGATTTTCTTGAAAATCTTCATGTCGCATCCTTTGGTATTTAACGGACTTTTCGGTTTTTAGCTATGCTGTCCAAACACACAGACACACTCACACGCACACATTCACGGACCTTTTTCCAAAAATGCTTTTTTTTGGATTCAGGGGGACCCAAAACATATATTTCCGGTGAAATCTCGGTATCGAATTTTTGGGTGCATCACAATACCTTCTCTATACACTATGTACATAGTACGTGTAGCGAAAGTAAAATTGAATTGTCGATGTGAACAAATGAAAGGCAACATCTAAATTATATGGACAAAGCCTTCTTATACACTCTTTTGTTAATGAATTTTGCAATAGATTCTTTTCTTGAAGTAGCACATGTCTTGAGTGTTACGTCATTTCCTAATTGTACTGCAAGTACTCGTATTAATGGCCTCTCAAACTCTTACTGTAAGTACTTACAGTGTTTGTTGGCATGGCAATTAATAAATGAATTGTAAATTTAGCTTACATTACCAAATATGTGTTGAGAATAAGAACACATATGAACACACAAGAAACTTAGAATGAAGATTTATGCCGTCTCAAAATACGGGCTCTGGTGTTCATTCCTTACATCAGTAAAATGTACGTTAATAATAACAAAAGAGAGTGAAGTTGTAATAAGGTTCCATGGCGATTCAGTCATGCTTAAAAACGCAGTAATTTGTCATAATGTATTCGTGCTCTGTGGATTGGGAAAGTCCGGTCGTAAATATTATATCCAGTTGACTTGGCCGTGAACGGAACCAAAAAGCGATATGAGAAATGAACAGGGAAGTGGAGTTGACTTTCATGAAATACCGCTGTGATAATCTGCCGGAAATGTCAGCAGGAGTTCCCATTTGTTTTTTAACTAACTGTAAACAAACACGGTCGTAACGATAAAACTATAGGAAACATGATGTAGCATTAAAGTATTGAGAAATAACAGTAAAAAAGTCAGATGTGTTCCATTCACATGACTTTCTCTACATCTCTGCAACAAATTGTTATTAAAAAGCTTCTGCTTCTATTTACTTCATGCTCATCGAGAAAAAACTTAGCAGAGATAGTCTTATTACTTGCTTCCTTGTAAGTAGAAGCGAAACAAGGGAGTACCATAGGTTAAAGTACAAGTCAAAAGCTGGTTGCTAGGTGACTGAAGTTCCTTTGCTTGTATGGACAGGAGTTGACAAATTCATGTATGAGAAAAGTATAAGTTTTCAAAGCTGAAACCAAAAGTAAGAAATATTTCAAAAACGATCATCTCCACGAAAAAATGTATATAACATAAATTGTGTGTTTTAGCGTGCTCTACATTTTTGTGTGGTAAGTTTTTGTTCATATCTTACAAGAGGTTTAGCGGTTATGCAAAATTCCGTAAAATTCATCCAGAATAAAGTAGTCTTCAGAGGCTGTTCCAAGGAAATTCAAGATATACATATTATTTGTCGGGTAAATATATTTAATATACGAAATTTTAATCAAAATCGTTGGAGCTATTTTTGAGAAAATAAAAAAATTCTAAATTTTTTGCATGTAAAGAGTAGTTGGCGTGACGGGATTTTCTTGAAAATCTTCGTGTCGCATCCTTATAAGATACCAAACTTAAATACCATTTTTCATTTTTAGAAAAACGTCCGTGTGTGAGTGCGTGTGCGTGACTTTATGTGTGTCTGTAGACAGCATAGCTAAAAAACTAAAAGACCGTTAACTACCAAATTTGGTATTTAAGTTTGATATCTTCCGAGAATGCGACACAAAGATGTTCAAGAAAATTCCCCCATCCCCACTACCCTCTTCATGGAACACTTTTCTAAAATTGTGATTTTCTCAAAAATGACTCTTAACGATTTTGATTAAAATATCGAATATTTAAGATATTTTCATGTCAAACAAAATGTATATTTTGAGTTATCTGGGAATAGATTCTGAAGACATATTTATTCTTGATGAAGATTTATTCTTTGACATAGACAAAAATTTACACAACAGAAAATGTAGAGCTTGTTAAAACACACAATTTATGTAATATACATTTTTTTCGTGAAGTTGATCATTTTTACTTTCTCTATACGAACCGGAAATACATGTTTTGAGACTCCCTGAATATAAAAAAAAACATTTTTATAAAAATGTCCGTGTATGTGTCTGTCTGTCAGTATGTCTGTCTGTGTGTATGTGTGTGTGTGTGTGTGTGTGTCTGTGGGCAGCATAGCTCAAAAACGAAAAGACCGTTAAAGCCCAAACTTAGTATTTAAGTTTGGTATCTTCCAAGGATGCGACACGAAGATTTTCAAGAAAATCCCCCACCCCAAATTACCCTTTACATGAAAAAAATTTTGAAAATGTTTATTTTCTTAAAAATGGCTCTAACGACTTTGATTAAAATATCGTATATTAAAAATACTTACCTGACAAATAAAACGTATCTCGAATTTTCTGGAAATAGCCCCTGAAAACTACTTTTTTCTGGATGAATTTTACGGAATTTTGTATAACTGCTAAACCGTAAGAGATGGGGGAAACCTTACGCCACAGAAAGTGTAGCTCACGACAAAACACACAATTTATGTCATATACATTTTTTTCGTGGAGTTGATCATTTTTAAGATATTTCTAGTTTTTCGTTTTAGCTTTGAGAAACTTAATACTTTTGTCATACAGGAACTTCTTATCTCCTGTCCATACAAACAAGGGAAATTCAGTTACATAGCAACCAACTTTTGGCTATCACTTTAACCTATGGAACTCCTTCATTTCGCTTCTACTTACAAGGAAGCAAGTAATAAGACTATTTCTGCTAATTAGCATGAAGTAAATAGAAGCATAAGCTTTTTAACTACAATTTGTTGCAGAGATGTAGAGAAAGTAATGTGAATGGAACACATCAGGTTTTTTAGATATTCCTTGTTAATGGTTTCAGCTTTAAAATACTTCAGCTTTCTCATACGGGAACGTATCAACGCTTGGCCACGTAAAGAAATGGAATTCAACCCCATAGCAACCACATTTTAAAAAAATTGAATGTCGGTTTAGCCTAGTGTATTCCCTTCTACTTATAAGGAAGCAAGAAAAAAAAAATTCTGCTAATTTCTTCTCGATTAGCATGAAGGAAATGGAAGAATAAGCTTTTTCACAATAATTTGTTGCAGAGATGTAGAGAAACACATCAGATTTCTATGGCCAGAAAGTAGTCTCCCGCAGGAATATCGTTGACGACAATTGAATCCTCCCAAAAATGAGTCACTATAAAGCGTCGTAGTTGAACAAGAATTGTAAGAAGTATGACTCATTTTACGTAATGGAATGCGGAAGATAAAATTGTGCAATAATCAATTTAAGGCTGGAGGGCTTTGAAGACATTCACGCCTAACTTGCCCACATTTTCATTTTGCTATCGATTTTTCTAGACTGTTTCATCACAGTTCCCACATGGATCAAGGTCGCTGTCGCAATGGAACGATGATTCTTTAAAATGTTCGGAATTAACGTAACATCAGCAGGGCAAGCGATTCTCACTAATGGAAGTCTTCCTATAGATAACATACGTACGCACGAGAACAGAAAAACCTCATGTGTTCAATTCATATGGCTTTCTCTACATCGCTGTAGCAAATTATTGCTGAAGAGCTTATTTTTTTATTTTCTTCAAGCTAATCAAGAAAAAATTAACAAAAATGTTATTATTACTTGCTTCCTTGTAAGTAGAAGGGAAATAAGGTGATACACTAGGCTTAAGCAATAGTCAAATGTTCTAAAAGTTGGTTGCTATGCAACTGATGTTTCTTTGTATGACCAGAGTTGAAAATACGTAGTTTAAAACTGAAACAAATTACAAGAAATATCTCAAAAATGATAAACTCCACGACATAAACGTATATTGTATAAATTGTGTGTTTTAACGAGATCTACAGTTTTTGTAGCAAAAATTTTGTTGTTATCTCTTATGGTTTACAGCACTGCAAAATTCATTCGGAATGAACTGGTCTTCAGAAGATATTCCCAGATATACATCTTATTTGTTATGTAAGTAGCTTTAATATGTGCTATTTTAGTCAAAATTGTAGTGTCACATCCTTGGAAGATACTAAACTTAAATACCAAGTTTGATATTTTACCAACTTTTCGTTTTTGAGTTACCGTGTTCACAGACACACGCACAGAGACGGACCTTTTTCTAAAGATCTGATTTGTTCCATTCTATCTCTCTATAACAACGTATTTTAATAACCTTATACTTTTATATAATGCTAAAGAAGACAAACATTAGCAGAAACAGTTTTATTACTTAGTTCCTTATAAGTAGGAGGGAAATAAGGGAATACACTAGGTTAAACCGATAGTGAAGTGTGTTTTAAAATGTAGTTGCTATGAGCTTGAAATCCGCTTCTTTGCGATGCCAGGAGTTGAAAAGTTCCTGTGAGAGAGAAGTTTTAAGTATTTTAAAGCTGAAACCAAAAACAAGGAATATCTCTAAAACGATCAAATCCACGAAAAAAATGTAATTGACATAAATTGTGTGTAATCTACATTTATTTGTGAAGTAAGTGTTTGTCTATCTGTTACGGTTTACCAGTTATGCAAAATGCAATAAATCTCATTCAGAATAAAAAGGTCTTTATAGCCTATTCCCAGAAAATTCAAAATATACATTTTATTTTTCATGTCAATATTTTTAATATACAATATGTTAATCAAAATCGTTTTTGAGAAAATGAAAAATTTTAAAACATGTGCCATGTAAAAGTTAGTTTGTATTGAAATTTTCTTGAAAATCCTCCTGTCACATCGTTGGAAAATACTCAGCTTAAATTCTGATGTGTACCATTCACATGACTTTCTCTACATCTCTGTAACAAATTATTGTTAAAAAGCTAATGCTTTTATTAACTTAATGCGGATCAAGAAAAAAATTAGCAAAAATAGTCTTATTACTTGCTTCCTTGTAAGTAGAAGAGAAATAAGGCAGTACCATAGGTTAAAGTGATAGTCAAAAGCTGGTTGCTATGTGACTGCAGTTCCTTTGTTTGTGTGGACAGGAGTTGACAAATTCCTGTATGAGAAAAGTATGTTTTTTAAAGCTGGAACCAAAAACAAGGAATATCTCAAAAACGATTAACTCCACGAAAACAATTTATATAACATAAATTGTGTGTTTTAATGTGCCCTACATTTGTTGTGTGGTAAGGTTTTGTCTATCTCTTATGATTTAGCAGTTATGCAAAATCCCATAAAATTCATCCAGAACAATGTAGTCTTCAAAGGCTATTGTCAGAAAATTCAAGATATACCTTCTATTTGTAAGGTAAATATCGTAAATATACGTTATTTTAATCAAAATAGTTAGAGCCATATTTGAGAAAATCAACATTTTTTAAAAGAATTCCATGTAAAGGTAGTTGGGGGTGGAGGGTTTTTCTTGAAAATCTTCATATCGCATCCTTGGAAAATAGTTAACTTAAATACTGTTATAGGTATTTTACGGACACACATATGGACCTTTTTCTAAAAATGCTTTTTTCGGGTACAGGGACTCTAAAACCTGTATTTCCATTGAAATCTCGGTATCCATTTTTGGGTGGAATGCAATAGGTTCACTACTTAGTACGTATGTTGCACATACGCTGTAAAGAAAGTAAAATTGCACGCATTTCTTAATTTAAACGTTACGTACCGTTGCGTTATGTAAAGTTTACGGGTTAAAACTTGGTATAATTATGTTTCAAAAGTAGAAGCGATTGTAACGTAAGGTAGATTCACCAACAAAACAGAGATGTTTGTTCAGACAGCTTATGTGTACAGCAGCACAAACATGACATGTTAAGGTGCGTAATTACTGCGGTTACCAAATACTGGAACCTGAGTTGGCGGAGCTTTAAGTTCGCGGCATCCTCACGTAATTGTTCAGCATACACGTCCTTTTACATGTTTACTATCTCTACACGTACTGACGACATAGTGTATACAGAAGGTATTGTATTGCACCCAAAAATTTGATACCGAGATTACAACGGAAGTACATGTTTTGGGTCCCCCTGAATCCAAAAAATAAAACATTTTTAGAAAAAGGTCCGGTATGTGTGTGTCTGTGGACAGTACAGCTCAAAAAGCAAAAAGACAAGTTTGTTATCTTATAAGGATACGACATGAAGATTTTCAAGAAAACACCCCCCACCCCCAACTACCTTTACATGGAACATTTTTCGAAAATTTTGTTTTTCTCAAAAATGGCTCTAACGATTTTGATTAAAATACCGCATATTAAAGCAATTTCCAACACAGATAAAATCTATATCTTGAATTTTCTGGGAATAAAGACCTCTTTATTCTGGATTAATTTTGCATAACTAGTAAACCGTAAGAAATCGACCAAAATTTGCTGCACAAAAAATATAGATCTCGTTAAAACACTTAATTTGTCATATAGATATTTTTCGTGGAGATGACTGTTTTAGAGGTATTCCTTGTTTCAGTTTTAAAGTACTTATACTTTTCTCATACGGGAACTTGTTAACTCCTGGCCACGCAAAGAAACGGATTTCAATCCCATAGCAACGACATTTTAAAATACGTGACTGTCGATTTAGCTGTTTCCTTATACTTAAAAAGAACTAAGTAATAAAACCGTTTCTGCTAATGATTATTCGAATGGCATGAAATAGAAGAATTAGCTTATAAACAATACATTGTTACAGAGATGTGGAGAAAGTCATGACAGTGGGACACATCAGATTTTTAGAAAAAAGTCCGTGTGTGTGTCTGTGGGCAGCATAGTTCAAAAACGAAAAGGCCGTTAAATACCAAATTTGGTATTTAAGTTTGGTATCTACCAGGGATGCGACACAAAGATTTTCAAGAAAATCCCTCCACTTCCAACTGCCCTTTACATGGAACATTTTTCAAAAATTTTGATTTTCTTATAAATGACCCCAACGATTCTAATCAAAATACCGTATGTTTAAGATACTTTTATGCCAAACGAAATGTATATCTTGAATTTTCTGGAAATAACCTCTGAAGACCTCTTCATTCTGGATGATTTTTGTATAACTTGCAAACCGTAAGATATATACAATAATTCTCTACACAAAAATGTAGATCTCATTAAGACACACAATTTATGGTACATACGTTTTTTATTTATTTATTTTTTGTAGAGTTAACCGTTTTCGAGATATTCCGGATTATGCTTTCAATTTAAGCCACTTAAACCTTTCTCAAAGGAGAAGACATCTTTCTTCTCGTTTCTCATTTGTTTACTGCAGCTAACCAAAGAGATTAAAATTTCAATTGTTTTACATAGCGACCGGCTTTTAAAGGACGAGACTATCGCTTCAGCCTGTGCAGTGTCTTATTTCCCTTCTAATTTCAAGCAGCTAGTAATAAACTAATTCTGCCTATTTTATTTTGAATAGCATGATGTAAGTAACACATTATTTTTTTTTTGAATAAATGGTTTGTTTGCCGAACCGCTAGAGGACATCATGTGAATGGAACACATTAGAGTTTTTCCTTTCTACTTACAAGGGACTATATAATAATACAAGTTCTGCTAATGTTTATTTCGATTATCGTGCTGTAGATAGAAAAATAAGTCTTTTAACAGTCATTTGTACCAGAGATGTAGAGAAAGTCATGTGAATGGAACACATCAGATTGTTTTATACGGACTGTCAGTATAGAAGTTTACTCTTCTCTCTGCTTATGATTAATAAATTCAAAACCTTTTCTATGTATCGCTCACAAGGCCTTCTGTAAGGGAGAGGCGCACCGACTGATTTGAGGTCATTCCCAGAACATTTTAAAAATTTAGCTTCCAATATTTAGACTTTGAGGAAGAAAATATTTGGAGTAAGATATCCTAAAAGTGGAGAAAATGAACAATGAAAACTATATTTAGTAGCAGTAGTAATAATAATATAGAGGGGTTCTCAGCAAGTACCGGCACAAAGATAGAGAAATAAATTATTTTTGGTAGATTGTTTTCTACGTAATCTCCTTTTAGCTCGATACACTTTTCCTAGCATCTCTCCTACTGTTTTAAGCCTTTCAAAAAGTATGATTTCGGAAGTTCCTCAAAATAGGCATCTGTTTGGGAGATGACCTCTTCGTTAGTGTGAATCGCTTACCACTGAGCCACTATTCAAGTTTGGAAATAAAGACAAAATGTCACTGGGAGCCAAATCTGGTGAATACAGTGGATATTGTAGTAATTCGAACCTAAATTCTACAATTTTCGCCATCGAAACTGCGCAGGTGTGCATCCTTGTATTGTCTTGATGGAAGAGAATCCTTTTCTTTTCCAGATAAGGGCGCTTTTTCTTTAACCGCTGCAATAACATGTATACTATTTTCCATTTATCGCCCAGACTTTCTGAAAGGAATCACAGTAGATGATTCCGCGTGCATCCCAAAAAACCGAGACTGTCACTTTGTTTGCACATTTTACCATTCTCTTGTCCTTTAAAAACCCACTGTTTCGACTGTAACTTTGTCTCTGGAATGCTGTAGAGTATCCATGTTTCATCCACAGTTCTGTATCGACGCAGAAACTCGTCAGGATTGCGATGTAAAAGTACCAAACCAGCTTCCGAATCGATTACACGATTGAGTTTATTCTCTATTTAGTTTTTAACCACGGGAAAACACACACACACACACACACACGCACGCACGCCCCGGCACCCACCTTGCCGAGACCTTTGTCAGATCTAATTTTTGGTTCAAAATTGACAACACTACCTTGATATGTCTGTGGTCTTTATCTAAAAATGGATTCCACCACCCAACGAGCTCAACCAACTACCAGCACAAGTAAGTCATCAGTTAGTTATGCTCAAGCATTTCAAAGTATGTTGTTCCCTAAAGAGAAAAAGCCATTGTAATTGATTCCGCCGATTTTGCTCCCACCATTAAATTTGTACAACAGTTAGCTACTAAAGTTAATCCATCTCAAATAAAATTTGCTTCTAAAATCTCAAACAAAAATTGTTGTTTATCTTAGCAACAACGAACTCACAGAGGAGCTTATTAACAAAGTTAAGATAATTACAGTAGGAGCTCAGGAGTTACCAATTAGACCATTATTATCCCGTGTTAAATGATACGTCTAAAATGTACCCTAAAATTCCACATTATTTACTAGAAAACCAACTGTTGTCTTTCGGAATACAAACCTTTGCACGAAAGTGAGCTGGCTTCTCCGACCCCAGACTGTCTCACATTTTGAGTTTTCCTTGCACGTGAAGATGAATAGAAGCTCCCTGAATCATTTCAAGTGCTAGTAAGTAATCTACCACATTGGTTATACATTCTGTCAAGAAAGACCCGGGAATTTATCATTTAAAAATCCTGTTTAAAAGGGGACTCGCAATTATTGTCGCTAAGTTGGTACAACTTTCCTCTATACCCACGCGGAGTTTGATCGTCAGCTGACATCTAGTTTGTTTACAGTACGCCATTTTGTTAGTTCATCTCAAAGATGATTTGCGATTTTACGATGGATACAAATATTGAACAAAGAATCTGTCTCAAACTTTGCATTGCAAATGGTATTTCGTGTGCCGAATCGCTGAAAATGTTACAGAGGGCTTATGGTAAATCGATTTTATCAAAAACAGTGCATATGAGTGGTACAGTGCATTCAAAATTGGTCGAGATGTGGTGGAAGATTTGCCTCGCTCTGGTCGGCCATCAAGGTTTCAACTGAACTGAACATCGCTAAAGTGAAGAAAATGGTGTCTGAAAATGGTCATTTAGGTCTGAGAGAAATTACCGCTGAACTTTCTGTGTCTCACGAATCGATTCGGACCATTTTAAACGATAGTTTGGGCATGACACGCGTTGCAGCTCGGTTAGTTCCGAAATACTTGAATTTTCTACAAAAACTCAATCGCGTAAGTATTGCTGAAGGCATGCTAGAACGAGCGAGTTCCGACCCCACAGTCATGAAACGCATTGCAACTGGTGATGAGACTGGGTTTACGAGTTTGACACTCAAACCAGTCAACAAGCTTCCGAATGGCACCTTCCAACTGAACCGAAACCTAAAAGGGCACGTTAAACTCGATCAAAACTGAAGGTCATGTTGACAGTTTTTTTCGATAATCGCGGTATCGTGCACTCAGAGTTCTTGCCAGAAGGTCAGATGGTAAATAAAGACTATTATCTGAGCTTTATGCGGCGTTCGAGATAACAAATACGGCGAAAAAGGCCAGATTTGTGGAACGACAATTCATGGATTCTGCACCACGATAACGCACCAGCTCACAAGGCTATTATTGTGAACGAATTTCTGGTCAAAAACTCAGCAAATTTCATCGAACAAACACCGTATTCACCTGATCTGGCTCCTGCTGATTTCTTTCTCTTTCCAAAACTCAAGTTACCACTTCGAGGCACCCGTTTTCAGTCGATAGAAGACATAAAGAAAAATTCGCGGCGACAATTGACATCGATTCCTAAAAGTGCCTACAGAAAATGTTTTGATGATTAGATTATTCGTTGGCATAAATGTATAATTTCAGAAGGGGCCTACGTTGAAGACGATAAAATAAAATTGGATGAATAATTCATTTTTGGTGTTTTATTGGCAAATTCCCGGATCTTTATTGACACAGTAGTATGTATTCTCTGATATTCCCATTTGGTTCTAATGTAAAGATCAAGACCATATAGCAAAAGACCGTCCCTCTGCGGATAATCAGGATTCAAACCCACCCAGCATAGAGCATAATAGTAAAACTACGACAATGAATAACAAACATTTCATTCAGCCACCCACGACTAATGTAGTAGGTGCAAGTAATAATTAAATTATACATAACAGCATTACGCCCACGTCTAACAGTTGGTAATAGTGAGACCGCAACAGTGCAAATCAAGGCCCCCTCCAGCCAACTGTAATTAATACAGAGGGCACTGACAGTGTTTCTAAGCTCACTTTACCTTCTCTTTCACCTAACCTTTCAGTCTCGAACATTGATAGCCGCTATGGATGGCGACAATAAAAACACGGCAACCTCACTGCAAAGCGAGATTGCAGATTCTAGTTCAGTTTTACTTTCTCTACACGCACTATGTGCATAGTGTATAGAGAAGGTATTGAACTCCATCCAAAAATTCGATACCGAGATTTCACCGGAAATATATATTTCAGGATCCCTTATATCCAAAAGAGTCATTTTCACAAAACGGTCCGTGTGTGTGTGTGTGTGTGTGTGTGTGTGTGTGAGTGTGTGTGTGTGTGTGAGTGTGTGTGTGTGTCTGTGTGTCTGTGAACACGATAACTCAAAAATGAAAAGTCGGTAAAATACCAAACTTGGTATTTAAGTTTAGTATCTTCCAGGGATGCGACACGAAGGTTTTGAGAAAAATCCCCCCACATCAAACTACCCTTTACATGGAACTTTTTTCGAAAATTTTGATTTTCGCAAAAATGACTGTAACGATTTTGATTAAAATATCAAATATTAAAGATATTTACCTGACAAAAAAAAAAAAAAAAATGTATATCTTGAATTTTCTGGGAATAGCCTCTGGACTACTTTATTCTGGACGAATTTTACGGAAGTTTGCATAACTGCTAAACCGTAAGACTTAGATAAAAACTTACTGCACAAGAAATGTAGAGCACGTTAAAACACACAATTTATGTTATATACATTTTTTCGTGGAGTTGGTCGTTTTTTAGACACTCATTGTTTTTGGTTTCAGCTGTGAAAAAGTTGCTTTTCTCATATAGGAATTTGTCAACTCCTGTCCATATAAACAAAGGAACTTGTCACATAGCAACCAGCTTTTGACTATCATTTTAACCTATGGTACTCTCTTATTTCGCTTCTACTTACAAGGAAACAAGTAATAAGACTATTTCTGCTATTTTTTTCTGGAGTAGCATGAAGTAAATAGAGGCATAAGCTTTTTAACAATAATTTGTTACAGAGATGTAGAGAAAGACATGTGAATGGTACACATCAGATTTTTTACTAAGGCTCCTTCCTGAGCCTTTACTATTGGTTACAGAGACAATATGGCTACGTGACAAGTGAACGACAGGTTTCGAGATTTCTTCGAGGTTAGGTTACGTTAGATTAGGTTAGGTGTGAATGAACTGGGTCGAAATAAGGGGTAAAAATGGACCTTCTGAAAATCGGGTCTGCTTTACAATGCAAAATGCCAGTCTTACGTTCGTTCTGTCTGCTTGTGCATGGGCAGCCATGTTGGTCAAATCTAAAACTGAAATAGAAGCTGCAATGTTGCCACCGCAAAAATGAAGGGACCATTGCTATCCACCAACTCTGATATGGCCTCCTCTGTTTCCTTGTCTGCAAGTGAGAAACAAACCATGATTTTAGATTTTTTTGATTCTGAAATCGTCACAAGCAGGAGGAAAACTAAGGAAAAAGTCAAATAAACAATAATAAAAAAAAATGAGATAATCTAGATCAAAGCGTGTGGAGTAATACCAAGATAATGATTCAATCTGAGGACGCAGAATTTTCCTATTCAATATAGCAACTGTTGAACCTTTTCACAGAACTAGGGGTGTCAAATATATTACCACATTACTAAAGATTTCACAGATGATCTAGCAGCCTTAGTAACCATGTTGAGACGCATCCAAGCAACTTTACCCAGCAAAGGTGCTAAAAGCCAATGTTCACGATTAATTAAAAAGTTAGAAACTTCAAATATACAATCATAATAGATCTGATTCAATGAAATTCTAATGACTTCTATGCCAGAAGAGCCTATTTAAAACTACTTATCAATGATTACAGGCCAAAGGTGCTATGTCTTCAGGAAACTAACAAATTATTGCTAAAAGTTTATTCTCAAGATAATCAAGATAAATAGTAGCAGAAATTGTTGTATTGCATAGTTCCTTGTAAGTAGAAGGGAAATAAGGAAATGCATTAGGCTAAACCAACAGTCAAATGATTCAAAAAGTGGTTGCTATGGGATAGAAAACCGATTCTTTTCGTCTGTCCATACAAACAAAGGAACTTCAGTCACATAGCAACCAGCTTTTGACTATCACTTTAACCTACGGTACTCCCTTATTTCGCTTCTACTTACAAGGAAGCTAGTAATAACACGATTTCTGCTAATTATTTTCTCGATTATCATGAAGTAAATAGAATCAAAAGCTTTTTAACAATAATTTGTTGCAGAGATGTAGAGAAAGTCATGTGAAAAGAACACATCAGTTTTTTTATTATATTTTAGAAGTTGTATTTTTTTGTTGTTGTTAAAATTATATTCTTCCTTTGATATTTATAATTATGTTAGTTTAAATTTATCTGTAAATGATGATGTGTGTATAATTGAGAAGTTTAATAAATACATTCACATAACTTTCTCTACGTCTCTGCAACAAATTATAGTTAAAAGCTTTATATCACTACTTAATTCAAGCTAATCGAGAAAAAACTAGCAGAAATAGTCTCATTACTTGCTTCCTTGTAAGTAGATACAAATAAGACAGTACCACAGGTTAAAGTGATAGTCAAAAGCTGGTTGCTATGTGACTGAAGTTCCTTTGTTTGCATGGACAGGAAATGACAAATTCCTGCATGAGAAAAGTAAGTTTTTTAAAGGTGAAACCAAAAACAGAAATATCTCAAAAACGACATACTCCACGAAAAAAAATGTATATAACATAAAGTGTGTGTTTTAAGGTGCTCTACATTTTTTGTGTGATAAGTTTTTGTCCATCTCTTACGGTTTAACATTTATGTAAAATTCCGTAAAATTCATCCAGAATAAAGTAGTCTTCAGAGGCTATGCCCAGAAAATTCAAGATATACATATTATTTGTCAGATGGATATCTTTAATACACGATATTTTAGTCAAAATCGTTAGTCATTTTTAAGAAAATCAAAATGCAAAATTTTCATGTAAAGTTGGGGTGGGGTATTTTTCTCAAAATCTTCGTGTCGCATCCCTGGAAGATACTAAACTTTAATACAAAGTTTGGTATTTTACCAACTTTTCGTTTTTGATTTATCGTGTTCACAGACACACGGACACACACACACGGACCTTTTCCTGAAAATGCTTTTTTTTTTTATTTTTATTTTATTTATTTATTTATTTTTTTCTTTTTGTTATAGGGGACCCTAAAGCATATATCTCCGGTGAAATCTCGGTATCGAATTTTTGGGTAGAGTGCAATTCCTTCTCTATACACTATGTACATAGTACAACAGGCACAAAAAGAAATCAGCACTGTCTTGTTCCTTACACCGCATTCTTTACCGTTTGTAGGGTACTTTATTACGTCATGTTTTTCTTTTATTGGCTGATACTGTCACCTTGCAGGTGAGTGTTCTATATCGAACCAATAGAGCATATCTATGCTGGGTTTGTCAACTCATTCGCTAATAGGAATAGCCACCTTACTCAATTGGAAGCGAGATTAGGTAACGTGTAAGCTACAACCCCTCCTCCGTCACCAATTAGAGTGACCATGGGGCCAGCGGATATCAGAAGACACGCCCTATAAATGCCCCTACAGACAATCAGAAATTCGATGTCTATTACTATTTGTGTTCTGTGTACGTGTAGAAAAAGTAAAAATCTGACATATTAACTCTAGTTTAAGTAATTAAGTACCAGGGTTATTATACCGATTTTTATTTTATTTTTTATGCATATATGTGCTAGAGAACGCCTTCACTACGTAAGAACGCATCTAATATTCGTTGCACGATTGGTGTATTCCACTTCCGAGCCGAGCGACCGCTTGTAAACAATGCGCAGCGACCCAAGTCGACGATCGAGTTCAAAGTATCGGAAATACCAGGTTGTTCGGTCGGCAGGCAGAATCCATAAAATTGTCCAGCAGGGAGCCAATGTCACGGTCGCTGCGCTACATTCTTGTTTTGCTTTCCCAAGAACACGGCCGGGGATTCCCAGTGGAGCAATTTAAACGCCAGTACCTTGTTATAATTACATCTTTACCTCCAGCCACCACTCAAAATCCTTACCACTTTTCGCTCTTCTATAATCTTAGCGTTGTATTATAACCTGCACGAACACTGCAGTGTGCCTTCATTTCGTTTTTACTACATTCTAGTAGGTAGAGAGGAAGTTTGCATTCCACAAGAATTAAACATTGAGATTTTACCTAAAATAATCTGTTGTGTTCCAATCACATGACTTTCTCTACATCTCTGCAACAAATTATTGTTAAAAAGCTTATGCTTCTATTTACTTCATGCTATTCGAGAAAAAAATTAATAGAAATAGCCTTATTGCTTGCTTCCTTGTAAGTAGAAGCGAAATAAGAGAGTACCATAGGTTAAAGTGACAGTCAAAAGCTGGTTGCTATGTGACTGATGTTCCTTTGTTTGTATGACGGGAGCTGACATACTCTTGTATGAGAAAAGTAATTTTTTTAAAGGTGAAACCAAAAACAAGGAATATGTCAAAAACATTCAACTCCACGAAAAAAAATGTATATAACATAAATTGTGTGTTTTAACGAGCTCTACATTTTTTGTGTTGTAAGTTTTTATGCATGTCTTACGGTTTAGCAGTTATGTAAAATTCCGTAAAATTCATCCGGAATAAAGTAGTCTTCAGCGGCTATTCCCAGAAAATTCAAATACATTTAAAATACATTTTATTTGGGATGTAAATATCCTTAATATATCTACTAGATTTTAATCAAAATCGTTAGAGCCATTTTTGAGAAAATCAAAATTTTCGAAACTTTTTCCATGAAGGGTAGTTTGTAGTGAGGGGATTTTCTTGAAAATCTTCGTGTCGCATCCTTGGAAGATACTGAATCTAAATACCTACCAATTTTGTTATTTAACGGTCTCTTGGCCGCGCCGTGGCCGAGTGGTTAGACCACTCGACTTTCACCTAGACGGTCGGGGTTCGATCCCAAGCGACCGCATGTGAGATTTGTGGTGGACAAAACGGCGCTGGGGCGGGTTTTCTCCGGGTACTCCGGTTTCCCCCGCCATCGCATTCCACCGGGGCTCCATCATCATTCATGTATCATCAGTGTCACCGCCTGCGGTGCCATTAGTAGTTAAAGCGGGCGTTAAACACTACCAAAAAAAAAAATAACGGTCTCTTCGTTTTTGAGCTAGACTCTCCACACACACACACACACACACACACTCACACACACACATATATGGACATTTTTCTAAAAATGCTTTTTTTGGATTCAGAGGGTCCCAAAACATGTATTTCCGGTGAAATGTCGACATCGAAAGTTTGGGTGGAATGCAATACTTTTTCTATATACTATGTACATTGTACATGCGGGCTAGAGAAGTAAAAATATATTTTATGACAAAGTGGAAAAACTTCAGAAACCAACGGATAATTACGAGTATTAGAATCTATTCACCCTTAAGTTGATCCATGGGAAAACAAAATCAGGCGACCAGTGCACCGTTAGCCTTCCGTATGCAAGCCATACTTGCACGTGACGGGTACACGCGGCATGTAACACATTGATCCCTTATTCTGCCAACATAACGGCAACTTGTATAATTAATTGTTAAATGCGACAATATTTAAGCAACAATAGCCGTTACTGGGGCCGGCTTTCATTCAACATCCGACATGCACTACCAGGTTAAACGGCGTCAAACAATCAAAACAAAACATACTTCTCTACCTATTCTGCAAACAAACAACAAAACCTGCCATATTATTTCTTTCTTGTAAGTAGAAGGGAAATAAGGGAATGCATTAATCTAAAGCGATATTAAAATCTTTTAAAACCTAAGGCCTATGGCCAGCAGTAAAACAGAAGATACATGAAACGAAAGGTGACTTCCCATTGAGAAAAGTTTAAGTAGTTTAAAACGAAAACCAATCACAAAGAGTATCTACGAAACAGTTAACTCTACAAAAAATTGTATAGATATCACGAAAATGGTGTACTTTAACGAGATCTACATTTTTTGTGCAGTGAGTTTTTGTGAAACTCTTACGGTTTACCAGTTATGCAGTCATCCTGAATAAAGAGGTCTTCAGAAGCTATTCCTAGAAAATTCCAGATATACATTGTATTTGTCGTGTAAAACTCTTTAATATGCGGTATTTTAATCAAAACCATTAGAGCCAATTTTGAGGAAAAAAAAAAAAAAAACATTTAAAAAGGTTTCCATTTAAAGGTTAGTTTGTGATGGAAGATTTTCTTGATTGTCTTTATGTCGCATCTTTGGAAAATATTAAAAACTTAAATACCTAACATGGTATTTAACGGTGTTTTCTTTCTACTTTCTCTACACGTACTATGTACATAGTGTATAGAGAAGGTATTGTATTGCAAAGGTACTGTATTACACCCAAAAATTCGTTACCGATATTTCACCGGAAATACATGTTTTGAGTCCCCCTAAATCCAAAAAAAAATTGGAAAAAAGTCCGAGTGTATGTGTCTGTGGACAGCATAGCTCAAAAAGGAAAAGACAGTTCCAAGGATGCGACACGAAGATTTTCAAGAAAATCCCCTCACCCCAACTACCCTTTACATGGAACTTTTTCCGAAATTTTTCATTTTCTTTAAAATGGCTCTAACGATTTTGATTAAAATATCATATATTAAAGATATTTACCTGACAAATAAAATGTATACCTTGAATTTTCTGGGAATAGCCTCTGAAGACTACTTAATTCTGGATGAATTTCACAGAATTTTGCATACCTGCTAAACCGTAAGAGATGGACAAAAACTTAACGCACAAAAAATGTAGAGCACATTAAAACACACAATTTATGTTATATACATTTTTTTCGTGGAGTTGACCGTTTTTGACATATTCCTTGTTTTTGGATTCAGGTATGAAAAACATACTTTTCTCTACAGGAATTTGTCAACTCCTGTCCATACAAACAAAGGAACTTCAGTCAGATAGTAACCAGCTTTTGAATATTAGTTTAGCCTTTAATACTCCCTTATTTCCCTTCTGCTTACAAGGAAGCAAGTAATAAGACTATTTGTGCTAATTTTTTTCTCGATTAGCGTGAAGTAAATAGAAAAAAAAGCTTTTTAACAATAATTTGTTGCAGAGAGGTAGAGAAAGTCATGTGAATGGAACACATCAGATTTTTTGAGACATGCTGTTCAGACGCACGCACAATACACATACATAACACACGGGCCTTTTTTTAAAAATACTCCTTTTTTTTTTATTCATGGAGCCTCAAAACATATACAATGCTCATTTGAAATCATTGGCGGCAACATTTTTTGAAGCGGGTATTGGAAAGCTTATGCACAGGTAAGATAAACGTCTCAATCTTTTCGGTGATTATGTTGAAAAGTCACCATAAGTGTACATAACTTTTAGTAATAAAATAATGTTTTTTTATGAAATTGTCTTTTCTTTATAGCCTATCGGAGGCTGAAATAAAAAACGGCCCTGGTATTTACTCCGTTTCAACAGGATATAAGTCCGAATTACAGAAAGAAGTTAGCAACAAGGAAGGCCTGAAATTATGCAGGCTTAGAATATGCCAGTATGACTTTCCAATTGGAACTTCATCGCGGACCACCGCTGTTGGTTAATGGACATCATACACTGACTTAAGGCGGAGGCTTCGACTTCTTCAGCTGCTCCGGTGCGATCGCCCATGACTTCTAAAAACACAATTTATATCAAAGTACTTTTTTTTTGAAGAGCTAACTTTTCAGGATTATGCCTCTTATTGAATTCAAATGTTATAATACTTAAGCGTTACTCAATTATGAAGTACTTGTTCGTTCCATATATGTATATATATATTTTTTTTACTCCTGACCATGCAAATACAACCAAATTTCAATTCTGTCACATGACGATCAGCTATTAAAAGATTTGACTATCACTTTAGCCTAATTTATTCCTTTATTTCCCTTCTACTAATAAAGAAGCAAGTAATAAAAGCAATTCTGCTAATGTTTATCTCGATTAGCATCATCTGGATAATTTCATATGATTGGAACATATTAGATATACACATTTTTTTTTACTTTCTGTACACATACTATGTACATAGTGTATAGAAAAGTTATTTATTGTATTGCACCCACAAATTCGATACCGAGATTTCACCGGAAATATATGTTTTGCGTGCCCGGAATCCAAAAAAAAGTATATTTAGAAAAAGATCCGTATGTGTCTGTGGACAGCAGAGCTCAAAAATGAAAATACCTTCAAATACAGAATTTGGTATTTGGGTTAATATCTTCCAAGGATGTGATATGAAGATTTAAAAAAAAATCGCTCACCTCAAACTAACCTTTACATGGATAAAATTTCGAAATTTTGATTTTCTCAAAAGTGCTTTTGATTAAGATCCAGCATATTAAAATATTTACATGCCAAAAAATCTTATGTGTACCATTCACATGACTTTCTCCATATCCCTGCATCAAATAGTTCTTACAAAGCTTATACTTCTATTTACCTTATGCTAATCAGAAAAAAATTAGCAGAAATAGTCTAATTACTCGCTTCCTTGTAAGTAGAAGCGAAATAAAGGACAACCGTAGGTTAAAGTGATAGTCAAAAGCTGGTTGCTATGTCAATGAAGTTCCTTTGTTTATATGGATAGGAGTTGACATGCTCCTGTATGAGAAAAGTATACGTTGTTCATAGCAGAAACCAAAAATAAGGAATGTCTCAAAAACGACAAACTCCACGAAAAAGTGTATATAACATAAATTGTGTGTTTTAAGCTGCTCTACTTTTTTTGTGTAGTAAGTTTTTGTCCATCTCTTACGGTTTAGCAGTTATTCAAAATTTAGTAAAATTCATCCAGAATAAACTACTCTTCAGAGGCTATTCCCAGAAAATTCAAGATATAGATTTTATTTGTCAGGTAAATATCTTTAATATACGAAATTTTAGTCAAAATCGTTAGAGCCATTTTTTAGAAAATCAAAATTTTCAAAAAAAGTTCCATGTAAAGGGTAGTTGGGGGTGGGGGGATTTTTCTCAAAATCTTCGTGTCGCATCCCTGGAAGATACTAAACTTAAGTACCAAGTTTGGTATTTTACCGACTTTTCGTTTTTGAGCTATCGTGTTCACAGACACACGGACACACACACACACACACACACACACACACACACACACACACACACACACACACACACGGACCTTTTTGTGAAAATGCTTTTTTTGGATATTGGGGACCCTAAAACATATATTTCCGGTGAAATTTCGGTATCGAATTTTTGGTGGAGTGCAATACTTTCTCTATACACTATGTACAGAGTGCGTATGGAGAAAGTAATAAAAAATATTTTGAATTTTCTGAAAACAGCCTCTGAAAACCTCTCTATTCTGGATGAATTTTGCCGAATTTTGTTTAACTGCCAAGCCGTAAGAGATAGACAATATAAATCTCGTCAAAGCACACCATTTATGTCCTTTACGTTTCTGTTGTGGAGGTAACTGCTTCCAAGATATTCCTTGTTATTGGTTTCTGTTTTAAAATACCTCAACGTTTCTTATACGCCAACTTGTCAACTCCTGGCCACGCAAACTCATTTTAATCCCATAGCAACCACATTTTAAAACATTTGACTGTTGGTTTAGTCCCTTATTTCCTTTCAACTTAATAAGGAACTAAGTAATAAAACCGATTCTGCTAATGTTTATTTCGATTAGCATGATGTAGATAAAAGAATAAGCTTAAGAAAAATAGTTGTTTTAATTTGTTACTTGTAGAGAAAGTCAAGTGAATGGAAAACATCAGATATTTTAATTTTTGTTTCATTTGTATAGCTCCCCCCCTCTCAATTAACTTTTATGGACATAAGGGGGGCTTTTACGCTCTTGTTGATTTCGTACTGTTTCTTTTTATACTCACACATACACATATTTACAAGTAACAAACATTCATGCCCAAGGTGGTTCGAGTCCCGCCTTGGGCATGGGTGTTATATGTTTGTGCAATGAGTATATGTTTGTGTAAAGGAACAGTAAACAGTAAAACCAGTAATCATACAGTAAATTTAGGGGGGGGGGGGAATGAAAACGGGGATACCGCGCCGGAGTCCTGACCAGACACCGGTACTGTTTATAATAAAAAAAAAGCTGATGTGTTACACTCACATGGCTTTCTCTAGCTGTTCTACAAACTTCTTACATAAGATTTTTCTTCTTTCTGCATCTTGCTAATCGAGGTATTCAGCACAAAGTTCTTCTTACTTAGTTCCGTATAAGCAGGAAAAAATAAGGGAATACACTAGGCTAAAGCCATAGTCAAATGTTTTAAAAGCTGTCGTTATGCGATTGTCATTACAAATCCCTTCTTTTCTTGGCCAGGAGTAGAACAAAGAAAACCGCACACTCCCGTCTGAGAAAAGTATAAAAAGTATAACTGAAACTAATAACAATGAATACCTCGAAAACGGTAAGCTCCACGAAAAAAAGTATATGACGTAAATTGTGCATTTTAACAAGACATACATTTTTTGTGTAGTAAGTTTTTGTCTATCTCTTACGGTTTACTAGCTATGTCAAATTAAGCAAAATTCATCCAGAATAAACAGGTCTTTAAAAGCTATTCCCAGAAAATTGAAGATATACATTTTATTTTCCAGGTACATATCTTCAATATACGATATTTTAATCAAAATTGTTAGAGTCATTTTTAAGAAAATCAAAATTTTCAAAAAAAAAGTTCCATGTAAAGGGTAGTTAGAGGTGGGGAGATTTTTCTCAAAATCTTCGTGTCGCATCCCTTGAAGATACTACATTTAAATACCAAGTTTGGTATTTTAGCTAGTTTTAGTTTTTGAGTTATCGTGTTCATAGACACACGGACACACACACACACGGACCTTTTTCTAGAAATGCTTCTTTTTGGATTCAGGGGGTCCTAAAACATGTATTTCCGGTGAAATCTCGGTATCGAATTTTTGGGTGGAATACAATACTTCTCTATCCCTATGTACATTGTACATATGGGGCTAGAGAAAGTAAAAAAAAAAAAAAAGTGGAACTCGAACCCGCTATCTCCTGCGCCACCAAGCACCAAAGCTAGGCACTTTAGAGAGTGCAGCTGTTTGGACCACCTGACTTGAGTAACAGCTGGTTGGTGTGTAGAGCTTCTTAACAATGTTTTTTTTATTACTCTCTCTACACGTACTATGTACATAGCGAATAGAGACCGTATTGTATTGCACCCAAAAATTCGATACCGAGATTTCACCGGAAATACATATTTTGAGACCCATGAATAAAAAAAAAAGCATTTTTAGAAAAATGTTTGTGTGTGTGTGTGTGTGTGTGTGTGTGTGTCTATGGGCAGCATAGCTCACAAAGGAAAACACCGTTAAAAACCAAACTTGGTATTTTATTTTGGTATTTTTCAAGGTTGCGACACGAAGATTTTCAAAAAAAAAAAAAATCCCCCCACTCCAAAGTACCCTTTAATGGAAAAAATTTCGAAAATTATAAATGGCTCAAACGATTTTGATTAAAATCTCTTATATTTAAGATATTTACTTGCCAAATAAAACGTATATATTGAATTTTATGGGAATAGACTCAAAAGACTTCTTTATTCTAGATGTTTTTTATTGAATTTTGAATAACTGGTTAACCGTAAGAGATGGACAAAAACTTACTACACAAAAAATGTAGATGACGATGAAACACACACTTTATGTCATATACATTTTTTTCATGGATTGATCGTTTTTGAGATATTCCTTGTTATTGGTTTCAGCTTTAAAAAACTTATACTTTTCTCATACAGGAATTTGTCAACTCGTGTTTATACAAACAAGGGAACTTCAGTCACATAGCAACCAGCTTTTGACTATCGCTTTAACCTATGGAACTCCCTTATTTCTCTTCTACTTACAAGGAAGCAAGTAATAAGACTATTTCTGCTAATTTTTTCTCGATTAGCATTAAGTAAATAGAAGCATAAGCTTTTTAACAATAATTTGCTGCAGACATGTAGAGAAAGTAATGTGAATGGAACATTAGTTTTATATAATCAAGCACACACACATATTCACTCCCACATAATTCCAGAGTCTGTGGGGGATAGGGAATAATTCTGGTTAAAGAAAATTTCTCCGCTCCGGCCGGGAATCGAACCCGGGACCTCTGGAAACATTGACCTCTGGACAGCAGCGGCAGACACTTATAACTGTAAGCATCTCTGAACGTTTACACCTCATGCATAGTGGATGTGAAATGCCTGCCATTAGAGCAGAAAGTAGCTGAAGTTTTTATGTTGCTCACAAGAGTTGTAAACCACAAATTGATAGTGAAGTAAAACCGCAACTTGCTGAAACGTGAGAGGAATGCCTTGCATCACAGCATAGGAATGCTAATCCTATCAGCACGTAGACAACACTATGGAAAGTCTTAGAGCAAGGTCACGCCAAAGTTTTCTCTAACACTTTCCTGCTTGGAGCTCAACCCTTCTGGTCATCAAAAATCTCATGTGACTTTCTCTACATCTCTGCAACAAAGTTACCAGAAATAGTCTTATTACTTGCTTCCTTGTAAGTAGAAGCGAAATAAGGGAGTACCATAGGTTAAAGTGATAGTCGAAAGCTGGTTGCTATGTGACTAAAGTTCCTTTGTTTGTATGGACACGAGTTGACAAATTCCTGTAAGAGAAAAGTATAAGCTTTTAAAGCTGAAAACAAAAACAAAATCTCAAAAACGATCAACTCCACGGGGAAAAAAACGTGTGCTTTAACGTGCTCTACATTTTTTGTGTGGTAAGTTTTTGTCTATCTCTTACGGTTTAACAGTTATACAAAATTCCGTAGAATTCATCAAGAATAAAGTAGTCTTCAGAGGCTATTCCTAGAAATTCAAGATATACATTTTATTTGTCAGGTAAATATCTTTTCTTAAATTTATTTAAGGTCACTTTGTAACAACAAAGGTCATCAACGACCACAATATTCTTACAAGATCAATGTATATACAAAAGTTAATACAAATACAGGGTTATTCAAAAAGAAATAACAGATTTCAAACATTTATTGCTTCCAAACTACAAAAGATAGAAACATGATTCCAACGTTCATGGACAGAGAAAAGTGTACATTTTTATAATATGCATTCAATGTGTGTTACACGACATATGTCAAAACGGTGGCACATTTCTTGCCACACACAAATCAGCTGGTCTCCAATTATCGAATTCACAGCTTCAACAATTCGATGTCGTAGATCTTCAAGAGTGCCAGACTTAGGAGGGATAAAAACTTGTCTTTTACGTAACCCCATAGATAAAAATCACATGAAGTGAGATCTGGAAACCTGGGAGGCCACCGGCATTAAAGTTGATCTGCTACTCCTCTCCCACAGCAAATATGTTATTCAAGTAACGTCGGACGTGGTAAGAGAAATGAGGTGGGGCACCATCTTGCATGAAAAAATTAATCGTTGAGTAAAATTGTCTTCTTCCACTTCTTCTAACATACCAATTACAATTCGTACCTTTGTTATGGTCATCGGTATTCAATGCTTGCAATAACTGCAGTTTGTATGTCTTCAGGTGCAGACGATGTTTTAGAACTCGCCATACCGTTGGTTGCTTGCTCGTGATGTGGATTTCTTTTGGCTCCTTTGGTATAGTACACGAATATGCTCGACATTTACGTCCGATGTGCGAGGACGTCCCGTACTTTTCTTTTTGCACATGCAATCATCTTCTACGACTTTTCAATGCCACTCGTAAATTTGCTTGTTACGCGGCGATTTGCTATTAAATTGACGGCGAAATGCTCGTTGAACTGCAACAATGGACTCCAGCTTTGCTAATTGCAGCACACAAAATGATTTCTCTTGAGATGTCGCCGCCATTTCACTACAGACATACAACAAACAACAGCACCAATGCGGCCGTGATTGGAACTTTTATCCCCCGCGCTATTTCAATTGTAAACTTTTCTCTCTCCATAAACGTTGGAATCATGATTCTATCTTTTGTAGTTTAGAAGCAATACAAGTTTGAAAACTGCTCTTTCTTTTCGAATAACCCTGTATATTACAAATGTGGTCATAAACTTAACTATTTGAACTTTGGTAACAGTAAATATAATACATGTAAATTGGTAAACAGTTATAATAGTATCAAAGTCTGGTTATAACAATTAAATCACATTATATAAAAGACAACTTTTGTGATATCTCCATTAACGTGATAACTTCGATGGTGTTATAGATGGAATACAGATCACTCTTGAGGTTTAAGTTGCTTCTGTCGTTCAGTAAAGCAGGGCACTCGAGGATAAGGTGAGAGTTGAGACGACTTCTCGGTTGTTTTCTTCATCAGATAACCATGGCTGAGGTTGAAGTGGCCGATGCGTAACCTGGTAATCTAATATACGATATTTTAATTAAAATCGTTAGAACCGGTTTTGAGAAAATCAACATTTTTTAAAATAAGTTCCATGTAAAGGGTAGTTGGAGTGGGGGGGGATCTTTTTGAAAATCTTTGTGTCGCATCCTTGCAAGATACCAAACTTAAATACTAAGTTTGATATTTAACGGTATTTTCGTTTTTGAGCTATGCTGTCCATAGACACACACACATTCGGACCTTTTTTCCAGAAATGCTTTTTTTTTTTTTTTTTTTTTTAACTCAGGGGGAACTAAAACATTTATTTCCGCTGAAATCTCGGTATCGAAATTTTGGGTGCATTACAATACCTTCTCTATAGTACACTATGTACATAGAACGTGTAGAGAAAGTAAAAATCTCCTTCGTGCCATATATATAAATTTTTTCAGAAACTTTAATGCCCTTTATTCCGGGTGATCCAAAAACGTCGAACCGGCTGCGCAGTGTTTTGCCTGTCCGCGACCACGGCGCTCGTTGCTGTGGCTGCTGTCATAGCAAGTAGCGGATGAAACCATGCAACATTTTTAAAACTACTTTTAAAGGATTTACTTAACAATGTTATTAAAGGATATGCTGAAACTGGCCACCACCGTTGTCCATACATTCTTGGTATGGTTATCCATCACTCGCCATAGCTCACATTGAGAAATGCTGACAATTTCTTAGCGGATATTTTGTTTTAATTCTTCCAGGGTGTGTGGTTTTGTCTTTATGCTTTGAGTTACCCCAGAGATAGAAATCACAAGGGGTTAGGTCCGGGGACCAAGGGGGCCACAAATCTCTACTAATAATTCTGTCCTGAAACACACTTTCAATTGTTCTCATCCAAAGATTGACTGCTTGATCTGTCGCAGAGTCATGTTGAAAAAAGGCAAAATAACTTTTCCTGCCTGTAATTCTTTAAAAAATCTGACGTGCTCCATTCACATATATTTCTCCATATCTCTGCAACAAATTTTTGTTAGTAAGCTTATCTTTTATTTATTTCATGCTAATCCAGAAAAATTAGCAGAAATAGTCTTATTTCTTGCTTTATTGTAAGAAGAAGCGAAATAAGGGAGTACCATAGGTTAAAGTGAAAGCCAAAAGCTGGTTGCTCTGTGACTGCTGTTCCTTTGTTTGTATGGACAGGAGTCGACAAATTCCTGTATGAGAAAACTATGTTTTTCAAAGCTGAAACCAAGAATAAGGAATATCTCAAAAACGATCAACTCCACGAACAAAATGTATATAACATAAATTGTGTGTTTTAACGTGCTCTGCATTTTTTTTTTTTGTGTTAAGTTTTTGTCCATCTCTTACGGTTAAGTAGTTATGCAAAATTCATCCAGAATAAAGTGGTCTTCAGAGGCTATTCCCAGAAAATTCAAAATGTACATTTTATTTGTCAGGTAAATATCTTTAATATATGATATTTTAATCAAAATCGTTAGAGCCATTTTTTAGAAAATCAAAATTTTCGAAAAAAGCTCCATGTAAAGGGTAGTTGTGGGTGGGGGAATTTTTTTTCAAAATCTTCGTGTCGCATCCCTGGAAAATACTGAACTTAAATACCGAGTTTGGTATTTTACCGACTTTTCGTTTTTGAGTTATCGTGTTCACAGACACACGGACACACGGACACACACACACACAGACCTTTTTCTGAAAATACCTTTTTTTGGATACAGGGGACCCTAAAACATATATTTCCGGTGAAATCTCGGTATCGAATTTTTGGGTGGAGTGCAATACCTTCTCTATAAACTATGTACATAGTGCGTATAGAGAAAGTAAAAATGGGGACAAAATTGTATTCACGTATGTATGGGCGTCGACTGTTGACTCAAAAAAACTCAAATGTTTTAACATGTGATTGCTGTGGGATTAAAATCCGTTTCTTTGCGTGGCCAAGCGTAGACAAGTTCCCGTATGAGAACATTTTTAAGCATTTTAAAACTTTAGATCAATAACAAGGAATATATCTAGATCGGCCAACCCCACGAAAAAAGTATATATGATATAAATGTTTTATCGAGGTCCACATTTTTTGTGGAGTAAGTTTTTCTCTATGAAAAATATAATAAATATCATCCAGAATAAGGTTTTTAGAGAAAATTCAAGCTATACATTTTATTTGTCAGGTAAATATCTTTAATATGTGATATTTTAATCAAAATCATTAGAGCCATTTTTGAGAAAACCAAAATGTTCGAACTTTTTTCAATGTGAAGGGTAGTTGGGGTGGGGGTATTTTCTTGAAAATCTTCGGGTCGCATCCTTAATAGATATTGAACTTAAATACCAAGTTTGATATTTAATGCACTTTCGTTTTTGAGCTATACTGCCCACAGATACAGAGAGACAGAGACACAAAGGCCTTTTTAGAATTTTTTTTATTCAGGGGGTCTCAAAATATTGATTTCCGGTGAAATCTCGGTATCTAATTTTAGGTACAATACAATACCTTCTTTATACACTATGTACATAGTACGTGTAGAGAAAGTAAAAATTGCATCATGTGAATATATAGAATATGGAAAACTGTTGGAAAGATTTGCGACAAAATAAGGTTTAGAGTAGGGAGTCACTATGAATAAGAATTTATAACTTCAGTTAATTGGTAGTTAGGGTGCGCCAAGTTGCAAAAACATTATATTTTTGAAACTTTAGAATCCATGGCATTTTATTTTCGTAGTCGGCTTACCCTTCCCATATGTAGGACTGACAAGCTAATGCTTAGGAATAAAAAGCCTGTCGGGGAGCCAACGGCACGAAACCACAGAATGGAGAACTTGGAATGAGTAGTCGGCCCATTATCAAGCATGAGCGTGAAGAATTGCACGATATCAAGTGTAAGCGAAATGGATGGTAGGAAATTGATGATGGAGCAATTGGTGGAAAGAGTGGCGGGGGAAACCAGAGAAAACCGCCCAGACGCCGCTTCGCCCACCCCAAATTCCACATGTAAGCCTTGGGGTCGAACCCGGACCGCCTAGGTGGGAGGCGAGTGGTCGAACCACTCGGCCAAGGCGCCGATCCATCATTTTGTTATGAAAGCAAATGCTTTTTTCATGGTTCACAACTTTGGTCAAGTTTCACATGTGCATCAGCTTAAAACACACATTTTTTGTAGAGATAGCCATTTCAGAGATGTTCTCGTTATTGGTATCAATTTTAAAACAGATGTCTTTCTCAAACGGGAAGTCGTCATTCTGTTTTCTTTTGTTTTACTCTTGACCAAGAGAGGATACACGATTTTCAATGGCAATCGCATAGCGACAGCTTATAAAAGAGCTGACTATTACTTTAGCCCGGTATATTTCCTTATTTCTCTCCTACTTATAAGGAACCAAGTAATAAGACTGTTTCTGCTAATGTTTATTTTGATAAGCATTAAGTAGAAAGAAGAAAAAGCTTTTGTAAGAATAGTTCGTTGCAGAATAGGTAGAGAGTCGTGTGAAATGTAATACTTTATATTTTTACTTTCTCTACACGTACTTAGTACATTAGTGTATAGAGAAGGTCTTGCATTGCACCCAAAAATTTGATACCGAGATTTCACCGGAAATACATGTTTTGGGGCCCCCATTTTTTGGATAAAAAGCTCCGTGTGTGTCTGTGGACAGCATAGCTCAAAAACGAAAAGACCGTTAAATACCAAATTTAGTATTTAAGTTTGGTATTTTCCAAGGATGCCACACGAAGATTTTCAAGAAAATCCCTCACCCCAAACTACCCTTTACATGGACAAAATTTGGAAAAGTTTGATTTGTTCAATAATGGCTCTAACGATTTTGATTAAACGTTCTTATATTTAAGATGTTTACATGACAAATAAAATGTATATCTTGATATTTCTAGAAATAGCCTCTAAAGACCTCTTTATTCTGGATGATTTTTATTGAATTTTGCATAACTGGTAAACCGTAAGAGATAGACAAAAACTTACTACACAAACATTGTAGATCTCGTTAAAACACACAATTTATGTCATATATTTTTTTCGTGGAGTTTATCGTAGTTTAGTTATTCCTTGTTATTGGTTTCAACTTTAAAGTCCTTATACTTTTCTCATATAGGAATTTGTCAACTCGTGTCCATACAAACAAAGGAACATCAGTCACATAGCAACCAGCTTTTGACTATTACTTTAACCTATGGTACTCCCTTATATCGCTTCTACTTACAAGGAAGCAAATAATAACACTACTCTGATAATTTTTTCTGAATTAGCATGAAGTAAATAGAAGCATAAGCTTTTTAACAATAATTTGCTGCAGATTTGTAGAGAAATTCTTATGAATGAAATACATCAGATTTTTTTGTTCGTTTTTTTTTTTTTTTATGTTTTCTCCTGGCCAAGCAAAGAAGAGATTTTCAATGATAATCGCATAACGACAGCTTTTAAAACATTTGACTATCGCTTTAGCATAGTACATTCCTTTAGTTCCCTTCTACTTATAAGGAACTAAGTAATAAGAACATTCTGCTAATGTTTATCTCGATTAGCATTGTGTAGAAAGAAGAATAATATTTTATAAAGAAGTTTGTAGAACAGCTAGAGAAAGTCATATGTTTAACACATCAGATTCTTTTTTTAAATAAAGTTCCGGAGTCTTGTTAGGATTCCGGCGCCATATTCCTTTTTCTCTTTTTTCCTTCTTTTTTCTCGTTTCCTACATTTTCTTTGTTGGCCTATGGAGAAAAACTTACGACAGAAAAAATGTAGAGCACTTTAAAACATACAATCTATGTTATATGCATTTTTTTCGTAGAGTTGATTTTTTTTAGATATTCCTCGGTTTTGGTTTCAGAAATTTGTCAACTCGTGTCTATACAAACAAAGAAACTTCAGTCACAGAGTAACCAACTTTTGACTATCACTTGAACCTATAGTACACCCTTATTTCGCTTTTACTTACAAGGAAGCAAGTAATAAGACTATTTCTGCTGATTTTTTCTCGATTAGTATGAAGTAAAGAGAAGCATAAGCTTTTTAACAATAATTTGTTGCAGAGATGTAAGAAAGTCATGTGAATGGAACACATAAGGTAGGGGCAGTTGGAATGTTTTTCGTACAGGTGTTTTGAATGGACCCTCCTGCAGGTGCAAGCTGGTTTTATCCCCGCTGTGGGCAGCGATCAGGAGATCGTGACTGTGAAGCTACCATTGTGAGGGGAACGAACTTGTGCACAAAGAACTACAGGTTCAAACACCTCCTTTCTCAGAAGATTATTTTAACGTTATCTCGTTGTATCGACAGCCTTAATTATGTGGGGATTTCCTGTCTTCTGGATTGATGGTCTGCACGTACACTTACTTGATCGTGTTCCTCAACCAGTGTTCTACAGGACACTGATCTCAGATACCTCTTTCACCCACACAGACAATTCTAATATACACTATTCTTATAAAGAGGAAAATAATTATTTGTATACGATGGTTCCACCACTTGACACTACTTCAATACGTGGGTGCTTTTGTAATTTCGCCATTAGAGCTTTTGTAGTTACTTACTGGTCTACTATAAAGGTTTAGGACCCTAAGCTGCAAAGCGTAGCTAAGGGATCTGTGAAGCTAAAACCCCAATGACCCCAAGAAAAAGGCAAAAGTTCGGCAATCTGGCGAATTTCACATCTGAACAACTTAACACTTTCAAATATGGATCGCCATAAAAGTTGCTTAAACTACTAGTTAATACCGATGTGTGTGTGTGTGTGTGTGTGTGTGTGTGTGTGTGTGTGTGTGCGCGCGTAAACTTTTCGATTTTTTCCACGTAAAGGTCAGTTGGGAATGGGAGAATTTCCTTGAAAATGTTCGTGTCGCATCCTTAGGAGATACTGAATATAAATATCAAGTTTTTGAGTTATCGTGTGCACAGACCCACGAATACATACCACGTGGATTTTTCTAAATCATTTTTTTTTTTTTTTTGATATTGGCGATCTTAAAACATGTGTTTCTGTTGAAATCTCTGTATTAAATTTTGGTTGGAATACAATACATGTTCTACAGAGTGATTTATATGCAAGTGACACATTTCTTTTCTTAATTATTCCAATGTACTCGTAATTATGATCCAATTTTAGCACCACATTAAGCAGAATGTTCTGGAGTTTCGATTCCTTGTCACTAGATGCACAGATGATGTCAACGTGAAAATGCAATACGATGTAGAGTGAGTAAAGGATATTTTCAGCAAGATGGCGCTACATGCCATACATCAAATGAATCCATGAACCTAATTGCAACTTTCTTTGACGACCGGATAATTTTCAGGAACCTGTGGCCACCGAGATCTCCGGATTTGACATCGCCGGACTTGTTTCTTTGGGGCTACTTAATAGACAGGGTTTACGCTACACGTCCCCAGACTTTGGACGATCTGAAGCACAGCATCACAAAGGAGATTCATGCTATTGACAACCGAGTCCTCCAACGAGTGGCCAGTAACATGGAACGATGTGTTGAGTTGTGCCTTATGCAGGATGTAGAACATTTTCAACATTTGTTATAGAGGTAAATAATCTCTCAAAATTCCTCTACAATTTAGGTATAATAAGTTGTCGCTAGCATAACACGTTTTGAAACAATTAATGAAAGAAATGTGTCAGCTCTGTATAAATCACCTTGTTTATACTAAGTACAGTGTACGTGTAGAGAAAGTAATAATGAAGAAATAATAAGAAAGAAACAAATAACAAAGTAACAAACAATAAAGAAATAAGAAAGGAGTAATAAAGAAATAACGAAGAAAGAAAGATAGAAAGAAAGATGTACTAAAGAAAGAAACAACAAACCAATCAATCAATCAATCAATCAATCAATCAATCAATCAATCAATCAATCAGTCTATATCCGGTGACTGAAGTTAAAATGTTGGCCGCCCTGACATACGGCCTCTGCCATCTTTTGCTTTGCTTTTGGGTAAGGATGTGTTCCCTTTATCAGCTGTTGGTCACCGTGTTTTACGGTTATGTTAAGAAAAAGAAAATTGCTACCAGCCTTCGCTTTGAACTTACCATTTATCGGTTTGTAAAGACGAGTTCACAGAGCCGTACAAACATATTTCACGTCGATGCTCTGCGACGCAAAGGCATTGCTGACAGATGTTGAGATTTCCTCTTTTTCTTTGAGAGAGTGCAGTTTTATAAGCATTTGCTCTTGCAGGTTGTTAACCTCAAATACTCCCTGCTTTTGCGCAACGTCTTCTTGCTAGGGTGGCACTGAACATTTTTAGAATGCAATTTGTTTATACCCGACGCCTACTTTCTAATCCTTTGCGAGTTGATAATCTTAAAAGTATGTATGCATATATACAGGGTGTTAATGAACTATGCCGAAATATTTTCACAGAATATGTAGATTACTTAAATAAGTAATTTGAGATAGGAGACATGGCCTGTTTATTGAAACGTCGAAGTAACGGCTATAAGTTTCTGAAGTGCCAGTACGCCACTGGATAATTTATCATCTATTCGAGGGCATAACACCCAAAACGAAGGGACATATTACAGCGTACCTCTCTAGCGTAAGGGTTATGATACTGGCTTTCAAGTGAAATCTAGTTTCCGAGTTCGGGTCTCGTTTACGTATCGCGGCACTTCGTCTGGAATGAAAAAATATGTGTTACACTCACATGACTTTCTCTAGCTGTTCTACAAACTTCTTACATAAGATTATTCTTCTTTCTGCACATTGCTAATTGAGGCATTCAGCACAATGTTCTTATTACTTAGTTCGTTATAAGTAGGAGGAAAATAAAAGAATACACTAGACTAAATCGATAGTCAAATGTTTTAAAAGCTTTCGTTATGCGGTTGTCATTACAAATCGCTTCTTTTCTTGGCCAGGAGTAGAACAAAAGAAAAACGGACATTCCCGTCTGAGAAACACAACTGAAACTAATAACAATGAATACTTCGAAAACGGTAAGCTCCACGAAAAAAATGTACATGACGTAAGTTGTGTATTTTAACAAGGCCTACATTTTTGTGTAGTAAGTTTTTGTCTATCTCCTACGGTTTACTAGTTATGCCAAATTAAGCAAAACTCATCCAGAATAAACAGGTCTTTAGAAGCTATTCCCAGAAAATTCAAGATATACATTTTATTTGTCAGGTAGATATCTTTAATATACGACATTTTAATCAAAATCGTTAGAGCCATTTTTAAGAAAATCAAAATTTTCGAAAAATGTTCCATGTAAAGGGTAGTTTGGGGTGGGGGGATTTTTCTCAAAATCTTTGTGTCGCATCCCTGGAAGATACTGAACTTAAATACCAAGTTTGGTATTTTAACTACTTTTCGTTTTTGAGTTATCGTGTTCAAATGCTTTCTTTGGATTCAGGGGGTCCTAAAACATGTATTTCCGGTGAAATCTCGGTATCGAATTTTTGGGTGGAATACAATATTTCTCTATCGCTATGTACATTGTACATACGGGGCTAGAGAAAGTAAAAAATAATAATAAAAAATAAACATTTACTCTATGACAGGAATCGAACTCATGACCTTTGGGATAACAGCTTCCCCCGTTACGCATTAAGCCACTAGAGTAGTCGAAAATGTATTTCCAGCGCAGGGTATATAACTCAAGAACATAGTTAATGAATGCGCAGTGTCGCACTGTCCACAGCTTTTTGCGACATCAAGTCTTGAGAACGCTAGTAACGAGCTGCTAAAAATCGATATTTCTATACGCGGGCAGCAGTTTTAAAAATATTCTAAGCCATTTAACACCGACTTATGAGCACCTGATACCCACACGTTTAACGCTATTTAGCTGTGTTATGTTTATCCGGGGACCATGCATCGCCGATCTCAAATTACTTATATCAGTCACAATTTCGCAAATTATTTCGGTATAAAATAAGAACTGAAGCTTTCCTGGCGACGTGTTAATTCAAAATCTTCTCGGGCTTCTATCCAGGTAAAAACTTGGCTTGACACTAACGTTTCGAAGAAGTGCATCTTCCTCATCTTCAGGGTGAACTGACATCATCTTCAGTTCACCCTGAAGATGAGGAAGATGCACTTCTTCGAAACGTTGGTGTCAAGCCAAGTTTTTACCTGGCTAGAAGCCCGAGAAGATTTTGAATTATTTCGGTATAGTTCATAAACATCCTGTATATATAACAATTTGTATGTTGTAATTAATGATCTGCTTTTACGTATGTCTCAAAAGTCATTTTTCTTCTCTGGAAACAGTACTGTTTACTTGACAACCTCTCCCCCCTGCGTTTCTATCCATGACTTGCTTTGATGCGGCGAGATGGCTGGTCGCAACCTAAATACGGAACGGCGAACTTCCTAGCTCTGCTTATAAAGATCTACGTAATAAGACCGTCTGCTAGTGTTTATCTCGATTAGCATGAAGAACATAGAAGAATAAGCTTACTAACAATAATTTGTTACAGAGATGTAGAAAAACTCATATGAATGGAACACATCAGATTTTTACTTTCTTTAGAGTACTATGTGCATAGTGTATAGAGAAGGTATTGCACTCCACCAAAAAATTCGATACTGAGATTTCACCGGAAATATATGTTTTAGGGTCACCTGTATCCAAAAAAAAATATTTTCAGAAAAAGGTCCATGTGTCAGTGTGTTCGTGTGTCTGTGAACGCGATAACTCAAAAATGAAAAGTCGATAAAAAGTTTAGTATCTTCCAGGGATGTGACACGAAAATTTTGAGAAAAATCCCCCACCCCAAACTACCCTTTACATGGAACATTTTTCGAAAATTTTGATTTTATAAAAAATACCTTAACAACTTTGATTAAAATATCGTATAATAAAGATATTCACTTGACAAATAACATGTATATTTTAAATTTTCTGGGAATAGCCTTTGAAGGCTACTTTATTCTGAGTGAATTTTACGGAATTTTGCATAACTGCTAAACCGTAAGAGACAAATAAAAAACTTACCACACAAAAATTTAGAGCACGTTAAAACACACAATTTATATGATATACATTTTTTTGGTGGAGCTGGTTGTTTTTTTTTTTTTTTTTTTTTTTTTTTTTTTTTTTTTTTTTAGATATTCCTTGTTTTTGGTTTCAGCTTCGAAAAACTTATACTTTTCTCATACAGGAATTTGTCAACTCCTATCCATACAAACAAAGGAAATTCAGTCACATAGCAACCAGCTTTTGACTGTCACTTTAACCTAGTGCACTCCCTTATTTCGCTTCTACTTACAAGGAAGCAAGTAATAAGTCTATTTCTGCTAATTTTTACTCGATTAGCATGAAGTAAATAGACGCACAAGCTTTTTAACAATAATATGTTACAGAGAAGTAGAGAAGGTCATGTGAATGTAACACATCAGATTATTTCGAAATAGACTTTATTTATAGGTTACAGTTTTTCAATACTTTGTCAATTTTTAAGTGTTTATAAACCATGTTGTTGAGGTAGCCTACGCTGGAGGCGCTTTTTCACAACTGCTTTAGTGGCTTATAGCGAAAAGCGGGAAACTGCTATCACAAAGGTCATGTGTTCGATTCCTGTCATAGAGTAAATGTTTTTATTACTACTTTTTTTATTTCCAGACGAAGTGCCGCGATACGTGAACGAGACCCGAATTCGGAAGCTATCTTTCACTTGAAAGCCAGTATCATAACCACTACGCTAGAGAGGTACGCTGTAATATGTCCCTTCGTTTTTCGTGTTAGGCTCTCGAATGGTTGATAAATTAGCCAGTGGCATACTGGCACTTCAGAAACTTATAGCCGTTACTTCGACATTTCAATAAACAGGCCATAAGTCTACTATCTCAAATTACTTATTTAAGTAATCTACACATTCTGTGAACATATTTCGGTGTAGTTCATTAACACTTGTATATATATTCGCGTTTGAAATAGAAGCACAGGAAAAGTCATTACTGCAGAGTTTTTTGCTGAACCCAGTCGGAATTCCCAATAACACCCCAATGGTTACAACTGCCACAGCTTGCAGTGGAACAAGAAAGTAGGTTGCGTATTACCAAGCTAGAATTGCAGAAGCATGTCACATTTTTTTGATGGATGGATGGCTGTTCACACCGTGGCTTAGGGATTCCCCCTGAAGTAAACCAGACCAAGTTGGTGACCCTGCAGGTACTGCCAGCGACGGATGCTCGAGGTCAAGCCGCATAGAGGTCGTTGTCTGCCTTCTTCCGCTCTTCCAGACTGACTTCCCTTGTTTGTGCGCCAATTAGTTATACCGTATTCCTTCCTGCAAATTTTCCTGCTTTATGATTTATTAGCTACGGGGAGGAATCCCACTTGTTCCGGACTCGCCTATCATTCCATCTTCATCTTTCCAGGCGCTTGCTACTCCTAACACAATTTTGGGGACCGACTTTCATTTCTTTCTCTAAAGGTTTACTTTTTTACTTTCTCTACCACGAGAAAGTAATGCATCCCACCCAAGAATATTCGATGCCGAGATTTCACAGCAACTATATGTTTTGAAGTCCCCATAATAAATGACTTTTACAAAAAGGTCCATGAAATCTGTCCATGTGATTGAGGACAGCAAAACTCAAAAACGAAAAACCAAACTTGGAATTTAAGTTTAGTAACTTACAGGGATGCGATACGAAGATTTTGAAGACAAAAAAATCCCCCACCTCAAACTACCCTTTATATAGAAAAAAAACGAAAATGTTGGTTTTCTCAAAAATGGCTCTAACGATTTTGATTAAAATCTCTTATATTTAAGATATTTACATGACAAATAAAATTTAAATCTTGAATTGTCTGGGAATTGCTTCTGAGAACCTCTTTATTCTGGATGAATTTTGCGTAACTGGTAAACTGTAAGATATAGACAAAAACTCACTACACAAAAATGTAGATCTGCTTAAAACACACAATTTATGTCATCTACATTTTTACTTTCTCCATACGCACTATGTACATAGTGTATAGAGAAAGTATTGCACTCTACCAAAAATTCGATACCGAGATTTCACCGGAAATATATGTTTTAGGGTCCCCAATATCCAAAAAAAGCATTTTCACAAAAAAAATCCGCGTGTGTGTGTGTGTCCGTGTGTCCGTGTGTCTGTGAACACGATAACTCAAAAACGAAAAGTAGGTAAAATACCAAACTTGGTATTTAAGTTTAGTATCTTCCAGGAATGCGACACGAAGATTTTGAGAAAAATCCCCCCACCACCAATTACCCTTTACATGGAACTATTTTCAAAATGTTTGATTTTCTCAAAAATGGCTCTAACGATTTTGATTAAAAATTCGTATATTAAAGATATTTACCCGAAAAATAAAATGTATATCTTGAATTTTCTGGGAATAGCCTCTGAAGAGTAGTTTATTCTGGATGAATTTTACTAAATTTTGAATAACTGCTAAACCGTAAGAGATGGACAAAAACTTACTACACAAAAATATAGAGCACATTAAAACACACAATTTATGTTATATACATTTTTTTTCGTGGAGTTCGTCGTTTTTGTGACATTCCTTATTTTTTGTTTCTGCTATGAAAAAGTGTACTTTTCTCATACAGGAATTTGTCAAGTCCTATCCATATAGACAAAGGAACTTCATTGACATAGCAATCAGCTTTTGACTATCACTTTAACCTACGGTTGTCCCTTATTTCGCTTCTACTTACAAGGAAGCGAGTAATTAGACTATTTCTACTATTTTTTTCTGATTAGCATAAAGTAAATAGAAGTATAAGCTTTTTAAGAATTATTTGTTGCAGGGATATGGAGAAAGTCATGTGAATGGTACACATAAGATTTTTTTCGTACAGTTGACCGTTTTTTAGATATTCCTTGTTATATGTTTCATATTTAAAATACTTCAACTTTTCTCACACGGAAATTTGTAAACCACTGGCCATGCATTAAATGGATTTCAACCACATGGCAACCAGCTTTTAAAAGATTTGACTATCTTTCTACTCTAGAGTACTCCCTTTACTTACAGGAAAACATTTCTGGTAATATTTATCTCGATTACAATGTAGAGAAAGTCATGTGAATGGAACACATCAGATTTTTTACTTTTTCTTCCACGTAAAATGTACATAATAGGATGAAAAAATAATGCATTCCTCCCAAAAATTCGATGCTGAGATTTCACAGCAAATATATGTTCTGAAGTCCCCTCGATAGAAACATTTTACAAAAATCTGCTGTATTCCATTCATATGATTTTCTATACATCTGTGTAACAAATTATTGTTAATAAGCTTATTCTTCTATCTACTTCAAGCTAATCGAGGAAAACATTAGCAGACATTGTCTAGCTATAGGCAGAAGAGAAATAAGGGAAAACACTAGGCTAAACTGACACTCAAACGTTTTAAACTGTGGTTGCTATGGGAAATAAATTTGATGTGTTCCATTCATATGACTTTCTCTACATATGTGCAACAATTATTTTTAAAAAGCTAATACTTCCATTTGCTTCATGTTAATCGAGAAACAAATTAGCAGAAATAGTCCTATTACTTGCTTCCTTGTTGCAGAGATGTAGAGAAAGGCATGTGAATGGAACACGTCAGATTTTTATCACTTTCTCTATACGCACTATGTACATCGTGTATAGAGAAGGTATTGCACTCCACCAAAAAGTTCGATACCGAGATTTCACCGGAAATATATGTTTTAGGGTCCCCTGTATCCAAAAAAAGTATTTTCAGAAAAAGGTCCGTGTGTGTGTCCGTGTGTCCGGCTGTCTGTGAACACGATAACTCAAAAACGAAAAGTCGGTAAAATACCAAACTTGGTATTTAAGTTTAGTATCTTCCAGGGATGCGACACGAAGATTTTGAGAAAAATCCCCCCCACCCCAAACTACCCTTTACATGGAACGTTTTTCGAAAATTTTGATTTTCTAAAAAATGGCTGTAATGATTTTGATTAAAATATCGTATATTGAATATATTTACATGAAAAATAAAATATATATTTTGAATTTTCTGGGAATAGCCTCTGAAGACTACTTTAATCTTGGTCAATTTTACGGAATTTTGCATAATTGCTAAACCGTAAGAGATGGACAAAATCTTGCCACACAACAAATGGAGAGCACCTTAAAACACACAGTTTATATTATATACACTTTTTCGTGGAGTTGATTGTTTTTGAGATATTCCTTGTTTTTTTTTTCAGCTATAAAGACTTATATTTTTCTCATACAGGTCTTTGTGAACTCGTGTCCATACAAACAAAGGAACTTCAGTCGCAGATCAACCAGCTTTTGACTATCACTTTAACCTATGGTACCCCCTTATTTCGCTTCTACTAACAAGGAAGCAAGTAATAAGACTATTTCTGCCAATTTTTGCTCCATTAGATGAAGTAAATAGAATAATTTGTTGCGGTGATATAGAAAAAGTCATGTGAATGGAACACATCAGATTTTTATTTTGGGGGGAGGGTTTTAGGAGTTCGAAAACATGTATTTCCAGTGAAATCTCGGTATGGTATTTTTGGGTGCAATGCAATTACCTTCTCTATACACTATGTATATAGTACGTGCAGAGACGGCAAAAAGCAGTTTTCGTACGCCTTTGTAGTGGCCGCAATGTCTGAAGTGACGAAAGTAGTAAGAAAGCAGTGCGCTTTTGTTTCTGGGTCACAGCCAATGTCAATGACACACTCCAGTCATTTGTTTGACAGTTAACGGGAAGTCCAGCATTTGTTTCTAGTGTCGCAGCAAATTCCTTCCGCTGTATTTGCTAGAAAACTGCATCACTACATTTAGCTAATTTTCTTCCATCAATTCTTTAGTGCTTAAAACCAATACGCCACTGCATTTTCCAGTTAGAGAAACTGAAGCTTTGAGTTCGAATTTCATTGTGAGTGATTTTACTTTCTACTACGTAAAGTAAATAGAGGAAGTATTGCATTCCACCCAATCATTTAATATCGAAATTTCACCAGAAATGAGTATAATGAGTAGTAGAAGCAATAATAATATCAATAATAATTATAATAACAATAGTAATAAAAATAATGTGTTCCATTCACATAGCTCGTTACAAACTATTGTTATAAAGGCTTATTCCTTTATCTACAACGTGATAAATCGAGATAAACATTAGCAGAAATCGTGTTATTACTTGCTTCCTTGTAAGTAAAAGAGAAATAAGGCAATACACTAGATTAAAGCGACAGTCAAATGTTTTTAAAATGTAGTTATGTGATTTAAATCTGTTTCTTTGCCTGGCTTGGAGTTGAAAAGGTTCCTATGAGGAAAGTTTTAAGCATTTTAAAAACGAAAACAATAACAAGGAATATCTCTAAAACGGTCAACTCCACGAAAAAAACGTACATGACATATATTGTAAATTTTGATGAGATCTACATATTTTGTAAGGTTAGTTTTTGTCTATCTATTACGATTTACCAGTTATGCAAAAATTCAGAAAAAATCATCCAGAATAAAGAGCTCCTCAGAAGTTATTCCCAGATAATTGAGCGTATATATTATTTTAATGTAGATAAATATCTTAAATGTTCTTTAATAAAAATCGTTTGAGGTATTTTCGAGAATATCAAAATTTTCAGACTTATTTCCACGTAAAGTTTAGTTGAGGTGGGGAGATATTTTGGAAATCTTAGTGTCGCATTCTTGGAAGATTCTGAACTTAAATATCAAGTTTGGCATTTAATGGACTTTTTGTTTTTGAGATATGCTGCCCACACACACACACACACACTCACACACACGCACACACACACAATTAAATATATAGCATTAAATAGAAGAATGAGCTTATTAACAATAATTTGTTACGGAGATGTAGAGAAAGTCATGTGAATGGAGCACATTAGATTTTAATTTAGGGATCCTAAAATATGCATTTCTGGTGAAACTCTCGGTATCGAATTTTTTTAGCAAAATGCAATACCTTCTCCGCCTACTGTGTACATACGTGCTAGAGAAAGTAAAAACCTTATGTGTTCCATTCACATGACTTTCTCTACATTGCTGCGGCAAATTATTGTTAAATAGCTTGTGCTTCTATTTATTTCATGCTAATCGAGAAAAAATTAGCAGAAATAGCCTTATTACTTGCTTCCTTGTAAGTAGAACCGAAATAAGGGAGTACTATAGGTTAAAGCGATATTCAAAAGCTGGCTGCTATGTGACTGAAGTTCCTTTGCTTGTATGAACAGGCGGTGACAAATTCGTGTATGAGAAAAGAATAAGTTTTTTAAAGCTAAAACCAAAAACAATCAATTTCTCAGAAACGATGAACTCTACGAAAAAAATGTATATAACATAAATTGTGTGTTTTATCGTCATCTACATTTTTTGTGTGGTAAGTTTTTGTCCATCTTTTACGGTTTAACAGTTATGCAAAATTCCGTAAAACTCATCCAGAATAAAGTAGTCTTCAGAGGCTATTACCAGAAAATTCAAGATATAAATTTTATTTGTCAGTTTAATATACTTTATATACGGTATTTTAATCAAAATCGTTAGAGCCCTTTTTGAGAAAATCAAAATTTTCAAAAAAAATTCCATGCAAAGAATAGTTTGGGGTGGGGGAATTTTTCTCAAAATCTTCGTGTCGCATGACCTGGAAGATATTAAAATTAAATATCAAGTTTGGTATTTTACCGACTTATCGTTTTTGAGTTATCGTGTTCACAGTCACGCGGACACACACGGACCTTTTTCTGAAAATGTTTTTTTGGATACAGGGGACCCTAAAACATATATTTCCGGTGAAATCTCGGTAATGAATTTTTGGGAGGAGTACAATACCTTCTCTATACACTATGTACATAGTACGTGTAGAGAAAGTAAAAACATATCTTCACAAACAATAATAATATGAATTGATGTAGATGTAGACTTGAGCAATACGCTATAATACGGAAGTTTGCTTTCTCTTGGTCGCTCAGCTGTGAACTGTCACAGTTGGCGACACTGAACTACCATGGGGAATTCCCAACACAACTATCACTTAATGAGGACGCTCACCTCGAATTTTGCGAGGCGAACTTAATCTGCACTTCCTAGTAAATATGCTGTGTTTGTAGGACCTTGACGTCGACCTTGGTACTCTCGTGCGTACGTGAAACTAAATATTGACTACAGACATATCCCCTTTAGGACCATGTCTCGAGCACACCAAACAAATCTTCTTTATTTGGAACAAAAAATACACTTCACCTTAGCTTCTCTACCATGTATATACGAGGGCCTTTTTTTTTTAAAACTCCGATAGGCTATAAATAAAAGACAAGTTCATAGAAAACAATTATTTTATTACTAAAAGTTTTGTACACATATGGTTACTTTTCAACATAATCTCCGAAAAGATTGAGACATTTATCGTACCTACACAAGCAGATAGTGCAGGTCTCCTAGCCACGTCCTCAGTGCAGGGAAAAGGTGTAAGTCGCTGGGTAACAGGTCAGGACGGTACAGCGGATGATCGAAAATGTCCCATTGAAATTGTTCAAGGAGCCGATGGGTTGTGCCAGCAGTGTGTGGACGAGCGTTGTCATGGATCTACACAATTCCTGAAGTCAGCATTCCTCCTCGTTTGTTTTGAATGGCTCTCCGCAAACGTCGTAAAGTACGAAGATCTTCAAAATAACGTCAATGCTCATTTGAAATCATGGGCGGCAACATTTTTTGAAGCGAGTATTGCAAAGTTTGAGCACAGGTACGATAAATGTCTCAATCTTTTCGGTGATTATGTTGAAAAGTAACCATAAGTGCACAAAACTTTTAGTAATAAAATAATTTTTTTTTATTGCTTCATTTGTATAGCCCCCTTTAACATCAATGGTCATATGGGGGCTTTCACTTGTGAAACTGTAGGTTCAGAACATTAGGTTAAACTTTATATTACTAAACACACGCACATTCACTCTCACATTCATAATTCCAGACTCTATGGGGGATAGGGAATAATTCCGGTTAAAGAAAAATTCCCCGCCCCAGCCGGGAATCGAACCTGGGACCTCCGGGTGAGGAGTCAGCTCACTGACCACTCGACCACGGAGGCAGTGTAATAAAATAATTGTTTTCTATGAACTTGTCTTTTATTTATAGCCTATCGGAGGTTGCAAAAACGGCCCTCATACATAGTAAGTAGTATTTTATACCTAGTTTCACCAGTAATACATGTTTTGAGGACTCCTAAATAAAAACATGACGTGTTTTATTCAAAAACTTTCTCAAGCTATTCCAAAAACAAATTATTCTTACAAAACAGCATTATTTTATCTAAAGCATCTAATCGATATAAAAAATTAGCGGAATCGGTCTTATTACTTGCTTCCTTGTATGTAGAAGAGAAATAAGGGGATTCATTAGGCTAAAGTGATAGTCAAATCCTTAAAAGCTAGTAGCTATATGAAACACTTGACATTCGGTTTGCTTTTATGATCCCGTTTGGGAAGAGATATTTTAAAGCTGGTAATATCTTAGAAAGGACCAGTTTTGGAGAAAAAAAAGACCTATACCTATACATAAATTATGTATTTTAACGAGATCTGCAATTTTGTACAGTACGATATTGTCTATCTTTTATGATTTAAGAGTTAAGCAAAATTCGACAAAATAAAGAGGTCTTGAGAGGCTATTCCCAGGAAATTCAAGGTATAATTTATTTGGCATGTAAATATGTAGGAGACTTTAATCAAAATCGAGCCATTTTTGAGAAAAACAAAAACAAAACATACAAGTTTGGTATTTAATGTTTTTTTTTTCTTTCGTTTTTGAGCTATGTGTCAGCAGACACACACACGCGCACACACACACGTACACACATACGAACCTTTTTCCAAAAATGCTTTTATTGGATTCAGGGGGACTCAAAACATTTATTTCCGGTGACATATCGCTATCGATTTTTTTTATACACTATGTACATAGTACGTGTAGAAACTGTAAGAATCTGATGTGGTCCATTCTCATGACTTTCTCTACATCTGTGCAAGAAATTATTGTTAAAAAGCGTATGCTTCTATATACTTCATACTAATCTAGAAAAAATTAGTAGAAATAAGCTTATTATTTGTTTCCTTCTAAGTAGAAGCGAAATAAGGGAGTTCCATAGGTTAAAGTGATATCAAAAGCTGGTTGCTATGTGACTGAAGTTCCTTTGTTTGTATAGACACAAGTTAACAAATTCCTGTATGAGAGTAGTATAAGTTTTTCAAAGCTGAAACTAAAACAAGGAATACCTATAAAACGATCAACTCCAGGAAAAAATTATATAACATAAATTGTGTGTTTTAATGTGCTCTTCAGTTGTTGTGTGGTAAGTTTTAGTCCATCTCTTACGGTTTAGTAGTTATCCAAATTCCGTAAAATTCCTCCAGAATAAGGTAGTCTTCAGAGGCTATTCCCAGAAAATTCAAGATATACATTTTATTTGGCAGGTAAATGTCTTTAATATACGATATTTTAATCAAAATCGTTCAAGCCATTTTTGAGAAAATGAAAATGTTGGAAAAATGTTCAATGTAAAGGTTAGTTGGGGGTGGGGTGATTTTCTTAAAAATCTAAGTGTTGCATCCTTGGAAGTTACCGAACTTAAATACCAAGTTTTTGCAGCTATGCTGTCCATAGACACACACACGCGCGCACACACACATGGACCTTTTTCCAGAAATGCTTGTTTTGGATTCAGGGGGAACCGAAACATGTATTTCCGGTGAATTCTCGGTATCGAATTTTTGGGTGCAATACAATACCTTCTCTATACACTATCTACATGGTACGTGTAGAGAAAGTAATATGGTCTCTGTATTTCTGTTTTTTGGGGAATTCCCCTCAGGGTGAGGTATGATTGAGAGGCAATAGAAAATGATAGGTTTTCACTCTTCGCCGAAAAATGTTTTAAGCATCACAAGCCCTCTTACGCTGAGGTAAAACCCTTGCGGTTTGGGTTTTGCTTTTTAGGTCAATGATACGTTATACCTCATCTTCCTTGCTCGCAATTTCTCTGTCATAATTCGAGACAGATTACATTAGATTAGAAAGCATTCTGTAGGTTCGATTTGGTCAGCAAGCCACTGAACACAGAATTTGTCATCGCATATATATATATATATATATATATATGTGTGTGAGTGTGTGTGTGTGTGTGAATGCATGTTTAAATACTAAGAAAAAAATCTGATGTGTTCCATTCACATAACTTTCTCTGTATCTTTGTAACAAATTATTGTTAATAAGCTTATTCTTTTATTTCTTTCATGCTAATCGAGAAAAATTAGCAGAAATTGTCTTATTTCTTGCTTTATTGTAAGTATAAGCGAAATAAGGGAGTACCATAGGTTAAAGTGAAAGCCAAAAGCTGGTTGCTATGTGACTGATGTTCCTTTGTTTGTATGGACACGAGTTGGCAAATTCCTGTATGAGAAAAGCAAGTTTTTCAAAGCTGAAACCTAAAGCAAGGAATATCTCAAAAACGATCAACTCCACGAAAAAACATGTATATAACATAAATTGTGTGCTTTAACGGGTTCTACGTTTTTTGTGCGTCAAGTTTTTGTCCGTCTCTTACGGTATAGTAGTTATGCAAAAGTCATCCAGAATAAAGTAGTCCCCAGAGGCTATTCCCAGAAAATTCAAGATATACATTTTAATTTGTCAGGTAAATATTTTTAATTTACGATATTTTAGTGTATTGAAATATTTCACTAAGTATACCACCGAAAAATCACTTAAATAAGCATACCAACCTTTGTACTGAAACACATTTCCCTTTCCTTATTTATACTTCAACCAAACTATACTATAACCAAATACCATTACACTGGTTTAAAACGTAGTCTAAATCTAGTGCTTAATTGAACATTTAACACCACAAAATCTTATTTTTATCCCACACAAGGCGTACTCATCTAAAAGTGAAGTTTCTAAATATGGCGGCTTGCAAAAACGTGCTTCACCAACCACAATGTATAAGGCAGGGAATTTCCTATCTATTATTATTACTTTCTCTAGCCCCATATATACAATGTACATAGGGATAGAGAAGGTATTGTAATGCACCAAAAAATTCGATACCGAGATTTCACCGAAAATATATGTTTTGGGGTCCCCTGAGTCCGAAAAAGCATTTTAGAAAAAAGGTCCGTGTGTGTAAGTGTGTGTGCGTCTGTGGACAGCATAGCCCCAAAACAAACAGACCGTTAAATACCAAACTTGGTATTTAGGTTTAGTATCTTCCAAGGATGCGACACGAAGATTTTAAAAAAAAAATCTCCCCACCACAAACTACCCTTTACAAGGAAAAAATTTCTAAAATGTTGATTTTCTCAAAAATGGCTCTAACGATTTTGATTAAAATCCCGTATATTAAAGCTATTTATGTCCGAAATAAAATGTATATCTCGATTTTTTTGGGAATAGCCTCTGAAGACCTCTTTATTCTGGATGAATTTTGCTGAATTTTACTTAACTGCTAAACCGTAAGAGATATAAAAAAAAACGTACTGTACAAAAATGTACCTCGTGACACAACACACAATATTTGTCATTTACGTTTTTGTTGTGGAGGTAACCGTTTTCGAGATATTCCTTGTTATTAGTTTCAATTGTGAAGTACTTGAACTTTTCTCACACAGGAAGTGCCTGTTATTTTTTTGTTCTACTCCTGGCCAAGCAAAGAAGTGATTTGCAATGACAATCGCCTAACGATAGATTTTAAAACATTTGACAATCACTTTAGCATAGTGCATTCCCTTATTCCCTTCTACTTATAAGGAACTAAGTAATAACATTCTGCTAACATTTATCTTGATTAGCTTTGTGTACAAAGAAGAATAATCTTTTGTAGGAGTTTTGTAGAGCAGCTAGAAAGTCATGTGAGTGTAACACATCAGATTTTTATATCTGTGACTGGCGATAATGCACGCCTCCACTCTCTCTCTCTCTCTCTCTCTCTCTCTCTCTCTCACTCTCATGGACTCATGTACGATTTTATCCTTAATGCTACAGACGTTGGCAGTCAATGCCTTTACATAGTTGGTAGGTCATAAAGAATTACAGAGGTTATGAAAACACAACACTTTATTTCCTGCAGAGAAGGTTCTGGAAGTGGATGTTTGGAAATACCTTATTTATTTTGAAGTTAAATTGATTTCTTAGAACCGGTTCTAGTTGACCGAAGGTCTGTGGATACCCGCACCATGGTCGTTTACTGATCGTTCAGAGATCAGCTGAATTACTCCCTTATAATATTTTGGTGTCACCAAGGACTTCGCTGCCATAGATTACACGGTTTTAATTACTTACTGGACCGACACTGTTCAGTAATGATCAGAAAATTCAAGATATGGATGTAAATATTTATAACATACGGTATTTAAATCAAAATCGTTAGTCATTATTGAGAAAATCAAAAATGTCGAAATGTTTTCCATGTCTAGGGCACTTTGGGGTGGAGGGACTTGATTGAAAATCTTCGTGTTGTATCCTTGGAAGATTTAAACTTCAATACCAAATTGGTATTCAATCAACTTTTTACTTTCTCTACTTGTACTATGCATGTAGTGTAAAGAGAATGTATTGTATTGCACCCAAAAATTTGATGTCGAGAGTTCATTGGAAATATATTTTTGAGGTCCGCTGAGTCCGAAAAAAGCATTTTACTTGCTCTATACGTATGTACGTAGTGTATTGAGGAAGTATTGTATTCCACCCAAAAATTCGATACCAAGATTTCACCGGAAATACATGTTTCAGAACCCCCTGAAACCAAAAAAGCATTTTTGTAAAAAGCTCCGCGCGCGCGTGTGTGTGTGTTTATGTATGTGTGTGTGTGTCTGTGGACAGCATAGCTCAAAAACGAAAAGACCGTTGAATACCAAACTTGGTATTTAATTTGTATCTTCCAAGGATGCAACACGAAGATTTTCAAGAAAATCCCCCCACCCCCAACCAACCTTTACATGGAACTTCTTTCGAAAATTTTGATCTTCCCAAAAATGGCTCTAACGATTTTGATTAAAATCCCGTATATGAAAACTATTTATGTCCGAAATAAAATGTATATCTCGAATTCTTTGGGAATAGCTTCTGAAGACCTATTTATTTTGGATGAATTTTGCCGAATTTTGCTTAACTGTTAAACCGTAAGAGATAGAAAAACACTCACAGCACAAAAAAATGTACATCACGACAAAACACAATTTATGTCCTCGTTTTTGTTGTGGAGGTAACCGTTTTCGAGATATTCCTTGTTATTAGTTTCAATTGTGAAGTACTTGAACTTTTCTCACACAGGAAGTGTCTGTTTTTCTTTTGTTCTACTCTTGGCCAAGCAAAGAAGTGATTTGCAATGACAATCACATAACGATAGCTTTTAAAATATTTGACAATCACTTTAGCATAGTGCATTCCCTTATTCCCTTCTACTTATAAGGAACTAAGTAATAACATTCTGCTAACATTTATCTTGATTAGCATTGTGTACAAAGAAGAATCTTTTGTAGGAGTTTTGTAGAGCAGCTAGGGAAAGTCATGTGAGTGTAACACATCAGATTTTTATATCTGTGACTGGCGATAATGCACGACCCTCTCTCTCCTCCCTCTCCCTCTCCTCTCTCTCTAATCACACATTTCATCATAAGGCAGATATCATGGACTCATGTACGATTTTATCCTTAATGCTACAGACGTTGGCAGTCAATGCCTTTACATAGTTGGTAGGTCATAAAGAATCACAGAGGTTATGAAAACACAACACTTTGATGTGTGTTTATTTCCTGCAGAGAAGGTTCTGGAAGTGGATGTTGGGAAATACCTTATTTATTTTGAAGTTAAATTAATTTCTTGGAACCGGTTCTAGTTGACCTAAGGTCTATAAAAAATGTATATAACATAAATTGTGTGTTTTAATGTGTTCTACATTTTTTGTGTGGTAAGGTATGTCTATCTCTTACGGTTTACCAGTTACACAAAATTCCGTAAAATTCATCCAGAATAAAGTAGTGTTCAAATGCTATTTCCAGAAAATTCAAGATATACATATTAGTTGTCAAGTATATATCTTTAATATATGATATTTTTATCAAAATCGTTAGAGCCATTTTTTAGAAAATCAAAATTTTCGAAAATTTTTCTATGTGAAGGGTAGTAAGGGGTGGGGGTATTTTCTTGAAAATGTTCGTGTCTCATCCTTGGAAAATGCTGAACTTAAATACCAAGTTTGGTATTTAACGGTCTTTTCGTTGTTGAGTTAGCTGCCCACAGATACACAAACACACAAACCTACTCACAGACAGACAGACACACACATGGACATTTTTCTAAAAATGATTTTTTTAATTCAGGTGGTCTCAAAACATGTATTTTCGGTGAAATCTCGGTATCGAATTTTTGGGTACAATGCAATACCTTCTCTATACACTATGTACATAGTACGTATAGAGAAAGTAAAAATACAGATTTGGACTTTTTTCTAGAATTGTTTTGTTGAATTCAAGGGACCCTAACATTTGTATTTCCAGTGAAATCTCGTTATCGAATTTTGGTTGGAATGCTATGCCTTTTCTACCTTCGTGCCTAGCTTTCCTAGGAATAACTTCTAGAAGTTATATAAAAATAAACAATGTGGGTAAAGAAATTCATCTGAATGTAACAAATAAGATTTTTACATGTTAAAACAGCACCTCCTTCGAATAAGGTTGTCCTCCTCCGTGGTGTAATGGTTAGATACCGTGCTAACTTCATATATCTCACCTGGACGGGCCAAGCGATCACAGGTGAGATTTGTGGTGGACAAAGCGGCGCAGTGGCGGGTTTTTTCCGGGTTCTCCGGTGTCCCACGGTATCGATTTCCACCGGTGCTCCATCTTCATTCCATGCATCACCAGTATCATCGCCTGCGGTGCCACAAGTATTAAAAGCGGCCGTTAAAATCTACCAAAAAAATCTTACGTGTTCCATTCACATGACTTTCTCTACCTTTGTGTAGCAAATAATTTTTTTTTTTTCATTTCTATAGCCCCCTTTGACATATAAGGTCATATCGGGGGCTTCGAATTAGAAACAACTCGTCTGTAGGTTTACGTTGGGTTTAAACCATTTATTTCCTCAAACACTCACACCTTCACTCTCACATTCATACTTCCAGACTCTGTGGGGAATATGGAATAATTCTGGTTAAAGAAAAATTTCCCCGCCCCAGCCGGGATCGAGCCTGTGACCTCCATTGTTAATAAGCTTATTCTTCTATTTACTTCATGCTAAACGAGAAAAAAATTAGCAGAAATATTGCTTCCTTGTAAGCAGAAGCGAAATAAAGGAGTACCATAGGTTAAAGTGATAGTCAAAAGCTGGTTACTACGTGATTGAAATTCCTTTGTTTGTATGGACACGAGTTGACAAATTCCTGTATGAGAAAAGTGCAAGTTTTTCAAAGCTGAAACCAAAAACAAGGAATATCTCAAAAACGATCAACTCCTCGAAAAAAATGTGTATAACATAAATTGTGTGTTTTAATGTGCTCTACATTTTTGTGTGGTAAGTTTTTGTCCATTTGTTAAGGTTTAGCAGTTATGCAAAATTTCGTAAAATTCATCCAGAGGCTATTCACAGAAAATTCAACATATACATATTATTTGTCAGGTAAATATCATTAATATACGATATTTTAATCAAAATCGTTAGAGCTCTTTTTGAGAAAATCAAAATTTTCGAAAAAAGTTCCATGTAAAGGGTAGTTGGGGGTGGGGGGATTTTCTTGAAAATATTCGTGTCGCATCCTTGGAAGATACCAAACTTAAATATCAAGTTTGGCATTTAACGATCTTTTCGTTTTTGAGCTATGCTGTCGACAGACACACACACATACACACACACACACACGCGGACCTTTTTGTAAAAATGCTTTTTTTCGATTCAGGGGAACCCAAAACATATATTACCGGAGAAATCTCGGTATCGAATTTTTGGGTGCAATAAAATACCTTCTCTATACACTATGTAAATAGTACGTGTAGAGAAAGTAAAAAAGCTTCAAATACCCAAGGTCGCGGGTTAGAACGATGGCATTTTTTTGGACGTAAAAATCCTTAGAATGGCTTCCTTCGGAAGGGAATTAAAGCCGTTGGTTCCGTTGGTTACGGCACGTAAAAGAATCTCAAGCCTGATAAAGTGGCCTCTGAGCAAAATTAAGTGGTCTTTCACGCCCAGTATAGAATGGGACTCTGAGAACCAAAGCAGTTAAAGAGTATTCTTATATAAAGCTCAATTTCCATCTTCATTCCCTGTATCATCAATGTCATTTGTAGTAAAACTGGGTGTTTAACACTATCAAAAATTCACACATAGCGACATGTTTTGCAGAATTGCTTTTTGAATTAAAGGGACACTAAAACATGCATTTTCAGGCAAATTGTTGTGTGTAATGTAATACCTTTTCTATGTACTCTAAAAAAATAAACTTTCCTAGGAATAATTTCTAGAAGCTTGATAAAAATAAAGAATATGGGTAAAGAAAGTCATGTGAATGTAACATATGATTTTTGCATGTTAAAACATTTTCACGCATACTTGAGTCCTCCTCTGAATAAGGTTTCGGTGTTAGTGGTATGTGATTGCTTTTCACTTTTGTGTTTGTAATTTCTATGTATACATTTGGCATCATTGTTTCACGGTTTGTTAGCCTAGAGAGGTAAAGGCCAACTAACAGAGTGAAAGTCAGGATTTTCCAGCTCGTCTGCAGAACATGTTTTGCTCAAACCTCGACATTTTACTACACCGTAAATTATCAAGTAACTCGTAATGTAATTTTGAGAGCTTCTTTCATAAACTTCTTTCATAAAATGTTTATCTTCTCTTCTCCTCTCTCTTCTCTTCTCATCTCTCCTCTTCTCACTTCCCTTCTCATCTTCTCTTCTCTCCAATTCACTTCTTCTCTTCTCTCCTCGTCTCTTCTCTCCTCTTCTCTTCTCTCCTCCTCTCCTTTTCTCTTCTCTCCTCTTCTCCTCTTCTCTTTTCTCCTCTTCTCTTCTCTCCTCTTCTCTCCTCTTCTCTTCTCTCCTCTCCTCTTCTCTCTTCTTCACTTCCCTTCTCCTCTCTTCTCTCCTCCTCTCTCCTCTCCTCTTATCTTCTCCTCTCTTCTCTTCTCCTGTGCTCTCCTCTTCCCTTCTGTTCTCTTCTCCTCTCTTCTCTCCTCTCCTCTCCACTCCTCTCTTCTCCTCTTCTCTTCTCTCTTCTCTTTTTCTCTTCTCTTCTCTCTTCTCTTCTCTTCTTTCCTCTTCTCTCTTCTCCTCTCCTCTTCTCTTCTCTCCTTTCCTCTCTTCTCTTATTTTCACTCCTTTCCTCATCTCTTCTCAGTTTTGTGTTCTCCTCCCTCCTCTCTATTAATACTCAGTTTTTCTTCTTCTCTTCTCATCGTTTCAGATTTCTTTTCTCTTCTCACTTGTCTTCTCTTCTCGCTTTTCTCTTGTTCTTTTCTCTTCTCTTTCACTTATTCCTGTTTTATTCTCTCGTCCCTCCTCTTCTCCCTTCCTTTCTCTCTTCTCTTCACTACTGCTTTTCTCTTCCCTCCTTTTATCCTGTTTTCCTCTTGTCGCTTTTCTCTTTCCTTCTTTCTTCATCTCTTCTTTTTTCTTATATCTTTTCTTCCTTGCTCTCCTCTTTTATCTCCTTTTCTTCTACCTCTTCTCACCTCTTCGTATCTTTTGTATCTTCTCTTTATCATGTATCTTCTCACTGTTTTCTTCTCTTGCTTCCTCTCCTTATATTTCTCACTTTTCTCTCACCTTCTCATCCCTTCTCTCCTCCCTCATTTTCCTCTCTCTTCTCTCCTCTTCTCTTCTTAATTTACTCTTATCTTCTTTCCTCTATTCCTCTCTTCATCTGTTTTTCTCCTCTCCTTCTGCTCCCTACCAAATTTTCAGCTTACTTGGTGCTCTGACAATATATTACAAGGGAACAAATATTTCAATCAGTTAACTTAAAGGTAATCAACAAATTAATTAACGTAGTCATTCATTCCCCAAAGTCATCTACAGCACTAGCTTAAATATATAGTTATGATAAGCACATTATGGCACAACTGCCCCGTATTTCACGTGTGCAGATAATCCGTCGTGCGAAAAAGAGATGAAGAAAACAATGGGGCTATTTCAAGATGAAACCCACCAGTGAGGCACTGGCCGGTGAAATCTTTATTTCATCATCCTGTTTATCAGTGGAAACGGTGAGTGGGTCGCGCTCATTGAGCGGGGGGGGGTCGCTGTGGGTGGCTCAGTTGGTTCGGCGTTGGTCTACTGATCCCAAGGTCGACAGTTCAAACCTGGCCCAGACCGATCGTTTTTAAGTGTGCTTAAAAGCTACAGCCCCATGTCAGTAGATTCACTGGCATATTCAATATTTCCTGTGGGACAAAATCCCAGCACATCTGTGTCTCTGGTATAATTCTGGCAATTGATACCGTTGTTAAAGAAAATACACATTTAAATAATTATTTCATTGAGCAGGGTGAAATGAAGGTTGCTCCGGCCAATTCCCCACTGGCGGGTTTTAACTTGAAATAACCCCGTAGAGCTCTGCAACACTCTAAACGCACGAGGGACTATTTGCAAATGTCAAATCCTGTGCAGTTGGGCCACTAGGTACATTTTTACTTTCTCTATACGTACTATGTACATAGAGTAGAGAGAAGGTATTGTACTCCACCCAAAAATTCGATACCGAAATTTCACCGGAAATATATCTTTTAGGGTCCCCTTTATTTAAAAAAAAAACATTTTCGGAAAAAGGTCCGTGTGTGTGTCCGTGTGACCGTGTGACCGTGTGTCTGTGAACACGATAACTCAAAAAAGAAAAGTCGGTAAATGACCAAATTTGGTGTATAAGTTTAATATCTTCCAGGAATGCGACGCGAAACTTTTGAGAAAAATCCCACCACCCCAACTACCTTTTATATGGAACTTTTTTCGAAAATTTTGATTTTCTCAAAAATGGCACTAACGATATTGATTAAAATATCGTATATTAAAGATATTTACCTATTAAATAAAATGTAGATCTTGAATTTTCTGGGAATAGCCTTTGAAGACTATTTTATTCTAGATGAATTTTACGGAATTTCGAATAACTGCTAAACCGTAAGAGATAGACAAAAACTTGCTTCACAAAAACATTAGAGCTCTTTAAAGCACACAATTTCATTTATATACGCTTTTTTCGTGGAGTTGGTCGTTTTTAGAGATATTCCTTGTTTCTGGTTTCAGCTTTAAAAAAACTTATACTTCTCATACCGGAATTTGTCAACGCCTGTCCATACAAACAAAGGAACTTCAGTCACATGGCAACCAGATTTTGACTGTCATTTTAACTTATGGTACTACTTACAAGAAAGCAAGTAAAAAGACTATTTCTGCTAATTGTTTCTCGATTAGCATGAAGTAAATAGAACCATAAGCTTTTTAATAATAGTTGCCAAGATGTAGAGAAAGTCATATGAATGGAACACATGATATTTTTGATTCAGGGGGTCTCAAAATGTTTCTTTCAGTGAAATTCCAGTATCTAATTTTTGGGAGAAATACTTCCTCTACTTACTAAAGGTAGTAGAGAACGTAAGAGTTCAAAATAATGTTTTATTATTGACAACGGAAAAGCGAACTGTTTACGTCGGGTTCTCTTCCTGTGGTGTTAATCGGCAGCGGTAGATAGACAGGCCCACATCCACATATCTGCGGGGAAATTCCTGGAAGTGAGCCTTGATATCGATTATCACTGTATGTCACAGATCGAGCTGTGTAGTTATCGATAACCCGTTTATATTATCATACTCCTGTGGAGATAAAGATAATCCTTTTCACTGAAATTAAAAATCTGATGTGTTACCCTCACATGACTTTTACATAGTGTATAGAGAAGATATTGCAAAATATATGTTTTAGGGTCCCCTGTATCCAAAAAAAAAAGGATTTTCAGAAAAATGTCCGTCTATCGCTGAACACGATAGCTCAAAAACGAAAATTCGGTAAAATACCAAACTTGGTATTTAAGTTTAGTATCTTCCAGGGATGCGACACGAAGATTTTGAGAAAAATCCCACCACACCAAACTACCCTTTACATGGAACATTTTTCGAAAATTTTGATTTTCTCATAAATGGCTCTAACGATTTTGATTAAAATACCGTATATTAAAGATATTCACCTGACAAATAAAATGTATATCTTAAATTTTCTGGGAATAACCTCTGAAGACTACTTTATTCTAGATGAATTTTACGAAATTGGCATAACTACTGAACCGTAAGAGATGGAGAAAAACTTACAACCCAAAAAATGTAGAGCACCTTAAAACACACAATGTATTCTTATATACATTTTTTTCGTGGAGTTGGTCGTTTTTGAGATACCCCTTGTTATTGGTTTCAGTTTTCAAATTCTTCTCGTACGGAAGTTGTCAACACCTGGCCACGCAAAGAAACGAATTGAAATCCCATAGAACATGTGACTATCACTTTAGCCTAGTATATTCCCTTATTTCCTTTCCACTTATAAGGAACCAAGTAGTAAGGCCGTATCTGCTAATTGCTATTTAATGGTCTTTTCGTTTTTGCTTTCTCTCTTTAGGGTCCCAAACTACCCTTTACAAGGAACTTTTTTCGAAAATTTTGATTTTCTTAAAAATGGCCCTAGGCAGATACCAAACTTAAATACGGTCTTTTCGTTTTTGAGGTATGCTGCCCACTGACACAGACACACAGACAGAAACACACACGGAAAGTTTTCTAAAAACGCTTCTTTTTTGGATTCAGGGGGTCTCAAAACATATATTTCCGGTGAAATCTCGGTATCGAATTTTTGGGTGCAATACAATACTTTCTATATACACTATTTACATAGTACGTATAGAGAAAGTAATAAAAATGTAGTAATAGTAATATAGTTTGATTTAATGTATTAAATTTTTGTAACAAAATTTGAAAACAAATTAAATTTATATATTTGTTATTGTTATAGGTGGTAATAGTTGTAGTAATCATAATAGAACAATTAGGTATATGTGTATTTGAAGATACATTTTGGTGTTCAAGTGTTTGTGCTTGTGGTGCGTTTTTGTGTTTTATTGAGTTTATGTAGTTTTACTTTGTTATATTTGTTTAAAATTTATATTTTTATTCTATTGGTGATTTATATAAAATAGATTGTGAAAGTGTAATTTAAATGTTAAAACTATTTTTATTATTTTATTTGGTTTTGTATGTATATAATTTTATTATCGTTATATTTAAGTCGTATATTGTATTTATTAATTTATAAATAATCTGTAAACAATAAATTATGTTGTACGAATGTAAATATTATAAAATTGCGTATTAGCCCTGGGTTTAGAAATTAGCTACCAGATTTTTTATACATTATTCTTTTTTATTACTTTCTCTTTACATACTATGTTTATGTACTTAGTGCATAGAGAAGGTATTGTAATGGACCCAAAAATTCGATATCGAGACTTCGCCAGAAATACATATTTTGGGTACCCCTGAATCCAAAAAGCATTTTTAGAAAAATGTCCGTGTATGTGTCTGTGTATGTGTGTGTGTGTCTATGGGCAGCATAGCTCAAAAAATGAAAAGACCATTAAAAAAAACTTGGTATTTAGGTTTGGTATCTTCCAAGGATGCGACACGAAGATTTTCAAGAAAATCGAAAAAATGGCTCTAACGATTTTGATTAAAATGTCGTATATTAAAGCTATTTACACGACAAATAAAATGTATATCTTGAATTTTCTGTGAACAGCCTCTGAAGACTGCTTTATTCTGGATGAATTTTACGAAATTTTGCATAAGTGATACACCGTAAGAGGTGGACAAAAACTTACCACTTCGGAAATGTAGAGCTCATTAAAACACACAGTTTATGTTTTTTTCGTGGAGTTGATCGTCTTTAAGATTGTCCTTGTTTTTGGTTTCAGCTTTGAAAAACGTATACTTTTTACTTTCTCTATAGGCACTATGTACATAGCGTATAGAGAATGTATTGCACTCCATCAAAAAATTCGATACCGAGATTTCACCGGAAATATATGTTTTAGGGTCTCCTTTATCTAAAAAAAGCATTTTCGAAAAAAGGTCCGTGTGTGTGTGTGTGTGTGTCTGTGAACACGATAACTCAAAAACGAAAAGTCGGTAAAATACCAAGCTTGGTGTTTAAGTTTAGTATCTTCCAGGGATGCGACATGAAGGTTTTGAAAAAAATTTCCCCACCCCAAACTACCCTTTACATGGAAGTTTTTTCGAAAATGTTGATTTTCTAAAAAATGGCTCTAAGGATTTTGATTAAAATTTCGCATATTAAAGATATTTACCTGACAAATGAAATGTATATCTTGAATTTTTTGGGAATAGCCTCTGAAGACTACTTTATTCTGGATAAATTTTACGGAATTTTGAATAACTGCTAAACCGTAACAGATGGACAAAAACTCACTACACGAAAAATGTAGAGCACGTTAAAACACACAATTTATGTTATATATATTCGTGGAGTCGTCGTTTTTGAGTCATTCCTTGTTTTTGGTTTCTGCTATGAAAAACGTATACTTTTCTCATACTGGAACTTGTCAACTCCTATTCATATAAACAAAGGAACTTCATTGACATAGCAACCAGCTTTTGACTATCGCTTTAACCTACTGTTGTCCCTTATTTCGCTTCTACTTACAAGGATGCGAGTAATAAGACTATTTCTATATATGCGTAAGCTTTCACGGCCGGTGTCCATGGTTTTAAAATTTAAAATTTTCGGGCTGTTTTGCTAATTTTTTCTGATTAGCATAAAGTAAATAGAAGTATAAGCTTTTTAAGAATTATTTGTTGCAGGGATATGGAGAAAGTCATGTGAATGGTACACATCAGATTTTTTACTTTCTCTAGCCCCACATGTACAATTTACATAGGGATAGAGAAGTATTGTATTCCACCCAAAAATTCGATACCGAGATTTTACCGGAAATATATATATTTTAGGACACCCTGTATCCAAAAAAAGCATTTTCAGAAAAAGGTCCGTGTGTGTCTGTGAACACGATAACTCAAAAACGAAAAGTCGTTGAAGCGCCAAACTTGGTATTTAAGTTTAGTATCTTCCAGGGATGCGACACGAAGATTTTGAGAAAAATCCCCCACCCCAAACTACCCTTTACATGGAACCGTAAGAGATGGACAAAAACTTACTACACGAAAAATGTAGAGCACGTTAAAACACACAATTTATGTTATACATATTCGTGGAGTCGTCGTTTTTGAGTCATTCCTTGTTTTTGGTTTCTGCTATGAAGACTTATACTTTTCTCACATAGGAATTTGTCAACTGCTTCCATACAAACAAAGGAACTTCAGTGACATAGAAACCAGCAAGGAACAAAGCAAACATAGCAACAAGGAACCAAGTAATAAGACTATTTCTGCTATTTTAGTCTGAGTAACATGAAGTAAATAGAAGTATAAGCTTTTTAAGAGTAATTTGTTGCAGAGATGTAGAGAAAGTCATGTGAATGGTACACATCAGATTTTTTCATACAGGAATTTGTCAACTCCTGCCCATACAATCAAAGGAACTTCAGTCACATAGCAGCCAGCTGTTGACTGTCACTTTAACCTATAATGCTCCCTTATTTTGTTTCTGCTAATTTTTTCTCGATTAGTATGAAGTAAGTAGAAGCCTTTTTTACAATAATTTGTTGCAGAGATGTAGAGAAAGTCATGTGAATGGAACACATCAGATTTTTTTTTATTATAATCAACGTCTAAAAAAGTATCATTAGTTTGAGGTTTTGACGAAGCAAATTTCAGCTGTTCAGTTCAACTTACCAGGCTACCGACTCATGAATCCATGGACTTTCTAAACGCACATGCGTTCCTGTGTGTTTGTGATTTTTCCCAGACTTTCATTATGCTGTGGGAAAGTTGTCAGGTTGCGGGTAAACCCGAACTGAGAATGGGAAACGCGACTGGTAAGGAAAGTGTGAAAGTTTGCCCATGTGGTCAGCATACTAGACCGTTTTGTTCTACATTCATTCCCTGCTAATTATCAACTTTTTCGTGGCTTTAAAAAGCGACATGGGCAGGAGAAACTTTTGGACGTGACGTCGCAACAACCTGACTGATATGTGGTTATGAAACCAGCCGGTCACCATGGCTACGGTCGCTAAGTGCCTGCTTTGGTGCTTCGTGGAGCAGGGAATCGTGGGTTCGAGTCCCGCCTTGGACGCGAGTGTTTGTAAATGTGTGTATATATTATTTATGTGAAAGGAAAAAAAAGTAAATGAATAGGTCAACAAAGAAAATTTAGGAAACTGGAGGAAAAAGAGAAAAAGGAATATAGCACCGGAATCCTGATAAAGCTCCAGAACTTTATTTGTTACACACATATGACTTTCTCTAGCTGTTTTACAAACTTCTTATGAAATGTTATTCTTCTTTGTACACAACGCTAATCGAGATAAACATTAGCAGAATGTTCTTATTACTTAGTTCCTTATAAATAGAAGGGAACTAAAGGAATGCGCTAGGCTAAAGTGATAGTCAGATGTTTTAAAAACTGTCGTTATGCAATTGTCATTGAAAATCGCTTCTTTGCTTGGTCAGGAGAAAGACACAAAAATCAAACAAAACAAGAAAACGAACAAACAAAATCTGATGTGTTCCATTCACATGACTTTCTCTACATGTTTACACAAATTATTATTAAAAGGCTTATGGTTCTATTTACTTATGCTAATCGAGAAAAGATTAGCAGAAATAGTCTTATTACCTGCTTCCTGCAAGTAGAAGCGAAATAGGGGAGTAACATAGGTTAAAGTGATAGTCAAAAGCTGGTTGCTATGTGGCTGAAGTTTCTTTGTTTGTATGGACAGGAGTTGACAAATTCCTGTATAGTAAAAATATAAGTTTTTAAAGCTGAAACAAGGACTATTCGGAAACGGTTACCTCCCAACAAAAATATAACGGATATAAATTGTGTCTTTTGAAGAGACCTATAGTAAGGTTTTGTCTATCTCTTACCAATTACGCAAAATTCATTCAAAATAAAGAGGTCTTTAGAGTCTATTCCCAGAAAATTCAAGATACACGTTTTATTTCACATTCAGATATCTTTAATATACCATTTTAATCTAAATTGTTTGTTATTTTTGAGAAAATCAAAATTTTCAAATTTCTTTCCTTGTAAGGGGTAGTTTGGGGTGGGTGGATATTTTTCAAAATTTTCGTGTCGCATTCCTGGAAGATACTAAACTTAAATATGAAGTTTGGTATTTAACGCTCTTTTCGTTTTTGAGATGTACTGTCCACAGACACACACATGCGGACCTTTTTCCAGAAATGCTTTTTTTTTTGGATTCAGGGGGACCCAAAACATGTATTTCCGGTGAAATCTCGGTATCGATGGAATACAATACCTCTCTATACACTATGTACATAGTATGTATAGAGAAAGTGAAAAGCATATTCTTTCCTCTACTTGTGATAATCGAGATAAACGTTAGCTACAACTTTCTTAACTACTTGTTTGCTTGTAAGTAGAAGTAAAACAAGAGAATACACTAGGTTAAAACGATAGTCAGATGTTTTAAAAGCTGGTTGCCATGTGTAAAAATCTGTTTCTATGCAGCGCCAGGACTTTACAACTTACCGTGTGAGAAAACTTTAAGTATTTTAAATCTAAAACAAATTACATTGAATATCTCAGTAATTATGAATTCCACGAAAAAAAAAATAAAAAAGTGTGTGTTTTAACCTGATGTAATTTTTGTAAAGATGGTAAGTTCTGTCTAATTCTTACCAGTTACGCAAAATATAGCAAAATTCATTCAGAATAAATAGGTATTTAGAGTCTATTAACAAAAAATTCAAGATATATAATTTACCATTTAAATATCTTTAATATACGATATTTTAATTAAAATCGTTAGAGCAACTTTTGAGAAAATCAAAATTTTCGACTTTTTTCCATGTAAAGGGTAGTTATGGTGGGGGGATTTTTCTCAAAATCTTCGTGTCCCATCCCTGAAAGATACTAAACTTAAATATCAAGTTTGTTGATTTACCGACTTTTCGTTTTTGAGTTATCGTGTTCACAGACACGGACCGTTTTTCCAAAAATGCTTTTTTTAAGTACAGGGGACCCTAAAATGTATTTCAGGTGAGATCTTGGTATCGAATTTTTGGGTGGAATGCAATACGTGTAGAGAAAGTAAAAAACGAATAAGTTCTTTGGCGGCAGAAAAGTATAACATCGGGCTTGAAAAACTAGTACCACGTGATAATAAACATCTTGACCGAATGGAGATTAGAGTAATGTACTGTAACTTTTTAAATAATGTTTTGTCTGTCTGGATGGGTCTCATAGCAATTGGGGGGTGGAGGTCATCAGACTTTGAAACTTTTCCCACTAATCGTAAAATTCTGTGCCAATCTTGTTTGTATCGAACGTTAAGTTGTCCTATGGTAACTAACGTCTCAACCTTCCAAATAAGGTCATGAAAACTTGTGTACTCGTTTGTTTATGCCTTGACTTTCCCCCACAAATAAAAGCAATGAATTAACTGTTTATACCACACCGTTGGTAGCCTTGGGTGACATTCCAGAAGTAAATAAACAGTTCTTGTGCACTTCTACACACTACAGATTACCATATCAAGAGCTGGAGAGCGCTATATGTACTTCTTGAGTGTTTTATTACTTTCTGAACACGTAAAATGAACAGAGTGAATAGAAAAATCTTGTTACCTCTCATGACTTTCTCTAGCTGCTCTATAAAACTTCTTACAAAAAATTAAATTTCTATGGAATAAAGAATAACAAAGAGAAAGAGAAAACAAAGGGTCGAAATTAACAACTCCAACGGGTATCAAAATAGTGCCTCAGAATGGAAGTCAGTAAAACACGGTGTTCCCCAAGGATCAATCTTAGGGCCTCTTTTGTTCTTGATTTACATAAATGACCTCCCATTATACATTAACAGTTTTGCAAGTATTTATTTATTCGCAGATGACACTAGTGTTCTAGTAACAAGTAAAGATTTCAATGAATGTGTAGTTAAATTAAACTATGTTCTAAATTGTATGTCAAATTGGTTCAAAGCAAACAAACTCTCAGTAAACCTTGAAAAAACAAAAGCAATTACATTTATAACTACTCGCTCACCACAAACGCACATAGAAATAGGAATTAATGATACATTGTTAGAACAGCTAAATGAAGTCAAATTTCTTGGCCTTCAGGTAGATAAGCATTTGGACTGGAAGTCACATATTAGTTACATCACACCTAAACTTAGCTCAGCATGTTATGCTCTCCGTGCCCTGGTTAAATTTCACTCAATCGATACACTTAAGTTGGTGTATTTTGACTACTTTAACTCCATCATCGAGTATGGAATAATATTCTGGGGCAATTCAGTAGATAGTAAATGCATATTCCGGATACAGAAGAAAGCTACACGAATAATCTGTAATGCTTATAGCAGACAGTCATGCAAAGACCTATTTCAAACATTGGGCATCCTCACCTTACCTTGTGTTTATATATTATCCATTTTAAAATTCTATGCAGTTAATGGACATAGTTTTATAACAAACATGGAAACTCATAACATTAATACTAGACAAAAGGAATTGATTCATCGTCCCAATGCCAATCTTCGTTGCTTTCAGAAAGGTGTATATTATGAAATAATCAAGATATTTAATGCTCTCCCCAGTAATCTCATAGAAAATGTTGGGAATTTCAGGGCTTTTAAGGCCTCTCTTAAGGAGTACCTTTGCAATAAATCATTTTACTCTGTAGATGAATATTTAAGTGACAAATCTGTCTGGCAATACCGTTAATAATCATTGTATTTATAAATATTAACAATGTATTGCATTTTGTATATATTAGTGTGTGTGTGTGTTTTATATTAAAATTAAACTGATGTATACTTAAACGTGCATGAATGTGTCAAATGAATTTTTTTAGTATTTAGCAATGGCACAAGGTCTGTGCAGCCTGATGTTTTGATATTTTACACTCTAGTACATAATTGTAAATCTTTGCATTGGAAATTTTATAACATATTTGTAAATATGTATTGTAATTTGTTGACATTTATGAAGAGTACATAATACAATAATCATATTTTAGTTCATATAATTACTACTAGTAACTATTATACCGATAATTTGAAAACTATCATCTCACATAACATTAGTTTACATATAATGAAATTATATTATTTATTTATACATTTTAACACTATATTTTGATACGCTCTGTTTTTATGTGTATGCAAAAAAAAAAAAAAAAAAAAGGATTCTGTTGTTTTTGTAACCTATGCTTTTAGCACTAGAGCTTTATACATTTTTTTTCCATAGTATATAAACATATGTATACATGTATATGCCTTGACAAGTTCTATGTTCAGTGGCTTTCTGGCCTAAACGAACTTACAGAATGGTTTCTAATCTAATCTAATCTTTCTACACATGCTAATCGAGATAACCATTAGCAGAATGTTCTTATTACTTAGTTCATTATAAGTAGAACGGAACTAAAGGAATGCGTTATGCTAAAGTGATAGTCAGCTGTTTTAAAAGCTGTCGTTATGCGATTGTCATTGCAAATCGCTTCTTTGCTTGGCCAGGAGTAGGGAAAAAAAAAAGGGGAAAAAAAAAAAAAAAAAAAAAACGGACACTTCCTGTATAAGAAAAGTGCGTACTTTACAATTGAAACCAATAACAACGAATATCTAGAAAATGGCCAACTCCACGAAAAAAAGTATACGGCATTAATTGTGTATTTTAACGAGATCTACATCTTTTGTGTAGTAAGTTTTTGTCTTTCTCTTACGGTTTACTAGTTATGCAAAATTTAGCAAATATCATCCAGAAAAAGATGTCTTCAAAGGGTATTCCCAGAAAATTGAAGATATGCATTTTATTTGTCATGTACATTTGTTAAATATAAGACATATTAATCAAAATCGTTACAGCCATTTTGGAGAAAATTAAAATTGTCGAATTTTTTTCCATGTAAATGGTAGTTGGGGTGGTGGAATGTTTTTGAAAATCTTCATGTGACATCCTTGGAAGATACCAAACTTTAATACCAAGTTTGGTATTTAAAGGTCTTTTCGTTTGTGAGCTATGTTGTCCACAGACACACAGACAGAGACAAGACAGACACACAGGGATCTTTTTTATGAAAATGCTTTCTTTTTTGGTTCAGGGGGTCCTAAAACATGTACTTCCGGTGAAACCCCGGTATCGTATTTTTGGGTAGAATACAATACCTTCACTATACACTATGTACATTGAACATGCGGTGCTAGAGGAAGAAAAAAATTATTGTATTCCTCCCACAAATTCGATAACCGAGAATATTTGTTTTGAGACCCCTGAATCCAAGAAAATTAGATATGTCTGTATGTGTGTGTTTTTCTGTGAACAGTCTCTGAAGACATGTTTATTCTTAAAGTATTTTTAGGACTTTTGCATAACTGGTATACCGTTACGACACAAAAATGTAGAGCTCGTTGAAACACACAATTTATGTTATATACATTTATTTCGTGAGGCCAACCTTTTTTAAGATATTCCTTGTTATTAGTTTCAGTTTTAAAAAAACTTATACTTTTCTCATACAGGAGATTTGTCAACTCCTGTCCACACAAACAAAGGAACATCAGTCCATAGCAACCAGCTTTTGGCTTTCACTTTAACCTATGGTACTCCCTTATTTCGCTTCTACTTACAAGGAAGCAAGTAATAAGACTATTTCTGCTAATTTTATCTAGATTAACATTCACTAAACGGAATAATAAACTTTTTACTAATAATATACTGTAGAGATGTAGAGAAAGTTATGTGAATGGAACGTATCAGATATTTTTTATTGTAAATGTAATGCTTCTGTTTTAGCTCCTGTTAAAGAATATTTAAATAGATGCACAGGAATGGATTCGGGCATTCCGGTAAGATTAGGTTTCTAGTGCAGATATTTCCAGAGATTACAGGTTTATGAACCACCGCATTGAGTTTATCTTCGTGCACAATCTAAACGAACTCTGCTCTGACGATAAAGGAAAATAATGCATTTGAATTGATCACGCTATACTTCCCACACCGTTGAGTAACCCAATTTCCCGGGATTGCAAAAACCGACATACCTTGCCAGTCAATAAGTAACCGCTTTTCTGTAACAGCGCTAAATTCCCCAACCCATTGTGGTCAACTGTGTGCTCATTCTGAATATACAACACTAGTATTGCGTCACTCAGTGTGAATCTTCAGATGCCCATCATCGACTTGACACATGAAGAAGTCATGTCCTTTCATGTTATAGTATTTTTACTTTCTCTATACGTGCTATGTACATAGTGTATAGAGAAGGTATTGCACTCCACCAAAAAATTAGATACCGAGATTTCACCGGAAATATATGTTTTAGTGTCCCCTGTATCCAAAAAAAGTATTTTCAGAAAATGGTCCGTGTGTGTGTGAGAAAAATCCCCCCACCACAACTACCCTTTACATGGAACTTTTTTCGAAATTTTGATTTTCTAAAAAATGACTAACGATTTTGATTAAAATTACGTATATTAAAGATACTTACCTGACAAATAAAATATATATCTTGAATTTTCTGGGAATAGCCTCTGAAGATTACTTTATTCTGAGTGAATTTTACGGAATTTTGTATAACTGCTAAACCGTAAGAGATGGACAAAAACTTACTGCACGAAAAATGTAGAGCACGTTAAAACACACAATTTATGTTATATACATTTTTTCGTGGAGTTCATCGTTTTGAGAAATTCCTTCTTTTTGGTTTCTGTTTTGAAAAACCTACACTTTCCAGATACAGGAATTTGTCAACTGTTGTCCATACAAACAAAGGAACTTCAGTCACATAGCAACCAGCTTTTGACTATCACTTTAACTTATGGTACTCTCTTATTTCCCTTCTACTTATAAGGAAATAAATAATAAAACCGTTTCTGCTAATGTTTATACGATTAACATGAAGAAGATAGAAGAAAAAGTATTAACAATAATTTGTTACACAGATGTAGAGAAAGTCGTTCGAATGGAACACATCATACTTTTTTTCTGCCACTTTCTCAGAGAATTTCCTTTGTTTGTATGGACAGGAGTTGACAAATTGCAGTATGGTTTTCAAAGCTGAAACTAAAACAAGAATATCTTAAAAACGATCAACTCCATGAAAAAATGTATATTACATAGATTGCATGTTAAGACGTGCTCTACATTTTTTGTGTGCCAAGTTTTTTTCCATCTCTTATGGTGTAGCAGTTATGCAAAATTCTGTAAAATTGATCCATAATAAAGTAGTCTTAAGAGGCAATTCCCAGAAAATTCAAGATATACATTTTATTTTTCAGGTAAATATCTTTAATATACACATTTTAATCAAAATCGTTAGAGCTATTTTTAAGAAAATCAAAATTTTCGAAATTTTTTCCATGTAAAAGGTAGTTTGGGGTGGGGGGATTTTTCTCAAAATCTTCGTGTCGCATCCCTGGAACATACTAAATTTAAATACCAAGTTTGGTATTTTACCAACTTTTCGTTTTTGGGTTATCGTGTTCACAGACACACCAACACACACACACACACACACGCACACACACACACACACACACACACACATACGGACCTTTTTGTGAAAATGCTTTTTTTTTTTTTTTTTTTTTGGATATAAGGGACCCCAAAACATATTTCCGGTGAAATCTCGGTATCGGATTTTAGGGTGAAGTGCAATACCTTCTCTATACACTACGCACATAGTGCGTATAGAGAAAGTAACAAATATCCAATGTTTTACACTCACTGACTTTCTCTGGCCTCTTTCATACATTGGTGGTTTACACAAATTATTCTTATGTAAGCTCACAAGAAAAGTAATTTTTCACAGGAAATAAATGTTTACAGCCCAATAAAGTAGGGGGGAAAAAACAACAACTAAATTTTAAGAACAGGATGTATGTTCGTAAAAAAAAAAAAAAAAATAAAAGTAAATGGCGTTTTATTTATGGATGCTGTTTAACTGCTGTGGTTCTCAGCGTCCCATTCTATATTGGGCGTGAAAGACCGCTTAATTTAGCTCAGAGGCCTCTCTACCAGGCTTGAGGTTCTTTTACGTGCCGTAAATCTACGACACGGGACCCACAGTCAAATTTTTTAAAGGTGGTTGCTATGAGATTGAATTCCCTTTCTTTGCGTAGCCCGGAATTGACAACTTCCCATATGAGAAAAGTTTTAACATTTTAAAACTGAAACCAATAACAAGGAATATCTCGAAGATGGTAAACTCCACGAAAAAATATATATAAATATATATAAATTGGTGTTTTAAAGAGATCTACATTTTTTATGAATGTGAATTCTGGTTTCAACTTGGTAATACATTTTCATGTGATGGAATATTTCCTCTACCTAATTGTTTTGTAATTTCAACTCGTCTTTCCCTCCGAAGGTGAATACGCAGAAAACCTTACTCTTTCTAACAGATAAAGCTACAAAGTTTGCATTTCCTCAAGAAAACATTGCTTGTGCAGCAAATATAAGTGTCATGTTGGCAACACTAGATTTATTAGGGGCTTCCCTGTGTTCCTACTAGTGCTGTACAATATGGTGATCTCCCTGGTTCTTGCAGAACATTTCGTAAACTTCAGTCACATAGCAACCAGCTTTGACTTACACTTTAACCTATGGTACTCCCTTATTTCCCTCCTACTAACAAGGAAGCAAGTGGATATATACAGAAAAACATTCGCAAATCATAATACAACCTCTAGCGGTGAGTGGCTGAACTAGCTACTGGTTTATCTCGTTCCTGTGATACAGCTCAGTGCAGAAACAATTCCAATATACTTACTGTTACTTCTGCTGGCGTTAACTTAAGTAGAGGAACCTGTGTTAGATGTCTTTAAGGGGGATGTATAGTCGTTTGGAAAATTCACTAAGATTTTTACTTTCTCTATACGTACTACGTACATAGTGTATAGAAGAAGTATTGTATTCCACCCAAAAATTCGACACCGAGATTTCACCGGAATAATAGGGCCCCTTGAATAAAAAAAAAAATCAGAAATAAGTCTGTGTGTGTCTGTGGACAGCTCAGCTCAAAAACGAAAAGACCTTTGACGATGCGATACGAAGATACCCTTTATATGGGAAAAGTTTCGAAAATTTTGTTTTTCTTAAAAATGGCTCTCACGTTTTTGATTAAAATACCAATATTAAAGCCATTTCCGTCACAAATAATATATATCTTGAACTTTGTGGGAATAGCTGTTGAAGACTTGTTTATTCTGAATGATTTTTGCTGAATTTTGCATAACTAGTAAACCGTAAGAGATAGACAAAAACTTACTACTTATACAATAAATGTAGATCTCGCTAAAATGCACAATTTATGTCATGTACATTTTTTTCGTGGAGTTTGCCGTTTTTGAGATATTCCTTGTTATTAGTTTCAGTTGTAACCTACTTATACTTTTCTCAGACAGGAAGTGTCCGTATTTCTTTTGTTCTACTGGCCAAGCAAGGAAGCGATCTGCAATGACAATCGCCTACAAACATTTGACTATCACTATAGCTTAGGGCACTCCTTTATTTTCCTTCTTCTTATAAGGAACTAAGTAATAAGAACATTCTGCTAATGTTTATCTCGATTAGCGTTGTGTGGAAACAAGAATAATCTTTTGTAAGAAGTGTGTTTGTAGAGCAGCTAGAGAAAGTCCTGTGAGTGTAAGACATAAGAGTTTTTAACCAAATCTGATGTTTACTTCCACGTAACTTCCTCTACCTATTCTGCAACAAACTGTTCTTACAGAAGCTTTCTTTCTATCACCTTAATGCTAATCGAAATAAACTTATCAGAAAATGATCTATTCACTTATTTTCTTGTAGGTACATGGAAATGAAGGAATACACCAGGCCAAAGCGATGATCCAATCTTTTAAAAGGTGGTTACTATGTGATGATGCTGAAATTACATGTTCCATTCACATGACTTTCTCTACATCTCTGCAACAAATTGTAGTTAAAAACCTTATGCTTCTATTTACTTCATGCTAATCGAGAAACATTAGCAGAAATAGTCTTATTATTTGCTTCCTTGTAACTATAAGCGAAATGAAGTAACATAGTCAAACGATAGTCAAAAGCTGGTTGCTATGTGACTAAAGTTCCTTTGTTTGTATGGACTGCAGTTGACAAAATCCTGTATGAGAAAAGTATAATTGTTTCAAAGCTGAAACCAAAAACAAGGAATATCTCAAAAGCGATCAATTCCACGAAAAAAATGCATATTACATAAATTGTGTGTTTTAATGTGCTCTACATTTCTATGTGGTAAGTTTTTGTCCATCTCTTACGGTTTAACAGTTATGCAAAATTTCCTAAAATTCGTCCAGAATAAAGTAGTCTTCAGAGGCTATTCCCAGAAAATTCAATATATACATTTTATTTGTCAGGTAAATATCTTTAATATACGATATCTTAATCAAAATCGTTAGCGCCATTTTTAAAAGAAATCGAAATTTTCGAAAAAAAGCTCCATGTAAAGGGTAGTTTGGGGTAAGGGGATTTTTCTCAAAATCTTCGTGCCGCATCTCTGGAAGATACTAAACTTAAATACCAAGTTTGGTATTTTACAGACTTTTCGATTTTGAGCTACCGTGTTCACAGACACACGGACACACACACACACGGACCTTTTTCTGAAAATACTTTTTTTGGATATAAGGGACCCTAAAACATATATTTCCGGTGAAATCTCGGTATCGAAAATTTGGGTGGAGTGCAATACCTTCTCTATACAATATGTACATAGTACGTATAGAGAAAGTAAAAAGACTTTGCAGGAGAAAAAACAAAGCTCTGGCGGTTACTGACTGAACTATTCATATTCCTGCGAAACGGTGCAGTATGGGGAAAAATACCAATACTTACTGTTAACTTAAGGTATAGTCTGGTAAAAAAAGTCTAAAAAATCTAATGTTTTGCATTCACATGAATTTCTTTGCCTGTTCTACAAAAAACTATTCTTATAAAAATTTTATTCTTCTATCTACATCATGCTAAACGAGATAAACATTTGGTCTTACAACTTAGTTTCTCACAAGCAGAAGGGAGATACGGGAATATACCAGGCTAAAACGATAGTCAAATCTTTTAAATGTCGATCGATATGTGAACAATTGAAGTTCGGTTCGCTTTGCAGTTCAAGAAAAACAAAAGTGAGATGAAATGAAAGGTGAGCCCGTTTGAGAAGATACGAAGTTTAAAATTGAAACCAAGAAATATTTCGGAAACGGTCAACTCGGCAACAAATATGTATAATGCAAACTTGTGTATTTCAATGAGATCTAAATTTTTTGTACAGTCATTTTTTGTGTATCTCTTATGGTTTACTAGTTATGCAATATTCAGCAAAATTCATCCAGAATAAACAGGTCTTTAGAATTTATTCCCAGAAAATACAAGATATGCATTTTATTTTGTCGAAAGTAGTTTTAATATACGGTATTTTAATCAATATCTTTACAGCCATTTAAAACAAAATTCAAAAAATTTTCCATGTAAAGGGTAGATTGGGGTGAGGGGATTTTCTTGAAAATCTTTGTGTCGCATGCTTGGAAGATGCCAAACTTAAATACCAAGTGTGATATTTAACGGTATTTTAGTTTTTGAGCTATGCTGTCCACAGTCACACACCAAAAGCTCTTTTTGAACTCAGAGACCTCAAAACATTTATTTCCGGTGAAATCACGGTATCTTTATTATTAAAAACACTAATCAACTTTATAATAATTCTCAGCTATAATTTAGCTTGTAAGGGGAAGTGAAATAATAAGACACGATGGAAAGGAAATTCGTGATAGAAGAGAAACCACCACAGAATTAGCCTTGCCAACCATGAAAACGACAAAAATAAAAAAATAAGAAAAAAAAAAAAACTATGGGGAGAGAAATCGACCATAGGTTTCGAACTCCGGACCTTCCAAACCCGAACCTCAGTGGTAACAGCGGAGTCCTGACTCTCGGTAATTTAGTGTACAATTTCATATATAAATCCCTTATTGGAATGCACATATTAATTATTTATTATTCTGACCCTCTTCTATTTCTCGTGTAAGCTATTATACTTTGTATAAATAAAGGTATACGTAGAATGTTAAATAAATCTTGCTTGATAAGATCGTAATATAAATAAAATACATATATACCATTAAGTTATTATTATATTATGAGTGCATTTTTTACCTAAACCTACCTAATTAAAAAATCACCTTATATAAATTACAATTTATTCCAATGAATAAAACTTTCCTAAAGAGAAAGAAAGTGCGTATATTAGGGTTTGTTTATATACTGCAAATTTCATTATAATTCTCGTAAATCTTTAACAAACTAAATTTTGCCCATCCCTGTGTATATTTGTGTTTCTTTTCATTGAACATTCCTGCCGAGTAAGGAGTGTACGTCTGCTTTCTCTATTCACACGTATTAGTAGAGGATTCCCCCGGTTCAAAGCTTCTTTACAGAGCACGTGGTACAGAGCAACACGTGTGTATACAGAGAACGCTTCGCAACACATCCAGCGGGGAAAAACAAACCCCTAGCGGCCCCTGGCTCAACTACTCCTTGCATTGAAGAGAAACAACTCCATCAAATGATATTACTTCGACCTTTGCAATCAATTCAGTGTTACCAAACGTATGGTTTAAACCGTAAATTTGCGGTTTTTGGTCCTATCTTGGAATATTGAACCGTACGCAATAAATACGGTCCTATGATATAAGTAAAATTATTACTTTCTCTACACGTACTATGTACACTGGCATACAGAAGATATTGTATTGCAACCAAAAATTCGATACTGAGATTTCACCGGCAATTTTGGGTCCCCCTGAATAAAAAAAAAAAATTGGAAAAAGGTCCGTGTGGGTGAGTGTCTGTGGACAGCATAGCTCAAAAAAGAAAAGTCCGTTAATTACCAAACTTGGTATTTAAGTTTGGTATGTTCCAAGGATGCGACACGGAGATTTTCAAGAAAATCCCCCCACCCCCAACTACCCTTTACATGGAGAAATTTTAGAAATTTTTTATTTTCTCAAAAATGGCTCAAACGATTTTGATTAAAACATCGAATATTAAATATAATTACCTGACAAATAAAATGTATATCATGAATTTTCTGGGAATAGTCTCTGAAGACTGGAAGAATTTTAAGGACTTTTGTATAACTGGCAAACCGTAAGAAATAGACAAAAACTTACTTAAGAGAACATTTAGAGCTCATTAGAATACACAATGTATATCATATGCATTATTTCCGTGGGATTGACGATTTCTGAGATATTCCCTGTTATTTGTTTCAGATTTAAAATTACTTACTTTCCTCACGCGGTAAGTTGTAAACTCCTGGCCCTGCATGGAAACGGATTTCAATCACATGGCAACCAGCATTTAAAACATTTGACTATCGTTTTAGCCTAGTGTATTCTCTTGTTTCTTTTGTAATTACAAGAGAGCAAGTAATTAAGACAATTTCTGCTAATGGTTATGTCGATTATCATAAAGCAGATAGAAGAACCTGCTTTTTAATAATAATTTGTTACGTAGATTTAGAGAAAGTCATGTGAATGGAATACATCAGATTTTTATACGTAGGCTGCAAGGAATAAAAAAAATCTGATGTATTCCATTCACATGACTTTCTCTACATTTCTGTAACACATTATTATTATTATTATTATTATTATTATTATTATTATTATTATTATTATTATTATTATTATTATTAAGCCTATCCTATCTGCTTCATGCTAATCGATATATATATATATATATATATATATATATATATTAAACAGAAACGGTCTTATTACTTGTTTCCTTATGAGTAGAAGGAAAATAAGTGAATACACTAGGCTAAACTGACAGTCAAATGTTTTAAAATGTGGTTTATGGGATTGAATCCGTTTCTTTGCGTGGCCAGGAGTTAACAGGTTCCCGTATGAGAACAGTTTAAAGAATTTTAAAACTGAAACTAACAACAGGGAATGTCTCGAAAACGGTTAACTCCACGGAAAAAAATGAAAATGACAGAAATTAGGTGTACTAACGATATCTATTTTTTTTTTTTTTTTTTATAGAAAGTTTTTTAATATCTCTTACGGTTTACCAGTTAAGCAAAATTCCGCAAAATTCATCCAGAATAAAGATGTCTTCAGAAGCTACTACCAGAAAATTCAAGATATAACTTTTATTTATCGTGTAAATGTATTTAATATATGGTATTTTAATCCAAAATCTTTGAGGCACTTTTTATAAAATTTAATTATCTAAAAATGTAAAGGGTGGTTGCTTGGGGGATTTACCGGAAAATCTTCATGGGACATCCTTTGCAGATACTAAGTCTGGTACTTCGTTTTTAAGATATGCTTTCCACTTACACATACGGACCTTTTTCTAGTTTTTTTTTTTATTTAGGGGCACCAATACATGTATTTTCCGTGAAACTTCTGTATTGAATTTTTGGGTAGAATACAATAGCTTTTCTATATACTATGATTAGATTAGATTAGATCAGAAAACATTCTGTAGGTTAGTTTAGGCCAGGAAGCCACTGAACATAGAACTTGTCAAGACATATACATGTATACATATGTTTATATACTATGAAAAAAAATGTATAAAGCTCTAGTGCTAAAAGCATAGGTTACAAAAACAACAGAATACTTCTTTTTTTTTTCACATAAAAACAAAGAGTATCAAAATATAGTGTTAAAATGTATAAATAGATAAATAAATAAATAAATAAATAAATATAATTTCATTATATGTAAAACTAATGTTATGTCAGATGATAGTTTTCAAATTATCGACATAATAGTTACTACTAGTAATTATATAAAACTAAAATACGATTATTGTATTATGTACTCTTCATAAATGTCAACAAATTACAATACATATTTACAAATATGGTATAGAATTTCCAATGCAAAGATTTACAATTATGTACTAGAGTGTAAAATATCAAAACATCAGGCTTTACAGACCTTGTGTCATTGCTAAATACTCAACAAATTCATTTGACACATTCGTGCAAGTCAAAGTATAAATCAATTTAATTTTAATATTAATTAATTTATGTGTATTGCGCATCCGTGCTAGAGAAATTAAAATGTCCATGTATCATAACTGTGCTATGAGGAAGTGGTAACTTCTTGGAACCTATTGCTCCAGAGTTGGTATTGAAGAATGGAAGCCATTGACCTCAATATCTGTTGCGTAGAGGCACAGGGAAAAATAGCTGAGGGTATTCCCATAAACACACGATTTCGTGACTTATGAAATTGGGATAATCAACCTAATTAAATGTACCTTTAATTCCGTACAGTTTCCATATTTTAGATATAGTTAGAATAACCTACTGCTCGCCACAAATAATCAAGAATATGAATAGCTACTAATTAGCAAACATAAACAGACTTTTCAAAGTGCAATTGGATCAATCATATTATAACCGACAACTATAGAAATTCGACTTTTCTATTAATTTTTATCTCGATTAATCTGAATTAGATAGAAAAAATCTTATGTGTTACACTCACATGACTTTCTCTAGCTACTCTACAAAAAACTTCTTACAAAAACTAATTCCTCTTTCAACACCATGCTAATCGAGATAAACATTAGGAAAATTTTATTAATTAGTTCCTTATAAGTAGAACGGAACTAAAAGAATACACTAGGCTAAAGTGATGGTCAAATTTTAAAAGCTGTCGTTATGCGATTGTCATTGCAAATCCCTTCTTTGAGTGGCCAGGAGTAGAACAAAAGAAAAACGGACATTTGCTGAGAAAAGTATAAGTACTTCATAATTGAAACTAAAAACAAGGAATACCTCGAAAACGGTAAGCTCCACAAAAAAATGTTATTGACATAACTTGTGTATTTTAACAAGATCTACATTTTTAGTATAGTAAGTTTTTGCCTATCTCTTACAGTTTACTAGTTATGCCAAATTAAGCATATTTCATCCAGAATAAACAGGTCTTTAGAAGCTATTCCCAGAAAATTCAAGATATACATTTTATACAATATAGAGTTTAATATGTGGTATTTTAATCAAAATCATTAGAGCCATTTATAAGAAAAACAACATTTTCGAAAAATTTTTGAGTAAAGGGTAGTTAGGGATGGGAGATGTACTTGAAAATCTTCGTGTCACATCCTTGGAAGATACCAAACTTAAATATCAAGTTTGGTATTTAACCGTCTTTTCATTTTTGAGCTATGCTGTCCACAGACGCACGCACGCACGCACACATACACACACACACACACACACACTCACACAATGCAAAATTCAATAAAAATCATTTAGAATAAAGAGGTATTTTGTGGCTATTCCCAGAAAATGCAAGGTATACATTTTGTTTGGCAAGTAAACACCTTAAATATAAGAGATTTTAATAAAAATCGTTAGAGCCATTTTTAAGAAAATCAAAATTTTCGAAATTTTTTCCATGTAAAGGGCAGTTTGGGATGGGGGGGGGTTTCTTGAAAATCTTCGTGTCACATTCTCGGCAGATACCCACAGACACACACACACACACACACACACACATATACACGGACATTTTTCTAAAAATGTTTTTTTTTTTTATTCAGGGAGTCTCAAAACATAATTTCCTGTGAAATCTCGGTATCGAATTTTTGGATGCAATACAATGCCTTCTCTGTACACTATGTACTTAGTACGTATAGAGAAAGTAAAAATGGTCTTTTTAATAAAAGATTTGTTTCCCGAACATCTAGAGGACATCTTGTGAATTGAACACAGTAGGTTTTTACTTTTTCTATACGAACTATGTGCTTAGTGTATAGAGAAGGTATTGTATTGTACTAAAAAATTCGATACCGAGATTTCACCGGAAATACATATTTTGAGAATCCCTGGATCCAAAAAAAGAATTTTTAGGAAAATGTCCGTGTGTGTGTCTGTCTGTCTGTATGTGTGTGTGTCTGGGTGTTTGTGGGCAGCATAGCTCAAAAACGAAAAGACTGTTAAAGCCCAAACTTGGTATTTAAGTTTGGTATCTTCCAAGGATGCGACAGGAAGATTTTCAAGAAAATCCCCCTATCCCAAACTGCCCTTTACATGGAAAAAAATTTCGAAAATTTTGATTTTCTTAAAAATGGCTCTAACGATTTTGATTAAAATATCGTATATTAGAGATATTTACCTGACAAATAAATGTATATATGAATTTTTTGGGAGTAGCCCCTGAAGACTACTTTATTCTGGACGAATTTTAAGGAATTGTGCACAACTGCTAAACCGCAAGAGATGGTAAAAAACTTACTGCACAGAAAATGTAGCTCACAATAATATACGCAATTTATGTCATATACATTGTTTTCATGGAGTTGGTCATTTTTAAGATATTTCTGGTTTTACGTTTTAGCTTTGAAAAACATACTTTTCTCATACAGGAATTTCATAACTCCTGTCCATACAAACAAGGGAACTTCAGTTGCATAGGAACCAGCTTTTGGCTATCACTTTAACCTATGGTACTCCCTCATTTCGCTTCTACTTACAAGGAAGCAAGTAATAAGACTATTTCTGCTAATTAGCATGAAGTAAATAGAAGAATAAGCTTTTTAACAATAATTTGTTGCAGAGATGTAGAGAAAGTCATGCGAATGGATCACATCAGGTGTTTTGTGCTCTTGAGAAACTCTGAAACTTTTCCACGTTTCCATTTCGAGAATTATCAAGGTTATAAATGTTGCACGCAACCCATTCTTGTTCACAACCATGTTTCTTTTGCACGCCATTGAAGAATACCCAACCTTGAAGTCTGAAGTATAATTGAAAATTATAATCCTGCAAGTGAAAAGACGCCCGTCTCTTCAAGATTTACTGTACCTTGAGGATTAATGTGGCGAATTTAAATCGTTCCATTGAAGATTTACGAGGCAGTGCTGTGACGTGTGCAGGAGTTGTATTCAGAAGGCGTAGTACCCGGGTTTCTAAACGCACTCAGGCGTTTCCCAGAGGACTGACATTTGAAAGGTCGTGGGATCGATACCCGCGGACGACCTCTCTAATCCACGGGTTATTTCAAAGGTTTCTCCCGAGTGACTAGACAAATGCAGCGGAGCTTACTTCATTCCCACAGTCGCCCTCCGTGGTGTAATGGTTACCATGCTGACTTCATATACCCAAAGTCGCGGGTTCAAACCCGGCGGAGGGCGATGGATTTTTTCGAGTGTAAAAATCCTTAACATGGCTTCCTTTGGAAGGGAAGTAAAGCCGTTGGTCCCGTGTCGTAGATTTACGGCAGGTAAAAGAACCTCAAACCTGATTGAGAGGCTTCTGAGCAAAATTAAGCGGTCTTTCACGCCCAATTTAGAATGGGACGCTGAGAACCACAGCAGTTAAAGAGCGTCCATAAATAACACGCCATTTCCATTTTTTCATTCCCAGGAATCTCCTGTACATTTTTTAAGAAAAACAAAATTTTCAAAAAGTTTTCTATATAAAGGGTAGTTAGGGATTTTTAGGGGGTTTTCCTGAAAATCTTCGTGTCGCAACCTTGGAAGATACAAAGTTTGGTATTTAACCGTCTTTTCGATTTTGAGCTATGGTGCCCACAGACCCACCCACCCACACACGGACCTGTTTCTGAAAATGCTTCTTTTTTTTTGACTCAGGGGGTCCTAAAACATGTATTTCGGGTGAAATCTCGGTATGGAATTTTTGAGTGTAATACAATACCTTCTGTATCCACTATGTACATTGTAAATGCGGGCTAGAGAAAGTCAAAAGATTGCATAATTACATTAAACATAGATTACTTTTACAATATAAACTTGTTTATAAGGAATTAAGCGTGAAAAATGTTACTACTTATACGACTGTCTTTCTAACACGTTTATTTATTGGAAGCTCGAAATGATGCTCTTGAGCTTCAGCTCCTACAAATCTCAAAAGATCTTGAAGGTCTTTATAATTGTCCTTCGAAATAGACAGGAAACCTAGATTGAAAGAAAATTTCAGAAATAGTACATTTACTTTCTCTACACGTACTATGTACATAGTAGATACAGCAGGTATTGTATTCCACCCAAAAACTCGATACCGAGATTTCACCGGAAATACATGTTTTAGGACCCCCTGAGCCCAAAAAAAGCATTTTCAGAAACAGGTCCGTGTGTGTGTGTGTGTGTGTGTGTGTGGGTGGGTGGGTCTGTGGACACCATAGCTGAAAAACGAAAAGACGGAAGATTTTCAGGAAAATCCCCCCACGACAAACTATCATTTACATGGAAAAATTTAAAAATAAATGTTTTTTCTTAAAAATGGCTCCAGCAATTTTGATTACCACATTATAAAGCCATTTCCATGTACATAGAACATGTAGAGAAAGTAAAAATTAACTTTTATAAGAATACTTTATTACAGATGACTTTAGATAGCAACCGAGTTAACCTGTTTTTTTTTTTGTTTTTTTGTAGTGTTTAACGCCCACGTTAACTACTTATGGCGCCGCAGGCGGTGTAACCTGGTTGGCAGATTAGGTAGGAAAAGTCATGTGAATGGAACACATCAGATTATGTTTCTATTCCTGGTCATACAAAGAGATGGAATTTCAAAGTCATCATATATCGACAGTTTTAAAATATTTGATTATCGCTTTAACCATTATTTCTCTTCTTCTTTTGCCGCCCTCCATGGTGTAATGGTTACAAACCCAAGGTCGCGGGTTCAAACCTGGTGGAGGACGATGGATTTTTTCGGCCGTAAAATACCTTAGCATGGGTGTTTCGGAAGGGAAGAAAACCATTTGGTTCCTTATCGTAGATTTACGGCACAAAAAGAACCTCATGCGTGATAAAGAGGCCTCTGAGCAAAAAAAAAATAGGTTTTTTACCTCCAATATATATCAATCCCCATGGTCGCGCCCGCTAAAGTGCCTCGCTTTGGCGCTTCGTGGCGCACGGGATCGTGGGTTCGAGTACCGCCTTGTGTGTTTGTAAATGTGTGTATGTCTATTTATATGTAAGTAAAAGAAAACGGTTTACAAACTGGGAAAAAGAAAAAGAAATACTTCAGTCCTGAACAGACTCTGGAACTGTATTTTGCAAAATAAAATAATTACTTAAAAAAAAAATATAGTATATATATATATATATATATATATATATATATATATACGAGGGCCGTTCAGAAAGTAGCCTCCGATCGGTCACTGCGGGTAGTGGGGGGAGTAGCGACGCCATCTGTGCATTCACGCACTCAGCAGGTCAGTCGGCATCAAGCCGTGGTCGAGTGAAAGTCGTACCTGCGCTAGTTTAGTGTTTGTGGCCGTTTGAAATGTGTACTGCAATAGAAAACCCCTCCAAATGTGAAGTGCGTGCTGTTATAAGGTTTTTTACAGCCAAAGGATATTCTGCAGCAGCTATTCATCGTGAGCTTTGTGCCGTGTACGGACCAAGAGTTATGAGTGAAGGAGTGGTCCGTGAATGGGTACGTTTATTTAAAAGTGGACGAGAAAACATTCATGATGAAGAGAGGAGTGGTAGACCATCATTGGTCACGGATTCAGACAGTTGATGCAAAAGTTCGTGAAAACCGACGTTTCACAATGTCGGAGTTGTCTACTGATTTTCCACAGATTTCTAAGACTCTCTTGTACGAGATAGTGACAGAAAGATTGGGTTACCGTAAGTTCTGTGCACGATGGGTGCCCAAAATTCTTACCGACCACCACAAAACTCAAAGAATGGCCTCTGCATTAGACTTTCTGTCAGTTATGAGGCCGAAGGTGAACGAACCATTGTTAAACAGAATCGTGACCGGGGACGAAACCTGGATTAAGTACGTGAACCCTGAGGCAAAAGAACAATCAAAGATGTGGGCACATTCAAATTCGCCTACCAAACCAATAAAAGCCCGGCAAGATTTTTCTGCCCGAAAATTGATGGCAACGGTGTTTTGGGATGCAAAAGGGGTGTTGTTGGTTGAATTCATGGAACGTGGGACGACCATTAATCAAGACGTGTACTGTGAAACACTAAAACAATTACGACGGGCTATACAGAACAAACGCCGTGGTATGCTGACTTCCGGTATCGTTTTTTTGCACGATAACGCCCGTCCTCACTCTGCTCGCAGAACAACAGCCCTTCTTGAGTCCTTGAAGTGGGACGTTGTCAACCATCCACCTTACAGCCCAGATCTGGCGCCAAGCGATTATCACCTCTTCATGCATATGAAGAAATGGCTCGGGTCCCAGCGGTTTGATGACGACGAAGAGCTCAAAGATGCGGTCACAGGCTGGCTCCAGGCACAAGCGGGTGATTTTTATGCAGAAGGAATTTCAAAGCTTGTGAACAGATACGATAAGTGCCTCAATCGTTATGGAAACTATGTAGAAAAATAGTGCAAAGATGTAGTTGTAAGATGTATATATTAAAACATTTTTATTTAACTTGGTGAATTTCTTGCAATCAACCGGAGGCTACTTTCTGAACGGCCCTCGTATATATATACATACTATACATCTGTATTAAGAAAGTTCCGGGAATTTGCACAAAAAACACCAAAAATGAACTATTCATCCAATTTTATTTTATCGTCTTCTACGTAGGCCCCTTCTGAAATTATACATTTATACCAACGGATAATCCAATCATCAAAACATTTTTGTAGGCACTTTTAGGAATCGATGTCAATTGTCACCGCAAATTTTCCTTTATGTCTTCTATCGACTAAAAACGGGTCCCACGAAGTGGTAACTTGAGGTTTGGAAAGAGAAAGAAATCAGTAGGAGCCAGATCAGGTGAATACGGTGGTTGTTAGATGAAATTTGTTGTGTTTTTGGCCAGAAATTCGTTCACAATAATAGCCTTGTGAGCTGGTGCGTTATCGTGGTGCAGAATCCATGAGTTGTCGATCCACAAATCTGGCCTTTTTCGCAGTATTTGTTCTCTCAAACGCCGCATAACGCTCAGATAATTACCATCTGATCTTCTGGCAAGAACTCTTGAGTGCACGACACCGCGATAATCGAAAAAAACTGTCAACATAACCTGCAGTTTTGATCGAGTTTGACGCACCCCCTTCAGTTTTGATCGAGTTTGACGTGCCCTTTTAGGTTTCGGTGCAGTTAGAAGGCGCCATTCGAAAACGTGTTGACTGGTTTGAGTGTCAAACTCGTAACCCCACGTCTCATCACCAGTTATAATACGTTTCATGAATGCGGGGTCGTAACTGGCTCGTTCTAGCATGTCTTCAGCAATCCTTACGCGATTGAGTTTTTGTAGAAAATTCAAGTATTTCGGAACTAACCGAGCTGCAACGCGTGTCCTGCCCAAACAATCGTTTAAAATGGTACGAATCGATTCGTGAGACACAGAAAGTGCAGCGGCAATCTCTCTCAGACCTAAATGACGATTTTCAGACACCATTTTCTTCACTTTAGCGATGTTCACTTCAGTTGAAACCGTTGATGGCCGACCAGAGCGAGGCAATCTTCCACCACATCTCGACCAATTTTGAATGCACTGTACCACTCATATACACGTGTTCTTGATAAAGTCGATTCACCGAAAGCCCTCTGTAACATTTTCAGCGATTCGGCACACGAAATACCATTTGCAATGCAAAATTTGAGACACATTCTTTGTTCAATATTTGTATCCACCGTAAAATCGCAAATCACCTTTGAGATGAACTAACAAAATGGCGTACTGTAAACAAACTAGATGACAATGACGATCAAACTCCGCGTGGGTATAGAGGAAAGTTGTACCAACTTAGCGACAACAATAATTTCGAATCCTCTTTTAAACCGGATTTTTAAATGATCAATTCCCGGTACTTTCTTGACAGAATAGTATATAATACGGCACTGAGAACCGGAGCACTTAAAGAGCGTCCATAAATATCTAATATGACCATTTCTGTTAATATTTATCCCAAATAACATGAAACAGAGAGAAAACTAAACTATTGAAACAATTGCTTGTTGAAGAATATGCAAAGACATTCATGTGGATGTAACATATTGTATAGTTCACTCTTTGTCTTCGCCTGTGGTACCCGAGCAGTAAAAGCAGGCGTTAAACAGTACCCAAAAACAAACAAAAAAGTCTGATGACTTTCTCTACTTCTGTGTAACAAATTATTGTTAATAAGCTTATTCTTCTATTTATTTCAAGCTAATCGAGAAAAACTTAGCAGAAATAGTCTTATTACTTGCTTCCTTGTAAGTAGAAGCGAAATATGGGAGTATCTTAGGTTAAAGTGAAGTCAAACGCTGGTTACTATGTGACTGAAGTTCCTTTGTTTGTATGGACACGAGTTGACAAATTCCTGTATGAGAAAAGTATAACTTTTTCAAAGCTGAAACCAAAAACAAGGAATATCTCCAAAACAATCAACTCCTCGAAAAAAAATCATATAACATAAATTGTGTGTTTTAATGTGCTCTACATTTTTTGTGTGGTAAGTTTTTGTCCATTTCTTACGTTTTATCAGTTATGCAAAATTCCTCCAGAATAAAGTAGTCTTCAGAGGTATTCCCAGAAAATTCAAGATATACATATTATTTGTCAGGTAAATATCTTTAATATACGATATTTTAATCAAAATCGTTAGAGCCATTTTTTGAGAAAATCAAAATTTTCGAAAAAAGTTGCATGTAAAGGGTAGTTGCGGTTGGGAGGATTTTCTTGCAAATCTTCGTGTGGCATCCTTGGAAGATACAAAACTTAAATACCAAGTTTGGTATTTAACGGACTTTTCGTTTTTGAGCTATGCTGTCTAAATATTTTTTTTGGATTCAGGGGGACACAAAACGTGTATTTCCGGTGAAATCTCGGTATCGAATCTTTACCTTCTCTATACACTATGTGCATAGTACGTGTAGAGAAAGTAAAAACTCTTGGTTTAAATTCTGATTGCCGAGTTCACGTTTCAGCCCATATTTGTCGTGTCAATCAGGTTATGTTGCAGACTTGGAGTTTTTTTGCGTCGCTGCTAAGCAAGCAGATAACAATTTTATTTTGTTTACATTGGGATGGTCGTAAAGGTGAAAGAACACTGTGAGTGGCGCCAGACGAAGGACGTGGTAACTGCACTCCAGCAAATCCTCTTGTAAAGGGATTTCCAGATATAAAGAAACACCTTCCTCACGACCTGTCCCAATGACAAAGGTACCGAACTGACAACAAAAACAACCTTTCGCTTCTCTGATTTATCTACCTGCTTTAAACCATCTTGAGAGAGAAAGAGAAAACGTTTTAAAGCTAAGTAATCCTGTTAAGACTTGCTTTCCTCCAACCTGAAAACTGAACTCAACTAGAACTGAAAAGTTAAGATTAGAAAGCATTCTGTAGGTTCGCTATGCCAGGAAGCCACTGAACATATAACTTGTCAAGTCATGTACATGTATACATATGTTTTAATGCTACGAAAAAAAGTCTGATGTGTACCTTCACATGACTTTCTCTATATCCCAACAACAAATTATTCTTAAAAAGCTTATACTTCTATTTACTTTATGCTAATCAGAAAAATGAGGAGAAATAGTCTTATTACTTGCTTCCCTGTAAGTAGAAGCGAAATAAGGGGCTACCATAGGTTAAAATGATAGTCAAAAGCTGGTTTCTATGTCAATAAAGTTCCTTTGTTTATATGGATAGGAGTTGACAAGTACCTATATGAGAAAAAACGTAAGGAATGTCTCAAAAACGACAAACACACGAAAAAAATGTATATAACATAAATTGTGTGTTTTAACGTGCTCTACATTTTTCGTGTAGTAAGTTTTTGTCCATCTCTTACAGTTTTGCAGTTATTCAAAATTCAGTAAAATTCATCCAAAATAAACTACTCTTCAGAGGCTATTCCCAGAAAATTCAACATATACCTTTTATTTGTCAGGTAAATATGTTTAATATCCGAAATTTTAATCAAAATCGTTAGAGCCATTTTTGAGAAAATCAAACTTTTTGAAAAAAGTTCCATGTAAAGGGTAGTTTGGGGTGGGGGGATTTTTCTCAAAATCTTCGTGTCGCATCCCTGGAAGATACTAAACTTAAATACCAAGTTTGGTATTTTACCGGCCTTTCGTTTTTGAGTTATCATGTTCACAGACACACACACACACACACACACACACACGCGCGCGCGCGCGCGCGGACCTTTTTGTGAAAATGCTCTTTTTGGATATTGGGGACCCTAAAACATATATTTCCGGTGAAATCTCGGTATCGAATTTTTTGGTGGAGTGCAATACCTTCTCTATACACTATGTACATAGTGCGTATAGAGAAAATAAAAAAACTGCTTAAAGCTCTAGTGCTAAAAGCATGGGTTACAAAAACAGCAGAATAGACAAAAAATCACATCATTTGCTTTTGAGGTCTGTACGCCACAGTGCTATACTTAATGTGCTCTATAAAAACATTTGTACTTCCTTTTTTGCTTTCTCTAGCCCCATATGTACATGTACATAGGGATAGAGAAGGTATTGTAATGCACCCAAAAATTCGATACCGAGATTTCACCGGAAATATATGTTTTGGGTCCCCTTGAATCCAAAAAAAGCATTTTTGGAAAAAGGTACGTGTGTGTGCGTGTATGTGTGTGTGTGTGTGTGTGTGTGTCTGTGGACAGCATAGCTCAAAAAGGAAAAGTCCGTTAAAAACCGAACTTGGTATTTAAGTTCAGTATCTTCCAAAGATGTGACACGAAGATTTTCAAGAAAATCCCACCACCCCCAAATACTCTTTACATGGAACTTTTTTCGAAAATTTTGATTTTCTAAAAAATGCCTCTAATGATTTAAATTAAAATATCGTATATTACAGATATTTACCGGACAAATAAAATGTATATCTTGACTTTTCTGGGAATAGCCTCTGAAGACTACAGTATTCTGAATGAGTTTTACGGAATTGTGCATATCTGCTAAACCGTAAGAGATGGATAAAAACTTACTACACAGAAAATGTAGAGCACATTAAAACACACAAGTTATGACATATACATTTTTTCGTGGAGGTGATCGTTTTTGAGATATTCATTGTTTTTGGTTTCAGCTTTGAAAACATACTTTTCTCATACTTGAATTTGTCAACTCCTATCCATACAAAGAAAGGAACATCATTCACATAGCAACCAGCGTTTGACTATCACTTTAACCTATGACACTCCCTTATTTCGCTTCTACTTACAAGGAAACAAGTAATAAGACTGTTTCGGATTACTTTTTCTTGATTAGCATGAAGCAAATAGAAATATAAGATTTTTAACAATTTGTTACAGAGATGCAGAGAAAGTCATGTGAATGGGACACGTCAGATTTGTTATTATAAAGTTTGCAACTATGAGTCCAATGATCTGACAGTAAGAAACACACAGTAAAAAACGCAAACAAATTTCTAAACCAAATCTTAGAGACGTTTTTCAATCCCTTAAGAAAACGGGAATGTGAAATTGAGCGATTTCAATATGCATTTCACGATTTTTAAAATAATTCTGGCGATATTTTGTGAAAGAATCTGGCAACCCTGTATGTGTCTGTGGGCAGCATAACTCAAAAAGGGAAGTAAAAATAGGAAAATTATTTTAAAATGCACAAAACACATTAAACATTGTTTTTGATATTATGTAAATGAAAGTGCAAGGGTGCAGGCTTTAACTGTCGAATTTGCGAAAAATCACCACTCTAAGAATGAGGAAGGTATATGTAGATACTGAAATTTTCCGTATACCATCCACATCGAATGAAGGATATGTACTTACAACTGGCATAGGAATAAATGACTGACCGCCGAGTTAACCCGTTTTGAACTATGTCCGACGATAATTTTCCTTGAACCAAGCAGATGCAAATATCCCAGCCAGAAAGTGTCGCGTCAATCACCACTTAAACCCCGTTTAACAACTCTCAATGGATGTCGTGGGTTCAAGTGTATCCACTGGAACACTATTTGACCTTGGAATTCCAACAGAAAAAAAAAATCTGACGTGTTACATTCTCATAACTTTTTATACATCACTGTAACAAATTACTGTTAAACAGCTGATGCTTCTATTCACTTCATGCTAATTGAGAGAAATTAGCAGAAATTGTCTTATTACTTGCTTCCTTGTAAGTAGAAGCGAAATAAGGGAGTACCATAGGTTAAAGTGATAGTCAAAAGCTGGTTGCTATGTGACTGCAGTTCCTTTGTTTGTATGGACACGAGTTGACAAATTCCTAAATGAGAAAAGTATATGTTTTTTAAAGCTGAAACCAATAATAAGGAATATCTAAAAAACGATCAACTCCACGAAAAAAGTATATGACATAAATTGTGTGTTTTATCGCGATGTAAATTTCTGTGTAGTAAGTTTTCATCTATCTCTTACAGTTTACCAGTTATGCAAAACTCAAGGTCAAAATTCAAAGAGGTCTTTAGGGGATTTTCCCAAAAAATTCAAGATGTAAACTTGCCATGTAAACATCTTAAATATAAGAGATTTTAATCAAAATCGTAAGAGGCATTTATGAGAAAATACAATTTGTGAACTTTTTCCATGTAAAGGGTAGTTTGTGGAAAGGGGATTTTCTTATAAATTTTTGTGTCGTATCCTTGGAAGATACCAAACTTAAATACCAAGTTTGATATTTAACCGTCTTTTCGTTTTTGACTATGCTGTCCAAAGACAGACACTCACATACACACGTTTCTGAATTTTGTTTTACTTTCTCTACACGTATTATGTACATAGTGTATAGAGAAGGTATTGTATTGCACCTAAAATTCGATACCGAGATTTTTCCGGAAATACATGTTTTGGGTCCCCCTGAATCCAAAAAAGCATTTTTGGAAAAATGTCTGTGTGTGCGCGCGTGTGTGTGTCTGTGGACAGCATAGCTCAAAAATGAAAAGACCGTTACATACCAAACTTGGTATTTAAGTTTGGTATCTTCCAAGGATGTAACACGAAGATTTTCAAGAAAATCCCCCCCCCCCAATACCCTTTACACTTTTTCGGAAATTTTGGTTTTCTTAAAAATGGCTCTAACGATTTTGATTAAAATGTCGTATATTAAAGATATTTACCTGACAATATGTATATCTTGAATTTTCGGGGAATAGCCTCTGAAGACTACTTTATTCTGGAGGAATTTTACATAACTGCTAAATCGAAAGAAATGGACAAAAACTTACCACAAAAAAAAAAAATTTAGAGCACATTAAAAGACACAATTTGTGTTATATACATTTTTTTCGAGGAGTTGATCGTTTTTTTTAGATATTCCTTGTTTTGGTTTCAGCTTTGAAAAACTTGTACATTTCCCATACAGGAGTTTGTCAACTCGTGTCCATAGAAATAAAGGAACTTCACTCACCTAGTAACCAGCTTTTGACTTCACTTTAACCTATGATATTCCCGTATTTCGCTTCTACTTACAAGGAGCAAGTAATAAGACTATTTCTGCTAATTTTTTTCTGGTTTAGCATGAAGTATATATTAACAATACATTTTTACACAGATGTAGAGAAAGTCATGTGATGGTGTACATTAGATTTTTTTATTCAGGGGGGTCCTAAAAGATGCATTTCCGCTGAAATCTCGACATCGAATATTTGGGTGGAATACAATACAGAGTGGCTAGAGAAAGTAAAACATCTGAATAGTTCCACTCGTATGAGTTTCTCTACCTATTCTGTAACAAACTATTCTCATAAACGCTTACTCTGCTCTCTACATTATACGAATCAGGATAAACTTGTAGAAATGTCCTTACCCACTTTACTAGTTGGTTCCCTATAGGTAAGGTGAATAAGAGAATACATTAGTAGTCAAATCCTTTAAAAGCTGTCGATATGTGAAACAATTAAAATTCGGTTCGCTTTGCAAAGGTCAGCATTAAGTCAAAAGAGAGCTGAAACGAAAGACGACTTCCCGTTTGAGAAAAGTTTAGCATGTAAGCAAGTAACAAAAAATACCTCTGAAACAGTTAACTCTACAAAAAATGCATATGACATAAATCACGTGTTTTAACAAGATGTATATTTTGTGTACAGTAAACATTTGTCTATCAGTTACTGGTTACATAAAAGTGATACAGAATGAAGAGGTCTTCAGAGGCTATTCTCAGAAAATTCAAGATATACATAGTATTTGTGGCATTTTTAATATTTTAATCAAAATCGCTGGACCTAGTTTTGGGAAAATGATAAAGTTTGGAAGATTTTTCCATGTAAATGGTATTTGGGGCGGGGGCGGGGTTTCTTGAAAATCTTCCTTTCGCATCCTTGAAAGATACTGAAGTTATCTTGTTAATAAGCTTATTCTTCTCTCTACGTCATGATAATCGATATAATAATTTGCAGAAACCCTTAATTACTTAGTTACTTATAAGCAGAAGTGAAATAAAGGAATACAATATTAATAGGCTAAACCGACTGTCAAATGTTTTAAAATGTGGTTGCTATGGGATTGAAATCCTTTTCTTTGCGTGGCCAGGAATTGACTAGTTCATGTTTAAGTACATATCTTAAAAATCTGATGTTCCATTCACATGACTTTCTCTATATCTCTGTAAAAAATTATTGTTATTAAGCTTATCTTTTATTTATTTCATGCTAATCGAGAAAAATTAGCAGAAATAGACTTATTTCTTGCTTTATTGTAAGTAGAAGCGAAATAAGGGAGTACCATAGGTTAAAGTGAAAGTCAAAAGCTGGTTGCTATGTGACTGATGTTCCTTTGTTTGTATGGACAGGAGTTGACAAATTCCTGTATGAGAAAAGTATAAGTTTTTCAAAGCTGAAACCAAGAAAAAGGAATATCTCAAAAACGATCAACTCCAGGAAAAAAATATATATATATAACATAAATTGTGTGTTTTAACGTATTCTACATTTTTTGTGTGTTATGTTTTTGTCCATCTCTTACGGTTTAGTAGTTATGCAAAATTCGTCCATAATAAAGTAGTCTTCAGAGGCTATTTCCAGAAAATTCAAAATATGCATTCTATTTGTCAGGTTAATATCTTTAATATACGGTATTTTAATCAAAATCGTTAGCGCCATTTTTGAGAAAATCAAAATTTTCGAAAAAGTTCCATGTAAAGGGTAATTTGGGGTGGGGGATTTTTCTCAAAATCTTCGTGTCAAATCCCTGGAAGATACTAAACTTAAATACCAAGTTTGGTGTTTTACCGACTTTTCGTTTTTGAGTTATCGTGTTCACAGACACACGGACCTTTTTCTGAAAATACTTTTTTTTTTAGATAAAGGGGACCCTAAAACATATATTTCCGGTGAAATCTCGGTATCGAATTTTTTGGTGGAGTGCAATACCTTCTCTATACACTATGTACATAGTTCGTATAGAGAAAGTAAAAAAATGAAACCAATAACAAGGAATATCTCGCAAACGGTCAACTCGTGTATGACGTGAATTATGTGTTTAAGGAGCTCTACATTTTTTGTGCAGTAAGTTTTTGTCCATCTCTAACGGTTTACTAGTTATGCAAAAATAAATAAATAAATAAAAATAGAAAAAAAACATCCAGAATAAATAGATCATTAATGGATATCCCCAGAAAATTCAAGATATAAACTTTATTTGTCATGTAAATATCTTAAATATAAGAGATTTTATTCAAAAGCTTTAAAGCTATTTTTGAGAAAACCAGCATCTTCGAAGTTTTACTTTCTCTACACGAACTATGTGCATAGTGTATAAAGAAGATATTGTATTGCACCAAAAAGTCGATACCGAGATTTCACCGGAAATATACGTTTTGAGACCCCTTAAATGCAAAAATGTTCTTTTAGAAAAACACCTGTGTGTGTGTGTGTGTGTGTGTGTGTGTGTGTGTGTGTGCGCACGCTGGCGCTCGCACTCATGGACAGCATAACTCAAAAACTAAGAGACTGTAAAATACCAAACTTGGTATTTAAGTTAATTTTTTTTCAAGGATGCGACACGAAGATTTTCAAGAAAATCTCCCCAAACTACTCTTTACATGGAAAATGTTTGGAAAATTCTGTTTTTCTCAAAAATGGCTGTAACGATTTTGATATTTACCTGACAAATAAAATGTATATCTTGAATTTTCAGTGAATAGCCTCTGAAGACTACTTTATTTTGGATGAATTTTACGGAATTTTGCATAACTGGTAAACCGTAAGAAATAGACAAAAGCAAACGTAATAACATAAAATGTAGAGCTTGTTAAAACACACAGTTTATGTTATATTCATTTATTTATTTTGTGGAGTTGATCATTTTTGAGATATTCCTTTTTATTGGTTTCAACTTTAAAATACACCACGGGAATTTGTCAACTCGTGTCCATACAAAGGAACTTCAGTCACATAGCAACCAGCTCTTGATTATCACTTTAACCCATAGTACTCCCTTATTTCGCTTCTACTTACAAGGAAGCAAGTAATAAGACTGTTTCTGCTATTTTTTCTTGATTAGCATTAAATAAACAGAAGCATAAGATTTTTAACAATAATTTGTTGCAGAGATGTAGATAAGGTCATGTGAATGGAACACATCAGATTTTTTTGGATTCAGGGGTCTCAAAACATGTATTTCCGGTGAAATCCCGGTATCTAATTTTGGGTGCAATACAATACCTTTTCTATAAATTATGTACATAATACGTGTAGAGAAAGTAAAACTGAACCAGGCTGATACATCTCGATCAAAATGTAAATGAGTTAATTACCATAAGAACCGGTTTTGTTATAGAGGGCGGAGTTATACAACGTGTTTCTTATGTTAACAGCTTCCTTCTACAAATGAATGGTCCTTATCAATTGTAGTACAAAATATGAGGTTATAAAGACACGTGACGGAGTAGCACAGAGATGTGTACAACCACATCGTTCTCACGACACCGTTATCTGAAAGCTGAAGGCAGAATTACGCTGCAATGGAGCCAATTCAAATAAAACTAAACCTTTTGTTCACGATACCATTTGTCATTCTGAGCGTTACATCACCTTCAGGCTTCATATTGCTGGCTGCTAAATAGGGATGCCAGTTGGCAAGAGTTTTAAAGCCCGAGAATATCTCACTTAAAGCGCATGAGGGCCAGAGTAAGTATATATTCGAAATACATACCCTTATACATTAACCTAATCTCCGCCTACATGGTGAACGCCACCATACTTCCTATGTTCTACGTTGCTAAATATTTGTACTTCCTGCGCGGAGCCCCCCCCCCCAAAACTATTTTGATTTAATGATAACACACGTTTTGTTTTTAATTTGTCTAGCCTGCATGCACAATTTATGTAGTGGATAGGCAAGGTGTTGCATTCCACCTAAAAAATGTGATGTGTTACACTCACTTGACTTTCTCTAGCTGCTATATAAACAAACTTCTTACAAAAGATTATTCTTCATTCTACGTCATGTTATCGATATAAGCATTAGCAGAATGTTCTCGTTACTTAGTTCCTTATAAGTAGAAGGGAACTAAAGGAATACACTATGCTAAAGTGGTGGTCAAATATTTTAAAAGCTGTCGTTAAGCGATTGTCATTGAAAATCGCTTCTTTGCTTGACCAGGAGTAGTACAACATAAGAAAAATGGACACTTCCAGTCTGAGAAAAGTATAAGTACTTTACAATTGAAACCAATTGAATGTCTCGGAAACGGTTATCTCCATAACAAAAACGTAAGTGACATAAATTGTGTGTTTTGACGAGATCTGCATTTTTTGTGCAGTAATTTTCTTTCTATGTCCTACGTTTACAGTTAAGTAAAATTGGGCAAAATTCATCCAGAATAAAGAAGTCTTCAGAGGCTAATACTGGAAAATTTAAGATATACATTTTATTTGTCATGTAAATATCTTTAATATACGGGATTTTAATCAAAATCGTTAGCCTTTTTTGAAAATCAAAATTTTTGAAAACTTTCGCATGTAAGGTGTAATTTGTGGTGGGCGAGATTTGAGACCGTTAATTAGCTTGAATTATTATTAGTTATTAATTATTTATCAATGTAAATCTAAAAGAGTATACATGTATGTATTTAACTGAGAAAATTCAGCTGGAGAAAAAAAGCTGACGCCAAGAGAGTCAAAGGGGATGAGAAGCGTTTTGTCAACAAGGTCTCTTTTGTCCAGTCACGTACAATCGAGTTACAACGGGGGTGAACAGTAAAATTCGGAAGACGGTAATTCTTCATTGTACAAAACATGTCACGTGAGGTTTGCAGCGCACCCTGGGATAAGAAAATTGACTCTCAGGTAATATTTACTTCAATGGCGCGGCCTTTCTGTCCAATCAGAAAGAGGCCGCCATGACGGTATTTTTTGTATATAAAGAGCCAAAGAAGGCACATCGTGATCTATCCGTGAAAATAATTTGTCCGTTGCGAGCTCTGTTACTAGCTGATCTATCGGCCGCTGTTATACTATCGGTCGTCGGGCTGAACTTAACTTCTTCACACAAAGTTAGACACTGTAACGTGTAACGAATTTAAAGTCAGTGACACGTACTAATGTCTATAGTATAACGCAGAACTAAGGAAGAAAAAGGAACTGTAATTACTTGAGATCAGCCAAGTGTTAAGAGTTAGTAACAGGTGTACAAGTTAGCATTATTGAAAAGCAAATGTGCTTATCTCGCTTCTCCTAGTAAGGAATAAACTCCAGGAAAGTACATAAGTTTTAATCAGTATAAGATCACTCCCTGAACTGCACCACCCCGAATGAGTCAATCATCGTACAGGCTGAGCAACACCGAGGCAAATTCAAAGGTAGTAGGTTCACCTTACCAGATAAGTGGGTCTACTCATAGGTAGTGGAGTGAGTCTTGCTAACGCCTTCAATCTGCGCTCACCACATAAGGCGTCTCAAATGTGGTGCAAAAGATAACACTGCATATAGCACCCGACGTCAACACGATCTTAACATCGCAGGCTTTCTTGAAAATGTTCGCGTCGCATTCTTGGAAGATACCAAACCTAAATACCACGTTTGATATTTAACGGTCTTTTCGTGTTTGAGCTATGTTGTCCACAGACACACACGGACCTTTTTCTAAAAATGCTTTTTTTCGGACTCAGGGATCCCGAAAACATATATTTCATGTGAAATCTCAATATCGAATTTTTGGGTGGAATACAATACCTTCTCTATCCACTATGTACACTAATGGTACATAGTGGACTATATTATTATTACTATTATTATTATTATTATTATTTTCTGTACACGTACTATGTACATAGTGTATAGAGTATGTATTGTATTGCACCCAAAAATTCAGCGCCGAGATTCCACCGGAAATATATGTTTTGGCATCCCCGATTCAAAAAAAAAAAAAAAAAAATTAGAAAATGGTCCGTATGTGTGAGTGTGTGTGTCTGTGTGTGTGCGTATGTATGTGTGTCTGTGGACAGCATAGCTCAAAAAGTAAATTACCATTAAACACCTTACATTTAAGTTTGGTATATTCCAAGGACCGACACGACACGAAGATTTTCAAGAAAATACCCCCACATGGACATGTTTTTCAAATTTTGATTTTCTGAAGAATGGCTCTAACTATTTTGATTAAAATGGCGTATATTAAAGCTATTTACATGACAAAACAAATGTATATCTTGAATTTTCTGGAAATAGCCTCTGAAGACTTCTTTATTTTGGATGAATTTTGCAAAACTGATAAACCGTAAGACATAGACACAAACTTATTTAACAAAAAATGTAGGGCTCATTAAAACACACAATTTTTACTTTCTCTACACATACTATGTGCATAGTGTATAGAGAAGGTATTGTAGTGCACCCAAAAATTCGATACCGAGATTTCACCGGAAATACAGCATTTTTTTGAAAAAGGTCCGTGTGTGTATGTGTGTATGTGGATAGCAATGCTCAAAAAGGAAAATACCGTTAAATACCAAACTTAGTATTTAAGTTTAGTATCTTCCAAGGATGCGACACGAAGATTTTCAAGAATATCCCCCCACCCCAACTACCCTTTACATGGAACTTTTTTCAAAATGTTTGATTTTCTCAAAAATTGCTCTAACGATTTTGATTAAAATATCGTATATTAATATGCATGTCTTGAATTTTCTAGGAATAGGCTCTGAAGACTACTTTATTCTGGATGAATTTTTCATAACTACTCGTACTAAAGAGATATTCCTTGTTTTTGGTTTCAGCTTTAAAAAACTTATACTTTCCTCATACAGGAATTTGCCAACTCGTGTCCATACAAACAAAGGAGTATCAGTCTCATAGCAACCAGCTTTTGACTTTCACTTTAACCTATGGTACTCCCTTATTTCGCTTCTACTTATAATAAAGCAAGAAATAAGACTATTTCTGCTATTTTTGTCTCGATGAGCATGAAGGAAATAGAAGCATAAGCTTTTCAACTATAATTTGTTGTAGAGATGTAGAGAAAGCTATGTGAATGGAACACATCAGATTTTTTTAATTTATACCCCATCTTTTTCACTTCACGGTCACGTGGTCAGCTTTTCCATTTGGAATACATTCTCTCGGCAATTGTCTTAATTCACGTACTGTCAGCTTTATATATTATTTATTTAATTCATTGAGTAACACACACATTTACATTAGACTCTGGGGAGAGAAACATTAGCACGCCGCAGCCAGTAATCGAACCCGTGACCCTTACATAGTGTGCAGGTGTTCTACGGAACAGCGTTAATTTGGCTGCAGAAGTTTAATTCCGCTCGGGAATTCTACAGCTGCATGTAGTGGCTTAGAATTGCAATATATATGCAGCTGCGCTCTTGGGATATTCCATCTTCTTTAACTGCCGTGTGGAGGAGTTGGTGTTTCACAACACAACGGGTAACATCGTACAGTTTAACTCTAGACCAGCTTGTGTCCATAGTTACAGAACAAGAGCTTGTTTAGTTTTCGAATGACAGCATTTTAAACAATACAACTTTTCACGAGTTTTCACGAAAATGGAAGCTTTGGAAAAACAAGCCGTGATTAAATACTTCCATTTGAAAGGCTCAACGCCTAAAGAAATCAAGGAGGAAATGGACAGTACATTGAAAAAAATCTGTCCCTTCATATTCAATGATTAAAAGGTAGGTTGCAGAGTTTAAAATGGGACGTAGGAGCACTAGTGATGAGCCTCGTTCTGGACGCCCTGTAGAAGTGACAACTCCAGAAATCATTGAAAAAATTCATCTTTTAGTACTGGAATACCGCAGATTAAAGTTGTTTGAGACATGTAAATATATCAAAGGAAAGTGCAGGTAATATTTTAAGTAATGTTTTGGGCTTTCACAAGGTCCGTGCAGGATGGGTGCCCCGTTTGTTGACACCTGATCAAAAGTTGCAAAGAAAACCCGTTTCTGTTAAGAATGAGGAGCCCCATCGTAAAAATCCCAGTGAATCTTTGAGACGGCTTATTTCCATGGATGAAACGTGAATACATCACTACACTCCAGAAAGTAAATCACAGTCAAAACAGTAGATTGTGCCAGGTGAACCAACTCTAAAAAAGGCAAGGTCAATTTTGTCAGCTAACAAGGTAATGGCGAGTGTTTTCTGGGATGCACGGGGAATTGTTTTTATTGATTACTTAAAAAAGGGTAAAAGTGACTACTACGCAACGTTTGAGTGATGAGGTGGAAAGAAAAAGTCCTCATTTGCCAACAAAAAAATCTTGTTTCATCACGATAATGCTCCGGCCCATCGTTCAGTCATTGCAATGGGAAAAACCTCATGTGTTCCATTCACATGACTTTCTCTATATCTCTACAACAAATTAGTTTTTAAACGCTTATACTCCAATTTACTTCATGCTAATCGACAAAAAATTGAAAATAGAAGGAAATAAGGGAGTAGCATAGGTTAAAGCGATAGTCAAATCTGGTTGCTGTGACTGAAGTTCCTTTGTTTGTATGGACAGGAGTTGTCAAATTCCTGTATGATAAAAGTCAAGTTTTTCGAACCTAAGGACAAAAACAAGGAATATCTCAAAAACGATCAACTCCAAGAAAAAAATGTATACTTCATAAATTGTGTGTTTTAATGTGCTCTACATTTTTTGTGTGGTAAGTTTTTGTCTATCTAAGTTCCTTTGTTTGTATGGACAGGAGTTGTCAAATTCCTGTATGATAAAAGTCAAGTTTTTCGAACCTAAGGACAAAAACAAGGAATATCTAAAAAACGATCAACTCCAAGAAAAAAATGTATACTTCATAAATTGTGTGTTTTAATGTGCTCTACATTTTTTGTGTGGTAAGTTTTTGTCTATCTCTTACGGTTTAGCAGTTATGCAAAATTTTGTAAAATTCACTAACAATAATGCAGTCTTCAGAGGCTATTCCCAGAAAATTCAAAATATACATTTTATTTGTCAAGTAAATATCTTTAATATACGATATTTTAATCAAAATCGTTACAGCCATTTTTTTAGGAAATCAAAATTTTCGAAAAAATTCCATGTAAAGGGTAGTTTAGGGTGGGGAGATTTTTCTCAAAATCTTCGTGTCGCATCCCTGGAAGATACTAAACTTAAATACCAAGTTTGGTATTTTACCGACTTTTCGTTTTTGAGTTATCGTGTTCACAGACACGCGGACACACACACACACACACACACACTCACACACACGGACCTTTTCCTGAAAATACTTTTTTTGGGATACAGGGGACCCTAAAACATATATTTCCGGCAAAATCTCGGTATCGAATTTTTTGGTGGAGTGCAATACATTCTCTATACACTATGTACATAGTGCGTATGGAGAAAGTAAAAATTAGACCAGAGAACCCAACATATGCATGAAACAATCACTTGCTTAAAATTAAGAGTAGAAGGCGAAAAACTCTCGTAGGAAAATTCTCTTTTGTTAATGGAACCATTAAATAATCCTATAGTAGTCCTTTGTATCACCATAAGATACAAATTCTCAACAAAGTGCTACCAAGAAGTGAGGGTTTATAAAGTTGGTACACACATTTTCCTTGCAGCTGGCAAGTACATTATCACAAATTAATTAATCATAAATGCACTGAGTAGTGGAAATTCCGCCATATGCGAGGAATTGTCACAGTGAAGCAATTGAAATCCTTCACTGCCTTGTGAAACAGCTGCTGTGACGTTTGAAAGAGCTTCAAACCGGATTATAAAGCGTTTGTGTGCAAAATACATTTCTGAGAGGCTGGTTGACTCATAAGGAAACAATAGCTTTGTGCCACGAACAAAATCACACGTTAATTATTGCAAGTGGCGGTTAACATAAGTATACCACGAAAAAAAAAAAAAGAACTCAATTTTGATTTGATCTTCTGATTTAAATTCCATACTTCAAAATGTATCATGAAGTTTGTTTTTTACCTTCTCTAGCCCGTATGTACAAAGTACATTGTGGATAGAGCAGGTATTTTATTCCATCCAAAAATTCGATACCGAATTTTCACCGAAAATATGTTTTAGGTTCCCTAAGTCCGAAAAAACCATAACCAAAATGTATTTGAGTTCAGTATCTTCCAAGGATGTGACACGAACATTTACAAGAACCCCCCCCCACAAATACCCTTTACATGGAACATTTTGTCGCCCTCCATGGTGTAATGATTACCATGCTAACCTCATATGCCCAAGGCCGTGTTATTTTTTATTACTTTTTTTTATTTCTATTTAGAGATACATTACAACATTTTGAATATAGAAAACAAGGATATAAACTTGAACAACCATGGTAATTTCACTGAGTTACAATGGTCCCATGGTTTGGATGCCCCATTCCCAGCGGTAGAAACAATGGCACTGGGAGTCGTGAAGATATCTGCCGTTAGATCTTAGTGATATGGATTCTTCTTTTCTGTGCAGAATAAAAGAACACTTAGGGTTCAAACTCGGTGGAAGAAGATGCATTTTTTCGGGTGTAAAAATCCTTAGCATGGCCTCCTTCGGAAGCGAACTAAAGTCGTTGGTCCCGTGTCGTAGAATTACGGCACGTAAAAGAACCTCAAGCCTGATAGAGAGGCCTCTGAGCAACATTAAGCGGTCTTTCACGCCCAGTATAGAATGGGACGCTGAGAACCACAGCAGTTAAAGAGCGTCCATAAATAACACGCCATTTCATTTCTCCCAATCATACTTCTCTTACAATTTCCTTTAATTGACATAAACAATGTATTTCCTATTTTGCTGATTCTTGTGCACTAAAACAGTTTTTAACAGTATTTCCTTTCTCTAGTACTTGGATCCTTTCCAATACTTCACTATCCGTTTGAATACTGATCTCTTTCTCCCAGCTCTTCCCAATTTAACTAATGCTACCCAATTTGGGGTTATTCTTGGTAATCCCAACATCGTTTAGCAAAAGTATCTATGAATTTGATCTATTCATTCTCAAAATCTATTCCAAGCATTATTCTTATTTCCACTGTTGCTGCATATATTCTTGGTTAAATGTAGTATATATCTTTATATAATTCTTCTGTCCGTGTGTATGTCACTTAACTCCTCCTAAACGGTAGGACCGATTTTGATGACTTTTTTGTGTGTTCAAGTGGATTCGAGAATGGTCTAGTTTCACAATTCGATCCGATAATGTGTGTTTAATTAATTTATTTGTTTATGTTGTTAATTTTTGTTTGATTTACATTGGATCCGGCAGACAGCACTGCGATCGCGCTATCGAAATATTTGGAGATAGACCTGGTAGCTGGTGCTGCGATCGGATTCAAGGACATTTCCTGTAAGTTTGTTACTTTTTCCACACTCGCTGCTTACGTCGTAGCTTAGTGTTCTTATTACATTGAAATGTTGTTTTAATTTCAAATATAAATTAAAGTGTAATTAATGTGTGCAACGTTTTGTAGTGTAATTATAAGTTATACATTGTACATACTGTTACATTGGATTCTGCAGATAGCGCTGCGATCGCGGTATCGAAATAGTTTAAGATTTTTTTTTTTTAATTTCAGTTAGACCCTGTAGTTGGTGCTGCGACCGGATTCAAGGAAATTTCCTGTAAGTTTGTTCCTTTTTCGCACTTCCGTGGGTATTTTTATTATTTCTTTTACATGTATTTTCATTAAAACGTTCCAAATAATTATAATTATAACCTATTTAAAACATTTTTATAATTTTCGGATTTAAAGCTTTTGAACAGGACGTCTGTCGGGTCCGCTAATATATATATATATTCTCTCTGCAATTGGTTCTGCTCGGTGGAAGAGTCAAATGTACAAAATTCACTTACAACAATAAGCTTACACTAATAATGACAATATAAATTAATAATAGTAAGACAACTAACATTAGCCTCAACATTAATAGCTATAGAACAGTTTTGAGATCCTTAATTATATATGTAAATATAATTACATGGGAAGATGCAATTCATCCATGAACAATGGAGTATTGGAATAAAAGCTGATGCTGTTTCAGGACAAGCAAAGGCTTAAGAAAGATAAAAGATAATCTGCTTGTTATCCACCTTGTGATATTACCAGCATGTCTCGCCTATAAAGTAAACTAAAAGCAAAGGAATTCCTGTCTAGCGAATCAATATCGCATTTACCAGCACCTTTTGTCTATCTGGATGGGAAAGCCCGCGTTTTACAACCGAACAGATGGCGCCTATGTATGTTTAGACACGCAGAGAACACTGCTGGGGAAATACGGCTTTCATCAAAATGCTTAGTTTTGGAAAGATACATAATTGCCTACTTTCATAACTAACTTAGTATATCAAACATCCTTTTATTCACTTCTATCCAGTTTAGAAACTACTTTGTACACTGCACATCATCAGACAATCTACAAAACCATAACAATTACAACATTGCATTTTAGTTCCAAAAGACTCCATTTGTTTCTTACCTTCCGTAAAAATTTCCCAACACTTCTTAGTTTCGATTCATTCTTTAAATTTTTTCTCACTGTTAACTCTTTATTCTTATATATGCTCCCTCCAATGATCTGTACATTGAGGCAATATGTCCTAACCTCAAAATCTGCCGACATTTTGTGAATTTCGTGTCATTTTTTTAATATTTGATGTTCAAATGTTTTTGTTCTGTTGCGTTCCGAAGTTGAAACCGCTGGGTGCAATGTTTATTATTCCTTGTGCTTTCGTCGTGTATAAGTGTTCTGATTTTCTCTATGCGATTTTGTTCATTCAACAATAAGTATCATAGTTACGTGTTGATTTCTTGGTTGTGAAGCCAGGTATTATAAAAGAGGCTTTTCAGAAACGTGTAAAAGGCCACTTTGAGGTTATTAGCGAGAATACGCGTACATTAAAGTATTCGCGTAGAAATTAGATGCGCACAAATAATTGCAGCGTGATCGTTGAGTAATTTCCGCTCATTTGTATTAAAAAGTGAAAGCATATTATTCCGAGGAATCATATTTTCCCGTTGGAACTTGTAGAAGAAGTGGAGTCGCGAGAGAAAGAGTATTCGTGTTCGAACAAAGCACATAGTTGCATCGAACGATTGCAGCTTCCTATAAGAATTGTACGAGGTAATTGTGAATAAACTACAATTCCACAAAGAAAATCCTAGTGATGGATCACTTAAGAAATCGCCAGCTAGTCTGGATTTGTAAAACCTAACACGCCCTGAGATGAGTCGATTGCTACTTCAAACTTAACATAAACGTGAGCAGATTTCTATTTCAAATTTAGCGCGAACGCGAAAATGATCGCATGCTTCAACCTGAACATACGAGTACTAAATGAATCTCGTTTTCCCTAACATTACATATTGAGCACCTTTCTTTCCTTCACCACATCCTACCTTTCATTTTTACTTTCTCTACACGTACTATGTATAGTAAAGGTATTGCACTTCACCCAAAAATTGGATACCGAGATTTCACTGGAAATGTGTTTTAGGGATCCCTTTATTCAAAAAAAGCATTTTCAGAAAAAGGTCCGTGTGTGTGAGCGTGTGTGTCCGTGTGTCTATGAACACGATAACTCAAAAACGAAAATTCCGTAAAAAAACAAACTTGGTATTGAAGCTTAGTATCTTCCAAGGATACGACACGAAGAATATGAGAAAAAATCCCTCCAACCCAAACTACCCTTTACATGGAACTTTTTTTGGAAAATTTTGATTTTGTTAAAAATGGCTCTAACGATTTTGATTAAAATATCGTATATTAAAGATATTTACCTAACAAATAAAATGTATATCTTGAATTTTCTGGGAATAGCCTCTGAAGACTACTTTATTCTGGATGAATTTTATGAAATTTTGCATATCTGCTAAACCGTAAGAGTTGGAGAAAAAATTACCACACAAAATATGTAGAGCACGTTAAGGCACACAATTTATATTATATACTTTTTTTCACGGAGTTGATCATTGTTTAGATATTCCTTATTTTTGGTTTCATCTTTAAAAACTTACGTTTTTCTCATACAGGAATTTGTCAACTCGTGTCCATTCAAACAAAGGAACTTCAGTCACATAGCAACCAGCTTTTGACTATCACTTTAACTCATGGTACTCCCTTATTTCGCTTCTACTTGCAAGGATATAAGTGATAAGTCTATTCCTACTAATTTTTTCTCAATTAGCATGAAGTAAATAGAAGTATAAACTTTTTAACAATAATTTCTTTCAGAGATGTAGAGAAAGTCATGTGAATGGATCACATCAGTTTTTTTTTTCATTCCTTGTAAAAACTAAATGACTTTTTTGGCCCTTATTTATGCATATAGCATTTGCCCTGCCATATGCTCTAGACTTGCTGTTATTATGTTACAAATTCCCGTTACTAATTTGTATTCCGGCCCATTTATTGATAACAGTTCTTTGATTTTTCCGAACCATGTATTTAAATGCTTCCGAATTTTTTGAAAATTCTAACACACCTTTAATAAATCACTTAGGTAACTCCTGGATGCTAAATAAATAGTTTAATACCCTTTCAATTAATCATCCCCTTACGCTTACTTTTCTAGCTCCAATATTACATCATGCAGTAAGTAGAAAAAATATTGTATTCCACCCAAAAATTGGATACCGAGATTTCACTTGAAATATACGTTTTAGGGTCCTTGGAAACCCCCGAAAAAGCTGCGTATTCTATTCACATAGCTTTGTCCTCCTATCTGCAGCAAACTATGTTTAAAAAAGTTTATTCTTCTATCTACTTCATGCTAATCGAGATATGCATTAGCATAATTACTTACTTCCTTGTAAGTAGGAGCGAAATAAGGGAATACAATAGACTAAAACGACAGCCAAATATTTTAAAACATTACTATGTGACTGAAATTCGGTTCTCCTTGCTTGGTCACGAATAAAACAAAAGGAACAGGAATGCTAAATTACCGTTTGAGAAAAGCTGCATTTTAAAATTGAAACCAATATCACGGAATACCCTGTATATGGTTAGCTCAAAAAAAAGTATAGGACATACATTTTGTGTTTTGACTAGAAATACATTTTTGTGAATCATTTCTTACATTCTACCATTTATGCATAAGCCATCCAGAATTAAGACGTCTTCAGAGACTATTTCCAGAAAAGTTAATATATATATATATATATATATATATTCATATTATTTGCCATGTAAATGTCTTCAATATAGGTATGATATTTTAATCTAAATGGTTAGAGCCACTTTTGTTAAAATGAAATATTTCGAAAATGTTTCCATGTAAAGAGTAGTTTATGGTAAGTTTTTTTCTTGAAAATCTTCGTATCGCATCCTTGGAAGATCCTGAACTTCATTATCAAGTTTAGTATTTAACCGACTTTTCGTTTTTGAGTTATGTTGTTCACAGTTACATTCACACGGACACACACGGATACAGACATCCACATACACAGGCGGACTTTTTCAAAAAATCTAATGTGTTACACTCACATGACTTTCTCTGGCTACTCTACAAACATCTTACAAAAGATATTCTTCTTTCAACACCATGCTAATCGAGATAAACATCAGAAACATTTTATTACTTGGTTCCTTATAAGTAGAATGGAACTAAGGGAATGCACTAGGCTAGAGTGGTAGTCAAATGTTTTAAAAGCTGTCTATATGCGATTGTCATTGCAAATCGCTTCTTTGCTTGACCAGAAGTAGAACAAAAGAAACACACACACACACACACACACACACACACACACACACACACACACACACACACACACTTCCGTTTGAGAAAAGTAGAAGTACCTCACAATTGAAACTAATAATAAGGAATACCTCGAAAACGGTAAACTCCACGAAAAAATGTAACTTACATAACTTTTGTGTTTTAACAAGATCTACATTTTTTGTAAAAAAAGTTTTTGTCCATCTGTTACAGTTTACTAGTTATGCCAAATTAAGCAAAATTCATCCAGAATAAGCAAGTCTTCAGAAGCTATTCCCAGAAAATTCAGGATATACATTTTATTTGTGATAGAAACGGCTTTAATATGTGGTATTTGAATCAAAATCGTTAGAACCTTTTTTTGAGAAAATCAACATTTTAGAAACATTTTCCATGCAAAGAGTACTTGGGAGTGAGGGGATTTTTTGAGTATGTTTGTGTTGCATACTGAACTAAAATACCTAGTGTGGTTTTTGACATACTTTTCGTTTATGAGCTATGCTGCCCTCACACACACATACACACACATTTTTCTAAAAATGTTTTTTTTTTTTTAGAGGGTCTGAAAACATATTTCCGGTGAAATCTCGGTATCGAATTTTTTAGTGCAATACAATACTTTCTCTGTACATATCTATATAGTACGGGTAGAGAAAATAATACACAGTTACGAAACCAAATAATTAACCTCGAAATGGGAAAGATGACGTGACATGAAATTCTAAAATGTTCCATTCGCATGACTCTCTACAAACCATTCTTAGAAAAGATTATTCCTTTATCTACATCATGATAATGGAGATAAACATTAGCAGAAATTATTGTATTAGTTCCTTCTAAGCAGAAGAGAAATAAGGGAATACACTTGGCTAAAGTGGCAGTCTAGTCTTTTGAAATCCGGTCGCTAGGTGAAAAGCTGAAATTCGTGTTTCGCTTTGCACAGCCAGGAGTAAAACAAAAGAGAGATGAAACCAAAGATGTCCACCCATTTGAGAAAAAAATTAAGTTTCCTAAAATTGAAACCAATAACAAGGAATAGCTCGAAAACGGTAACTCTACAAAACAAATGTATATTGTGCGTTTTAACGACATGTACATCTTTTGTGTAGTAACATTTTGTCTCTTATAGTTTAACAATTATGCAAAATCCATCCAGAATGAAGAGGTCTTCAGAAGCTATTATCAGAAATTCAGAAAATCTCTTTGAATTACAGTATTTTAATCATAATCATTAGATCTATTGGGATGAAAGGATTTTTATAAAAATCTTCGTGTCATATCCTTGGAAGATACTGAAGATAAAAATAGGATGTGTACCATTCACATGACTTTCTCTGCATCTTTGCAACAACTTATTCTTAAAAAGCTTATACTTCTATTTACTTCATGCCAATCAGAAAAAATATCAGAAATAATCTTATTACTTGCTTCCTTGTAAGTAGAAGCGAAATATGGGAGTATCATAGGTTAAAGTGACAGTCAAAAGCTGGTTGCTATGTGACTGAAGTTCCTTTGTTTATATCGACACGAGTTGACAAATTCCTGTTTGAGAAAAATATAAGTTTTTCACAGCTGAAAAAAAGGGATATCTTAAAAACGATCAACTCCACGAAAAAAAAAAAGTATGTAACATGAATTGTGTGTTTTAATGTACTCTACATTTTCTGTGTGGTAAGTTTTTGTCCATCTCTTACGGTTTAGCAGTTATGCAAAATTCCGTAAAATTCATCCAGAATAAAGAGGTCCTCAGAGGTTATTCCCAGAAATTCAATATGTACATTTTATTTGTCAAGTAAATATCTTAAATTTGCGAGATTTTAATACAAAACGTTAGAGCCATTTTTAAGAAAATCAAAACTTTCGAAATTTTTTCCATGTTTGGTTTTTATCGGTCTTTTCAGTTTTGAGCTATGCTGCCCACAGACACACACACACGGACATTTTTCTAAAATTTTTTTTGGATTCAGGGGGTCTCAAAACATATATTTCCGGTGAAATCTCGGTATCGAATTTTTGGGTACAATACAATACCTTCTCTATACACTATGTACATAGTATGTGTAGAGAAAGTAATAAGCCTATACCCCTTTACAAAATATGTCAAATGCATACAATTGCTATTTGTGATGTAAGAGCGGAAAGTTTTGGTTTTTGTTTCTAGTGGGAATATTGCGAAACGAGATGCAGTTGAGTTTCACAACCACGCGAGAATCAAAAAGAAACTTTACGCTCGCGTATCATACGATGTTTTTTCTATGGTTTTATTCAGGGGATTTAAAACATGTAATTCCATTGAAATTTTTGTATGGAATTTTTTTGGGGTAATATTGATATCGAATTTAGGCAGTTATACAGTTTAATGTACTTTTTTTGCTTTCCGAAACTCCTCATGCTGAAATCATTGCTCTATATTTGCCGATGGTATCTTTATGACCCGAAAAATATGTGTATACATCCTTCCGCTAATAGCACGGATTCCCGCTTGTTGATGGAACGATAGTTTTCCCAGCATGCACTTGGCAACAATTAATAACACACATACGCTCTCCCCTCCACAAGCTTTCACTCTCCCGCCCGCCGTTCGTCAGGTGTTAACCTAGAAAAACAACGGGATAATCTTTAACCTTGAATTGCACTTACGTTTTATTTTCAAGCTATTTCGCGGCGGAGATGCCCTCAGATAATACCAGTTAACTTGAAGATTAGTGAGATTTTGTAAGCTTGGGAGTAGTACGCTACAACTGGGTTATCATAAAATGTGTGTACGTTAGTGCTGCTCATGACGGATAACTCCACACCAGCTGCGCAAGAGGTTAACCTCAACAACGGTAAGTGTCTAACTAAAACGTTACACTAACCTCGTTTGTTTAAGGCAATGCATCCCTGAACTTTGGAAAATCCACAGTGTGTAAGATTTCTTATTGAAATTATACACAATAGTTGTGCCATGTATCAAAATTCTAGCTTGCATAGTTATTTAAACATGGAAAGTGAATAAGGGACATTAACCCTCCTACGATTTTTAAGGTCAGAGGTAGGACTAAAATATTGACTTGCAAAACATGCCTTTTCTTACATTTAAATTTTTTCTTTTTTGCTTTCTCTACACGTACTATGCACAGGTGTATAGAGAAAGTATTGTATTGCACCCAAAAATTCGATACCGAGATTTCGCCGGAAATATATGTTTTGGGACACCCTGAATCCAAAAGAAGCATTTATAGAAAAATATCCGTTAGCATAGCTCAAAAGCGAAAAGTGTATGAAATACTAAACTCCTATACCCTGTATTGCTATGAGTTCTGTCAGTGCATATAGTTCTAAGTAAATCAATGAAAACCCATTAATATACATATATTCTGAATGAATATATTCTTATTCGAAATGATTGCCGCAACAAAGCGACCAAGACGTTGAGGCTTCTCAACAACTGCCCAGTAGAGTTTTCTTGACAGCTGACGTGATTGATTGATTATTTTTAGCATCTCAATATTGTCTCAAAGCTCTACCATTGGATTGAGGTCCGGACTTCCGCTAGGCCAGTCAGTAGCAGCGATGGAACATTGGTTGTCAGCCACTGCTGCATGATTTTTGTTTTGTATTTTTGCTCTCCCCATATGTTGTTAACAAAGCATGGGATCGAACCTTTAATTTTTCAGTTAGCAAATACCTTGTGTATCTTTTAACTTGTATATGTACTACCATGCTAATTATCCTTCAAAATATATGACGTTGTTCGTGAAGAGATGTTCATTTCACGAGACAAAATTGCGTCGAACGTCGTTCTTGCATGAACAGCGTTCACAACTTCTTTTGTTACGAACACACCTAGGACGGCCAGATCTGACGCGATCACCAGTTGCACCTGTTTCTTTTGACCGTGCTATTGTCCGAAACACAAATCCGTTCATTGTTGCCAAGAGGTTTCAGCGTCAAAAATATCCTTAGCTCGCTTTCCACAATGAAATAACGCTAATATAGCGGTATGATTTTTGTGCACTCCCCGCTCCAACTTTCTCTCTAGCCGGTTACTCGCGGAATAGTAAAGGTGACCCTGTGGACACAATTTCCATACTACAGCGCGTTTAAACTGCACTAATAAAATTTGAGGAAATACTGAGTATATTTAAGCTTAGTGTCTATTTAAGTTTAAGTGTCTTCCAAGAATTTGACATAATGATTTTCAGGAAAAAGAAACCCAAACTACCAAACTACTATTTTCGATTTTATTTATTTTCTCAAAAATGGCTATAACGATTGTGTTTAAAATGCCGTATAGTAAAGACATTTACATGACAAATAAAATGTAAATCTTTAATTTTCCAGGAATGACCTCTTCATTCTGAATGACTTGCATAATGGTAAACCGTAAGAGATAGAGAAAAACTTACCGCATAAATAATGTAGATCCCGTCAAAACACACAATTTATGTCATCTACATTTTTGTTGTGGTGCCAACAATTTTAGAGATGTTCGTTTTCATTGGTTTCGATTTTAAAATGCTTTTCTCAAACAGGAAGTAGTCCGTGTTTCTATTGTTTTACTTCTAGCCATGCAAAGACACGAATTGAATAATAATTGACAACCATGTATTAAAAGGTGTGACAATCGCTTTAGCCTGATGTATTCCGTTATTTCCCTTCTACTTACAAGAAAGCAAGTAATAAGACCGTTTCTGTTAATATTTATCTCAATTAGCATCAAGTAGAAAGAAGAACAAACTTTTGTAAGAAGAGCAGGTAGATAAAGTCATGTGAACGCATCAGAATTGTTTTTCTCGGTCGTTACCTGAGTCGTCATATCGGATGGTAAATGAAATCGGCGAAATGGGCTTGGGATCCATGGAGCTTAAAGTTACTCAACATATAGGATAAGGGAAAATTGCGAAAAAAGAAAAAAATTCCGGGCAACTCACCCTAAGCGGTATTTGAAACACGACCTCTTAAATGTGAGGCAGACACATCACCCCTACACGAGGGTGCTGCGTTGAGGCGGACTAAATACGAGGGTCATCTAGAAAGTGACAGACGATTTGGTATAACTAAATGATAACAAAAGATTTCAACACAAAACTTTATTTCCAAAGTTACAGTACCTTACTCTATTTCTTAACGCAATCTCCATTCTGTCAAGACATTTATTGTCACGTGGTACCAGTTTTACAATACCGATGTTATACTTTTCTACCGCCAAAGAATTTATACGTTTTTTTGAATGCACAAAATGTTGGGCTAATCGAATTCTATAGGCAAATAACGCAAGTGTATTGTGATAATACAATGAACAAGTGTTCAATGAGGAAATGCCGCAAAATTTACGAGTAATCAAAGATGAACCAGTGTGTCCGAAAAAGACGGTAGTGGACGTTCATCAATCGTTATGGAGGAGTTGAAAGCAATTCAGAAAAATCTGATGTGTACCATTCACATGACTTTCTCTATATCCCTGCAACAAAATATTCTTAAAAAGCTTATACTTCTATTTACTTTATGCTAATCAGAAAAAAATAGCAGAAATAGTCTTATTACTTGCTTCCTTGTAAGTAGGAGCGAAATAAGGGACTACCATAGGTTAAAATGACAATCAAAAGCTGGTCGCTATGTCAATGAAGTTCCTTTGTTTATATGGATAGGAGTTGACAAGTTCCTGTATAAGAAAAATATACGTTTTTCATAGCAGAAACCAAAAATAAGGAATGTCTCAAAAACGACAAACACCACGAAAAAAATGTATACAACATAAATTGTGTGTTTTAATGTGCTCTACATTTTTTGTGTACGAAGTTTTTGTCCATCTCTTACGGTTTAGCAGTTATTCAAAATTCAGTAAAATTCATCCAGAATAAACTACTCTTCAGAAACTATTCCCAGAAAATTCGACATATACATTTTATTTGTCAGGTAAATATGCTTAATATACGAAATTTTAATCAAAATCGTTAGAGCCATTTTTGAGAAAATCAAAAATTTCGAAAAAAAGTTCCATGTAAAGGGTAGTTGGGGTGGGGGATTTTTCTCAAAATCTTCGTGTCGCATCCCTGGAAGATTCTAAACTTAAATACCAAGTTTGGTATTTTACCAACTTTTCGTTTTTGAGTTATCGTGTTCACAGACACACGGACCTTTTTGTGAAAATGCTTTTTTTGGATATTGGGGGCTCTAAAACATATATTTCCGGTGAAATCTCGGTATCGAATTTCTCTATACACTATGTACATAGTGCGTATAGAGAAAGTAAAAACAGGTGTTTCACTTCGGACATGACACATGACTTTTTGGATAGAAAAGCATTCTCAGCCATGAAGACCTCAATGTGGTAGGGACATCTTGGCTCATATCTTTATCTGCATTGAAAAACCTGTACCACGTGACAACAAATACCTTGATAGCAATGACGATTTCTTTGAGAAATAGAGTAAGGTACTGTAACTTTGTAAATAAATTTTGCGTTGAGAACTGTCGTTATTATGTAGTTATTCCAAATCGTCTGTCACTTTCTGGATGGCCCCCGCATTAACCTGTTCTCTGATATAACTATATAATTTCGTTAGTTACAGCCTTTCTATCTAACGAGAACATTTACATATAAGTACTCTGTCACTGTTCTATTCGACGAGAAAAAACCAGATTAAGGCAGTTTAAAACTACCGAGCAGTTATTAGGAACACAATTTGTAAAACCACGAGGTATATCCTTGAGGAATTTACTGATAAAATATAATCGAGGAAAATTACCTTGAACAATACTTCATATCTGCCCAGTTGGTATCCCCAGAGCGATAAGACACGGAGGGTATTTCCTTTTTTACCTAACAGGGCTTTTGACAAATACACCCAAAAAGTGTGTGTGATAGCATTGCCTAAATTAGATAAAGTATCCCTGTGTGAAACTATTGATATTCCAAAGGAAGACTCAAATGTATATTCTTGTCTTGTTAATGCTTCTAGTGGGCAGATGAAATAGTGTGTTCCGTCCAAAAATACGATATCCAAATTTTACATAATATTTTCTGTTGCCCCCTGAATTCACAATATTTATATATGATGTAAGAGCATAAAGCTATGGTTTTTTATTCAAGCGGGAATCTCGTTTTCGTCTCGTTTCACAACCATGCTCGCATATCATAGAAGGTTTTTTTTTTCTATGAGAATTTTCTGATATTAAAAGAAAAGCAACGAATGATGAAATAAATTTGAGGTTAAGTTTGTGCCATTCACCTGGGGTTTATAGTTCGTTATTTATTTCGCATTGCTGGGCGCGATGACGGTACGATTTTAGTAGGCCGTGACAAACCAATATTATTGTTGTTCTGTGATGTATTTTGAGAAAGAAGCAGAATCAAATTTACTACCTAACAAATCCCGAAAAGTTTGAGGCACAATATGAGAAATTTATGAAGTGGTGTCTGTTGATCAGTGATGTATTACACACTAATATCGTGAATTATTTTGGCAAATGTAAAGTTGCAACAAAATTACTTGACGGTGTGGTTACAGTAGGCCGTGATAAACCAATATTATTGTTGTTCTGTGATGTATTACACACTAATATCGTGAATTATTTTGGCAAATGTAAAGTTGCAACAAAATTACTTGACGGTGTGATTACAATAGGCCGTGATAAACCAATATTATTGTTGTTCTGTGATGTATTTTGACAAAATGGCAGATTTTGAGAATTGTGATATCTTTAGAGCTGCGAAAGAATATTTGTCACTTGTTGAGGTTGAACATAACATTATTATATTGTGCACGACTAATTTTAATTGTTTGTCTGTCGATCAGTGATGTATACACACTAATATCGTGAATTATTTTGGTGAGCCAAATTACTTTACGCTTGCTGCATTTATTTGCGTGTAAATTCCGTAAAAACCAATTTTGCGATCTGAAATGAGCTCGTAAACTGCGCAATTCCGTACGCTCGTTGAAATAAGACATTTTCAGAAAAAAGCCTTCTGTACCTATTCAGTAAGAAATATTCTTACAAAAGACTATTCTTCCACCTACTTCATGATAATCGAGATAAACCTTACCAGATATGTCTTATTACGAGGGTCGTTTTATAAGTTCTCGGAACCGCCAACAATGGTCACCGCGGTTCTGAGCCATCCTTTATGAGTGCACAGGTGGTGTTTTAGTGCTCTGGGTGGAGAGCATTGCATTGCATTGCTGTTCCTGTGTGAGAAATTTTGAAGATTGGAAATAACCGAGATTCGAGTAGCGTTAAAGTAAATGGTAAAGAAAGGAATGAAAGCAAATGAAATTCATTCCGACTTGCTAAACTCATTGGGAGACTCTATTCCTTTATATTCAACTGTTTGCAAGCGGACCAACGAATTTAAGGGGAGTCGAAATGCCCATCTTGCCAATGTTTGACCACATTATCTCAGGAACTAAGAACATGAGCTAGTTTTGTCTGAGTGTATTCAGCTATACCTTTACTGTTGATTGAAGAAAAATAAGTTCATTAGAAGGCAAGATATGACATTTTTAATAAATCTCTAACATTTTTATCGAAAAATATGTTTTTGAATTTAAAGAAATAACTAGTCCATACACATAAAAACGTTTTCGTTAACATAAGACTTATTTAGGTGCAAATGTGTGGTAAAAATTTCAGTCCTTTGTGTCAATTAGTTACTGAGACAAAGGGGCATTCGGATAGATAATTGTTTTAAAACATAACGTTAAAAAAATTGTAACCTAACTTTCCAAACACCACTTTGTAGTACTTCTCAACTCTCGCTTGAAGGCAATATGAGTGGGATGCCAATGCTGCCAACAGCTAAAGTAAAACTTTCCCATCAAAGTAAAAAAGATTTCTTCTCTAACACTAATATTTACAAAATTATTGTAAATATGTGTGTTCTACCAAGTGAGTGTACCAACATGTTCTAAAAATCTACTACGCAGGACAATATTTTTAAACTATTTAAAATTAGCGTTCCTCTATGAAAGTTATACCAAAATGAGGATATTCATATGCAATTAAAACATGAAACTGGGGAAAAAAATCACGATCATTTCATTTCGGCTCCCCTTAAATTTGGTCAAGAGAGCATAGAAAAGGATCGCTTGTTGATCGACCAAGACGTGGTTACAAAGTCCACGACATGGTCTTGGAGGATCGCCGACAGAAACTGTAGCGATATCATTTGAAAGGGCATATCACATTTTGACTGAGGAATATTGGGTATGAAAAAATCTGATCTGTTCCATTCACATGATCTCCTCTAACTGTTGCGTAAACAAACCTTTTATTCAAAACATTAATCTGTTATCTATATCATGCTAATCAAGATAAACATAAGCAGAATTAGTCTTATTACTAGCTTTCTTGTTAGTAGAAGGGAAATAAGAAAATGCACTGGCTAAAGCGATAGTCTTGTCCTTTAAAAGCCGGTCGCTATATGAAACAATTGAAACTCCAATCCCTTTGCTTGCCAGGAATAAACAAACGAGAAGGCAGATTCCAGTTTGAGAAAAGTTTAAGTGGCTAAAATGGAAACCAGTAATCCGGAATACAATTTTAATCCAAATCGTTAGAGCCTTTTTTGAAAAAATTAAAATTTTTGAAAAATGTTTCATGTAAAGGGTAGTTGGGGATGGGGGGATTTTCTTGAAAATCTTCGTGTCGCATCCTTGGAAGATACTAAACTTTAACTATCAAGTTTGGTACTTAACGGTCTTTACATTTTTGAGCTATGTTGCCCACAGACACACACCCACACACACAGACGCACGCTCACACGGACCTTTATATAGAATGCTTTTTCTTTTTTTATTCAGGGGGGACCCACAAACATGTATTTCCGGTGAAATCTCGGTATCGAATTTTTGGGTGAATACAATACCTTCTCTATACACTATGTACATAGTACGTGTAGAGAAAGTAAAAATGTCATCTTCGATCATGACAATGCGCTTCCGCGCACGTGTCGCTGCCATGGCAAAAATACACGAGCTGAGGTACGAGGTGTATCTGGAAAATAAGGACCATTAGTTCTACCACTATCACAACGCTAGTGTAGCACTTGTCTCTGGTTTACTGTCTGTCCACTGACACCATTACAACCGGATCTTGTGTGTTTTCGTGTTTGCGGTGTGATCGTTCCAAAAGTTTAAGCCAATTTCTGATTCTGTCGACTGAGAAGTGTGTTTCGTAATTCGGCTTTTGAACGTAACCAATGTAAAGTCAGCTGAAATTCACCGCTAACTTTAGAGATTTACGAGAAAATGTAATGACAGATGGAATGGTGAGAAAGTGGGTTAGGCAATTCAATGATGGTGGATCCAATGTTCATGACGAAGCAGAGCGGCCTTCTTTTGTCATTGATGGTTTGATTGAACAAGTGAATGAAGAAATTCGTGAAAATAGATGGTTCACGTAATGTGTTTCCACAAATTTCAAAAATTGTTTTGTATGAGAGTGTCACAAAGCGCTTAAATTACGGCCTACTGTGTTCCCATTGAGTTCCGAAGAGCCTTACGGATGTCCAGTACTTTGATATACCTTACTCGATACAGTGATGAAGATGAATTCTTAAGTAGGTTAATGACCGGTGATGAACTTGGGTTTGTCTTGCCATTCCAGAAAAATCTGATGTGTTCCATTCACATGACTTTCTCTACATCTCTGCAACAAATCATTGTTAAAAATTAGCAGAAATAGTCTTATTATTGCTTCCTTGTAAGTAGAAGCGAAATAAGGGAGTACCATAGGTTAAAGCGATAGTCAAAAGCTGGCTGCTGTGTGACTGAAGTTCCTTTGTTTGTATTGCCAGGAGTTGGCAAATTCCCGAATGAGAGCAGTAAAGTAATTAAAAACTTAAAACAATAAAAAAGAATATCTAAAAAATGGTCAACTATACGAAAAAAAATCTATAGGACATAATTTGTGTGTTTCAACGAAATCTTCATATTTTGTATAGTAAGTTTTTGTCTGTCTCTTACGGTTTGTTAGTTATGAAAAATTCATCCATAATAAACATGTCTTCAGAGGCAAGTCCCAGAAAATTCAAGACATACATTTAATTTGTCATGTAAATATCTTTAATATACGGTATTTTAATAAAAATCGTTAGAGCCATTTATGAGAAAAAAATGCAAAAATGTTTCCACGTAAAGCGTAGTTTGTGGAGGGGGGGGGGAGAGGTTTTCTTAAAAATCTTCGTGTAGCATCCTTGGAAGACATTGAACTTAAATACCAAGTGTGGTATATAAGGGACTTTTCGTTTTTGAGCTATCCTGCGCAGGACCTTATTCTAAAAATGTTTTTTTTTGGATTCAAGGGTCTCAAAATATGTATTTCCGAGGGAATCTCGAGATATAGTACATAGCAAGTCTAGAGTAAGCAAACATAGGTTAAAGTATAAATCTTTCATGTGTGTACAAATAAATGTGAAAAATATTCTTTTTTCCTAACCGGTTCTACTTTGCGGAGACGTCTAATATATATTCATGTAGCAGAAACTAGTGGACAGACATGCGTATGTAATTTGTTTTGGTTATCTGCAAGAGAAATTGGTGTTTTTCTAAAATGACATACTTTTGCTTATTTCAGCCATCTATCTCGCTTTAAAACGTGTTATATCTGTACAGAAGGTTGTAAATAGGTAATGCGGCCAAAGAGAGAAGGAAGGTGTGTTGACAGACGTAGTGGTTTATCTTGCTGTATACGGGTACTTTCCTTGTTATCATCACTTCTGCTGTGTTTGTGGCTTTACTTATTTACTTTTACTTTTACGTAACGCTCATTGTAATCTTGCATTTACTGAGATACACTATCAGACTTTAAAATAGATTTATAGATACAGTGTGGTTCTGTTTGTCTTGCTATTTATTATTTTGGTACCTTTGTAGCTAATGTATAGGTCGCGCGCTAGTTCTTGGCGAATTATATTATAAATGAGAGGTTAGATGCGAGTCATTTATCTTTACTGGAGCATTGGTACACAGAAACAGAAACCGGAGTCAAATATTGTGTACGTTATACTCTTGTTTCTGCGCTTCACTACAAAGCAAATATCACAGCCAGCCTGGGTAGTGCGGTGGTAGCGTGTCTGCCTCACATTCAAAAGGTCGTGAGTTCGAATCTCGATTAGGGTGAGTTACCCGGATTTTCCCGTGTCCTGAGAAGAAGAATGTCGAGTAAATTTAACCTCATGGACTCCGAGATCATTTGAGCATCATTTCACTAATTTCATTCATCGTCCGATATGACCAACCAGGTTAAAGGACGTTTAAACCAAGAAAAAAAATCACACTTACGGTGATGTCAGTCACTCTCTACCCCGGTTACTGCTTGCACTATTCTTTACATCAACAATCATGGCCATTAATAACGTTTGCATATATCACACAGCCAGACATACGTAACGTAATTGTTTACATTAAAATACTTTTTGAAATACTTGATATTTAAGTTAATCATTCTGAACACATATTTGGTAATGTAAGCTAAATTTACAATTCATTTATTAATTGTCATTCCAACAAACACTGTAAGTTCTTACAGTAAGAGTTTGAGAGGTCATTAATACTTACAATACAATTAGGAGATGACGTAACTCTCAAGACATGTGCTACTTCAAGTAAATAATCTATTGCAAAATTCATTAACAAAAGAGTGTACAAGAAGGCTTTGTCCATATAATTTAAACGTAGCCTTTCATTTATTCACATCATTTTTAATTTCTCTACACGTTCGATGTACAAAGTGTATAGAGAAGGTATTGTAATGCACCCAAAAATTCGATTTAATACCTTGATTTTTCTGGTCTTTTCGTTTTGAGCTATGCTGCTCACACACACACATACACGGACATTTTTCTAACAATACTTTTTTGTATTCAGGGGATATGAAAACATGTATTTCCGGTGAAATCTCGGTATGGAATTTTTGGGTCGAATACAATACTTCCTCTATACACTATATACGTAGTACGTGTAGAGAAAATAATAAATTGAGTGTGTGAAAAGTAACAACAAAAATAAACAGCGCAGGTGATCACAGGACTGAAATCTTGCCAGCATCCGAATTTCAAAAGGATCACTCCACAGCTGTGACATTGAGAGCCTCTGGTCATCTCTCCCCTATGGCCATCTCCCCGGAATTACCCTACTTTTAGTTCTAAATAAAGACGCTTCTGAGGGTTTAAACTCGGAAATATCCAGACAGAACCAGACATGCATTACCAGAGGAGTCAAATTACAATTCAAGATAGTTATCCTTTCTTGGAAGCCCTTCTACCTCATGCTTGGCGGAGTTGTTGGGAACACACCGGAAATGCGTGAGATAGTGCAGTCGAATACCACAGTCTATTTCCGGAGAAATTTCAGAGTATTTTTTTTAAGAAAAATCTGAAGCGTTACACTCACATTATCTTCCCTACATATTTTGAAACAAGCTAGTCTTACAAAAAGCTTATTCCTCTATCTACATCGTACTAATCAAGATAACATTTAGCTTGGAAGTTTGGAAGTACCTGGCAAGGCTTGACATTGTCATAAATGTGGTATTTACACGTGTTTTTACTTTCTCTATACGCACTATCTACAAAGTGTATAGAGAAGGTATTGCACTCCACCCAAACTTCGATACCGAGATTTCACGGGAAATATATGTTTTAGGGTCCCCAATATCCAAAAAAACATTTTCACAAAAAGGTCCGTGTGTGTGTGTGTGTGTGTCAGTGTGTCCGTGTATCTGTGAACACGATAACTGAAAAACGAAAAGTCGGTAAAATACCAAACTTGGTATTTAAGTTTAGTATCTTCCAGGGATGCGACACGAAGATTTTGAGAAAAATCCCCCCACCCCAACTACCTTTTACATGGAACTTTTTTCGAAAATGTTGATTTTCTCAAAAATGGCTCTAACGATTTTGATTAAAATTTCGTATATTAAAGACATATTTACCTGACAAATAAAATGTATATCTTGAATTTTTTGGGAATAGCCTCTGAAGAGTAGTTTATTCTGGATGAATTTTACTGAATTTTGAATAACTGCTAAACCGTAAGAGCTGGAAAAAAACTTACTGCACGAAAAATGTAGAGCACTTTAAAACACACAATTTATGTTATATACTTTTTTTTCTGGAGTTGATCGTTTTTGAGACATTCCTTGTTTTTGGTTTCTGCTTTGAAAAACTTATACTTATCTCATACAGGAATTTGTCAACTGCTATCCATACAAACAAAGGAATTTCAGTGACATAGCAACCAGATTTTGACTATCACTTTAACCTATGGTACTCTTATTTTGCTTCTACTTACAAGGAAGTAAGTAATCAGACTATTTCGTCTAATTTTTTGTCGATTAGCATGAAGTAAAAAGAAGCATAAGCTTTTTAACAATGAATATGTTGCAGAAATGAAGAGAAAGTTATGTGAATGGAACACATCAGATGTTTTATTCCTCTGGAGCCTGCATTTATTTAGTAATTTTAGAACTCTTGTTTTAAAACATCTTAATGAATATTTCAGCAACTCATATGTCATATTGCATGACATAGCGGGTAAACCCAGACTGAAGGCCCAAACCCATGCTGTTATCTTTTTAGGATCCCTCCCTCTAGCTAAATATCTGGTTTCCATGACCCAAATAAATAACACATTGGAATACCCAAAGGACGGAAGGAAATGCGCCTCACGGAGTATGTGTATATTACGTGGAAACCACAAAGCTATTGTTTCTCCACCATCTGGCGTTGCTGGTTCCGAGAACTTCGGTAACCATATTGTTCAGAAGAGATTTTCAGACCTTTTTATAACGATGTTCACGTTAAACTAACCAGAGGAAAGATACTGCAAGCGATGGACGAGAATTATAGGTAACATAGATATAATATATAGATTTACCACATTCTATAAGCCATAGCGCTCAAATCATGTTTTCAAGTGACCTTAATGAGTTTATTAATGCACGAGTAATGGGTATGATTATCGAGCCAGGCCTTTCGTCTGGGACTGGCAAACGGGAGGTTGTGGGTTTGATTTCCGCGGCCGACCTCTCTCACCCAAGTTTTTTTTTTTTCTTCTGGGGGTTTTCCCAGATCAGCAGACGAATACCGGGGAGGTTCCATCCCCTCCGAACTTTCTGTCCCTTGAATAGATGAGTCAGACTGAAAAATTTAATGCCCTAGCCGGGATTTGAACCACGGTCTCTAGCCGGTTGCTCTACCACTAAACTTTCCCATGTCGTAGATTTACGGCACGTAAAAGAACCTCAAGCCTGATAGAGAAGCTTCTGAGCAAAATTAAACGGTCTTTCACGCCCAGTATAGAATGGGACGCTGAGAACCACAGTAGTTAGAGCGTCCATAAATAAAGTGCCATTTCATATCATTTACCACTGAGCTACCATGGCAACATGCCGGCATAGAATTGAATTTCTCAACTGACTGACATGTTTCCCGGTAAAACACAAGGTGATGTCAAATTATTTTGAGATGACAACCTCAACGCCGGCAAACAATGTTGCAAGTACTTTAGTCCCAGGATTCATAGTATAGACAACTATTATGGGCAATTGGTATTGATTTAATTGTGTAGGACCGGATGTGGATAGGTAGAGTCAAGAATGAAAAGTTCAATGCCATAGCCGGGATTTGAACGACGGATCTCCCAGTCTGACCATAATAGATGTCTTCTATACTATGAATCCTGGGACTTAAGGTACTTACAACGTTGTAAGTCACCATTAAGGTTGTCATCTCAAAATAATTTGAGAACACCTTGTGGTTTACCGGGAAACATGCGAGTCAGTTGAGAAATTCAATGCTATGCCATGGTAGCTCAGTGGCAGAGCAACCGGCCAGGGACCGGGAGATCCATGGTTCAAGTCCCGGCTATGGCAATGAATTTTTCAGTCTGACTCTACGTATCTAACTTCTGTCCTACACTCCACTTGTGTGAAAAAACAATTACATCAATTTCTATCCGTTCATTTAATCTCCATTTCATCCAACCGGTCTCTTTTTGGGCTGTGACGGTGAAAATTGTGGTGGAGGCGCTCTTCCGTGCTTCGCTTTGAAAATACAGCGCCTGAGGGCATTGCCAAAGTTTTCATGTGCTCGGGCGCAATTAATTCATATCATTGCAACCACTCTTTTTACTTTCTCTTCGCGTACTGTACACATAGTGTACAGAGGAGGTATTGCATTGCACCCAAAAATTCGATACCGAGATTTCACCGGAAATGTATGTTTTGAATAAAAAAAAACATTTTTGGAAAAAGGTCCGTACCAAACTTGGTGTTTAAGTTCATATCTTCCAAGGATGCGACACGAAGATATTCAAACAAATTCCCCAATTTCCAACCACCCTTTACATGGAACTTTTTTCAAAAATTTTGATGTTTTTAAAAATGGCTATAACGATTTTGATTAAAATAATGATATTACAGATATTTACCTGAATAACCAAATGTGTATCTTGAATTTTTTGCGAGTAGCCTCTGAAGATTACTTCATCCTGGATGGATTTTACGGATGAATTTGTTGCAGAGATGTAGAGAAAGTCATGTGAATGGAATATTTAGTAATGATACACTTTCCACACTCAAATCTCAGCTATTTCATCGGGCAGAGAAAACAAAGGATGCGATTGAAATTGCGACTAGCATGTGTGTTTTGAATTCTAACTTAAAGACAACTTAATCATTCATATTCCATCATTCTTCTGAAGTGTTAAGGACAATGGATGAAGAGGCAGTGACGTAAAGAGAGCGTTTCTCTGAAGCCTGAGTTTAACAGCCGGCCGGGTACGATGATACTGCACCACCCTGTTATGTCGTCCTTATTCCTGTCATATGTTTGACGAGGGTGGAATTTCTCGAATTGGCTTTTGTAAGTCATCGGAACTGTTATTGATTCAGTATTCTGGTTGCACACAGAACATCACTCAAAGACAGGAAACAAAGTTATTTCAGAAACGGACAATCGATTAAAAAAATCTAATGTATTACATCGCATATCTGTAAAAATTATTGTTAAAAAGCTTATTCTTCTATTTCATGATAATCCAGATAAACATTAGCAGAAATTGTCCTTATTATTTGCTTCCTTGAAAGTAAAGGTTAAAATTCTAATGTGTTCCATTCATATGAAGTCCTTTAGTTCTTCCTTTTATTCAAAACATTAATCTGTTATCTACATCATGCTAATCAAGATAAACATACGCAGAATTAGTCGTATTACAAGCTTCCTTGTAAACAGAAGGGAAATAAAATGCACAGGCTAAAGTGATGGTCTCGTCCTTTAAAAGTCGGTCACTATATGAAACAACTCAAATTCCAATCTCGCTGCTTTCCAGGAGGAAACAAACGAGAAAGATGTCTTTCCGTTTGAGAGCAGTTTAAGTGGCTTAAATTGAAACCAATAATCCAGAATACCTCGAAATGGTTAACTCGAGAGAGAAAAAAAAATGTATATAAAATAAATTGTGTGTTTTAATGAGATCTACATTTTTTGTGTAGTAAGTTTTAGTATATCTCTTACAGTTTGCCTGTTACACAAAAGTGATCCAGAGGTCTTCAGAGGTTATTCCTAGGAAATTCAAGATATACATTTCGTTTGTCATAAAAATATCTTAACTCACACAGTATTTTAATCAAAATCGTTAGTCATTTTTCAGAAAATCAAATTTTTCGAAGAATATTCCATGTAATAAGTAGTTTGTGATGGGTGGATTTTCTTGAAAATCTTCGTGTCGCTTCCTTAGAAGATACCAAACTTATGTACCAAGTTTGGTATTTAACGGTATTTTCGTTTATGAGATATGCTGTCCTCAAACACACGAACACACACACATACACACACAGTCATTTTTCTAAAAATGTTTTTTTCATCTTCTTTTTGATTCAGGAGGTGCCAAACATATATTTTCAGTGAAATCTCGGTATCGAATTTTTGGGTTCCAAACCTTCTCTATATACTGTGTACATAGTACGTGCAGAAAAAGTACAAATGGTGGAAAAATTGAATGAAGGGTGGATTATCTGTGGTACTGGTGCATTGACTAAGCAGCTATTCTTTAATACTGTTCAAGATAGACTTAATATACAGAGTTTTTATCCAGATATATTTTCACTCAGATTCTTTCTGGACATGGTAAGTTTGGAGTTCATTTCGAACGATTTAAAATAAATGTCAGAAATGGCTTTCTCTCTGTGTGTAAGTGTTGTTTAAAAGATTTTAAAATTTTGTTATTTTCTCTAAACTGAAAAGTTTATATTAGGAGGTAGATTTTTACTTTCTCTATACGCACTATGTACATAGTGTATAGAGAAGGTATTGCACTCCACCCAAAAATTCGATACCGAGATTTCATCGGAAATATATGTTTTAGGGTCCCCAATATCCAAAAAAAAGCATTTTCATAAAAAGGTCCGTGTGTGTGTGTGTGTGTGTGTGTGTGTGTGTGTCCGTGTGTCTGTGAACACGATAACTCAAAAACGAAAAGTCGGTAAAGTACCAAACTTGGTATTTAAGTTTAGTATCTTCCAGGAATGCGACACGAAGATTTTGAGAAAAATACCCTCACCCCCAACTACCCTTTACATGGAACTTTTTTAAAAAATTTTGATTTTCTCAAAAATGGCTAACGATTTTGATTAAAATTTCGCTTATTAAAGATATTTACCTGACAAATAAAATATATATCGAATTTTCTGGGAATAGCCTCTGAAGAGTAGTTTATTCTGGATGAATTTTACTGAATTTTGAATAACTGCTAAACCGTAAGAAATGGACAAAAATTTACTACACAAAAAATGTAGAGCACATTAAAACACACAATTTATGTTATATACATTTTTTTCGTGAGTTCGTCGTTTTTTGAGACATTCCTTATTTTTGGTTGCTGCTATGAAAAACTTATACTTTTCTGATATAGGAACTTGTCAACTCCTATCCAATATAAACAAAGAAACTGCATTGACATAGAAACCAGCTTTGGCTTTCACTTTAACCTATGGTACTCCCTTATTTCGCTTCTACTTACAAGGAAGCAAGTAATAAAACTATTTCTGCTAATTGTTTCTGATTAGCATAAAGTAAATAAAAGTATAAGCTTTTTAAGAATAATTTGTCAGGGATATAGAGAAAATCATGTGAATCGTACACATCAGATTTTTTTATTTATCTATGGACGCTCTTTATTATTCTTAGCGCCCGTTCTATGTTGGACGCGAAAGACCACTTATTTTTGCTCAGAGGCCGCTTTATCAGTTTTGAATTCGTTTACGTGCCATAAATCTACACGGCACCAACGGCTTTACTTCTATTCCGAAGGAAGCAATGCTAAGAATTTTTACGCCTGAAAAAATCCATGGTCCTTCGTTGGATTTGAACCCGCGATCTTGGGTACAAGGGAATAGCATGGTGGACTTCAAACTAAGATTCTTTTATAGTATGCTTTATTGTTGATTCTAATATTATAATATTCTATTTTGTATGTTATCGTATGCATAAAAATGTGGTCCTAAAATGCTTACGTAAAATAGGTTAATAACTTGAGATTCAATAATATTATGTTGGTAATGTTCAAAACATTTTTGAGAAAGATACAGATGGTCTTGTTCGCTATTGGTAGCAATCATATACATCTAAATAATTAATCGTGTGAAATGGGGCGAATTTCGATTTCTAAAATGGATAACTATTTTTGCCTTAACTTAAAAGTTATCTGCACAAAGTTTGATCGGAATGGGTGCAAAGATGTACAAGACTAAACAGATATACACTACATATATATATATATATATAAACACTGACTTTCATATATTAACATATTCTGTTAGGTTTAAAGAAATAAGTTGGATTCACTTGATTAAAGCGGTAGTCAGATGTCTAAACAAACTGACCACTATGTGATGAAATTCAAATCCTGTTCCCTTGTGTGGTCAGGCGAAGTGAGCGAGTACGCGGGAGGGGGGAGCTATAATTGAATGACGACTTCCCATTAGAGAAAAGTATAAATGGAAAATTTAAACCAATAACTAATACGGTTAATTCTATCAAAATAATGTATGTGCTAAATTGGGTGTATTAACGAGATCTTCATTTTTGTGGGCTAATTTGTTTCTCTATTTCTTATGGTTTACCAGTTATGCAAAATTATACAAAATTCCTCAGTCTATCTCCTAAGGTTTACCAATTATTTATACAATATTCTTTCACAATTAAAATGATCTGGTTAGCAATTTACGTTCAATTCAATATGCATTTCTTATTTATCACGTAAATGTCTTAAATAGATGATATTTTGAAAAAAATGTTAGAATCTTTTTTGATCAAATAAATAATATCCAAGGATTTTCCTTACAAAGAGTGGCTTGGGGACGATATTCTTGGAAGACGCTGAACACCAAATTTTAATCATCTTCCAGAGATGCGACACGAAGATTTTGAGAAAAATCCCCCCACCCCCAAGCACCTTTACATGGAACTTTTTTCGAAAATTTTGATTTTTTCAAAAATGGCTCTAACGATTTTGATTAAAATATCGTACATTAAAGATATTTACCTGACAAATAAATGTACCTATATTTCGGAATTACTGGGAATAGCCTCTGAAGAGTACTTTATTCTGGATGAATTTTACGGAAGTTTGAATAACTGCTAAACCGTAAGAGATGCATAAAAATTTACTGCACGAAAAATGTAGAGCACGTTAAAACACACAATTTATGTTATATACATTTTTTTCGTGAAATTCATCGTTTTTGAGACATTCCTTGTTTTTGGTTTCTGCTTTGAAAAACTTGTACTTTTCTCATACAGGAATTTATCAACTCCTGTCCATACAAACAAAGGAACTTCATTGACATAGCAACCAGCTTTTGACTTTCACTTTAATGTATGGTAGTCCCTTATTTCGCTTCTATTTACAAGGAAGCAAGTAATAAGACCATTTATGCTCATTTTTTCTGATTAGCATAAAGTAAATAAAAGTATAATCTTTTTAAGAATAATTTGTTGCAGGGATATAGAGAAAGTCATGTGAATGGTACACATAAGATTTTTTGAATTATGCTTTCCACACACATACACACACGGAGTATTTTCGGTGAAATAGAGCTGTCGAAAGTACCTCCGCTACTTACAATAGCCAGTAGACAGTAAAATTGATCATGGAAACATAACTTGGGTATTTCCTGTCAATTGAAGCTTCAAGCCCAAGTTGGACATCATCTTAACGCACTGAAAGCAAATGAACTCATTAATGGAAGGCACAGGAAAGCTAACGTTAGCATTCAGTAGGAAAGTTTCCTTGTACTGGCCAGGAAAATACAGCCTGGATACTCGGAACAAATGACGTATGAAACAGTAACTTCTAACGTCACTTCCTTTCAGGTACACTGTAACGCCACTGATATAACATCTGCACTAGTTTGTTTTACTTTGGATGCGAAAATACGTGTGAGGTAAATAGTTGTACTATCGAGCCAGGGGGCACAATTGTTTCGTCTGGGACTGGCATCGGGAGGTCGTGCGATCGATACCCCTCAGCCGACCTTTTGACCCATGGGTCTTTAGGGGGTGCCCGGGGACACTAGTGGAATGCTGGCAAAGATTCTTCACTCCCCCGAAGTTCCTGTTCCTTTATACCACCTTCATTTCATCCCAACCGGACTCTTTCAGGCTTATAAGTGTCGACGAGGTCTGCGGTGGAGGCGCTATTCAATGGAGGTGACGACGGCGCTGGAAATACAGCTCTCAGCGGCGGTGGTGGTTGCCTGCGGATTCAGACTGAGCCATGGGCTCCTAGGTTCAAAAACTATTTTTAGACCTGCACTAATATGAGGTTTAGGTTTCATTTTTCTCTTTACAGTAATTTGCCGTTTTAGAATTACTTGGTAATAATAGTTAATCATTATAGGTATGTTCCGCAACTTTTTGGTTGAATTAATACTAAACGCATATTTGCCCATTTAGTTCCTCGCGTTGAGATGAAGAACTGCGTGTGAATTGTTAGGGACTCTCCACGGCGGCTCTCTCTCTGCACGAATTCGGCCACTCTTTGAAATTGCACTCATCTAATCCTTTTCTGCCGGGGTCTAACGTACTATAAGCTAACGGGCACAGTGTGGAATACCCTTCCATACGTACATCCCCCCCACACACACACCGCTCCTGGTAGCGTGCGAGGGACGCATTTGCTCACTCTGACCTTTGGAGTTTCGTGGTTTACCCTGGTCGGTAAACCAATTGTTGCGGGTATCTCACCTACCACGACTTGATTCCCATCATTACGTTTTCTTCTCATTTTTACTTTCTCTAGCATCTATTCACATGCAATATACATAGTAGATAGAGAAGGCATTGTATTCCACCCAAAATACGATGCCATGATTTCACATACATGTTTCAGGGTCACCTGAATCCAAAAAAGCTGTCTTTTGTAGAAAAAGCTCGGTGAGTATATATATATATATATATATATATATATATATATATATGTGTGTGTGTGTGTGTGTGTGTGTGTGTGGAGAGAGAGCATAATTAAAAATCTGATGTGTTCCATTCACATGACTTTCTCTATATCCCTGCAACAAATTATTCTTAAAAACCTTATGCTTCTATTTACTTCATGCTAATCTAGAAACATTAGCAGAAATAGTCTTATTACCTTCTTCCTTGTAAGTAGAAAGGAAATAAGAGAGTAGCATAGGTTAAAGCGATAGTCAAAAGCTGGTTACTATGTGACTGAAGTTCCTTTGTGTGTATGGACATGAGTTGACATTCTTGTATGAGAAAAGTTAAGATTTTCGACCCTGAAAACAAAAACAAGGAATATCTCAAAAACGATCAACTCCGAGAAAAAAATGTATACAACATAAATAGTGTGTTCTAATGTGCTCTACACTTTGTGTGTGGTAAGTTTTTGTCTATCTCTTACTGTTTAGCAGTTATACAAAATTCCGGAAAATTCACTCAGAATAAAGTAGTCTTCAGAGGCTATTCCCTCGGACCTTTTTCTGAAAATCCCCTTTTTAGATAAAGGGGACCGTAAAACATATATTTCCGGTGAAATCTCGATAACGAATTTTTTGGTGGAGTGCAATACCTTCTCTATACACTGTACATAGTTTGTATAGAGAAAGTAAAAAACGAAGGTTCGGTTGAATACCAAATCTGGAATTTATTTGTAGTATCTTCCAAAGATTAATACAAATATTTTCAGGAAACTCCCCCCCCCAACCCCAAATTACCCTTCGCATGGAACATTATTCGAAAAGTTTGATTCTCTTAAAAATGGCTCTAACGATTTCTATTAAAATACCATACGTTTAAGATATTTACATGATAAACGAAATGTATATCTTGAATTTTCTGGCTATAGTTTTTGAAGGACTCTTGATTTTGGATGAATTTTGTATAATTCGTAAACCGTAAGAGATAGACAAAAGTTTAACTGTATACAAATGTAGATCTTGTTAAAACACACAATGTATCATATACTTTGTTTTGTAGAGTTAACCGTTTCGAAGATATTCCTTATAATTGATTTCAATTTTAAACTACTTAAGCTTTTTTTAACGAGAGGTCATCTTTCATTCCATATCTCTTTTGCTTTACTCCTAACTATTCTTAGAGAACCGAATTGCAATTGTTCACATAGCGAACAGCTTTTAAAACAGTTGAATAGTTATTTCCCTTCAACTTACAAGGAAGCAAGTATAATAATATTTATCTCGATTAGCGTGATGTAGATAAAAGAATAATGTTTTGTAAGAATATTTTGTTTTCGCAGAAACAGGTAGAAAGAGTCATGTGAATCAGATTTTTATAAAGAGGTCTAAACTCCTATTATATTGTACTTTTAAATCAAAGTGAAAAATGGTTACCTTAGTTACTTACCTATGCTACTGCTTTACGTGTTTTTGGAAAATAAGTTGTTTTTATATCCGAATGAAAATCCGGATTATTCGAAGTTCATTTATCACTATCGTTCGTTGGTCGCAAACTTTCGATAGTGCCCATCACAAGAACCAACGACGCTATCTACAAGTGAACTATGAGTTACTTATGTTCTTGGATGCTAAACTTAATACATTAAGAATATACTTTGATCTATCAAAGGCGTTTGATTGCGTTAATCATAAAATACTTCCATAAAAATTATCAGCCTGTGGTATTAGGGGCAAAGTGTGTTAATGGATTGCATCTTTCTTATTGAACAGAAAACAAATGGTTATAATAAACACTTCAAATAATAGAAATTCATACTCTGAATGGTCTGGTGTGTCACAAGGCTCTATACTGAGTCCCTTATTATGTTTGTGTACAGTAATACAACAATGCATTAGTAAACTACAATGCTTATCTAGTTATTTTGCGATGATACAAGTATTATAATTAAAGAACACAAAACCAATCAGCTCCCAGATTCAACTAACACAATCTCAGCATAGCAAATAATTGGTTTGAGTAACAATATTTGTATAAATTAAAAAAAAAAAAAAAAAAACTAGCTATATTAAGTTTTGCAAAAAGCAAAACAGCATTTCAGACTAAAGAATAGAATATGGAAATAATCGAATTGCAGAAGCTACCATTATAAAATTCCTGGGTCTTATTTCAGATCGTAATATGTATTGGAAACACCATATTGATTATATCTTACCCAAACTGAGCCCTGCATGTTTTGCAATCAGATCTTTAATTCAGCTTATAAATAAGAGCTTATTGTGCTTATTTTCGTTCATTGATGACCTATGGAACAATATTCAGAAAAATTCGCTAGACGCCAAAAAAAAAAAAAAAATCTTTGTTTTAAAAAAAAGTCTGATGTGTTCCATTCACATGGCTTTCTCTACCATCTCTGAAACAAATTATTGTTAAAAAGCTTATCCTTCTATTTACTTCATGTTAATCGAGAAAAAAATAGCAGAAATAGTCTTATTACTTGCTTTCTTGTAAGTAGAAGGGAAATAAAGAGAGTAGCAGAGGCTGAAGTATTAGTCAAAAGCTGGTTACTATGTGATAGAAGTCCTTTGTTGTGTGGATAGGAGTTGACAAATTCCCGTATGAGAAAATTATAATCTTTTTAAAGCTGAAACCAATAACAAGGAATATCTGAAAAACGAACCGCTCAATAAGAAATGTATATAACATAAACGGTGTGTTTTAACGAGCTCTACATTATCTGTTTTGTAACTTTATGTCTATCTCTTACGGTTTGTCACTTATGCAAAATTCCTTAAAATTCATCCAAAATAAAGTAGTTTTCAGAAGTTATTCCCAGAAAATTCAAGAGATACATTTTATTTGTGAGGTAAATATATTTAATGTACGATATTTTAATCAAAATCGTTTGAGCTATTTTTGAGAATATCAACATTTTCGAAAATATTTCCATGTAAAGGGAAGTTGGGGTGGGGATATTCTTGAAAATGTTCGTGTCGCATCCTTGGAAGGTATTTAACGGACTTTTCATGTTTGAGCTATGCTATCCACAGACACACATACACGGACCTTTTTCCAAAAATGCTTTTTTTTTTATTAAGGTGGACCCAAAATATGTATTTCCAGTGAAGTCTCGGTATTGAATTTTTGGGTGCAATACAATACCTTATGTCGGCCTCTGTGGTGTAATGGTTACTATGCTAACTTCATATACTCAAGGTCGCGGGTTCAAACCCGGCGGAGGCGATGGATTTTTTCGGGCGTAAAAATCCTTAGCATGGCTTCCTTCGGAAGGGAAGTAAAGCCGTTGGTCCCGTGTCGTAGATTTACGGCACGTAAAAGAACCTCAAGCCTGATAGAGAGGCCTCTGAGCAAAATTAAGCGGTATTTCACGCCCAATTTAGAATGGGATGCTGAGAACCACAGTAGTTAAAGAGCGTCCATAAGTAACACGCCATTTCCATTTTTTTACAATACCTTCTCTATACACTATGTACATAGAACATGTAGAGAAAGTAAAAATTGCAATATGATGTAATGTAAATTTCTTAGTTGTTGCACTGTATCTCTGGTGAGAAATTCTGCGACGTAGAATGTTTTGAAACGGAGAAAGGAACACGGCGAACGTGCTCTGGAGTAAGATATTCCAAGAATGAAGTATTGTTTTTCCCTCTCAATTACTTCCAAGTATTAACAGAAAAAAACCGCCTAAGCCGTGATCGATCATGACGATTTTGGTGATGAAGAGCCTTCAGAAGGGGCTAGGTGTGGATTATTTCCTTGAATCTATTAGATACCTCCACTGCGCAGATTAAGGAACGGGGTTCAATTGTTTGATCTCTCCATATCGAAATCTTATAGCATGACGTACCATGAAGTATGCAGTATATGGTAAAACTTCAAGCACCATCTCATTAAGATGTTATGTAAGTAAACTAATGCACAACAAACCAGTGTTGCCAGATTGGGCGAAAAGTCGGGGTTTGGGCTACTAAAAGATATCGATTTTACTTTCTCTATACGTACTATGTACATTGTGTACAGAGAAGGTATTGCACTCCACCAAAAAATTCGATACCGAGATTCACCGGAAATATGTTTTAGGGTCCCCTGCATCCCAAAAAAGCATTTTCAGAAAAAGTTCCGTGTTTGTGTGTGTCCGTGAACACGATAACTCAAAAACGAAAAGCGGGTAAAATACCAAACTTGGCATTTAAGTTTAGTATCTTCCAGGGGTGCGACACGAAACTTTTGAGAAAAATCCCCCCACCCCAAACTGCCCTTTACATGGAACTTTTTTCGAAAATTTTGATTTTCTTAAAAATGGCTCTAGCGATTTTGATTAAAACATCGCATATTAAAGATATTTATCAGACAAATAAAATGTATATCTTGAATTTTCTGGGAATAGGCTCTGAAGATTAATTTATTCTGAATGAATTTTACGGAATTTTGCATAACTGCTAAACCATGAGATGGATAAAAACTTATCCCAAGAAAAATGTTCAGCACGTTAAAACACACAATTTAAGTTATATGCAATTTTTTTTCGTGGAATTGATCGTTTTTGAGACATTCCTTGTTTTTGGTTTCAGCTTGAAAAACATACTTTTCTCATACAGAATTTAACTCCTATCCATGCAAACTAGGGAACTTCAGTCACATAGCAACCAGCTTTTGACTATCACTTTCACCTCTATTACTCCCTTATTTCGCTTCTACTAACAAGGAAGCAAGTAATAAAACTATTTCTGCTAATTTTTTCTCGATTAGATGAAGTAAATGGAATACTTTGTTGCAGAGATGTAGAGAAAGTCATGTGAATGGAACACATTAGATTTTTAATTGAGGCGATATGCGAATTTATGGACTACTTCTGAAATCAGGAAAATAATTTAAATGTATTCCTTGAAAAGTATATTGCACATTGCTTCACAAATTAAGTATTATATTATGAGTAGAGTGATGGTATGTTCGTTAAGTCACTACTGCTATGAAAATAGTGCAAACTAAATTAGCCGCTATATTATTTTCCTTGTTACCTTTTCATTGTTACGTCACTATTAATGCAGTCGCGCCGAGTTCAAGAGAACTGTTTGAATCAAATGCACCAGTTCACTGCAAATATATCTTAATATTATATGAACTTTATAAGTTTTTGTATAAATCAACTGTATCTGGAGTATTTTTTCTTCTTCTTAACATCCTTTAACCTGCTTGGTCATATCGGACGATGGATGAAATTCGTGAAATGATGCTCAAATGATCTCGGGGTCCATGGAGATTAAAGTTACTCGACATTCGTCTTCTCAGGATAAGGGAAAACCCCGAAAAAAAGTCTTATTCGGGTAACTCACCCTAAGCGAGATTCGAACCCACGACCTGTTGAATAGGAGGCAGACACGCTACCACCACACTATCCAGGCAGGCCATCTGGAGTTTAAATGCTATGTAAAGAATAATTTGAGGAAATAAAGTGTTAGTGATAGGTAAGTGAGGAAAATATCATAAACCTTTAACAGACTTGCCTTTCTGCTTTGCGAAGGGTCCCGGGTTCGATTCCCGACTGGAGATGGGACATTTTCTCTAGCCGATTATTCCCTATCTCCCCCCCCCCAAAGTCTGGAAATGTTGATGAGAGCATATGTAATCTAGTGAATAAAACCCAAAGAGAAACAGAAACCAACTTTAACACTACACGAGTTAATACCATTGTCGATAAGTAGTTTGTTCCAAAGAAAAATCCTGCAAATATGACTAGTAGGTTTCTTCTGATATAACTTTTTTTTATTGTAAACTTTGCAACAATGAGTCCAATGATCTGACAGTAAGAAAGGCGCAGTAAAAAACAAAAACAAAGTTCTAAACCAAATCTTAGAGACGTTTTTCAACACCCTTAAGAAAATGTGAAATTGGGTGATTTCAATGAATTTCACGATTTTTAAAATAATTCTGGCGATATTTTGTGAAATGAATCTGGCAACCCTGCAACAGACAGTGGTATAGTAGTCAGATGTTTCCTACGTCACACATTATGAATGATGAAATACGAAAAGTGTTTGGTCACTCCTGAGCAACGGAAAGCACTTATAAGCTCTTACTGAGATTGATTAAACATGGAATATACATTTTGTGGTATAGTTAAGTATAATATTGTTTACTTCCACAAGGGGCCATATCCATAATGATATTACAATCGACCTGGGATTATTTGTAGTGAAAGTAGATTGAAAACAAAAATATCCTGTCTCGGCTTTCGTTTCCATAGGCCCAAATTTGACAAGAAAATCTGATGTGTTACACTCACATGACTTACTCTAGCTACTCTACAAACAAACTTCTTTCGAAAGATAAATCTTCTTTCAACACCATGCTTATCGAGACAAACATTAGCAAATTTTATTACTTAGTCCCTTATAAGTAGACTGGAACTATGGGAATGCACTAGGCTAAAGTGATAGTCAAATGTTTTAAAAGCTATCGTTATGCGATTGTCACGGCAAATCGCTTCTTTGCTTGGCCAGGAGTAGAACAAAAGAAAACCGGACATTTTGTTTTGAGAAAAGTATATGTACTTAATAAGTGAAACTTCACTAATTACAAGGAATACCTCGAAAACGTTAAGCTCCACGAAAAAAATGTATATGACATATCTTGTGTAATTTAATAAGATCTACCATTTTATATAGCAAGTTTTTGTCTATCCCTTATGGTTTACTAGTTATACCAAGTTAAGCAAATTTTATCCAGAATAAACAGGTCTTTAGAAGCTATACCCAGAAAATTCTAGATATAAATTTTATTTGTGATAGAAATGACTTTCATATGTGGTATTTTAATCTAAATCGTTAGAGCCATTTTTAAGAAAAACAAAAATTTCGAAAATTGTTCCATGTAAAAGGTAGTTAGGGGTGGGGGGATTTATTTCAAAATCTTGTTTGGTATTTAACACCTTCTGTTTCTGAAAATGCTTTTTTTTTTTTTTTTTTTGATTCAGGTGGTCCCAAAACATGCATTTCTGGTGAAATATCTGTATCGAATTTTTGGGTGGAATACAATACTTCTCTATCCATATGTACATTGTACATACGGGGCTAGAGAAAGTAAAAAAATCCGACGTTTTACATTCACATGACTTTCTCTACATCTCTGTAACAAATTAGTGTTAAAAAGCTTATACTTCTATCTACTTCATGATAATCGAGACAAAGTTTAGCAGAAATTATCCTTATTACTTTGAAAAATCTATTACTTTGGAAAAAAATCTAATGTGCTCCATTCACATGTTGTCCTCTAGCTGTTGGGTAAACAAACCCCTTTTTTAAGAACATTAATCTGTTATCTACATCATGCTAATCAAGATAAACATAAGCCTAATCAGTCCTTGTAAGTAGAACACAAATAAGAAATGCACAGGCTAAAGTGATAGTTTCGTTCATTAAAAGCCGGTGGCTATGTGAAACAATTGAGGTTCGGTAAACAATCGAGAAACGAGAAAAAAGATGTTTTGCCATTTGATCCCAATAATTGGGAATAACTCGAAAACATAAATTCTGTGTTTTAATGAGATCTACATTTTTTGTGTAGTAAGTTTTTGTATATCTCTTACAGTTTGCCCGTTATATAAAGATTATCCTTAATGAAGAGATATTCAGAGGCTATTCCCAGAAAATGCAAGATATACATTTCGTTTGTCATAAAAATATTTTATTTCGTACGTAAGGCAATTTAATCAAAGTCGTTAAAAGTAAGTTTTGAGAAAATAAAACTTTCCGAAAAATGTTCCATGTAAAGGGTAGTTGGGGGGGGGATTTTCTTGAAAATCTTCATGTCACATCCTTGGAAGATGCTGAACTTAAATATCAAGTTATATATTTAAGTATTTTCGTTTTTGAGCTATGCTGTCCACGCACACACAGACCTTTTTCTAAAAATGTTTTTTTTTGTTTCACGGGATCCCAAAACATGTATTTCCAGTGAAATCTCGGTTTGGAATTTTTGGGTGCAATACAATACCTTCTGTATGCATTATAAGTAGTACGTGTAGAGAAAGTAATATTGACATTGAAACTGCAAGAAACTTCCTCCTTGTGAAGAGTGGCAACCTTATTTCCGAAGTTGCAGACTCGGTTTGACGTCATCAGAGGAGCGGTTCATGTTTTGATTACTGACCTAGACCTAGGTGTGCGACGTAAGAGAGTGTGAAACAGCTACTGCATTACTAACAAGGACAACCTGCTGCTCAAAATCTGGGTCTTAAGGATACTCACATTACTATTCATTTCATGGACTTCATCACCACTTTTTACACCTTTAAATCGTTTTAAACTCAATACATCTACCATAAAATGTGGTAGATTTTTACTTTCTCTACACGCACTATGCACATAGTGTATAGAGAAGGTATTGTATTGCATCCAAAATTTCGATATCGAAATTTCACCGGAAGTACATGTCTTAGGGTCGCCTAATTCCAAAAAAAAAAAAAAAAAAAAGTATTTTCAGAAAAATGCCCGTGTGTCTGTGTACACGATAACTCAAAAACGAAAAGTCGGAAGAATACCAAACTTGGTATTTAAGTTTAGTATCTTCCAAGAATAAGACACGAAGATTTTCAAGAAAATCCCCCAACCCACCCTTCACATGATTTTTACTTTCTCTATACGTGCTATGTACATAGTGTATGGAGAAGGTATTGCACTCCACCAAAAAATTCGATACTGAGTTTTCACCGGAAATATATGTTTTAGGGTCCCCAATATCCAAAAAAAGCATTTTCACAAAAAGGTCCGTGTGTGTATGTGTCCCTTTGTCAGTGTGTCCGTGTATCTGTGAACACGATAACTCAAAAACGAAAAGTCGGTAAAATACGAAACTTGGTATTTAAGTTAAGTATCTTCCAGGGATGCGACACGAAGATTTTGAGAAAAATCCCCCCACCGCAAACTACAATTTACATGGAACTTTTTTCGAAAATTTTGATTTTCTAAAAAATGGTTCTAACGATTTTGATTAAAATATCGTATATTAACATATTTACATGACGAATAAAATGTATATCTTCAATTCTCTGGGAATAGCCTCTGAAGACTACTTTATTCTTGGTCAATTTTACGGAATTTTGCATAACTGCTAAACCGTAAGAGGTGGACAAAAACTTACCACACAACAAATGTAGAGCACCTTAAAACACACAATTTATGTTATATACATTTTTTTCGTGGAGTTGATTGTTTTTTATACATTCCTTTTTTTTTCCAGCTATAAAGGCTCATATAGGACTTTGTGAACTCGTGTCCATACAAACAAAGGAACTTCAGTCGCAGAGCAACCAATTTTTGACTATCACTTTAACCTATGGTACTCCCTTATTTCGCTCCTACTGACAAGGAAGCAAGTAATAAGCCTATTTCTGCTAATTTTTGCTCCATTAGATGAAGTAAATAGAATAATTTGTTGCAGTGTTATAGAGAAAGTCATGTAAATGGAACACATCAGATTTTTTCAAAAATTCCTCTAACGATTTTTATTAAAATCTCTTATATTTAATATATTTACATGTGAAATGAAATGTATATCTTGAATGTATAGTCTCTCAAGACCTCTTTATTCGGATTGATTTTTATTGAATTTTGCATAACTGGTAAACATAAGAGATAGACAAAAGTTGTTACACAAAACTTATAGATCTTAATAAAACCACTACTTATGCTATATACATTTTTTTTTTTTTTTTTTTTTTTTTTCGTTTTCGAGATATTTCTTGTTATTGATTTCAATTTTAAAATACCTAAAACTTTTGTCATACGGGAAATTGTCAATGTTGGCTACGCAAAGAAACGGAGTTCAATCCCATAGCAACCTCATTTTAAAACATTTGACTGTCAGTTTAGCCTAGTGTATTCCTTTATTTCCCTTCTACTTATAAGGAACTCAGTAATAAGACAGTTTCTGCTAATGTTTATCTCGGTTAGCATGAAGTGGATAGAAGAAATCTGGCGTGTTCCATTCACATAACTTTCTCTACATCTCTGCAACAAAATATTGTTAAAAAACTTATGCTTGTAATTACTTCATGCTAATCAAGGAAAAATTAGTAGAAATAGTCTTATTACTTACTTCCTTGTAAGTAAAAGGGAAATAAGGGAGTAGCATAGGTTAAAGTGGTAGTCAATAGCTGGTTGCTATGTGCCTGAAGTTCCTTTGCTTGTTTGGACAGGAGTTGACAAATTCCTGTATGAGAAAGTATGTTTTTAAAGCTGAAACTAGTAACAAAGCATATCTAAAAACGATCAAATCCTCGAAAAAACTATATATGACAAATTGTGGGGTTTAACGTGCTCTACATTTTGTGTGGTAACTTTTTGTCCATATCTTTCGGTTTAGCAGTTATGCAAAATCCCGTAAAATTCATCTAGAATAAATTGGTCTTCAGAGGTTATTCCCAGAAAATTCAAGATATACATTTTATTTGTCAGGTAAATATCATTAATATATGACATTTTAATCAAAATCGTTACAGCCATTTTTGAGAATATCAAGATTTTCGAAAAAAGTTCCGTGTAAAGGGTAGTTTGGAGTGGGGAGATTTTTCTCAAAAACTTCGTGTCACATCCGTTTATTTTAAAACTGAAACCAATAACAAGGCATATCTCATAAATGGTAAACTCCACTAAAAAAATGTATATGACAAAAAATGTGTGTTTTAACGAGATCTACATTTTTTGTGTTGCACGTTTTTGTATATCTCTTACGGTTTGCTAGTTAGCAAAATTCATCCAGAATAAAGGGGTCTTCAGAGACTGTTTCCAGAAAATTCAATACATACATTTTATTTGTTATGTAAATATCTTTTTAATATATGGCATTTTAATCAAAATCGTTAAGAGCCATTTTTCAGAAATAAACATTTCGAAAATGTAGTTTTGCTGGGGGGATTTTTCGCAAAATCTTCATGTCGCATCCTTGGATGATACTAAGCTTAAATACCAAATTTGGTATTTTACATACTCTTCGTTTTTGAGTTATCGTGTTCACGGACACACGGACACATACACGGCTCTTTTCCTAAAAACGCATTCTTTTTTTATACAGGGGACCCCAGACCTCAAAACTTGTAATTATTTTCGATGAAATGTTTTTGGAAAAAATGCAAGGCTTCTACTTGTTAGAACCATTAGACAGAGAAAGAAACATTCTATATGACACGTTAGAATTTGAAGTCTTCTTACGTCACTATCCCGAAAAAGCGTGTTAAAATAATTTTGACTGGTATTTCCTTACTATACCTGTTGAAATAAGGAAAATCTGCTATGAGAGAGGTACAAACCGTGAAATAATAATTTGACAGTTATTACCTCATTCGAGGTTTTCTAGGAATTTTCTCGTCATGGTCCAACCTCTGAATTGAAGATCTTTAATGAACCAAAGGCAGGGGCAAACATTTTGTTCATTTCCCTGCGTTGTTGTCTTTATAAATCGCGTCTCAACCTTAGAAGACAGTATTTAAATGGAGCACACAGTTGCCACATGTAGGGCTTTGGCGCTCAACGTGTTAGGTTTACCAATTCAATAGTATATATTGACATTTTGGTTGACTTCTCTAGAATATAATGTTCTTAGAACTGCAAATACATAAAATTGAATAATAGCTACTGCGGATTCTAAAGTCATTTTTTTTACGTTGTAATTGGGACCCAGAAACTTAAAGTTACTCGACATTCGTCTTCTCAGGATAAGGAAAAACCCCGAAAAGAAAATCTTCCCCGCGTAACTCACCCTAAGCGAGATTCGAACTGGTGACCTGTTGTATGTGAGGCAAGCACGCTACCTTTTGAATTACACATCACCAAATTATGAAATATCAGCACTGCTCTTTAGGGCTTTATAAAGATATTCGGTTTTCACCTTCACTTAATGTCTTCTCTTTATAGTTTTCGTAATTGAAATGTCTGTTTATAGGAGATTAAACTGGAGAAATAAAACTATACGAACTTTTACTTTTTAGGGCGTCATCATTGTTTACTCTTGGTAAAATTACATTCAGAAGGGTGCAATGTTTTGGAAACAGCAAAGAATGAAGGGTGTGTTGTACGCTATTCCACTGTAATAAGACATTTGCTTTAAACAAGCGTGTTTTTGTTTCCCTCACCCTTTGGCTCTCTGTTTAATGGTAGCTTGATAGGCATTTTTATTGTAGTGCATTCTAACCAAACATTTGATACTGAGATTTCACCGAAAATAAATGTTTTAAAGCCCCTGTGTGTGTGTGTGTGTGTGTGTGTGAGTGCGTGCGCGTATGTGCGTCTTTGTGTGTGTGTGTGTGGGGGGGGGCAAATAGCTGAAAATTTTCGTGTCGCATCCTTGGAAGATACTGAACTTAAGTATTAAGTTTGGTATTTAACGGACTTTTCGTTTTTGAGCTATGCTCCCCTCAGACACACACACACACACACACACACACACACACACACACACATACACACAGACACTCACAAACGGAAATTTTTCTAAAAATGCTTTTTTGGATTCAGGGGTCTCAAAACATATATTTTCGGTGAAATCTCGGTATCGAATTTTTGGGTGAAATACAATACCTTCTCTATACACTAAGTACATAGTACGTGTAAAATAAAATTGAAATAATAAAATTATAATATTAATAAATGAAATAATAATTAATTATTATAATAATAATAATTTAGAAATAATAATAATATAACTTGATGAAAGGTATTACATTTTTGAGAAAAAATTTAAAAATAATTAAATTTATATATTTGTTATTGTTAAGTGGTAGTCGTGTAGGGATGTGGTAATGCAATAGAATTAGGTTCATGTGAGGTTGAAGATAAATTTTGGTATTAAAATGTTTATGTTTGTGGTGCGTTTTATGTATTATGTGATTTGTTTAGTTTTCATGTTCATTTTTAAGTTATGTTTTCATTTTCTTGTTTATTTACTTAGATTAGATTATGAAAGTGTAATTATTTAAATGTTGAAATATTTCATAATTTTGTTTTATTTTATTAGTTTTTGTTATGTATGTGGTTTATTATAATTTATTATTTTTATTTTATGCTGTATATTTTATTTTTTAATTTATAAATAATCTGTCAACAATAAATGTATGTTGTATGAATATAAATACATTTTAGGCCTGGGTTTAGAAACCAGGGTTTTTATACAGATTTGCATTTTATTTCGTTTTGTTTTAATGCGTGTAGAGAAAGTAAAAAACCCAAATATCAATCATTAAATGAATCAAGAGTACATACTAATTGCTGAACATATGTCTTAATCAGTAATAACCGTGGATAAACAAATGACATGTAGATCCCAGTTTTATAATATTGCAAGAAAATCCAATACACTACTTAATAAGCTAGCTTTTGTATCACGACATACATGGGGCCTCAAATCAGAAACTCTGAAAATTATCTGTAAAGCAGCAGTTGAACCTCTAGTGTATTATTGCGCTTCAGTGTTTCGGATATGTCTTTATATGAGCTGGACTAAGCATATATTATCACAAATGCAGCAAGGCTTTATTTAACGAATTATCAAAGCATATAGAACTATTTCTACTTTTGCCGCTTTAATTACCGCAGGCGATGAACCTTTATATTTTGTGTGGTATTGCAAAAGCTGAGGTAATGCTCTTACGGAAAGACTACATATGATGACGTAACCTTATATTTGGTAATTGAAAGCTGAGGCAGTTCATGTCGTACTTAAAAGTTATTTAAAAGGGATATATAAAATATAACAAATATATTATAAATTATATCAAGAGGGGGCAAATGTATATTGAAAATGGCTAGGGTAGAAATATTATAAAACACGTTTAATAAACCCAGGACAGACAGTTGTCACGAGCTGACAAGCGACCCAGGTGGGATAGTACCGTTAAGGGAAGGACATTGAACTGAAGGGGGTGAGGTGCCCGAGGGTGGACATAACAGGAAAATAGAAACTATTCTCTTGCTGGTCAAGCGACACTTTTGCCACTTGGCATGAAACATCCGCGGAGCTAAGATGACATATTTGGGGTCCGAGATGGAGCCGAACGAACTACCTTTAGTTGTAATGGAAATAGTGTTGATTTAACACGGACCAGAATAAGGACGAAATCACTGCACCAAAAGACTGTCAATAGTAATATATAATAAAGGCGCGGTCGGTAAAGCGTAACTTAAAAGGGGAAAATTTAGGAGGAATGCGTGTGTGTTCGATGGCAGAAAAGGCCGAACAAAACAAATAAATGAGTTCAGTAATAATATGGAACTCTAAGAAAAGCACTTGTGTCTTACCACATCTGAGAAAGATTCCATGCCAACAAAATCCTGAGCTAGATCACCCACACATCTCCAAACCTCAACTGCGGTCACGAACCCGCTAAAACCCCATTACCACCACAAAGAACAACATATTTAATCGCACAACCTGCTTACTTAAATGATTTCGTTTATTATGATGATTGTATTGAAAAGCACCATTTGAAGATTTACTTTCTCTACACGTACTATGTACATTAGTGTATAGAGAGGGTATTGCATCCCACCCAAAAATTTGATACCTAGATTTCACCGGGAATAGAAGTTTTAGGGTCCCCTGTATCCAAAAAAAAAGTATTTTCACAAAAAGGCCCGTGTGTGTATGTGTGTGTGTCCGTGTGATTGCGAATACGATAACTCAAAAACAAAAGTGGGTAAAATACAAAACTTGGTGTTTAAAGTTTAGTACATTTCAGGGACGCGACACGAATATTTTGAGGAAAATGCTCCTACCCCAAACTACCCTTTACATGGAAAACATTTCTTTATTCTGGATTATTTTTATTGCATTTTGTATAATTGGTAAACCGTAAGAGATAGACAAAAATTCACTACAGAAAAAATGTAGTTCAGGATAAAACACACAATTTATGTCATGTACATTTTTTTCGTGGAGCTGATCGTTTTTGAGCTATCTCTGGTTTTCGGTTTCAGCTTTGAAAAACTTATACTTTTCTCACACAGGAATTTGTCAACAGGAACTTCAGTCACATAGCAACCAGCTTTTGACTATCACTTAACCTATGGTATTCCCTTATTTCGCTTCTACTTACAAGGAAGCAAGTAATAAGACTATTTCTGGTATTTTTCCTCGATTAGCATGAAGTACATAGAAGCATAAGCTTTTTAACAATAATTTGTTGCAGAGATGTAGACAAAGTCATGTGAAAGGAACACATCAGATTTTTTTTTTTTTTTACATACAAATCTGCTTATGATAAATTACACTATAACGTTGTTCCAGAACGAAGGAAGCTGAGGGAGTTGTGACCAGGAAGAGGACAATTATGTGTGTGTGTGTGTGTGTGTGTGTGTGTGTGTGTGTGTGTGTGTGTGTGCTATGTATATTACATATTTGCAAGCAATTTCCAAGCCCCCCAGGGCGAGCTAGTTAGGAAAACCCCAGCTCTGGGAAGATTGTTACGTTTTTTGGGCAATAACCAGTAATTGCTTGAACCACAGGCTCCATCATCCAGAGCAAGTAACCGTCAAGATATGCTCCACTGCCGACATCGCTGATCAGGAGTATTACAGCACAAATTCTGTATTTCCCGTAAATGTTCTCTGTCCATATTCGGAATAAGAATTTATTCATCATAAAATCTTAGAGATATCGACTTTGTCACATTCAAATATTTGTGTTATTCCTATAGTATATTTACACTGTTTGTAAGTATATAAAATGTAACAAGATTACCAAAATTATGACGGCAACGTGGGTGAGTCTTAGACTGCTCTAAGGTTCGATCCCAGACGCCTGCAGGTGGGATTCGTAGTGAACGAAGCGGCGTCTGAGCGAGTTTTCTCCGGGTCATCCAGTTTCCCTGGACAAAAACTTACTACTTACACAAATGTCCATCTCGGTAAAACGCAATTTATGTCACATTATACTTTCTCTACACGTACATAGTGTATAGAGAAGGTATTGTAATGCACCCAAAAATTCCATACCGAGATTTCACCGGAAATAGATGTTTGGAACCCCCCTGAATCCAAGAAAAGCATTTTAAGAAAAAGGTCCGTGTGTGACTAGCGTGAAGTAAATATAAACATAAGCTTTTTAACAACAATTTGTTGCAGAGATGTAGTGAAAATCATGTAAATGGAACACATCATATTTTTAGAAAAATGTCCGCGTCTGTGACTCTATGTGTCTGTGGGCAGCATAGCGCAAAAACGAAAAATTGGTATTTAAGTTTGATATCTTCCACAGATGCGACACGAAGATTTTCAAGAAAATCCCCCACCCATATCTACCTTTTACATGGAGGTTTTTTCGAAAATTTTGATTTTTTCAAAAATGGCTCTAACGATTTTGATTAAAATATCGTATATTAAAATATTTACCTGACAAATAAAATGTATATCCTGAATTTTCTGGGAATAGCCGCTTAAGACTACTTTATTCTGGATGAATTTTACGAAATTTTGCATAACTGCTAAACCGTAAGACATGGACAAAAACTTACCACACAGAAAATGCAGAGCACATTAAAATACACAATGTATGTTATATACATTTTGTCATGGAATTGGTCGTTTTTGAGAAACTCCTTGTTATTGGTTTCAACTTTAAAACACTTATACTTTTCTCATACAGGAATTTGTCAACTCCTGTCCATACACACAAAGGAACTTCAGTGACATAGAACCAGCTTTTGACTATCACTTTAACCAATGGTACTCTCTTATGTTGCTTCTACTTATATGGAAGCAAGTAATAAGACTATTTCTGCTATTTTTACTTTCTCTAGCCCCGTATGTACAATGTACATAGGGATAGAAAAGTATTGCATTCCACCCAAAAATTCGATGTCGAGATTTCACCGGAAATACATGTTTTAGGACCCCCTGTATCCATAAAAAGCATTTTCAGGAAAAGGTCCGTGTGTGTGTGTGTGTGTGTGTGTGTGTCCGTGTGTCTTTGAACACGATAACTCAAAAATGAATAGTAGCTAAAATACCAAACTTGGTATTTAAGTTTAGTATCTTCCAGGGATGCGACACGAAGCTTTTGAGAAAAATCCCCCCACCCCAAACTACCCTTTACATGGAACTTTTTCGAAAATTTTGATTTTCTCAAAAATGGCTCTAACGATTTTGATTAAAATATCGTATATTAAAGATATTTACCTGACAAATAAAATGTATATCTTGAATTTTTTGGGAATCGCTTCTGCAGACTTGTTTATTCTGGATGAATTTGGCTTAATTTGCCATGACTAGCAAACCGTAAGAGATACATAAAAACTTACTATACAAAAAATGTAGGCTTTTTAAAATACACAACTTATGTCATATAAATTTTTCTCGTGGAGCTTACCGTTTTCGAGGCACTCATTGTTATTAGTTTCAGTTGTGAAGTACTTATACTTTTCTCAGACGGGAGTGTCCGTTTTTCTTTTGTTCTACTCCTGGTCAAGAACAGAAGCGATTTGTTATGACAATCGCATAACGACAGCTTTTAAAACATTTGACTATTGGTTTAGCCTTGTGTATTACCTTATTTTCTTCCTACTTCTATGGAACAAAGCAATAAGAACATTGTGCTAATGAGTACCTCGATTAGCAAGGTGCAGAAAGAAGAAGAATCTTATGTAAGAAGCTTGTAGAAGAGCTAGAGAAAGTCATGTGGGTGTAACACATCAGATTTTTGCTTCTAATATTGAACTGTAAACTCCTGAGCTTGAGCCGGTTATTGCTCATGTGAAGACGTTCTCAGTTCCTACCCCATGGGTATGAACATGTTTTGCTTTATTCTGTGCCGAATGCAATGGTTCTGCTATGGACTAAGTTACTAACCGGAAGTAACGGATATTTCATTGCTAACGACTATAACCTCACAAAACATGGAGTAATGGATCCCATAATCGCTGACGAAATCGGCTCGGCGCAGTGTTTCCGAGTTCTCAACCAACCGTGCTGCACGGCGTTCCCCGTAATAATTATGATTAAAGCTCGATGAATGCAGTATTGCAGATGAGTTAATGACGTAGAAGCATTGTCAGTAATGTGCTAGTGACAAACAGAAACGGCCTCTGTGCTTAGCATAACAATGGGCTCTAGATTCAGCTGGACTGTCTGTCTTTCCTCTGGGTGTTGCCGACCCCAGGATCCTACTTTCTCTACCACATATCTAACTGGCAGAAACATAGTGGAAACCCACAAATTTGATACCAAGATTCCACAGTAAATGTATGTTTTGAGCACCCTTGAATCCAAAAAGTTAATTTCTTTACTTTACTGAACCTTTTTGGATTCAAGGGTGCTCAAAACATACATTTATGGTGAAATCTCGATGTCAAATATGTGAAATTAATTTTTTTTACTGCGGATATACTTGTTCTCCGTGGTGTAATGGTTCGCGGGTTCAAACACGGCGGAGGACGATGGATTTTTTCGGAAGGGAAATAAATCTTTGGGTCCCGTGTCGGTCTTTCACGCCCAGTAAAAGAATGGGATGCTGAGAACCACAGCAATTAAAGAGTGTCCATTACACTGCGCATATAGTAAGTAGACAGTGCATTGTATTCCACACACAAATTTGATCAGGAGATTTCCCCATAAATATATGTTTTGTGGACCCTTAAATCCAAAAAAGTTACTTTCTTTACTGCACATATAGTAAGCAGGGAGAGCATTGTATTCCACCCAAAAAAATCGATGTCGATTTTTGACCCGAAGTATATGTGAATACAAAAAATCATTTTTACTTTCTCTAGCAAGCATGCACACACAATGCAGTGTATTCCACCCAATAATTCGATCAGGAGATTTCACCAGAAATATATGTTTGAACTCCCCTGAGTCCAAAAAAAGCATTTTTACTTTCTGTAGCCCGTGTTTTCAATGTACATAAGCTAGATAGGGTATCAAAAATTTAATGTCGAGATTTCACCGGAAATGTATGTTTTAAGCTATCCTGTTTCAAAAAAAGAAAGAAAAAAAGAGCATTTTTTTTTTTGTGAAAAAACAGCGCGCGCGTGTGTATGTAAGTTTCTGTGGGCAGCTTAGCTCAAAAACGAAGAGACCGATAATTTGATACTTGTTTGCGCTATCTTCCAAGGATGCAATACGAAGATTTTCAAGAAAATCCCCTCCCCTAACTACCTTTATATGGAAACAATTTCGAAAATTTTGATTTTCTCAAAAATAGCTCTGACAATTTTGATTAAAATCTCTTATATTTGAGATACTACATGGCAAATAAAATGTATAGCTTGAATTTTCTGGGAATATTCTCTGAAGAACACCTTATTCCGGATGCATTTTTCTGAATTTTGCGTAACTTGTAAACCGTAAGAGATAGAAAAAACTCCGTGTTCCATTCACATGACTTTCTCCACATCTCTGTAACAAGTTATTGCTCAAAAGATTTTTCTTCTATTTACTTCATGCTAATCGAGAACAAATTAGCAGAAATGGACTTTGCTTCCTTGTAAGTAGGAAGGAAATGAGGAAGTACCATAGCCTAACGCGATAGTCTAATGTTTTAAAAGCTGGTTGCTCTGTGATTGCAGTTCCTTTGACTGTATTTCCAGCAGTTGAAAAATTCCCGTATGAAAAAAACTATAAGTATTTTAAAACTGAACTAAAAAAAGGAATACTTCAAAAACGATCAATTCCCAGAAAAAGAGATGTATATAAATAAATTGAGTGTTTTAACGAGCTCTACATTTTGTGTTAACTACGTTTTTGTCTATATATTTTGGTTTAGCAGTTATACAAAATACCGAAATAATTCTGAATAAAAATATCTTCATAGACTATTCCTATAACATTCAAGATATACATTTTATTTGTCATGTAAATATCTTTAATATAGAATATTTCAATCACATTCTTACAGCCATTTTTGAGAAAATCAAAGTTTTCGAAATTTTTTCCATGTAAAGGGTAGTTGGGCGGGGGGGGGGAAATCTTCGTGTCGCATTCTTGGAAGATACTGAACTTAAATACCTAGTTTGGTATTTAACGGATTTTTCGTTTTTGAGTTATGCTACCCCCCCTCACGCACACAAACAGACTTACATGGATATTTTTCTTTTCTAAAAATTCTTTTTTTTTATTCAGGGGTTCTCAAAACATATTTCTGGTGAATTCTCGGTATCGAAATTTTGGGCGAAAGTTTGTATATTGCATGCGTAGAGAACATTTTTTGTGTTGTTTTGATAGTGCTTAACGCCCTTTTAGTACCATGGCACCGCAGGCGATGACACTGGTGATACATGAAATGAAGAGAGAGCACCGGGAAACCGACCCGCCCCTGCGCCATAAATCTCACATGCGGTCTCTTGGGATCGAACCCGGTTTTCTAGGTGAGAGGCGTGTAGAGTAATAGCACAATTTGTCATATGCATTTTTTTTAAGAGTTAGCATTTCCGAGATATTCCTTGTTATTGGTTTAAATTTTAAAATAGTTTTACTTTTCTGATACAGGAAGTCGTCCACGTTTGTTTTTGGTTTGCTCCTGACCATGCAAAAAGGCTAATTTCAATGAAAATCGGACAGCTTTTATAATTCCAAATCTTCTCGGGCTTCTAGCCAGGTAAAAACTTGGCTTGACACCAACGTTTCGAAGAAGTGCATCTTCCTCGTCTTCAGGGTGAACTGAATCAGTTCACCCTGAAGACGAGGAAGATGCACTTCTTCGAAACGTTGGTGTCAAGCCAAGTTTTTACCTGGCTAGAAGCCCGAGAAGATTTGGAATTAACACGTCGCCAGGAAAGCTTCAGTTCTTAGCTTTTATAATGTTTGACTATCGCTTATTTCCTTCTACTTATAAGGAACTAAATAACAAGACCGTTTCTGTTATTGTTTATCTTGATTAGCAGAAGTAGATAGCGAATAAGCTTTTGTAAGAACAATTAGAAAGAAAAAGTCACGTGAATGACACACATCACTTTTTACTTTCTCTATACGTGCTATGTACATAGTGTATAGAGAAGGTATTGCACTCCACCAAAAAATTCCATACCGAGATTTCACCGAAAATATATGTTTTAGGGTCCCCTGTAACCAAAAAAAGTATTTTTAGAAAAAGGTCTGTGTGTGTCCGTGTGTCTGTGAACACGATAACTCAAAACTGAAAAGTCGTTAAAATACCAAACTTGGTATTTAAGTTTAGTAACTTCCAGGGATGCGATACGAAGATTTTGAGAAAAATCCCCCACCCCCCAACTACCCTTTACATGGAACTTTTTTCGGAAATTTTGATTTTCTAAAAAAAATGGTTCTAACGATTTTGATTAAAATATCCTATATTAAAGATATTTACCTGAAAAATAATTTAATATTTTGAATTTTCTGGGAATAGCCTCTGAAGACTACTTTATTCTGGGTCAATTTTACGGAATTTTGCATAACTGCTAAACCGTAAGAGATGGACAAAAAGTTACCACACAACAAATGTAGAGCACCTTAAAACACACAATTTATGTAAAATACATTTTTTTCCTGGAGTTGATTGTTTTTGAGATATTCCTTGTTTTTGGTTTCAGCTATAAAAACTTATACTTTTCTCATACAGTACTTCGTGAACTCGTGTCCATACAAAGGAACTTCAGTCGCAGAGGAACCAGCTTTTGACTATCACTTTAACCTATGTTGCTCCCATATTTCGCTTCTACTAACAAGGAAGCAAGTAATAAGACTATTTCTGCTAATTTTTGCTCCATTAGATGAAGTAAATAGAATAATTTGTTGCAGTGATATAGAGAAATTCATGTGAATGGTACACATCAATTTTTGTTTATTGTTTCATTTATATAGCCCCCTTTAACATCCAAGATCGTATCAGATTCCTTGCACTTGAAACAACTCGTTTACTGTAGGTTCTTTTACGTTTGGTTTAAATCATTTTATTTTCCTGAAATACACACACATTCTCTCTCACATACATACTTCCAGACTCTGTGGGGGATAGGAATAATTCTGGATTCCTCACCCCAGCCGGGAACAAAACCCGGGACTTCTGGGTGAACATCAATTTTATTTTTGAAATGTGATAGCGACAATATACATACCCAGCTTGTACAGGGAATACAAGTCACATGTGTTTTCCTCTCTTCTTATTTTTGAAGATTAATCCTGTTACTCTTTCATTTGTTCATAGAAATGCCATTTACAACCACCAGGTAGTGGGGATTAGTGACTTCATGCCGTTTCAGACTCAGTAGCACTTTACGATCACAACAGTCACGTTGTGCAGCTGTTTTGTCCGAAACATGTGAAGGCGCTGTTGCTAAGGCAAGGAAGGAAGCAGAAAAAACAATTTGTTGGCTAAGGCAGGTGGTATTGCATAACATTTATTTATCTTAGGTTAGGTTGGTACCACCCACGTGATTAGGGATTTCCCAGCGTTATGGAGGCCGACAGCTCTCCGCGCAACTCTAATGTATTTCATTTCGATGGCAGTTGAATTCTGTCTGCAACCGTCCATGACGACCTTCCATCCATTTCAGGGAATAAGGATGTCCATAAAGCAAGCTTGGGAACATGTCACATTATGTTGGTATTGCAGATTACAACAGCTGATTATACCCAAGATTCGTGTCCAGTATTTCACTATTATATATAGTTGGTCCGCGCCACGTGACCAGTGCACCGTGATACAGTACAGTAGCAATGCGCGCTGCTAATATTCTACACTTCAGAATGAATGTATTTATTTTATTTTACGTCGCTTTAACAACTCGGTCATATCGCGACGAATTAGTATACTATTTACTTTCTGTACTTACGCCTTAGTGTACAGGTAGAAAAGATATTCCACTCCACCCAAAAGTTCGATGCTGAGATTTCACTGGAAATACACGTTTTAGGGCCTCCTGCATCCGATAAAAGCATAATTATAAAAAGGCCTTAGTGTGTATGTGTTTGTCTCTGTGTTTCTGTGAACACGATAACTCAAAAACGAACAGTTAGTAAATTACCAAAATTGATATTTAAGTTTGGTATCTTCCAAGGAAGCAACGCGAAGATTTTAAAGAAAATCGACCCACCCTCATTTACTCGTTGCATGGATAAGATTTATAAAATTTTGATTTTCTGAAAAATAGCTCTAACGATTTGATTAAAATACCATAGGTTTAAGATATTTTCATGACAAACAAAATGTATGTCTTAAAATTTTTGGGAATAGGCTTTGAAGACTTATTCATTCTTTATGACTTTTGTGTTACTCGAAAGCTATAATACACTGACTAATATATATCTCATTAAAACACATACTTTTTTTTTTTTTTTGGTGGAGTTAAGTTTTCGATATATTTCTTGTTATTGGAATAACCTCTAAAGACTTATTACAAAAAGAATTACTATAGAAAGCTGTAATACTAATGTAACAGAAGTCATGGGTTGCTCAGAATATTATTATTATTAGTTATAATTAATAATATCAATAATAATAAATGGGCCCGCCTGGGTAGCGTGGTGGTAGCATGTCTGCCTCACGTTCAAAAGGTCGTGAGTTCGAATCTCGCTTAGGGTGAGTTACCCGGGTAAGGTTTTTTTCGGGGTTTTCCCTTATCCTGAGAAGACGAATGTCGAGTAACTTTAAGCTCCATGGACCCCGAGATCATTTGAGCATCATGTCATCAATTGCATTCATCTCCGATATGACCAAACCAGGTCAAAGGACGTTAAACTACATAAAAAAAAAAATAAATGTTAATATTTAGCAAGGAAAGTGAGTATACCAAGTAACGTAGGCTCTGATTAATATGTATGTTGCTGTTGGTTTTAAAAGACATTTATTTAGGTTATTCTTGTGTTTGAATGTTATAGTACTTAGATTTTCTTACAGGCACAAAATAAAAAATTATGTTGCGGCGGTGCTGACTATATTGTTGTGTGGTTGCCATGGCAATTGCGTCACTAATTTTCTGGCACTTGTGTCAGAAATGGATCACTTTCGTCCGATTTATGCCGCTATAATAAGCCGTTTTAATGCTAGATTGCATGTAAGAGCGTAACGTTATGGTTTTTTATTCGAGAGTCTGCGTCTCGTTTCACAACCACACGAGAATCAAAAAGAAACTTTACATTCGCGTATCATGCAATGTTTTTTCTACAAGAAATTTTTGATATTAAAAGAAAAACAACGAAACATTAAATAAATTTGAGGTTAAGTTTGAGTCATTCACCAAGGGTTATAGTTCGTTCTTTTCTAAACATCACTTCATAAATTTCTCATGTTGTGCCTCATAAACTTTTCGGGATTTAGCAGGTAGTAAATTTGATTTTGCTTCTTTTCAGCTCTAAGGATATAATAATTCTCAAAATCTATCATTTTCTCAATATTACAGAACAACAATAATATTGGGTTGTCATGGCCTGCTATAATTTGAATTCTTAGTAATGGTAAACGTTTATTTTGACGAGCGTAAAGTTGGAACAAAATTATTTTAGGCTTGCATTTTATACTTACTTTGGATTCCGTAAAAATCAGGTTTGCGACGTGAAATGAGCTCCTAAATTACTGAATTACGCTCGGTTGTAGAAAAAAACATTTTTAATTTATTAAAAATTTTAGTCAAATTCGCGGAAGCATCATTCACATTAAATAAAGGAATCTTGTACATCTTCATGTCCTCTATTTAAAACAGTTGAAAGGAAAGAAGTTAATTATGCGGTTACTTTTGGAATATCCAAGAGGAGCTTGACAGACAGGTCTTATAGACTTCAATAGATTAAATGGTCTTGAGCCTGACCGTTGAACCAGGGAATCCCACATACCTTCCATTATTAATTTGGTTACAAGATGGAAGCTTACGACAGACATGAGCAAGGTCGTCTGAGGTTAATATACAACAAGAAGAAGAATACTTTGATGGAACAAAAAATAGTGAGCGTTTAATAAGAGAAATTGATGAAGAGGTGGTGAAAAACAAACCACATTGTAAGTGATGAAAAAGGGGAAATTCAGAGCGATAATGAAGACTATTACGCATCAGTAACAAGCGTGGGAACTAGAGAGAGGAATTTTATAAAATAAAGCATTCTCTACTCACTCACTCTTATTCAAACTAATCTTTCTATTTCGTGTTAAGATTTCATTGCACATTAACATTTCGTTGTAGATACTCGTAAAAGAAGAGCGCAGTACGTTAAAGTGATAAGCATTTTAAAAACTGATGCATTGCTTTCACATTACTTTCTTTACCCTTCAATCATTTAGTAGTACGTATACAACCATTCTTACGATAGTTTATTACTTTCTCTACACTTACTATTTACATAGTGTGTAGAGAAGGTATTGCAACCCACCGAAAAAATCAATACCGCGATTTCTCTGGAAATACACGTATTCAAAAAAAGTATTTTCAGCAATCAGGTCCGTGTGGTGTCAGTGAACACGATAACTCAAAAGCGAAAAGTCGGTAAAATACCAAACTTAATATTTATTGTTTAGTATCTTCCAGGGAATCGACACGAAGATTTTCAGAAAAATCTCCCCACCCCAAACTACCCTTTACATGAAAGAGATTCGAAAATTTTGATTTTCTCAAAAATGGTTATAACGATTTTGATTAAAATACCGTATATCAAAGATATTTATATGGCAAATAAAATGTATATCTTGAATTTTTTGAGAATAGCCTCTAAATATCTCTTTATTCTGAACGAATTTTGCGTAACTAGAAACCGTAAGAGATAGAGAAAAAAAATTACTTCACAAAAAATGTAGATCACGTTAAAACACACAACTTATATAATACATCTAGTTTTTTCGTTGAATTGACAATTTCTGAGATACTCCTTGTTGTTTGTTTCAGATGTAAAATACTGAACTTTTCTCACACGGAAAGTTGTAAGCTCTTGGCCCAGCATAGGAATGGATTTGATGCACATGGCAACCGGCTTTTAAAAGATAAAACTATTGTTTTGCTTGGTGTATTCCCTTCTACTTACAAGAAAGCCCTTCTGCCAATGTTTATCTCTATTAGCATGAAATAGATAGAAGAATATGCTTTTTAACAACAATGTGTTATAGAGACGTAGAGAAAGTCATGTAAATGGAACGCATAAGAATTTCTTATAGAGCAGAACGTTTTGGTTTCAATTTTAAAGTATCAAACTTTTCTCAAACGGCAAGTCACGTTGCGTTTCATCTCTCGTTTTACTACTGACCATGGAAAGCGAACCGAACTTCAGGTTTGGCTGTCGTTTTAACCAGTAAACGAAATTTCATGGCACGACAATCCATGCATCCTTTATCTCGGCCCGAAAGCGTCATGAATGGGGTGCAGTGCTGGAGGGTGAGACGTAAACAGCGTCTCGAGTCCCTCCCGGCCGGTTGATGCGGTCTTCTCAATCTGGAGCCGCTATTTCTCAATCAAGTAGCACCTCAATTGGACCCCCAGGGACCTCACGAGGCTGAGCGCACCCCGAACCAGATGTTCCCCACCCCGGTGCCAGGAATCGAACCCAGGTCTCCTGTTTGGCAAGCAGCCGCGCTACTACCGCGCTAAGGAGACCACGTTTTAACCATTTGGGGCCGAATGTTTAGACCACTCTCCTCTCACTTAGGCGGGCCGATTCGATCCCAAACGACCGCAAGTGTGATTTGTGGTGGACAAAGGGGGGCAATGGTTCTCCGGTTTCCCCCGCCATAGCATTCCACCGGTGCTCCATATTCATGCCGGTCCCCATGGCCGCGCTAAAGTACCTCGCTTTGGTGTTTCGTGGTACAGGGGATCGTTGGTTCGAGTCCCGCCTTGGTGTATTTGTAAATGTGTGTATGTCTCTGTATTGTATGTTAAAAAAATCGGTGCTTAAATGGGTCAACGAAGGAAGTGTAGGAAAATGGAAAAAAAGATAAAAAAAAAAAAGGACCAGACTCCGGAACTGTATTTTATATAGTGGATTCTCTTATTTCCCTTCTAATTACAAGGAAGTAAATAATAAGACCAGTTCTGCTAATGTTTACCTCAATAAAAGAATAATAGTTTGTGTATGGAACAGCTAGAGAAAGTTATGTGAATGGGACACATCCAAATATTCTACATACAGATCATAAAAGCCTCTAAAATCATTTACCCTGTTGATATTTCGTAGTTCCTTTCATAACCACAAAATGAAAATATTTACATTATGATAATGAAATTCTCATTTTCTTGCTGTTATCGTGCATCAAGCGCACCATTATCGATAATAATGTCATTCCTCCCGAATATATAAGCATAATGTAACATATCCTGTGATATACCTAAACGTAATCATAAATGTATTTAATCTTTTTGGGTTGTTTTTAGAGTGGAATCAAGTGCTTTATACCACACAAAACTTGAATTCAGAATCTAGAGAATGCTATCTAAATATATGCAACCTGCAGATAAAAGGCTCACGTGAAAAAATCACGTTTCTGCCTAAAATATGAGGGCCGCTTTTTTTCATCCTCCGATAGGCTATAAATAAAAGACAGGTTCATAGAAAACAATTATTTTACTACTAAACGTTTTGTACACTTATGGTTACTTTTCAACATAATCGCCGAAAATGTTGAGACATTTATCGTACCTGTGCACAAGTTTTGCAATACCCGCTTCAAAAAATGTTGCTGCCAATGATGCAGTTGTTTATTGTGACACTTTACGACGTTTGCGGAGAGCCATTCAAAACAACGGAAGAGGAATGCTGACTTCAGGAATTGTGTTGATCCATGACAACGCTCGTCCACACACTGCTGGCACAACCCATCGGCTCCTTGAACAATTTCAATGGGACATTGTCGATCATCCGCCGTACAGACCTGACCTGGCAGCCAGCGACTTTCACCTTCTCCCTGAACTGAAGACGTGGCTAGGAGGGCAGCACTTTCAAACCAACGAAGATCTTCAAAACAACGCCAATGCTCATTTGAAATCATTGGCGGCAACGTTTTTTGAAACTGGTATTGCAAAGCTTGTGTACAGGTACGAAAAATGTCTCAATCTTTTCGGTGATTATGCTGAAAAATAACCATCAGTGAACAAAACTTTTAGTAGTAAAATAATTGTTTTTTATGAACTTGTCTTTTATTTATAGCCTATCGGAAGTTGAAAAAAAAACGCCCTGGCATTAATTATTTTCTTCCGCAACCACAATATTGTAATATTCCTTCATGTGTCTAAACGAACTAACCACCAACGGTTACACAAGAATAAAGAAGCTAAAGAAAGCGAAATAAAAAATCTGATGTGTTCCATTCACATGACTTTCTCTACATCTCTGCAATAAATTATTGCTAAAAACATTATGCTTTATTTATTTCATGCCAATCGAGAAAAAAATTTGCGGAAATAGTCTTATTACTTGCTTCCTTGTAAGTAGAAGCTAAATAAGGGAGTACCATAGGTTAAAGTGATGGTCAAAATCTGTTTGCTATGTGACTGATGTTCTTTTGTTTTTATGGACAGGAGTTGACAAATTCCTGTATGAGAAAAGTTTAAGTATTTTAAAGTTGAAACCAAAAGCAAGGAATATCTAAAAAAACCATCTACTCCACGAAAAAATGTATATAACATAAACTGTGTGTTTTAACGTGCTCTACATTTTGTGTGTGGTAAGTTTTGATTAAAATATCGTATTATAAGATCTTTACCTGACAAATAAAATGTATATCTTGAATTTTCTGGGAATAATCTCTGGAGACTACTTTATTCAGCATCAATTTTACGGAATTTTGTATAACTGCTAAACCGTAAGAGATGGACTAAAAGCTTACCGCACAAAAAAATGTAGAGCATGTTAAAACACACAATTTATGTTATATACGTTTTTTTCGTGGAGTTGGTCGTTTTTTTAGATATTCCTTGGTTTTGCTTTCAGCTTTGAAAAACTTATACTTTTCTCATACAGGAGTTTGTCAACTCTTGTCCATACAAAGGAACTTCGGTCACATAGCAACCAGCTTTTGACTAATACTTTAACCTATGCTACTCTTCCATTGAGATGGAAGCAAGTAATAAGACTATTACTGCTTATTTTTTCTCGATTAGCATAAGGTAAATAGAGGCATAAGCTTTTTAACAATAATTTGTTGCAGAGATGCAGAGAAAGTCATGTGAATGGAGCACATCAGATTTTGTAAGAACAGTTGTCCCGAGCACACGCAGACGTCTAATGTTGTCGCATTGATTTAAATACTAGATTGCCGAGGTTAAGTTTGCATCCCTGTCTTCTCACGAAGTTTCGTAGAGTCGTTCACGAACTGGAATACGAAATTAGCTCCTGACTTTATACAACGCTCTAATTAAGGTTACGTCTTGTTAACGAACCCGGATACGTGTACTGTTGACAACATAAAATGTCTACTATTATTCTTTGCCTTATATTGACTCACCTTATAATGAATAGGTTAGAAATTTAAGGGAAGTCGGATTGCCTTATCTTGCCAATGTTAAAGTTTGACTCAACTATTTAACATAATGAGCTAAAACTTTCAAGGTGTATTCTGCAATATCTTTACTCTTGATTGATGACAAATCTGATGTGTTCTATTCACATAACTTTCCCTACATCTCTGCAACAAATTATTGTTAAACAGCTTATGCTTCTGTTTACTTCATGCTAATTGAGAAAAAAGTAGCAGAAATAGTCTTATTACTTGCTTCCTTGTAAGTAGAAGCTAAATAAGGGAGTACTATAGGTTAAAGTGACAGTCAAAAGTTGGTTATTATGTGACTGAAGTTCCTTTGTTTGTATGGACATGAGTTGACAAATTCCTGTAAAATGAAATGACGTTTTATTTATGGACGCTCTTTAACTGCTTTGGTTCTCAGAGTCCCATTCTAAATAGGGCGTGAAAGACCGCTAATTTTGCTCAGAGGCCTCTCTGTCAGGCTTGGGGTTCTTTTACGTGCCGTAAATCTACGACACGGGACCAACGGCTTTACTTCCCTTCCGAAGGAAGCCGAAAAAATCCGTCGTCTTCTGCCGGGTTTGAACCCGCGACCTTGTCTATGTGAAGTTAGCATGGTAACCATTATACCACGGAGGGCGACACACCAATTCCTGTATGAGAAAAGTATAAGCTTTTCAAAGCTGAAACTAAAATCAAGGAATATCTTAAATACGATCAACCTTACGAAAAAAAAAAAAAAGTATATAACATAAATTGGGTGTTTTAATGTGCTCTACATTTTTTGTGTGGTAAGTTTATGTCCATCTCTTGCAGTTTAGCAGTTATGCAAAAAACCGTAAAACTCATCCAGAATAAAGTAGTCTTCAGAGGTTATTCACAGAAAATTCAAGATATACATTTTATTTCTCAAGTAAATATCTTAAGTATACGACATTTTATTCAAAATCGTTAGAGCCATTTTTAAGAACATCAAAATTTTCGAAATTTCTTCCATGTAAAGGGTATTTAGGGGTGTTTCGATTTTCTTGAAAATCTTCGTGTCGCATTCTTGGAAGATACCAAACTTAGATACCAAGTTTGGTTTTTAATGGTCTTTTCGTTTTTGAGCTATGCTGTCCACAGACACACACATACACACTCAGAAAGACAGACACACACACACACCGACATTTTTCTAAAAATGCTTTCCTTTGGATTCAAGGGGTCTTAAAACATATATTTCCGGTGAAATCTCGGTATCGAATTTTTGGGTGCAATACAAATCATAATCCATACACTATGTACATTGTACATATAGAGAAAGCAAAAAAAAAAAAAAAAAAAAAAAAAATGTGATGTGTTCCATTCACATGAATTTTTCTGCATATTCGCAGTCGCGTAAATCATAGTTTCAGAGTAGACAATTTAGGAGGAATGCGTGTGTGTTCGACGGAGGAAAAAGGCCGAACTAATTGAATAACTCACTTGTGTCGTACCACACCTGAAAAGAGTTTCCTTGCCAGTAAAAATCCTGAGATAGTGCACCCACAAATCCACACCATTCCTAATAGCCAAAACCCGCACCCGGGATACGAACACCTAACCACGTTCCGCAACACTGCTAATGTTTTACCATGAAGTAGACAGAAGAATAAGCTTATTCTAGACGTTCTCGGGCTTCAAGCCATGTTTTGAGATGCAGAGTCATCGACATTTCGGGAACGTGCATATTTCCCATCATCAGGTTGATGAAACTGAGCAGTCTGACCTTCTTTTCTCGAAGATCTTGAAATGCTTTCATCTGCTGCTAGGTATCCTTCCCGTAAAGGAACTTGAAATAGGATCTGAAGCTTTCCTGGCGACGAACATATTCTAGACGTTCTCGGGCTTCAAGCCAGGTGTAGAGATGCAGAGTCATCGACGTTTCGGGAGCGTGCATCTCTCCCATCATCAGGATGATGAAACTGAGCAGTCTGCCCTTCTTCTCTCGAAGATCTTGAAATGCTTTGATCTGCTGCTAGGTATCCTTCCCGTAAAGGAACGTGAAATAGGATCTGAAGCTTTCCTGGCGACGAACATATTCTAGACGTTCTCGGACTTCAAGCCAGGTGTAGAGATGAAGAGTCATCGACGCTTCGGGAGCGTGCATCTCTTCCATCATCAGCTTACTAACAATAATTTGTTACATAAATATAGAGAAAGTCATGTGAATGGAGCACATAAGATGTTTTTTTTTTGTATTCAGGGGTCCCCAAGACATATATGTCCGGTGAATCTTGATATACGAAAGTAATTATGGATCATATAGTATTCAAACATTTAAACTATCGCTGTTCGAGTGTAAAGAAAGTCATATGAATGTAATATTTTAATGATTATGTTCACAGACACACGGATGGACAGAAGTTATAGAGTAACCAGTAAGGGATGCTGCCTCGGTAGTACACTATTACAACAGATAACTGTCATTTAAAAATCAATTTCCATCTCCTGCTCCCCACCTTGTCTCTTGCCTTAAAGCACAAGGAAAAGCATGATCCAGTACTGTGTGTCTACACGAGTAATCAGAATTTGTTGGGCAACAAAGATCACAGATCAGTCATTGCCAGCTTTATCCAAGGGCAGATACTTCTCTGCAAAAACATCCTGTTCCAGTTCCAACTCTTTACAACTTTCCTCATCCTATTATTCACAAATGAATCCGTTATCTTGATATTGTCTGTCTGATACTTTAGCACATAAAACAAGCAGTGCATATTGTACTTTCTCTACACGTACTATGTATAGAGAAGGTATTGTATTGCACTCAAAAATACGATACCGAGATTTCACTTGAAATATATGTTTTGGTACCCACTTAATGCAAAAAAAAAAAAAAATAGAAAAATGTCCGTGTGTGTCTGTGTCTGTGGGCAGCATGCCTCAAAAATGAAAAGGCCATTAAATACCGTTTGTATTTAACAATATCTTCCAAGGACGCGACACGAAGATTTTCAAGAAAATCCTCTCACCCCCAATTTCCCGTTACATGGAAAATTTTTCGAAAATGTTGATATTCTCAAAAATGGCTCCAACGATTTTGATTAAAATATGGTATATTAAAGATATTTATATGACAAATAAAATGTATATCTTGAAAATTATAGAAATAGCCTCTAAAGGTCTTATTCAGAATGAGTTTTACGGAATTTTGTATAACTGATAAATCGTAAGAGATAGAAAAGGAAACTTATTACACAAACAATGTAAAACTCGTTAAAACACACAATTTATGCTACATAACTACTTTCTCTATACGCACTATGTACATAGTGTATAGAGGAGGTATTGCACTCCACCCAAAAATTCGATACCGAGATTTCACTGGAAATACATGTTTTAGGGTCCCCTTTAAATAAAAAAGCATTTTCGGAAAAAGGTCCGTGTGTGTCCGTGAGTCTGTGAACACGATAACTCAAAAACGAAAAGTCGGTAAAATACCAAAGTTGGTACTTAAGTTTAGTATCTTTCAGGGATGCGACAACAAGATTTTGAGAAAAATCCTCCCACCCTAAACTACCCTTTACATGGAACTTTTTTTCTAAAATTTTGATTTTTTCAAAAATGGCTCAAACGATTTTGATTAAAATATCGTATACTAAAGCTATTTACCTGATAAGTAGAATTTATATTTCGAATTTTCTGGGAATAGACTCTGAAGAGTACTTTATTCTGGATGAATTTTACGAAATTTTGAATAACTGATAAACCGTAAGAGATGGACAAAAACTTACTGCACGAAAAATGTAGAGCACGTTAAAACACACAATTTATGATATATACATTTTTTTTGTGGAGTTTATCGTTTTTTTTTAGATATTCCTTGTTTTTGGTTTCAGCATTAAAAAAACATATTTTTCTCATAAAGGAATTTGTCAACTCCTGTCCATACAACAAAGGAACTTCAGTCACATAGCAACCAATTTATGATTATTACTTTAGCCTATGGTAGTCCCATATTTCGCTTCTACTTACAAGGAAGTAAGTAATAAGACTATTCTGCTAATTTTTTCTCGATTAGCATGAAGCAAATAGAAGCATAAGCTTTTTAACAATAATTTGTTTCAAGGATGTAGAAAAAGCCATGTGAATGGAAAACATAAGATTTTTTGATTTGTAATAAAAGATGTGATAAAAGGTTTGACGTAGTGTAATATCCTCGACAGCTTTAATGTGACCAGAGCATGTGATAAAAAGTTTTATCACATTCTGTGACACGGAAATGTGATAGGCCTAAGAAGAGCTAGTAAGAAAGTCATATGAATACAGATTTTTGTAATATATTTCAAACATTAGACAATGTGCCAAGTTGCCTATATGTGGTAACTTGCTGATTAACGAGGTGCCAGGTTCGAGAATAATTTAGTTTCGATGCGGGTATGAGGGTTTTACCAGAAGTATTTGATGTCCATCTGACCTGGAATTGTCCTATATATTTCTATTACAGTTCTAACATTTCACATTATGTGGCCAGTTTTGTGTGAAATACATAAAACTGAGGATACGACTGTCTCCGTAGTCGAGTGATCAGCGAGCTGACTTCTCACCCGGAGGTCCCAGGTTCGATTCCCTGCTGAGGTGGGAAGTTTTTCTTTAGCCAGAATTATTCCCTATTCCCTACAGAGTCTGGAAGTATGTATTGAAGAGTGACTGTGTGTGTGTTTGAGGAAAATAAAATTATTTAAAAAAAAACCTACAGACGAGTTGTTTCAAATATAAAGTCCCCGATATGACCTTAGATGTTAAAGGGGGCTATATAAATGAAACGATAAAACAACTGATGATACATTACGCACCTTTAAACCAATTTGTAGACGATCTTGATGTGATAAAAATCTGATGTGTTCCATTTATATGGATTTCTCTACATCTCTGTAACAAAGCATTTGAACAATAATTTGTTGTTATTAAAATGCTTATTCTTCTATCTGCCCGTTTGAGAAAAGTTTAAGTGGTTAAAAATTGAAACCTATAATCTGCAATACCTCAAGAATGATCAATTCTACATATAAAAATCTGACGTGTTACACTCACATGACTTTCTCTAGTTGCTCTACAAATATCCTACAAAAGATTATTCTTTTTTGTACACAATGCTAATCTTGATAAATGTTAGCAGAATGTTATTACTTAGTTCCTTATAAGTAGAAGGGAATAAGGGAATGCACTATGCTAAAGTGATTGTCAAATGTTTTAAAAGCTATCGTTTTGCGACTGTCATTGCAAATCACTTCTTTGCTTGGCCAGGAGTAGAACAAAAGAAAAACAGACACTTCCTGTGTGAGAAAAGTTTTAAGTACTTCACAATTGAAACCAATAACAAGGAATATATCGAAAACGGTTACCTCCACAACAAAAACGTAAATGACAAAAATTGTGTGTTTTGTCATGAGGTACATTTTTTTCTATATCTTACGGTTTAGCAGTTAAGCAAAATTCAGCAAAATTCATCCAGAATTCAGAAGCTATTCCCAAAAAATTCGAGATATACATTTTATTTCGAACATAAATAGTTTTAATCAAAATCGTTAGAGCCATTTTTAACAAAATCAAAATTTTCGAACTTTTTTCCATGTAAGGGTAGTTTGTGGTGGGGGGATATTTCAGAAAATCTTCGTGTCGCATCCTTGGAAGATACTAAACCTAAATACCAAGTTTGGTATTTAGCGGTCTTTTTGTTTTGAGGCTATGCTGTCCACAGACACACACACACGGACATGTTTTAAAAATGTTTTTTTCGGACTCAGTGGACCCCAAAACATATATTTCCGGTGAAATCTCGGTATCGAATTTTGAGTACATTACAATACCTTCTCTATCCCTATGTACATTGTATATATGGGGCTAGAGAAAATAAAAATGCATAAGACATTAACTGTGTGTTTTAATGATATATACATTTTTGTGGAGTAGGTTTTTATGTACCTTATGGTGTACATGTTATACAAAAGGCATCCAGAATGAAGAGGTCTTCAGAGAAAATTCAAGATGTACATTTAATTTGTTATAAAAAGAATTTAAACATTAGATATTTTAATCAAAATCGTTTGAGCCATTTTTGAGAAAATTAAAGTTTTCGAAAAATGTTCCATGTAAAGGGTAGTTGGGAGTGGGGGAGTTTCTTGAAAATCATTGTGTCGCATCTTTGGAAGAGTTTTTCGTAGTCGGCTTATCTCTCCATATTTAAGAGTGACACCCCCCAGGACTTACAGGCGGATACCTAGAGGTCAGAAGCCTGTCGGGGAGTCAATGGCACGAAATTTCAAGGTGGAGAAACTGTAACGAGTGATTGGCCCGTAGCCAGGCATGAGGGTGAGGAAGTGGATGATATGAAGTGCAAGAGAAGTGCAGAATAGTAAAGGTGATGGATGATCAGCGAGAGGCATTTCCTGACCTGCCTCTTCAAGTTTGCCTCCTAGCCCATGAGACGAGAGCAATACGAACGTAGACAAAGTGACCTCAGTTGAATGACGTCACTTCATCGCAGCTTGACATGTACTTCGTCGTGTCGTGGGTTACGGCCCGCGTGCACTAAAGTTGAACAGGTAGGTCAGGAAATGCCTCTCCCTGGTGCTGCTGCTGGAGCATTTGGTGGAATGAGTAGCGGGGGAAACCGGAGAAAAACCGCCCACATGCGCGCGCCTGAGAGGCGAGCGGTCTAACCACTTGACCACGGTGCCGCCTAGCCTTGGAAGATACTAATCAAAAATAACAAGTTTGGTGACAAGAGCTATGCAGACACACATGGGGTCTGACGTGTTACACGCATATGACTTTCTCTAGCTGTTCTGCAAACTTCTTACAAAAGATTCTTCTTCTTTCTACAACGTGCTAATCGAGATAAACATAATGTACTTACTACTTGGTTCCCTATAAGTAGAAGGGAACTAAAGAAATGTGCTGTCAAATGTTTTAAAAACTGTCGCTATGCGATTGTTATTGCAAATCGCTTCTTTGCTTGGCCAGGAGTAAAACAAAAGAAAAACGGACACTTGCTGTTTAAGAAAAGAAAAGTCGTTTAGAACTGAAACCAATAACAAGGAATATCTCGGAAGTTGTCACCCCCACAGCAAGAATGTAATGGGCATAAATTGTGTGTTTTGACGAGATCTACATTTTTATGTGGTAAGTTTTTGTCTATCTCTTGCGGTTTGCCAGTTGTGAAAATTTCCTCAAAATTCCTCAAGAAAAAAAAAAGGCTTAAGAGGCTATTCCAAAATTTCAAGATTTACATAATTTCCGAAAAATGTTCCATGTAAGGGGTAGTTTTGGGTGGGGGGGGGGGAATTTTCCTCAAAAATTTTGTGTCACATCCTTGGAAGATGAATAAACAATTCATTTTTTATCTATGCTGACACATACACAGACACACGTGGACCTTTTTCTAAAAAATCCTTCTTTTTTTTCAGGGGACATGAAATCTCGACATCGAATTTTTGGGTGAAATACAATACCTTCTCTAGCTGTGTACATCGTACATACGGTCTAGAGAAAGTAAAAATATTTTTTGGTATCTGGGGATCCTCATCGTATTTCATCATACGATGAAATCTCGACATCGAATTTTTGGCGGAATACAATACCTTCTCTATACACCATGTACATAATGTGTGTAGAGAAAGTAAAAAATATTTTTTGCACTCAGATATTTCCGGCGAAATCTCAGTATCGAATTTTTGGACGGAATAGAATACATTGTGTAACTACTATTTAGGTTGTTCATATGAGCTTAGAAAAAATAAAAACTTTTTTTGGACTCGTGGGACCTTAAAACACATTTCCAATGAAATTTCGACATCGAATTTTTGGGCAGAATACAATACTTTCTTAGCTCTATGACGTTGTATGTACGTTCATGCTAGATATGAAATAACAACAGAAGTGGTTAAAACGGACGAGATATCACATTACGAGCATTTGGAGGCGTTTATTACCAAAGTTGGGGTCATGAGAAGGTTGTGTACCCATGGGAAGACGTCGTATTAAACCGTAGAAGTGGCCTGGTATTTCCCAAGTTGGTGGCAAGGGTGTGAAGCAGCCCCACCAGGTGCGACAGAGAGCGAGTGAGCGAGCGAGCGGCCGTAGCTGGCTGCTGCTAGCGGGGTTTTCCGAACTCACTCTGCTCAGCCTAGTCGTTCGCGCGTTTAGTGCAGCGCTGGCTGGTTTCGATGGAAGCGGACTCTTCCACGGCCGAGGAAAGGGGTTGAGCATCATAAGAGGCGCACAAAGGGAGGGAGTATCCCCTGCCTGTACCCGACCCCTAAATGCCTTCCGCCACTATTGTCTTCGGCTCAGGTAAGATGTGTCTTTTGTTTCTCAGAAGGGTGGGCAATTGTTTTTCATGTACACGTGATCTCATGCGCCGAAACAGGTGTCAACATTTTGTGACATTCATTGTTGAAACATGTACACGTGTTGTTGACAGTTACTTCGTACCACATTTCTGTGGCGTTTGCTCAGAAGGTGGTAACATGTTTTTGTGTGTGTGTGTGTGTGTGTGTGTGCTAAGACAGTAGTGATATAAAAGAAACAATCCTCTACTCCCACACAGTCTGGAAATATGTGTGTGTGTGTGTTTGAGGAAAATAAAACGATTTAAACCCAAAGTAAAGAACCTACAGATATGACCTTAGGTGTTAAAGGTGGCTATGTAAATGAAACAATAATAAAAAAAAGTTCTACCTTTTTTAAAAATATTCACATAAAATCCAGTTTTATACGAAATTATTTTACTAATAGATCTGTCATATATTTAGTATAGAAAAATGATTACTTTTCATACTCTACAAACCTCTTTATTTTTCAAAATTTACTAATTTAATATAAAAGTTAAGGTGATATTTCGTAAAAGTAATATGGCAGTTTTCTTTAATGTGTTTTTGAGAGGCAGTATAAAAATTGTGAAACAAATTAGCGAAAAATTGCATTTTGTGGAAGTGAAGTGTTGGTAAAAGGTTTGCAAGGAAATAAGATTTGAGGTTGGCAATGCCCATTTATAACTTTAGTTAATTGGTAGTTACAGTTGGTGAAATGGAAAAAATTATACATTTTCTTTAAGTTTAGAATTCATATTATATTATTAAGAATCAAAATATTTTTACTTTCTCTATACTCATTATGTACATAGTGTATAGAGAATGTATTGCACTCCACCAAAAAATTTGATACCGAGATTTCACCGGAAATATATGTTTTAGAGTCCCTTGTATCCAAAAAAAGTATTTTCAGAAAAAGGTCCGTGTGTGTCAGTGTGTCTGTGAACACGATAACTCAAAAACGAAAAGTCGGTAAAATACTAAAATTGGTATTTAAGTTAATATCTTCCAGGGATGCAACACTAAGATTTTGAGAAAAATCCCCCCACCTCAAACTACCCTTTACATGCAACTTTTTTCGAAAATTTTGATTTTCTAAAAAATGGCTCTAACGATTTTGATTAAAATGTCGTATATTAAAGTTATTTACCTGACAAATAAAATGTATATTTTGAATTTTCTGGGAATAGTCTCTGGACTACTTTATTCTGGATGATTTTTTCATAACTACTAAACCGTAAGAGATGGATAAAAACTTAACCCACAAAAAATGTAGAGCACGTTAAAACACAATTCATGTTATATACATTTTTTTCGTGGAGTTGATCGTTTTTGAGATATTCCATTTTCTTGGTTTCAGCTTTGAAAAACTTCTACTTTTCTCATACAGGAATTTGTCAACTTCTGTCCATACAAACAAACGAACTTCAGTCACATAGCAACCAGCTTTTGGCTTTCACTTTAATCTTATTTCGCTTCTACTTACAATAAAGCAAGAAATAAGACTATTTCTGCTAATTTTTCTCGACTAGCATGAAATAAATAAAAGATAAGCTTATTAACAATAATAATTTACAGAGATACAGAGAAAGTCATGTGAATGGAACACATCAGATTTTTTTAATTGTTCACAATTTTGGTCAAATGTCACAAGAAAGCACTAGTTTGTATACAGACACACACATCCAGTTGTATACTTCATACTCTTGATTTTTCAAAATGTAATAATTTAAATATAAAAGTTAGAGTAATATTTCTTAAAAGTAATACGGCTGTTTTCTTTAATGTGCTTTTGAGAAACAGTATAACAATTCTGAAACAAATTAGTGCAAAATTGCATTTTGTGGAAGTGAAGCGTTGGAAAAAGGTTCATAAAAAATCTGATGTGTACCATTCACATGACTTTCTCTATCTCCCTGCAACAAATTATTCTTAAACAGCTTATACTTCTATTTACTTTATGCTAATCAGTAAAACATTAGCAGAAATAGTCTTATTACTTGCTTCCTTGTAAGTAGAAGCGAAATAAGGGACTGCCATAGGTTAAAGTGATAGTCAAAAGCTGGTTGCTATGTCAATGAAGTTCCTTTGTTTATATGGATCGGAGTTGACAAGTTCCTGTATGAGAAAAATATAAGTTTTTCATAGCAAAAACAAAACATAAGGAATGTCTCAAAAATGACGAACTCCACGAAAAAAATTTACATAACATAAATTGTGTGTTTTAACGTGGTCTACGTTTTTTGTGTAGTAAGTTTTTGTCCATCTCTTACGGTTTAGCAGTTATTCAAAATTCAGTAAAATTCATCCAGAATAAACTACTCTTCAGAGGCTATTCCTAGAAAATTCAAGATATACATTTTATTTGTCAAGTAAATATGTTTAATATACGAAATTTTAATCAAAATCGTTAGAACCATTTTTGAGAAAATCAAAATTTTCGAAAAAATTTCCATGTAAAGGGTAGTTGGGGGTGGGTGATTTTTCTCAAAATCTTCGTGTCGCATCCCTGGAAGATACTAAACTTAACTACCAAGTTTGGTATTTTACCGACTTTTCGTTTTTGAGTTATCGTGTTCACAGACACACGAACACACACACACGAACCTTTTTGTGAAAATGCTTTTTTTTTTTTTTTAATATTGAGGACCCTAAAACATATATTTCCGGTGAAATCTCGGTATCGAAATTTTGGGTGGAGTGCAATACCTTCTCTATACACTATGTACTTAGTGCGTACAGAGAAAGTAAAAATAAGATTTAAAATTTGAAGTGCCTATTGATAAGCCTATTTGGTCAAATTTTATAACTTTTCAGATCTCACCTGTAACTAGAAAGCGCTAGTTTTATATACACACTTGTATATTTTGACACTTTATTAAATCTATCATCGATGGTCACATCTAAAAGCACTGCTGAATAAATAAGTTAATATTTATTTTGGATCAAGTTTTTCGAAGCCTGCATTTCGTGTCTGAAGCAATAATCGTATATCGACAGTCCGCCTGTGGTGCCATTAGTAGTTAAAGCGGGCGTTAAACACTACCAAAAAAAAAAAAAAAAAAAAAGTATATCGACAGTACTCGACTCAATTTGACAGTGAAACCTTGGAGTCTGAGTTTTTTGTTCCAGTTTTATTCTTTTATGGTTTTTGTTTGTTTGTTTTTTTCTGTACTGGCACACATCAGAGAGTAAATTACATGTATTATACTCTTGCTGCAAACTCTTGTTTTAGGAACGCGAATATTTCGTTTGGGTCGCATTCGGAGGACTAACGTAACTTAGGTTGAAACATTTAATATCCCAAACAACTAAACTAATTCTCCTCGGTTCGATTCCCAGCTGGGGGCGGGGGATAAATATTCTCTATTCTCTCTCAGAGTCTGGAAGTATGAGAGTGAATATGCGTGTGTGTGTTTAAAGAAAAGAAAAGGAATAAAGAACCACGTCAAGTTATTTCAAAAGTATGTTGAAGATGGTATTCAAATGAAACGATAAAAATTAAATTTAATTCCAATCTTTGGGCATTAAGTAATAATTATTGGGTAAAGATTCCACAGGCGATCCGGATTTGAAAGTGTGTAAAATATTAACACGTCCATATTTGAAACCGCTAGAGGTTTTGACATCTTGGGATCATTGGGTTTTGGCTTCACAGATCCTTCGGCTTCTCCTTGCGGCTTAGGGCCCTAAAAGTTTATGAAAACCAGTAAATAACTATGTACAAAGGTACCAAATCCAGACAATTTATGAGAGTAAATGGATATTTTGAATTATCCTGTACAATATATTAAGTATCTTGTATGAAAATTAATGTTGTAATTTTAGTTATCCGTTATTGGCATCCATCATTCAATATTTTTTACACTTTGCTCCTCCGAGTGACAGTAAACCTTACATTGTTATTTTATAGATATACATGTATAGTTAACTTTCCTGGAGTTGCTGAATTCGGTACCATTACAGTTATTTATGTTTATGCACCTTTCCCTCTATTTGTACATTTTTATACTATACCAACTTAATCTATTTATAGCTTACAACCTCTTCAGTGTTATTATTAAGATCCGCTCTTTCTTTTGGTATTTTCCACCCCCCCCCCCATTTTTTGCTTACTTTCCCTGTATAACTACCTGGTTGTTTCATAAATTCTTTCTTATTGTTTCCTAAAAGTTTTAAGTACAATATCTCTGGCGGTAACTTTTCCCACTTTTTATTCCATATTTCGTCTCTCCATGTTGTTTACATTGCCACATGGGCAATATTTATAGATATTTTAGACCTTTTAGTAACATTTTTCCTGTTCTAGCCTATGCTAGACCCTCTCTAAAGCGTTACATTAAAGAACCAATTGAGTGAAAATTATTTCTCATTGTTTCTTTTAATGGTATATAATTTAAGAAATACGTAATCAATAAATGCACTGAAAGCAATTAATAATAAATATTTATTTTGGTTATATCTATAAAAATAACTGATGCGTTCCACTCACACGACTTTCTTTAGATCTTGGTAACAATTTTTTGTTAAAAAGCTTATTCTTCCCTCCACTTCATACTAATCAAGATAAACATTAGCAGAAATAGTCTTATCATTTGCTTCCTTGTAATTAGAAGGGAATAAAGGAACACACTAGGCTAAAACGATAGTCAAATCTTTTAAAAGCTGGTTGGCCGGTGTTGATATTCCCACATGTGAAAAGTTAAAGAGTATATTAAAACGGAAACCAATAACAAAGAATGTATCAGAAATGGCCAATTCCACGAAAAAAATGTCATAAATTCTGTTTATTAATATCTATATTTTTTGTGGAGTAAGTTTTTGTCTCTTGCGGTTTACCAGTAATTCAAAATTTTCCAGCCTCACATTCAAAAGGTCGTGAGTTCGAATCTCGCTTAGGGTGAGTTAGCCGACTAAGGTTTTTTTCGGGGTTTTCCCTTATCCTGAGAAGACAGTGTCCAGTAACTTTAAGCTCCATGGACCCCGAGATCTTTTGAGCATCATTTCACCAATTTCATTCATCGTCCGATATGACCAACCAGGTTAAAGGACGTTAAATTACAACAAAAAAAATGCAAATTTTATCCAGAATAAAGAGGTCTTCATTCTTAGAAATTCCTAGATATTCATTTTGTTTATCATGTTAATGTTTTTGATATACGGTATCTTAATCAAAATCCTTAGAGACATTTTTGAAGAAAAAAAATCAAAATTTTCGAAAATGTTCCCATGTAATGGCTAGTTTGGGAGGGAGGAATTCTCCTCAAAAATTTTATGTCGCATCCTTGGAAAATACTAAACTTAAATACCAAGTTTGATATTTTACCGACTTTTGAGTTATCTTTTGTTTAGACACATTTTTCTAAAAACATTTTTTTTTTGTTATTTATTCAGAATGCCCTATAAGGTGTATTCGCGGTGAAATATTGGCATACAATACCTTCTCTACTTACGTACCATGCACTATGTAAAGAAAGTGAAAACAGACCGGGGATATTTTACGACTTACTCATACCACTGACCTACACTGCTTTTATTGAAGATTTATGAGGAACTGTTTGATGAGTATCAAATTAAACGTTACTATGGTTTCATTGACGTGATTTCCCTGCTTCCCCAAAATATGTTTTTAAAATATGTCTACTTAGAATCATTACTTGCATTACAAAACAGGAATTACTTCTGCTAATTTCCGCTAGATTCCGAAGCCGTTGCGCAATATCCTTGATTTATTGTGACTGGAAAGAAAAGTTGATCTCCGCCATCGAGAATTGCATTACGCGCTGCCACATGCAGGTTCAAAACAAATACACATGTTTACTTTCTCTAACACGTATGTATACCAACGTACATAGACAGAAAATCCTGTATTCTACCTAAAAATTCGATACCAAGGTTTCATTGGAAATATCTTTTGAGACCTTCTGAATCCAAAATCCGTTAAATACCAAACTTGATATTTATGTTTGGTATTTCTCAGGATGCGACACAAAGATTTAAGAAAATCCTCCCACCTCTACATTGAAAAGTTTTCGAAAATGTTGATTTTCTCAAAAATGGCTCTAGCGATTTTGATTAAAATGATGTATACTAAATATATTTACATGACAAAATGTATATCTTGAAATTCCTCTAAATGGCTTTTGTGTAGCTAGAGATAGGCAAATACTTGCTCACAAAAAATATAGTTCTCGTTAAAACACACAGTTTATGTCATATGCATTTTTGCTTTCTCTATACGTCTATGTACACATATACGAAGATTTGAGAAAAATCCCCCATCCCATACTACCCTTTACATGGAAAAAATTTCGAAAATTTTGATCTTCTCAAAAATGACTAACGATTTTGATTAAAATACCCTATATTAAAGGTATTTACATGGCAAATAAAATGTATATCTTGAATTTTCTGAGAACAGCCACTAAAGACCTCTTTATTCTGAATGAATTTTGCTGAATTTTGCGTAACTGATAAACTGTAAGAGTTAGACAAAGCTTACTACACAAAAATCTGATGTGTTCCATTCACATGACTTTCTCTGTATCCCTGCAACAAATTATTTTATTTACTTCATCTAATGGAGCAAAAATTAACAGAGATGGTCTTAATACTTGCTTCCTTGTTAGTAGGAGCGAAATAAGGGAGTACCATAGGTTAAAGTGAAAGTCAAAAGCTGGTTGCTCTGCGACTGAAGTTCCTTTGTTTGTATGGACACGAGTTCACAAAGTCCTGTATGAGAAAAGTATGTTTTTATAGCTGAAACCAAAAACAAGGAATATCTCAAAAACAATCAACTCCATGAAAAAAAATGTATATAACATAAATTGTGTGTTTTAAGGTGCGCTACATTTGTTGTGTGGTAAGTTTTTGTCCATCTCTTACGGTTTAGCAGTTATGCAAAATTCTGTAAAATTTACCTTGAATAAAGCGGTCTTCAGAGGCTATTCCCAGAAAATTGAAGATATACATTTTATTTGTCAGGTAAATATCTTTAATATACGATCTTTTAATCAAAATCGTTAGAGCCATTTTTTAGAAAATCGAAATTTTCGAAAAAAGTTCCATGTAATGGGTAGTTGGGGGTGGGGGGATTTTCCTCAAAATCTTCGTGTCGCATCCCCTACCAAGTTTGGTATTTTACCGACTTTTCGTGATTGAGTTATCGTGTTCAGACACACGGACACACACACACACGGACCTTTTTCTGGAAATACTTTTTTTTGGATACAGGGGACTCTAAAACATATATTTCTGGTGAAATCTCGGTATCGAATTTTTTGGTGGAGTGCAATACCTTCTCTATACACTATGTACATAGCACGTATAGAGAAAGTAAAAAGTGTAGATCACGATAAAAAAAAAACAATTTACTTTTTTCGTGGAATTGACCATTTCTGAGATATTCCTTGTTAGTTGTTTCAGATTTAAAATACTTAAACTTTTCTCATACGGAAAGTTGTAAACTTCTAGCCCTGCAAATAAACGGATTTCAACCACACAGCAACCTAGTGTACTCCCTTATTTTCCGTCTACTTTCAAGGAAGCAAGTAATTAAGACAAATGCTGCTAATGTTTATCCCGATTAGCATTAAGGTGATAGAAGAATAAACTTTTTAACATTAATTTGATACAACGAGTTAGAGAAAGTCATGTGAATGGAACACATTAGCTTTTTATACTTAGTAAGTATGTTTATTAAGCAGATAAAATGTTATTTTAAAATAGGTATACAATATTTTGATTAAAAGATAATACGAAATGTTCTTTAAAGAATAAGCAGTTAGTGGTGAGTTTTATCGTCTTTCATGCTTTCTGAGAAAACGGAGAATTTATACCAGAAAGTGTCATTACAGAAAAAAAAAACTGTTAAAAATAGAGAAAGAATACTCATGTGTATCCGCCACGTGACTTGGCTACACAGAAGCTGTTCCGCTTGACAGTAGTGCCAATTTGTAAAGAAAAATATTTCCTTGAAACATACCTTAAAGTTTATCTCTACTCGAAAGAGTTATGATTTTTATTTTCCCTTCTACGTATCTAGGTAGGGGAGATATTGTATTCTATCCACAAATTCAATACCGAGATTTTATCGGAAATAGCTTTAACTAAAAGAAAACTGTTAAATATCAAACTTTATGTTTAAGTTCTGCATCTTCCAAGGATTGCAATACGAACACTTTCAAGAAACTCCTCCTCCCCTCAGTAAAAACTGCCTTTCATTTGGAAAAAGGTTTAAAAATATAATTTTCTTAAAAAAAATTAACAATTTTTATAAAAACTACATATATTTAAGACATTCTCGTGAGTAAATGTATATATTAATTTTTTTGGGAATAGCCTGTAAAGTCATTCGGAGTAAATTTTGTATTGCTAGTAAACGTAAAGCAATACACGAAATTCACTACATAAAAATGTAAATTTTCTTAAAAACGATTACTTTGTGAGGCCTAAGGAATTTCCGAGATTATCGTTATGATGTTTCGAATTCCTCAATATTTGGTGATACTTTCCAAGTTCTTTCGATGTTCAGTTGTTTTACTTGATTACATGAAAAGTGTATGGAATTTTAGGACCATTGTTAGACCGCTCGCCTACACTCTAGGTGACCCGGGTTCGATCTCAAGCGCCCGCATGTGGGATTCGTGGTGTATGAAGCGGCGTCTGCCGGGTTTTCTCCGGGTCCTCCGGTTTCCCTCGCCGCTCCATCATCACCAACGGACCCTTAGACATTGACTTGTAAGTCCTACAAATACGCGGAGGGTAACGCGATTACGAAACGAAAAAAAATCTGATGTGTTCCATTCACATGACTTTCTCTACATCTCTGTAACAAAGTATTCTTAAAAAGCTTATACTTCTATTTACCTCATGCTAATCAGAAAAAAATAGCAGAAATAGTGTTATTACTTGCTTCCTTGTAAGTGGAAGCCAAAAAAGGCAGTACCATAGGTTAAAGTGATAGTCAAAAGCTGGTTGCCATGCCACTGAAGTTCCTTTGTTTGTATGGACAGCAGTTGACAAATTCCTGTATGAGAAAAGTATAAGTTTTTCATAGCAGAAACCAAAAACAAGGAACGTCTCAAAAACGATGAACTCCACGAAAAAAAATGTATATAACATAAATTGTGTGTTTTAGTGTGCTCTACATTTTTTGTGTAGTAAGTTTTTGTCCATCTCTTAAGGTTTAGCAGTTATTCAAAATTCCGTAAAATTCATCCAGAATAAACTACTCTTCAGAGGCTATTCCCAGAAAATTCAAGATAAACATTTTATTTGTCAGGTAAATGTCTTTAATATATGATATTTTAATCAAAATCGTTAGAGCCATTTTTGAGAAACCAAAATTTTCGAAAAAAGTTCCATGTAAAGGGTAGTTGGGGGTGGGGGGATTTTTCTCAAAATCTTCGTGTCGCATCCCTGGAAGATACTAAACTTAGATGCCAAGTTTGGAATGTTACCGACTTTTCGTTTTTGAGTTATCGTGTTCACAGACACACGGACACACACACGGACCTTTTTGTGAAAATGCTTTTTTTTTTGGATACAGGGGACCCTAAAACATATATTTCCGTTGAAATCTCGGTATGGAATTTTTGGGTGGAATACAATAGTTCTCTTGCCCTATGTACATTGTACATACGGGGTAGAGAAAGTAATAAAACAAGTACAAATAATTTGAGAGGTTTCGGCGTTTAGTCTCCGTTACAGCCTTTGAGAATCGGAAATCCTGCTTTAGTGTGTTTTTGTTTTGTATCGACTGTCGTGACGTAACTTCCGTCGCGGACATCAGTAACCGTGGATGAAAATATGTGTTGTTTTGTCTGTTAATAGTAGCGGTTATAATGTTCCGTGATAAGGGTTCTGTAGATATTGGTGTCGGCTCGGAAATATGTCGTATTTTCCGAAGCGATCTAAACCATGGCCGAAGTTGCCAGATGAGAAATTGAGAGGTGAGTGACTGATGGGAAATTTCGCTTGCGTATGAATAATGGTTTTACAGATGGGATTTTTTACTGTTATGCAAGAAGCGAGTGTATCGGTGTCATTTCCTCTGCTATTGTCTGTGGTTGGCGGCAAGGTTAACAAATGCAGGTGTTGTACGATATGCATCTGCTACGGGCGTTGCACTGTTTCCACTAATTACTTACTGTTTTTACTTTCTCTAGCCTCATATATACCATGTACATAGCGCATAGAGAAGGTATTGTATTCCACCCAAAAATTAGAAAAAGGTCCGTGTGTGTCTGTGGACCGCAAACTTAGAATTTAGCTTTAGTATCTTCCAAGGATGTCACACGAAGATGTACAAGATAATCCCCCATCTCCAACTACCCTTTATACGGAACAAATTTCGAAAATTTTGATTTTCTCAAAATGGCTCTAATGATTTTGAATAAAATACCGTATATTAAAGATATTTATGGTGCAAATAAAATGTTTATTTTGAATTGTCTGGTAATAACATCTAAAGGCGTCTTTATTCTGAATGATTTTTTTTTTTTTTTTTTTTTTTTTTTAAATTTTGCATAACTAGTAAACCATAAGAGATAGTCAAAAACATGCGTCACAAAAACTGTAGATTTCGTCAAAACACACAATTTATGTCCGGTATAATTTTGTTGTGGAGGTAACCGTTTCCGAGATATTCCTTGTTGTTTCTGTTGTAAAGTACTTGCACTTTTCTCAGACAGGGAGTTTCCGTTTTTACTTTCTCTATACGTGCTATGTACTTAGTGCGTAGAGAAGGTATTGTATTGCATCCAAAACTTCCATACCCGGATTTCACCAGAAATACATGTTTTGTATTGAATAAAAACAACATTTTTAGAAAAAGGTCTGTGTGTATGTGTGTGTGTCTGTGGGTAACATAGCTCAAAAATGAAAATTCCGTTAAATACAAAACTTGATATTTATGTTTAGTATCTCCCGACACAAAGATTTTCAAGAAAATCCCCCCACCACAAACTCCCTCTACAAGGAAAAAGATTCCGAAAATTTTCATTTTCTCACAATTTTTATTTTGATTAAAATACTTTATGTTTAAGATATTTTTATAACAAATAAAAAGTATATGTTTAATTTTCTGGGAATATCCTCTGAAGACCACTTCATTCTGGATGACCGTTGAGTTACTGCAAATCATAAGAGATTGACGAAAACTTAATACACAAAAACACTCAATTGGTATTATATACCGAGATATTCGGGAGTATTTACTTATCAGATTTAAGGCACTTAAACTTTTCTCAAACGGGAAGACATCTTCTCGTTTCTCATTTGTTTACTTCTGGCAAGAAAAGAGAATGGAATGTCAATTGTTTCACTTCTATTTCCCTCTTACTTACAATGAAGCTAGCAATAAAACTAATTCTGCTTATGTTTATCTTGATTAGCATGATGTACATAACAGATTAATCTTTTGAATAAAAGGCTTGTTTGCGGAACAACTAGAGAAAGTCATGTGAATGGAACACATCCGTTTTTTGTAGTTCAACGCTCTTTAACCTGGTTGGTCATATCGGACGATGAATGAAACTGGTGAAATGATGCTCAAATGCTCTCGGGGTCCATGGAGCTTAAAGTTACTCGACATTCGTCTTCTCAGGATAAGGGGAAAAAACCTAATCCGGTTAACACACCTAATTCGAACCCGCGACCTGTTGAATGTGGGCCTGACACGCTACCAGCATACAACACAGGCACACTACTACTACTGCTACATATACTTGAAACAGTATTCGCATATATGCGTAATCTTTCACGGCCGGTGTCCATATTTTTAAAATTTAAAATTTTCGGGCTGTTTTGCCGTGGAAAGAGTTAGCGACGTGAGCACATTGCCTCTGAAGATGTCCCTCACAGACAGAGACGAAACGTTAGGTAGAAATATTTTAACTAAACACATTTTAACCTATAGACCACCGCAAAACAGCCCGAAAATTTTAAAATATTCGCATACACACACTCTCTCTCTCTCTGTCTCTCTCTCTCTCTCTCTTAATCTCTGGTTCTGTTAAGAGAATGCAAAAACAGGTGAACATTTTTCTTACTTTCTCTACTACGGATATAAAGTAGTGGATGTATTGCATACCATAGAAAATTCGATAGCGAGATTTCGCTGAAAAGACAACTTAGGAACTCTTGATGACAAAAAATCATATTTCCTATGACTTTCTCTACCTATTTTTACAAAAGCTTATCCCTCTATCTACTTCATGTTAATCAAGATAAACATTAACAGAGATTGTATTGTTACTTAATTCATAATGATCAGATGGTAAATAAGGGAATGCATTAGGTTGAAGCGATATTCAAATCTTTTAAAAGCTGGTTGCTATGTGGTTGAAATTCGGTTCTCTTTGCATGGCCAGGAGTAAAACAAAAGACAAATAAATGAAATTTTCCCGTTTTAAATGTTTAGCGAATAACAAGGGCTATATCAAAAACAAACAAAATATGTATGACATAAATTATGTTTTAAGGAAATCTACATTTTTTGTGTAATAAATTTTTGTCAATCTCTTACGGTTTACTAGTTATGCAACAATTATTCAGAATGAAGAGGTATTTGAAGGCCATTCCCAGAAAATTCAATAACTGCATTTTATTTGTCATATAATGTATTTAATATACGGTGTTTTAATCAAAATAAAGATATTTTTGAGAAAAACAATTTTTTTTTTTAATATCTTACCTGGTAAAGGTTATTTTTTACTTTCGCTAGCCCCGTATGTACAATGTACATAGGGATAGAGAAGTATTGTATTCTACCCAAAAATTCGATACCGAGATTTCACCGGAAATACATGTTTTAGAATCTCCTGTATCCATCAAAAGCATTTTCACAAAAAGGTTCGTGTGTGTGTGTCCTTGTGTCTGTGAACACGATAACTCAAAAACCATTCATTAGTAGCTAAAATACCAAACTTGGTATTTAAGTTTAGTATCTTCCAGGGATGCCACACGAAGATTTTGAGAAAAATCCCCCCACTCCAAACTATCCTTTACATGGAACTTTTTTCGAAAATTTTGATTTTCTTAAAAATGGTTCTAACGATTTTGATTAAAATATCGTATATTAAAGATATTTACCAGGGAAATAAAATGTATATCTTGAATTTTTTGGGAATAGCTTTTGAAGACCAGTTTATTCTGGATGAATTTTGCTTAATTTGGCATAACTAGTAAACCGTAAGAGATAGACAAAAACTTACTCAACAAAAAATGTAGGTTTTTTTAAAATACACAAGTTATGTCATATAAATTTTTCTCGTGGTGCTAACCGTTTTCGAGGTATTCATTGTTATTAGTTTCAGTTGTGAAGTACTTAAACTTTTCTCAGACGGAAGTGTCCGTTTTTCTTTTGCTCTACTCCTGGCCAAGAAAAGAAGCTATTTGTAATGACAATCGCATAACGACAGCTCTTCCTACTTATACGGAACTAAATAATAAGAACATTGTGCTAATGAGTACCTCGATTAGCAAGGTGCAGAAGGAAGAATAATCTTATTAAGAAGTTTGTAGAACAGCTAGAGAAAGTCATGTGAGTGTAACACATCAAAATTTTTATTCAGGTGCCCTCAAACCATGAATTTCCGGTGAAATCTCGGTATCAAATTTTTGGGTGGAATACAATACCTTCTCTGCCCACTTATGTACAATGTACATGCATGCTAGAGAAAGTAAAAACATCGACGAACAGTGCCTTGTGACGGTTAAACAAATGCATTTATTTTCATGGCCAGAGTTCGCTGTAAAATTATTCATTCCTGGCCAGGAGGCCATGGTCTCTCAACTGTGTACTAAAAAAGGAACTGACGTATCAGAATTTGTAATTCAAATGTAAAAAAGACATGCCAAAGTTCACTTTTCTGTTTTAATTACTGCAGAAAATAAATTGCGCAAGTTTTAAACGTTTGACACATTCATTCAGACAAATACTCCACTAGTGAAGTCATGAATGCCACAAACCTTCAGACGAGCGTTTCCAGAAATAAAACGTTCATGACTGCCGTGAGAAAATTCCAAATTCTGTGTTTTTTAAGCAAATAACATGCTTTTGCCACATTAGTAACATAGAAAGTTTTATCTCCATTTTTATTCAAATGCATAACATAGTTTTAAAATGTTTTTGTTGATACTTTCTTTAACACTTTCTTTATACACATGGTGTATAGAGAAAATACCCAAAAATTCGATACCGCGATTGCACCTGAAATGCATGTTCCAGGATCCTTGAATAATAATAGTAATAATAATAATGATTATTATAATCATTATTATTATTATTATTATTATAATAGGAAAATGGATCGGACCTTGTGTGTCTTTACGTGCGTATATATCTGTGGACAGTATAACTCAAAAACGAAGTCAGTGAAATACCAAACTTGGTATTGAAGTTAATTCCAAGGATACTGCACATAGACTTTCAGCAAACACCCCAAAAAACAATTTTATTTTTTCAAAAATGTCTAACAATTTTGATTAAATACCACATGTTTTAGATATTTTTATGACAAACAATATAGATCTCACGCAAATGTCTTTTGTCTGATTAAATCGTTTTCAAGATATTATTTGTTATTGGTTTCAATTTTAAACTACTTAAAACTTCTTCTTTCGTTTCATCTCTCTTGTTTTACTCCTGGTAAGCAAAGAGAACCGAATTTCAACTGTTTCACATAGCCACTAGATATGGACGATCCTTTAGCCAAGTGTACTCCCTTCTACTTACAAAGAAGCAAGCAGTAAGACAATTTCCGCTAATGTTTATCTTGATTAGTAGGAATGTAATTAAAATAATAATCTTTTGTAAGAACATTTTGTTGGTGGAACAACTAGAAAAAGCTATGTGAGTTGAACACATCAGGCGAAAAAGGCTGCTTGCTTTGCACTTTCCAAAATTCTGTAAAAAATACCTCAGGTTTGCATCTCAGGAATACTGCTTTAAAGGTCATAGAATGTTTTAAAACTGAATAATAATTATAATATTATATATGTTGTTATGCTATGTACATATGAGAGTTGGGGCATAAGTCATGGCAACTATTTTGCTTTTGTGAAAATATCAGTGCGTTTGGAAAATATGAAATATAGGAGAGGCTATGAATAGTATGGACAGATTGTGCTTCTCATAATTATTATTAATTCAGACATAACATTATTGGTTTATGTTTCACGCTGCTTACAGGGCCTCAAATAGTTCCCTGCAACATTCACAACACTATGTGGGAAGCTGTGAATACCGTCTGCAACACTATTTTCCTCTCATGTGGAAATCTCACCCACCTGTTGCTGCACGTTTCCAATATCCTCACATGTTGCAAACCGCCTTCCACGTAATGGTTCTTTCACTTGTGTCTGTCTCGACGTCACATGGAGACATGTGGTTGGTGTTTCAATTCCTCTCATCCCAAACGATGCAGTTACCGTCTTACACACATATACACACTGCTTTACCTACCCAGACTGTCCGGTATGGCAGGGCATTATTCTCAAAAGTTTCATGAATTCCCTGTGACATTCTCCTGGCAGTTCTCTCAAGTAGAATGGTTGATCTGATGCAAAAGAAGATGTCTCAACAAATGTCAGACACGGTTATATGTTTCGTCCACAGAAATCGACTAAATGAGCGGCTTTCTTCGCGAGTTTAATAAACGAGTCGCCATTTGTGTTTAGTTTGCAGTAGCGCTGTAGGTAGCAATTGGCTGAAACCCTACTCAGTTGCCAACTGCATGTATTAGAATTACCGCAAAGTACTAAGTTTGCTCTGAAAGACGAAACGTCAAGTTCTAACGTTAATTTGTCCGCCTCGGTAGTAAGGCAGGTAGCGTGTCTGCCTCACATTCAACAGGTCGTGAGTTAGAGTCTTGCATTTTCCTGGGGTTTTCCCTTATCCTGAGAAGACGAATGTCGAGTAACTTCAGCTCCATGGACCCCGAGATCATTTGAGCATCATTTCACCAATTTCATTCAGGTCCAATACGACCAATAGGGTTAAAGGACGTTAAGCAAAAAAAAAAAAAAAAAAAAAAAAAAAAAAAAAAAAAAAAAAAAAAAAAACACTTAATTTCTGATCAGCCTGGTATTTCCGGAAAAACCTCAGTATCAAATTTTTTGATGGAATACAATGCATTGTCCAGCTATTATGTACATTGTAGAGCAAGTAAAACTGTACTTTAATATTTGGTATTTTGCTTGTAGATGATTGGTTAAAAATCTGATGTATTCCATTCACATGACTTTCTCTACATCTCTGCAACAAATTATTGTTAAAAAGCTTATGCTTCTATTCACTTCATACTAATCGAGAAAAAATTAGTAGAAATAGTCTTATTACTTGCTTCCTTATAAGTAAAAACGAAATAAGGGAGTACCATAGGTTAAAGTGATAGTCAAAAGCTGGTTGCTATGTGACTGAAGTTCCTTTGTTTGTATGGACAGGAGTTGACAAACCTGTTTGAGAAAAGTATGTTTTTCAAAACTGAAACTGAAAAGAAGGAATATCTAAAAAACGATCAACTCCAAAAAAAAAAAAAAAAAAAAAAAAAAAAAAAATGTACATAACATAAATTGTATGTTTTAACGTTTTCTACATTTTATGTGGAGTACGTTTTTGTCGATCTCTTACGGTTTACCAGTTTTGCAAAATTCCGCTACATTTATCCAGAATAAAGATGTCTTCAGAGGCTTATGCGAGAAAATTCAAGATATACATTTTATTTGTCAGGTAAATATCTTTAATATATGATATTTTAATCAAAATCGTTAGAGCCATTTTTGAGAAAATCAAAATTTTCGAAAAAAGTTCCATGTAAAGTGTAGTTGGGAGTGGGGAGATTTTCTTGAAAATCTTCATGTCGCATCCTTGGAAGATAATAATTTTATACTTTTTAAAGTACTTTTCGTTTATCAGCTATGCTGTACACGAACATTTTTATAAAAATCTGATGTGTTACACTCACATAACTTTCTCTAGCTGTTCTACGAGTCTCCTACATTTCAATTGTTTCGTTTATATAGTCCCCTTTAACATCTAAGGTCATATCGGGGGCTTTCCACTTGAAACAACCCGTTGTCTGTAGGTTCTTTGCGTTGGTTTAAATCATTTTGTTTTTATTCAAACACGCACATATTCACACTCACATATAAACTTCCAGACTCTGGGGATAGGGAATAATAGAGAAAAATTCCCGCCCCAGCCGGAATCGAACCCGGGACCCCCGGGTGAGAAGTCAGCTCGCTGACCACTCAACCACGGAGACAGTCTTGTTCGTATTTGTACACAATGCTAATCGAGATAAATATTAGCAATATGTTCTTATTACTTAGTTCCTTTTAAGTAGAAGTGATTGTCAAATGTTTTAAAAGCTGTCGTTATGCGATTGTCATTGCAAGTCACTTCTTTGCTTGGCCAGGGGTAGAACAAAAAAAAAAAAAAACAAAAAAAAAAAACCGACACTTTCTGTCTGAGAAAAGTTTATGTACTTCACAATTAAAACCAGTAACAAGGAATATCTCGGACACGGTTACCTCCACAACAAAAACGTAAAGGGCATAAATTGTGTATTTTGTTGTGATATACATTTTTTGTGTAGTGAGTTTTTTTCTATCTCTTACGGTTTAGCAGTTAAGCAAAATTCGGCCGCATTCAATCAGAATAAAGAGGTCTTCAGAGGCTATTCCCAAAAAATTAGAGATATACATTTTATTTCGAACATAAATAACTTTAATATACGGGATTTTAATCAAAATCCTTGGAGCCATTTTTAAGAAAATCAAAATTTTCGAACTTTTTTCTATGTAAAGGGTAGTCTGTGGTGGGGGGATTTTTTTTTTTTTTAAATCTTCGTGTCGCATCCTTGGAAGACACTAAACCTAAATACCAAGTTCGGTATTTAACAGTCTTTTCGTTTTGGGGCTATGCTGTCCACAGACACACACTCAGACAGACAGACACACACACACACACACACACACACACACACGGACCTTTTTTTAAAAATGCTTTTTTCGGACTCAGGGGACCCCGAAACATATATTTTCGGTGAAATCTCGGCATAAAATTTTTGGGTGGAATACAATAAATACTTTCTCTATACACTATGTTCGCGTAGAGAAGTAAAAAGTGCTAATTTTTTTTTATGTTTATCGATGTGTAGCCTTAATTGTTCTAATAATACAGGTTGTCGACAAAATCCAAGCGCATGCAACATGCACTTGGAGTTCATTAGAATACACAGGTGACAAATGTGCCGTTTCTAGAACTTAAAGCTAACGATTTCATGGCTGGCTGATTGCGGGGAACATGTGCCGAGAACTCATTAATCATGTTCCCGCTGCCTGCTTCGCTTTTATAATATCATGGTTTATGTAACCAACGGAAATAGCTTCTTGCAGTAATGGGTAGTCCCAAGACATTGCGTTTATACCATTTTTACTTTCTCTATACGTACTATGTATATAGTGTATAGAGAAGGTATTGCACTCCACCCAAAAATTCGATACCGAGATTTCACCGGAAGTACATGTTTAGGGTCCCCAATATCCAAAAAAAGTATTTTCAGAAAAAGGTCCGTGTGTGTCCGTGTGTCAGTGTGTTCGTGTGTTGTGAACACGATAACTCAAAAACGAAAAGTCGGTATTTAAGTTTAGTATCTTCCAGGGATGCGGCACGAAGATTTTCAAGAAAATACCCCACCCCCAACTACCCTTTACATATAACTTTTTTCGAATATTTTGATTTTCTAAAAAATGGCTCTTAACGATTTTGATTAAAATATGATATATTACAGATATTTACCTGACAAATAAAATGTATATCTTGAATTTTCTGGGAATAGTATCTGAAGACTACTTTATTCTGGATGAATTTTACGGAATTTTGCATATCTGCTAAACCGTAAGAGATGGATACAAACTTACTACACAGAAAATGTATAGCATATTAAAACACACAAGTTATGTTCTATACTTTTTTTCGTGGAGGTGATCGTTTTTAAGGTATTCGTTGTTTTTGGTTTCAGCTTTGAAAATCTTATACTTTTCTCACATAGGAATTTGTCAACTCCTGTCCATACAAACAAAGGAACTTCAGTCACATAGCAACCAGCTTTTGTCTATCACTTAAACCTATGGTACTGCCTTATTTCCCTTCTACTTACATGGGACTAAGTAATAAGACTATTTCTGCTAATTTTTTCTCGATTTATATGAAGTAAATAGAAGCATAAGCTTTTTAACAATAATTTGTTTTAGAGATGTAGAGAAAGTCATGTGAATGGAGCACATCAGATTTTTTTTTTTTTTTGGTAACTTTGACCCTTTCTGAGATAATCCTGGTTACAATAATTTAGGTGTGTGTGTGAATAGCATAAATCGAAAACAAAAGTTATTTGAATACCAAACTTCGTTTTTAAGTCCAGTCTCTTCCAAATATACGGCCGACTCTGGTAATCGTGATCGTTGGTTGGTTGGTTTCGTATTGACGTTCTGTCACAAATGGGTAGTGGCTTCGAATCTCGCTGTGTGTATGGATGTGTAGTGTTCTGTATTTCTGTGCTATCTGACTCATTCTATCTTCCTGGTGGTCAAATAGCTAACGCCAAAAGGCCAATATATGTAAAAAAAAATGTGTTCCATTTACATGGCCTTCTCTAGCTGCTCCACAAACAAACATTCCTTATAAAAGATTATTCGAGATAAACATTAGCAGAACTGCTCTTATTTGCTCATAAATACAATGGAAATAAGGAAATATACTAGTTAAAGCGATATTCAAATCTTTTAAAATTTCACCCCCATGTCAAACAATTGAAAATCGATTTTCTGTTGTATTCCCGGGAGTAAAACAACAGGTGAAACGAAAGTTGACTTCCCGTTTGAGAAAAGTTTAAGTAGTTGAAAATTGAAACCAATAACAAGGAACATCTCTGAAACGGTTAAATGTATACATAAAATGTGTGTTTTAAAGAGCTGTGCATTCACAATGAAGAGAATTTCAGGGACTTTTTTTCCAAGAACAGTCCCTTATTAGCCATGTAAACGTCATTAAGATACGAGATTTTAATTAATTTTCTTTAGAAAATTAAAAATTTAGATTATAGTTTAGGGTTGGGGGATTTTTCTCAAAATCTTGTATCGCATCCTTGGAAGACACTAATTAGGTATTTAACGGACTTTTTTCGTTTTTGATTTATGCTGTACACACCACCACCCTCACAGACACACACTAAACTTTTTCTAAAACATGTATTTTCGTCTTCCGTGGTCTATGGGTAACATGCTAGCCTCTAGTTCCCGAGGTCAGAGGTTCAAACTCGGCGGAGGGCGATGGAGTTTTTCGGGCGTAAAAATTCTCAGCATGACGTCCTTCGGATAGGAAGTAAATCCGTTGGCCTGTGTCGTAGATTTACAGCTCGTAAAAGAACTTCAAGCCTGATAAAGAGGCCTTGGAGCAAAATTAAGTGGTCTTTCACGCCCAATATACAGAGTGATTTATATAGAATTGACACATTTCTTTCTTTAATTATTACGTTGGAAATTCATTCAGTGACCCAATTTTAGCACCAAATTAAGCAGAATGTTCTGGAGTTTCGATTGCTTGTCACTAGATGCGCAGCTGTTTATGTTTAATTCCTAATTGCATTGTTGGCAGCTATTTCGACATTTTGTTCTTGTAGTCAACGTAAAAATGCAGTACGATGTAGAGCTGAATCAAGGATATTTTCAGCAAGCGCTACATGCCATACATCAAATGAATCCCTGAACCTAATTGCAAGTTTCTTTCACGACCGGATAATTTTCAGGAACCTGTGGCCACCGAGATCTCCGGATTTGACATCGCCGAACTTCTTTCTATGGGGCTACTTAATAGACAGGGTTTACGCCACACGTCCCCAGACATTGGACGATCTGAAGCACATCACAAAGGAGATTCAAGCTATTGACAACCGAGTCCTCCAACGAGTGGCCAGTAACATGGAACGACGTGTTGAGTTGTGCCTTATGCAGGATGGAGGACATTTTTAACATTTGCTATAGAGGTAAACAATCTCTTATAATAAGTTGTCGCTAGCATAACACGTTTTGAAACAATTATTGAAAGAAATGTGTCAGATCTATATAAATCATCCTGTAAAATGGATCGCTAGGAGCCGCATAAATAAACAAAGCTCAATTTAATTGCATTTCAAAAATGTATTTCCGGTGAAATTTCGATTTTTGGGTGCAATACGATACGTTCTTTACCTATTATGTACATTGTACACACGCCCTAGATAAAGTAAAAATTCTTATTAATGTACAATGTTGCTGTTTGCTAATTTTTTTTTTTACTTTTTCTATACTCACTATGTACATAGTGAATAGAGAATGTATTGCACTCCACCAAAAAATTCGATACCGAGATTTCACCGGAAATATATGTTTTAGGGTCCCCTGTGTCCAAAAAAAAGTATTTTCAGAAAAAGATCCGTGTGTGTGTGTCCGTGTGTCTGTGAACACGATAACTCAAAAATGAAAAGTCGGTAAAATACCAAACTTGGTATTTAAGTTTAGCATCTTCCAGGGATGCGACACGAAGATTTTGAGAAAAATCCACCCACCCCAAACTACCCTTTACGTGGAACTTTTTTTCGAAACTTTTGATTTTCTAAAAAATGGCTGTAACGATTTTGATTAAAATATCGTATATTAAATGTATATACCTGAAAAATGAAATATATATTTTTAATTTTCTGGGAATAGCCTCTGAAGACTACTTTATTCTGGATGAATTTTTCATAACTACTAAACCGTAAGACATAACTACTAAACTTAACCCACAAAAAATGTAGAGCAGGTTAAAACACACAATTTATGTTATATACATTTTTTTTCGTGGAGTTCATCGTTTTTGAGATATTCCTTTTTCTTGGTTTCAGCTTTGAAAAACTTATACTTTTCTCATACTGGAATTTGTCAACTCCTGTCCATACAAACAAAGGAACTTCAGTCACATAGCAACCAGCTTTTGGCTTTCACTTTAACCTATGGTACTCCCTTATTTCGCTCCTACTTACATTAAAACAAGAAATAAGACTATTTCTGCTAATTTTTCTCGATTAGCATGAAATAAATAAAAGATAAGCTTATTAACAATAATAATTTACAGAGATATAGAGAAAGTCATCTGAATGGAACGCATCGGATTTTTTTTTTTTTTTTTTTTTGCCTCACTGATTAACTTTTTGCTTGTTTTTGTTGTCTCTATTAATTCTCCAAGGGTTTTCCACATGTTGAGTACATCCTGTATAATATTATAAACCAGCCGTATAACTATAATATAATGCAGCTACTAAAGACTTCACAATGACCATTAGTGAGCATTTACATTCAGGCAAAACATAACAAACGCATTATGGGTAGCGCTCTTGCCAACACCTGACTCAAACTTATGTAAATAACAAATCTCACTTGTCTAATTCCAAATGTCAGGCCATTGTTTGCCATGTTTATTAAAGCAACTGAATGTCGCCTTTGAAAAGAGCTCCGTGGTTCAAGGTAGAGAAATATTAGTGCAACGTTAGTAGTTTTCTAACGGTAAAACACAAAAATGCTAGCAGAATACAGAACTAATAATTACTATGACTATTTTTATTTTCTCAACCAAGTGGTATGTATGTAATACATAAAAAAAAATAATCTGATGTGTTACACTCACATGATTTTCTCTAGCTGTTCTACAAACTTCATACATAAGATTCTTCTTCTTTCTGCACCTTGCTAATCGTGGTACTCATTAGCACAATGTTCTTATTATTTAGTTCCGTATAAGTAGGAAGAAAATAAGGGAATACACTAGGCTAAACCAATAGTCAAATGTTTTAAAAGCTGTCGTTACGCGATTGTCATTACAAATCGCTTCTTTTCTTGGCCAGGAGTAGAACAAAAGAAAATGGACACTCCCGTCTGAGAAAAGTATAAGTACTTCACAACTGAAAATAATAACAATGAATACCTCGAAAACGGTAAGCTCCACGAGAAAAATGTATATGACATAACTTGTGTATTTTAACAAGACCTAAATTTTTTTGTTGAATATGTATTTGTCTATCTCTTACGGTTTACTAGTTATGCCAAATTAAGCAAAATTCATCCAGAATACTTCTTCAGAAGCTATTCCCAGAAAATTCAAGATATACATTTTATTTGTTAGGTAAATATCTTTAATATATGATGTTTTAATCAAAATCGATAGAGCCATTTTTAAGAAAATACAAATTTTCGAAAGAAGTTCCATGTAAAGGGTAGTTTGGGGTGGGGGCATTTTTCTCAAAATCTTCGTGTCGCATCCTTGGAAGATACTAAACTTAAATACCAAGTTTGGTATGCAACGGTCTTTTCATTTTTGAGCAATGCTGTCCACACACACACGGACCTGTTTCTAAAAATGCTTTTTTTTTTTTTTATTCAGGGGGACCCAAAACATGTATTTCCGGTGAAATCTCGGTATCGAATTTTTTGGGTGCATTACAATATCTTCTCTATACACTAAGTACATAGTACGTACAGAGAAAGTAAAAGGAGTTGTATTCCACCCAAACATTCAATACCGATGTTTTACTGGAAATATATATTTTCAGTACCCCTGAGTTAAAAAAAAAGTTAATTTTCTCCACCACGTATGTACAAGATATAATTCGAGAATGTATTGAATTCCACCCAACATTTCGATATCGAGATTTCACCGGAAATACCAATTTCATGGATCTCTGAAACCAAAAAAAATAATTTTTACTTTCTCCAGCCTGTATGTATAATGTACATTGTAGATAGAGGAGTTAATGTATTCCACCTAAAAATTCGATACCGAAATTTTACTGGAAATATGTGTTTTGACAACCCCTGAATAAAGTCAATTTTACTCTTCTATTACTTACGTGCATGTACGTAGTACGTAGGGGAAGTTCTGTGTTCTACCCAAAATTCGATACCAAGATTTCACTGGAAATACATCTTTTGATGACCCGTGAATAAAAACTCGTTTTACTTTATCTAGCACGTATGCATAATGCACATAGTAGAGAAGGTGTCGTATTCCACTAAAAATTCTATATAGAAATCTGATTGGAAATACATGATTTTAGAACCTATGATTCGAAAGAATATATTTTTAGAAAAAAGTCCGATTTTGTGTGTCTAGGGGAAGGGCACAATTGTTTAAAAACGAAAAGTCCGTCAAATACTAAACTTGGCATTTATACGTTCAGTATCTTCCAAGGGTGTGACACGATCATTTTCAGGAAAATCCCCCCTTACAGTGAACGATTTTGGTTAAAATTCCGTATTTTAAGATATGTATGAGAAAGAAAACACGATTGGCTTTTAAGAACCCTTCATGCAAATGGTGATTCAATATTTGTTACCTACATATTGTATATCTTGAATTTGCAAGCAATAGCCCCTGAAGTCCTCTTCATTATGAATGACTTTTGGATAAATGGTAAACGTAAGACGGACTAAAATCTACTGCACAAAAAATTAAAGATTTCCTTTAAACACGCCATTTATGTTATGTATACCGTTTGCTAACCATTTCCGAGATATTCCGTGTTATCGATTTTAAAATTCTCCGTATTTAAACTTTTCTCAAATGTGAAGTCGTTTCTCTCTTGTTTTCACTCTGACCACGCAAAGAAACGGATTTCAATCCCATAGCAACCGCATTTTAAAACATTTGATTGTCGGTTTAGTCTAGTGTATTCCCTTATTTCCCTTCTTCTTATAAAATGTAAATGGCGTGTTATTTATGGACGCTCTTTAACTGCTGTGGTTCTCAGCGTCCCATTCTATATTGGGCGTGAAAGACCGCTTAATTTTGCTCAGAGTCCTCTCTATCAGGCTTGAGGTTCTTTTACGTGCCGTAAATCTACGACACGGGACCAACGGCTTTACTTCCCTTCCAAAGGAAGCCATGCTAAGGATTTTTACACCCGAAAAAATCCATCGTCCTCTGCCGGGTTTGAACCCGCGGCATTGGGTATACGAAGTTAGCATGTTAACCGTTACACCACGGAGGGCGACGCCCTTCTACTTATAAGGAACTAAGTAATAAAACCGTTTCTGCTAGTGTTTTATTTTAAATGGATAGAAGAATAAGCATATTACAAATAATTTGTTGCAGAGATGTAGAGAAAGTCAAATTAATGGAACACATAAGATTTTTGCTTTTTCTACACTTACTCTGTACATTGCGTATAGAGAAGGTATTGCACTCCACCAAAAAGTTCGATACCGAGATTTCACCTGAAATGTATGTTTTACGGTCCCCTGCATCTAAAAAAAACAAAACATTTTCACAAAAAGATCCACGTGCGCACGTGTTTGTATCCCTGTGACTGTGAACACGATAACTCGAAAACAAAAAGTCGGTAAAATACCAAACTTGGTATTTAAGTTTAGTATCGTCCAGAGATGCGACACGAAGATTTTGAGAAAAATTCCCCTACCCCAAAACTACCCTTTACATAGAGCTTTTTTCGGAAATTCTGATTTTCTCAAAAATGGCTCTAACGATTTTGATTAAAATATCGTATATTAAATATATTTACCTGAAAAATAAAATGTATATCTTGAATTTTCTGGGAATAGCCTCTGAAGACTACTTTATTCTGAACGAATTTTACGGAATTTTGCATAACTGCTAAACCGTAAGAGATGGAAGGGAAAAAAAAGTTACCACACGAAAAATGTAAAGCACTTTAGAACACATAATTTATCTTATATGCATTTTTTTTTCATGGAGTTGATCGTTTTTTTTTTTTTTTTTTTTTTTGATATTCCTTGTTTTTGGTTTCAGCTTTAAAAATTATACTTTTCTCACACAGGACTATGTCAACTTCAGTGCATACAAACAAAGGAACTTCAGTCACATAGCAACCAGCTTTTGACCATCACTTTAACCTATGGCACTTCTTTATTTAGCTTCTACTTACAAGGAAGCAAGTAATAAGACTATTTCTGCTATTTTTCCCAATTAGCATTAAGTAAATAGAACAATAAGATTATTAACAATAATTTGTTGCAGAGATGTAGAGAAAGTCATGTAAATGGAGCACATCAGATTTTTTTTGGGATACAGGGTACCCTAAAATGTGTATTTCCGTGAAATCTCGGTATCGAGTTTTTGGGTGAATTGCAGTACCTTCACTGTGTACATAGTACGTCTAGACAAGGTAAAAACGAAAAAGCCATTAAATACCAAACTTGATATTTAAGCTTAGTATCTTCCAAGGGTGCGACACGAAGATTGTCAGGAAAATTCCCTCACCACAAATTACCCTTTCTAAGCTTCCAGAAACCCAATCATGACAAACCTGAGAGGATAAACACGATTCTTTGAAGAGTTATTGGATGATTTGTTTATGAAAATGGGGTCAGGGTCTAAAACAAATGAGACTGTAAGTTTACTGAAACGAGAAATGACTAACAAAACAATGGCGAGTTATTACAGGAGCCTTATCTGTTGGTAAGCCCCAGATGACAACATGCCCGGTATGTAGGTTATTACCTTAATCACCAGTAACGCGGGTTTTGTTCCCTGCTCCTCAAGAATTTCCTCGGCGAACGTGCTGGCATTTGGGACGCGCAGTTACCGTATTGTGAGGTCTTTTGTTTCATTCAGGTATGTGCTAGCAAATAGTTCAGGCCGAGATTAAGGCTCGTTTCACACTTGGACACTAGTGACGGTTACCGGTGACTGCGGTGAACACTCCTAGATCACTGCAGGTATTGCCAGCTGATTAACTAGTGAAATAGACCGTATTTTTCTGACCATAAGGTGGAGCTTTAACACGACAATAAGACGCACCCTTAATTTTGTTATGAACATTTTGAAATAAATGTATTTTTACTTTCTCTACACGTGCTATCTACATAGTGTATAGAGAAGGCATTGCACTCCACCCAAAAAATCGTACCGAGATTTCACTGGAAATATATGTTTTAGGGTCCCCCTATACCCAAAAAAGCATTTTCACAAAAAGGTGCGTGTGTCTATGAACACGATAACTCAAAAACGAAAAGTCGGTAAAATACCAAACTTGGTATTTAAGTTTAGCATTTTCCGGGGATGCGATACGAAGATTTTGAGAAAAATCCCCCCACCGCAAACTAACCTTTACATGGAACTTTTTTTCGAAAATTCTGATTTTCTTAAAAATGGCTCAAACGATTTTGATTAAAGTATCGTAAATTAATGATATTTACCTGACAAATAACTTGTATATCTTGAATTTTCTGGGAAGAGCCTCTGAATACTACTTTATTCTGGATGAATTTTATGGATATTTGCATAACTGCTAAACCATAAGAGATGGAGAAAAACTTACAACATAAAAAATGTAGAGCACCATAAAACGCACAATTTATCTTATATACATTTTTTTTCGTGGAGTTGATCGTTTTTGACATATTCCTTGTTTTTGTTTTCAGCTTTTAAAAACTTATACTTTTCTCATACAGGAATTTGTCAACTCCTGTCCATACAAACAAAGAAACGTCAGTCACATAGCAACCAGCTTTTGATTATTAGTTTAGCCTATAATACTCCCTTATTTCCCTTCTGCTTACAAGGAAGCAAGTAATAAGACTATTTGTGCTAATTTTTTTCTCGATTAGTACGAAGTAAATAGAAGCATAAGCTTTTGAACAATAATTTGTTGCAGAGAGGTAGAGAAAGTCATGTGAAAGGACACATAAGGTTTTTTTAAATTTTCTCTTCTTTCGCCCTGTAGCTGTGACTTCATGGTTTACGCGCTCTTTCATGTTTACTTTCTCTACACGTATAATGTACATAGTGTATAGAGAAGGTATTGTAATGCATCCCAACCGAGATTTCACCGGAAATATTTACTTTTTGAGACGCCATGAATCCATAAAAAGCATTTTCAGAAAAATGTCCGTGTGTCTGTGTGTGTGTTTGTGAGCAACATAGCTCAAAAACGAAAAGTCCGCTAAATACCAAACTTGGTATTTAAGATTAGCATCTTTCAGGGATGTGACACGAAGATTTTGAGCAAAATCACCCCACCCCAAACTACCCTTTACTTAGAACTTTTTCAAAATTTTGATTGTATCAAAAATGGCTCTAACAATGTTGATTAAAATATCGTATATTAAAGACGTTTACCGGACAATTAAAATCTATATCTTCAATTTTATGGGAATAACCTCTAAAGCTTACTTTATTCTGGATGAAATTTACGGCATGTTGCATAATTGCTAAACCGTAAGAGATAGATAAAAGCTTACTACACAAAAAATTTAGAGCACGTTAAAACACACAATATGTTATATACAGTTTTTTATTTCAGTTGGTCGTTTTTTAGATATTCCTTATTTTTTGGTTTCAGCTTTAAAAAACGTATACTTTTCTCAAATAGGAATTTATCAACTCCTATGTACACAAACAAAGGAACTTCAGTCACATAGCAACCAGCTTTTGTCTGTTACTTTAACCTATAGTACTCCCTTATTTCGCTTCTACTTACAAGGAATTGCGTAAGACTATTTCTGCTAATTTTTTCTTGATTAGCATGAAGTAAATGGAAGTATAAGCTTTCTAACAATAGTTTGTTGCAGAGGTGTAGAGAAATTCATGTGAATGTAACACATAAGATTTTTATGTAGTAAGCTTTTGTCCACATCTTAACGGTTTACAAATTAAACAAAAGTTAAACAGAAGTCATTCAGCAAGAGGGAATCTTCAGAGGCTATTCCCAGAACATTCAAGAAATACATTTCGTTTATCATGAACATATCTAGAACAGATGAACTTTTAATCAAAATCGTTAGAGCTATTTTTTAAAAAATAAAATCTAAAATTGTTGCATGTTAGGGATAGTTGGGGTGGGGCGATTTTCTTGAAAATCTTCGTTGGAAAATACTAACAAAATTTGCTATTTAACCGACTTTACGTTTTTGAGCTATGGTGCTCACAGAACACAAACACATACACAGTCGCGTTTCTTAAAATGCTTTTTTTTTTTTATTCAGGTGTTCTCAAAACATATATTTCCGATGAAATGTTGGTATCAAATTTTCGGGTAGAATACAATGCTTTCTCTGTACACTATGTGCATTCTCCCTACGTGCTAAAGAAATTAAAATGTAATTATACTAAGAATCATAACGCCCCAGTTTAAATAATGGTACTCTTCTTCATGTCTATCACTAAGCTGACATTAATTTTCATCTGTTGAGAAAAGCTGTCAGCGTTCTACTGTAAGGCCGATAAAAGGTCTGTTTGAGGAGAGCAAGACATCTTAGTATCCAGCCAGTTGCGTTTAAAATTGGACAGTTCTGACACTGTTGTACTTTACGTGCCGAACAACAGTTTTAATAACAACTCCAGATGGAATAGAGAGTCGTCAAACTTTCCTCCTTTATATCCCTTTACATCAGTGACGAAATCTGGAATTAACTTACCTTTGAATTCCAATGAATTTGGTATAAGTAAAAAGCGTTGCATTTCCTCAAGCTGTACCACAAATCTCGTGACACGCGACAAGTGTTTCAGTTTTATTGCATTGTGTTGTGTTTCCTGAGAAGTATTTCTGAGAGTCAGGTGCTATAATTTCTGTCAGCACTGAATTCCACTCTACAGCACTGTATTGTTCTTTAATTTATGGCTATGAGTATTTACAGTTCTCAGAAATAGGGACGCTAGAACCAGTCTTCCTAGAAATTCCCAATCATGGTTTCCTTTGACCACGAAGGGGGGAGTGATTTGAAGGCTATTTTTGAGTTAAGGCTTCATTAAATCAACTACAGCATCTACTAAATGGAGGGTTTAAAAGGGATTTAGGCCTCCAAACATTACAGTATTAAAAATATGGCGCAAAAATAACCCCAAATTTCTTTGGTATATAATAGTTTTACCCCTTCAGATTCTGTAGCACATCAAATGCTGTATGTTTGATATTACGATATAAACGTTTCATTTCACACAACAATTTAATACCGAGTTTTCACTGGAAATACACGTTTTAAGGACCCGCGATCCAATAAAATAATATTTTGAGAAAAAGGTCTGTGCGCGACCCTATTTCTTGTTATTTAAGTTTAGCATGTTCCAAGGATGCGACACGAAGATTTTCAAGAAAATCCCTCCACCCCAAGCTACCCTTTACACGGACATGTTTGTTTTTCTCAAAAATGGCTCTAGAGATTTTGATTAAAATATGATGTATTAAAGATATTTTCATGACAAAGTGTATGTATCTTGAATTTTCTGGGAATAGCCTCTGAAGACGTTTACTCTCGATTGAATTTTGCGGAATTTTGCATAACCGGTAAACTGTAAGAGATAGACAAAAATGTACTGCACAAAAATGTAGAGCTCGTTAAAGCACACCATTTATGTTATTTTTCTTTTTTTCGTGGAGTTGACTGTTTTTGAACTATTCCTTTTTATTGGTTTTAGTCATAAAATGCGTAATACAGTTCTCATGCGGGAACGTGCCAACTCCTGGCCACGCAAAGAAACCGATTTCAATCCCATGACAACCACGTTTTAAAACATTTGACTATCGGTTTAGCCTAGTGTTTCCTTCTACTCATAAGGAACTAAGTAATAAGACCGTTTATCTCGAGTAGCATGAAGTAGATGGTAGAATAATCTTTTATAAGACTTTTTTTGTAGGTCAGTTAGAGGAGGTTATATTAATGGAGCACACCTGAGTTTTAATTTCAATGTTACTTGCCTACAGGTGTTAATGAACTATACCGAAATATTTTCACAGAATATGTAGATTACTTAAATACGTAATTTGAGATAGGAGACTTATGGCCTGTTTATTGAAATGTCGAAGTAACGGCTATAAGTTTGTTAAGTGCCAGTACGCCACTGGCTAATTTATCAACCATTCGAGAGCATAACACGAAAAACGAAGGGACATATTACAGCGTACCTCTGTAGCGTAGTGGTTATGATACTGGCTTTCAAGTGAAAGATAGTTTCCGAGTTCGGGTCTCGTTCACGTATCGCGGCACTTCATCTGGAATGAAAAAAATAATGTGTACCATTCACATGACTTTCTCCATATCCCTGCAACAAATAATTCTTAAAAAGCTTATACTTCTATTTACTTGAAGCTAATCAGAAAAAAATAGTAGAAATAATATAATTACTCGCTTCTTTGTAAGTAGAAGCGAAATAAGGGACAACCGTAGGTTAAAGTGATAGTCAAAAGCTGGTTGCTATGTCAATGAAGTTCCTTCGTCTATATGGATAGGAGTTGACAAGTTCCTGTATGAGAAAAGTATACGTTTTTCATAGCAGAAACCAAAAATAAGGAATGTCACAAAAACGACGAACTCCACGAAAAAAATGTATATAACATAAATTGTGTGTTTTAATGTGCTCTACTTTTTTTGTGTAGTAAGTTTTTGTCCATCTCTTACGGTTTAGCAGTTATTCAAAATTTAGTAAAATTCATCCAGAATAAACTACTCTTCAGAGGCTATTCCCAGAAAATTCAAGATATACATTATATTTGTCAGGTAAATATGTTTAATATACGAAATTTTAATCAAAATCGTTAGAGCCATTTTTGAGAAAATCAAAATTTTCGAAAAAAGTTCCATGTAAAGGGTAGTTGGGGGTGGGGGGATTTTTCTCAAAATCTTCGTGTCGCATCCCTGGAAGATACTAAACTTAATTACCAAGTTTGGTATTTTACCGACTTTTCGTTTTTGAGTTATCGTGTTCACAGACACACGGACACACACACACACACGGATCTTTTTGTGAAAATGCTTTTTTTGGATATTGGGGACACTAAAACATATTTCCGGTGAAATCTCGGTATCGAATTTTTTGGTAGAGTGCAATACTTTCTCTATCTATACACTATGTACATAGTGCGTATGGAGAAAGTAAAAACGTTTACTCTATGACAGGAATCGAAAACTCATGACCTTGGGATAGCAGCCTCCCGCGTTACGCATTAAGCCACCATATTAGTTGTAAAAACGCCTCCTAGGCTAGCTCAAAAACGTAGTTAATGAACGCTCAGTGTCGGACTGTCAAGTGATTAATTCGAGATTTTACAGATTTTTGCGACATTAAATCTTGAGAACGCTGGTAACGAGCTGCTAAAAATTATATTTCTATACTCGTGCAGCAGTTTTAAAGACATTCTAACCCATTTTTTCAACCTGCTTTGCTTTAACACCGAATTATCAGCACCTGATACCCTCACGTTTAACGTTATGTTTATCCGGGGACCATGCATCGCCGATCTCAAATTATTTATATCAGTCACGTGCACAATCTCGCAAATTATTTCGGTGTAGTTCATTAACATACTGTATAATTGGTTGATACTGAAATAATTGTTATATTAAACTTATAATTATTTAATAAAGGAAAAAGGAGGAAATATAAACTTAATGCAATAGCTAAATCAACCAATAATTTAAAAATGCTAAGTTTTAAAATCTATTTCTAGGTAAAATTCATTAGCGGAGGCAACTTATGCCTAGTAATGATTGCAAAGGGATTCGCCGTATTCTGAGTCTTGGTAATTTAAACTCTTTACTTAGCTCTTAGTTCTTTAGCACCGAGTTCTTAAAGCACTGGAAGTAAGCATATTTATTACAATTTAGTTATTAATTTCTCGTATTTAGCTTAAAAACAGTTGGTTATTTATGTTAAAACAATCAACAACTCGTTCCAAATAGGTCAGTGATTTGCTTTCATTAATTATGCTTAGTAAATTTAATTGATGCCGTCCTCGTCCCACCCACGCAAATCTTCAGAGAAAGAACTCACAGTCTACCACTGGATCACTTACGAGGATCCTGCAGGCATCATTAGAGTGGTCGGATACTGAAGTTTTACCAGAAATACATGTTTTGAGGCCCCCTGAATTAAGCATTCCTCTGCTATTTACTTAGAGTAAAGGAGTACCTAATGAATTCTATTAAAAATTCTATGCCGACATTTCACTGTAAAAAAAGAGTTTTAGGTCCCCAGTAAAAAAAAAAAAAAAAAAAAAAAATACTTGCCTACAGTAGAGGAAGTAGTGAATCCCAGTTACAAATCCTAAAAATTCTATATTGGATTTCACTACACATGCGTGTTCACTGAATCTCTAAAAATCATTTTTGAAAAATGGTCTATAGCAAAACTTCAAAATTTGATGTGTTCCATTAACATGCCTTTCTCTACATCTCTGCACCAAATTATTGTTAAAAAAGCTGCTTCTATTTACTTCATCCTAATTGAGAAAAAATTAGCAGAAATAGCGTGCTTTCTTGTAAGTAGTAACGAAATAAGGGACTGCCATAGGTTAAAGTGACAGTCAAAAGCTGGTTGCTATGTGACTGAAGTTCCTTTGTTTGTATGGACAGGAGTTGACAAATTCCTGTATGAGAAAATTATAAGTTTTTCAAAGCTGAAACTAAAAACCAGGAATATCTTAAAAACGATTAACTCCACGAAAAAAAATGTACATAACATACATTGTGTGTTTTAATGTGCTCTACATTTTCTCTGTGGGAAGTTTTTGTCCATCTCTTACGGTTTAGCAGTTATGCAAAATTCCGTAAAATTCATCCAGAATAAAGTAGTCTTCAGAGGCTATTTTCAGAAAATTCAAAATATACATTTTATTTTTCACTTAAATACCTTTAATATCCGACATTTTAATCAAAATCGTTAGAGCCATTTTTGAGAAAATTGAAAATTTCGAAAAAAGTTCCATGTAAAGGGTAGTTTGGTGTGGGGGGGATTTTTCTCAAAATCTTTGTGTCGCATCCCTGGAAGATACTAAACTTAAATACCAAGTTTTGTATTTTACCGACTTTTCGTTTTTGAGTTATCGTGTTCACAGACACACGGACACACTGACACACGGACACACACACGGACCTTTTTCTGAAAATGCTTTTTTTTTGGATACATGGGATCCTAAAACATATATTTCCGGTGAAATCTCGGTATCGAATTTTTGGGTGGATAGTGCGTATAGAGAAAGTAAAAACGAAATGTTTATTAACTACCAAAAGTATTTTCAGGAATATTATCTCATCTTAAATTACCCTTTACGTTATTTTTCGAACTTAGACATGCATACACAAACTATCGCTTTAGCGTAGTATATTCCTATATTCCCTTAAAACTACCAGTAAACATGTAATAAAGACATTTATGCAAACATTTATCTGATTAACGTAAAGGAGATAGAAGAATAAGAATAGAATGGTTAGAGGAAGTGATTTGAATGGAAGACTTCATTTTGTTTAATTTAAGCTAAATTGCCAATCCAGTGTTGTTTCAAGCACATTCACGAAAGCTTGTACTTCCCCTACTCAAGAAGTCGTTCCAAATATTTAGTATTTGAGGTTAACAACCTGCAAGAGCAAATGCTCATAAAACTGCACTCTCTCAAAGAAAAAGAGGAAATTTCAACATCTGTCAGCAATGCCTTTACGTCGCAGAGCACTAATGTGAAATATGTTCGCACGGCTCTGTGGGCTCATCTTTATAAGCCGATAAATGGTAGGTTCAAAGTGAAGACTGGTTTTTTACTTTCTCTAGCCCCACATGTACAGTCTACATAGGGATAGAGAAGTATTGTATTCCACCCAAAAATTCGATACCGAGATTTTACCGGAAATATATGTTTTAGGACCCCCTGTGTCCAAAAAAAGCATTTTCAGAAAAAGGTCCGTGTGTGTGTCTGTGAACACGATAACTAAAAAACGAAAAATCGTTAAAGCGCAAAACTTGGTATTTAAGTTTAGTATCTTCCAGGGATGCGACACGAAGATTTGAGAAAAATCCCCCCACCCCAAACTACCCTTTACATGGAACTTTTTTCGAAAATTTTGATTTTCTTAAAAATGGCTCTAACGATTTTGATTAAAATATCATATATTAAAGATATTTACCTAACAAATAAAATTTATATCTTGAATTTTCTGGGAATAGCTTCTGAAGACCTATTTATTCTGGACGAATTTAGCTTAAGTTGGCATAACTAGTAAACCGTAAGAGATAGACAAACTCTTACTATACAAACAATTTAGGTCTTGTTAAAATACACAAGTTATGTCATATACATTTTTCTCGTGGAGCTTGCCGTTTTCGAGGTATTCATTGTTATTAGTTTCAGTTGTGAAGTACTTATACTTTTCTCAGACGGGAGTGTCCGTTTTTCTTTTGTTCTACTCCTGGCCAAGAAAAGAAGCGATTTGTAATGACAATCGCATAACGACATATTTTAAAACAATCGACTATTGGTTTAGCCTAGTGTATTCCCTTATTTTCTTCCTACTTATAAGGAACTAAATAATAAAAACATTGTGCTAATGAGTACCTCGATTAGTAAGGTGCAGAAAGAAGAATAATCTGATGTATTAGGTTTGTAGAACAGCTAGAGAAAGTCATGTGAATGTAACACATCAGATTTTCTTAACATAACCCTAAAAACACGGTGACCAACAGCTGATAAAGGGAACACAGACTTACTCCAAAGAAAAGCAAAAGATAGCCAAGGCTCAATGTTAGGGCGGTCATTTTAACTTGCTTTCTTTATTCGTTATTTCTTTGTTTATTACATATTTCTGTTTTACTTTCTCTACACGTACTATGTACATAGTATATAGAGGAGCTATTGAATTGCACCCAAAAATTCGATACAGAGAATTCACCGGAAATATATGTTTTGAGACCCCCTGAATCCGAAAAAGGCATTTTTAGAAAAATGTCCGTGTGTGTTGTGTGTCTCTCTGAGGACAGCATAGCTCATAAACGAAAATCCAAACTTGCTATTTCAATTTGGTATAATCTAAGGATGTGACAAGAAGATTTTCAAGAACCCCCCCCCCCACCCTAAATTACCCTTTACATGGGAAAAACTTCGAAAGTTTTGATTTTCTCAAAAACGGCTCTACCGATTTTGATTAAAATCTCTAATGTTTAAGGTATTTACATGCCAAATAAAATGCATATGTTGAATTTTCTGGGAATAGCCTCTAAAGTAGTGTTTCCAGCCCTTTTGAAGTTCACGGCACCCTTGGGAATAACATTAAACACCAGGGGCACCCGTCCTTGAATTAAAAGAAAATTAAGCTTAATATGTTAATTTATTGAAGTATTATATAATAATAACGTACACCATAACATAATACAGTAAACTTTACTACAATGACTGAGTAAAAGTACATCAATAAATTTTGTTCGATTAATGATTAATGTGAAACTTGTGATTGATGCTTAGAGCACAGATATGTGATGTCGGGTCTTACAGTTGACAGTGAAACACGCAAATCATCCTCAAGGTTATTCAGTCTATTTCTTGCTTTGCATTTTATTGTCACCATAGCAGAGAAGGCTTGCTCGCATAGATAGGATGTTGAAAAGGGCAAAAGTGCGTTAATTGCTTTCGTCATTAGGTTAGGGTACTCCTCTCTCCGTTGAAGCCAAAAACTAGCCACCGACGCTTCACTCTTGGTGAACTTACCTTTGAGTGTGGAATCAGCGCAAAGATCAATAAATTCATCTCGTTCGGAAGCAGTGAAATCTATTTCCTCTGCACTATCTACGAAATCAAATGGTGAGACAACCCAGTCGAGATTCGTAGTGGAAATAGTTGGAAAGTACGCATCTATTGCATCTTGCAATCTTGATAAGTGATCACAAATGCGGTCTTTCAGATCTTTATCTCCTGCCACATTAAGAAGAGATGGAAAGTTCGACAAATCTCCTTTTTGAACTGCAGACTTCCAAGAACTAAGTTTTCTTTTAAAACCTTTCATTTTATTGGTTGAGGAGGTTATTGTTTCACGTCGACCTTGCATCGAAACATTCAGTTCATTCAGCTTATGAAAAATATCTGCCAGATACGACAGTTCAAAACACCAAGAATCACTTAGTAAGAGCTCATGAAATGTGTCTTGATTTTCATCCTTAAAAAAAGTTTTTAGCTGTTCTTTAACTCGAGAAACCGGTTCAACACACGACCCCGCGACAACCACCTTACTTCTGTGTGAAGTAACAAAGAGGTATGAGCTGCATCCGTTGCGCGACATAACTGTTCAAAAATTCTGCACTTTAAAGGTCGAGACTTCATATAGTTCACCATTTTCACAACTTGGTTAAACACTTCAGCAAAATCTTCATTACACGCTTTCACGACTAATGCCTCTCTATGCAGAAAACAGTGAGCTATAATAATGGATGGATTTTCATTGAGAGCTCTGGCAGTAAAACCTTTAATTTTCCCAGACATAGATGGTGCACCATCTGTACATATACCACAACAGTCTTTCCATGAAACATCATAGTCATTGAGATAGGAATTAATAGAAACGAAAATATCATGGCCTGTGGTTGTAGTCTCCAGCGGTCTACAGAACAGAAACTGTTCACTAATATCTTTTTCATCAATATATCTGATAAAACCAAGGAGTTGCGGTTTGTCACCAATATCGAGACTCTCATCTACTTGCAAAGCAAATGTTCTATAAGTTTTTATTTTCTCCGTGACTTGTTCGTTGATATTGCATGACATTTCAGATATCCTGCGGCTGATTGTGTTGTTGGACAGAGGAACTTTCGAAATTTGATTAGCTGCTCCTTCGCCAAGTATTGTTGAAACTATAACTTGACATGCAGGGCCAATGATTTCCTCTCCAAGAGTATGAGGTTTCTTTTTTTTAGCTATCAGTTCTGCTACTTTAAATGAGGCTTCAAGAGCAGTATCACCTATGGTCATTCTCTTTACCATTCGCACAGCTGTTTTCTTCTCCCCTTCTAATATATGTGAAAAATACATTACACTTTTCTGTGACACACTAGGATGCCGCTTCAGTTTGCTAGGTACCATGGCCTCGTTGCCAAGTGTTTCGCCACAAACTAAACACACAGGGATAGGGTTTTCTTCGTTGTTATTCCACTTAAATCCATACGCTAAGTAACTGTCCTGGTATGTTCTTTTCTTTCGTTTGTCTTCTTTATGTGGTGAATTCGACGGTCCGGGAGAAACTGTAAGATTTGGCTTCTTAAAGCAAGTAGTAGGAGCCGACTGTTCACGTTCACTGTCCTGGCGTTTATGTTTAACAATGAACTTATCCATGGCTAAACACTGTGAATCAACGCGAGGAAGACAACTGAAAGCGCCAAGCGGCATACACTTTTATATATTCGTGATGTCTCGGGAATGTTCGTGAGGAAGAGTGTAGTCTCGGGAATGTTCGGCAGTGTATAGCTGTAATGCCATCTGTGGGATACTAGTATAACTGAATTATTGAAATGAATCGACCACTATCACCATCTGCCGTGCATGAGAGTAATTGATTTGACTTATTTTATTTCAAGACCTTACAAGACTTAAGGCTTCAGTAGAAGGTATTTTTTGTTTGTTTATCTCAATATCTCGCGGCACCCCTTAGCCAATCACACGGCACCCTAGGGTGCCGGGGCACACCGGTTGGGAACCGTTGCTCTAAAGACCTCTTTATTCTGGTTGAGTTTTGCAAATTTTGCATAACTAGTAAACCGTAAACGATAGACAAAATCTTGCTGGATAAAAAATGCAGATCTCTTTAAAACACACTATTTATGTCATATACATTTTCTAGATATTCCTTATTATTGGTTTCAGTTTTAAAATATTTATATACAAACTTAAATACCAAGTTTGGTATTCAACGGCGTCTTCGTTTTTGAACTATGCTGTCCACAGACACACACATACGCACACACGGACCTTTTTCTAAAAACGCTTTTTTTTTACTCAGGGTGGCCCAAAACATGTATTTCCGGTGAAATCTCGGTATCGAATTTTTGGGTGGAATACAATATGTACCTTCTCTATACACTATGTACATAGTACGTGTAGAGAAAGTAAAAATCTGATGTGTTCCATTCACATGTCTTTCTCTACTTCTCTGCAACAAATTATTGTTAAAAAACTTGTGCGTCTTTTTACTTCATGCTAATCGAGTAAAAATTAGCTAAATAGTCTTCAAACTTGCTTCCTTGTAAGTAGAAGCGAAATAAGGGAGTAGCATAGGTTAAAGTGAAGTCAAAAGCTGGTTACTATGTCAGTGAAGTTCCTTTATTTGTATGAGAAACTCCTGTATGAGAAAAGTATAAGCTTTTAAAGCTGAAACAAAAAACAAGGAACATCTAAAAAGCAATCTACTTCACGAAAAAGATGTATATAGCATAAGTTGTGTGTTTTAACGTGCTCTACATTTTTTGTGTGGTAAGTCTTTTTCTATCTTTTACAGTTTAGCAGTTATGTAAAATTTCGTAAAATTCACTCAGAATAAAGTAGTTTTCAGAGGCTATTCCCAGAAAATTCAAAATATACATTTTATTTTTCAGGTAAATATCTTTAATATACGATATTTTAATCAAAATCGTTAAAGCCATTTTTGCGAAAATCAAAATGTGTGAAAAAAAGTTCCATGTAAAGGGTAGTTTGGGGTAGGAGGATTTTTCTCAAAATCTTCGTGTCGCATCCCTGGAAGACACTAAACTTAAAATACCAAGTGTCAGTGTGTCCGGTGTCTGTGAACACGACAACTCAAAAACGAAAAGTCGGTAAAATACCAAACTTGGTATTTAAGTTTAGTATCTTCCAGGGATGCGACATGAAGATTTTGAGAATACTCCCCCACCCCAAACTACCCTTAGATGGAATTTTTTTCGAAAATTTTGATTTTCTATAAAATGGCTGTAACGATTTTGATTAAAATATCGTATATTAAAGATATTTACCTGACAAATAAAATGTATATATTGGATTTTCTGGGAATATCTTCTGAAGACTACTTTATTCTTGGTCAATTTTACGGAATTTTGCCAAACTGCTAAACCGTAAGAGATGGACAAAACCTTACCACATAAGAAATGTAGAGCACTTTAAAACACACAATTTATGTGATATTCATTTTTTTCGTGGAGTTGATTTTTTTTTTTTTTTTTGAGATTTCCATGCTTTTGGTTTCAGCTATAAAAACATACTTTTCTCATAGAGAACTTTGTAAACTCGTGTCCATACAAACAAACGAACTTCTGTTACTTAACAACCAGCTTTTGACTACCACTTTAACCTAAGATACTCTCTTATTTCGCTTCTGCTTACAAGGAAGCAAGTAATAATACTATTTCTGCTAATTTTTTCTCGATTAGCAGGAAGTAAATAGTAGCGTAAGCTTTTTAACAATAATTTATTGCAGAGTTGTAGAGAAAGACATGTGAATGGAACACATCAGATTTTTTTTGGATATAGGGGACCCTAAAACATACATTTCCGGAGGAACCTCGGTGTGGAATTTTTTGGTGGAGTGCAATACCTTCTTTATACACTATGCACATGGTACGTGCAGAGAAAGTAAAAAACGGAAGTATCCATAAACCATAGGTGGAGTTGTTTTGTAAAGGACTAATGAACGTCAGCCCTGATGGAAATGTACAGTATACGTGACATGAAACATGTGTGTGTATCTGAGTTTATTCCCAAGCATTGTTCGCTCATCTGGTGTTACACCTATCCTATATTACGAATGCAGACACGGCCGGACGCATATACTGACATGAAAACAAGTTTCCTCACGCCAGCCAGGCATTTCTTAGCAACGCTCTAACAACTGATTTTACACGTAACTTTCTCACTCTCAGATGACATGTATTTCCTTTCAAGTACACGTTATCTCCGTTGATGTGCATCAGCTTCCTGAACAGAAGATCCAAGAACTTGCAGTTATCTCTGCTAATTTTTCGCAGTCGGCTTACCCTCCCCCCTAGTTAGCACTTACAAGCGGATGGCTAGGGGTCAGAAGCGTGTCGGGAAGCCAACGGCACGAAGCCACAGAATGGAGAACCTGGAACGCGTGGTAGGACAGGCATGAGTATGAGGTGATATGAAATGCAAGCCAAATGAGTGATAGGAATGGTGAAGGTGGAGCAATTGGTGGAGTGAGTGGCGGGGAAAACCGGAGGACCGAGAGAAAACCGCGCCTTGATGCCACTTCGTCAAACACATGCAGGCGCTTGGGATCGCCTAGGTGAGGGCGAACGGTCTAAACACAAGCCCACGTCGCCACCTTTTTCCAATACATATAAGCTTTTTAACAATAATTTGTTGCAGAGATGTAGAATGGAATGGAACACATCAGGTGTTTTTAGTTTTTCAATCCAAATATAGTCTTACAATCAAGACATCGAATACATTAAACATAGCCCAATTGTTTCTGTTCTAAATATTTTTTCATCCACTTGTAAAATTTGAATTTGATGATTCGTGGCCTTTCTGCATTGACTTATTCAATCTAAAGGACGATCCAATCGATGGATAGGACGGGATGGTCCAGGACTCTGACCTGCATGCTTTCGCTAACCTCTTTTCTAAGAAATTAGTAAAACATTTTGTCCAGATTCAACCCACATTTTTGTAAGACTTGAAAGTCGGTTTATTTCTCCAACGATGCTTTTGGATGTGAATGCTGTGGATACATATCGAGCTGAGGTGTTGTTTGCTTGTTGATGATAGACGCCACTTTGATCCTCAGCGTTGGCTCTTAAATGGACATAACAATTGGGTAGGCTTAGTTTTAACATGTTAACATCACTGCATTTATCAACTGACTTTTAGAACACACTGTACAACCTGCGTTCCCATGATTAAAGTATTGAATAAAGCCTACAAGTTCTGACTACATACCGGTTTTTCCGAGTCTTCGCCCACATCAAATTTTCTTTCCTCCGCTGAACTACGTTTACCTCATATGGAGAACTTTAGCAGATGAGTCAACAACTGACGGTTTATATACAACATACACTTCAAATCCTATTTCTGTACGCATACATCATAGCTAATATTTTCTGAAAAATCATCGTTTAGATTAAACTCCCGAAAGCTTCAACTATGTTTTGATAAAATTTTAGAGCACAATTAAGCATATCATAGTAGTAGGGGTGCTACGTGGACATCACGATTCAACTATTTCTGTAAACAAATTAGAAATATTATTTTCTCTACACGTACTATATACATAGTGTGTAGAGAAGGTGTTGTATTGCTCCCAAAAGTCCGATACCGAGATTTCACCGGAAATATATATTTTGAGACCCCCTGAATCCCCCCCCCAAAAACATTTTTATAAACATGTCCGTGCGTGTGTGTGTCCATTGGTAGCATAGCTCAAAAACAAAAAGTCCGTTAAATACCAAACTTAGTATTTAAATTCAGAATCGCCCAAAGATGCCACTCGAAGATTTTCAAGAAAATCCCCACCCCCTAATAACCTTTACATGGAAATATTTTCGAAAATTTTGATTTTCTCAAAAATGCCTCAAACGGATTTGATTAAAATATCGTATATTCAAAATATTTACATGGCTAATAAAATGTATATCTTGAATTTTCTGATAATAAGCTCTGAAGACCTCTTTATTCTGGATGAAATTTTCTGAATTTTGCATAGCTGGCAAACTGTAAGAGATACATAAAAATTTACTACACTAAAGATGTAGAACTCGTTAAAACATACACTTTATGTTATATACATGCTTTTCGTGGAGTTGACCGTTATCGAGATAGTCGTTGTTATAGTTTCAGTTTTAAAATACTTAAAACCTTTCTCATACCGAACTTGTCAACTTCTGGCCACGCAAAAAAAAAAAAAAAAAAAAAAAAAAAAAAAAAAAAAACCGATTTCAATCCCTTAACAACCGCATCTTAAAGCATTTGACTGTTGGTTTAGCCTAGCGTATTGGATTATATCCCTTCTACTTATAAGGAACTAAGTAATAAGACCGTTTCTGTTAATGTTTATCTCGATTAGCATGAAGTACAGAGAAGAATAAGCTTATTAACAATAATTTGTTATAGAGATGTAGAGAAAGTCATGTGAATGGAGCACATCAGATTTTTTTGGGTATAAGTTTTACTTTCTCTACCAAGAGCTCAGTACGTACATAGTGGATAGTGAAGGTATTGTATTTCAATTAAAAATTCGATACCGAGATTTCACCGCAAATACTGTTTTTAAGAATCTGATTCCTAAATAAATAAAAAATAGAAAAGGGTTCGAGTATGTCTGTGAACAGATAACTCAAAACTCTGACGTGTACCATTCACATGACTTTCTCTACATCTCGACAACAAATTATTGTGAAAAACCTTATGCTTGTATTTACTTCATGCAAATCAGAAAAAAAAAAAAAAAAAAAATAGCAGAAATAGTTTTATTACTTGTTTCCTTGTAAGTAGAAGCGAAATAAGGGAGTACCATAGGTTAAAGTGACAGTCAAAAGCTGGTTGCTATGTCACTGAAGTTCCTTTGTTTGTATGGACAGCAGTTGGCAAATTCCTGTGTGAGAAAAGTATAAGTTTTTCATAGAGAAACCAAAAACAGGGAATGTCTCAAAAACGATGAACTCCATGAAAAAAATGTAGATAACTAAATTGTGTGTTTTAAGGTGCTCTACATTTTTGGTGCAGTAAGTTTTGTCCATCTCTTACGGTTTAGCAGTTATTTAAAAGTCTGTAAAATTCATCCAGAATAAACTACTCTTCAGAGGATATTCCCAGAAAATTCAAGACAAACATTTTATTTGTCAGGTAAATGTCTTTAATATATGATATTTTAATCAAAATCGTTAGAGCCATTTTTGAGAAAATCGAAGTTTTCGAAAAACCTTCCATGTAAAGGGTAGTTTGGGGAGGGGGGGATTTTTCTCAAAATCTTCGTGTCGCATCCCTGAAAGATTCTAAACTTAAATACCGGGTTTGGTATTTTACCGACTATTCGTTTTTGAGTTATCGTGTTCACGGACACACACACACACACACACACACAGGGACATTTTTCCGAAAATGCTTTTTTAGATAAAGGGGACCCTAAAACATATATTTCCGGTGAAACTCGGTATCGAATTTTTGGGTGGAGTGCAATACCTTCTCTATACACTATGTACATAGTGCGTATAGAGAAAGTAAAAATGACTCGATGATTTTGATTAAATTCCGTATATTAAAGATATTTACATGTCAAATAAAATGTATGTCGGAAGAGCCTCTGAAGACCTCTTTATTCTGAATGACTTTTGTATAACTGGTAAACCTAAGAGACAGACAAAAACTTACTACACAAAACCTGTAGATCTCGTTAAAGCACATCATTTATGTTATATACATTATTCAGAGCTAACAATTTCGGAGGCATTCCTTGTTATTGGTCTTAAAATTTACAATGCTTGGTTTTTTCTCCAATGGGAAGTCATTATTCAGTTTTTTCATGCTGGTCATGCAAAGAGAAGGGTATTTCAGTAACATAAGATAGTTCCTTTACATAGGCTAAAGCGTTGCTAAGTACCACAAATGCTGCTGCTTATTGTTCATCTCGACTGGCATGAACTAGAGAGAAGAATAAACTTTTGTAAGAATGATTTGTTGCAGATAATTTAATGGAATACACCAGGTTTGTTTTGTTGTCTTTTTATTGCTCTCTCTACACGTGGTATGTACGTAATGTATAGAGAAGGTATTGTATTGCACCCAAAAATTCAGTACCAAGATTTCACAGGAAATATATGACTTGAAATCCCCTGAGTTCAAAAAAATCTAAGGTGTTCCATTCACATGACTTTCTCTATATACCTGCTATAAATTATTGTTAGTAAACTTATTGTTCTATTTACTTCATGCTAATGGATAAAAAAAAAAAAAAAAAAAAAATGGCAGAAATAATCTTATTACTTGCTTCCTTGTAAATAGAAGCGAAATAAGGGAGTACTATAGGCTAAAGTGATAGTCAAAAGCTGGTTGCTATGTGACTGATGCTCCTTTGTTTGTATGGACACGAGTTGACAAATTCCTGTATGAGAAAAGTGTGTTTTTCAAAGCTGAAACCAAAAACAAGGAATATCTCAAGAACAACCAATTCCAAGAAAAAAAATGTGTATAAATTAAATTGTGTGTTTTAACGTGCTCTACATTTTTTGTGTGTTAAGTTTTTGTCCATCTCTTACGGTTTAGTAGTTATGCAACATTCATCCAGGATAAAGTAGTCTTCACAGGCTATTCCCAGAAAATTCAAGATATGCATTTTATTTTTTAAGTAAATATCTTTAATATATATCTTAATCAAAATCGTTAGTCATTTTTTAAAAAATCAACATTTTCGAAAAAAAGTTCCATGTAAAGAGTAGTTTGGGGTGGGGGGATTTTTCTCAAAATCTTCGTGTCGCATCCCTGTAAGATACTAAACTTAAATACCAACTTTGGTATTTTACCGACTTTTCATTTTTGAGCTATCGTGTTCACAGACACACACGGACCTTTTTCTGAAAATACTTTTTTTGGATACAGGGGACCCTAAAACATATAATTCCGGTTAAATCTCGGTATCGAATTTTTGGGTGGAGTGCAATACTTTCGGTATGCGCTATGTACGTAGTACGTATAGAGAAAGTAATAAAAAGTGACGTATTTTAACAAGGAAAGAGCTAGTAATTTGTGTATTTGATAAGTTCATCACGTAATAAATGACTGCTACTGTCGGTCTTTTTATGCAACACGTAAGAGGTGCAAATAGTAAATGCTATCTTCAGTAAGTGGATTAATCCGCGCGGTGGCGTCTTCGTCTTGAGGTAAGATTTGACTAATAGCAGCAAGCAAGCATGAGTCACCATCATCATCCAGTTGCTGACCATGGTTCAACAGGTGCAGTTCGCTGAAAGTGAACCATACAAATTTCCCTTTCAGCTGAACAAATTCCCACATAACATTCCGAAACGTTGAGACGCATCCACATCCTATTTGATTTGTTCGCACTTCTTGCACATTGCAAATTTACCAGTAATTCTGATAATTTTAATAGAATCGTAAACAAACTACCCTCCCCCAAGGATTCACAAGCGGATGCCTAGGGTTCAGAAGCCTGTCGGGGGCGACATTGTCGATTCTAGTTCAGTTTTAGGTTTGACTCTGCCATTGGTCGATTGACCAACATGGCTACCCATGCACAAACAGACAGAACGAACGGAAGACTGTGTATTTCGCATTGGTAATAGAGAAGATATTGTATTGCACCCAAAAATTTGATACCGAGATTTTACCGGAAATACATATTTTGGGTCCCCCTGAATCCAAAAAAAAAAAAAAAAAAGAATTTTTGCAAAAAGGTCCGTGTGTGTGTGCGTGTGTGTGTGTGTGTGGACTGCATAGCTCAAACATGAAAAGACCGTTAAATACCAAACTTGGTATTTAAGTTTGGTATCTTGCAAAGATGCGACACGAAGATTTTCAAGAAAATTCCCCCACCCCAACTACCCTTTACATTGAACTTTTTTTTAGAAACTTTTTATTTTCTCAAAAATGGCTCTCACGATTTTGATTAAAATATCGTATATTAAAGATATTTACCTGACAAATAATATGTATATCTTGAAGTTTCTGGGAACAGCCTCCGAAGACTACTTTATTCTGGATGAATTTTACCGAATTTTGCATAACTGCTAAACCGTAAGAGATGGACAAAAACTTACCACACAAAAAATATAGAGCACATTAAAACACACAATTAATGTAATATACATTTTTGTCGTGGAGTTGATCATTTTTAAGATATTCCTTGTTTTTGGTTTCAGCTTTGAAAAACTTTAGCAACCAGCTTTAAACTATCACTTTAACCCATGGTACTCCCTTATTTCGCTTCTAATCATGAAAATTATGCTAATATTTTCTCGATTAGCATGAAGTAAATAGAAGCATAAGGTTCTAATTTTTACAGAGATGTAGACAAAGTCATTAATTTTGTTCCAGTTCACTAACATACATTACACCTAACCTAATGTAGCTAACCTCGACGAAATCATGTAGCCATATTGTCTCCGTAACCAATAGGAAAGAGCTTTAGTCTAAAACTGAACTAGAATCTGCAATCTCGCCTGTCGGGGAGCCAACGGTACGAAACCACAGAATGGAGAACCAGACATGAGCGTGAGGAAGTGATATGGAATGCAAGCGAAATGGATGATAGAATGATGAAGCAATTGAGTGGAGGGGGAAACCGGAGGACCCAGAGACGTCGCTTCGTCCACCACAAATCCCACATGCGAGCGTTTGGGATTAAACTCGGGCCGCCTAGATGGGAGGCGAGCGGTCTAACCACTCAACCACGGTATCTCCTTTTAAAATAAGTATTTATAATAAAACACGCCAGTATCGACATTAAAATACTGGGTTCCACTCGCATGACTTTCTCTACCTATTGTGCAAGGTGGCTTAGGCATTTCGTCTGTGACTGGCATTCGGTAGACTGTAGGACCGGTTCCCCGTGGCCTACCTCTCTGATCTTTTTTTTGCGAGGGATTTCCCTGGTCACTAGACAACGCTGAGAAGGATTCGTCATTCTCTCGAACTTGCGGTGCCTCCATTTCATCCCTCTGGTCTTTCTTTCAGGGCTGTAAATGTCGGCGAGGACTGGGTGGTGGCCCACTCTCGCGGGGATGATTGCGTCAGGTGCGTTTATTCAGACCTGAGGCGTGTCGAGATGAAAAACTGTTTTGTATCTGTTAGGTACTGTCCATGATGGTTCCTTGTCGCAGTCTGGTTCCGGCTGCCCTCTCCTCTCAGAAGATGTGAGACGTTGGTCACCTCCAGCTTGAGACGTCGAGTTTTATCCATACCAAACCGAGACGCGTCTTACTTTTATTCACACTTAATTTTCCTCCGAGACCTCTTTATCAGGCTTGAGGTTTTTATACGTGCCATAAATCTTATCACATGTCTTTACTTCTCTTTCGAAGAAAGTCAGCCAAGGATTTTTACGCCCGAAAAAAAGCCCTTGCCATCCGCCGGTTTTGAACCCCCGAACTTAGGTATCAGATACTAGTATGCTACTGCTAGACGACAGGAAGTTCAGGATATACCTTTCGTTTCTCATAAAATACCTTAAATATACGATATTTTCATCAAAATACTTAGTGCCATTTCAGAATTTTCGAAAAATGTTCCATGGAAGGGACAGTTGGTTTGGGAGAATTTTCATGAAAATCTTCTTGTCGCGTTCTTGGAAGATGCTGAAATAAAATATGAATATACTGTTCGTTTTTGAGTACTGCTGTTCACAGACACGGACCTATTTCAAAAAATGTTTCTTTATTGAACTCAAGAGTAACCTAAACGTGTATTTCCAGAGAAATATCGTATCGAATTTTTGGGTGGAATGCAATGACTTCCCCACCTGTATAGGTATGTGCGTGTACAAGGTAAAGTGTATAAAAGCTGTGGAGAAATGTTTTTGTATTGGTAGAGAGAGAGAGAGAGAGAGAGAGAGAGAAAAAAAGAGAAAGAAATTGAAATGGCGTGTTATTTATGGATGCTCTTTAACAGCTGTGGTTCTCAGCGTCCCATTCTATACTAAAGATTTTTACGCCCAAAAATCCATCCGGGACTTGGGTATAAGAGGCAAGCATGATAATAAGTACTTCACCACTGAGGGCGAGAGAGACACAGAGAGAGAGGAGAGAGACAGAGAGAAAGGAGACAAACACATTAAAGGATAGAGAGAGAGGAGAGAGGAGAAAGCGGAGAGAGAGGAGAGAGACACACAGAGAGGAGAGAGACACAGAGGAGACAGCGGAGACAGAGAGAGAGAGAGAGGAGAGAATCACACAGAGAGAGGAGTGAGACACACACACAGAGAGAAGAGAGGTGGGAGAGAGAGGAGAGAGTCACACAGAGAGACAGAGAGAGGAGTGAGGGGAGAGAGTCACACAGAGAGAAGAGAGGTGGGAGAGTGAGGGGAGAGAGACACATTTGTCTACCGTCCTCTTTTGCCACATGTAATGTAGAGAGAAGCACAGAAATTCCCAGAGCACTACTAGCATGCAATTGAAGTCGGCCTCAGCTGGTCCAAACGCCTCATAATATCGTATCATTACGAATCCAGGGAGTTGAAAGGGGAGGGAGAAGGTTAACAGTAATTTCATCATCACATGCGAAGCGCGAGGACGTTGCCTGAGGAATTTCCTTCGTCAAGGACGAGCCTTGCAAGTCCAGATGGCGAACTATTTCTCTAGGTAAACGAGCATTTCCGCGCGCGTGGATTCTTCCACGAAGAATGTGTCTATTTGCTGTCTTCGGTATTTAATGTTGTCTAATGGTATAGCTCAGCCACTGTAGTTTTCTCCAAAACACGATGACTCTGGCCGCGCCGTGGCCGAGTGGTTAGACCACTCGACTCCCACCTAGACGGCCGGGGTTCGATCCCAAGCGACCGCATGTGAGATTTGTGGCGGACAAAACGGCGCTAGGGCGGGTTTTCTCCGGGTACTCCAGTTTCCCCCGCCATCGCACTGGTGCTCCATCATCATTCATGTATCATCAGTGTCACCGCCTGCGGTGCCATTAGTAGTTAAAGCGGGCGTTAAACACTACCAAAAAAAAAAAACAAAAAAACGATGACCCTCAAACGTGACCTCTTGAGCAATAACCATTAGTAAACAAAGACAATCATGTACTACGGGTGAGAGGCAATGTAGTAAAATCAGTTTCCTGGAGACTTACAAGTCAAGAATCACGCCTCAGTTAAGGGACTAGGGACTTTCACCCGCTTCACTTAGCAGATAGTAGTGGCCCGGTGTCAAACGCGAATGTCAACACAACGCTGCCTACAAGTCATCACTGGTGTATAATCGCAACGTGTGCAGTTAATAATCTTGGACGACACTGAACTTTAATATCAATTTTGGTATTAAACGGATTTAATGTTTTGAACATGTGCTGCACCTCCGTGGTCTGGGGGTAATATGCTAGGCTCTGGTGCCTAAGGTCGCGGGTTCAAACCCGACGAAGGGCATGGATATTTTCGGGCGTAATCATTTTAATATGGCTTCCTTCAGAGGGGAAGCTGGTCCCGTGTCGTAGATTTACGGCATACGCGCTGGAGAAAGTAATTATGTCATTCTCACTGATTAGTGAATATTGGATATTTTGTATGTTTTTGTCAAATCTTATGGAAAAAGGCAATGCCGTGTTTCGTTATCTGATATTGTAGTAAGGTGATTAATGCAGTATGAATCATTGGCATTAGCAGAATATCGACGCCTTATAAGGTCACATTTACCAGTTACTTTTTGTATTTTCTGGAAATTTTATGTCGCAAGGTATTTCCAAGGTTGGTTCGATAAGATAAAAGCTTACTCTGGTTACACGAGTTTAACTTGACTGCACTGACATATTGCGGCGCATAAGCGGGTTTTCTCCGGATTCTCCGATTTCCCCCGCCATCACATTTCATCGATGCTCCATCTTCATTCCACGTATCATTCGTGTTATCGCTTGCGGTGCCGTCCTTAGTAAAAACGAGCGTATATATTAAAAAAAAAAATTGATGTCTTCCATTCACATGACTTTCTCTGCATCTCTGTTACAAATTATTTTTAAAAAGCTTATAATAAGGATTTATAAGGAAATACACTTGCCTAAAGCGATAGTCAAATATTTTAAAAGCTGGTTTCTATGTGATTGAAATCCGTTTCTTTGCATTGGTATAATAAACTCCATGGCACGATAGCTCAAGGGAAACCTTGGCCTACCGCCCGGCCGCTGCGTCCCCCATCTCGGTCCACTACAGACGTCATGGGTGGGGTGCAGTATTGGAGGGTGAGACGTGGTTAGCGCCTCGGGCCCCCCGGCCGGTTAATGCGGTTCTCATGACCTGGAGCCGCTACTTCTACATCCAGTAGCTCCTCAGTTGGCCCCCCAGGGATATTACGAGGCTGAGTGCACCCCGGGCCAGATCTCCCAGCGGGAGGAAAGTCCCCTGGGGATCGAACCCAGGTCTCCCGCTTGGTAAGCAACTGCGCTACCACCGCGCTAAGGAGACGACCAAATAACAAGGTATATCTCGGAAATGGTCAAGTCTACGAAAAAATGTATACAAAATAAATCGTGTATTTTAACGAGGTCTACAATTTTGTGTAGTTAGTATTTATATATTTTTGCAATTCAACATTTATGAAAAATTCGTCCAGAATAAAAAAGGTCTTTTTGGACTATTCCGAAAAAAGTATAGATATACGTTTTATTTGTCACGTAAATATCTTTAAATAGGGTATTCTCATGAAGACTGTTATATGTTTTTACTTTCTCTACACTTACTATGTACATAGTGTATAGAGAAGGTATTGCACTACACCCAAAAATTCGATACCGAGAGTGCACCGGAAATATATGTTTTAGGGTCCCCTATATCCAAAAAAAGCATTTTCACAAAAAGGTCCGTGTGTCTGTGAACACAATAACTCAAAAACGAAAAGTCGGTAAAATACCAAATTATATTGTCGGTATTTAAGTTTAGTATCTTTCAGGGATGCGACACGAAGATTTTGAGAAAAATCCCTCCACCCCAAACTACCCTTTATATGGAACGTTTTTCGTAAAATTTCGATTTTCTCAAAAATGACTGTAACGATTTTGATTAAAATATCATATATTAAAGATATTTACCTAACAAATAAAATGTATATCTTGAATTTTCTGGAAATAGCCTCTGAAGAGTAGTTTATTCTGGATGAATTTTACGGACTTTTAAATAACTGCTAAACCGTAAGAGATGGACAAAAACTTATTAGACAAAACATGTAGACCACGTCAAAACACACAATTTAGTTATATACATTTTTTTCGTGGAGTTCATCGTTTTTGAGACATTCCTTGTTTTTGGTTTCTGCTATGAAAAACTTGTACTTTTCTCATACAGGAATTTGCCAACTGCTGTCCATACAAACAAAGGAACTTCAGTGACATAGCAACCAGCTTTTGAGTGTCACTTTAACCTATGGTACTCCCTTATGTCGCTTCTACTTACAAGGAAGCAAGTTATAAGACTATTTCTGCTAATTTTTTCTGATTAGCAAGAAGTAAATAGAAACATAAGGTTTTTAACAACAATTTGTTGTCGAGATGTAGAGAAAGTCATGTGAATGGTACACCTCAGAGTTTTTGGGGAATAGCCTCTAAAGACCTCTTTAAGTTTTGATTATCGTTTTAGCTTAGTGTTTTCCCTTATTTGCCTTCTACTTATAAGGAAGCAAGTAATTAAGGCAATATCTGCTGATGTTTATTTTGATTATCATAAAGTAGATAGAAAAATATGCTTTTTAATAAGGATTGGTTATAGCTATGTGGAGAAAGTCATGTGTACATCAGAATTTTTTCAAATCTTATGAAAAAAATCAAACCTCTATGTCGTTATCTCTACACTAGATATCTTGTTGAGGTGTAATATTGTTTGAATCATTCCCATTAGAAGAATGTTGATGGCCATCAGCATTTGAGATGGCATTTTACTGGTTAATGCTGCTGTTTTCTGGGAAACTCGTATTTCGCGGTATTTCCATGATCAGAGCGACAAGTAAAGCTTTACTCTGGTTACGTGAGTTTAACTACCATGAACCCGCAAAAGCGCCAAGGAAAGTAAGCGATGTTATCAAACATTTCTGCGAAAATGCGTCTTCCTCTTGCAAATTTATACAGTGAATTCCCTTCTTTTTTATATTTTTCCTTCTCATTCAGCGAATGGATTCTTGTGTAGGAAGTTGCTTTAGTTCCTTTAAGTCTTGCTTTGTTGTGGGGATTTAATATTTGTCGTCCACTGTCGTATGCTAAAGAGTCAAGTTTTAGTAGCAATGGAGATATTTAAATATTACTTCTCTACCACAAACAATCTACATAGTAGGTAGAGACTGTATTGAATTCGATCCGAGATTTTGAGGAAACGTTTTGAGAAACCCCGAATAAAAATCTGATGTGCTCCATTCACATGACTTTCTCTACATCCCTGCAAAAATTAGTTTTAAAAAGCTCATGCTTCTATTCTTCATGCTAATCGACAAAAAATTAGCAGAAATAGTCTTATTACTTGCTTCCTTGTAAGTAGAAGGCAAATGTAAATGTCGTGTTATTTATGGACGCTCTTTAACTGTTGTGGTTCTCAGCGTCCCATTCTACATATATTGGGCGTGAAAGGCCGCTTAATTTCACTCAGAGGCCTCTCTATCAGCCTTGAGGTTCTTTTACGTGCCGTAAATCACGCCACGGGACCAACGGCTTTACTTTCCTTCCGAAGGAAGCGATGCTAAGGATTTTTACGCCGAAAAAATCCATCGTCCTCCGCCGGGTTTGAACCCACGACCTTGGGTATATGAAGTCACCACGGAGGGCGATTTCAGGGAAATAAGGGAATAGCATAGGTTAAAGCGATAGTCAAAAGCTGGTTGCTTTGTGACTGAAGTTCCTTTGTTTGTACGGACAGGAATTGACAAATTCCTGTATGAGAAAAGTTGAGTTTTTCGAACCTGAGAACAAAAACAAGGAATATCTCAAAAACGATCAACTCCACGAAAAGAATGCATACAACATAAATTGTGTGCTTTAATGTGCTCTACATTTTTTGTGTGGTAAGTTTTTGTCTATCTCTAACGTTTAGCATTTATGCAAAATTCCGTAAAATTCACTCAGAATAAAGTAGCCTCCAGAGGCTATTCAAAATATACATTTTATTTGTCAGGTAAATATCTTTAATATACAACATTTCAACCAAAATCGTTAGAGCCACTTTTTAGAAAATCAAAATTCTTGAAAAGAGCTCCATCTAAAGGCTAATTTAGGGTGGGGGGATTTTTCCCAAAATCTTCGTGTCGCACCCCCGGAAGACACTAAACTTAAATACCAAGTTTGGTATTTTACCAACTTTTCGTTTTTGAGCTATCGTCTTCAGAGACACACGGACACACACGGACCTTTTTCTGAAAATACTCTTTTTTGGATACAGGGGACCCCAAAACATATATTTCCGGTGAAATCTCGACTTCGATTTTTTGGGTGGAATACAAAACCTCATCTATCCACTACGTATATTGTACATTCAGACTAGAGAAAGTAAAAATACTGTACGTGAATTGCCCATTACCTATAAGAGATTTATGCTTGCAGAGGATGAAATAATCGTGGAAACGATAATTCTTTTGTGGACACTATGCGCATGTACAGGTGCATCTCATACCTATTTATGGTCACACCTTTGTGGTAGTTGAAGAATGAGTGGTAGAAAAGGACAGACACAATGGGTTGGAAGATCAGTGACTTGAATACACCTGCATCCAAAGTGAATAGGGTTTCATAACAGAAAGGAATATCCACCATACAAAACACCTCTTTTCCAGAGTCGGCTGATAAATCCCGGGCCTCACACAGATGTGGCGCCACTAGGCCAGTTAGACGGTATCATCATATAGTTTAACCTTAGACTAGCTTGTATCCATAGTTACAAGTCAATAGCTTGCTTAGTTTTTGAATGATAGCATTTTAAACAAGACGACTTTAGAGTTTTCACGAAAATGGAGGATTTGGAAAAACGAGCCCTGATTAAATACTTCCATTTGAAAGACTTAACGCCTAAAGAAATGAAGGAGGAAATGGACAGTACATTGAAAGACTCTGTCCCTTCATATTCAATGATTAAAAGGTGGGTTGCAGAGTTTAAAATGGGACGTACGAGCACTAGCGATGAGCCTCGCTCTGGACGCCCTGTAGAAGTGACAACTCCAGAGATCATTGAAAAAATTCATCGTTTGGAACTGGAAGACCGCAGAATAAAGTTGTTTCAGATAGCAGAGGCTGTAAACATATCAAAAGAACGTGCAGGTAATATTTTAAGTAATGTTTTGGGCTTTCACAAGGTCTGTGCAAGATGGGTGCTGCGTTTGGTGACATCTGATCAAAAGTTGCAAATAAAAACTGTTTCTGTTAAGATTGTGGAGCTCTACCGTAAAAATCCCAGTGAATTTTTGAGACGGCTTATTGTGACTTTGGACAGCATAGCTCAAAATCGAAAAGACCGTTAAATACCAAATTTGGTATTTAAGTGTAGTATCTTCCAAGTTTGTGACACGAAGATTTTCAAGAAAATCCCCCCATCCCAAACTACCCTTTTCATGGAACATTTTTTTGAACATTTTGATTTTCTTTAAAATGGCTCTAACGATTTTGATTAAAATAACGCATATTAAAGATATTTACCTCACAAATAAAATGTATATCTTGAATTTTCTGGGAATAGCCTCTGAAGACTACTTTATTCTAGATCAATTTTACGGAATTTTGCATAATTGCTAAACCGTAAGAGATGGACAAAAACTTGCCACACAAAAAACATAGAGCACGTTAAAACACACAATTTATGTAACATACATTTTTTCATGGAGTTGGTCGTTTTTGAGATATTCCTTGTTTTTGGCGTCAGCTTTAAAAAACATACTTTTCTGATAGAGGAATCTGTCAACTCCTTTCCATATAAACAAAGGAACTTCAGTCTATTAGCAACCAACTTTTGACTACCACTTTAACCTATGGTACTCCCTTATTTCGCTTCTACTTACAAGGAAGCAAGTAATAAAACTATTTCAGCTAATTTTTTCTCGATTAATATGAAGTGGATAGAAGAATAAGCTTTTTAAAAATAATTTGCTGCAGAGATGTAGAGAAGGTCATGTTAATAGAACACCTCAGATATTTTTTCGTAGAAAATGGAACTGGAGTTTTATTTATGGACGCTCTTTAACTATTGTGGTTCTCAACGTCACATTCTAAATTGGGCATGAAATACTGCTTAATTTTGCTCAGGGGTCTCTTTATCAGGCTTGAGGTTTATTTTCCTGCCGTAAATCTACGACACGGGACCAACGGCTTTACTACCCTTCCGAAGGAAGCCATGCTTAGGATTTTATAATGTCCGAGTTAACCGTTATTGAGATATTCCGTGTTATTCGTTTCGATTTTAGCTACTTGACTTCTCTCACGTCATTTTCTTTTCTTCGTCGTCTTTTTTTTTTTTTTTTTTTTTTTTTAACTGGTGTCAAACAAATTTGACTGTGCTTAGCCTAGTTCACCCCTTATTTCCGTTCTACACATGTACAAGGAAGCAAATAATAAGAAGAAAAGATCTTCGTTGGTTTGAAAATGCTGCCCTCCTGCCACGTCTTCAGTTCAGGGAGAAGGTGAAAGTCGCTGGCTGCCAGGTCAGGTCTGTCCCATTGAAATTGTTCAAGGAGCCGATGGGTTGTGCCAGCAGTGTGTGGACGAGCGTTGTCATGGATCAACACAATTCCTGAAGTCAGCATTCCTCTTCGTTTGTTTTTTGAATGGCTCTCCGCAAACATCGTAAAGTACGAAGATCTTCAAAACAACGTCAATGCTGATTTGAAATCACTGGCGGCAACATTTTTTGAAGCGGGTATTGCAAAGCTTGTGTACAGGTACGATAAATGTCTCAATCTTTTCGGTGATTATGTTGGCCTATCGGAGGTTGAAAAAAAAAAAAAAAGGTCCTCGTAACTTGAAATGGTTAGAGATGGTTATCGCTGGAACTGGTAAACAGACTTTCCCAGCACATTTGATGCGGCAGTGAAGAAATTCTGTTTCTTTCGCTGAATTCTATTCCGGAGAGTGGAAACCCCCAGAGGTCGCAATCTGTTCCCATTCACATTCCCCGCCTGTCTAGTCTATACTTGAGCTCTTCCGTGGCTCGACCATGATGACCCAATTCCCGCTCTTCCAAGGGAGAACCCGACAACATCTCTGGATTCCCCAAGTTGCAGCTTCCATGTACAAGACAGGAAGTATTCCACCCCAAAAACATCTGACCTGGTCCATTCACATCACTTCCTCTACATCTCTGTAACAAATTATTGTTAAAAAGGTTATTGTTCTATCTACTTCATGATAATTGAGATAAACTTTAACAGAAACGGTCTTATTACTTAGGGAAAAAATTAATGTGTCCGATTCACATGACTTTCTCTACATCTCTGTAACAAATTATTATTAAAAAGCTTGCTTCTTATTCTTCTATCTACTTCATGCTTATAGCAGAAATTCTCCTAATTACTTTGTTCCTTGTAAGTAGAAGAGCAAAAATCTAATCTGTTCCATTCACGCGATGTCCTCTAGCTGTTCGATAAACAAACCTTTTATTCAAAACATTCATCTGTTATCTACATCGTGCTAATCAAGAAAAAATCAGCAGAAATAGTCTTATTACTTGCTTCCTTGTAAGTCGAAGAAAAATAAGGGAGTACCATAGGTTAAAATGATAATCAAAAGCTGGTTGCTCTGTAACTGAGGTTCCTTTGTTTGTATGGACACGAGTTGACAAATTCCTGGATGAAAAAAGTATGTTTTTCAAAGCTGAAACGAAAAACCATGAATATCTTAAAACTGATCAATTCCACGACAAAAAAATGTATATGGCATAAATTGAGTGTTTTATCGCAAGCTACATTTTCTGTGTGGTAAGTTTTTGTCCATCTCTTACAGTTTAGCAGTTATACAAAATTCCGTAAAATTCATCCGGAATAAAGTAGTCTTCAGAAGCTATTCCCAGAAAATTCAAGATATACATATTATTTGTCAGGTAAATATCCTTAATATACGATATTTTAATCAAAATCTTTAGAGCCATTTTTAAGAAAATCAAAATTTTCGAACTTTTTTGCATGTAAAGGGTAGTTTGGGGTGGGGATTTCCTTGAAAAATCTTCTTGTCGTATCCTTGGAAGATACCAAACTTAAATACCAAGTTTGGGCTTTAACGGTCTTCTCGTTTTTGAGCTATGCTGCCCACAGACACACACACACACACACGCACACACACACACTCACTCGGAGCTTTTTGTAAAAATGCTTTTTTTGGACTCAGGGGATCCTAAAACATGTATTTCCGGTGATATCTCGGTGTCGAAATTTTGGGTGGAATACAATACTTCCTCTATACACTATGTACGTAGTATGTATAGAGAAAGTAGAAATCTAATCGGTTCCATTCACATGATGCATTTAGCTTTTCGGTAAACAAGCCTTTTATTCAAAACATTAATCTGTTATCTACATTATGCTAATCAAGATAAACATAAGCAGAATTAGTGTTATTACTAGTTCCTTGTAAGTACAAGGGAAATAAGAAAATGCACAGGCTAAAGCGAGTCTCATTCTTTAAAAGTTGGTTGCTATGTGAAACAATTGAAACACCAATCTCTTTGCTTGTCAAGAGTAACCAAATGAGAAACGAGAAAAAATATGTCTTCCCGTTCGAGAAATTGAAACCAATAATCCAGAATAACTCTAAAACGGTTAACTACACAAAAAAGTATATGACATAAATTGTGTGTTTTAATGAGATCTACATTTTTTGTGTAGTAAGTTTTTGTATATCTCTACTGTTTGCCAGTTATATAAAATTCATCCAGAATAAAGTAGTCTTCAGAGGCTATTCTCAGAAAATTCAAGATATACGTTTCGTTTGCCATAAAATATCTTATACATCATAACCATTAGAACCGTTTTTGAGAAAATCAAAAATCTTCCATATAAAGGGAGTTTGGGGATGGGGAGATTTTCTTGAAAATCTTCGTGTAGCAACCTTGGAATATACCGAACTTAAACGCCAAATTTGGTATGCAACGGACTTTTTGAGCTATGATGTCCACAGACACAAGCGCGCGCGCCCACGCGGACCGTTTTCTAAAAATGCTTTTTTTTTTTTTTTTACTTTTGGGTTCAGGGGGACCCAAAACATGTATTGCCGGTGAAATCTCGGTATCGAATTTTTTGGTGGAGTGCAATACATTCTCTATACACTATGTATATAGTGCCTATAGAGAAAGTAAAAATCTGATGTCAAATAACATACTTTTCTTGCAAAAGCTTATTCTTTTATCTACTTGATGCTAATCATGATAAACATTAGCAGAATTGGTCGTACTATTTGCTGGTAAGTATGTAGTAGGGAAATGAGGGAGTGCCATAGGCTAAACCAACAGTAAAATCCTTTAAAAGCGATCGCTACGTGAAACGTTCTCTGTGTTTGCCAGGAGTAGACAAAACACACACACACAAACAAAGAAAAAAATGAAATTTGAGAAAGGTTAAGTAGCTAAAATTAAACTAATATCGCGAAACGGTTAACACAGAAATGGGCAACTCTACGAAAAAAGAATGTATATGAGCCAAATTGTGTGTTTTAACGGATCTACATTTTTATTGCAGTAAGTTTTGTGTATCATTTTCGGTTTACCAGTTATGCAAAAGTCATCATCATTATTCAGAGATTATTCCCAGAAAATTCAAGAAACACATTCGACTTTTCATGTAAATATCTTCAGTATGCATTTTTAATTTTTTTCCAAAATGGAAATAGACTTTTATTTATGGATGCTCTTTAACTGATGTGGTTCTCAGCGTCCCATTCCATACTGGGCTTAATTTTGCTCAGAGGCCTATCAGGCTTGAGGTGCTTTTACGTGCCGCAAATATAGGACACGGGACCAACGGCTTTACTTCGCTCCTGAAGGAAGCCATGCTAAGGATTTTTACGCCCGAAAAGATCCATCATCCTCCGCCGGGTTTAACCCACGACCTTGGGTTTATGAGGTTAGCTTGGTAACCATTACGCCACGGAGGGCGACATTTTTTTTTTTTTCAAGTAAAGGGTAGTATGGGGTGGTAGGATTTTCCTCAAAATCTTCGTGTCGTATCTTTGGAAGAAACTAAATTTACGTATCTATCCACTTTTACTGACTTTCCGTTTTTTTAGTTTTCGTGTTTATAGATCCGCAGATGCACAGACACACCAACACACACAGACACCACACACACGAACTTTTTTTAAAATGCTCTTTTTTGGACTCAAGGACCTCAAAACATACATTTCCCGTGAAAGCTCGACATCAAATTTTTGGATGGAATGCAACACCTTCCTTATCTACTATGTACATCGTACCTAGGAATATAAACAGTAAAAATGAAATCGATTTTAAACTCCTTTAATATTTTGCTGACGAAGTGCAGAGTGAAAGTTTAAAAGCAGTGGGACGATAACAGGAAACTGGAGTTTCCGGAGGAGCGTGGGGTGGCCCAGTATTTCCACTGCTTGCTTTGTCACTCTACAGATAGTAACGTTATCCTAGATATTTTCTCGTGGACGTCAAACGCTTGGTAATTGAGATAAGTCTACGTTACCTGAAGCCTCAATTGCACTCATTAAGGATGGAAAGTCCCGTCGATAACTCTATCCACCTCTTATTAGCATTATGTACAGCGCTTCGCAGCTGTTTTATCTAATCGAGCAGTTTTCGTTTGTTTGTATTCTGATAACACGTTTTTAGGCTTTGGCGTAGAATGTTATAGAAATGGAATACTAATACGTAAATATTTTCATTCCCTGCTTTTGTGTACATAGGTAATTGTGTAGATATATCATTAGCAGTGCAAAACTGTTACTTTTTCTATTCCACTTAAAAATTCAAACCGATATTTCACCGGAAATATGTTTTGAAGGGAATACAGTAGACTAAAACGAATGTCAAATCTTTTAAAAGCTCGTTGCCATGTGGTTGAAATCCGTTTCTATGCAGGGCCAGGAGTTTATAAATTTCCATGTGAGAAAAGTACAAGTATTTTAAATCTCAATCAAATAACAAGGAATATCTCAGAAATGATAAATTCCACGAAAAAACGCATATAACGTAAATTGTGTGTTTTAACGTGATCTACCTTTTTTGTGTTGTTAGTTTTGTCTATCTCTTACGGTTTACCAGTCATGCAAAGTTCATCCAGTATAAAGAGGTCTTTAGAAGCTATTACCAGAAAATTCAAGATATGAATTTTATTTTCCATGTAAATATCTTTAATATATGGAAGAGTCATTTTTGAGAAAATCAATATTTTTCCATGTAAAGGGTAGAAAAAGATTTTGAGAAAAATCCCCCCACCCCCAACTACCCTTTACATGGAACTTTTTTCGAAAATTTTGATTTTCTCAAAAATGGCTCTAACGATTTTGATTAAACTTTCGGATATTAAACATATTTACCTGACAAATAAAATGTATATCTTGAATTTTCTGGGAATAGCCTCTGAAGAGTAGTTTATTCTGGATGAATTTTACTAAATTTTGAATAACTGCTAAACCGTAAGAGATGGACAAAAACTTACTACACAAAAAAATGTAGAGCACATTAAAACACAATTTATGTTATATACATTTTTTTCGTGCAGTTCGTCGTTTTTGTAACATTCCTTATTTTTGGTTTCTGCTATGAAAAACGTATACTTTTCTCATACACGAACTTGTCAACTCCTATCCATATAAACAAAGGAACTTCATTGACATAGCAACCAGCTTTTGACTATCACTTTAACCTACGGTTGTCCGTTATTTCGCTTCTACTTACAAGGAAGCGAGTAATTAGACTATTTCTGCTAATGTTTTCTGATTAGCATAAGGCAAATAGAAGTATAAGCTTTGTAAGAATTATTTGATGAAGGTATATGGAGAAAGTCATGTGAATGGTACACATCAGATTTTTTAATTATTCACTCCTGTCCATGCAAACAAAGGAACTTCCGTCACATAGCAACCAGCCTTTGACTATCACTTTAAGCTATGGTACTCCCTTATTTCGCTTCTACTTAAAAGGAAGCAAGTAATAAGACTATTTCTGCTAATTTTTCTCGATTAGCATGAAGTAAATAGAAGAATAAGCTTATTAACAATAATTTGTGACACAGAAGTAGAGAAAGTCATGTGAATGGAACACTTCATATTATTTTAATTGATTGATCGATCATTATTTACATTCATGATACTGAATAACATTGAAATGAGGTAAGCCCCATTGGGCCCCTCATAAGTAGGCGCATTTTTGTTTTTATTTTACAGAAAGTCTTGTGAAAGCTGGTACAGTGGTAGGCGAGTTGGATAGCTAGATTTTCTGCCAAGAGAATAGTGAATGGCTCCTGTGACGTCTTTCAGCTTGCTGTGGAACTGTTCGGCTTGTGAAGAAATTGACTGTTGAATGACGCTGATTCCAGTTTCTCTATGTAGTTGACTATTTCTGGTGCAGTCGTCGAGTTTCGCAATATCTTGTTTTGAAATGTCTGGATACGTTTGATTTCGGAAGAACTGGACAGGAGTGGTGTTAATTGAGTCGTGGAAAGTAATGTGCAGGTTTTACTTTCTCTACACTTACTATGCACATAGTGTATAGAGAAGGTAATTGCACTCCACCCAAAAATGCGATGCCGGGATTTCACCGGAAATACATGTTTTGGGACACCCTGAATCCAAAAAAAAGTTTTTCGGAAAAAGGTCCGTGTGTGTCTGTGAACACGATAACTCAAAAACGAAAAGTCAGTAAAATACCAAACTTGGTGTTTATGTTTAGTATCTTCCAGGGATGCGACACGAAGATTTTGAGAAAAATCCCCCCACCCCAAACTACCCTTTACATGGAACTTTTTTCGAAAATTTTTATTTTCTCAAAAATGACTCTAACGATTTTGATTAAAATATCGTATATTGAAGATATTTACCTGAAAAATAAAATGTATGTCTTGAATTTTCTTGGAATATCCTCTGAAGAGTACTTTATTCTGGACGAATTTAACGGAATTTTGAATAATTGCTATACCGTAAGAGATGGACAAAAACTTACCCCACCTAAAATGTTGAGCACGTTAAAACACACAATTTATGTTGTACACATTTTTTTCGTGGAGTTCATCGTTTTTGAAACATTCCTGTTCTTGGTTTCTGCGTTGAAAAACTTATACTTTTCTCATACAGGAATTTGTCAACTGCCGTTCATACATACAAAGGAACTTTAGTGACATAGCAACCAGCTTTTGACTATCACTTTAACCTGTAGTATTCCCTTATTTAGCCAGTCTTGCTCGGGCTAGTTTATGTTTGTTGCCTATTTGTGTAAGGCAGTAAAACCAGTAGGTTTTGGGAAAGCCTTGCTCAGCAAGGTTTGTGACGACAGAAGTTTCTCGTTCCACCCACCAATTTGTACATATACATACAAAGCGTTTCGTCAGCTAACTTCTACTAGGTTCGTACCCGTCCGTGTTCGTGAATCAGCACTGCATCATCCGAACTGCATCTCTTTTAAGGTCGGCGTGTGTATTTTCTGCTCACGGCCAAGGTTAGTTTGCTGTTTCTCTTAAAGTAGTGCTAAATATAACACTTCTGACGTGTCCACCTCAAGATGTCTTTGTTTGTTTTAAGCTAAATGCATCTGCGCAAAAATATAAAAACAATTGGTTTATATAAATAAAATGAATTCCAAAATTTAAGAAAATGTCTTTTTAGTTTCTCATTATAGTATACAGAGGAAGTGTTGTATTCCACCCAAAAATTCGATACCATGATTTCACCGGAAATATATCTTTTAAAGTCCCCTAAGTCCAAAAAAAAAAGTATTTCTAAAAATCTGATGTGTTCCATTCACATGACTTTCTCTACATCTCTGTAACAAATTATTGTTAAAACGCTTATGCTTCTATTTACTTCATGCTAATCGAGAAAAAATTAACAGAAATAGTATCATTACTTGCTTCCTTGTAAGTAGAAGCGAAAAAAGGGAGTACCATAGGTTAAAGTGATAGTCAAAAGCTGGTTGCTATGTGACTGAAGTTCCTTTGTTTGTATGGACACGAGTTCACAAACTCATGTATGAGAAAAGTATGTTTTTTATAGCTGAAACCAAAAATAAGGAATATCTCAAAAACAATCAACTCCACGAAAAAGAAATGTATATAACATAAATTGTGTGTTTTAAAGTGCTCTACATTTGTTGTGTGGTAAGTTTTTGTCCATCTCTTACGGTTTAGCAGTTATATAAAATTCAGTAAAATTGACCCAGAATAAAGTAGTCTTCAGAGGCTATTCCCAGAATATTCAAAATATACATTTTATTTGTGAGGTAAATATCTTTAATATACGATATTTTAATTAAAAAAGTTAGAGCCATTTTTTTAGAAAATCAAAATTTTCGAAAAAGTTCCATGTAAAGGGTAGTTTGGGGTGGGGGAATTTTTCTCAAAATCTTCGTGTCGCATCCCTGGAAGATACTAAACTTAAATACCAAGTTTGGTATTTTACCGACTTTTCGTTTTTGAGTTATCGTGTTCACTGACACAGACACGGACCTTTTTCTGAAAATACTTTTTTTGGATACAGGGGACCCTAAAACATATATTTCCGGTGAAATCTCGGTATCGAATTTTTGGGTGGAGTGCAATACCTTCTCTATACACTAGTACATAGTGCGTATAGAGAAAGTAAAAAAGGTCTACATGTATTGGATTAATTGATTTTTTCACACAAGCCGTCTGTAGGATAGGAGTTAGAAGGTAGAGTCAGACTGAAAAATTTAATGCCATAGCCGGGATTTGAACCATGGATCCCCCAATTTCTAGCCGGTTGCTCTGCCACTGAGCTACCATGGCAACATGCCGGCATAGCATTGAATTTTTAAACTGACTCGCATGTTTCCCGGTAAACCACGAGGTGATCTCAAATTATTTTGAGATGACAACCCCAATGGCGACTTACAATGTTGTAAGTACTTCAACTATTATGGTCAATTGGTATTGACTTGTGTGAAAAAAACAATTACCAATTGACCAAAATAATTGGCTATACTATGAATCCTGGGTTTAAAGTACTTACAACATTGTAAGTCACCATTGGCGTTGTCATCTGAAAAGAATTTGAGATCACCTCGTGGTTTACAGGGAAACATGCGAGCCAGTTGAGAAATTCAATGTTATGCCGGCATGTTGCCATAGTAGCTCAGTGGCAGTGCAACTGGCTAGAGACCGGGAGATCCGTGGTTCAAATCCCGGCTATGGCATTGAATTTTTCAGTCTGACTCTACCTATCCAAGGTCTATATATATATATCTGTGTGTGTATCTGTGGATAGCATAACTCAATACCAAACTTGGTATTTAAGGTTGGTATCTTCCAAGGATGCGACACGAAGATTTTGAGAAAAATCCCCACACCCCAAACTACCCTTTTCATGGAACTTTTTTCGAAAATTTTGATTTTCTCAAAAAAGGCTCTGACGATTTTGATTAAAATGTCGTATATTAAAGATATTTACCTGACAAATAAAATGTTTATCTTGAATTTTCTGGAAATAGTCTCTGAAAACTACTTTATTCTGTATGAATTTTACGGAATTTTGAATAACTGCTAAACTGTAAGAGATGGAGAAAAATTGGCCACGCAAAAATGTAGAGCACGTTAAAACACACAATTTATGTCATGTACATTTTTTTTCGTGGAATTAATCGTTTTTGAGATTCTTGTTTTTGGTTTCAGCTTCGAAAAACTTGTCAACATTGTGAATAAGACTGAGTGATATACAATTATCTTCTGGTGGACTAAACGATGACCTAAAGAAGAATTCTGTGTAAAACAAAGGAAGGAAAGAAAACAATGACGAATCATAACTCGGTGGCATATTAGCATACAATAATTGGAAGGTGGTTCAGACGGAATAACCCGGGCATGTGACACGTGCTACTCTGACCTGGAATGTGCAGCCATGGATTCCCCAGCACGTTTCTCTTATTGCCAAGGGGAAAGCTGTGTCTGGAGATTCCTACACCAAACTCCCGACTCCAGGGAAATAGTATTTGTTACAAAAATGTTGATGATCATGATCGTAGTAATAATAAAGTCGAAGATGCCTATCCGAAGATATTAAAATGATATAAAGCAAATAAACTTAGTATAAATCAAAGCAAAACAGCAAGCATGCATTTTAAATTAAATCATTCATCAAATATTTCTGATTGTGGGGTAACATTTTTAGGTATTTACCTTGATGAACACCTGGGTTGCAGGTCACATATAGATCATATAAACAGTAAAATAATTAAAGGTAATTTATGCTGCGTATGCTCAAGCAAAATATTGATAAAAAACCTCATGTGTTCCATTCACATGACTTTCTCTACCTCTCTGCAACAAATTGTTGTTAAAAAGCTTATGCTTCTATTTACTTCATGCTAATCAAGAAAAAAATTAGCAGAAATAGTCTTATTACTTGCTTCCTTGTAAGCAGAAGGGAAATAAGGGAGTACTATAGACTAAACTTATTCAAAAGCCGGTTGCTATGTGACTAAAGTCCCTTTATTTGTATGGACAGGACTTGACAAATTCCTGTATGAGAAAGGTATAAGTTTTTTAAAGCTGAATCAAAAAATAAGGAATGTCTAAAAAACGATCAACTCCACGAAAAAAATGTATATAACATAAATTGTGTCTTTTACAGTTTTTGTGTGTTAAGTTTTTGCCCATCTCTTACGGTTTAGCAGTTATGCAAAATTCCGTGAAATTCATCCAGAATAAAGTAGTTATCAGAGGCTACTCCCGGAAAATTCAAGATATACATTTTATTTGGCATGTAAATATCTTAAATATAAGACATTTTAATAAAAATCGTTAGAGCCATTTTTTAAAAAATCAAAATTTTCGAAAACTTTTTCATGTAAAGGGTATTTGGGGGGGTTCTTTATAATCTACCTTTTTCCATTTGTTTACCTTTTTTTTTATTTAGGGGGACCCAGAACATGTATTTCCGGTAAAATCTAGGTATTGAATTTTTGGGTGCATTACAACACTTTCTAAATGCACTATGTACATAGTACGTGTAGGTCTTTGATGTACAGCATTGTTCCGGAGGTAGATAACTTCTTTCTTGAATATAAAGTTGTAGGTATTCTTCTAATGAAGAGATAGAAAACACGCGAACATTGAAAAACAAATTTTACGGTCGTCAATCACGTGACATTTCAAGAAGGGCAACACCCGGTTCAACTTCATGTCTGAGATTGATCACCTTCATGCTTGGTGCCTCCCACGAAGCCTCGACTCCAGCGATTTTAACACGATTTGTTCAGACGTGAATAAATCTTCTCTGGACATTCATATTTCAATAGACTCAGCTTCAACTTCATCCTGAAGATATCAGTGTGCAAGATGATCCGAGAAGCAATAGTCATTTGTTTATTACCCTTCAGCACACTCGTGCATTCCCAAAATCAGGATTCAAATCCAGCGGAAAGCGATGGATTTTTTCACCCGTACAAATCCTTAGCATGGCTTCCTTCAAAAGGGAAGTAAGAGAACCTCAACTTCTGAACAAACTTAAGCGCTCTTTCACGTCCAATATAGAATTGGACGCTAAGAACCGCAGCAGTAAAAATCTGATGTGTTCCATTCACACGACTTTCTCTACATGCACTATGTACATAATGTATAGAGAAGGTGTTGCACCAAAAAATTCCATACCGCAACAGAAATATATGTTTTAGAAAAATTTGCGTGTATGTCTGTGGATGACATGGCTCATGAACGAAAAGACCGTTAAATACAATCTTGGTACCTTCCAAGGATGCGATATGAGGATCCCCCCACCCAACTACCTTTTACGTAGAAAAAATTGCGAACATTTTGGATTTCTCAAAAATGGCTGTAACGATTTTGATTAAAATCTCTTATATTTGAGATATTTACATGACAAATAAAAATACACCTTGAGTTTTCTGGGAAAAGCCTGTGAAAACCTCTTTATTCTGAATAATTTTCATTGAATTTTTCATAACTGGTAAACCGTAAAGGATAGACCAAAAGTTATTACACAAAAGACGTAGACCTCGATAAAACACACAATTTATGTCATATACATGTTTTTCGTGCAGTTGGCCATTTTCGACTTCTCAAAAATGCCTCTAACGATTTTGATTAAAATAACTATATCAAAGCTATTTGCAAATAAAATGTATATTTTGATTTTTCTGGTAATACCTTTGAAAACTACTTTATTCTGCAGGGTCATGCAAAATATTGCATAACCGTCAAATCGTAAGAAATAAACAAAAACTTATTACACAAAAACTGTAAATCTCCTTGAAACACACAATTTATCTAACATACTTTTTCTTGTAGAGTTAACAGTTTTCGAGATATTCGTTGTTATTGGTTTCAAATTTAAAGTACCTAACTTTTCTCAAACGGCACCATGTAAAGCGAACCGAACGTCAATTGTTTCACTTAGCCACGGGCTTATAAAATATTGAATAAGTAATAACACCTATTCTGCTAATAGTTGTCTCGATTAGCATGAAGTAGATAAAAGAATAATTTTTACTTTCTCTATACGTGCTATGTACATAGTGTATAGAGAAGGTATTGTACTATACCCAAAAATTCGATACATAGATTTCACCGGAAATACATGTTTTGGGTCCCCCTGAACTCAGAAACATTTTTTTTTTGGAAAAAGGTCCGTTTGTGTATGGACAGCATAGCTCAAAAACGAAGAGACCGTTAAATACCAAACTTGGTATTTAAGTTTGTTATCTCCCAAGGTTGCGACACGAAAATTTTCAAGAAACTCTCTCCACACCCAACTACCTTTACATAGAACTTTTTTCGAAAATTTTGATTTTTCCAAAAAAGACTCCTACGATTTTCATTGAAATATCGTATATTAAATATATTTACATGACAAATGAATTGTATATCTTGAATTTTCTGGGAATAGCCTCTGAAGACTACTTTATTCTGAATGAATTTTACGGAATTTTGCATAACTGCTAAACCGTAAGAGATGGACAAAAACTCCTACACAAACAATGTAGAACACATTAAAACAATTTATGTTATAGATTTTTTTTTTCGTAGTGTTGATCGTTTTTGAGACATTCCTTGAGACATAGCAACCAGCTTTTGACTACCACTTTAACCTATGGTACTCCCATATTTCGCTTCTACTTACAAGGAAGTAAGAAATAAAACTATTTTTGTTAATTTTTCTCGATTAGTATGAAGTAAATGAAAGCATAATCTTTTTAACAATAATTTGTTACAGAGATGCAGAGAAAGTCATGTGAATGGATCACATCAGACTTTTTATGACTAAATCTCTCCGTTTTATTGTTGAAACAGTCCTGGCAAATGCCAGTTTTAATTTCGAAATCCTCTCGTTACTTCCTCACTCGTGAGTTAATCGATGCTTTACAATTCGTCCGTGTGATTACCTAATATTCGTTATGCAAGTTTTCATTTTGTTTGAAAAACATTTTTTACAGCGTGTCGCTGCAAATATTCGGGGTTTTGTAATTGTAGTACTCAACAAGATAGCATTATTTAAACAAGCAAACCTACGTCAATACCTCTTAACCAATGCATAGAGGACGCTCAAGTCTATGTTTTAAATTTGGTTAATTTATGAGTTAGTTGCTGTCAAGAACAAAGAGATAGCGGCCATTTCACGCAAGCGTGAAGACATATTGCTTAAGCAGCGAACCTGTAATAACGTCGCAGATTTCTGCTCACATGAGAAACACAAGGTTAGGGGAGCTGTAACTTCTGGAAAACTGGTGAGCAACAAACATTTATCAGTACCCCTTCATGCTATTGCAACGTTTAATTTCACTGTTTAATACGCATTACATACTTAGAAAGATAAACTTTTGCATTCCACCCAAAAATTCGATACCGAGATTTCACTGGAAATAACGTTTCAAGAGTCCTCAGCAGTGTTGCCAGATTCATTTCACAAAATATCGTTAGAATTATTTTAAAATCGTAAAATTCATATTGAAATAGCCCAATTTCACATTATAGTTTTCTTGGGGGGGGGGGGGAGGGTTCAAAAAGTCTCTAAGATTTGGTTTAGATTTTTGTTTGTGTTTTTACATCGTGTTCCTTACGGCCAGACCATTCGGCTCTTAGTTGCAAAAAAAATCTGATGTGTTCCATTCTCATGACTTTCTCTACATCTCTGCAACAAATTGTAGTTAAAAAGCATATGCTTCTATTTACTTCATGCTAATTAGCAGAAATAGTCTTATTACTTGCTTCCTTGTAAATAGAAGCTAAATGAGGGAATTCCATAGGTTAAAATGATAGCCAAAAGCTGGCTGCTATGTAACTGAAGTTCCTTTGTTTGTATGGACAGGAGTTAAGAAATTCCTGTATGAGAAAATTATAAGTTTTTCAAAGCTAAAACGAAAAGCTAGGAATATCTTAAAAACGATCAACTCCACGAAAAAAAATGTTTATGGCATAGATTGCGTATTTTATTGTGAGCTACATTTTCTGTGTAGTAAGTTTTTCCCCATCTCTTGCGGTTTAGCAGTTATGCACAATTCCGTAAAATTCATCCAGAATAAAGTAGTCTTCAGGGGCCCTTCCCAGAAAATTAAAAATATACATTTTAATTTTTCAGGTAAATATCTTTAATACACGATATTTTAATCAAAATCGTTACAGCCATGTTTAAGAAAATCAATATTTTCAAAATTTTGTCCATGTAAAGGGTAGTTTGGGGTGGGGGGATTTTCTTGAAAATCTTCGTGTCGCATCCTTGGAAGATACTAAACTTAAATACCAAGTTTGGGCTTTAACGGTCTTTTCATTTTTGAGCTATGCTGCCCAAAGACACACATACATTTTTTCTAAAAATGCTTTTTTGGATTCAGGGATTCTCAAAACATGTATTTCCGGTGAAAACTAGGTACCGAATTTTTGGGTACAATATAATACCTTCTCTATACACTATGTACATAGTTGTATAAAGAAAGTAACAAAATATGATATCACAAGAAACCCACTGAAGCCATTTATTTATTAATTTCAACTTCACAACTGCAAAGTAATATCTGCAGGATTTCTCTTTGGAACAAACTGCTTATTGGCAATGATGTTACCTCGTGTAGTGTTAAAGTTGGTTTCTGTTTCTCTTTGGATTTTATTCATTAGATTACACACACTCTCATCAATATTTGGGATGGATAGGGAAGAACATCGTCTAGAGAAACTTTCCCACCCCCAGTCGAGAATAGAACCCGGGAGCCTTCACAAAGCAGGAAGGAAACTCTTGTTAGAGGTTTATCAGATTTTCCCAACTTACCTATTACTAATACTTTATTTACTCAAATTACTATATACATTACATGTAAGTATTTAAACTGCAGATACAGTATCAATGTATTATTCAAAAACTAATATCGTGCATATAATATTAAATATATTTGCATTCAACTGGTACATTTGTTTCAAACAGTTCTCTTGAACTCGGTGCGACTGCATTAATAGCGACGTAACAATGAAAAGGTAACAGGGAAAATAATATAGCGTAATGTTTCTTCTGTGTATGCAGGTATTTTACCCTTTTCCATGGCAGTAGTGACTTAACGAACATACCCACTCTACTCATTAATATATTACTTAATTTGTAAAACAATTTACAATATACCTTTCAAGGAATACATTTAAATTATTTTCGTGATTTCAGAAGTAGCCCAAAAATTCGCAAATCGCCTCAATTAAAAATTGGTCGGAACATCCATCTTTTAATAGCCCAAACGGCGACTTTTCGCCCAATCTGGCAACACTGGTCCTCACTATCCAAACAGTTATTTTGGATAACTGGTAAACCGTAATGCTACATTCTCAATGAGATGCAGGCCCAGACGTAACGTAGCATAAGCGCAAGCGCGAGGGAAGACCATTCACAATGCAGTTGTAAGCGCAACGCAAGAAGTTGGCACGGATTTCTAAATCTGTAAATTACATGCAGATATCTTCCAAGCGCTTCGCAAGTTTCATAATAATAACATAACCAACAATACCACGTAAGAAGTTTCACTCAATCTTTTACAAAATATATACATTACATACTAACAACTGAATGTCGCGGCAGTGACGTCACAATAATTGCTCATTCAAAATTATTCCAAATAGTACAAGCATAGAGACTGCAGAAAGTGGTAAAGGTAGGTATATAATGAACTAAGAATTATCGCTCTGCGCCTTCGATTTATGAGAACTAATAAATCTATACACATTTGGTAGTTACAGCCGTTAAATCAAAGAAGGATTAGCAAGGAAACTGTCATAACTTCTTGAGGGAGATTAGAGATGGCGCGGCACGGCCAAATAGAAGAGTATGCATGTACAGCAGGCCCTGCAAAATCTTGCAGTGCGATCGTTTCTTATTGAATTCATAGGCAATGCATAGAGAAAAGAAGCGGAATTCTTCCTATTTGCATGCAACGCAAGGATAAAGTTTGGAGTTTGCAAACTCTTGCGTTGAATGGAAAAGGAAATGGCGTGATATTTATGGACGCTCTTTAACTACTATGGTTCTCAGCGTCCCATTCTAAATTGGGCGTGAAAGACCGCTTAATTTTGCTCAGAGGCCTCTCTATCAGGCTTGAGGTTACTTTACGTGCCGTAAATCTACGACACGGGAGCAACGGCTTTACTTCCCTTCCGAAGGAAGCCATGCTAAGGATTTTTACACCCGAAAAAATCCATCGTCCTCCGCGAACCCGCGACCTTGGGTTTCGTTGCGTGTTTCTATGTGAATGCTTAGATTAATAATAGGAGTCCAAACTCTTACGCTTACATTGCGTCTGCGCTTGCATTTCATTGTGAATTACCTCCTTCATGCTATTGCAACGTAGTACATACCTAGGAAGATAAACCATTGCATTCCACCCAAAAATTCGATACGAGATTTCACTGGAAATTAAGTTTTAGAGTCCTCAGTATCCAAATAGTTATTTTGAATAACTGGTAAACCGTAATGCTACATTCTCAATGAGATGCAGGCCCAGACGTAACGTAGCATAAGCGCAAGCGCGAGGGAAGACCATTCACAATGCAGTAGTAAGCGCAACGCAAGAAGTTGGCACGGATTTCTAAATCTGTAAATTACATGCAGATATCTTCCAAGCGCTCCGCAAGTTTCATAATAATAACATAACCAACAATATCACGTAAGAAGTTTCACTCAATCTTTTACAAAATATATACATTACATACTAACAATTGACGCTCGCGGCAGTGACGTCACAATAATTGTTCATTCAAATTTGTTGAAAATAGCACAAGCATAGAGACTTCAGAAAGTGATAAAGCTACACATTTAATGAACTAAGAATTATCTCTCTGCGCCTTCGATTTATAACCAAGAAATCTAGATGCAGATGATGTTACGTCCATTAAATCAAAGGAAAAGACTGTCATAACCTCTTGAGGGAAATTAGAGAGGGCGCGGCACGGCCTAATAGACAGACCCTGTAAAATTTTGCAATGCGATCGTCTGTTGTTGAAATCATAGAGAAAAGAAGCAGAATTTCTCCTCTTTGCACGCAACGCAAGGATAGAGTTACGAGCTTGCAAGCACTTGCGTTGTCTTGCTTGTTTCTATGTGTATGCTTACATTAAATAATATGAGTCCAAACTCTTGCGCTTACGTTGGATCTGCGCTTACATTTAATTATGAATGTAGCATTAGAGATACACAAAAACTTACCACACAAAAATGTAGATCTCGCTAAAAATGCAGTATATCTATGTCATGATCCCTTTTTGTAGAATTAACCGTTTCGGAGATATTTCTTGTTATTGGTTTCAATTTTAAATTACTTGTACTTTGCATATCTTTTGTTTTATTACTGGCTTTGGAGAGAGAACCGAATTTCAATAGCAAACGCATAGCGACATCTTTTAAAATATTTTACTATTGCTTTGGCCTAGTATATTCCTTTATTTTCTTTCTACTTACAAGGAAGCAAGTAATAAACAGGTATTTATTATACAAGTGGTGGAAATTGTGTTTTATATTGTGAGTAGAAAGCTTGCGAAACGAGGCGGTAGACCGAGTACAGTAATCCTAATAACAATACAAGACTATTTTTACTCTCTCTATACGTACTATACACAAAGTGTATTTCACCGGAAATACATGTTTTAGGACTCCCTGAATAAAAAAAATCATTTCAGAAAAACGTCCGTATGTGTGTGTGTGTGTGTGTGTGTGTGTGTACAGCATAGCTCAAAAAACGAAAAGAGGTTAAATACCAAACTTGGTATTTAAGTATGGTATCTTCCAAGGGTGCGGCACGAGGATTTTCAAGAAAATCCCCCACCCAACTACCCTTTACATAGAACTTTTTTCGAAAATTTTGATTTTTGATTTTACTAACGATTTTGAGTAAAATATCGTATATTAAAGATATTTACCCGAAAAATAAAATGCATATCTTGAATTTTCTGGGAACAGCGTCTGAAAACTACTTTATTCTGGATACATTTTACGGAATTTTGCATAACTGCTAAACCGTATGAGATGGACAAAAACTTACCACTCAAAACATTTAGAGCACGTTAAAACACACAATTTATGTTATATACATTTTTTTGTGTAGTGGATAGTTTTTGAGATATTCCTTGTTATTGGTTTCAGCTTTAAAAACCTGTATACTTTTCTCACACAAAAGTTTGTCAACTCCTGTCCATAAAACAAAGGAACTTCTTTTAATTTTGTTTTTCTCAAAAATGGCTGTAACGATTTTGTTCAAAATGGCGTATAAAATGCACATCCTGAATTTTCTATGATTAGCTTCTGAAGACCTGTTCATTTTCGAATGAATTTTGTTGAATTTTGCATAACTAGTAAACCGTAATAAATAGGCAAAACCTACTGGATCAAAAATGTAGATTTCGTTATAACACACAATCTATGTCATGTGCTTTTTGTTGTGGAGCTGACTTTCATAGATATTCATTATTATTGGCTTCAAGTTTAAACTAAACCCTTTCCTTTACATTTGGCTTTTGTTTATGCTGGCCTTGTAAATCGAACCGAACTTAGTTGTTTACATAATGCTCAGCTTTTAAAAGATAATATAATCCCTTCTGCTTACAAGAAACCAAGTAGTAAGACCATTTCTGCTAATGCTTAACTCAATTAGCATAATGTAGATAAAAGAATCTATGTTGTAAGAATAGTTTGTTTACAGAATGAGTAGAGGAAGTCATGTAAGTGGAACACATCAGTGAGAAGGCGGTTAAATACCAAACTTTATATTTAATTTCAGCATCCCCCCCCCGCCCAAATTGCCCTTTACACGAAACCATTTTTTTGCAAGTGATAATTTTTTCATAAATGTTTCTCACGATTTTGATTAAAATAACATAAATTAAAGATGTTTACGTGACTGACAAAAACTTACTACACAAAATTTATGTCACATACATTTTTGTGTGGAGTTAGCTATCTCCGAGCTATTCTTTGTTATAGGTTTCAATTTTATAATACTTAAAACTTTTCTCATAGTGGAATTTGTCATCCTGTTTGTTTTGTTTTACTCTGAGACAGTACATGTCCTGTCATAGGGCTAAGAGTGATTTAAAAAAGAAATATAAATTAAAGCTAACAATATAAATTACAGTAAGGGGGGGGGCAAATGTAGCCATTGAAAATGGGCAGGGAAGAAAGATTTTAAACACGTATAAGTAGCCGAGTTGTCACGAGCTGGTAGCACAGTATACCGTTAGGGTAGGGCATTGAACCGAATTGGTGAGATTACACTGCCCGAGGGTGAACATAACAGGAAAAGAGAAAACAATGCTACCGCTGGTCAGGCGACATGTTTTGGGGCACTTGGCGTAGAACATCGGCAGACAAAGATGTGATATTTGGGGTCCGCGGTGGAGCCGAACAGGCTACCTTTAGTTGTTAGGGAAATAATTATTGTAATACTGACCAGAGTACCGAATAAATCACGCATCAAAAGTAATAAGTAATAATAGTCGTGGTCGCGTAAAGCATAGTTTAGCAGTAGAAAATTTAAGAGGAATGCGTGTGTGTGTGTGTGTGTGTGTGTGTGTGTGTGTGTGTGTGTGTGTGTGTGTGTGTGTGTGATCGACGACGGGAAAGGGCCGAACAAAATGAATAAATCACTTGTGTCTTACCACACACGAAAAGAGCTTCCTTGCTAGCAAAATCTGAGATAGGGCACCCATATCTCCATACTATTCCTAATGGCCAAAACCTGCACCCGGGACACGAACCCGTAACCCCGTTACTGCCCAACTCCTGGCCATGCAAAGAAAACCGAACTTCAATCATTTAGCAACCAGCTTTTATAAGATTTAACTATCGTTATAGCATTGAATATGTCGTAATTTCCCTTCCACTTAAGGAACTAAGTAATAAGACCATTTCATTTTGTGTGTGTGTGAACACGACAGCTCAAAAACGAAAAGTTGGTTAAATACATAACTTTATATTTAAGTTAGCATCTTCCAAGGATGCGACACGAAGATTTTCAAGAAAATTTCCCACTCCAAACGTGGAAAAAAATTCGAAAATGTTAATTTTCTAAAACAAATGACGTATATTAAAACATTTACATTGGAAATAAAATGTATTTCTTGAATTTTCTGGGAACAGCCTCTGAAATCCTCTTCATTCTAAATGATTTTTGCATAACTGGTAAATCGTAAGAGATGGACAAAAACGTACTATATAAAACAATGTAGATCTCGTAAAAAACACACAAATCAATTTATTTTTATGCAATTGTGTTTGTGTAGTTAACGATTTTCGAGATATTTCCTGTTATTTGTTTCGATTTTAAAGAGCTTAAACCATTCTCACACGGAAATTTGTCTTTCCTGTTTCTTTTGTTTTACTTCTGGCCACCAAAGAGAACTGAATTTCAGTTAAAAAGAGATTTGACTGTCGCTTTAGCTCCTTATATATTAATAGGGGCTAAGTAAAATATGATTTCTGCTAACGTTTATCTTGATTAGCATGAAATAGATATTTATTATATGTTTATTCTCCAAAAGCTTTAGCACTAATTTACAAAAGCATGTTTATGACACTATAACAACCATTCAGAATTCACATATAAAGTGTTAAAATAAATACATAAACAATAATTACATCACAATGTTTTAAAATGTTATTAATACATTGATTAAACTTATGAAAATAACATTTTATTTTGAATATCTGAGTTATTAGTGGTGTGAAAGACATTTGCCAGAAGTTCAGATGTTCTAAATTAAATTTCTACCATAAATTGGAAAGTCAAAAGGTAAATGTTTTTTTCATTTTGACTAGAATTAGACACGGACATAATGTTTCACATGAAGTAGATAAGATAATAATGTTTTGTAAGAATAGTTTGTTTGCGAAACAGGTAGAGAAAGTCATGTGAATGCAACACATCAGATTTTATGTAACGCGTGGTTAGCGACCCTTTGAAACGATAATATGACAGAATGTGCACGTTTACGTTTGTAAGTCGTATATTACTTTCTCTACACGTACTGTGAACAGAGTGCTTAGAGAAGGTATTATATTCCACCCAAAAATTCGATACCGAGATGTCACCAGAAATATATGCTTTGGGGTACTCTAGGCATGCCTAGAAAAAGATCCCTGTGTGTCTGTGGACAACTTAGCTCAAAAACGCAAATACCAAACTTGGTATTAGAGTTCAGTATCTTCCAAGAATGGGACACAAAGATTTTCAAGAAAATCCCCCTATCCCCGACTACCCTTTACATTTCGTTAATTTCGATTTTCTAAAACAGGGACTCAACGATTTTTATTAAAATACGACATTAAAACCATTTACATCACAAATAAAATGTATTATCTTGAATTTTCTGGGAATAGCTTCCGAAGTCCTGTTCATTTTGCCTGCATTTTGCATAAGTAGTAAGCGATAAGAGATAGACAAAATTTTACCACACACAATATGTAGATCTCGTTAAAGCACACAATTTATCTCATATACCTGTTTCGTGGAGTTGGTCGTTTTGTTTTAGATATTCCTTGTTATTGGTTTCAGCTTTATACTTTTCTCATTCAGGAATTTGTCAACTCCTGTCCATACAAACAAAGGAACTTCAGTCACATAGCAACCAGCTTTTGACCATCACTTTAGCCTATGGTACTCCCTTATTTCGTTTCTACTTACAAGGAAGCAAGCAATAAGACTATATCTGCTAATTTTTATCTCAACTAGCATGAAGTAAATGGAAGCTTAAGCTTTTTAATAATAATTTGTTACAGAGATGTAGAGAAAGTCACGTGAATGGTACAAATCGGATTTTTTTAAAATTGTTAATGTGTAAATTGTAAATATTGTGAAACAGTTCCCTGGAAGTGAAAACCGGATAATATTCTGATTCATACAAGTTGATCAAAGCAATAGCTATCACATTTCCTTCAACTGTTTCCCCTCTCTTGCATGGTTGGTAATACCTCGCTGCCCAGGAAAGTGACAAATTCAGAATCCCACAGACCTCAGTGGGAAACCATGTATTAAGTCAGGATGTAATATTTTTTCCTGTTGCGTGATCATCACATTCCAGTATTCGTTTCGACGTCAACAGCACTCCGTTTAGATTCGATACGTCAAAAATCTTATGTGTTCCATTCACATGACTTTCTCTAGCTGTTCTACAAACAAACTTCTTACAACTTCTTTCTACATCTTGCTAATCGAGATAAACACTAGCAGAATGTTCTTATTACTTAGTTCCTTATAAGTAGAAGGGAACTAAAGGAATGCGCTATACTCAAGTGATAGTCAAATGTTGTTGTGCGATTGTCATTGCAAATCGCTTCTTTGCTTGGCTAGGACACTTTTTGTCTTAGAAAAATATAAGTACTTTACAATTGAAACCAATAACAAGAAATATCTCGGAAACGGTAACCTCCATAACAAAAATGTAAAGGAAATAAATTGTGTGTATTGACGAGATCTACAATTTTTGTGCAGTAAGTTTTTGTCCATCTCTTACGGTTTAACGTTTACGCAAAATTCTGCAAAGCGCATCCAGAATAAAGAAGTATTCAGAGCCTTTTTCCCAGAAAATTCAAAATATACAGTGTATTTGTGATGTCAATGTCTTTTATTTAAGGTATTTTAATCAAAATTGTTAAAGGCATGTTTGAAAAAGTCAAAATTTTCGAAAAATGTTCCATGTAATGTGTAGTTTGGGGTGGAAGGTTTTTTTGCTTAAAGTCTTCGTGTCGCATCCTTAGAAGATATATCACGTTTGGTATGTTACCGACTTTTCGTGCCAAAGCTATCGTATTCACAGGCACACGGGCATACACAGGACTTTTTCTAAAACTGCTTGTTTTGGATACAGGGGAACCCAAAACGTATATTTCCGGTGAAATCTCGGCATCGAATTTTTGGGCGGAATACAATATCTTATCTATACGCTATGTACATAGTACGTGTAGAGAAAGTAAAAATTTGATGTGTTCTCCTCTCATGACTTTTTCTACATGTCAGTAACAAATTGTTATTGAAAAGCTTATTCTTCTGTCTGCTTCATGCTAATCAAGATAAACATTAGCAGACATAGCCTTATTGCTTGCTTGTTTTAACTAGGAGGGAAATAATAGAATATACTAGGCTAAAACGATAAACAAATCTTTTAAAGCTGGTTGCTATGTGGTTGAAATACGTTTATTTGCATTGCCAGATATTGAAAAATTCCCGAATGAGAAAAGTTAAAACAACACATAAGATTTTTACTTTCTCTACACGTACTATGTACATACTGTATAGAGAAGATATTACACTCCACCCAAAAATTCGATATTTATATTTCACCGGAAATATATTTTTAGGGTCCCCTATATTGAAAAAAATATTTTCAGAAAAAGGTCGGTGTGTGTGTGTGTTCGCGTGTCTGTGAACAAGATAACTCAAAAACAAAAAGTGAATATAATACCAAACGTGGTATTTAAGTATAGTACCATCCAGGGATGCGACACAAGATTTCAAGAAAAATCCTCCCCACCCCAAACTACCCTTTACAAGGAAAACATTTCGAAAATTTTGATTTTCTCAAAAATGGCTCTAACGGGTTTGATTAAAACATCGTATAATAAAGTTATTTACCTGACAAATAAAATGTATTTGTTAATTTTATTCTGGGTGAATTTTACGGAGTTTTGCATAATTGCTAACCGTAAGAGATGGACAAAAACTTACTCCTCAAAAAATGTAGAACACGTTAAAGCACACAGTTTATTTTATATATATTTTTGTCGTGGGGTTGATCGTTTTTGAAATATTCATTCTTTTTGGTTTCAGCTTTCCCATACAGGAATTTGTCAACTACTGTCCATACAAACAAAGGAACCTCAGTCACATAGCAACCAGCTTTAGACTACCACTTTAACATATGGTGTTCCCTTATTTCGTTTCTACTTGTAAGGAATAAGACTATTTCTGCTAATATTTTCTAAATTAGCATGAGGTAAATAGAAGCATAAGCTTTTTAACAGTAATTTGTTGCAGAGATATAGAGAAAGTCATGAATGGAACACATCAGATTTATTAATATATCATCAAGATTCCACGTGCAACAAAACACAATGCGTTCTGCGTATTTGGTAAACCATTCCCGACATAACTTTGGTGTGATGTAGGCACTAAGGCGAAAATCCCAAAAGCTCAAAACATCCTCGGGGCTTTCACCATTGACTAACAATTCTCGGAAGATTTACGTATCGCGTTCCGCGCAGTATTCTACAGCTGAACGTGTGTAAGGTCACATTTGTTTTGTTGATAAACAAAAGGCGATCGTTTTCTTTCCTTCCTGTTTCCTCATAGGGATCTTTAACCCCACACTGAGCGTGTTCTGCAAAAAACTTTGTGGAAAATGTATGTTCTTACTGCACATTTAATGTTTACCGTTGGGAAATTTATAATATTATATATACCACTGATGGCTAATTAGTAATGCACTGAGGACCAGAATACGATATAGAGAAGTAATAAAATAACAGCAATGGCAACTTAAGAGCATATTATTACTTTCTCTACACGTACTATGTCCATAGTGTATAGAGAACGTATTGCACTGCACTCCCAAAAATTCGATAGCGTGATTTCACCGGAAATATGTGATTTAGGGTCCCCTGTATAAAAAAAAAAGCATTTTCAGAAAAAGGTCCGTGTGTCTGTGAACATGATAATTGAAAAATGAAAAGTCGGTCAAATAAGTTTAGTATCTTCCAGGGATGCGACACGAAGATATTGAGAAAAATTACCCCACCCCAAACTACCCTTTACATGGAACTTTTTTCGAAAATTTTGAAAATTTCAAAAATGACTAACGTTGATTAAAATATAGTATATTAAAGATATTTACCCGACAAATAAAATATATATCTTGATTTTTCTAGGAATAACCTCTGAAGGCTATTTTATTCTGAATGAATTTTATGTAATATTGCTTAACTGCTAAACCGTAACACATGGGCAATAACATACCACATAAAAAGCACGTTAAAACACACAATGTAAGTTTCTTTTTGTGGAGTTATTGTTTTTGAGTTATTCCTTGTTTTTTATTTAACCTTTAAAAAGCTAATACTTTTCTCATACAGGAATTTGTCAACTCTTGTCCATATAAACAAAGGAACTTCAGTCACATAGCAACCACTTTAACCTATTTCGCTTCTACTTACAAGGAAGCAAGTAATAAGACTATTTTGCTATTTTTTTCTCGATTAGCATGAAGTAAATGGAAGCATAAGCTTTTTAATAATAATTTTTTCCAGAGATGTAGAGAAAGTCATGTGAATGGAACAGATCCAAATTTTATTTTTGATGTATTTTCACTAATAAGATCGCAGCTGAATCTGCGGCATTAAAATGGCAATGGTCCCTTGACAGTGTAGCCAACAATTTTGTGATACTGCGATAGAGACGCACAATTCAAAATATGAATCCACAGTAACAGTTTAAAACAATAGCTTCGATATAAGAATCGGATGGTCCAACCCTCCCCTCGCAACTCATTTACGCCCAAGGCGCGTGGTTTCGAACTTGAGACGGCAAACCAAGTCGGAACTGCCTGATCCTTGCTGCATATGCACCCATCAAAACGTGTGAGTTGAGCGTGCAATATAAAATGCCAGGAGAACGGTCAAATTCTTTCGAAGCGGTATCTGCTGATCAGGATGGAGGGCTTTGCTTGTTTTATTGACTTTCCAAGCGATGTAGTTCATCCAGAGCTCTTGTTAACAAAATATATGTCATGTAAATGACTTTAATGTATTGTATTTTAATCAACATTGTTAGAGCCATTTTTGAGAAAATCAAACCTTTTTAAATATTTTCCATTTCATTTAAAGGATAGTTTTGGGGAGGGGGATTGTCCTGAACATTTTCGTATTGCTTCTATGGAACATGCTAAAACTAAATATCAGGTTTGGTATTTAACCACTTTTCGTTTTTAAGTTACTCTGTTCACAGGCACACACATACACATACATGCGCGCGTGAACCTTTATGCTCTTTTTGGATACAGGCAACCCTAAGAGTGTATTTCAGGTGAAATCTCGAATCGAATTCTTTGATAGAAAGCAATGAAGATCTTGTAGAAAATGTAGATATTGTTAAAACACATAATTTATGCCACTTTTTTTTTTTAGTACAGCTGCCCGTTTTTCAGATATTTATTGTATTTGATTTCAGCTTTAATTGAATTTTTACTTTCTCTACACGTACTATGTACATAGTGCATAGAGGAAGTATTGTATTCCACCCAAAAATTCGATACCGAGATTTCACCGGAAACACATGTTTTAGGCCCCCCTGAATCAAAAAGAAATCATTTTTAAAAAAGTCCGTGTGTATGTGTGTGTGTGGACAGCATAGCTCAAAAACGAGGAGAGTTTAAGTACCAAACTTGGTATTTAAGTTTGGTATCTTCCAAGGATGCGCCACGAAGATTATCAAGAAAATCCCCCCCCACTCCCAACTACCCTTTACATGGAACTTTTTTTGAGAATTTTGATTTTCTCAAAGATGGCTCTAACTATTTAGATTAAAATATCGTATATTAAAGATATTTACCTGCCAAATATAGTGTATATCTTGAATTTTCTGGGAATGCCTCTGAAGACTACTTTATTCTGGATGAATTTTACGGAATTTTGCATAACTGCTAAGCCGTAAGAGATGGTCAAAAACTTACCACACAGAAAAAGTAGAGCACATTAAAGCACACACTTTATGTTACCTATATACATTTTTTTTCGTGGAGTTGATCGTTTTTAAGATATTCCTTGTTTTTAGTTTCAGCTTTGAAAACCTTGCTTTTCTCATACAAGAATTTGTCAACTCCTGTCCATACAAACAAAGGAACTTCAGTAACACAGGAACCAGCTTTTGACTATCACTTTAACCTATGGTACTCACTTATTTCGCTTCTGCTTACAAGGAAGCAAGTAATAAAGACTATTTCTGCTAATTTTTTTGCACGGTTAGCAGGAAGCATTAGCTTTTTAACAATAATTTGTTATAGAGATGTAGAGAAAGTCATGTGAATGGAACAGATCAGATTTTTAAATATTTGACTGTCGGTTTAGGCTAGGGTAATCCCTTTTTCCCCTTCTACTTATTAGGAAGTAAGTAGTAACGTACAAATGAGTTTCAACTGTACAGTGGATCATACGAAACGATGTTTTGAGGTGAAATATTTTCAGGAAATGAATTTAGTCCACTAATTTGCCAAATACAAGGCATTGTTCAGTTTCTGGCACGGTTTTGCGGACAGACTCCGTGACCTCACGCATGAAAACACACGTCCACGCTTTAGATGTTTACTCTAAGCAAAGCCAAGCTCGTTTGGCGAACTGCTGAGCGATGTTTTAGGTATCCGTGTCGTACTGGTGGGTTTTTCTGCCAACGCTGCAAAATACGAAGAAAGCTTGTCGTTTCATGAAACTGTTTCCTCTGTCAAACCGTTTTCAAACACGTCATTGGAATGAAGAATATTCCGGCAGGCAGTTTTTTGTTTCTGTGAGAACAGTGGAATGCTACACTTACTCATATCCCATTCATGAGAGCCAACTACAATTATATATTGGCTTTGGCGAGAGATGAAGGTGTACTGATGTCCATATTCGGAGCGAGCCGGAGTGTTCATTAAATACTAAAGCCTATTCAGCCTTAAGTGGATCCTCGCCAAAACAAAACCCGGGCTACCAGTTGGGGCGGATTAGAAAGGTGGGGGGATGTTGGTCTCAGGGCTGCTGCTGGGCGTCACGGTGTGATATCTTATTTTAAACCTTGTTTGCATTTGCCGCTGTATGTGAAGTTGGTAACTCTTGTTGTTGGCGAAACTGGAATTAACTATTTGCGCCAGACTTGATTGTTGGAGCAGTTGCAAGGTTATTATCGGCGACGCATTAACTTATTTATGCACACCTCAACCAGTTTTTTTTTTTTTTTTTTTTTTTTATTACTTTCTCTATACGCACTATGTATATAGTGTATAGAGAAGGTATTGCACTCCACTCAAAAATTCGCTACCGAGATTTCACCGGAATTATATGTTTTAGGGTCCCCAATATCAAAAATAAAGCATTTTCAGAAAAAGGTCCGTGTGTGAGTATGTCCGTATGTCTGTGAACACGATAACTCAAAAACGAAAAGTAGCTAAAATACCAAACTTGGTATTTAAGTTCAGTATCTTCCAGGGATGCGACACGAAGATTTTGAGAACAATCCCCCCACCCCAAACTACCCTTTACATGGAACTTTGATTTTTGATTTTCTTAAAAATGGCTCTAACGATTTTGATTAAAGTGTCGTATATTAAAGATATTTACCTGACAAATAAAATGTATATCTTGAATTTTCTGGGAATAGCTTCTAAAGACCTGTTTATTCTGGATGAATCTTGCTTAATTTGGCATAACTAATAAACCGTAAGAGATTGACAAAAAATTACTATACAAAAAATGCAGGCTTTGTTAAAATACACAATTTACGTTATATACATTTTTTTCGTGGAGCTTACCGTTTTCGAGGTATTCATTGTTATTAGTTTCAGTTGTGAAGTACTTATACTTTTCTCAGAAGGGAGTGTCCGTTTTTCTTTTGTTCTACTCCTGGCCAAGAAAAGAAGCCATTTGTAATGACAATCGCATAACGACAGCTTTTAAAACATTTGACTATCGATTTAGCCTAGTGCATTCCCTTATTTTCTTCCTGCTTATAAGGAACTAAGTAATAAGAACATTGTGCTGAACACCCGATTAACAAGGTGCAGAAAGAAGAATAATCTTATGTAAGAAGTTTGTAGAACGGCTAGAGAAAGTCATATGAGTGTAACACATCAGATTTTTTTTTTTATAATTATGCTAACCTCAGTCGGTGAGTAAAGGAATCTTAACCTTCTTGCTTGGATGGTAGGATTTAATACTATATTGAATTAATTTTTTAGAAGATTTCTTGTTAATTATAAACTTTTATTTCATAAATCGTTGAAACAGTGTGGTGAATTAAGGCACGCAAATTAATTAAGCAAATTGATGATTAAAGTAAAATAAAATGGAACAACCGAGCCCGAAAATTTGAGGCAGCATGGGCTTTTCCCGGAGAAAGGTAACAGTTTCGGGATTTTGATGGGGCTAACCTACCTGGTTTATCCAAGCATAGCCTACCAGGAATTTCCATACGTTGAGAAATAGAGTAAGCTACTGTAACTTTGTAAATAAAGTTTTGAGTTCATATCTTTCGTTATTATTTAGTTATACCAAAACGTTCGTTACTTTGTGGATCTCCCTTGTACATCCTCGAGTTTGACTTTGTGTCTAATTTGATAACAGGACCCACAGATTGCAATGTAATGCAATCAATGACGGACCATTTTCCAAATATAGTTGCAGAAATAGACACTTAACTGGTTATGGTCGATGAAGCGAAGGAAAGTAAATAATTAAGTTGAAATAACTCCGAGCAATTTGATAAAAAATCTGATGTGTTCCATTCACATGGCTTTCTGTATATCTCTGCAACAAATTATTGTTAAAAGCTTATGCTTCTATTTACTTCGTGCAAAAATAATTTTATTACTTGCTTCCTTGTAAGCAGAAGCGAAATAAGGGCGTATCATAAGTTAAAGTGATAGTCAAAAGCTGGTTGCTATGTTACTGAGGTTCCTTTGTTTGTATGGACAGGTGTTGACAAATTCCTGTATGAGAAAAGTATGTTTTTCAAAGTTGAAACAAAAAACAAGGAATATCTCAAAAACGACCAACTCCACGAAAAAAATGTATGTAATATAAATTGTGTGTTTTAACGTGCTCTACATTTTTTGTGGTTTAAGTTTTTGTCCGTTTCTTGCGGTTTGGTAGTTATGCAAAATTTTGTAAAATTCGTCCAGAATAAAATAGTCTTCCCAGAAAATTGGAGATATACACTTTGTCAGATAACTATCTTTAATATACAATATTTTAATCAAAATCGTTAGACCCATTTTTGAAAAAGTCAAAATTTTCGAAAAATGTTCCATGTAAAGGGTAGTTTGGGGTGGGGAGTTTTTTCTCAAAATCTTCGTGTCGCAACCCTGTAAGATACTAAACTTAAATACCAAGTTTGGAATTTAAACGTCTTTTCGTTTTTGGGCTACGCTGTCCTCAGACACACACGGACCTTTTTCTGAAAGTTTTTTTTTGGATTCAGGGGATCCTAAAACATGTATTTCCGGTGAAATCTCGGTATCGAAATTTTGGGTGCAATACAATACCTTCTCTATCCACTATGTACATAGCACGTGTAGAGAAAGTAAACAAACGAAAACGACTGCGATGAATGACTCAAAGGACCTTGGCATTGAACTCTTGAGGGAATTCTGATGGACTGTTGCTCCTTTCCCAAAGTGTTTTTTACTTGCAATAAGCCGCACATTAATAGTTCTCGACTTTTTATTCATTTTTGCTAACAGTTTTAATATCATTCAAGCGTTGTAGTCTATTATTATATTTACAAGATGAGAGTAAAAAGAAAATTCTTTTCTTACTCGACGTATCCAAGATATCTGGGTTATTCCAACACCGAGTGCTTTGAAATCTGGATAACAACCAAATATAACATTAGACATGTCCTTGCGATTAAAAAGACATAAACCCCGCTAGCATATCAATACAGAATGATTCAAAAATACTTTTACAACATTGGGGATGGACTCCTTACATCAAAACGAGAAAGTAAATTCATATAAACATGTGCTCTAAAACCTTTAAGTTTCGTGTTATCAATTTATTAATGAACGTTTACATTCAACGACTTTCCTAGTCCATCCCATCATCTTTTATCTGTGCACTCATTCATAGAAGGCTTTGGCCCATTTTACCAATGGAGTTGGTCCTGTGTTGCCATGGCTGCTTGTTTACATCTATCATTTCCCAACACACCTTACAGGTGCTGTCTACAGGGACTTCATTCGGAACACTCTCCCTGACTTATTAGAAAAAAATGTAAATGGCATGTTATTTATGGACGCTCTGTAATTACTGTGGTTCTCAGCATCCCATTCTAAATTGGGCGTGAAAGATCGCTTAATTTTGCTCAGAGCCCTCTCTATCAGGCTTAAGGTTCTCTTATGTGCTGTAAATCTACGACACAGGACCAACTTCAGAAGGAAGCCATGCTAAGGATGTTTACACCCGAAACAAATCCATCGTCCTCCGCCGGAATTGAACCCGAGACCTTGGGTATATGGAGTTAGCATGGTAACCATTACACCACGGAGGGCGACTGACTTACTAGAAGTTTTGCCCCTGCAAATAAGAAACATATGGTTTATGCATGATGGGGCTCCAGCACATTATATTTTCATTGTTCGAGATGCACTGGCTGCTATCTACCATGTCAGATGGATAGGTAGAGGAGGACCGTCCCATGGGCTGCACGTTCCTCAATCCTTTAGGGGCACCTTAAACAATTGGTTTATGCAGCAGGCATCCCGGATGAAGAAACACTCAATCTGCGTGTCATTAGAGCATCTGAAACCATACGACACCGACAGTCCATGCCTCAATGAGTGCATGCATGTCTGGATGCAAGAAGAGGACATTTCGAGTATTTGCATGAGTGGGGTTTGTATTGTTTACGTGAAAAATAGAATGATGTGCCACTTTAAAATGTTTTGATTAATAATATTTTGAACTTCAATAAATCGAAAACTATGGGTTTTGAGACCTCTGCTTATATGAAAAATTTTTCTTGTGTCGATGTAAGAAACCAGTTCCCAATATTTAAAAAAAAAAACTATTATTATACAGTGTGATTCAATAATAGTTAATAGGTGTTATTTGGGTTAGCATTAAGTGGAGAGAAGAATAAGCTTTTGTAAGAATAGTTTGTAGATTAGGTAATGATAGGTAAATAATCATTATTTATGTTGCAAGTGGTAAACATGGTGTTTTATATTGTGAGAGGAAGCTTGCGAAACGAGGCCGTAGACCGAGTACAATATAAAACAATTTTAACACGTGTATCATACACTATTTTTTTAGGCAGTTCTCACATTTATAGACATATTATTATTATTATTATTATTATTATTATTATTATTATTATTATTATTATTATTATTATGATCATTAATATTACTATAAATAGGTTTTTTCACCTTTTTACGGAAGTTATGCTTAAGAGCGACATTCAGTTGTTGCCTTGCTTAGCATCAGTGCTGACAACACAATAACTCGTACAGAACGAAAACATTCTATACAACAGTGTAGCAGTGTTAATTTTGCTCTCTCCATTACGTGCATGATTTCGTCTGGTTCAGCAGATTCGTATTCACGACATTTAAAATCATCCACCATTTTATGGATCGATTCGAGCTTTCAGAATCATAGCCTATTTGAATACGAGATTGCAGATTCTAGTTGAGTTTTAGACTAAGGCTCCTTCCTGATCCTTTCCTATTGGTTACGGATACAATATAGCTACGTGACAGGCTTCAATATTTCGTCGAGGTTAGGTTAGGTTAGGTGTATGTAAATGAACTGGATCGAAATAAGGGGTAAAATGGAGTTTCTGAAAACCGGTTCTTCTTTCCAATGCGAAATGCACATTCTTCCGTTCGTTCTGTCTGCTTGTGGATGGGCAGCCATGTTGGTCAATCGACCAATGGTACAGTAAAATCTAAAACTGAACTAGAAACTGCAATGTCGTGTTCAGCAGATTCGTACTCACGACATTTAAAATCATCCCCGTCCAGCTCCATTGACCGAATTGGACTCGTATACGTTTCCGCTGGCTGCCGTGTGAGAACACTTGGAGTCGCGTCAAGCGCTGGAAGTGGAATACGAGTCCAATTTTTAACATTGAGTTAACCATCTATTCGTTTATAGTTATCTATGTTTAAAATCATCCGCCATTTTATGGATCGATTCGAGCTATCAGAATCATAGCCTACTTGAATGAGGCTATGGAAACATAAACCAAAGTTGGCTACATTGGAGTGTTATAATTTTATAACATTGACTAACAGAATTTTGTACTTTTAACACTACTGACATCTTGTAAAAGACTTACTTTTAGCATCAATTGTCTAAAGAGAAAGTTATACCAACGAAACACCTCAGAATATTTAAATGCATTCTTAAAATAACCCTTGGGTATTTGCACAACGCAGTTTAGGATAAAAAATATTCAACCATTGTTGGGAACAGTACAAGACATGTATCTTTGTTGCATGATTTCACCTAAGCTTCTATTAGTGGCGCACTAACAACACCGCCTACGGATCTGTACACTTAACACTAAAAATAGCTGGTATTGCAAACACCTGAGGATTGACGTAATTTCGTATTACGCATGTTCTCTGTATCGCGGAACTTCATCCATCCAGAGGATGTGGTTTTCTAACCCAGTCAGTCATTCGCCAGTACCGTGTTGTACAGGATAAACTTAGCTTTATATCACCTTGTTAGGGATATTGCAGTTTGATTATACAATGTACATACCAGAGAAGCTATGTTATACCAAGAGTTCATTGAAATACATGTTTTGAGAACCGCTGAATCCAAAGAAAGCATTTTTAGAAAAAATGAACTTGTCTGTGTCTGTGGACGGCATAGCTCAACAAGGAATATCTCAAAAACGGTAAACTCCGCGAAAAAAATGTATTTATCATAAATTGTGTGTTTGAACAAGCTCTACATTTTTTGTGCAGTAATTTTTTGTCTATCTCTTATGGTTTACATTTATGTAAAATTTCCCAAAATTCATTCAGAATAAAGATATTTTCAGAGGCTATTATCAGAAAATTCAAGATATACATTTTATTTGTCATGTAAATATCTTTAATATACGATATTTTAATAAAAATTGTTAGAGCAATTTTTTGAGAAAATCAAAAAGTTTCGTAATGTTTTCCCATGTAAAGGGTAGTTTGGGATAGGGGCTTTTTTCTCAAAATCTTCGTGTCGATCCTTTGAAGATAATAAATATAAATACCAAATTTGGTGTTTTTCCGACTTTTCGTTTTTGAGTTATCCTGTTCACAGACACACGGACCCACAGGTAGACTTCTTTTTTTTCTTTTAAAAATGCTGTTTTTATACAGCGGACCTAAAACGTGTACTTCCGGTGAAATAGTAGTTTGAACTTTTCTCCATACACTATCTAGATATATAGTATGTGTAGAGAAAGTAAAAATGTAGTCCAGAAAGACGAAGTTTCAGCAATAAATGATACAAAAGAACCCCAATCCAATGAGCAATAAAGAGCAAACAAAACCCCCATTGTGATCCAAAAGGAATGTATATCATATAGTCTTCGAATGCTTGAAAGGAAAGAGAATTTTCCTCAACTTCTGAGCTAGAATGAGTTACGAATACAGTAATTTCCCTGAAAGAATGCGCAGTGGCCGTGTTCAGGAAACAGCAGTATCGCTAACTGCAGCTGTTTCCTTTATTTCTTTAATTTGCATAATTATTTTTTAGATATGGTTTCACCAGTCTTCGTTGGAAGAGTCCGTGATTAATGAGGTAAATGGATGCTTTCTGTTAAGTAACGCAAGCCATAAAGATTCCTGTTATCCATATTTAGCAGTAAATTCCATGCCTCGTCTCAAATTTTCTGAGTTAATCTGCCCTTCGCGTGTGCGTTTTCCCTTCTTTTGCCTGTTATTATTTGTGGAAAACCCAAAGCTTTCGCTCCTAATTACGCGCTATCGCATCACCTTGCGATCTTCCTTTGTCATGCGTGGTCCGGCCAACAATCAACTGTTTGCTTCCAAATTGTATTTTTGGCAACTGTTAAATCTATGGAAATTGTTTTGGAATGTTCACGCAATTGCTTTGAAGCTCATGTTTAGCTTGGCTTTTTGGGATTAGCTCATAATCTTAGCAGCATCCGTTTCAGAAAATAATCCAGCCGAAAATATGCGTATGTGAGGATCCAAAATCTACAGGTTTCTTCTGATTTCTTTGACTTTATTTTTACTTTCTCTACACGTACTATGTGCATAGTGTATAGAGCAGGTATTGCATTCCACCCAAAAATTCGATACCGAGATTTCACCAGAAATACATGTTTTGGGTTCTTTGAATCCAAATAAAGCATTTTCAGAAAAAGTCCATGTGCGTGAGTCTGTGTGTGTGTGTCTGGAAAGCATAGCTCAAAAACGAAAAGACCGTTGAATACCAAACTTGGTACGTAAGTTTGATATCATCTAAGGATGCGAAACGAAGATTTTCAAGAAAACCCCCCACACCCAACTACCCTTTACATGGAACTTTTTTCGAAAATTTTGATTTTCTTAAAAATGGCTCTAAGGCTTTTGATTAAAATATCGTATATTAAAGATATTTACCTGACAAATAGAATGTATATTTTGAATTTTCTGGAATAGCCTCTGAAGACTACTTTATTCTGGATCAATTTTATGGAATTTTGCATAACTGCTAAACCGTAAGAGAAGAACAAAAACTTACCAAACAAAAAATGTAGAGCATATTAAAACACATAATTTATGTTATATGCCTTTTTTGTTTCGTGGAGTTGATAGTTTTTTATAGATATTCCTTGTTTTTGGTTTCAGCTTTGAAAACTTATACTTTTCTCATACAGGAATTTGTCAACTCCTGTCCATACAAACAAAGGAACTTCAGACACATAGCAACCAACTTTTGACTATCACTTTAACCTATGGTACTCCCTTATTTCGTTTCTATTTGCAAGGAAGCAAATAATTAGAGTATTTCTGCTAATTCTTTCTCGATTAGCATGAAGTAAGTAGAAGTATTGGCTTTTTAACAATAATTTGTTACAGAGATCTAGAGAAAGTCATGTGAATGGAACACGTAAGTTTTTTACCATATGTTCTGAATATAAAACGCATAGTCCAGACAACTTGTTAACCATCTACCTATGTTAAAACATTGTTAAAATATTCATTTTTACTTTCTCTGCATTGTGCATGGTACGTAGGTAGAGAAGGTATTGCATTCCACCCAAAAATTCGATACCGTGGTTTAACCGAAAATTCACGTTTTAGGGTCCCCTGTATCCACAATAGGAGTTTTAGAAAAAAGTCCGTGTGTGTGTGTGTAGGCACGATAGCTAAAAAACGAAAAGTCGGTAAAATACCTAGCTTGGTATTTAAGTTTAGTATATTCCAAGGATGCGACGCGAAAATTTTGAGAAATATTCCCCCACTGCAAACCACTCCTCCTCCAAATTTTCGAAAATTTGAATTTTCTCTCTAATGATTATGATTAAAATGCCGTATATTAAAGATATTTATCACAAATGCAATGTATATCCTGAATTTTCTAGGAACAGCATCTGAAGGTCCCTTTATTTTGGATGAATTTAGCTGAATTTTGCATAGGTAGTAAACCATAAGAGGTATTCAGAAACTTACTACTCAAAAAATGTAGATCTCATTAAAACACATTTTCACACACAGGAATTTTATGTGGCCATGCAAAGAAAGGGATTTCATCAACATGGCTGCCATGTTTTAAATGATTTTACTATCGCTTTAGCCAAGTATTATTCTCTTATTTCCCTTCTACTTACAAGAAAATAAGTAAAAAGACCATCTCTGCAAATGTTTATCTCGATTAGCATCAAGTAAGTTGAAGAATAAGCTTTTTAAGAATAATTTGTTACCGAGATGTAGAGAAAGTCATGTGAATGGAACACATCAGATTTTTGTATTATCAATTAATCACCTTTTTATTTTCATGAAATTTCCCATGGATCCTACGGTCTATTTTATATCTCCCCAATTTTTAATTTGAGTTTGGCATACAAACTTAATGAAATTGTTGTGCAGGTATTTCTTAATTTTGATTAGTTTAAGAGTGAAACAAGTTTTGTATTTATGTTAAATGACTTTGTCAATGTCAGTCATGGAAAATAATTAATTTCAAGTGATTTATTTCATTTCTTTTTAATAGCCTACAACAATTTTAAAATTATTAAATCATTTCAGGATATTTAACTGTGATCCAAGGAACATTTTCAATAGTTAGTGAGATGCGGAAAAGAAAAATTGAGTTTAATGTTTAATAAGGTTTTTCCTAAATGGGCCGATTAATAGGCATTTGTGGCTTTCAAATTCATATTAAACGTACCCCAAGGTGTAGCACGAAAGTATAAGTTGTATGTAATACAAATGTAAGAAGGTGGAAAATTTTTACATTTTTTAATCCAATTTCAGTGTTGCATTGCCTTGAAACATTGATTTGATTCTCCAAAACAGCTTTTGCTGCAGGAAAAAGAACACACTGGAAATCAATAATGCCAAAATAGTTTTAACTTTCTTTCTCTTTATAGTACATACAGTAGCGTGCGTCTACAACTCGTTATACTTCCGCTGATCCTGTCCACAAAAACAGAATGGACTTTTCATGCATTAATCTGCATAACTTAGCAGTTATGTGAGTAAATAGTGTGGCAGTTCCTCGCAAGAGGGCAGTATATAACAGCCTAATCTAGCCTCATCAATGCACTGTAGAGCGCAGCAGATCCGTTAAGGGATGTACAAATAGCTGTTAGGAAAATTTCTTATTTATACGACTAAATGCTTAATTAAAATAATATATAATAATTTACTTCAATTAACTTTAAGTTTGCTTCATATATACGATAACTAGACAGACTTGAACGATTTACAAACGTTAACGCTTCCTTTAAACGGAGAAATAATTTGTTGAAAATCCCAGGCGCATGTATACATCAATTACACGTGCGTGTCATCATCATGGCGTTTTCCAAGGCGGGAGGAATGTTTGAACATTATACGACAGTTTTGAAACATTTGCCATGGTTAAGACTACATTATAACGAACTATAAACACATAGTTTTAACTTACGAAGATAAAGTGGCGTGAGCAGGAACACGGAGAAATTTCGCTAGTAGGGAACTACATTTCGTCAAGATGCTTCACTGAAAGCTCCGCCCATTGTGGGGTTTTCCATCCCCTCTCTAGCGCAGCGATCTTTACGTAGACGTACATGGCTATGCGATAGCTGAAAGGTCGTGAAAGGCCCGAAGGTCGACATTGTGAAAATGTGCCTCGACTTGTTCAGTTAACACATCGTTCTCTACAGCATTCGTTGTGTTAGTGCCGAGAGAATAATACACAAGTAGATGTTCCGACAATGAATATCGGTGAGCTTGGCACTTAAATCTGTTAACTTTCTTTCGCGAAGATTTCCAACGTAACCTACTTACTAATATTAACGTTTTACAAGTGCTGAAAGTAAACAAGCAACTAATGAATGTAATATACTTGTGGCAGTAATTGTGCAGTGCATTTTTTTTAGTGTTGTGTGTTTCATTTGGATGTTCTCAAACTTGTGACAATGTGGCAGCAAGATTCCTCAACAAAACGAATTGACAATCCCGATTTGGTTTCAGATCGCACGTCTAGTGCTCCGTCTTCGTCGACGGACCCGCATGGATTATCACAAGAACAGCATCAGTGGCCAAGTGGTAAAAGTCAAGACGCTTGCATGAAGGGTTATTCAGATAGTGGAAAGTGCCTTTCTTTGTACGATTCGGGAAGAACAGATTCAGGGTTCCTTTCGGGGGCAAACCTTACCTCTGAAGTTTTGTCTGATGACCTCACATCATCGAGATACAAAGACTCTGGAATTCAGGATAACATCCCTTCCCCCAGGGAAGAGAAGGAAGAGCCCATGAAGCTAGATAGTGGTGTAGTTGTGAGTCTGAACGATCAGTTTAGTAGTCTTAGTATAAAAAATTCTACCCTCAACGACCTCAGTGGGACTTCCTCAAAATCGTCTCATGTCAGCGATTCGGCTCATGTTAGCAATATCAACATCATCTCGTCACCTACTAGCAAGTCCCAGCCCTTGATTCAGGGACAAAATGTGCCAAATCCAACAATCACTCCTGCGTGGGAAATATATTTTCAACGAGACGAGGATGGTGATACGTAAGTATCCTTGATTATTTTTACACATTTTAAACTTTACTATTCTTCTGGTATGTGTGCTTAAAACGAAACTAATAACATTGAAAAGAGCATTAACACCTTTCAAAAGTTTGTTCGCTTGTCACTTCTTTGCTTTCTGATTTGCCTAATTTGTAAATTTTGCAAAGAATTGGCGCATTAATTCAATTTGGCGTAAAATAATTGTTATGAGTACACTGCGGGATTAGTGTATACAGACGGCTACAAAATCCAAAATGAGAATCAATGGTTGCAGATTTCATTATACCCAAGTTTTGGCGAGCTCTAGTTTAATACAATTTTTTTCTTTAACGATTTTATACCCTGTTATATCAAACATACTAAAACTGGGAAGTATTGTACAATTGCAAAAAATTGTAATTTAAATGTAGCCTAAGTTTTCATGTTATGCAACAATGGTGTTAGAAAGCATTAATATGTGCAAAATAGTATAGATAAGTGTTTTGTTTACAACTGTTTCCAAACATTTAGTAGCATAGGTAATTATAGTATGATGCAGATAAGGCTTACATGTTTTTTTTTTCTTTTCAGACAACTGCACATAGCAATAATCCAAGGCTTCATCGAAGTAGTGTACAGTCTTATTCGTATGGTTCCTCATCCCTGTTATCTCGACATTCTTAACGATGTGTGTCAGGTGAGTCGATGCAAAACTTTTCATTTTAGTTCTAAGCCTAGTTGTTAAATTTAAAGCTGCCAATTGGAAAATGTTGGAATAACCACATATGTTAAGATGAACGCATTTCCAGTATTTTAATTTGTGTATTTATGTTACTATTTCGTTCTACCCTTGCCCAGTTTCTGTAGGAGTGCCAATATACACAAAACAAATGTGAGATAGTTTATAGTGGCCAAGTTTTCAACATTTCTATAATGAAAGTGACGCTTATTTTAGTTTTGGCTTTTGAATTGATAGGTTATTATCTACTGGAAAAGCAGCATTTGTACATGTCACTGTACTTTATGCCCTTCCTGCAATAATCTTACTGGCAAAATTTAAGTGAATACATTAAGTTAGATTGCTTTTCACCTTGTACTTGTTTGCTTAAATATCATAAGACCACATTGCTTACATGAGCTGAAATAGGTCTTGAGTTTGTATTGCTTATTTGCTATGGCATGTAATACAGGAATTCCGTTTAAACTGAATTACAAGAAGAGTGGATTGAGTTCACATTGGATAATGTCGGTTGGTATCTAATGTTAAAACGCTTGATAAAGAAATCATTTGTTTTCTTGCACTCCAATATTTAGCTGGGAGGTTGTAATCTTCTGTAAAAGTCGAACAATGCCGAAGATGATCACGATCCATTTCTTCATTTAAGTTACAGAAAAAACATATAGAGGTCTCTGTTATGCCAAATCTGTTTAATATTTTTGTAAACAGTCATGTTCTGTTAGTAGTGTAAATGTTGCTACTGCAGATTTCCTTAGCCATGTAGAAATATTGTACCCTCGTAAATTTTTCCATTGTTTTCAAGATGTTTTGTTTGTGTATTCTTCATTGATTTTGTTTGTATGCTTATTTTGTGTTATTCTTTTAATATGGAAAAATGGAATTAAACTAGGTGTTGATTTAGTAATAATTTTACTTCCTTTTTTAGCCAAAAAATCAGCCATTTCATTGCCTATTATTCCTCATTGGGTTGGAATCCATTGAATTACCGCTTTTAATTGTATTATTTTACAACATTGTAGAATGTTAAGGCTTTTAGTTGTTATAAGCTGTTTTTGCCATCAACATTTTTTGAATACATACCTAATTTTTGATAAAATGAGAAGAGTGGGTATGTTGCACCAATACTGGTGCCTCCAACATTTGGTAGACTGGAACCATCTGTAACTGTTCAGGGGAAGGATACTCTAAATGTATGTAACATTTGTTTTAAGATGTCTGGAGAGGTTGGATAATGTGATAGCATACTAAAATCATTAGCAATAAAATGCAGCACTTTTTGATACTCAATGGAACATGAAAAGTACACTTTGTGCTGTTAAATTAAATTGATTTGTAGCTAACTGACCTTTTTATATTCCTAGGTAAAACCCTCATTAAACAAATATAATCCAAAAGTTTTCAGTTGATACCTATTGAATTTTGCACTTAACACTCGCCAAACAGAGTGTACTATTAACACAGATAATGTATTGAAATCATATCAACGTGATTGTTGGTAAATCAGGTATCTTGTTGCATTATCCATTAAATATGATACTTTACGAAAATGTGTTTTGTAAACACCCCCCTCCCCCTCACAATTAAATCCATGTCTGCTCTCTAAGCTTTGGCACATTAATTTTTTTTCTATACATAACTATTTGATAAATTTTGGCAGCAGTAAAGCAGGCTAGAAATTATTGCTAATGTATACTTTTCACTGAAATACTTATTAAAAACTTAAGATTGAGTAAAGGAAAGAATTTGTGTAGAGCCACTCTGCTGTAGCATCTTTTGTGACCATTCTTTGATGGTAGATAGTTCCGTAGATCCATAGTGAACCACCATACCCAGTTGTGCAAATATATTGGTAAAAAATTTTAAATGCATGAACGTGTAAATTTTTGTCTCATTAAGTGAATGATATATACATATAATCTGATGCATAATAGCAAAATATAGCAGCTGGGCAAACATTTTCATTGTCTGGTGGTTTATTTACTAAGTTCTCCACCAGGTGTCAGGAATTTACGTTTCGTTCTCTGGATAATGCCTTAAAACAATGTGGTCTCTCTTACATGAATTTTTTTTTATTTAAATAATGGTATACTATGTTTCACATTTTGCTTATTAATTAATGTGCCTGATAAGAAGATATTTTCAAAATTACAACTTGATTACTCTTGATTGTAATGTGCTTAACATCTTTGGAAATAGTAGCAAAGAATGTTTGAAACACTTTGGCAATAGGGAAGGTAAAAGAAAAGGAATCTATAGAAGGGATAAATTGATTTAAATGTTCATTTATCAGCATATACACAGGTGAATGAAGGATTCATATACAGAAAACCCAGGGTATTAGATGAATGCATATTTAATTTTAAGCTACTCCTGGAAGATAGATTAATTAATGTAAATAAATCATTAAATCTGTTGGGAAATAAATGGTGAAATTTCCACAGGCGATCTGAATTTGAAAGTGTTTCATATACTAACATGTCCAGATTTAAAACTTGTTAGATTGCTGAGGTTTTGACTTGTTGGGATCAATGGGGTTTTAGCATCCCAGATCCCTCAGCTATATTTTGTAGTGTAGGGCTGTCCACTTTGGGCTATGCTTTGCGGCTTATGGCCCTAAAAGTTTATGAATAACAGACAAGTAAGTAACAAAAGTACCAAATCTGGATCACATATGGAAACAAGTACAAATAAGCTTATTCATCATCATTCTGCAAAAAAAAAGGTAGATGTGGCACGATCTATGTTAACTTCTATTGAATAAAACTGTGATTTTAGGTATGCATTGAAATTTTATGAAAAAGCAGTACTTATTTCAATGTCCAAAATAGATGAAATCGTGAAATGTGTGTGCAAATCAATTATTCTTTACCAAAATCTCTTACAATACTAATAAATATAAATGAGGTAATCGCAAAATATGTTAGAGATGCAATGGTTTTGGCATTACAGTTGACACTTCTATACACTGCTATCAAAACAGCTTCCTTTATTTACAAATTGCACTACATACAGAGCAGAGAAATATAATTAGTGATAACAGGAAAAAGAGAAAATATGAATAGATTAGTATGTAAATATATAATTACAAATGAGAAAATGTCATAAGTGACGCTTATTTGAACAAGTTTCATAGCAATAATGAATAGTAGCACTTTTTCATATTTAATGTCATTTTTGACTAATTTATTGTTGCAAAATGTGGATTAAAAGCCATTTAGACGAGTTACTTTATGGTATTATTTGTTTCTGAAGGTCATAGACCTCCGTGAGAATGTTTGTATAAACAGACTGAAAGAGCTGCCATCATAGTTAGCTTGTACATCTAAGAAGTAAATATCAAAATCGATAGATAAATTAAATGATTTTACTTTCACAGTGTAGCATTGATTTTTGGCAGTATTTCAATGATGATAAAGATAATCATAGCAAATTGGATTAGAATATGTAATGTAAGTATTTGTTCGTTTGTTTGGTCCCACCACGAGCAATACTCAGGGTTGCTTGTCAATAAACTGCACATGTCTTTTTATGTATATGCTCGAGTCTGGTACAGTCTTTATGGTGATTAATGTTTCTTTTTCTGACTTTCTTGAGAAGTAGGTAGAGAAGGATTTGTATTCTACCTAAGAGAAAGAGAACCAAATTTGAATACAATCATAGCGACAGCTTTTAAAAGATTTGGCTCTCTTTAGCCTGTGTATTCCCTTATTTGCCTTCTACTTACAGGGGTTATGTATAGGAGTATTTCTGGTAATGTTTATCGTGACAAGTATGGTGTAGATAAACTAATAATCATATTTTGTTTGCAGAACAGACCGTTAAAGTCGTTTGAATGGAATACATCAGATTTTTTGTTGTTGTAATATTTAAGCTTTTTTACAGATAAAATTATTGTTGCAGTTGAATAATTGGTTACTCGTTTGCAGGCCCCACTACATTTGGCAGTGTTGACGCATCAGCCACGCATTGTTCGACAGCTGGTTGTTGCCGGTGCAAGTCTAGACATGAGAGACGCTCATGGCAACACCCCCTTGCACATTGCATCTCAGTCTGGTGATCTGGAGTGTGTGAAATCGCTCACAGAGCCCGTAACTGTAGCAGAAAGTAGCAATGCTAGTCTTCAGTATACTGCATATATGCATCAAATTCCACAGAACCTAGAGGAACGCAACTACGATGGTGAGTAGAAACTTCAGCGCCTATCTTAGAATATGTTTGTTTCCATCTCTATAAACTTTTGTTCTTAACGTCATTGCTGTATAATTGGCAGAAGTTCCTAAGAAAAAAGCTGAGAGGTCTTAGGAATGCATAATTTTATATTTTCTGTTTGTAAAATATTCATTATACAAGTTCCTGTTAGCTTTGCAGATTTTTAGGTTACCTGTAACTTTCAGGTTCTATATGGTTTAAATTGAATTAAATATATCAAAATACCAAATTAAATCTTTCAAATTTGAGATAAAACAAAATTTATAATTCATTTTAATATACTCTGATACCCCATATAAATATCATAAATTGTTTAGTGCAAATAAAAGTAGCGGTCTTAAGTAGCAAATTTTATTTGGTGTTGTAGCGTGTGTGCATGTTTGGTTCTTTTACATATCTACAGAGCTTAGATAGCAATTTAAATGTATATTGAATAATTTTTTGGTAATGACTAATCCTTGTCTTATAAGCTTGCCCTGCATATATGTATCCTTCTGCACTGCCATTGCCTTCTCCTTTTCCCAAACTGACTAATGTGCCTTTAAATGGTGACAAACCATGTGGCAAATGCTGTTAGGCAATATAAACACAATGATGATAGCTTTGCTATCTATCAACAGTAGAGAACATGTTTGAAGCAAAGTATCCTACTATCTTATTTCATGATAAATGTTTATATGCATTCCAGATGATTTAACTCTTATCTCATATTAGATTAATGAAGACAATTTTTTTCCGAACATATTGAAATTAAAGGTAATGTTAAACAAGGAATTAATTTGTACTCCAAGACTGAAATGGTTTAAGATTAGTTATTTATTGTCAGAATGTTAAGTCTTATGATGCTGGAATATTAACTACTTTATCAAATCGAGTAGGGAATGTTGTGCTATTAATAGCTATTGCATGAATATTCAATTTGGTAGATGGAGTTATATTTTTTATTTAGATTGTATACAGTGGCAGCCAATGAGAAATGTCTATTTAGAGATACGGAGCAAAGTTAGGTAGAACAGACGTTAGACCTCAGAGTTTTAGGTCCTTAAAAGTCATTGATTTAGGCAGCAAAAATTAAATTTCCATGAGATTAAACATTGTCTTTTGTGTATCCAAAATATATTTCTACTTTCTGAAAGTTTAAGAATGCAGTTAAATGGTAAGCATTAAAATTATTTTATTATTGATTTAAATTATGAATTTATGGCTGGTAGCACATGATAATGGCATATAAAGTTGAAAAAAAATACCTTTCAAGACTTTATTGAATAGATCACAATGAAAATGTCTGTTCACTATAGATATGTCATGGTACTACCTGTCTGATGAAAGAATGCAATTGTTAGGGGAGGTAGCATGGCATGGTTTAGAGCACTCAGAGAAGACTGGAATATAGTGCAGTATAGTCTTGACCATTAAAACATCAGGAATAAACTAAACGATCCGCAACAGGTTAAACTTGCCATTTTCTTTAACACTAATGAATTTTAATTTTCTACTTTGTGAGCATATGACTACGCGTGGCAGTGTTTGTATTTTGACTTGATTCAAACTGAGAGATTCGATTGCTGCATTCCAGTATTCTCATACATTTATATTTTATACAAAGCATGAATATATTTAACTTGTTTTAGCACTATAAAGCCAGTTGCATTGCATTTTAAACATTGTTAACTATGTAGTTGTTTTCTTTTTCCGTGTTACTTTCACTTTATGTACACTATAGTAGGTAGAAAATATTTGCACTCCACCAAAAATTTTGATACTGATATTTTGAAGACCCCATGAATCTGAAAAAGATCTGTGTGTGTTTGTGAGCATAATGACATCTTAAATTGAGTCACCTTTATAAACTTTTTGCTCCAACTTTGCCTTTGTTTATGAAGACCAGTTTCAGGGTACTTTATGTCTATCTTCAGTTCCAGAGATGACTCTGTGTAAGTTTCATTTTCAGTTCTCTCATTTGTAGACCATAGTATATCAAATACATTTTTTATATTTTGACAATTGGTAAAGTTCAATCAATATCTTCCAAGAATGTGATATACTTTTTAGGAAAATCTCCTCACCCCAAACTACCCTTTATATGAATTTTTTTTCAGAATCAGATTATTTTCTCAAAAATCACTTTAATGATTTTAATTAAAATGCCATATGTTTAAGCTATTTACATCACAAATAAATGTATATCTTGAATTTTCTGAGAATAGTCTCTGAAATCCTCTTTATTCTGACTGTCTTTTGTATAACTGGTATACCCTAGAGAAAAATGTAGATTTCATTGAAATACAATTTAGGTAAACAATTTTTGGAAGTTAACTATTTCCGAGATATTTCTTCCTTTTTGATCATCCCAGTTATAGGAGAGTGGAATTTTAATATCATCGCATAGTGACCAGCTCTTAAGAGATTTGATTGTTACTTTAGCCTAGTGTATTCTCTTATCTTCCTTGCACCAATAGAAAATTGTTAGTAAAACCATTTCTGCTAATGTTTATCTTGATTAGCATGAAGGGGACAGAAGAATAAGCTTTTGTAAGCTCAGTTTGTTGCAGAATAGGTAGAGAAATTTATATGAATGTAACTCATCAGATGTTTAAAGTGGATCAACATATGTAATGTTCTTAACAACTCAGTGTAGTGTTGGAAAATTTCTCAGGCTGTCATGAAAATGCATTCTTTCCAAATATAATATAACATTTTTTTTTAATCACAGTGTATAAAAAGGATTGACATTTTTATAGGCAGGAATGCAGTCGTTTTATTTAATTACTCAAGCTGCTGCACTTTGTTTTGCGGGAAACTAAATTCAGTTTACAACAAAAGTTTCTAAGTACTGTTGTTTTTGCAAACATGTGAATAGCTAAGCTATATGTTTCAAGTGTGATTAGTTTAGACAGTTTCTCTTTTAACATGAAGCTTTCTTTTTATGGTTGACCTAGTTAGATGGAATTTCCCAGGTTTCATCACATAGTAAATGCAAGGCCTGTTACACATAATGCCTCTCCATTGTTTTATAAATCTTTCGTAACTAGGGTTTGTTTCAACCAAGGACATAGGTGAATTAATCCAAATACTATTGCAGGATTTTTCAGAAAAATTAGAATAACGTCTTCAGTATTGCATATTGCATTCATTACGTTTACAGTTGTATAAAGGAACAAAATTGACAAATACTGCGTTTTCATGGGGACTTAAAATCCATTAAAATGTTATTCTCCATTCTTGTTGGTCAACCTATTTAGCATATGTTTCCCATCTGTGTATTATTTGCAGGTTTTGATGTTAATTAATACATTGCAAACCATAAAGGTGGTTCTGTTATGATCTAACACAGAACAATTATAAAAATATATGTTAACAAACGAATCACGTGCAATGAGTATAGCAGGAGAGTTTCTCTACCGTATTAAAACGATTTGCATACGGAAGTGTTTCCATCCGATCTGGCTTGAGGATCGGATCCAAGATTCAACGATTGGAATCCGGTTTCCATGCAGTATTCAATACGATAAGTGTACTGAAATCGATTTCAATTCTCCATGGAAACGTGATAATTGCATTGTTGGTCATGCTTATTAGAGATCTGGTATTTTTTATAAGCAAATGACATTTAAACATCGAACCGTTAGGATCCACGCATTTTATGAAATCTCACGAAGAAAAGCCATGTTGAGAAATCCCGAATGGCGAAAATGGCCTTCATTGTGGCTGGGCCGAAAGTTATCTTGAGTGGCAAGGAGAAATCCACGTGGCAGCGGGATTCCCCACGGTTTCTCTGTCTCGCTCTCTCTCACCATTGTGTCGTGACCGAGTTGGTCTGTGGCCCAGAGGAAGCGAGGGAGGGGAGGAATCTACCAACCGTAAGGAGATAGAAGGCGGGTCGCTGGCCCTTCAAAGGAACACGAGCAACTCTGGATACAGCAGTGGCTGGACCACGGAGAGAAAGTATAGGGTGTCCTCAATATTGACTCAGAGTGGGCAGCTTTCAAGCGTAGGATGCCGTCCGCCATCATTTCCGCACATTTTATTTGTAAACTAACGAAGAGCGTGGGCCAAGTTAGCAATCTGTTGCTTTCATTTGTTACGTAGTGAAGTAATTGCAGTTGTTATGCGTAGGATGTTGTCAGCCATGATTTCCGCAAGTTTTATTCGTAAACAATCGAAATTATAGAACAAACGAGGAACATGGAAAATGCCCTGTTGCTTTCATTTGTTAACTAAGCGAACTGATTGCAGTTGTTACATTACATAACTTCCTATTCAACTATCAGTACTGTTACATTTGAAGTTTTTGTATGCGACGTATAACCTCCAACCATACTAGAATTAAAAGTGTTGCGGAACGTGCGAATTTTTAAGGAACTGCGGTATTTTCTTTTTTGTCCGAGTAGCGTAGGTAACCACAAATTTAATTCCCCCGTTTTTGCCGATTCTTAAGTTGCCCAGCTTTCCTTGAAGGTGATGCGCGACGAAGGTCGGCGGGCTTTAAATTAAATCTAGTTGCCATTGCTGTTAATTAAAATACAAAATTGTGTGTGTGGATCTTCATTACTAAATGTAAATTGATCCGAATTTTCCTGTGGTTTGATAGCGTTTGTATTGCTTTGTTAAATATAGTTAGAGATATTAGTATATATGTGACATTGATGATAACGGTATATTTACTGTGAAGAAGATTTTTTACCTTTAACTTTAGTTTTTTTACGTGTATACGTAATTTGACAAATATATTTGTAAGGATTATTTGATCCACTTTTCTTAAGCACATAATGGTATTTTGATTTCATTAAAAACAATAATACAGAACTTCGAAACATGCCGTATAACACGTGGTAGCAAGGGGGTTTTCTTTCAGAAAACTGTACACGCGATTCGCCGAAATGCGCTCGCTTCTCGGAAACAAAATGTTTACCGATACCCAGCCTACTTACCTAATAGCGCCGACACACTTGCATGCGCGGATGGTTATACTCTATACTCAGAAGTGGCTCTGATTATAATTATAGACGTCAATCGTTTTTGCGCATAATAAATGAAGTTGCAAGGACACAATGTAATAGCTGTATTACGAAACGCAGACTGGAAATTTGACTTTCGTTTCCATGGGGAATTGAAATTGATTCGTTTTCAATACGTAAGCTTCGAGACTAGTTTTATTCATCCATTCATGTTGGTCAATTTTTAGTTGCGTTGGTGAACCTGTTAAACATATATTTGAGAATACATCGCAAACGAGAATTTATAAGAATGGTTCTGTTTTAATCTACCATAGATCAATTTAATAGTATATTGCGCACTAAGAACTGATACTTATCATGTGGAGAATGCATGTTAGGAATACAGGCCTGCAGGACGGCGTTTTCCTAAGCATTCGAGACCTGATTACATAACTGGTTAGCCAATTACTGAAATACAAATCAAAGTTGCTTTTCAATATTTTATTGAACATTAAGAAAAAATGAGCCCGTCTGGGTGGTTTGGTATTAGCGTGTCGGCCTTACATTCAACAGGTCGGAGTTCGAATCTCGCTTAGGGTGACTTACTCGGATAAGGTTTTTTTTCGGGGTTTCCCTTATCCTGAGAAGGCGAATGTCGAGTAACGTTAAGCTCCATGGACCCCCGAGATCATTTGAGCATCATTTCACCAATTTCATTCATCGTTCGATATGACCAACCAGGTTAAAGAGCGTTAAGCTAAAAAGATTGAATTCTCGTTGTGAACAAATGAAAGGCTACATCTAAATTATATGCTCAAAGCCTTCTTATACACTCTTTTGTTAATTTTGCAATAGATTCTTTACTTGAAGTAGCACATGTCTTGGTTGCTAGGTTATTTGTTCATAAAAATGAGCGACGTTGCTATTGGAAAAGTTGCATGTGCTTCGCTTTTACCAGCGAAGTCGAAGCAAGATATGTTGATGGTTACGTCATTTCCTAATTGTACTGTAAGTATTAATGAGCTCTCAAACTCTTACTGTAAGTACTTAAGAGTGCTTGTTGGAATGACAATAAATGAATTGTAAATTTAGCTTATATTTCCACATGTGTTCAGAATGATTAACCTGCATGTTAAGCATTTCAAATATATAAAACAAATTACTGCGAGCAACGAATATAGTGGAAGAAGAGTTTATCGTATTCTAGGTGTTTTCATGCAACATATTTCAGTCCGATCTTATTCCGATCCCGTTTTTTAAGAGGATCGGATCCAAGATTCAATACGATTTGAATCCGCGTTTCCATGCCCTGCATGTTTTATGGTATCAATTTTTGCTTTATGTGGCATACCTTTTAATAAAATAGTAAATCTTAAAATGTGAAATAAGGATATTCTCTTAAAAATTAATGCAAATCCATCTCTTCAATATTCAACATTAAATCCTGAAACTAATTATTAACTTTAATTGCTTAACTAAATCTGTAAAAGAAAAACTCTAAAGCCAAATAAAAGAAAAAAATAAAGATAAAGGCAAAAATCCCCTATTCAATGCGACAAGTGTACTCAAATCGATTTAAATTCCCCATGGAAACGTGGTATGCGTTAAGTAGGTTGATTAGAAGTTGAACATCTGTTATAACATAGAAACTGGTTCTGTGTTAAGTTGCAAATGACATTACTTCGTTCTGTTACGCCGACAGATTGTGTGCGATGTTGAACCGTGCCATATGGTGCTCGTGTTGGTGTCCGGAACTGCCCATCGGTTATGTGCTGGCCATTACGTGGGTAATTCCAAAGTCTAGCAGAAGCTAGCTATATTCCCGTTATACCTTTCTTTTCCTGCCATTGAAGCTACATCACTAAGCTCTTAGGAGTCTAGGGAAAACCCTGAGTGCGGAGCTACCTTCCGCTGTCATTGCCTGTAATTTTCCATGTCGGTACGCTCAGATATCTCCAATCTGCTGCTTTGTCGCCGTATTTTGTGCTGGCGCCGCGTTTTCACGAAGCAGCCAATATCCTGTACAAACACGAGGCTCGTTTGTCATTACAACAGCTGAAAAAATATGATGTGTTCCACTCACATGACTTTCTCTACACCTCTGCAACAAATTATTCTATTTACTTCATCTAATTGAGAAAAAATTAACTTCCTTGTACGTAGAAGCGAAATAGGGGAGGACCATAGGTTAAAGTGAAAGTCAAAAGCTGGTTGCTATGTGACTGAAGTTCCTTTGTTTGTATGGACAGGAGTTGACAAATTCCTGTATGAGAAAAGTATGGCTTTCAAAGCTGAAACAAAAAACAAGGAATGTCTCAAAAACGATCAACTCCACGAAAAAATGTATGTAAATTGTGTTTTAACGTGCAGTACATTTTTTGTGTGGTAAGTTTTTGTTCATCTCTTACGGTTTAGCAGTTATATAAAATTCATTCAGAATAAAGTAGTCTTCAGAGGCTAAAGTTCCATGTAAAGGGTAGTTTGGGGAGGGGGGGAAATATTTTCCTGGCTGCAGAAAGTACGTGTCTATAGTGCATAAATGATATAATGTTGTTAATGCCTTTGACCCTCTTTCGTTGTGTTATAATCAGAATGTAAACGGATTATTATGTAACATACGTAGTGACAGAGAATCGAACAAAAAAGTGGATTTTCCACATTGTTTCCGCATACTTTATTCTTGTATGTTGGGGTCGTTGTTGTAAAACTCCGATAATGATTCATAATATTTTGCTAGTATCGTCCCCGTGTCTTGCTTTTCCTGCCAGAAAGTTTATTGACAATTTGCTCAAGTATTAAAGCACCAATACAATGACTGAGATCAGGAAATGTCAACCAATCGCGGTCATCTGACTAGAGCGATATTGTGGAAACATCTATGGGCCCCGGCCTTAACAAAATCTGATGTTTTCAGTTTACATGACTTTCTCTACATCTCTGTAACAAACTGTTGTTAAAAGCACATTCTTCTATCTGCTTTATGATAATCGAGATAAACATTAGTCCAATTACTTGCTTCTTGTAAGTTGAAGGAAAACAAGGCAATACACTAGGTTAAAACGATAGTCAAATCTTTTAAAAGCTGGTTTGTCAGTGGTTTAAATCTGTTTCTATGCATGGCCAGGAGTTTACAAGTTTCCGTGTGAGAAAAGTATTTTAAATCTGAAACAAATAACAAAGAATAGCTTAGAAATGGCCAGTTCAGCGAAGAAAAAAACGTATATAACATAAATTGTGTTTTAACGTGATCTACATTTTCTGTGCAATAAGTTTCATTCAGAATAAAGAGGTCTTCAGAGGCTATTCCCAGAAAATTCAAGATATACATTTTATTTGCCATATTAATATCTTTAATATAGGTACGGTATTTTAATCAAACTTTTCGAATTTTTTTTCCAAGTAAAGGGTAGTTTGTGGTGTGGGGATTTTTCTTGAAAATCTTGTGTCGCATCCTTGGAAGATACTTGTCCTAAATGCCAAGCTTGGTATTCAGCGGACTTTATGTTGTCCACAGGCACGGACCTTTTTTTTAAAAATGTTTTTTTTTTTTCGGATTCAGGAGACATTAACACATATTTCCGGTGAAATATCTACATCTAATTTTTGGGTGGAATACAATACCTTCTCTATCTATTATGTGCATATTTACAGTGTGATTTGGTGGAACTTCACATATTCTTACTGTTCTTATGCCATTTATATGTCGTTGATTAATCCAATATAGCGCAACATTTTGAATGAAGGAATGAAATTAAAATATATGCCTCATGTGCCTTGAACGGAATTCCTAACCTGAAATTCCGTTAGGTGGCTAACCACGAAGAGCGGTTGTAGCAATTTCCGCGTGAGGCATGGATGGATGATAACCACCTTTGGAAAAGAAAGGAATTTCCAGTGGCTACCACCAGCATTGTTCTTGGGTTTTTCAAAGACATTTCTGAACCATTGTCAAAGGAATTTCCATTATATCTCACTGGGTTTTTACTTTCTCTACACGTACTGTGTACATAGTGCTTAGAGAAGGTATTGTTTCCTCCCAAAAATTCCATACCGAGATTTCCCCAGAAATACGCAAAAGAATTTTTCGGAAAAGATCCGTGTGTCTATGAACACGATAACTCAAACGAAAAGTTGGTAAAATATCAAACTTGGTATTTAAGTTTAGTATCTTCCGTATGCGACATGAAGATTTTGAGAAAAATCCCCCCACCCCAAACTACCCTTTACTTGGAAAAGTTAGAAATAATCACATAAAAATTGGTTTATAGATTGCGGTCATATTTTTTTATGTTAGCCTTAATATATTGTACAAAAATTACTTTTCGTACTCACCAAAACGCTTGATATTTCATGATGTAAATTTCTCAAAATTGGAATATTATTTCAAAAAAAGGTTTATGACCATTTTATATAATTCATGTTTGAGAAGTATAGAAAGTTTGAAACAAATTAATAAAAAGTACATGGAATAATTTGAGCACGTATGGAAAAGTTTGCGAGATAATGAGGTTTAAAGTTGGGAATGCATACTTCTATCAACTATCTATTAATTATTTTGGTAGTTAAAATTACGCCATGTGGGGAAAAAATAAAAGTTTATTATTCATACCGTTTTGTTACAAAAATTATCTTTTTAATAATTTTGATCAAATTTCATGGATTCATCACCATAATTGGAGAATATATCGTGTATTCCACTTGTGAATCAATCTACATTCTCTATTCACTCTTACACAAAATCTACTACCTGGTTCTTGCTAACCAAGATACACATTGCCAGAAACGTTCTTATTATTTACACCAGGCTAATGCGATAGTTCAAATCTTTTAAAAAATGGCGGTAGCCGGGAATCGTACCCGGGACCTCCGCTGACCATGGACTTTCTCTACACGTACTATATACACAGTGTATAGAGAAGGTATTGTATTACACCCAAAAATTTGATACTGAGATTTCACCGGAAATACACGTTTTGGGTTCCTCGAATCCAAAAAAAAAAAAGCAATTTTGGAAAAAGGCCCGTGTGTGTGTCTGTCTGTGGACAGCATAGTTCAAAAATGAAAAGACCGTTGAACACCAAACTTCGTATTTAAGTTTGGTATCTTCCAAGGATGCGACACGAAGATTTTCAAGAAAATTCCCCCACCCCCAACTACCCTTTACATGGAGCTTTTTTCGAAAATTTTGATTTTCTTAAAAATGGCTCTAAAGATTTTGATTAAAATATCGCATATTAAAGATATTTACCTGACAAATAAAATGTATATCTCTAATTTTCTGGGAATAGCCTCTGAAGACTACTTTATTCTGGATCAATTTTACGGAATTTTGCATAGCTGCTAAACCGTTAAGAGATGGACAAAAACTTACCACACAAAAAACGTAGAGCACGTTAAACACACAATTTATGTTATATATATATATATATTTTTTTTTTTTTTTTCTTGGAGTTGATCGTTTTTTTAGATATTCCTTGTTTTTGATTTCACCTTTGGAAAACTTGTATTTTTCTCATACAGGAATTTGTCAACTGCAGTCCATACATACAAACAAAGGAACTTCAGTCACATGGAAACCAGCTTTTGATTATTACTTTAACCTATAGTACTCCCTTATTTCGCTTCTACCTACAAGGAAGCAAGTAATAAGACTATTTCTGCTAACTTTTTTTCTCGATTAGCATGAAGTAAATAGAAGCATGAATTTTTAACAATAATTTGTTACAGAGATGTAGAGAACACATCAGATCTTGTTGCTCATGCGATATTTTAACTGCAATCTGTGATCATTCCTGAGATTTGGTTTCGTACTGTGTGCAGAAACCCAATTCTCGCAGAAAGTGGCGTGTAATGTGGCAATTCCCTTGCTAGTAATGACTGCTGGAGATTGCTTAGTTCGATACATGAAATCTGAGGTATATTTTTGCCAAGAACTTGGCGAGGAATCGATAACCCACTTCCTAACCAAAGCTAAAGGGGAAGGAACTTCTTAGATATCAAAATTACTTCGCAGCACTTCCGCCCAAAAGGTCGAACACATTATTTTGGTCGAAGTTTCTGAAACCTCCTCTTCCGCTTTCTCCTCGATTTTTACTTTCTCTACACTTGCTATGCCATGTGCATGGTATCTATAGAAGGGATTGTATTGCACTGCAAAATCCCATACCGAAATTTCACCGGAAATAGGTGTTTTGAGACTCCCTGAAAAAAAAAAAGATTAAAATCTCTTATATTTAAGATATTTGCATGACTTGAATCATGACTTGAATATTCTGGGATAACGCTCTGAATTCTGGATGAAATTTGCGGAATTTTGCATAACTAGTAAACCCTAAGAGATAAACAAAAAATGTAGAGCTCCTTAGAACACACAATTTGTCATATATATATAAATTCTTTGTTATTGGTTTAGTTTTAAAATATTTTATCATACAGGAACTTGTCTACTCCTGGTCTCGCAAAGAAACGGATTTCAATTCCACAGCATCCCTTGACCGTTTCTACTAACGTGTATCTCGATTAGCATGAAGCGGATAGAAGAGTAGTGACAAAAGAGGTAGACAAAAACTTAGTGCACAGGAATGTAAATCTCCTCAAACGACACAAATTTATCCTACGTTTTTGTTTCCGAGATATTCCTTGTTATTGCATTCAGTTGTAAATTAATTATACTTTTCTCAGGCAATAAGTGGCCGTTTTTCTTTTGTTCTTCTCTGGTCAAGCAGAGAAGCGATTTGCAATGACACTCGCATAACGACAGCGTTTAAAACATTTGACAATCACTTTAGTATAGTGCATTCCATTAGTTACCTTCTACTGCTAATGTTTATATCGGTGTTTAAAGAAGAATGTTTTGTAAGAAGTTTGTTTGTAGAGCAGCTAGAGAAAGCTAAATCCTGAGCGGTTGCTACTGAAAGAAAAGCAGAACGGCCTGGATACCGACGCTTGTGCTGTTTGTATGCATTACAAAGGAGGGGGACAAGAATGGGGAAAACCTTACAGGAAGGTTCACAAAGTGGACGCCTGCGAACAGCCATGGCGTGGTCTAATTCAAGGTTCTCTTCTCTCACGATGAACTCAAATTGTCACGAATGACCCAAATGTTGATGCTTCTCTGACGCAAGTAAGGCATTAACACCTTCACGTGATTGCTTGAATAAATACCCTTCGGTGTGCTAAAAGCTTCCCTGTTGTGTCTTTAAGAGCCGACGTCAAGTTAATATGGGAAAACGTCGGGGGATTGCACTAGCTTGTGGCCGTGTTGTTGACTTAGTGCTGGGCACTTCCTCGACTCTGTTTACCTTCCTTGTACGTACATCTGCAGATTGATTTAGTACTGAGCACTATTGAATTATTCGATAGTTTTTACTATTCCTCCCCTTTGTATATAGATCTGCCGATTGATTTAGCCCTGAGGACTATCGAATTATTCGATAGTTTTTATTGTACCTCTCCTTTGTATGTAGAAATGTTGTGTTTATTATAATTTAAGAGACCTAAATTTTGTACTGTCATACATTTTAAAAACAGCTGTTATCAGATAGAGCAATTACAAGGAAGTTATCACCAGCTGTATACAAATTTCCAGATTAATCGGTCCCACACGATAAAGCGTATTGTAGTGTCGTGAAAAATTTCGGAATCAAAATGTGCCTTGAACCAGCTTCTTTTTACTTTATCTGCACGTACTATGTACATACATACACACTAAAATTCCATACCGAGACTTCACTGGAAATAAATGTTTTGGGACCCCCGAATCCAAAAAGAAAAAAAAACAAAATTAGAAAAAAAGTGTGTGGGTAGGCATAGCTCAAAAAAGAAAAGACTGTTAAATACCAAACTTGGTATTTGGATTTAGTATGTTCCAAGGATGCGACACGAAGATTTTCGAGAAAATCCTTGCAACCCCCGCCCCAAATCTACCCTTTGCATGGAACAATTTTCGAAAATTTTGTTTTCTAAAAAATGGCTCTTAGCGATTTTGATTAAAATACCACACATTAAAATGTATATCTTGAATTTTCCGGTAATAGTTTCTGAAGACTGATTTTCATTCTGGATGCATTTTAGTGAATTTTGCATAGCTGGTAAACTGTAAGAGATAGACAAAAACTTACAACCCAAAAATATAGATCTTGTTAAAACACATACTCTATGTCATAAACCTTTTTTTGTGGAGCTGACCGTTTTCGAGATGTTCCTTGGTATCAACTCCTGGCCATGCAAAGAAACGGTTTTCTACCCCATAGCAACCACATTTTAGAACTTTTAACTGACGGTTTAGCCTAGCGTATTCCTTTAGTTCCCTTCCGCATAAGACCGTTTCTACCTGGATTAGCATGAAATAGAGTAAGCCTAATAATAATAATAATGATTTGTTACGAAGATGTAGAGAAAGTAATGTGAATAGAAATTCTGATTTCTCTAAAGTACAAACCAGTTATTTGTTGGCTAACGGCTAGACGGTGTTATGGATATAGTAAAGATAAGGTCTTTGCTCGAAAATGCGACCATTAGGTATGTTTTACATTCCTTATCTGACTTTCATTGAATGCAGTGCTCGTCGACTTACCTGGAGGAAGCCATTTAGGGAAAAGGTGCGAAGTAATTAGGTGTTTCATTGATGAAAGATCCTTACTTTCTCTACACGTACTATGTTCATACTGTAAAGAGGAAATGTATTCCACCCAAAAATTCGATACCGAGATTTCAACGATATGTTTTGAGTCCAAAAAACATTTTTGGGAAAAGTCTGCGTGTGTGGGAACAGCATAGCTCAAAAACTAAAACACTGTTAAAGTTTGCGGTTAGGGTTTTTGCTGTTGGAAACCAACCTTCGCTGTTGTCAAGTCTTCCATATACTGGTCTCTTAACTGAGGCGAGATTCGCGACTTGCAAGCAGTGACTCCGGGAAACAGATTTTACTATGTTGCCTCTCGCCTCTATACAGGCCCGTCTTTTGTTTGCTGATGGTTATTGTCCAGTGTAAGGGGGTAGCGGTCCCGTTTGAGCGTCATGCTTTATAGAAAACGAGCGTTTATAAATAAATGCATTAAAATAAGTTAAAGCAGAGGAATTACGCCATAAAATATTTTTTGGTATTAACCATTTCCGAGATATTCTTTGTTTTAGGTTTGAATTTTATAATTATACTTTTTTCAAGTAGGTCACATCGCTTTTTCCCCGGTCATGCAGAGAACATGGAGTTTATATAAGTTATCATATTTAAAATCTTGACCATCGCTTTAGCCTTCTATATTCTTCTTATACCTAAAACGAGAGGTATAATTCAAGTTCAATTAAATCTCGATTAACAGCTTTTGTAAGGCAGTGCGTAGAGAAAGACATGTGATAGCAGCACATCCAATTTTTAAACTGGTATTGTAGCTTAGCGTGGTTGATTGCCCGGATTGACTTGTTTTTCGCGTTTCGCATCTTTTCTTTTTTGTGTTATAAACATAAGTTGTGAGCGCAAGGTTGTCTCGTCGGTAGCAGAAATTGCCCAGGTAAATTAGCGGGGTTTTCCTAAGAGCTCCGTCCACAAACACGAGTGTATTTTTCCACGGCGCTAATCTTTCCTTCGTTAAGTGCGCAATTCACGTGTAGGTTTGAAGCTTCATTGACAGACAGGATTTTGGCTGAATCGGCGTCACTTAACTAATGCCTCGGTTTTTGTTTTCAAAGTGAACTCTTGGATGATGCCAACATTCCAGACGGTGCTCTACAAGCAAGAATAACTCTTCGGGCCTTCCAATAATATCTCTCGGAGCAGTTATAGACTGCAGCGCGTGGATGCCAAGATCTTCTCTGGGTTGTGAATCACTGGTCAAGCATTTGGTGGGGGTCCCTCTTTTGATCTCTTGTGGCAGGATTGAGGTAACATCTGGCAAGTGCCGTCTGTTCGCGCAAGGCAAAAATAGCCACAACCAAGATTTGCCTGGCATCAATAAACACACGCGTGTGGAAAAGTTTCCGCACTTGCTACGCAGAAAAGTGATTTGGCTTGGCCAAATAAGGTCCCTCTGACTTTTCTGCAAAACAGTGCCAACTGTCATGGTTGAGGGAGTTTGTTGATTGAGGAAACGCAGTACACGCCAACAGTATCGTTTGGTGAAGCCCTGATATCTCGGAAACAATTCTCTATCGTTTGGTGTAGCCCTGATATCTCGGAAACAATTCTCTATCGTTTGGTGTAGCCCTGATATCTCGGAAACAATTCTCTATCGTTTGGTGTAGCCCTGATATCTCGGAAACAATTCTCTATCGTTGGTGAAGCCCTGATATCTCGGAAACATTCCTCTACCATTTGGCAAAGTCCTGATATCTCCAGGGCTTCCCAAACAATGAGGATTGTTTCTTTTATATCACTGCTGTCTTAGTATATATATTTGGAGTTATAGTGTTTTGACCAACGCCACAGATATCTTACCAGAAAACCACCTACGTGTCGAGTTGCCTTATTCAGGCAGAAATAAGTTCTGGAGACTTAACTGCTGATCTGTGCAATTGCAAAGTTTTTCTTCTTTTTTGTTGTGTTTCATTTATATAGTCTCTTTTAACAACAAGGGTCATATTGAGGGCTTTACACTAGAAATTACTTGTCTGTAGGTTTAAATCATTTTATTTTCCTCAAACACTCTCACATACATACTTCCAGGCACTGTAGGAGATAAGAGAACAATTTTGATTAAGGAAAAATTCCCCGTCCCAGCCGGGAATCGAGAAGACAGCTCGCTGACCACTCGAGGCAGTCGATTGCAACTTTTGTTTACTGCTGTAAAATTAATCTTATCATGACTTCTGACAGATTCCAATTATCAGCTTATTTTAACGCAAATATTTCCTCTCGTCCATGGTTTATTCAAACGGGTTGTTGAACCCGGAGAGTTTGGTGGTACGCTTTTGATAAAATGCATAAACCTTCGGACGAGATGAACTTACTGCTTACGTGGTCTGTTTACTACAAAGTGTTCTATTCACTATTTACTGTCTGTCTGGATACAAACATATGCGGAACAGACTGTACAAAGTTTGCTCGCTGTGGCTTTAAGTAAGCGAAGTATCATATCACAAACTCCTATAAGCTAGGCTCGGTAGATGGGTTGGCGGTCAGGATCACGATTCCGGAAGTTTTGCGCCAACAATAAATCCAAATATTTTTGTCGTGTAAGCAGGGAGTTTGTTAAACCTCTGTACCACTTGCAAGAAAATTTGTCCTTGAGCGCCACCAGGCCGGCAGTCAATCGGAGTGCTGCTGTGTTGAAATATTGCATTCCTGCTTAACTAGGAAGTAATGTGCTAGCTAGGTCATTTCGTCTCTCATAAATACTACTTGCGCCAAGGAAGACAGGGAGTAATGTTCATGGCATAACTGTGAAAACCAGCTCAAATTAACTGAAATTTTGCCTCAAATAGTTTCATTATATACACGAATAAACATTATGTCGCCAGGCAGATTTGTATGCTGAATGTGCGAGTGAGAGGGAAATATGAAAACAGTGGCACTAACGACCTGCCAACGCAGAACACGATAACGCATTTCATTCGCTGCACAGTAGAACTCTTCCCATTTGAAAAACACAATGGTTATAAGTTAGGGGGGTTCGGTGTTGAAGAAACATTCAATCAGAGTATTAGTTTAAGTAGTAAATAAACTAGATTAAATCGGTGGCAGTTTAGAGCGCTCACCTCGAAAATTGCTGAATAAATTGCCCCAACAAAATCTATGTCCATGTTTTGCAATAGTGTGGTGGTAGCGCGTCTGTCTCACATTCAAATGGTCGCGAGTTCGAATCTCGCTTAGGGTGAGTTACCCGGATAAGGTTTTTTTCGGGGTTCGCTCTTATCCTGAGAAGACGAATGTCAAGTGACTTTAAGCAACATGGGCCCCGAGATTATTTGAGCATCATTTCACCAATTTCATTCGTCGTCTGATATCTAGGTTAAAGAGCTACAAAACCCGAATTTCAACATCGTCAAAGAACGATATCTTATAAGAGTTGACTACCGCTTTACCCTTCTACTTTCAAATAATAAGACTGCATTGGTTTAATTTTTTTTTCTTCACACAAGCCGTGTGAGTTGAATAGGTAGTCAGACTGAAAAATTCAACTTACCATAGACGGGATTTGAGCCACGGATCTCCCGATCTCTAGCCGGTGCTCTTCCACTGACTCACAGGCTAGACCGGGAGACCGTGGTTATATCCCGGCTATGGCATTGCATTTTTCAGCCTGAACTCTATTAGCATGCTGAAGATAAAAGAATATTGTACAAGAGAATTGTTTGCAGAACAGGTAGAGAAAGTCATGTGAATGGAAGACATACAATATTTTTTTAAAATCACCCTTCAGTGTGGGATTAATTTAGGTTATGTGTGTGTTTATGGAGGTATCTGCTGTCCCTCAACGGTTCGCGCTCCACAATTTGAGAGTTCCTACTGAACGAACTCGATAAACAGGTCTTTAAATAGTTTGGTCTCACGGCCTTTGTAATTTGCAGTATGTGAAGCCTACCGCGTTTTTATCATCTTAGAAAGAGAAATCGTGGCTAGGATCCTGTTTTGCTTTATGAATGCTTGAAAACGAAGACATTACACACAGAACCGCTATTTCCCTGTCATTGTGATGCTTTGCTTCAGCATTTTCAAACCATTAACATATATAATTCTATTAACTGGCCATGAACGCCTGCCTGCCTTAGTCTACGCCCAGCGGATATAAGAGTTGATGACGTGTTTTGTTTTTCTTCTTGTTGTAGGTCAAATGTGTGTGCATCTAGCGGCAATTGGAGGTCACGTGGATGTTCTCAGGCATCTAGTGTGGTTCGGAGCCGACATCAATGCTCGGGTAAGTGGCGTTACGTAATACTGGCAGTCTTTACAAAATAACGAACTGGATGCTGTATATTAAGAAAGCACGGCCGAAGGTCGGCGACGAAATAATCTCGGCAAAGTCTGGGTGAAGATTAATTTGTGTCATGACACATTCTCTACTACGCACCAATTAAGTAGTGGAAGTTTTGCATTCCATCTACAAGCTCGATGCCAGATTTCACCGAAATACCAGTTTTATGCGCCTTTATAAAACATATTTTTATAAAAACGTATTATTTTTTTTTAAAAGAATGGGACATGAAAACATTTCAAGAAAAAACCCCATCCCAAACAACCCATTAGATTAGATATTTATTTATATTTGCAAACAAGGTTAACGATTTTGATTAAAATACCACACATTTAAATTTACGTAAAAAATAAAGTGTACACTTGAATTTTTTGGGGATCACGTATGAAAACTTCATTCTGAATTCTTAAACCGCAAGAGGCAAAAATGTAGATCCAGTTAAACCACACGATTCATATCAAATAACTTTTGTGTCGATAAATATTTCCTAGAGATTCTCTATACCATTGGTTTGTTTTTGAAACACTTGTATTCCACCCGAAAATTCGATACCGATATTTCACAGGTAATACGTGTTTTCAAGACCCGTGAATTTAAAAAAACAACCATTTTTAGACAAAGGTACTTGTGTTTTGTCTTTGAGCAGCGTAACTCAACAATGAAAAGTCGTTTAAATACCAAACTTCGTGTTTTAAGTTCAGTAATCTCCCCACACCAAACTGTCCTTTACATGGAACATTTTTCAGAATTTTTGTTTCCTCAAAAATGGTTGTAACGGTTTTGATTAAAATGCAATATACCAAAGATATTTACAAGATAAAACTGAATACCTATGTCGAATTTTCCGGAATGGCTGTGAATTCCTCGTCATTCGTAAGTAACTTGTATAATCTTGTAGAACTGTAAATGTTGAAACGATAGGTGAAAACATACTACATAAGAATTTGCACACAATTTATTTTTAAATATTTTTGGGGGGTTGTAAACTCTTTCCGATATATCCATTGTAAATTTGTCGAATCATTCAATATTTCGTAATTTTTATATCCTTTCGATGTTCAGTTGTTACGATAGCATCGAATTTAAAGGTCAGTAAGTCCAGTTGTTTAAACATTCGACTATCGCTGTTCTCTGTGTATCTATTACGAAATGTGTTCATAGTTATTTTGGTAAGAGTTTATTTCAAAGTGAAATAAATATAGAATGTAGAGAAATTTGGTTATGAATATTTTTCTTGCTGAAATGGAGCTTTATGTTAGTTTTACCTTGTATCCAACCTAAGGGTTTTCGTTGTTTGTGTGCCTTATTTTGATGCATTTAGAAATCTTTGCTGCACATTAAAACTCTTGGTTTTGCAGCATTTTAGACATTCTGTAGATGAATTGTGGATGCCTCTGTATTCGGGGACCCGCATTACAAGGGATGAAAACCTGCTTTTGCTTGGATCGTAGTTCTCTTGTTCTCGGAAACTGCACTGTTATGGAAATCCCCATGTGAGACTGCCTGGCCGACCGTGTGTGCGTGCTTGCATGACGGGAAAGCAACCGCATTCCCTGTTTCACAACCTGTTCCGAAAGTATCAGCACACGTTGAGGTTGCTGCTTTTGCCGAACGCTCTTTGGAGACAAATTAAATGCTTACAACAGAGCAGTTAGCACAAGCAAATAAGACGACGGTTTGGTTTGAAAAAATAAATGGCGTGTTATTTATAAACGCTCTTTAACCACTGTGGTTCTCATTCTATATTGGACGTGAAAGACCACTTAATTTTACTCAGAGGCCTCAAACAGGGTTAAGGTTCTTTTACGTGCCGTAAATCTACGACACGGGACCAACGGCTTTACTTCCCTTCGAAGGAAACCATGCTAAGGATTTTTACACCCGAAAAAATTCATCGTCCTCCGCCAGGTTTGAATCCGCGACCTTGGGTAGATGAAGTTAGCATGGTAACCATTACACCACGGAGGGCGACAGTTTGGTTTGACTATTGGTATCTTCGACGTAATGATTTTAATCCCATGTGTCGGAATTTATTACTTTCTCAAGCCCGAATGTACATAATAGCTATAGAATGTATTTGTATTTCACCCAAAAATTCTGTGTCAAGATTTCACTGTTTCGTGTATGTATATGGACAGCATAGCTCATCACCGTTAAATACCAAACTTGGGGCCAGTTTTTGTGCATCACCTAGTACTGTTATCATATACATTTGTCAACTACCAGTTATTTTATTTTAACCCTTGCTGTTGATAATCACACCATATCTTTGTAACCCTGCTTTATATCAAGACACTCCTTGTAGCTAAATGCTATATCATTATCAGGCCAGGCATGATAACTGCAGTACAAATAGTGAGAGGGAACTCTGCAGTGTATTGTAATCACTACCCATTCTCTCCAGGCCTACTAATGATTCGTTCTCTCTTTACATCCTTGATAATTATGTAATGTATTTCCCAAATGCACCTCATTTTTGTTTAGAGTTTTGAAGTCAGTATAATTGACTCCCATTTATCTCTTTTGCCTACAGGAAGCAAAAGCTGGGAGAACACCTCTTCACTATGCAATTGAATATGGTATTCATAAAGTTACAAACTACTTGCTGAGAGAATGTCCGATTGGTTCACAAGGAGTAGAGTTGGAAACTGCAACGTATGCAGGATATACGGCGTATCAGTTGGCAGCCTGCGTGGACTCGGCATTAGCAAGAGAGTTAGCTGACAGGGGCGCTACACCTAGAAGCTTTCCAGACGACGATTCAGATTCAGACTATAGTGACGAAGAGGTGAGGACTTGATGAAACATTTGTTAGATATAGTTATTTATTTGCTGGAAAGGTGGACAGTGCAGCTATGCTTGTTGTTACGGCAGCTGTTCAGTTGAAGTATTTCAAATCTGTGTACAAACATGTCATTTTTTGGCTGTGTACGTTGTTTAGGTATTAAAAGGTACCACCATTTGTGATTCATCGTGTTAAAAAAGAGCGAGTGTGTTGTGTGAATTGTGGGTGTTCCATGTTTGCCAGCGAAAAACCTTCCTGTATGGTACATTTAAAACTAAAATAATCCATGCGAAGAAACTGACGTGTGATTTTTTTTCTCATCGGCAGATGTTCGGGATACCTGCGGGCAATTATTATACAACTCACAGACTCAACGGAGAGCCAATCAACATCAGTGCTTAAATAAATACCTGGTGACGTCGGCAGAACTGAGTAAAAATTAGCAGAACGTTGATGGACAGTGTAGTTTGCTGTGAACGGCAGCGCAACTTTTTGTTTTGTTTCAAAACAGTGTGACTTCAGAATAGTTAACTTTTCCTTTTTCCTTTTGTGAATTCTGTATTCTGTTTTGCACCAGGTGCAAGAACTTTGGAGGTAAGAAAAAAGGAATAGATTTTTTGTGTTGACTGTAATGTAACAAAAAGTGAGAATGTGGTTAAAGAGTGAAATGCTTTCCTTCACACAAACGTATGTTCATGCATGTTCCTATCCAAAATCAGAGCCACATGGTTTGGCTGAGATTTTGTCTTCTAGGAACCTGTTAACAAATTACTGGGCTGTGCAAACTCTGTTAGCATAATATTTCTCAATTCAGAAACTGTTACTGTTAAACATAAGATACACAGTGTTGCCAACATAGTGACTTTGCTGCTAGACTAAACTAGTTTTGATTGTTTTGAACAACAAAATACAAATATTAGCAACTTTGCTTTGCTTTGAAAAGTGCTGTCTGAAGATAACTAATGGCTATCAAGTTTATCAAATTTTTTATCAGCCATAGCACTTTGTACTATACTTTCCAAGAAGTGTCTATGAATTTAACTAAATTACCATTTGGTACTCATGATATAGTACTTTAAAACAGATGAGATGAGAGAGTTTAATTTAAGCATTTACAGTTATTCATCAGGGTTGTAAACCTTCCAAAGGGATTATTAGATAGTTAAAATTATTTGTGTGTGCATATATATATTTTTATATTTCTCTCTTTCCTTTTTTTTTTTTTTTTCTTTCTTTCTTTTCTCTTCAGTAACTATCATACTGAGAGTTGGCGACAGGTGTGATGTCAGGATGTAACTTTAGACAAGCTTATGTGAAGTATTCCCAAAGCCCTTCATGGTTCAGATGGTAATAGCTTTAGATCCCCTCATTCTACCAAAGATCATTGTAAACCATATGGGAACTTTTGGGAATTGCAAACTTTTACTTGTGAAATGAATGGATGTAGAAGATTCTCCCCATTTCTTTGTTGATCTGGGTGGCTCGGTTGATATTCACTGGTCTTCTGATCCCAAAGTCACAGTTCAAATCGACCATGATGGTTTTTATCTGTGCTTAAAAGTGAAAGCCCAATGGCAGCAGATTTATTGGCATGTAAAAGAATTCGTGCTGGATGAAATTCTGGCATACTAGCGGCTATGACATAATCCTGGCAATTAACGACATCATTAACAACAAAATATCATAATAATAAAGGAAGCCCTTTTACAGCTTCATGGTGTGCACATTTTTGCATGCTGGACATGACAAGACATTAAATTCAATTGCAATATATCATAGCTGAAGATTACAGGCTGAATGTATACACTAATTCATAAATACAGAGCTATGATAGCCCAGAGCTTATATGATCCCTCTTATGCCTAGTGTGTAGATTTAAAATCTGATCACACCATTACAGACTGACGAGTAAATGAGCATGAACATTGAATAATGGACGAAATTTATAATAAAGTCAACTCGCTCGATAACATTTTTTATTTTACTCATGTTCTATGGCTACAGGATTCATTGTTATATTAAAGCTGTGAAGCATGAAATATGAACTAGAAATCTACGTATAACCTAGGAAGTGGTTGGCTTGGATTTAATAGATGTTTTATTGTTACAAGGCAAAATTTAAAAAAAAGGTAGCAATACTACAAGGTCATTTTAAAATGAAATTACCATTTATTTAACTTCAGGTCATATCGGATAATAAATGAAATTGGTGAAATGCTGTTTAAATGATTTTGGGGTCTGAAAATCTTAAGTTATTCATCATTTGTCTTCTTAGAAGAAAGGAGTCGGGGGGGGGGGAACTTGTCTGGATAATTTATTCTAACGGAGATTAAAATTTGAGGCAGGTATTAAATTGTTATTGATTTTAAAAAATTGTGTTATTATTATATTATATTTGTTGTAGTTGATGCTATTTAACTGCTCTGGTTTTTAGCATCCCATTCCATATTGGGTACGTAAGACTGCTTAATTTTACTCAGTGGCTTCCTTTATCAGAGTGGGGTTCTTTTACATGCCATAAATCTACAACGTGGGACCATTGACTTTATTTCCCTTCCAAAGAATGCCCTGCCAAGGATTGTTACACCTGAAAAATATGTCACCCTCCATAAGGTTTGAACCAGCGACCTTGAGAACCAGTGTTACATGTTACCCTTAGACCATGGAGGAAGACTTACGGATTTGCAAGCCTAAATATTTTGCACATTGTAAATTATGGGAAGGTTTCAATTTTAGAAATGTTGCAAGCATGCAATTGGTTTAAGTCAATTGTTTCTTCCACACCAGTCGTGTGCAGGACAGAAGTTGGAAAGGTAAAATCAGACTGAAAAACTCAATGCCATAGCCAGAATTTGAACCATTTTCTGTCTGACTTTACCTTTGCAATGCAATTTGTTATTTATGTATAAAATAGAGTCTAGGGTGTTCTTATTCAGCAGTGAAAATGATATCTAACAAATCTAGCAAATTAATTCATTATGAGTTGGCAACATTGATGATACATGTACCTGTCTACATAACACATTTTCATAGTAAATAGCATTGAGTATACATGCAGTTGATTGAAGTTGTTAGCAGAATTGGATATTTCTGAAACCTAAATATTACAAAACTTGTGGGAGTAAATGTTTAAACATGCATGCCAGAGTGTTTTGTAAGGCCACGTAATTACTAGACTGGTTAGGATAACATTGCTTTAAAGGGTATGAACTGTACATAGTAAATGTGCCTTGTTGGATACAGGCTGTATATACCTGTATCTGGGCTGAAGATAAATCACCAAAAGTAATGCAGCTGTTGAAAGCTGTGCACCTGTAACCTTGATCATAACAGTGTTGTCGAAAAGTCTTTTTTAAGTCAAGTTCAGTCACTGCCTTATGTAAATTTGTTGGAGTTAGGAAATTAGAAATTCACAGTGTAAAGCTACTAGGTGAATTTCACTATCATCAAAAACCAACAAGACTTCAAACACTGTTAGAAATTTCTTGTGTTCCAGTTGTTACTAATATTTAATGTCCAGCTATTTAGAACCATTAGTTATGTCATAAATTATATATTAATCCTCGAAGGATTGAATCTGTACACATAAGCTGTCGAAATCTGTTTTAACAATTTAATTTTAAATTTATAAATAAGATTGTACATAATGTGTAAAGTTATTTTTCATAACAAGAAATGGCATTAAATACAATGCTGAAGAAATTACAATATTGTTTTTATAATTTTACCTAAACCTTATCTTTGCTCCATCCCACCTGTATAATTTCATCTCAAATTTAGAGCAG